>OY982916.1:0-1250000 GCA_963891755.1 Pyrrhia umbra | reverse complement strand
GTAACGACGGAAGGAACAAGGTCTACAGAAGAGATGGAGAACGCTTTGCACAATGCTGCATTGAAGAAAAGGTCAGCTATGGTGGCGGTTCGTGGACGGTTTGGGGAGGAATCAGCGCCGACGGTAAGACAGAACTTGCCTTTGTGTCTGGGCCACGGCTGCCTGCACTAAACTCTCATCGGTACATCGAACAGTGTCTTGAACCTCATGTGATGCCCTATGCACATTTTATTGGCAACGACTTCATATTCATGCACGACAATGCTAGAGCTCACACCGCGGGCGTCGTACGAGATTATCTTACCGAAGTCGGTATCTCCATTATGGTATGGCCAGCAAGAAGCCCGGACATGAATCCCATTGAACATCTATGGGATGAATTAAAGAGACGAATTCGAGCAAGAGATCCAGCCCCAGAAACACTTAGCCAGCTGCAAAATGCAATCCAAGAGGAATGGGATAATATACCACAACATGTGATCGTGACTCTCATCCGATCGATGAAGAACCGTATGGAAGCAGTAATAAGAGCTCGCGGAGGGAATACAAGTTATTAAATAAACGTTTCTTAATTTTTTTTTTCATTTACGCGTGTTGTTTTACCCATTTCCTTCATATTCCATACAGGGTAAAAATTACTCATTATACAAAATACGAAATCTATGAAGACTTAATTTGAATTTAGAACAATAACATTAGGATTTAAAAACCTCATACTACTCACTATTAAATGACATTTTACATTTATTCCTAAATATACACATTTTTCTGATAATCCTTATCAAATCATAAACTGCGAGGTGTTTCGATTTTTTTGATGAGAAGTGTATATATAAGGAAGAAACTGATTGTCTGACTGACTGATCGATTAACGCACAGCTGCATATTCGTAATCAGAATCTTTTCTTGATTCCAAATATGTACTTAACTAATATCTAAAAAAACCGGCCAAGTGCGTGTCGGGCCACGCGCAGTAGGGTTCCGTAGTAGGAGTTAGTTAGTCGACTATAACTCTGTAACCGGTTAAGCCTACTTAGCCGTGATAGTTTTCCTTGTAATTTCATTACATGTACTACGTCTGTGATTTTTTTCACATTTCTAGGTACAGCCATTCAAAAGTTAGAGGGGGGGGGTAACTCGTATCGAACAAAAATTTGCACTGAAAAGCTAGATATTTGCAAATGGCTCGCTTAACCAAAAAATGGTCTTCACACACCCATAATATTTTTGAAAGACCTATCTAACGATACCCCACACGGAGGGGTACGCGAGAAAAAAAATATTCATCCCCACTTTACGTGTTTGGGAGCTACCCTAAAAAAAATATTTTTCAAAATTTTATTTTACCACTTTTGTCGGCGTGATCAATATACATATCCATATCAAATTTCAGCTTTCTAGTATCAAGAACCTCGGAGCTATGCCGCGGACAGACAGACAGACAGACAGACGGACATGGCGAAACTATAAGGGTTCCTTGTCGGACTACGGAACCCTAAAAAAATGGTAGTTACAGCCTTTCTTCTCATGACGCAGTATAGTCCTCGCGGGCGAAGCCGCTGGCAGAAAACTAGTAGGTACATATTAGTATAAATGAGTGACAGGGGATAATCACAAACTCGCAATAGCATTCTAATTATTAAAATAATAACTTTCGCTTCCACATTCGTGTACGGGGCAAGTCGCGTCGCTAAAACGTGTTCATTAATTAATCAACACTTTGATTTCACTAACGCTGTCTTCACTTTCACCAACATGATTGATAAACCTCTATCAGGTTTATCAAAAGGTTTTCCATACATTATACATGAACGCCTACAGACCCCGAAGGGATAGGCAGTGATGTATTTAAAGTATTAATTATAAATTAAAAAAAAAAACTGAACGTCTGGGAATCGAACCCAGGACACCTAAGTTGTGATTGCAAGTCTCACTTATCAGTTCACTAGCTACACATAGGACACTCTTTATCAACTCAGGTCCAGATAAAATGCGGGTGTGTATCAAATTTGGTCCAAATCCATTGAGCAGTTTTACGTAAAAGATTAACATACGAACATACATTCTCAAAAACTTTCGCATTTATCAGTTATAAATATTACATGAATGTTTAAAGCAAAAATTCATTAGCTTAAATATTTGATAATTTTTTATGATATTTTTGAAATTTATAATTTTAATACGTCATTTTTTGCCTTGGATTGGATCCGCAAAGCTGCATTTATGTAAACATCATCATGAATAGAGGCATACTAGTGATCTAACGCGTACCTACATATATCTTAGCTACATATCTAAACAAAAAAAAGCAAACATACAAAATAATGTAAGTACAACCAAAAAAGACATGTGAGAACAATTTCGTTCAATCGCTAAGCTTTAGTTCAATAAAGACTGAATTCGCAATACAAGAAATCATTTATCAATAATATTTCAACGTAAACCCGCAAGGCACGATCAGTTGATCACACAAAGCAACAATAAATAATACTATTGAGTTACAGACACAGTACAGCCCGGGGTATGTAAATGGAAAAGGCTAAGCACATTACACGGTTCCGAGAAAAACCCCAGCAAATACGAGCTCGGATTAAAGCAGTACGCAAACAATTTGATTGAATGCATCCACGATGCACCAAAGCAAAAGAAAATAGTCATGTGAGTTGAATAAAAAACATTACTAACACACAAAATACAGGGCTTTATTTTCAACCCCTGACGCAAAAATGGGATGTTATAAGTTTGATATCGATGTATGTCTGTCTCTCTGTGTGTGTATTCGTTTGAGGCATCGTAGCTCTCAAACGGATGCAACGATTTCGATGAGGTTTTTTTTTTAATTTGAAAGCCCTTTGGTGTTTCCTTGTGGTGGTTCTTAGCTATGTTTGGTTAATATCAGTCCAGCAGTGAAAGAGTATCTAGGTCTTTTCCAAAATGATGTAAGGCATTTTTACGTAGGTTATTTAAAAAAAAATTCTTATTATTTGTTTGTTCTGAAACTGGATGTTCTATTTCTGATTTCGTATGTAATTATTATTTTATTTTTAAGACAATCTAATCTTAAACAATCGTTTGTGTATTTTGTGTATTCTTGAAAGGAAACTAACTCGTATTCTAATGATCTAGGTTTAATTATTAAGCACTATCGAATCAGTCTGTCTTCTTGAAAGACAATACGGCGCACACGTCAACTCCTGAATAATGTACGACTTCAATTGTCTGTAAATGGACTATTTTAAATTACCGAGAATACAACAACAAAGAACTCCATGACGAAATATACATCCAACTAAAAGCTTAGGAAACGAATAACTGTAGATTGAAAAGGAGAAAGCAGTTGTTTTTTTTGAAAATCGGCCGTTGTTTGGAGCTCGTAGCTATTGCATCTAAATAAGATGTTTGTGCCCCCCCCCCCCCTCGGGCCCACCTCGAAGGGGTAAGGACTTTTAGTACCTATGTTAAACTTCTAACTACTCCAACCAAATTTTCTGCTTTCGAATTTTCCATCCACACCCCCCTTTTGAGCACTCATTGACCCTACTTATCGCGTGGCAAGGCCCGCCTTTACCTACTATGATATGTAAAAATATTTTTTCAAATCTGTATGACTGGTGCAGATATTAGCGCGTAAACAAACAAACTCTTCAGATAAATATCTATACATATAAAAAGCTTTGTCCTGAATGATTGACGGATCAACGCACAGCCTAATCCGCTGATCGTAGACTTGAAACTTGGAGGGTGTGTTCCTTGTATGACGTAGACATCCGATAAAAAAGGATTTTCCGAATTTGTATCCCTAAGGGGGCAAAGTTAGTATGAAACTCATTTTTAATATGAATTCGTTTATCCCACGCGGGCGAAACCGCGGGCAGAAATATAGCGAGCTAGTAAGAGTATCGAATTTCAAAATACTAAGAGACACATCATTATTGTTTTCAACTCATTAGACACATAATACCTGTAAACAAGCTATTAGTTGCCGTATGAGGTTAATTATTGTTTACACTAAACCAGACAAAGGGTATTGCATTCATATTTACAAACAACTTTTTTATAAGACCAATAATAAAATCTTCAAATGCAACTGTTTCATAAATCTATATATTTATATACGTGCTCTAGGATATGATACTAACAAGTTTAATTCTACAAATTTGTAAAATTCGTAAAAAATAAAACACTTCCCATATAATTTAGTCGATCAGCTGACGACTTTTCTATGGGAAGTCATCATCTGCCTAGGCTTTTCCCATCTATGTTGGGGTTGCAACTAGTTGGAGCCGTCCAGTCTAAACCGAAATGCAGCTGAGTACCAATGTTTTATATGAAGCGACTGCCTGCTGACCTCCACAACCCAGTTACCGGGAAACACGATACTCCTTGGTAAGAATGATTAACCGTAACGACTGTAAAAGATCTACAAATGACAACCGGGACCAACAGCTTAACGTGCTTTCCGAGGCACGGAGGTGTCTCGCTATGACATAGATGTTCACCAATCCACGGGCCGACCGCGCCAAGCGCAGCTTAACCTTTGATCGGTCGACCCGTGCGGCTGTTACTTAGGCACGAGCTCCTCCTCTTTTCTACTTTGACTTTTCTATGGGAAGTGAAATACGAATTTTACAAACTCGTAGAACAAAAGTAGTTTTGGTGGTAGCAATCATGTCTTAGAGCACGTCCCTTGTCATCCCGTCAGCCTGTATAAAACTCGATAATGTATTGCATTTATACTATTTTATTATTATTTTATTGCTTAAGTATAAGAGGCACAACAATGTTAATTTATGGGAGAGCTATTTTTTTTCTCTAATTTGAGCATGGTCACATAGAAATAGTTTTTCAGAATGATAAGTAAAGATGACCTTCCTTCAGGCTTAAGGTTAACAAATAGCCTGTTGTGTATATAGGGAGCGCGTTCGGCATAATATTAGTTACATTGTTTCTAATAAATAATCATCACTATCCATTGTATGTCAGCC
This sequence comes from Pyrrhia umbra, assembly GCA_963891755.1. Taxonomy (NCBI): domain Eukaryota; kingdom Metazoa; phylum Arthropoda; class Insecta; order Lepidoptera; family Noctuidae; genus Pyrrhia; species Pyrrhia umbra. The sequence goes on along the minus strand of OY982916.1, from coordinate 1,245,015 downwards.
TGAAGGTAAACAGACTCAACAATAAAGGTTTCTAATATCCACTGAGATAGGTTGTCATTCTCTACAATCTTACTAATGATTCTACTAGAATAACGAAAATAACAACATATTTTTTGATCCCTATGGGTATTATTTTATTACTACCTAGCTGTTGCCCTCGGTTTCACCGCATCCCGAGGAAACTAGTTCGCGAGCGCGGGTAAAAAGTATTTTATATGTTAATCCAGGTTATAGACTACGTGTGTACCAAATTTCATCCAAATCCGTTCAGTAGTTTTTGCGTGAAACCGTAACTGTTGGTAGTTCGTGATTGCCGTAGTGTGCGCTTAGCTTAATACCATAAGTGCAGAGCATTACTTCTGTCTGTCGTCACACTTGTCACCGAGAGTATTTTCGTACAATATTTTACATAAGTATTTCATTTTATATTATGGATTTCATATTATAAACAATGTTACCACTTTTTTCAGTGACATGGAATATCGAAAACCTAAATTCATACAATAACAGTTATTTAGGTCTAAGTCTTGACAGACTGCTGCGTGATGTTTGAAAGAGTATCCGCGCCCCTGGAATACAAAGGGCTAAGGAAGGATCATGGGTGGGTTTTAGTCAGTAAGAGTCTGACACACCCACCCGCCCCACCCATGGAATGGAGGGAGGTGTCATTCGATGACTTCGCATCCAAAAAAATAAATTATCAACAGATTAACATGCAAGCCAGGTACAGCAATCAACAGTCTTTTCCCTCAGCTATCTAGGTATCCCCTCTGCCTAGTAATAGCCATGATAATCACTTGGTAATGATGTGGCACGATGCAGTCACTGCCTATTAAATGCCTGACGTAATCCTTTAGTCATCAACGTTTCGTACCCGAAGCGTATCATTATTCTATTCTTCGTCTAGAACTTTTAGAGACCAGCATTTTTAGGGTTCCGTAGTCGACAAGGAACCCTTATAGTTTCGCCATGTCCGTCTGTCTGTCCGCGGCATAGCTTAGAGGTTCTTGGTACTAGATATGTATATTGATCACGCCGACAAAGCGGTAGCTCCCAAACACGTAAATTGGGGATGAATATTATTTTTTCTCGCGAAACCCCTCATGTGGGGTATAGTTAAATAGGTCTTTTAAAATATTATGGGTGTGTCATGACCATTTTTCGGTTAAGGGAACCATTTGCGGAATATCTAGCTCTTAAGAGCAAATTTTTGTACCCCAATAAACTTTTGAATCCTTAAAAAAAATCACATACGTAGACGTACGTAGGCTTAACCGGTTACAGAGTTATAGTCGACCAACTAAAACGTACTACGGAACCCTACTGCGCGTGGCCCGACACGCACTTGGTCTTTTTGGAATAACAGATTGATAACTTGAGAATATAGGATAAGTTTCAACCGGATGGATGGAGTGGTTCCAGGTTCCCTTAGGTTGCGACTGAAACCCGCGGACAAAGCTAGTAATGTATAAAAGTAAAAACAAAGGTAAAAACAAGATCGTCAATCAGTAATTAACATCTCCTAATCCCTAAATAGTTGGTCGATTAGTCAGAGAGAGTTGGCATAATACATTAATTATTTATTTCGTCATTTCGATTTATTCCTGATTCGTCCTACGAGTTTCGTCCCACGCAAATAAATCTTGTTTCGCCCTCATTTTATTCCTGTTTCGTCCCGAAATAATATTAATTAATATTTTTTATTTTATTCTTGTTTCGTCCCACATTTTGTTCTTGATTCGTCTCGAGTAGTATTTTATAATGTATTTTACAACATGTTTTGTACAGAGAGCATAAAAATCATTCTAAACATTTTGACTTATCTTAGTTTTCACAATGTTTTATTCTCAACATGTTACTTAACACCATAAACTTTATTTGAAGCGAATTAAAACTACCAGGATAGCAGAAATGAACTGGAAGTATACATCCAGTAACATTCATTTCGGAAAACAGAAATCCTTGTAAGAGCTTAACTATTTATGAAACTGTTGAATTTTATATGGGTGTAGTGAATAATAAACGCTACTTTTATTCCTCTTTGTATAAAATTGTTGGTGCACATCTTAGTGACACCGTTTAGGCCAGTATTTCCTGTTTATTTTTGGCATCCTAGTAACTTCTACCTAGTTTTGAGTGGTTTATAAATAGGAAAACCTTTATCCATTTTTACCATTATACAAAAAGAGCTTAGCAGTAAGTCGCTTAAGCACCTGATTCCTATGCATTTCTGTTTTCCTGGTAGTTTTAATAAAATAAAGTTCGTTTTAGTTTTAAGAGTCTAAGATAGCGTTTATTAACTCCTTTCATTCCTTTTTTTAAGCTCGGGTAAGCTATCTTTATATTTTTACCTTTTTCTGACTCTACTAAAATAACATTTTATAAAGTGGTCCGAAACAGGAATTAAAATTAACGCGGGACGAAACAAGAATTTTTAGGAATGTGGGCCGAAAACTTGGCCCGAAACAGGAACAAATCGTCATTTCATATCCAGTATTCGGTAAGTAAAAAAATGCTCCACTAGTATTTTTTATCGCAACTGTGAATCATGCATGTTCTACCAATGGTAGCTATCAATTGTTTTGTTAATACCCATCTATAATTAGCTTTTGTTCGAAAGATACACAATGAAAAGCCGTTGCTAAAAGCAACATTATAACGATACCTACATACATACACTATTAATCGATTATTTAAACAATAACCATTCGATTGTTTCTACAATACCGATTACAATACTTTCGCTAATAAGTAACAATGCTAATCTAAATCAATTATGTATTAATGCAAACATTATTATCGGCATGTGTTTGTTGTTGCTGGGGAATCCGTTACGGAATTAAAATGTAGAACTAATTGACAGATTTAATAAAAAGTCAAATAAGTCAAAGAGGAGTTGGAGAAGGTTGCGAAAAACCTACATAAAAGGTCTTACAGAACAATAAGGGTGTACTCGTATATATGTATACAGAAAATAAGAACCTGAACGTGTGACCCACTTGAAAAATAACGGCTTCGACAAATCAAATTCCCCCCAATATCCCGAAACTGGTTACAAAAAAAACTTTAAACAATCAGGGTGTTTTGTGGTTTCTTAACAGAAAATAACGTAGGTCCACGAGGACCTTTGTGTGACCAATTTGAACGGCTTCATAAAATAAACATTTCCTAATTCCTAACAAGAACCCGAAACTGGTTACAAAACAAACTTTTAACAGTCGGGATTTTTTAAGGTTTCTTTAGCAATAAATAAACTTTAACATAAAGTAAAGTTGGTATATTCTAGTATACGCATTGAAAAATAATGGCTTCGTCAAATCAAAAAATCTTAATTATTAAAATACTCCAGAAACTGGTTGCGAAACAAACTTTAAACAATCGGGGTGTTCTACGGTTTCTTTACCAGAAAAATAAAGTAAGTACATTGACAAATAACAGCTTCATCAAATCAACATTTCCTAAATCTCCGAAAACTCCAGAAATTCGTTGCAAAACTAACTTTATTTAACAAAAAAGATCTTACAAAACAATCAGGGTGTTTTACGGTTACTCTAACAGAAAATAAAGTTTAACAAAAGGTAAAGTTGGTACATTGTAGTTATATACACGTAGGGTGGACCTTCATGTGACGCATTTGAAAAATAACTGCTTCATCAAATGAAATTTCCTAATTCTCAGCAAGATCCCGAAACTGGTTGCGAAACAAACTTTAAACAATCGGGTTTTTTATGGTTTCTTTAACAAAAAATAAACTTTAACAGAAAGTAAAGTTGGTACATTGTAGTATACGCTTGGCCGGACCTTCATGTGACGCATTGAAAAATAATGGCTTTACCAAACCAACATTTCTTAATTATCAAAAAAAAACTCCAGAAACTGGTTGCGAAACAAAATTTAAACAATTGGGGTGTTTTATGGTTTCTTTAACAGAAAAATAAAGTAAGTACATTATAGTATAAAAGTAGACTTTGACGTGACGCATTCAAAAATAACGGCTTCATCAAATCAACATTTCTTAATTCTCCGAAAACTCCAGAAATTGGTTGCGAAACTAACTTTAAACAATCGGGTTTTTTATGGTTTCTTTAACAGAAAATAAAGTAAATTGTAGTCTACACGTAGACCAAGGGGGAATTAAGGGCTTCATCAAATCAACATTTCCCAATTTCAGAGAACTTCAGAAACTGGTGAAAAAACTAAACAATCGGGGTGTTTTACAGTTTCTTTAACAGAAAGTAAAGTTGGTACATTATAGTATGTATATATACGTGAGTGGATTTTCATATGACCCACTTGAAAAATAACGGCTTCATCAAATCAAAGAATCATGGGCAAAATGGGTGTAGATCCAACAGAGTTAAAACCTATTTAATAGGCATTAATAACCGCATCATTTTTTGTACGGGACGAAACTACCTAAGTCACCGGAGAACGAAGGTACGCAATAAATCAACTATTCTGATTAAAGCTGCCAATACACGATCTAAGATGTTCTTTTGGTTAGGCAAATTAGAGTTGCAACTACATTGCCACAGCATTGACGACTGATATTATCGTACTTCGTATATTAAAAAATATTTTTGTATGTGGCTGTACTTTTAATATAAACACTATTGCATGATGAACTATTTTACAATGCCCCCACGCTTTGTTTATCCGTTTGTAAGTGCTTTTATCGTTGCTAGACAATGATTAAAAAAAACTGTACTAACTGTACATTAGGAATCATTTAGTATACAAAAATTCAGTAGATCAATGACGGGGTTACAGATAGTTATCAATTAAACGATAATATTTTAAAATATTACTCTTATTTCATAAATATCGGCAGTTTATTAGCAATCTTCGATTGAATCTAGTGGCCAAACCCGGGTGATACAACATATATAATATGATGAAACGATAACTACGCATACGTACCTATCTTTGTCTTGACACTGTTTTAGATCTGTTGGAACTACACCCAGATTCCATACAAAACTGCCCATGATTCTTTCCTAAATCTCAGCAAGATCCCGAAACCGGTTGCGAAACAAACTTAAACAATCGGGGTATTTTATGGTTTCATTGACATAAAATAAACTTAAACAGAAAGAAAAATTAGTACATTGTAGTGTATAAGAAGACCTACGCATGACCCATTTGAAAAAAAAAACAGTTTCATCAAATCAAATTTCCTAATTCTCAGAAAGATCTCGAAACTGGTTGCGAAACAAACTTTAAACAATCGAGGTGTTCTACGGTTTCTTTAACAGAAAAATAAAATAAGTACATTGTAGTATACACGTAGACTTTCGCGTGACTCATTCAAAAATAACGGCTTCATCAAATCAACATTTCCTAATTCTCCGAAAACTCCAGAAATTGGTTGCGAAACTAACTATATTTAACAAAAAAGATCTTACAATACAATCAGGGTGTTTTAATGGTTTCTTAAACAGAACACGAAATAGGCAGTTACAGTGTTGTAAGGACCACGTGATATCTTGGTGCGACTCCTTTAAAAAATAATCGTCACGTGCGTTGTCGTGCAAAAATATTGATAATTTCACTCCAACTTAAAGGTTACCAGACGTAAATAACATGAGAACCATCTCACAGCATAATTCAGCTATTGAAAACATGTCTAGACATTGGAGGGAAGTCATCGAACACGAAAGGGCATATGATGCTGTTTACACTGAACAATACTGACATTTCTTTTCTGTGTATTGTTCGCACGAACAATTAGCCTTAACAGGTTATCTTTTACATATTATATACCTACTTTCTTATGGGAAAGTAGCAACAGCCAAAATAGATTTGCCGCAGTTAATACGTTTTATACACGATAAAACGTATTCTTGTCTACTTTTACTACCTCTACTCTTCACTAATCTATTTATACATATAAAATGCTTTGTCCTGAATGACTGACGGATCAACGCACAGCCTAAACCGCTGATCGTAGAGACTTTAAACTTGGGGGGGGTGTTCTTTGTATGACGTAGGCATCCGATAAGAAAGTATTTTCCAAAGTTCTACCCCAAAGGGAGTGGAAATGGGGGGCAAAGTTTGTATGAAACTCTGTATTTTTTTTTATAGCTCACGCGGGCGGCTTGGCGGAAAGCTAGTGCTATATAAAGGAACTCTATCTGTTTTTTTATACGCTTTTACGAGATAATGGCTGAATCGATAGACTTGAAATTTGGTATGGAGGTAGAATATATCTCGCGGTAGGCATAGGGTAGTATTTTCAGTGCGTGATGTAGTTTCCTTGCAATGGGGATGAAACGGTGGGAAAAAGTGTAATATTAAAAATGCTTCTATGAGTGTCGTTTGTTAGGCTTTTAAAGGATAACATTCATTTGGAATAGAGATAGCTTGAACTGTGGGAAAGTTAGGTCAAGTATTTGTCATGTCCATTTGCATGAAGGACTTTCCTTAGGATGCAGGTGAAACACCTGAATACAGTTAGTTGAGAATATTTCTTCAATATAGATGAGCTAAACTCAACCTGCGACCCTCCGGGGCTTTGTGATTGGCCCACCTTGAGTGACAAAATTGTAAACCATTTTAAATTTCGAGTCCATCAGAGAAGCTGTGGGCGCGCCGAGTAAATAAAATAGCTAGGTACTTCGTGGAAGTAATTAAATACGTAACCAGTAAAGAGGACTGTATCGATATTTCCGAGAAAAACTTATTAAGTTTCTTAATAACACCTAAACAATTTTTGCTTGCGGCCCCCGACACCATGACTGAATCATTTTTGTGGCTTCTATAGAAAACTAGGGTTTCGTAGTAGGTCTTAGTTAGTCGACTATAACTCTGTAACCGGTTACGTCTACTTAGCAGTGATAGTTTTTCTTGTAAGTTCATTACATGTGTGATTTTTTTCACATTTCTAAAGACAGCTAATATTCAAAAGTTAGATGGGGGGGGAAGCTTGTATCGAGCAAAAATTTGCACTTTAAAGCTAGATATTTCGCAAATGGTTCACTTTACCGAAAAATGGTCTTAGCACACCTAATATTTAAGGAATATTTATGAATATGAATATTTTAGACCTATCTAACGATAGAAGTTATACGCTCGAAAAAAAATATTCATCCCCACTTTACCTGTTTGGTAGCTACCCTAAAGAAAATTGTTTTTCATAATTTTATTTTACCACTTTGTCGGCATGATTAATATACATATCTATACTAAATTTTAGCTTTCTAATACCAAGAACTTCTGGGCTATGCCGCGGACAGACAGACAGACGGACATGGCGAAACTATAAGTGTTCCTTGTCGGACTACGGAACCCTAAAAAGGTTGAATAAAGCTGATATATTTATTAGAGTAACTGCCTTACCTACAGGTAAGCAGTAAAAACTAAATAGTTGAAGAGCGCATAGCGGTCTGCTACGCATCTGAGAGTAAAACACATCGGAGCATGCAATCGAGGTCACATTAGTTAGATGCAACTATAGCTGCGACGCATCCTATTAATTTAATCGCTACTGGCTTTGCCCCGTTGTTGTACTCGTTCCCGTAGGAACCAGTCACATTTCCGGGATAAAAATATCCTAGGGCTTAGATATACATAGGGCTCTTCACTGGTAATCTAGGTCATAGCATCGAGGAGCTCGTGGCTAAGTAACAGACGCACGGGTCGATCGATCAAAGGCTAGGCTGTGCTTGGCGCAGCCGGTCCGTGGATGGGTGATCATCAGGCACCAGTCCCTCACAATGTTACGTTCATACCTGCCTCTACAAGTAAATGTAAGTAAATTTAAGGTAAACTTTGTAAAGAGAAATCAAGAATTATTATTAATATTACTAGGCTATCTATATCATACAAATACTCCTCCGTGTAGGAAAGTAGGCACAATTAAACTGTTGATCCCGGCTGTCATTTGCGTTACGTATAGAAGGCAGAAAGTCTGTCAACCAGTATTACCAAATGGTATCGTGTTACCCGGTAACTAGGTTGTGGAGGTCAGACAGGCAGTCGCTTCATGTACAAAATTGGTACTCTGCATCTGGGTATATTGGAAGTTGACCCCAACAAAGTTGGGAAGAAGCTACGTGGAAGATGATGATAAATCTATGTAGGTCAAGCTATATCCGTAGGATTGCTAACTGAGAGGAGTATCATTCATCATCTAAACTTCAAAGGAAGTTTAAGTGTAATTACTGCAGAAAAATAAATGCTTTAGTACGCGACATTGCTTTTAGCGACTTCAAAGGATCTCGCAAAAATTCTTGGCGACACCAAAATACTTTCAGATATATCTGTTTTATCCAGGACATCAGATCATTACGACACTTTTGAAACTGAGTGATCTTAGCAAAAGTTTTACAAAATACTCTTTCCCGCGATTTCTCGTGCCTGAGTGAACTACTTCACGAACCCAGATAAAAGTTATGTCACTCGCGTCCTCAATGAACTACTACACAAACCCAGATAAAAGTTATGTCTATCCCCAAGCTTTAATCCTATCCCCATACAAAATATCATCACTATCGGTTCAGTCGTTTTCCTGCGAAAGCGTAACAGACAGACAGACAGAAGGAAAAGCATATAATATGATCTTTAACCTACACAGTATTGAATCGTCATTGTTGCCTATTAAGCTATAGGTACTTTATTTTCCTTAATTATTATGAATTGCTAACCACGAAGATGATTCCGCATAACAGTATTATTATGTAACGAGATATCCTCGGAAAGAATGATATTACTACTATATTTTTAACCCCCGACGCAAAAAGAGGGGTGTTCTAAGTTTGACGTCGATGGCTGTCTGTGTGTGTATCTGTCTGTGGCATCGTAGCTCTCAAACAGGTGAACCGATTTTGATGCGGTTTTTTCATTTCAAAGCCAGTTTCCTTGCGGTGTTTCTTAGCTATGTTTGGTTAATATCGGTCCAGCAGGGTCAGAGTAACAGCTCTTTTCCAAAATGGTGTAAAGCATTTTTGCGTAGGGTGCTTTAAATTTTATATTTTTGTTAAAATGTAATTTGTAAATGGTTTTATTGTTCTAATAGCTTTCCGCCAGGGCCTTCGCTCGCGAGAGTTTCGTACTAACTTTGCCCCCTTTTTCGCCCCCTTGGGGATAGAATTTCAGAAAATCCTTTCTTATCGGATGCCTACGTCATACAAAGAACATACCCTCCAACTTTGAGGTCTTTATGAGCGGTTTACGCTGTGCGTTGATCCACCAGTCATTCAAAGCATTTTATATGTACAAATAAATTATCAGCAATGTCCTGTATGACTCAACGCCCGTTTTAATTCTTTTGGATGAGCAAAATTTTACGAAATCATATGTGTGTCAAACTACTGCCGATTTCGCACCAAACGACACAAGATAACAATGAATCACTTTACACCGAATCCAATGAATTCGATGACGACAAAAGTGAGACAGACGAATAACCAATATTCTCAAAAAATAATACGGACTACATGTGTTTGTATGTCCTTTCACGCACGTCATTTAATTGTTCAATATTTACACGCTTATTCATAACTAGCTGTTTCCCACGGTTTCACCCGCATCCCGAGGGAACTACTTAGCGCACCCGGGTAAAAAGTAGCCTATGTTGTTCCTCAGGGTCTATTCTATCTCTGTACCAAATTTCATTTATATCAGTCCAGTAGTTTTGGCGTGAAAGCGTTACAGACAGACAGACAGACAGACAGAGTTACTTTCGCATTTATAATATTAGTAAGGAAGTAAGGATAATGCCATTCGTCTAGTCAGTTTCTTTTAGCTATTGAACTGTTTTGTCAAACTGTAAACTTGACAGATAAGGACAAAACAGTTTGATAGCTAAAATAGATTTATTTAGCGACTAGCTTTATTATGAATACGACGATTAATAGGTTATAAACATGAAAGTAAGTATGTCTGTCACGCTTTTATTGTAAAACAGCTGAAACGATTTCTTTGAAATTTGGTATGGAGATATATAACCAGCAGGCTAAGCACAGAGTTGTACAAACGCATTTTTACCAACCTATCCGTCTTCTTACTAATAAAAACCCTGTAATCTGTAGTTTAACCATTTCTCACCTAATCCTAACTTAACGTCGTACCTAATCCAGGATTGATCTTACTATTTTAAGTTCGGATTAACGTTAAACGGAATTTAAGAGTGAGATTTTACTAATCCGTTGCTAATCAGTGGATTAAAAAAATAATCAGACTTTATAAGTAAGTATATGTCTATGGAAAATGTATTGAACAAGAACACAAAGCCTGTTTTTCCCTCCGCCCTTGGCTTGCGGAGGAAAGATATGGTAGCTTTTATTCCCTCAGGATACGAATGAAACCACGGGAAACAGCTAGTATATACCACATGATCACTAGAACTAAAAATATAATTCTGTGACCCGTAACTGTACCTCGACGAACAAGGAAAAGACAATGTTATCCATCAATAGAACAGTCACATACCATCCATTGTCATTCATTGCGATCGCGCCCCAAATAAGAACGGTCGCGATATCATCACGCACATAATATGGCAGAATACACATTCAACATAGGATATGCAAAAACTTACTGTAGTCGGCCGGGAGTCCAGGAAATGGTCGTAGATGGCCAGGCCGGCGATAGCGAGCAGCACGCCCGTGTGGAAGCCAGTCATGAAGAGGCCCACGTACTGGATCAGCATTGTGATGAGTCCGAACAACAGCCCGGCGCACAGAGCCACTCCTACACACACAACAACCACCTCATTAACTGATGGATGGTAGATAGATTTTCTTCATTACTTAGCGTATTGATTTTATGAAAATAGCTTTAGTCCAATGCACCGTAAACTGTACTAATTGCCTATGTAATGACCTAAGTTATGATTTAATATTCATGCACATTATCATCGGCCTTTTGTCTCACTGCTGGGCAAAAACAGAGAAGGCATGAGCATTGGCGATTTCGAGAAATTTTAAGACCAGGGCTTACTCTAACTCAACGAAAACGAAGATTCTATTGAAATTCGAAATCTTTCCTTGTGAATTTTAGGGCGGTAAATTTCAAACAATTGTTATATATGGATAGTGTAAGTACATCCCTCTATGTACAGAGCATCAGATCGCACCTTACAGCCCCACAAAAAAAAAGTTATCGTCTATTCTCGGTCGTTCCGAAGTTTCGTTTCGGTGAGTTAGAGTAGGCCCTCAGGTTTCCTCACAATATTTTCCTTCACTGTTCAGAAGGTCATCCAAGATACACATTCAAAAATAAATAATGTCTTTGAAAGTCACAATCGTACTAGCTAATTTCAAACCCACATATTCGTTCTTAGGAGCAGACGCCTTAAGCTAGCACCTTCTACTAAATTAAATAAGCAGATCTATCCTCCAAACTATAACACTATCCCGAGTTAAATTATAATAATAGTTCAAGCTATTAGAAGCGAATATGGCAGACTATAGTTTTGATGTAACTAAATTACGCCTAATTAATAAGCTGAGGAACAATATATACATACCGACGTTCCCGTATGGAGGCATTAAGTATTCCTGGAGGCAAATTAGGTACACTATAGCTGATCCGAAGGTGAACCCCGTTAGAAACATGCTTGCTTTGAAACATCGATAGCCTGAAATAGACATTTAGTGTTGAATAACACGTAAAAAAGATAATGGAAAATTATTAGTTAAGTAGTTTATAATGTTAGAATGTCAGCTAAAATTCTATCAGATATACTTGGCGCACCCGGGTAAAAAGTAGCCTATGTCCTTTCTTAGACTCTAGACTATCTGTGTACGAAATTTCATTTAAATTGGTTCAGTAGTTTTGGCATGAAAGCGCGACAGACAGACAGAGTTATTTTCGCATTTATAATATTAAGTAAGGAATAGCGACCTGCCCCGGCTTCGCACGGTTGCAATGTAGATATTTGTATAGATTCCCTACAATAATTTACATATTGAATAAATCGGTCTATTGACGAAAAACGCATTAAAATCCGTTGCGTAGTTTATAAGATCTAAGCGTACAGACGGCGGGGGGGGACTTTTTCATAGCGAGAGATTGTGCAGATGAATGGCGTATCACTCGTTCACGCAAAAACTACTGAACGGATTTGACTGAAATTTGGTACACACATAGCTTATAACCCGGATTAACACATAGGATACTTTTTATCCGGGTGCGCGAAGTAATCCCCTCAGGATGCGGGTGAAACCGCGAGAACAACTAGTGTTATAATAATAACAGGTGATAGATAAGTACCAAAATGCTTAATAATAATGTAACTCGGACTACAACTTTCAGATTCTATAAACCTTAGATCACTTTCCGCAACTGATACTTACAAATACCTGGGTATGTCGGAGGGGTTAGGCATCAACGCGGCTGACGTGAAACAATCGTTACGGGAACGGTTCTTTGGTCGCCTGAATAAGGTTCTGAAAAGTTCCTTATCAGGTGGCAATAAGGTCCGCGCCTTTAACGGTTGGGTCATGCCAGTCCTGATGTACTCCTTTGGCATACTCAAGTGGACTCAGTCTGAACTTGACGCCCTGGACAGAAGAGTTCGGTCACTGTTGACTGCAAATCGGATGCATCACCCACGATCATCGGTGATGAGATTGTACATCCCACGGAAATGCGGGGGTCGTGGCTATTTAAATGCTAAGACCCTTCATAACCGTGAGGTGTGCAATCTCAGGGAATATTTTCTTAAAACCGACGTGGGTATGCATCAGGATGTAGTCGCAGTGGACAAGGGACTCACCCCGCTGTCGCTGGCTAAAGAGAATTGGCGCAAACCTGTGGTACTTACCACCAATGACCGCAAGGAGGTATGGCAAGGCAAGGAGCTACACGGACGCTTTTTCCGGGCTCTTCATGGGCCCGATGTAGACTTTATGGCGTCCGTATCTTGGCTACGTTTCGGCGACCTGTTCGGGGAAACCGAAGGGTTCGTCTGCGCAATTATGGACGAAGTTATGTTGACGAACAACTACCGGAGATATATCATGAAGGACGGGACGATTGACATATGTCGGGCATGTCATCGTCCAGGTGAGTCTATCAGACATATTATCTCTGGCTGTTCTCGTTTGGCTAACGGTGAATACTTGCACAGGCATAACCAAGTGGCCAAGATCATCCACCAGCAGCTTGCTTTGCAGTACAAACTTGTGGATCTTGAGGTACCATACTACAAGTATGCGCCCGACCCAGTTCTCGAAAATGACCATATCACGTTGTACTGGGATCGGTCTATCATCACTGACAGGACTATTGTAGCCAATAAACCTGACATAGTGGTGATAGACCGATTAGCGCGCCGCACAATGATCATCGATGTCACCATTCCCCATGACGAGAATCTCGTGAAAGCCGAGAAAGAAAAACAAATAAAGTATCTCGACTTGGCGCACGAGGTTGTCGACATGTGGAATGTGGACTCGGCAGTCATTGTGCCGATAGTCGTGACGGCCAATGGCCTGATGGCCAAGAGCCTCGACCAACATCTCAGGAGGCTCTCGTTAGGCGGCTGGGTCAAGGGCCTGATTCAGAAGGCAGTGCTCCTGGATACTGCACGTATTGTGAGGAGGTTCCTGTCTCTGGAGCCCTAACCACCGGTAGCTTGGACCCTGTTCCCGATATCGGTGGATCCCTGTTTTTTATATTTTTAAATGTTTTTTTATATTATTTTTATAATGAATATTTAAAAATGAAAAAAATATGTGTAAAAAATGAATAAACGGAATAATAATGTAACTCGTATTTTTAACAGAAGAATTATCATTAGCACAGTTTCATCTCATAAATAACAGTGGGACGTCTGTTATGCGCCTACGTGATTGTACTCCAACGTTTTTAGAACGTAACTAACTGTTTTAATTAATATAGCTTTTACGCATCTCGCGTACTTATTTACTATTTCGGTACTTATATATCTATGGACGGATATTGAAGAAACAACAATAGAGGGGACTCAGAAGCCAAAACATATTTAGATTTTTTGTCTGTCAAAATGTTTGTACACGCATCACGCAAAAACTACTAAATGGATTTGAATGAAATTTGGTACACACATAGTTCATAAAATGGATTAACACATAGGATACTTTTTACCCCAGTGTATAAGGTTAAGCAGACGAAGTCGCGGGCTGAAGCTAGCATTAAGTACCATAAAAACACAGTCCTATGAAAATTTATATTTCCATAGAGATAGGTGTATAAATTACAATATTATTTTAATCCTTACTAATATTATAAATGCGAAAGTAACTCTGTCTGTCTGTCTGTCTGTTACGCTTTCACGCCAAAACTACTGGACCGATATAAATGAAATTTGATACAGAGATAGAATAGACCCTGAGGAACAACATAGGCTACTTTTTACCCGGGTGCGCGAAGTACTTCCCTCGGGATGCGCTGCGGAAACAGCTAGTTATCCATATACTGTAAAATAGAGTGCCTACCAACCAATGATCTGTACTAAAAACTTTGCAATATTTAGCGTATTACTGATTAGTTCTAAAACGATTGAGGCCTCATTAATTTAATATATTCATCGGTATGATGAAATTTTATCGTTATTATAATATTACGCCAAACTAGCTAGCAGCCGTTCATAGAATAATCAACTGTTTGTGTTATATAATAGCAAACAACATACTTAACTAAACACGTTTATTTTAACGAGTGGGTATACAAATATGCGAAGTATAATTATTTGAAGAGATGATAAAAAATAAGACTGCATCTTCTACCTAAAATTAAGCACTGCATGTTTTAAAAATACTTGCTGTTTGCACAACGGGATAAAAAGCATCCTATAAGTTAATCTAGATTATAAACTTTGTATATCATACTAAAACTCATCCATATTAACCCTTTGACCGCCACGCTAATAACGAAAAACCGTGCTCCCGACGCCAAGCAATAAATTCGTTGTATTATACCTATAAAAAAATAGTGATGGGAAACGCAAACCGATAAAACATCGATTCATTTTGTTTGTGCATAGTTTACAAATAAAATAATGCTTATACAACTGAAGTTTTACTAATAATGAAATAAAAAAATATTTAGTTTATCATTATTAACCCTTAGACCGATAAAAAAAAACCTTTGAATCGATAAAACATCGATACATTGTGCTTGTGTACACGGTTTACAAATAAAATAATTCAGTCGTTTTTGCGTTAAAGAATCACAAACTCACATACATACATTCTAACAAAATTTTGCGTTTATACTATTAGAAGAATTATTTTAGGTAGACTGATGCAACCGTTTCATAACTTTTATAGCCGGTTACATCAAAAAAATATCAGGTTACTTATACGTGAAACGGAAGAACTGTCATTCAAGCTCTGTCAAAATGGAGGATAAAGTTGAATAATTTTGCTGTTATTTTATGATTTTCGTCTTAAGATTTATGATATATGTTTACTTAATTATTATATCTGTGTATTTTTAACATAAACATATTAATAGTGTTCTTATTACTGATATCATGTTTTGTGATTTTCGTAAAAGTATAAAATACTAGGTTTCCGCCAGCGGCTTCGCCCGCGTAGTCTATATGAATTCAAATTAAAGATGAACCGCTCGACCGATTTTGTGCAAACTTCACATAAACCATCTACTAAATAGTCCGAACAAAGCCTAAACATTTGGTTTGGATCTGTGAGCCCGTTCTTGAGTTATTAAATTACAACGAAAAGTGACATTGATCCTTACTTCCTTACTAATATTATAAATGCGAAAATAACTCTGTCTGTCTGTCTGTTACGCTTTCACGCCAAAACTACTGGACCGATGTAAATGAAATTTGGTACAGAGATAGAATAGACCCTGAGGAACAACATAGGCTACTTTTTACCCGGGTGCGCTAAGTAGTTCCCTCGGGATGCGGGTGAAACCGCGGGAAACAGCTAGTTTTTATATATATTGATAAATGATAAAAAGATTGATGCAACAGGCTGTTAATATCCTTAAAAGTAACAATTCAAAATGCACTCACCAAACAACGTATATACAATCCCAAATGCAATATACATAGCGCACAGTACGCTTATTATGGGGTCATAGTTATAATCGATTGATGTGCAGAAAGACCCCTCGACGTGGGGTCCGTTAAATTTGATCGTCATGTTCGGGGGGCTTCTCGTCACCTGAGGAACTAGCTGCCCCACTGATGACATGTTTACAACTCACTGATAGTTAAAAAGTTTTAATTGACTGGAGTAAGATGGAGTTCTAAAAAAGAAAAGTTATTATCAATTATTATACGAAAAATGGCAATTTAATATGAGTTTATCATAAATTTTATATGTATATATTGGTCTAAAGTTGGATAAAGGCCTCTCCTGACGTAAACCATATCGCCTTAAGCTTGAAGCATCCAACTTAGGGCCAAGTTCACCGACAGATGGTTACCTAATCGGGCCGTAAAACAAAAACTTTTTTTAACTAGAAAGCTGGAATCATCGTGTTACCCACTTCTAGTTCAACCCTGGTTTGGTAATCGACCATTTCAGGAATAAAAATCTCAAATAATACGTTACCCATCGAAAGTAGGAAGTTTGAATTTATGGTAAACAGCTGTTTTAAGTTAATCGGACCGTTATCTCGTCGGTGAACTTGGGCCTTAAAGGGTTTTTACACTAAACTAAATCAGGGTCCCTAAATAAGAGAAGTGTAACAAGAGAAAGGCACCTTAGTGCAGCACGTTGTAATAAGGGAGGTCTTAATTCAGGGCTACGATTCAGTGTAGTGTAAACTCATATGCAGAAGTTAGAAGCAATCTTCGTCGTTCTACATCGGCCTATATATTGTCCCACTGCTGGAGCTCTCTTCTCCTACGAAGAAGACACGAGCATTGATCATCACACATCACCCTTGCTTTATTTATGTCTTTTTTATTAGCCCGTGTTGCATCGCGATGTTTTCCTTCACCATTGATCAGTGTCGACCAAAATTTTGAAAGTACCAAACCAAATTTTTGCGACTTTTCAGAGTCGCAAATACGTGCTTCAGAAGCCGTCCACACA
This sequence comes from Pyrrhia umbra, assembly GCA_963891755.1. Classification (NCBI taxonomy): domain Eukaryota; kingdom Metazoa; phylum Arthropoda; class Insecta; order Lepidoptera; family Noctuidae; genus Pyrrhia; species Pyrrhia umbra. The sequence continues at coordinate 1,228,012 of OY982916.1, read as the reverse complement.
ATAAACCCAATACTGAAAATTTACAGAAACTGGATTTGTATTCATGTACGTTGAGAAATTATTCTAAACCTTGAGAGATGTTTGTTTTAAATGGCGGTGAAGTAAATAGTATTGTAAACAGAGTTTGATGCAAAACAGATTCTGTATCCCTTGGCCATGGTTAAATTTTGCTAAATAATGAATGTTATCAAAAAGTAAACAAGGGCTAATATTATCAATATATTTCAATTTTCTTCCTAATATTAAAAACAATAATTGGGATTTCGTTCACAACTGGCGTTGAGCCGATACAGGCCGCCAGCGTATATAATGGTGGTAACTATCTATCTCGCTCTAACACATGAGTACCTATGTTATTTCTAACGCTAGTATTAGTAATCTATGGTATGAGCATACATTGAATCCCAGGAAAAGAGATATTATTATTTTTATATATAAAAAATATTTAGTTCCTCTAGGCACAACATCTAAGTTGAGCAAATTGTACTCTATATTATTAAATTTATAGTTTGTATGTAATGTTATCTATGAAACAATTAAAACTGATTTCAAAAATTATTTTACTGATGGGATGATACGCTATTTATTACGACAGGAATGTAGGTGAAACCAGGTGAAACAGCAAAAGCAAATAACTGACATTTTAAAAAATAAATTTAATCCAGAAACATAATAAAATTAATAGCCTGACACATTCTTTTTTTAAGGATGGAAAATTATCAAATGACACCTCCCTGTGTCCCGCTGTGGACAGAACAGGAGAGTATGTCAGACTCTTACTGGCTAAAACCAATCCACGTTCCCTCAATAAAAAAATGTGTTTCAAGAATGCAGTAACTTTCGAAGAGTCCCACAGCCCCTGACATCATAACATAATAAAGTTCATAATATCCTTGCATGATAAAACAATGCAATGCATGTTCGAATCAAAATTAAAAATATATCTTTTATTGGAAAAAAAACTTTTAATGTGTAATTTTTTTATTTTTGCACATATTTTATGTATTTATTTACATACTATCCTGGTTGTTTTAACAATTGCTCCATACGAAAGCACAAGTAAGCTCAGCTGGATCCGGTTTAGACTGGAAGCCAACCAAATCATAGTTAGGAAAAGACTTGGAAGATTATGGTAAATATTTGATATTATTTTCTTATAATATAATATCTGCCAGTCTTTTTATCATCAAGACCCATCTATATGATTATTATAATGAAGTAAATCATAAATGGTCAGAAAAAAATATAATTTCAATGACGGCTATCACATTTTATTTATAAGTTCAACATTTTTTGATGCAATTGGCTGATAGTTGTTGTAGAACTGTATTGTCTACTGGAAAATTTATCTGACCTGAATAATGCAGTGGAAAGTCTGAGGTGCTCAAGTAATTGGAATTTGTAATTCATCTTAATAGCATTAGCTCTTAGTTACCTAGTCTAATGGGATTGTAGCTACCCAAAAATTTCTTTTAGAGGCTAAAGTGTAGAAATAGAGAGCTTGCACACACATAATATTTCTAGATACTGATTGATAAATACATAATATTACCTACTGTTAATGGGTGATTTTGAGTTCATTAGTTTCAGAGATATCCTACATACAAAATTTTACTTCAACCTTTTTAAATGATAGATTGTCATCCTTGCCTATTCTGAATAAGAAGTAAACATAGCAATGTTTTCAGAAAAGTTATTAAGAATATGTAATAATTTATTGTTTTATATGAAACATATTGTTACAAAGACATTTTGCCTGTGCCTACTTGATTACTGAATACATTTTTTTTTTGGTATTTTAAAGCAAAGTTTTTTTTTGTGATATTTTGACGTGAATTTTTAAATACAAGTTTACAGAGTCCAGTTAAATGTGTAAGAAACAAGAAGAGAAAATTTAATTAATTACTGTTTTTGATGTATAATTAATGACAAATTTCGTTTATGATTAGTACCTACCTAATTTTGTTTCAATTACAGGTTAACATTATTCCCACTAGGATTGAAAAAAAAAAAATCGTTATTTGTAGGTAGAAATGTACTGGTACTGCATTGTAAATTTAGCTACAACTGGACTATAGGTGCTCATTACCCTACATCATTAATTTCTGATGAGAATCAGGTTAGATCCAATAAGAAAGCGAGCAAGAAAAGGCCCGAAATAAGTCAATAACAAAAACATAATTGTACTAGACATCGACTACTTACTTAATTTTGTCAACTAGATTTCGCTGAAGAAAAAAAATCTATGACAAGGTAAAACGAACAAAGAATACAATTCCATTGACCAGTATTCAGTTTATATATTATCAAGCAATAAAGGTAAATAAGTATGTAACAAAAAATCTCACCATTCTACGTCATGTGTCGATTTCACATTGTAAATTTATTAAATCCGGATCACTCTTTTAGCTTAAATCAAGAATCACGACTTATCTCCGCTTCTAAAACAAACGCATTATTTTTTTAATGATCTAAATACCCACCAAAACCAACTGTCCGCACTCGCGAAACCTACGTAAAACGAAAAATGTAGCTAGCCTAACAAAGGACTCGTTTCCACTGCTTTCCACCGAGTTTTCTCTTCGACTAATGACTAAGTTCACTATGTACAAATAAGAATCTTTTTAAAATAGTGATGTACTCAACCACAGATATTAAAAACCGGAATGACGTTTAGCATGAAATAATAAAATATAATTGGTAAAACCGATTATTTTAAAACTATAATTAAAAAAATAAAGATATGTCAATTATACGAATTACAAAAGTACAAAAAAAATTCAATATTGAAGACAAAAAATATACCAATCAAATTGCAAACATGGGTGTTAAAATAAAAATACCGTTATCGAAGCGCAAAGCGTAGGAAAGAACCCAGCAAGACACCTACAACCCTAGCCCCTACTGAGTCCACCTTTGTGAATGCCTTTGTAATTTTATTTATCGCAGGGAACAGTTCCAAAAGTAATATTTGTGTTGTGTTAGTCAGTGAACACAAAAGAAGTGTATTCAAGGGGCCTAAACAAGATTTAAAATGTTTTGGCCAGTCATCCCCGGAGTTTAAATCAAACAACACGTATTTACCTCAGTGAACACAGTCCATTCGCTGTAGCCGCATCATCCAAATTTCACAATGAAAGTTACAATTACAACCCTGAACGACGAAATCTTCGTCTTAGACGTATCAGAAGATTTGGAGTTGGAGAATTTTAAAGCATTTTGTGAAATCGAATCCGGGTTCCCTGCGAAAGATATTATTCTGAATTATAATGGCAAGCCGCTTTTGGACGACAAGAAGTCCCTAAAAGAACACGGCGTTCACGATGGGGACGTCATCGTGCTCCTCCACATGATGCAGACAGCGTCCAACCTCAACCAGAATGATTCCAGTCAAGGTAGGTGTTGATAACACACTTCTCGTATTTTCACTGTGCATTTAAAATTGCATTGTCATGCCTATTGTCACTCATGACAGAGGGTATTTTTGACAAATTAATTACTGGCACTCAAGATGAAAACAAAGAGAATTTTAGCTTTATAAAAAAAAATATGACATTAAATGCCAAATAATTAATATTTTTTATATTTTAGAGGTTGAGTTAGTTTTTTAGTAAAATAAATTAAAAACATCATCTCCCTTGCAGCTTTGCCAACAGGCTTAGCAAGTTTAGACTTCAGTGGCATCAGAGTCCCACCAGGCGCAAGCACTTCAATGGCAGCTAGGAACCCGCCTGTAGAAGAGGACCCGCGTATCATCAGGGAGATGTTCTTAGCTAATCCAGATCAACTTGCTCTTCTGAAGCAAAACAACCCTAGATTAGCTGACGCTCTCCTCAGCGGCAACTTAGGTACGTAATGATAAGTTGTTTTGAAAACAACAATGTCATTGTCAATGTAATTGGTAAGGTTAATAATTACCAGTGAATAATATTTTTTTTTTTCTATGTGCAGTAGATTATTAGTACTTTAGTTTACAGCTTTCTTAAGTTATAATTTTAGGTTATTTTTATATAACAAAAATAATAACTCAATGTTGATGATAGCTTTAGTTATAAAGTTAGTTCTTTAGAACTTACCTGGCAAAACAGTTATCTTCTGAAAGTTGACCTAGTAAACACCTCGGACTACAGTAATTCAAAACAAAATAAAAACTACCAATAAATTCGTCCAATTGGAGATACAAAGGGTGTGCGGAAATTATTCATAATAACCGGTGATGGATTTTTATGTATAGTCTGTACCGATTGATTTTACGAAAAATGTAAACAAAGTCGTAACCTATTTTGTTCTAATTCTGCCACAGAAATTAACAAAACGGAGGAAGGATGGTGCAGTTATGACAATTTAATGCTCTAAACATCATTCATCATCATTTCCTGCCATTTTATTTATCTATGTGGGAAAATTAGAACAAAATAGGTTACGACTTTGTTTACATTATTCGTAAAACCAATTGGTACAGAATATATAACCGATTGATTTTGTCCACACTAACATTACTAACACAAACTAACCGGTAATTATTAATAATTTAAGTAAAATAAATTAACCCTAACAAAAATACATATTGTAAATTTGAATCTTGTTTCATAGATACATTTGCTTCTGTGCTTCGTGAACAAATCTTAGCTAGGACGGAACGCCAGCAACAGCGTATAAGGTGAAAATATTACAGATTGGTTTGATGAGATAGGTGTGAATAGGGAACTTTACTTAAAGCTAGACTTATTTCAGGATGATGAATTCAGATCCATTTGATACAGAAGCGCAGCGTATGATTGCTGAGGAGATTCGTCAGAAGAACATCGAAGCTAACATGGAGGCAGCCATGGAGTACAACCCTGAAACATTCGGCACTGTGGTGATGCTGTACATCAACTGTCATGTGAATGGGTAAGCGTGACAACTACTATGCTAACCCAAGTACCTTCTCTAAGATTACCAGTAGGAATCTGCTGGCTTTTTCCGATAAGGTGGAGTGAATCTGATAAACAATCCTATATGAGATAGTCTCATACAAAATATGGACTTTGTCATGTTGCTAATGATAATCTTATTTATTTTGTAAGTAGTTTATAAAATAACACTTTTACACATATTTATATACATTTTTTTTGTGATAAAGTCAGTGTTTCCCTTCTGAATACCTTGAGACGAAGAACCGAAACAAACTCAAGGGTCATAGTCTCCATTAAAGGCCAGAAATTTATACTTTCAAATGCGCTACGGACAGACGCCGTTCATAAGAATCTAGCCAGTAGCTAGCTTGGCGTTCAACGGGTTAATAACTATTGTAGGAATAATAAAAGTAATGACCGAAGAAACGATGGATGGATTGTGTGAAGGTTGACATGATTAGAATGAATGATACTAGCGACATGACGGCAGATAGAAGAGTATGGAAGAAGAAAACATGCTGCGCCGACTCCAAATAAAATTGGGATAAGGGCAGGAGGATGATGATGATGATGAATAGAAGAATTGTATCTGAAACACCTTTTGAAGAAAGAAGCTGTGGAAATTTTAAATGTTATCGTGGAAATTCTAATCAATTTTGTTTAAATAACTTTCAGTCTAGTCCAGTCTTGTTTATTTACAGTGATAGAATTGCATTCACGAGCTTTCTCTTTTACCGTCTTACTTAAAAAAAACTGTTATCTGAAGTTAAACCATTTCTTACCTAATCCTTTCTTAACGTCGTAATCCAGCATTAAGCTACTAACTTAAGTAAGATTAACGCTATATAGCATTTATGAGTGAGATTTTTGCTAATTCGTTGAAAAGCATCAGATTTATGATAAATCAATCTATTAGTGATCATTGATGGACACTGTTCCTTTGTTCTAGATTCCCCGTGAAGGCTTTTATCGACTCTGGTGCCCAGACAACAATCATGTCAGCGGCTTGTGCGGAGCGATGCAACATTATGCGGCTGGTGGACACTAGGTATGTTTACTCGTTATAATCATTTATTGCAGCTTCATTCCATGGCGATCGTATGCAATTTATGAATAGCAAGGCGAACATCAGTTGTAGACTGCATTGCATTTTACTATTTGTGCTGAAAAAAAAAAAAATTTTTTGTCTAAACTAAAGTTAAAAAAATTACTACATTTTTAACAACTTTAAAGGAAGATTTTTTTAACTCCGGCCAAATGTATTTTTTATATATAGAATTTCAGGAAATTTTACAAACATAGCTAAAATTCTATTTTCGGAATTTATTACATCAAAGTAGTATTGTTAAATTTGCGCTTTGCGAGTTTTTTCAATTGCAACGTCATATTATTATACAGACAGACTGATTGATTGACATTAATAAAATATCAAACCAATATATTTAATCAGCGGTGGACTAAACGGTCGCTTCACGTTACGGAACGATATATTGCTAGAATCGATATATTATTATATTATGTGCTATTGCTATATACCAAGCGTAGCTTCGCCAGTATTCTATCGTGTACTAGACAATTTTACTTGTCATACAATTTTTCGTAGATATAATATGTACCTACCTACAGCTCAATTGATTGTCTCTTGTCGCTTGTAGAAAATTTTTAGGAAGAAATACAGGTTGAAATGTAGGTCGTTAGAATAGCAATATCAGAACAATTAATTAAATATTGACTTGTTTTCCTTAAACTGCCTTTTAGGGTGAACTGCGGTTTGACGTGGTCGATAATCTGTCTTTCAGTGTATTAGGCTCATTGTCCGAACTGCAGGAAATTTCTACAATTGGCCAGAGCCATGAAAACCCTCGGCATATCATGAAATGCCGCTATTTCATGATTATAATTGGCAAAAAGAGTAGATCGACAAGCGAAATTCCAGTGGTTTTTTTTTTCAGGTCTTTTTGCCAATTATACGACCGAATGACGACATAATATGTTACTGGCTGTTTCCCGCTGATTTTCTTGCATCCTGAGGGAACTATACTTTATATTGTCTTATGAAAAGATATAATTTCAACCTTGAGGCTACTCCAAGGTTTCAGTTATCGCTATTTTTTTCTGAATCGGTTCAGTGGAAGCATAACAGACAGATAGACAATTGCTTTTCTCATTTTATACTATATGTATGTATATATGTAGGTGGCGGGCAATGAAATTAGAATATCAATTAATTATAAATCTTTTATTCAACAATTGTATTATATTTGTAGATTCTACAAAGAAGGTACTGTTTGTCAGATTATTCGTTATTCTGAAGATTGTGACTATAAGATTTTGTCGCCTATATAACAATATTTCTAATCTAATGGTTTTATGAGGTCAGAAATAATTTAGTTCAGGCTACTTTCTGATTTGATAGTATATAATATATTTTATTGAACATGCGAATGTGAGTTATTAGTTTGATACGCTTTCATGTAAAAACTGCTGAACCGTATTATGTTTATGAAATTTGGTATGGAGATAGATCCGTTCCTCATAAATAGGGTTGCCATACGTCCCGTATATACGGGACTGTCACCGTATTGGACTACCCCGTCCCGTATTTGTCCCGTATTTCGACAAATAAAAAGTTTGATTCAATCATTTTGATTTTTTATTTAATTTATTTCATACTTTTGATATGGTTGAGATTACAATTTTCAAATGCCTGATATGTATGGTGTAGTAGAAAAGCCGCTTGTCGGACTTTGGGCATCGGAAACGAAAACGTCCCGTATTGATTTCTAGAAGTTATGGCAACCCTACTCCTAAAGCAAATTAAGTTGTTGGTCCTTGCTGTCATTTCTAGATCTTTGACAGTCGTAACGGGTAGTCAGAAGCCAGAAAGACAGTCTTACTATTGGGTATCGTGTTACCCGGGAACTGGGTTGTGGAGGTCAGATAGGCAGTCGCTCCATGTACTGGTACTAAACACTGGTACTCAGCTGCATCCAGTTAGACTGGAAGCCGACCCCAACATAGTTGGGAAAAGGCTAGGCAGATGACGATGGTATGGAGACAGGTGGTACCCTAGAGACGAATATATATCATCACTGTACACAATATATATCACACCCTGTTGCTGGGGAGTTTGTTGCGCCACTTCTTCTTCCCAGCAATAACACATAGGAAGTGGTGAAGGGCGGGTGTTTTGGGGGCTGTCTTGACGTTCAAAAAGTGCTGATTTTCAGCCTAATTTGAATAAATAATTTTTGAATTATTTTTTTTGAATTTTTGAATTTCATGTGTGAATACAAATTTCATCTAAATTTTTTCAGTATTTTTTACGCGAAAGAGTAACAAACATACATACACAAACTTTCGCAACAGTTTACAATATTAGTAGGATATCTGTAACCTTACTCGAGAATTTAGCTAGTAACAACAAAAAAATATTTTCCAATCCGTCTGGTAGTTCCAGAGTTCAGCGTGCCCACGCAAATAAACTGCAGCTCTATTAGTTGGTATAGAATATTTTGCGTTGACGGTGAATTGTTTTAACCGACTTCATAAAAAGGTGGTTATCGATTTGACCCGTATGTTTGTAGTGTATGTATAATATGGAAATTCTATAATATTCGTATACGATAGTCTACTTAGGCTTCTAAACACGTGTGGAAAATTTCACAAGTATATATATTTAGGTTTGTCCGCGTATTGCACGAGAACAATATCCAATCTTTTATTGGCTTAGTCTGGTCAAATTAGACCAGAACATAGGGGTGAGATTACAATAATTCGCACCCAGCTTAAAATTGGTAGCATTGTTCAAAACACCAGTGTCTGTCCAGTTAATATTGCATTGTCCCAATGTGTGCAAGTTTCTTAAAAATCTGTTCAATAGTTTTCAAGATATGGACAGTTAAGTTTTGTTCGCTGAGAAAACACGTCGTTCGTTTTGTCAATAATAAAGTGGCAGGAAATATAGGAATTAAATAAATTATTAATTAAACAGGAAATACAGAGAATTCATGCAAATATTTGACCAAGACACTAAAAAGGGACAACAAAAAAAGTTTTTACAAAAAATATAAGAGAAGTCGCGGTGGCCTAGTGGTTAAGGCGCCTGCCTCTTGTGTACCAGTATGCGGGTTCGAAATCTGGCAAGTACCAATGTGACTTTTCTAAAGTCGTATAGTACTTTCTAACTTATCTTAGACACAGACTAACGGTGAAGGAAAACATCGTGAGGAAACCTGGACTTAAAAAGTCTTAAATCGCCAATCCGCCTTGAGCAAGCGTGGTGATCAATGCTCATGCCTTCTCTGTATGAGAAGAGGCCTGTGCCCAGCAGTGGGACAGTAAATAGGCTGATGGTGATGATGATAAGAGACTTCCAAAAAAATTAAAGAGATAAATAAATTTAGTTTCTGCTAAAACATTGCTCTAGAAGTCGGTTTCAATAACACACAATAATAAATAACTTAAGAGTTAGACACCGACTTCTAGAGCGATATTTTATCAGAAATCAAATAAATTTTTCTCTTTTAAGTTTTTTTCATACCCTCATTTCATCGACTACTTTTAGCACTATTGATGTTCAAGTGAAAACAAGTATTGTTATGATTCTATGGCAATGTATCATTTCAACGTGTATCGGCTTATTATTATTTTGAAAAAGCATCATTAGTTTCGGCTTAACACCCACCCGGTTCGTACTTTTCTTTGCCACCCAAAGTATGGATGGCAATTACCCAAAGTGTCTATTTATTCATAAAGCTCCTTTGCGATCCTTAGCAAAGTATTGTTAATATCATTTTTATAGACGTCGTATATTCCTTTGATTATTTTCTTTTCACAAAAAAATAGATATTTTATTTTTCTATTCAGAGTATTTATTACCTATATTTTTTTTATATTTTTTTCCATATTTCGTATTTCTAATAGTGCAGTTCTCAGAAAGTCTAGCTTTTTCATTTCTTCTCGTAGGTGTATAATAACTTGTTTAAATGCTTTGATGGCGGCAGGAATATTTTATTCAATGTTGTATAATGATATACGTGAGTCTGTTAGGTGTTCTTTGAATAGTCTTCATATTTGAGCTAGCTTATCGTTATTGTGTAAAAACATTAGCCTTAGGTACCTATTCGGTCAAATATGGAGTAAAATATATTAATTTGTATTTTCTTTCATGAAAGGGTTGCATCTGTAAACCCTTCCCGAAACTCATACATTCATGTATCTTGACCAATATAATGGATGACTCGAATAGGCTTGCACCCTTGTTTGCAATCATGTATCACAAAATATATTTTAATTGTTGCCCCTCCACTTTTTGACATATTACTCCTTATTTTTAATTAATTAAGGGCTGAGTTTTCAATAGTTTATCTAAATATGATAGTGTGACATATTTTCATTACAAAATTTGTCAAACCGACATATTTATTCATCAGATATTTTTATGACGATTGAAAAAATATCCCTAAATGTTGTATTTTTATTTGTAAGTTGTAAAGATTCTTTTTTTTCTCTAAGATTTCCGTCTCAAAGCCATAGCAAGAGTTTAGTGAGCGTGCGGCTGGTGGTATCACGCATAGAATTCGTTTTTGTGCCCAGCAAACTGTATCTGACGCTTTTTATTGACTCACGACCGCGCCAGCTAATTGTAAGGCAGGTCACTTAGCGCATCAGCTGTATATATAAGCTGAAGAGTTTGTTTGAATGCGCTATTCTCTTGAACAATCAGGCGGATTAAAAAATATTTTAGTATTTAGATAGCCCATTTTAAGGGTTCGATAGTCGACAAGGAACCCTTATAGTTTCGCCATGTCTGTCTGTCTGTGTGGCATAGCACAAAGGTTCTTGGTACTAGAAAGCTGAAATTTGGTATGGATATTTATATTGATCACGCCGACAAAGTGGTAAAATAAAATTATGAATATTATTTTTTTAAGGTAACTCCCATACAAGTAAAATGGGGATGAAATATTTTTTCTTGCGTTTCCCTTCGTGTGGGGTATCTTTAGATAGTTTTTCAAAAATATTATAGGTGTGTGAAGACCATTTTTGACAGGGTCCGCAGTCGGATAAAACCACGCGACACGTCTAGTCATTCCATAAATATTATACTTTTATCCCTAGGTGGGCAGGCATCGCGAAAGGCGTCGGGGTTCAGAGGATCATAGGCAGAATCCACATGGTGCAGATGAGAATCGAGAAAGACTTCCTCACCACATCTTTCTCCGTGCTTGAGGAACAGCCCATGGACATGCTGCTTGGTTTAGACATGCTCAAAAGACATCAGGTAACTAAACAAATATAGATAAAAAAAAACTTTACTATCAATATTTTCTTTTAACTAGAATCTTGACCGGTGTATTGACTTGTTGTATAGTGCAACATAGACTTGAAACGAAACGTTCTTCGTATCGGCACGACCGGCACCGAGACACCATTCTTACCGGAGTCGGAGCTGCCGGAGTGCGCCCGGCTGTCCGGCTACTCCGAGGATGAGATCGTCAACCAGTCCATGAGGGACCACGAAGAGCGGCAGGTCAAGGAAGCGATGGAGAAGTCAAAGCAAGGTGGGCGTGCCAAAAAGAAATAACAAGTACGACTAAATATGAAAAAAAAATTGTGGAGATGTCATTCGTTTTTGCACCGTAATAAAAATAGTAACGTATTATTTAAAACAATAAAAATCGTAAAACTAATCCCTTGTTTCTGTGTAGTTGATTGCATGTGCGTAGTAGCTAACGGCTAGTCGGTAACGTGCATTTTTGTCGGGAAAGTCGGGTCAGTGAATGGAAACTAGTGAATCGGCTAAGTTGAGAAATGAACGGAACCATGGACATAGACACAATGCATGGGGATTTAATACTTTAACATAATTATGGAAAGTACAAGAGTTAAACTGCATTTATATTGCTACGGATGTATCAAGTAATTTCGGTATGTTTTTTTTTTTGATAATTTTTAATTTGTCATGACTTCATTGACTGTACTTTTTCGAGTTAGTATCACGAGAGAATGGGTTTGTGATATTTTGATTAAAATATCTATCTACGCAATGTTTGAAGCGTGTAATTTATTCACAGATGCCATTGAGTCGTTTGGTAGTATTTTCTCTTTAACCTGTATAAAAATTTTGCATGATTTTTGGCTAACTGAACTACCTAACATTTTTTTGTGATGTTTGAATGTATTAGCATAATATAATTAAATCAAAGGTTTTGTGTTAAATATCAGGAACCCTTTCTGTATTTTAGGTAGTTGATATTATTTTTTATATTTTTATTTAAACTATGCATTTAGCTAAAAATACTCAATATGTAGGTATGTTGTTGATTAACAAATTAATATAAATTGAATATATTACTACAGGTGTCCACAATAAGCTTGGATATGGCTAGAAACTAAACAGTGTGTGTTACTGACCTATTCAAGATTAAAGAAATCTAGGTTTTCTTAATATGTTTGTATTTAATTTGACAAAACATGATTAAATGCTCCCAAAAATTGTTTCGAACATTCTGTATAGTTTTTCACTTTAATATTTTAACTTGCTTCCCGCCAGCGGCTTCGCCCGTGAAATTTTAGCTAATGATATACTAAAACCTTCCTCATTAATCACTCTATTAAAAAAACCGCATCAAAATCCCTTGCGTAGTTTTAAAGATTGAAGCATACATAGGGATATAGGGACAGAGAAAGCGACTTTGTTTTATACTATGTAGTGATACTAATATTTATTTATCGGCATTGTAAACCGAACTGATAGCAGGACCTCCACATCCAAAGACAATTAAAAACAGTTTAACTAAACTCTTTATTTCTTATCATCCGCCTGCCCTTATCCCAACTTATTTCTATATCTCTATCTGACGTTATCTCACCGGTAACATCGTAAACGCAGAAAGGATGATCTATTATCTTACAAATAAGTGTCATCAATATCAAGTGGATACGGCGAGCTTGTACTGGTTGCATCAAACATCACGTTTTTTTTTACTTTTGCGTATCTCATGTCTACTTGATAAATTATTTGCTTACCTTTTGGGTTTTTATAGATAGATACATATCATCCATTTACATCCAGCTATTTCACGTATAGAGTAATTCGTAAACGTAGCTACGTAGTAAATGTACGGACGTAAATGTACGGACAAGTGGGTTAGAAATGTATTTGACAAATTATGTAACATATTTAACATTGAACAGAGTCCGGCGGCCTCCTGGGTAATAGACCGACTACTAGCGGCCAATCGACATCAGTGCCAATGCAAATCAATAACCAGAGGATGGGTAAGTATAGTTTAGGAGTTTATGAAAAATGTAAACAAAGTCTTAACCTATTTCGTTCTAATTCTGCCACAGTAATTTAAAAACCGGCCAAGTGCGTGTCGGGCCACGCGCAGTAGGGTTCCGTAGTAGGTCTCAGTTAGTCGACTATAACTCGGTCACCGGTTAAGCCTACTTAGCCGTGATAGTTTTCCTTGTAAGTTCATTACATGTGCTACGTCTTTGATTTTTTTCACATTTCTAGGTACAGCCATTCAAAAGTTAGAGGGGGGGGTAACTCGTATCGAACAAAAAATTTCACTTAAAATCTAGATATTTCGCAAATAGCTCGCTTAACCGAAAAATGGTCTTCACACACTCATAATATTTTTGAAAGACCTATCTAACGATACCCCACACGAAGGGGTACGCGAGAAAAAAAATCATCCCCACTTGTTTGGGAGCTACCCCAAAAAAAATATTTTTCGAAATTTTATTTTACCACTCTCGGCGTGATCAATATACATATCCATACCAAATTTCAGCGTTCTAGTATCAAGAAACTGAGCTATGCCGCGGACAGACAGACAGACAGACGGAACCCTAACAAGTGCGTGTCGGGCCACGCGCAGTAGGGTTCCGTAGTAGGAGTTAGTTAGTCGACTATAGCTCTGTAACCGGTTAAGCCTACTTAGCCGTGATAGTTTTCCTTGTAATTTCATTATATGTACTACGTCTGTGATTTTTTTCACATTTCTAGGTACAGCCATTCAAAAGTTAGAGGGGGGGGTAACTCGTATCGAACAAAAAATTTCACTTAAAATCTAGATATTTCGCAAATGGCTCGCTTAACTGGAAAATGGTCTTCACACACCCATAATATTTTTGAAAGACCTATCTAACGATACCCCACACGAAGGGGTACGCGAGAAAAAAAATATTCATCCCTACTTTACATGTTTGGGAGCTACCCTAAAAAAAATATTTTTCAAAATTTTATTTTACCACTTTTTTGGCGTGATCAATATACATATCCATACCAAATTTCAGCGTTCTAGTATCAAGAAACTCTGAGCTATGCCGCGGACAGACAGACAGACAGACGGAACCCTAAAAATGGCGTAAGGATGGCGCATTTATGTAAATTTTATGCTCTAAACATCATCATTCACCATTTTATTTATCTATGTGGGAAAATTAGAACAAAATAGGCTATGATTTTGTTTATATTTTTCATAAAATTAAACGGTACGAACTTTAGACAGATATATATTTAGAAGTAGGTACTTCAGTACGGTTTTGGGCAAAATTATATCCCACTTCAATGTCAGCTGATTAGATTTTTTTAAATAGGTTTTTTAATGTTTTTTTTGTTATTCTTTCAGTTCTCGGTGATCCTAGCCAGACTATCATGCCGAATGATAATTTCGGTGAGCCTGAAGTAGAAGAAATCATGTCTCTCGGATTCACCAGGGAACAGGTACGGTTTACATGTCTATTTTACATGTTTTACAGAATTTTATGAGTCGTGGTTAAGGAACCTGAAGCTCGTCTATGAGTGTGCGGGTTGGAATCCTGGCAAGTACTAATGTGACTTTTCTAAAGTCATATGTACCTTCTAAGTGTATCTTAGACATCTTGAATAACGGCCTATTGTCCAACTGCTGGGCCTCTTCTCATACAGAGAAGGCATGAGCATTGATCACCACGCTTTCTCAAGGAATTAGCGATTTCAGACTTTTTTCACCAGGTTTTCTCTTGCGGGGAGGCGGGCGGTGTCAACCGCGTCCCGCAAACACGCTTACTTTGCGGGACGGAGCGTGAGGCGCAGACGCAGTCTTATTTTGTTGAAAATTATTTCGCTTCGTTGTTATTTTATTTCCCATTTTGTAACAACCTTAGCGTATCTACTTAAGCCGGCGGCGGCATCGCGCGTCATCAAAGGCGTTGCGCTACTGTAGGGAGTTATCGTAATACTGTGTCAATGACTATGTTTTCATAAATGTTTATTGAATTAAACTATTAATGTTTCAGGCTATTGTAGAACTAAGGCGCTTCAACGGCGACAAGACTCAAGCCACCGTAGCGCTCTTCGCAAAGTCCCTCAAGTTCTGAGTGAGACACAGACAGACTGTCGACCAAAGTCGAAATATATTGTCGACTTTTGAAAATTGAAATATTAAGACATGAATTTAATATAAATTTTTACATGTAGTCAACAAAAATAACCATTATGTTATTATTATTTTTTTATTTTAGATCGTTTCCAAAAAACTTATTCTTGTTTAATTGTATTTTTGTGGATAATTTAAAAGACGACAACTCGTTGAGGATTTAATGTTTTATTTTTTCATCGCTCTCGGTCTTAATTGTATACAGATGAGTTTCGCTTATTATGCAGAATATTTTACGAGTATGTAGTTGGTTCGACTGTGTTGCCAGCGTAGAGGAGTTGTCACACTGATATATTTTTACAGTGGTGACATTTTAATGCAATAAAATGACGATGACTGTCACTGCTAGTTATCACCGCCATTTAATAGGTGTCTAATATTAAGGTTGTCTCAGACTTGGATTACTTAAGTGGTTCTTCCTATTTACTTGAGTCTATATTGTAAGTTGCGGTACATTAAAATAGTAGTAAGCTTTCCGAGTGTAATTTATGTGTTACCTGTAATAATAAGTATTTTTGACATTGTGGGCAGTACCGGGGTATGCTTATACCTGACGAAAAGACTTAGCAATCCGTCTTCATGCTATCAGGTAGAACTTCATGTAACTAGTGTAACAATTGTCTGTAAAGCTTACAGAAGTGCTGACTAATTTTATTGTCACCGAATTATTATTTAAAATAATAAATAAACTGTAGAAGCATAATTTATAAGACTAATAAATAAAAAGAGTCTAGGAACTTTCAATGGCTATTTTTTGGAACATTTTGTATCTATCTTATATTCTCTATTAATTTTTCAACTTCCTCGTTCTACAGATCCTGTATTTCCAGCATGTATAAATAGCTTTTTTGTACTCGGTAACCAATGGTTTTATGGTATCTTAATTTATCTAAAAAAAAAATTCACTTTTGTACGAGATAATTTTTTTCTATCTAATTTAAGTTGATATTTTATATGTTTTCATCATTAAAATGAATGAAATAAAACATAGTTTACTCAAGTGTGGTTTCAATCATTTCTGTTATTATTTCCTGCAATTATACCAAATTTATTGGTATCCAACGCAGTAGCGGCACAAGACCTAAACTTAATGTGTGCAAGGTACATTTTGCGAGGCCCTCTGATGGTGCAAGAAGAAGGGAATAAAAAATATGTTACTTACGTAAAAATAAAACCGACTTCCAAAAATACAAAAAAAAAGAAAAATAAGTTTTATTTAAACGCTAGTGGACCAATACATCGCTCTAGAAGCCGGTGTCTCTTAATTTTTCGGCTATGAAGCGCGAAGCCCTTAGCACCGCGAGGCCGTGGGCGGTGGCCAATACCGCCCACGCCTTACGCCGCCTCTGATTCAACGTTAGAAAATTCTACATCTGTTGAAAGAATGCAATATTTTTGGTAATAAAAACACCGTTGACGTTCAGATTGGTATAATTTACACGTTTTACAAATGTATAACAAATATGGCAGTACAATTAGAGTGTAATATGGCATTAACGACTTAATTAATCTATAAAATATTATCAGGGTATTGACACCACCAAGAAATATATTTGTTTTATGGCAATACAGTATTGTGACGTCACTAATTTTCCAAATCAATTGAGTACCTATTTACTCCACTGAAAATCTAGTTTTACATTTAATTGAACATGTATCTGTGTTCAGAACTAAAATGAACTGTTTTTGTATTATTAGTGGTGTCAACTACCAAATTTAATTAGTAAATATAATTAAATTACTCGCCATTGGCTTACCAGTTAAAATTCATAAGGATTGGCAGTGAATCGTCGCGATATCGCTCAGGAATAAAAAATATCATCAAGCCCGATAGATATATTAGTGATACATCTATGATCAAGCCTTTAAAAAGTTATTTCTCGTTCATAGTAGCCTACCTGTTTCCCGCTGTTTCACCCGCGTCCTCAGGGAGCTGCTTCACAAAAGCGAATAAAAAATATCATATATGTTAATCCAGGTTGTAAGCTATGTGTGTACCAAATTTCATCCAAATCCGTCAAGTAGTTTTCAGCGACAAACATCCATTCTCAAAAACTTTCGCATATTTTATAATATTAGTAGGAGACTATTACCTATAGCTATGGGGAATTCGCAATAACTAATTAAGTAGGTACTTTTAAATCATTATCTCGCTGCATCGTGTCTACAACAAAATCTCGTCAAACATATAAAACTATTATTATAAAATTGGCGATTGATTAAGTAGATAACTACTTCATTGATATGGTAAAAGATTTAAAATAATACCTAAACGTTATCATCTGCATCAGGCGGCTGGCTGGCCAATTTATTTGCCATAGCTGACAAAATATCTGTTAATCTAGCAAATCGTTGATTTGGCGTGGTTAGCGCACCCCTCTCTCCCCACAGGAAATTTATGTGGAATTCTGTTCTGAATAATTCAAGAAGAGTGGGGTCCAACACTGGTCCTAAAGAAGACATCTCTTGCACTACAGTCCTAGCGTTGCGTTTGAACATGTCGATTTGGTTAGGGAAGTGCCTAGCCGCGTCGAGGTGAGCCGCAGTCGCGTTGAAGTCGAACTCGAGGCTGTTCATCAAGCTACCAGGGAAAGTGTCATCAGGTTGCATTAAGCCTCCACCGTCACCGTCTGTAAAACAAAAAACCTTAAGATACTGTCTTCCCACATGAAATTATATATGCGTGGTGTCATACAAAGTGGTAAGGACATGAAAACAATAAAAGAACCACATCAGTATCTAAAACTCATCCGTATAAAAAACTTTTACTATGAGGCTAACTCTAAAATCGCAAAAATGATACCTATTATTCCATACATTTTATCCAGCTATGGAAACAAAAGCTATGTGTAGTTATACATAAAAAAATATACGCGTCGCCTTGAGAACCTCAGTTTTTTGTGGTCGGTTAAAAAGTATGGATCTGTTTTTCCGCGATTAAGATTTGGATGTATTGCCTAAGACTCCCCACTATCATTACTCATATCCTCATCGTATCCTTGTAAATAATCATATTAGATTCTCACCAAATAGATGGAAGCACAGCACTGGTGGCAGGATGTACGGAGTCGTTGTGTTGGGTGGCAGCGGATTTGTGCCTTCGTTCATACTTTTGAAACAAGGCCTTAATTTAGCCTCGAACATAAACGCGTTGTCCGTGTAAACCCGTCTCAGAATATTCCATGCATTCTCCAAGCACTCCACCTACGAAAATATAAAAATAAGCAAAAACTTTCCGATCTCTCTTATGCTTACACTGTTGATATTTCAAATTAATGAATACATACCTGAGGCATACACAGCCCAAACATGATAGCTGAAAACCCATACAGATTCCCCAAAGCAGTCTTCGTTTCGACTGCTAGTAGAATCCAGTCATTAATAGTATCAGCACGTTGCCTATCTGTCTGGCAGGTCAATATCGTCACCGCTATCAGCAACCGGAAAGTCTCGATCCTGAAAACAAGAATCTCTTAAAATTCTGTTCTTAAAAAAAATCTCCGATGCTCATTAGGAATAAATTTTCGTACCTTTCTATCACATCTAAACGAAGTGGTCGACCTTGTGGCAAAAATAACAATTCTAAACCCGACGCTGTTTTTTCAAGACCCTCAATTTGAATGGCATCATCAAAAAAGAAATACAATTCCACCTTCGTCATGTGATTAGCTAAAATCCTGGGCCCAGACGTGCGTAATAGAAGCTTGATTGTGTGCAGCGTTTCAGATTCAAGTGGTTTCGTAAGCCCAGTGGGTATGATTTGCGATTGGAAGTTTTCTAGATTTATTCTGGAATCCACTACGTAATCCAAGTTTTCCGATTGTAAAAGTTTTGCTTCTGTGAGTTCATAATCAAATTGCTGCTTAATGGTAGGTGTCACCAAATTATAATCAGAATCCATTCTTGATTTATTTGGGTCACTGTGCGCTGAACTTTGAGTGGAATCTCCGGATCCGTTGCCTGAATCTGATCCTGAAACTTGATAAAGGCGTTGGAGCTCTAATCGTCTTTCGTCTGCTTTTGGGCCATCGTATCTGGCTGGCTTTGCCGGAGGGCTGGTAGGCAAGTTAGCATCCCAGGTGTTAGATCCGGAGTTAGATTCACTGCAGAAGTTTTTTCCGTGCATGTTGGTTTGACTCTGAATGACTCCATCAGCACTGGCGCTTTTGCCGTGAGTGACATGTTGTCCCATATCGATAGGGGTTAGTGAGTGAGATCTTTGTTTCTTAAAAGGTACTCTAAGCTGCATTCCTGGTTTTGCTGCAAAATGGCTGTATAGGCTATATGGGTTGCAGTAGGAGCCATCTCCTACCGGGGAAGCAACCGAATTAATGTCATCATTCTGAATATAATTCGTCAGAGGTGTCACACGATTGGCTGGATATTGGATTCTGGCTCCTGATGCGGCCGATATCGGTTTCCCGGATCCCACATACGAGGTGATAAGATCGGCGACTGTGTCATAGGCTTCATCCTCAAATTGGTATTGGTGTCTTTCATACACGGTATCAGGGTGAACGATGATCTAAAAGTAAGTTTACTTAAATTACATTATTGTAAAAATATTCGCAAATTATGAAAACTCTAAGCAACTGTGATAATTTACCCGTTGTATAACAAAATGCAAATGTTGTCCATTTGATCGGCAGCTGAGAACGTAGTTATCAGGCTGTGACGATGAATCCCTTACGAGGAATTCCCTGTCCTGTTGTAGCAGGCTTTCGGCAGCTGTCCTGCTGAGTGCACCGTGGTACCAGCCGTGGGAGATGATCTGATCGGATGGTAAGGAGAACTCCCATTCGAGTAGTCCCGACGTGGTCATAACATTCGGATCCTGGAAACCGAGCAAATTTGATGCACCTAGTATCATAGTACCTATACCTGCCTACCTACGTCTTTCGGCAGATATGATGATGAATAAGAAACTTCATTAAAATAGGAAGACCCTTTAGAGCACGCAAGCTGCCGGCTTGTACCATGACCCCACGCATGTAATTGCTATAACAGCTGTGACAAAGACACTTTAAAACAATCCAATAGCTCATGTAGTTACAAATCAATATTTCAGGAATAATTATGAAAATATTGTAAGCTTTTTTTGCTTTTGCCTTTATAAAAACGTTATTTTCAACTTTATCAATAGGAAACCGAAGCCATAAGAACTATCCAACTTCCTCGTAAAAGTAGTTACTCGCGATAAACAATGTAATTTTCGTTCGCCGGTATCCCAGTCGAATGGTTACATGGAATAAGCTGAATCATTAACGATGCCACTTTACAATGTTCTCAGAAGTCCGATAATCCAGTTAACTACCCGTAGATAGATAATACGATTATGCTTACCTACGTACACAACACAATCGTTACGTTGTTACCAAGGTTTGCTTATTATGATTTTGGAAAGGCATTTTAAAGGCATATCATTAAATTGATTTTCTAATTTGCCAAAGATATTTTCGCAATTCAAGAGCAGAAACGCAAGCAACGCTAATAGAAATACTAGAAATAATTAACAGAAAGTTAGATATGTCAACAACGTTCTAGTATAGATGGTACATTATTGTGTATGTGTAATTTTAGGGAGGCATGTACAAAAGAACAATTAAATAAAGACAAACACACGCACTTTTATATATTAAACTTACCATTTCTTTTTGTCACTTCATAGATAAAATTAGAATGGCATTTATATTTGGCAGACACTTTTGTGCGAAGCCGGTCCACCCCTCGTCGGGGGTCGAGGGTCGATCAATAATACAACCCACCCATTTTCAACCCTAGGTTCCTGCCGTTATAGTCGGCAACTTCATATTTGTCTATTGCGCATGCGTCTGCATAATACATATAAAAGTATAACCAGCTTGTATGGTCAAAAAAAATAATGGGTAGGCACATAATGAATTATAACACCTAGACAGGGGCCTTACCATGACGTGCCAAAACAAGATTATTTTCGTTATAAAAAAGAGACGGAACTATACGACGTTAGTAGCTGTGTCACGCTCTCAAACTTGAAAAGTGATTGCAAAAATCACGTGGTGGTACAGCCCCAGGTCTTTCTATTAATTATTGAATACTTTGAAAATTTCTCAAGGCGGAATGGTGATTTCAGACTTTTTAAGTCCAGCTTTCCTCACGATGTTTTCCTTCACCGTTAGTCTGTGACGTCTAAGATATACTTAGAAAGAACTAATTTGACTTTAGAAAAGTCACATTGGTACTTGCCAGGTTTCGAATCCGCACACTCTTAATCGAGAGGCGCCTTAATCACTAGGCCACCACGAAAATACAAATGTAACGTTAAAATGTTCGACTCAAAAATACCACTATCCGCAAGCAAAAGAGTTGTAGGTAGCATTCAAGGTTATGGATATAGTTTTAAATTCAATATACCTACCTAGGTTATAAGAACAAGTTTATGACTTTCGAAATACCTAGTATTCATAACGTAAGTACCTAATCATTTTTAAATGGTATAGGTACCTACACTTACCTACTATTTTCGCACCTACAAGATAATTATTTAAATCTACGAATAGGTACTAGGATTTGCTTTTATACATTTAGAAACTCCTTTTTTCTTTAGAACAGTTGTAATTTTGTGATGTCGATGTCGCACCAAATGGTTCGCTATTTTTTCCCAATATTCGGAATCAAAAGAGCTATCTAAAAAAATAACAGACTCTGTTTACCTACAGTAAATATTTTTTCTGACGTATTGAAGCACTACTATTATCAGCTACGGCGCTATGATGATTCACGAGTATTATAAAGCTGTGCAGCTCATTAGGCTAATTATTCAAAAGCTGATACCTAGGATTTACCATTTTTACAAACCTTTTTTGATCCTTTATCCTGCATTCGAGCGCAATCATACTCGCCACCAACCATACGCGAAAGTTTTTATCGAACGATGATTCTTTCAATTATTACCATACAGCCGAACATGAAATATGAGTCATGTACTTATTACTTAATTAAAAACATATTCACAATGTATGTTCAGTCCAACCTCAACCTCTTTCAAAACATCAAACGGTTATATCCAAACCAAAATTGTTTGCAAACAAGAATTCCGTGCTCGACATAACATGACACTGTACGTAAACACTTTATCGCCGAAGGTATATTTTTCAAACAAGTCTCATGATGAACACCTCAATTAGTTGGTCTGCGGCAGGGCGATGGCCAGTATACTGCGCGTGTCGTGCGCTGCCGCCATTATTGCACTCCTGACAGCCAAAGTTGCGTGCTATGAGAAAAGTAAGATAAATCATGAAATTAATACTTATTAAACTACTCCTCATATTTATTAAAAATAAAAATATATAAAAAAGTGTTTTGATACAACAGTGTTAACTAACAAAATATTTTTAATTAAGTGAATTATTTTTTAATTTATTATTTGACAAAATATTATCAATTTTAACTAAGCTCCCAACTTCCAGCACTGCGCAAAATCGTTCGCAACCAATCGAAAATGGTGCAAAGGCCATTCAGTGAGAATACTGGCCCAGAAACAATTTGGAAAAATATGAGTAATACTCATGTTAACGAAGCGTTGCTCTTCCCAGGCGTAGCACAGATGAAGACAGTTTTCCATAATATACAAAGGCCTAAAATATCAACCATACTGACGTCACTTGAGACGAGTAAAGGCAAAACATCTTACTCGAGAATGAAAATTACGAAGCCAGAAATGCAAAATGAACTAAGACTAACAAGAAACACGTTTACAGACCTCAATGTGACCATGCAACCACCTAAAGAAACACAGGATATCCATCGTAACATTAGCAACCTTAACAACATAAAGTTGTCTATTAAAAACTACTATCAAATACCAACACCATCCAGGTTCTTCCCACCCATTGAAGAACATGATATACAAAGCGTTGAACAACGAGGAAGCAGTAAAGAAAACACGGTAGTCATTCCTGATTTTCACGAATCGACTAAAGACAAAGAAGATTTACAAGTGAAAGGTATTTTAATACCAAAAACAAAACTGAAAACACAAACTGAAGATACAGTCACTCGTAGAGAAACAGTTCACAGTATCATTGACATAGATCCTGAAAATGAAAAAGCTGACTTCCTGATTGAAGGTTTGCCCATGGACAGTACAATGTTTAGCTATAACTTAACATCGGACCCGTTCACTTGCTCTGTAATTAAAACGACGAATACTGACATCGACGCACAAGAAAAATTCTCTCAACTAAATATAGAGGTAAGATTTAATGGCCCTGTTAAATGTACGACTGTTTTACAAGTCACGATTGCTAACTAATATTTAAATTACAGCCCTTCTGGACAAATAAGAGACATTTTTGGAATCATATTTTTGATAGCCGTTACGAATCTTTAATGAGGAATTCGAAATGGCCCCCTCTCAAGGTAATTAACTACTATAATTATATCCACTGTAATTATAACACATAATTAGGTACTTATTTATGATAATAACCGACCTTCAGCATATTAGCTTCCTAGTGCGTCTTCCATGGAGCACTGCAAGCTTTTTGATATGATTTTCTAGGCTTATGAAGTTGATACTTGTAAAGGTAGGTACATCCATGATCCAAAAAAAAGAAAATTAGAAATTGACTATTCGTATCTTACAAAATAAGTTTTAGCTTGATAGGTCAAGAAAAATATTTTGCCTACACAATTTTATTAGTACCTATTTACAAATTATCTTCCAGGTGATATTAATACCCCGCACGCACGTCGATACAATTTGGAAACGAACATTCGAACAGTACCACAAAGACAGCGTTAGTAAAATTTTATCGAATATTGTGAAAAAACTGCAATTCTACAACAATTTAACTTTTAGCTGGAATGAAGTTTCACACCTAAGTTACTGGTGGAGGACAACTACACACAGAAATCGATCGGTAAGAGGGAAACCAAAACTTGAATC
This sequence comes from Pyrrhia umbra, assembly GCA_963891755.1. Taxonomy (NCBI): domain Eukaryota; kingdom Metazoa; phylum Arthropoda; class Insecta; order Lepidoptera; family Noctuidae; genus Pyrrhia; species Pyrrhia umbra. Next base: position 1,203,749 of record OY982916.1, on the reverse strand, counting down.
ATTACACGTGAATACATAACAAGCAAAACATGACATAATATTATGTGATATATAGGCGTTCCGGAAATTATTAAGATCTGGCCGACTTGAAATAACTACTGGAGGTTGGGTGGAACCAGATGAAGCAACTACGCATTTATTTGGACTTGTTCATCAACTCGTTGAAGGTAATTTAACTATTTATTTAATAGTTTACTAACTATTTAGTACCTACTATCTCCATAAATGGTTTCAATCTCAAGATGGAGTAATCGATTGATAAAAACCTACTTCTAGAATCTAGAATAGATGGTTTATTTTGTGTGACATAAAAGTTTATAACAAATCAATTATTTTCAGGACATCAGTGGCTGAAACAACACTTAAATTATACACCAAAAGTAGCTTGGTTAACCAACAGTGTCACTCATAGTCCTACGATGGTCTACCTCCTAGCCGCATCGAACATTAATCAATTAGTTTTCACAAATATTCATTACGCATGGGAACAATTTTTAGCTGAGTATCAATACAGTGACTTTATTTGGCTCCAGAATTGGGATGACGATAAGTCTTATCCATCAAATCTGAATGAGGAATTAAACAGAATGGGTAACGATCGGTATCCAAAAAACGCAGTTTTAACACACTATCTCCAATTCAATTCTGCTGGATTTAAAGCGTGCGGACCAAATGGCCCACTTTGTGTCTCAGAATATAATTTCGCTACAAATCATAAAAACCTTGACATCAGTGCGTACAATGTAAAAGAAAAGGCAGAGCTGCTTTTAGAACAATATTCTAAAACAGGGACTATTTCGCCTCACAATAGTATAATTGCACCTCTAGGTGGAGCATATCATTTCGAAATGCAATCAGAATTTGATTTTCAGTACAATAATTATCAGAAAATTGCTGATTTCGTTACAGCTAATAAAGATATTTATAAAGCTACAATAGAATTTGGAACCGTTAAAGACTATTTTGATAGTATAAAAGAAAAGTATAAAAACTTTCACAGTTTCAAAGGAGACTTTCTTAATTTTGCTGATATCAGTTCTGGAAGCCCAGCATATTGGACTGGGTTTTATACATCTAGACCTTTCACAAAAATTTTACTAAGGCGTCTCCAGTCAACACTACGAACAACAGAGATGTTGTTTTCTTTTGCATTAAATTTTAATGTTTTTCGAGGCACTAATGTTTCCCAAATCTATGATCTCTTAATAAAAGCAAGGGAAACAGTAGCTCGGCTTGTAGATCGCAATGTTGTAAGTGGAACAGTATCAGCAAACGCTTTGAAATATGTACATAATCAGATTCTGGTAACCGTCAAAGACTGCTGGTATATACAGGAACTGGCGGCAAGTTTCCTGAGTCTAAAGCCAGAAAAACACGTCCCATATCTTCAAAAATATGTATACAGAGACGGCGAATTCACGTCTGTTTTTAGAACAGTTTCGCCAGGGGACCAAGTTTATATATTTAACTCCTTAAGTCATGAACGGACAGAAATTGTGGAACTGGTTACTAGATATCCAAACATTAGAATAGTGGATCACAATAAAAAGGATGTAACTGTTCAAATAAATCCGGTCTGGAAATACAATTCCGACAACCTAATCAAAATATCTAGGACATTCTTCAAAATTATCTTTGCAGTAATGGTACCTCCAATGACGCTCGAGTTATTTAAAATTAAAGAAACTTACGACGCTTCGCAAAATGCTGCTACGTTATATTGTTTATCATGTCATGTTGACGATGTCGTGAATAATGGGTCAATATTTCCGTTTACAATTCAACCAATACAATCAGGCGACATACAACTTGAAAGTTATAAACATCGACTCTTATTCGACGAATATACTGGCTTCATGAAAACCGTTATTGAGAAAGAAACAAACATTGAGAAATCGGTTTTTATTGACTACGGCGCATTCAGAGATTCTGATGTTAATTCAGGAATGTTTTTGTTCAACACAAATGTTAGCAAACCCCTGCAAGACATTCTAACTGGATACAGATTAGGAATCAAGAAGAAGATAATGTTGATTGTATCCGGGCTAGTGACGACGGAATTGACTTGTATTTACGGTCGACTGTTACAACACACAACTAAAATATTCAATCTTATAAGGAGTCCATTGTCTAGTGCTATTTACATTGAAAGCAAAGTAGATTATGACGTATCCCCAAAGAACAGGGAACTAGAACTGTTTCTTTCAATACAGACAGATATAGCAAATGGAAACCCACCTCAGATTTATACAGATAACAATGGCTTCCAATTCACGGCACGCATTTTAAATATTAGTAGACGCATTGAATCTAATATGTATCCGGTAACGAACATGGCATTTATACAAGATAGAAAGAATCGGCTTACCTTTATAACCGATCACGCTCAAGGTGTAACTGCTCTCCAAGAGGGTCAGCTTTTGTTCATGCTAGACAGAAGGGTCCTATTCAACGATGGCCGTGGAACTCACGAAGGTTTGGCAGACAGCAGTGCCACGTGTCATAGGAATTTCTTGTTACTGGAGAATCTTATCGACTCAAGTAACAGCTTTACTCGATATCCCCGATATGACGAATTAATCTTACCTAGTCTATCTGCATTGTATCTTGCCAACACATTAGATTATCTCCTGGACATATTTCTTATTGACAAGAACCACACAAATCTATGCTACTATACGTTTTTGCCATTAGTCAAAACCTCATTTCCATGTGATGTTGCTCTAGTCAACTTTAGAGCAATTTTGCACAGAAGTAATTTACAACATGTAACTCCGAACTCAGCTCTTATGACTCTGCATAGGCAAAGTTTTTCCTGCCAGATAGAGAATTCAGCAGATTTACATTGTAGCGGAGATCCTAATTTTATGCTTAAGAAGGTACTTCGTAATATAAAGACTGTTCATCAAACGAACCTCCCGGGTACAGACGAGGGTGTACCCTTATTTATTCTTAGTCATGCCAATTTTCCACCGATGGAGTTAACAACATTGAGGATACATTTCTAAAGGCGACAAAAGATGTTGTTCTTCCGTCTGTTATTCATTCATACCACGAAGAAACACTGTGTGAAGTACCTGATATAAAGATAAATATCCTGTTTGGTGGGAAAGTAAACTGTTGTTGATTGTAAGTCTTGCTTGAGGAAACTACCTTCATGCGTCAGAAGTTATGTAGCCACAGTGATCTGATGAGATGGATTTTGCGTGCCTAGGTAAAGACACAATAGGTAGGTATATAATGTCAATCAGTATGTGGGACCAGAGTTATTTTTTTATTTAGTATGTATTATTTGTTAATAAGAGTCGCTGTTGAAAGGCTGATTGAAATAAATCTGTGTTTGTATGAAATGAGAAAACTGATAATAAATACGAAATAAGTACTTATCTAAGTTTTTATTTATATCCGAATTAATGAAATGAAGCATCTCTATACTACCAGCGGTAGTAGTAGGATAAACTTCAGACCAATTTCAGTCACGGTGGCCAACTAGCTACGGGCTAGTACGCAGGAGATTTTATAGTGCACAAGCGTTTTCGCAGACACAGGTGCACTCTCTATTCCCTTACTCTCATAGTCCGATGGGTCGGCAATCTGACACGACTGGGGAGACATCAGGCGTCGAACCAACAGCTTTACGTGCTCTCTTACTTTCGTGGTACTGTGGGGTCTAAGAAAACGGTCACTGATTCATGGATTGACCGCTGCTAACTTACCTTAACATAGCTGATGTATCAATCCGCAGAACTGTTACTTAGTTACGAGTTCCTCAATAGCTCGAGCCCATCAGCGGTCTAGCGCCGGGGTCTCCAAACTACGGCCCGCGGGCCAAATCCGGCCCGCGACAGCTTATGACTAGTGTCATCAATCTGGCCCACGACAGCCAGTGTTTTATTTTTGTTACTATTGCTGTGATAAGTTGAATGGAAGAGAATGAAAACACAGAATGATATGGAGCTGAAATAGATAGTTCCTAGAACAGTACATAGTATCCAGTGGTCTCGAACGTCATAGAGCGAGATCGGTAGAGTTGCCAGCTAAAATCGGTATATTTGTACCCAAAATCGGTATTTCACAAAAAAAATACAATATTCTATCAAATTCGCTTATTTATTGAAAAAACGGACTAATTTTTTAAAATGAAACTTAAGTAGGTATAATTATTTACTGTACCAATATTCTTAGGCCATAGCCGCGGTCACTTGTTGTTGGTTAATATTATTTTGTAAGCACCCTTTAGAAAGAAAAGTTACTCTCTCTCTTCAAAGTTATAAAAAAATAATGAAAAAATGAAACCGAATTCCTGTATATATAGACTAGACAGGTAAATTCCCGAGCGGGAAGCCCCTTATAACATTGAGTACAAAGAACAAAAGGGTATTCCCCAAAATATATGGAACATTCCGCACTAGGTTCAACCACCCCTACTACTATTGACGGCTACTCCGTAACATTTAACATAAATGAATGATGTTGTCATGTTAAAAGTGTAAAATCGGTAGAAAAATCGGGAGAATTTCCAGGTATACTCTGAATCTCATTCGCTCTGTGGAGTTTGTTGCGAGTGCACGTCAATAATTCTTATTTACGATTTTTTTGTATTTTTCCAATTTTTGTTTCCCAGTATTAGTTTGATTTTACATTGAAACTCGGTACCTCTCTTATTATCTTGTGGAAGTGCCCATATACGACCGACGCCATCATTGATCCTGTATTGCGCCATCTCTTTCATCGGGCAGTGGGTGAGATTGCTTACAATTTACATCTGGCTTAGAAAAAGTCGTCGTGGTATTTGGCGGGGCTCGAACCCTCGACACGCCGTGCACAGCAGTCGCAGTCCGGTCCATTTACCGCTAGACCAGCGATACGTGAGTCGCTCGGCTAAAATTACTTGACTACTTGACTAATATCTCTTGGTTCAATAATAATTATCTGTCCTTGTATACTGCCACTATGCTACGCTCACCAACTAAATGCCACTCGGATACAGATCTTGCGGGCACCAAGGCTGCCATTGAAAATGTGACGCAGAGGAAACGGAAACAACCCGAATCCGAGATTACTGAGGCTATCAATACGCTTTCAATGGAAATAAACAAAAAGCTGGATTTGTTCCGAGGTGACCTTGATGGGGCCATAAATACAATAACTGCCAATGTCACAAAAATTCAATCTGACCTTGCTGCCATAACTCTATTGACATCAGAGATTAAAACCGAGCTTAATTCTCTCCGATCTGACAACTCAACCTTGGTGAAGAGAGTATCCGATTTAGATGCTAACCATAGGGCTGCAGTGGGAGACATATCGCAATTAAAAGCCTCAGTACAGCATACTGCGGATGATCAGGCAGAGTTGAAAAGTGAAATTGCTTCTATTCGCACACAAACAATGCAAGTTGATATTATGACCAATGCAATGTCAACTTTGGAATCAAAAATCGATTCATTGGAGCAACAGGCGAGAAGTTGTAATCTGGAGTTATGCAACGTACCTGAAAAGCGCAATGAAAATTTGATTACGCTGATGGAGAATATCGGTTCCAAGCTAAGTTGTTCATTTACTCACAAAGATATAATTTCCATACATCGCGTCCCTCACGCGCGGCAGGATAATAACAAACCGAAAAATATTATTGTTAAGTTAAGCTCGCGCATACTAAGGGATAATTTACTAAGTTCATTTAGATTGACAGAAGGCATCAACTCCGATCAGCTGGGATTCTCGGGAAATACCCAACGTATCTACATGCATGAACATCTGACTTTAAAAAAAAAACAATTATTTCGTGAAACCCGAGATACAGCTAAAAAATATAATTTCAAGTACGTATGGGTCAAGCACGCTACAATTCTCGTCCGGGAGACTGATACCTCTTCAGCGCTGGCAATACGATCTTCAGAAGATATCAGAAAGATTAAACCAGGCACTCGTCCTATCATCGGTAAAAATATTCAACAGACTGATATTGATATGCCAAAGTCGCAGTAACTTGATTTTCAAAGCTTTTAATTTTACTTGTGTTTTATATATTAGCATAGAAACGTGTAGTTTATGTATAGGGATAGTAGTTATTAATATAATCCGGTATGTTGTCGTGTCTTGGACTTTCGGTCATCCATGGGTGCAGAAGTATTTGTTGTTACACTATTCACTACTTTTATATTTGTTGTCCCTTAAGTGCAATCAAGAAGTTGTTTTCATACCTTTTTCGGAGATAATGTGTGTCTTTATTTATTTAAAATATACTTTTTTAAATCTGTATTTCCTAAATGATGGATAACTTAACAGTCTATTATCAGAACTGCAGGGGAATAAGAACGAAACTCAATATCTTACACATGAATATTTTAAGTAACTGTTATGATATAATTATTCTAACTGAGACCTGGCTCGTGTCATATATATTTGACCATGAATATATTGATGAACGTTATGTGGTCTTTAGATGCGATCGTAATCGCACTGCCACTAATAAAAAAGAAGGTGGCGGAGTTCTCGTGGCTGTTCGAAAAAAACTAAACGCGGTGTGCGTACCGTATTCTACAATTCCTCATATTGAGCACGTACTTGTGCAAATACCCGGTTACGGTCGCGACAAATATCACATTGGTGCGACATATATTCCACCAAATTCCTCTGAAGAAACGTATCTTGTTCACTTCGAAAATCTTCATATTACACTAGACAAGTTAGGTTCCAGTAAATTTTATTTATTTGGCGATTATAACCTTCCCAATATTGAGTGGCTACCTAGTGAAAACGACAGATCTGAAGCACTATACTGTAATGGCAGCTCATCTATTTGTAGACATTTAGATAATTTTATGTCAGAACTCAATGCTTTTCAATTTAATAACTTGAAAAATACTAAAGGACGTATTCTAGATCTAATAATAAGTAATCATTATTGCCAAGTATACCCACCATCCTCCATATTACTACCAATAGATCATTATCACCCCCCTTTCTGTTCTTCTTTTTGTTATAAATCCGAATTAACATTTACACGAGCAAAAATATCAAAATATAATTTTTATAAAGCTGACTACGAATTAATTAACCAGGACTTGAGTAAAATAGATTGGGTCAGTGCTTTTAATCATAAGTCAGCTGACGATACTGTAAATACTTTCTATGATATTATTTACCGAACTATAAAAGACCATACACCTAAAGTATCCGCCCGCTCGTCAAAATTCCCGATTTGGTTCTCCAGGTCTTTAATACGTATTTTCAGGAACAAGAATAGAGCTTGGATAAAATGGAAGATATATGGTAATATTTCAGATTATGAACAATTCTCCATCTTAAGGCAAAGATTTCAAGTACAGTGTAAAATCTGTTATAATAAGTATATTGATTCGGTGGAAGAAAATATTATTAAAAATGTGAAATACTTATGGAGTTACATCTCTAATCGAAAATCAGATACTAGCATACCTTCAACAATGTCTTATAATAATCGTAGCTCGAGTAATTCTACTGAGATTTGTAATTTATTTTCAGAATTCTTTCATTCGGTTTACGAATATTCTACCTTTGATATAAATAATTGGTTACCTCCGCATGAGTACAATGAAAATAGTATTCTTATCAACAGTGTCACTTTTAGTTATGAAAAAATTCTTAAAGCTTTAAAATCACTTGATACAACAAAAGGTCCGGGACCTGATGGTATACCACCGCATTATTTAAAAAAAACTGCAGATATTATATGTACACCCCTGTATATTATATACAACAAATGTATTTCAGAGGGTGTATTTCCTAAAATATGGAAATGCGCTAACATAACGCCCGTTCATAAATCAGGTTCAAAACAGAGTATTGAGAACTATCGTCCCATCTCCATTTTGTCCACCTTGTCAAAGCTTTTTGAAAGACTGGTTCACGACGAGCTGTATCCCTTGTTACACAACTCAATAATTAAGCAGCAACATGGATTTGTTCAAAAAAGGTCCACAGTCACAAATCTATTAGTTTTCACAGATTTTTTGTTCAATAACATGGATCGTCAATTACAAGTAGATGCTGTATACACAGACTTCCAGAAAGCTTTTGACAAGGTGGATCATGAATTACTTCTGACAAAAATAGCTTACAATGGTATACGAGGTGATTTATTACGCTGGTTTGCATCATACGTCACTAATAGGACTCAGAAAGTAGTCATCAAAGGCTTTGAATCCACATCCATACATGTCACATCCGGAGTACCCCAAGGCTCAATTTTAGGCCCTCTCCTATTCGTTCTTTTTATTAATGACTTGAATAAATGTTTTAAATATTCAAAATTTCTACTCTATGCCGATGATCTTAAAATTTTTAGAAATATTAAAAATGAAACTGATTGCATTTTATTCCAAGATGATTTGGATAGATTCACGGCATACTGCATTAAAAATAAGTTAAATTTAAACATCTTAAAGTGTTCATCTATTACATTCACCAAAAATAAAAATATTATAACTCACACATATAACCTTAATAACACCTCATTACATAGAGTCACTGTAATCAGGGACCTTGGGGTACTTCTGGATAGTAAACTTCACCTGGATCAACATATTGAGAAGATTATCAGTAACGCGTTTCGCATGTATGGATTTGTGATGAGGTGCATGACCGATTTTAAGCGTACTCGCACGTACATTCATTTATACAAATCTTTGGTGAGATCACAGTTGGAGTATGCTGTAATGGTATGGAACCCCTTGTACAAAAAATACAAAGATAATCTTGAAATTGTTCAACATAAATTCCTCAAATCCACACATTATCGTTGCATCCGTAAAAAAACATCCTACGATAATTTATTGAAATATTATAAACTAACGACTTTAAGTAACAGACGCATTTTTTTGGAAACTAAGTTTCTCTATGACCTGTGTAACAACAAATATGATTGCTCAGAGTTATCAAACAAATTGTGCTATATAGTACCCAGAACTGTTATGCGGCGTGGAGTGCGCGGACGCCCGTTATTTGCAGTGTCCTCTTGTCACACCAATGCAGGTGTCCGGGCACCTCTACGACGTTTGGCAAACAATTATAATACCCTTTTTTCAGAATTAGATATATTTTTTTTGTCAGCTAATAGAATTCGCGTAGATCTACTTAAAATTATAGAAAAAACAGATGATTAACAAATGTAACAAATGTATATTTATATTTGTAGAAATTTTAGAATTGTAAGAAAAATAATTAGTAACTTGTACGAATAATAAGTAATGTTGCACTCGTGCTCTTCCAAATTTTAATTCGCATAAATAAAATGTGGATAACGTTGTTAGTTACGCACTGATATACCTAGATTATAAGTTATTCTTAACCATGTTTAGTGTGTAATTGTTGGTTTTCCTTAATAAATAAAATAAAAATAAAATAAAAATAAAATAAAAATAAAATAAAAATAAAAATAAAATAAAATAAAAATAAAATAAAAATAAAAATAAAAATAAAAATAAAATAAAAATAAAATAAAAATAAAATAAAAATAAAAATAAAAATAAAAATAAAAATAAAAATAAAAATAAAATAAAAATAAAATAAAAATAAAAATAAAATAAAAATAAAATAAAAATAAAATAAAAATAAAATAAAAATAAAATAAAAATAAAAATAAAATAAAAATAAAATAAAAATAAAATAAAAATAAAATAAAAATAAAATAAAAATAAAATAAAAATAAAATAAAAATAAAATAAAAATAAAATAAAAATAAAATAAAAATAAAATAAAAATAAAATAAAAATAAAATAAAAATAAAATAAAAATAAAATAAAAATAAAATAAAAATAAAATAAAAATAAAATAAAAATAAAATAAAAATAAAATCGTAGAAAAAACGTTATATTTCGGTATTTCGGTAGAACAGAGTCCATATCGGTAGAAATACCGAAAAATCGGTAGGTTCGAGACCACTGGCGCAGTGGTCTCGAACGTCATAGGGTGAGATCGGTAGAGTTGCCAGCTAAAATCGGTATATATGTACCCATAATCGGTATTTCACAAAAAGAATCAATTTCCGATCGAATTTTCCTGATGTGATGTTGATATCTTTATTAAATCTCTTACAATAGGCATAGCTTTCGCCTTTACGACTATCTTGCAGCCAGCCTGGAAATTCTTCTTTCCATTCCTTTCTATAATACTGTAGATATTTTTTTCTTCTTACACTCGCACTTGTTGTTGGCTCGTAATCAGACGACATTTTAACTTAATATTATTTTGCTGGCACCCTTTAGAAAGAAAAGTTACTCTCTCTCTTCAAATTTAAGAAAATTGATGTAAAAAATAAAACTAAATTCCTGTTTATATAGACTAGACAGGTAAATTCCCGAGCCGGAAGCCCCTTATAACATTGAGTACAAAGGATAAAAGGGTATTCCCCAAAATATAATGGAACATTCCGCACTAGGTTCATCCATACCTACTATTATGGAGGGCATCCCCGTAACATTTAAACATAAATGAAAGATGTTGCCATGTTAAAAGTGTAAAATCGGTAGAAAAATCGGGAGAATTGCCATGTCGACCTATCCGTAGAATAAAGTCGACCTATGCGAAGAACAAAGTTATATATGATTATGATACCAAATCGATTTTATTGTAGTTATAAAGCTAAGCTGACCTATATTTTGTATAAGTAAAATCATTTTTTCGTAATGTTATGTAGTTTCGAAGATACCAGTCGAATAAAGTTACATGTGATTTATTTCTCCAAAGAAGAAGGCGATATGCGTACGAGTATCTTTACTCGCCGTTTAGACCCGCGCGGACGCAAGGTGACATCGGCAGTTGTCACCTTGTTCTCGGGGAGGCGACCCGTGCGCACGTCTTTGTAACAATAAGCAATATTGCCAAAACGTATTTTTATCAAAGTAGATTGTATATGATTTCAAAATGAAAAACACGAGATCTCAATACATGTTAAGTCTTGTATCAAAGCGTACACTATAATCACATATAACTTTTGAACACAATACTAATTTACATAAAACAAAGTTATATGTACACATGATCCTAATAGTTTTCCCAAGAATAAGGTTATATGTGTACATACGACGTAAACATTTCCATGGTACTTTATTCTACGGATAGGTCGAAGTTACTTCTGCAAAATCGTTACTTTTGAGGAGAGCGATTTGAAATTTGTCATGCACATAATCTGCATTAACATTTTACTTAATTGTTCTAGAGGACTGATTCTTTTCCTAAGCATGTAAAATACTATTTAGCATTGTTTTTCTATAAATACATTTGATTAAAAACAGTTTTTTTGGCATTTTTGAGGGTTTATATGCATATGTAACCCATTTACCATGGAAATGTTTACGTCGTATGTACACATATAACCTTATTCTTGGGAAAACTATTAGCATCATGTGTACATATAACTTTGTTTTATGTAAATTAGTATTGTGTTCAAAAGTTATATGTGATTATAGTGTACGCTTTGATACAAGACTTAACATGTATTGAGATCTCGTGTTTTTCATTTTGAAATCATATACAATCTACTTTGATAAAAATACGTTTTGGCAATATTGCTTATTGTTACAAAGACGTACGCACGGGTCGCCTCCCCGAGAACAAGGTGATAACTGCCGATGTCACCTTGCGTCCGCGCGGGTCTAAACGGCGAGTAAAGATACTCGTACGCATATCGCCTTCTTCTTTGGAGAAATAAATCACATGTAACTTTATTCGACTGGTATCTTCGAAACTACATAACGTTAAGAAAAAATGATTTTACTAATACAAAATATAGGTCAGCTTAGCTTTATAACTACAATAAAATCGATTTGGTATCAAAATCATATATAACTTTGTTCTTCGCATAGGTCGATGTATACTCTGAAATCGTAGAAAAATCGTTCTATTTCGGTATTTCGGTAGAACAGAGCCCATATCGGTAGAAATACCGAAAAATCGGTAGGTTCGAGACCACTGATAGTATCACTACTTGACACTAGATGTCGTGACGTGTCGCAATACACAATCAATAGTAATTGAAATGCAATAAAAGCCTAAGTTTGCTTAGGTGGGCAGACAAATTAAAATTGTTATGGCCCTTGCACATACCGAAAAAAATATTATGGCCCCAAGCCTTCAAAGTTTGGAGATCCCTGGTCTAGCGGATCCGCCTATCATGAAGAAATCGGTACAGGTAGACATACATTTATCAAAAACAGACTGATGCATAACCTTCTACTTTGTAATCGGTTTAAAAACTATCGTCGCATTTGAACCTACTATTATTATTTAGGGTTAAGGGATTCAGTGTAGAATAATAACCCTTTTATCTGAGCAGTGGTAACAAAATAATAGACTTTGGGCTCGTTTAACCCTGTCAGGGTTGCGGGAGGGAGAATCTGACATTCCCTTCCGCTCCAACCACGTTGTTTAATGATCACGTCGTCTAATGCCATTAAGTTTCTACGGCTTTTATTTATAACTCATTACGATTATGAATTCTTATTTTATATAAGTTCGTTACGAGTATGTTTTACTTGTAACTACGTTAAACATGTTATTTAAAAAAAATGTTTTATTGTATACATCACGCAATAAAAAAAACTAGGTAAGTATAATTATTTCGCATTTTAGCCCTTTTTAATTATAAAATTTAAATAATTCAGAATACTGCTAAAAACTGGCAGTGAAGTAACATGTTCCATTATCAATATAGGTACCTACGCAAGGAAACTATTAAAAAACTAGTAAACGTAGGTAAATGAAATTACTTAAAAAGCCGTCTTTCACAAAATCTGTAAATGAACAAAGAGGGAAAATCTTAAAACCATAGAAATATAAATAACAGCAACATAATATTATTATTTATTATATCTATGCTGAAAACTAATATACGATATGAACTTCGCACGTATCATGATTGTAGCTAATTTATGGCATTAAGTTGGCAGCACTGAGTATGATTATCTGTGGTTGCGCCTTGACTTTATTTTCTCATTTATATTTTCTGTGTTCGTTTGCAACTCGGTCGACGTTGTCCGTCGTACTGTCGTAGCGTAAGAAAAGTCCGGAGACGCGTACCTTCCAACAATATTGTGCTACATTTTACTATTAAAAATGCAATTTAGTGAAATATTAAAGTGAACTAGAGCATGAATAAAGTTTAATAAGTACTATGCAGTGGAATTTTAAGTCATAACACTGTGTGTACTCGTAAAAAATGTCTTGGTTGAAAATAAATAAGTAGTTTACCTTCAGTCATTGTCTCCTTGATCGTTCTAGTGCGAACTGGCACAAAGTTTGCCAGAATGGGTTTACTGATATCGAAGATCTGGAGCTTGTTCGGGAATGAGGGTAAGTAACTTATTATTTAAGTTTGCACAATTACTTTGACGTCGACGAACGCTTTGATAAGATAATATAAGATGTACGAGACACCTAAATTGTAACAATTCCTAAACTGTTTACTGATAAAGCATATTGGAAGCTGGTCCTGCGGTATGACCCACTTTCTTAATTAGATATAAGTGACAACAAACTTATATCGTCCGTACAAAGTGACTACATAAAACAAAATGTGTCCAGATGTTCAAAATAGTTTACAGACAACAGGAAAAGTTTAAGTTAATCATAAAATGTAACATAATTGGCTATTTACATGCTTTAAACAGTAAACTATTTTAAACAGATAACAACTTTGTTTTAAGTCATTACTATTTGTGTTTAATAATATTGTTGATACCATAATGTATTGACAAACTACTTAGAGTGTCCAAAATGTAGTTCTAGTGATATCAATATAATGTTAAACAAGTCTTATCCTGTGACTTGAAAAATTAACAAGTCAATCATTCCAGACTGCAGTAATTCCCTGCTATATATATATTGTAGAAATATAAACATACAATGAAAAAGAAATCCATAAAATGACCTTCAACTTAAGGTTAAAATATTCGTTTGTTAAAACCTACAGGGAGGGATTACAATTTGTTATTCAATGTGTATTCTGACCTTTTTTTAGCAATTTGTGAAGGTAATTTTAATCTTCATCATTCATTCGCAGAACACAAGCTTGTCCTGGTTGGTTTGGACAATGCTGGCAAGACAACAATATTATACCAGCTGCTGCTGGGTGAAGCTGTCCACACCAGGCCCACTATTGGCTCTAACGTTGAGGAAGTGGTGTGGAGGAACCTCCGCTTTGTGATGTGGGACTTGGGCGGCCAGCAGAGCCTGAGATCAGCTTGGAACACCTACTATACTAATAGTGAGGTAACTGTTACTATAATTAGAAAACTATGATCAAATCTAGTAAATTAATAAAGAAACAACAGTTGTAGCTTATATCACCAGTTCTAGATCAACTGGTTAAACTTAAATGCTGGATATATATTTTTTTATTTAATTAACAAAAACAACCATTGGTCAGTCATGCAAATGATATTCCAATTACGAAATAATCTGATAGAAAGTTCATTCCAAATGCATGGAATCAATCCAACTTGTGAACAAAAAAAAAGAAAAAAAAATACTCAGGCAATTATTAGATGTGTTTTTTTTATATAATGGTCTTTTTAATTTTACCATTGTAAGATTAATATAATATTGAAAAAAAAAATGGTTTATATGTTAATAAGCATAGTAATTTTATAAAGTAAGTAAAGTTACAGTGTGTGAACAATGCTATATTGTGCTTGATTAATGATATTTTTATTACTTCTATAATAGATACAATGCTATACACTGCATTAGCTGAGTGCAATCATTATACATATTGATATAGAAACTACCAATATTCTAAATGTCGTATTTTATTACCTTGGTCAATACACCAATGATACTACGTAAAAATATCACTAGACATACCATAAAACTTTAAAGGCATTATCGTGAGTAGCTCTGTCTCACTCACACATAGGTACAGAGATTGCTAAAACATCTTTATGGTGCAGGTATAGTATTATATAAATAAATTGAAGACAGAAAAGATAGTTGGAAACTAGCTAGCTTAGCTCATTAAACAAGTCAATCTCCAGTTTTGATTGCATTCTTAAAGCAAGTAATTTACGCACCCGATCATAAACTAAATTATGCCCTCTTCCAAGTTTCCATCTATATCCATATAAAATTTTGATCTAAATCAGTTCAGACGGTTTTACAATGAAAGCGTAATTCACAGATAGTTAATACTCAATAACTTCATTGCATCCTATAATGTATACAATGGCTGGTAGGTAATATTAAAAAGAAACATTTATGGACCCTGTTACTTATGAATTAAACTTATTTCTAGCTGTTTTCCACGGTTTTCATTTCCCACGACTTCCCGGTTAAAGAGTACCTATTCTATCAGCCGGTTGCATTAAAAAAATATCAGGTTACTTACACGTGAAACGGAAGAACTGTCATTCAAGATCTGTCAAAATGACGGAACAAAATTGAATAATTTTGCTTTTATATTATGATTTTCGTCTTAATATTTATGATATAATATGTTTACTTAATTATAACATCTATGTATTTATAACATAAAACATATTAAAAGTGTTCTTATTACAGATATCATATTTTGTGATTTTCGTAAAAGTAAATGATAAAAAGTTTGATGCATCCAGCTGCATGTGTTAGTCGTGGTTTTTAGCTATATACCAAATTTCATGCAAATCTATTCAGTAGTTTTTGCGTGAAAAAGTAACATATCTAAAAAAAACGCAATCTTAATATTAATGCGTGTACAATAATTTATATCCTTGTTGTATTAAATTCTTCGTCAAGTAGGTTTCTGGTCGAGGAGCCGACCTTGTGTGCACATAATATTTGCGTAGTTGTACGCTTTCTGTTAAGATGGATAATCGAATTTGTGAAATTATAATTAGTGTTACTTACCAAAAATAGTAGGTACCTACATTTTTGGTGAGTAACACTAATTATAAACACCAGAAAAAATCTGCAAAAAGTATTATAAAACTAAGAGTTTCTTTGTTACGCCTTCACGACAAAACGGTCGAATCTATATAGATGAAATTTGATATGGAGACAGATGCAACCATGGAAAATGTTATATGTTGCTTTTTATCCTGATGCGGGATGTAGATTTCTTATGACACGGGTAAGCCGAAGTAACAGCCTGTATAACAAAAAATAACAAAACCCGGTCGTATCCTAGTGATCCAGATCCCAGTGTGAGATTGAGATGAGTTAGAGAGGTCAGCATCATCATCTCTTGTCAGTAGTTCCCTCAGGATACTAGTGAAGTTGCGGAAAACTTCTACTAATTCATTAAAACAAATCTTTTCATTATTTCGCCCAATAGGTGAAGGACACTATACATTACACTGCCGTTTTGAGAAGAAAGGGAGTTATTAATTTTGTTTTTAGGGTTCCGTAGTCCGACAAGGAACCCTTATAGTTTCGCCATGTCCGTCTGTCTGTCTGTCTGTCCGCGGCATAGCTCCGAGGTTCTTGATACTAGAAAGCTGAAATTTGGTATGGATATGTATATAGATCACGCCGAGAAAGTGGTAAAATAAAATTTTGAAAAATATTTTTTTTTAGGCTAGCTCCCAAACGTAAAGGGGTATGAATATTTTTTTTCTCGCGTACCCCTCCGTGTGGGGTATCGTTAGATAGGTCTTTCAAAAATATTATGGGTGTGTGAAGACCATTTTTTGGTTAAGCGAGCCTTTTGCGAAATATCTAGCTTTTCAGTGCAAATTTTTGTTCGATACGAGTTACCCCCCCCCTCTAACTTTTGAATGGCTGTACCTAAAAATGTGAAAAAAATCACAGACGTAGTACATGTAATGAAATTACAAGGAAAACTATCACGGCTAAGTAGGCTTAACCGGTTACAGAGTTATAGTCGACTAACTAACTCCTACTACGGAACCCTACTGCGCGTGGCCCGACACGCACTTGGCCGGTTTTTTTATATTGATTTAATCATCAATATTTACAAAAATCAATGCCACTTTCGTTGTAATTTTATAACTTAAGAACGGGCTCACCTATCCAAACCAAATGTTTAGGCTTTGTTCGGACTATTTAGTAGATGGTTTATGTGAAGTTCGCACAAAATCGGTCGAGCGGTTCATCTTTAATTTGAATTCATATAGCTCACGCGGGCGAAGCCGCTGGCGGGAAGCTACTTAGGTATATATTTGGAATCAGGTAAAGATTCTGATTACGTAAAAAGTGTCAGTTACGTCTTCTTATGACGACATTATACGGCTCCGTCAATTTAGTATTCCATATTGGGCACTTTTGAAAATGTCTGGGCATTATGATTCATCATCATCTTCCAAACCTTTCCAACTATGTTGGGGTCGGCTTCCAGTCTAAACCGGATTCAGCTTAGTACCAGTGTTTTACATGGACTCGACTGCCTATCGAACCTCCACAACCCAGTTACCGGGTAACACGATACCCCTTGGTATGATTGATTGTCAGACTTGCTGGCTTCTGACTACCCGTAACGACTGTCAAAGATCTACAAATGACAACCGGGACCATCCGAGGCACGGAGGAGTCTCGCTATGACATAGATGGCCACCCATCCACGGGCCGACCGCGCCAAGCGCAACTTAACCTTTGAACGGTGGAATCGTGCGGCTGTTACCTAGCCACGAGCTCCTCCGGGCATTATGATTAATGTCCAATTAATTAGTTGGTCCATCATTACATTATTGCTAGAGTTTTTGTTATCAATACAAAGTACCTAAATGCGCGAACAAAAGGCGGAGTAAATTTTCCTAGACACAATTACCCTTGACTGTCTAAACAAGGCTGGAATTCTAGAACATAGTCAAGCGTACATTTTGAAACCATTTGATTGGTTAAATAGAGTTTAAGTCGATAACCATAATGATTATTCTAGAATTCACTTATAAATTGCATGAACAGGATAAATGTTAATAAAATTCTCTGTTGTGTCTTTCAATGTTTCTATTAAATAGGTAGGTACATAAAAAATATTTATTCTTACTATAACATGCGAAAGTTTCTCTGTCTTTTACGCTTTTACTCTAAAACGACTGACCCGCCTTAGATAAAATTCGGCATGGAGATAGACGGAAGCCTGGGGAGCGTTTGTGGAGTTTTTGTTCGGGTGCGTGAGGTAGGGGACTACAGGATGTAAAAGAAACAGCAGGTTTAAATAAAATATTCTTCGTGAAGGTTTCCTTATCTATAGTTTAATGGCTACACGGGGAATGATAGTCCCAGTGACAAGCAGCGATTTGTCAGGGAAATGAAATTATCTGCTGTTCTTAGAGCTTATTATATAACGAAGATTCCTGCTCATTAGTGAGAGATTACCATGTAATTACAAGTTTTAAACGTACCTAGAAATGCCATCGGCGAATGCAAACATTTGCCAAGCATAATCGATGCGTTTTGAGCTAGATTGCGAACTTTTTTTGTTAAAACAAGAAGCATTATATTATTATTACTGTTAATATAAGTTTTAAATAAATATTTTTACACAGCCAAGCCTTATGCGACATATTGATTACTGTCATGATGATACAATTGCATTTGCCACTGTTTTTAATCGATAAAGCGTGCTGTTTTTCCTTAATATTTAATGTCAGTAATAATATATTTTATGTCTTTTACGGTGTTTATTAATAGAGATATGTAGATGTTGGTAATTCTAGATTCAATGGAGAATGTTTATTACGAGCCCAATCCTAAACATGATAATGCGAAGGTTGTATCTTTCACGCTAAAACTTCTGAACGAATTTAGCTAAAACTTGGTATACCGATAGATTATGTTCTGAATGAAAATATCAAAATAATTTTCACCCAAAAAATATGCACGGGAGGCGTCTGAAACCGCGGGATTTCATTGGTTATTACAAGATTATATATTTTTTTTCTTTTTTTATATAAATATTGTCTTATAAAGCTAAAATCCATTTACAACATTATGCTTGGCGACTGAAACTATTAAAATTATATTTTCGTTATCTATGGCTTGCGATACTTAGGTTTTATGAGTGTGTATAACCAAAGACAAAAGACAGTTCACAGTTTTTTTTATTAACTCGTCGATATAATTAAGAAATTAAATGTGAATTGATGTATTGTGAAATTCGGTGATTATAATATTGAACAAGTTTTTTTTTTTAAATAATAAGGTTATTTTCGGTAATGAAAACTAAAGAATAATCATTTTGACTTTTATTTTATAAAGTTGGTGACGTCATGATACTGATAAAATTTGCTATGAGTGCTGCAGTATAATATTGTAAAAACTTTTTTTCGTTTTTATTGTCACCTTTATACCTACGGGATAGAAGTCAAAATTGGTCTAATAGATAGCAAGAAAGTTTGGATAATTTGATAAGTTTCTTCAACTTAAACTGTGGGGCTAGCCCGAATCACTTTCGAAAAAGTATTCGTATCGACAGCGATTTTTGAATGGAATATACTCTCTTCTTACAAACTATTTATTTTAAATTTATGACTTTAATCATATCTTTGGATGCTGCAAATTATTTACATATTTTAAATAAAAAATTTGCTCTGGTATGGTTGTATTTATGATTCGAAAATCGCTTTCGATACGAATACTTTTTCGAAAGTGATTCGTGCTAGGCCGCTGGTGGCCGTACTTTGTGATAATGTCGCCAAGATATAATGGAACCGATGTTATTATTCTGTCTATCCAGTTCGTGATTATGGTAATTGACTCGACGGATCGCCAGCGGCTGACCATAAGCCGTGAAGAGCTGCATCAAATGCTGAAACACGAGGAACTCAGCAGAGCTTGTCTACTGGTGTACGCGAACAAACAGGTAATCCTTTCTTTACTATTAGTTTATTACGAAAAAAATCTTGAACGGGTTTTAATGAAATTTGGCTCACACTTCGTTTGTAACCTAGATTAATACCTACATATGATACCTTCTATCTAGGTATCTGGATACTACCTAGGCCACGCAGACGAAGACGCGGGTTTTTTTTTCTATGGCCTCTCGTAGGTCAACCAAGAAGGTTGTCGACCGGCGAAGACGCGAGCAGTACTTAGTTATAATAAATGCGATAGCGATAGATAGATGCGTCCATCTATCAGGCTTCCACGGTAAAACGACTGAATTAATTTAGATGAAATTTAGTATGGAGATAGATTGAAATCTGTGGAAGGATCCTATAGGATAGTTTTAATCCGGGTGCGTGAAGAAGTTACCTCAGTATACGAGTGAAACACCGGGAAGCGGGTGAAACTACAAAAATATGCGGTTGGTTTTTCGACGCTGTATGCTTCCTCACTCGAATTTCATCATTACCAGCCGTATAAAATTCAATATTTACCTACGTTAAGAGGCTATATCTATTTCATTATTTAAAATAATAATTTTAAGCTTGTAAATTATACAATTTAAACGACGGTCGGTGATGAGGGTAATGACGATTCGGAAACCAAGCAGCAACATATTGTAGATTCACCGAGCATCTCTGATGTCGGTATCAGTCAATAAATGATATTAGTAAAAGCTTCAGATCTGTTTTTAGAATGTGAAAGTAAACAGATAATGTTTTCGATACTAATGATGTTGACAAACTATTGTGTTTTATTAGTTAGAAAAAACTGTTTCTTTGTTTTTGTAATTGGATGTTTACCTTGTTATTATTCCGTTTATTCATTTTTCACACATATTCATTAAATTTTTAAATATTTCTATACAAAATTTATAAAAAAACATTTAAAAATATAAAAAACAGGGATCCACCAATATCGGGAACAGGGTCCAAGCTATCGGTGGTTAGGGCTCCAGAGACAGGAACCTCCTCACAATACGTGCAGTATCCAGGAGCACTGCCTTCTGAATCAGGCCCTTGATCCAGCCGCCTAACGAGAGCCTCCTGAGATGTTGGTCGAGGCTCTTGGCCATCAGGCCATTGGCCGTCACGACTATCGGCACAATGACTGCCGAGTCCACATTCCACATGTCGACAACCTCGTGCGCCAAGTCGAGATACTTTATTTGTTTTTCTTTTCTTATGTATACCTTGTTTATTATTATGTTACATTAATTAACGTCAAGCGGTTTTTCTCAGAACAAATTAATAGTTACTAAGGTTCATTGAAACATATACCCGATATTTTTTAAGAGATACTTAAGTGGTAAAGAAGCCATAGAAATGAAAATATATTTTTTATCTAAATCTGTTTATTTAAATAAAATTTTAACTGACTTAGTAAAACTGAGTCTCAATAGAGAATAGAATATATCTTTATTTGCTAGAAACTTAATAGAGGAGTACCACGCCAGCGACGTCGTACAGGGTCATTTACATAACCGGGAGTAAAGATTTTATGCAACTGACAACCAGTCTTACCAAGGGGTATCGTGTTACCCGGTACAACTGGGTTGTGGAGGTCAGATAGGCAGTTGCTCCATGTAAAACACTGGTACTCAGCTGCAGCCGGTTTAGACTAGAAGCCGACCCAAACATAGTTGGGAAAAGGCTAGGCAGATGATGATGAGTAAAGATTTTATACAAAACTTTTAGTAATTGCTTGCAAAAAAGAAAGTTAAGTTTTTTTGTTTCTACGGCTTCTTTACCACTAAACTGTGTTGATAAGGAAAAAGGGCGTAGTTTAAATTGTTTTCGATATTGATTTAAGTATCTACGTATTTGGAAAGGAAGAAATCTGATTACGAATATGTATTTAACTCAATATTGAAAAAAAAACCTACGGCCTTTTTTCTTATGACAGAAGTATAGATGCATCTCTTAAAAGCAGTGTATTGTAGACTAGCTTTCCGTAAGCGGCTTCGCATCGTGGCCTATGACAGAGTTTCATACGAACTTTGCCCCCCTTTTTCACCCCCCTTAGGTGTAGAATTTCAGAAAATTCTTTCTTATCGGATGCCTACATCATACAAAGAACACACCCTCCAAGTTTAAGTTTTCTTAAATCAGCGGTTTAGACTGTGCGTTGATCCGTCAGTCATTCAGGACTAAGCATTTTATATGTATAGATGTAGTGTATGTATAGTTGAAGGAAACAGGAGTCATACCATGTTTCTCACGCTCAGACTGGCGGTCTGACGTTCCATCGATCCAGTATCTATTTGAATACGTGTCTTATAAATAAATTCAGTAAAGATAAAGATATTTATTTTGTAAAACATGAGTGGAAGTGTAAAAGGGAAATGTCACCTCTAAAATTATAATAACTAAGTATTTTCTGCGGCTTCATCCGCGTCCCGAGGGAAGTACTTAACGCACACAGATAAAAAGCCTGTAACCGTCTCCAGGGTCTATCTATCTATCTCTGTACCAAGTATCACCCATATTGGTTAAGTCGTTTTCGAGTTATGGCGTGACCCAGGGTAATAGGTATTAATTTTTGTACACATAGATCTACATTCAGCCAGGATGTCGATTCCCTGGACTTTATCCGGGATTAAAACCGGCCAAGAGCGAGTCGGGCCACGTGCACTGTAGGGTTCCTTTAGTTGGTCGACTATGACTATGTAACTTGTTATTCTAAGACGTAGGACACAGACAGACGGACATTGCGAAACAAAAAGGTTCCTGTTGACTACAGAACCCTGAAAGTAGACTATGTGATAATCCAAGTAATAAACTATCAGCGTGCCAAATTTTATTAAAATCCGTTCAGTATTTTTTGCGTGATACATCGTGTTACACCTGTGTCAATTTTATCGCGTCATCATTATTTATATCAAAAACATACACGAGACTTCAGTATCCTTGTACGAGCTGTTTGCTCTCCGAGATAAACACAATATGTTGCTATAGACGGTACCAAGAGACTTTATGAAAAATATAAACAAAGACGTGAGCTATTTTGTTCTAATTCTGCCACAGAAATTAACAAAATGGCATAAGGATGGCATTTATGTCAATTTAATGCTCTAAACATTATCTTTCATTATTTAATGCCATTTTATTTTTGTATGTGGTAAAATTAGAACAAAATTAGGTAATGATTTTGTTTATATTTTTCGTAAAATCAGTTAGTACAGGCAATGTTATTATAGGTACTCTAAGCTACAGAATTAGCACATTAAATTTTGTGCTGAGAGATTTGACCTACACACAGACGTAGGTCACTCAACAGTATTGTCCTTCCACCTTCGGATAAGTACCGGTTATACTTATTTGTCAGATAGTTTCAAATAAATTATCTTAAAATTATGAATTTATCTAGTCGATAATTTCTATCCAGACTGGCGACACTAAACATCTGTTTAAATGTAAAACAGCGTAGACTTTATTGGCCGGTTTCACCGAACTTTTTATAATTTTTACTTTATACTTTTACGAATATCACAAAACATGATATCAATAGTTAGCATATTTTTTATGTTATCTATACATAGATATAATAATTAAATAAACATTGATCACAAATATTTAAGACTAAAAAAATAAAATAACAGTAAAATTATTGTTTTTATCCTCCATTTTGACAGATCTTGAATGACAGTTCTCCCGTTTCACGTATAAGTAACCTGATATTTTTTGGCGCAACTGGATGTTGCTCTGACATTTTGTGTCGTAATATAAAAATATTTTTGTAGCAATACCATATGTGCAAAATGTCAAGGCAGTGTACTTTGAGAGGTATTGTAAACACTAGCTCGACGAGCCAGCCCGCGAGCTGAGCTAATAGCTTAAAAATTTCCGATTATAATAATCTAGTTTTGTAAGTTAAGCCCTGGCTAGAGGCCCTAAATGCATTTAAGGCACTTCACAGGCAAGCCCGGTTAAGCAGTCGACAACCTTCTAGGTTGACCCGCGAGATGCCATTAAAAAAAAAAGTATTGTAAACATTTACAGCCCAACTTTATTTTCACATGATAAAAAGGAACCAAACATTTCGATAGCTAATGTAGGTTTATTTAATTTTTAAGCGAAAGGCGTCAGTATTAGTACGGATAAGACAGTACGCATGTTTTACTCTGTGAATATTTAACAAGCCACACAGTAACTTCGGTGCCACCGAATTATATATTACTTGCTGTACCTGACAGGCGTTACAATGTTACGTTTTTTTTTTTCTAAATCATCAAGCGTATAAAACGTTGTTATATATATAACATGTTTCAGTAACCTGGATACTGATTGTTATGTTGTATAACATTTGTAAATATTAATAACATGTAACACAACTTGTTATATAACACAAGTTACACAACATGTTACTTAATCTATACGCACCTTTACATAGAAGAACCCACCAATGTTTCAACACAATCGGATTAACGGTTCAGGAGCTAAGCATAACAAATAGTTAAACGTAAATACTTTATTTTTTATTTAAATGGTTTATTCTACAAACTGTAAAAGCATATTTTTACGTGTGTTTGTCACACAACTCCTCCTAAACGTGTTGATCGATTAGGATAAAAATATGTGTGCATATTTGAGTGGGTTTTCTGGAAGGTATGAAAGTACAATTGGACTCGGTAGATGTTGTCATTTTTAAAAATAAAAGCGATAGTTAGGACAGTAGAAAGTCTCTCGGGTCTGTTAGTATTTTTAATATAATATGTGACATCACATATTGTACATACACACGTGTGAAGGATGCTAGTGTCGGTCGTTATAGATTTAATAGACCGTCTGCAGAGAAGGTCGGGGCTCTACAGGGGCCCAATTTGCTAGTTGTCACTGATGGAGTGCGTGTCGTGGTGTGGGCTAATAGCAACACGTGGACCACTGCGGAAATAAACGGAATGCGCTTAAAATGCACTTGTTAAGATGTTAGGTAAGTGGATTGGAACAAGCGGGGACCGTTTAGCGAATTGACAAGCCTTATGAGGACTTTTACATCACCAAAAAATTATACGTAAAACGGAAGAACTGTCATTCAAGATCTGTCAAAATGAAGGATAAAATTGAATAATTATGCTAATATTCGATGTCTTTCGTCAAAATATTTAAAACTAGCTTTCCGCTCGCGGCTTCGCCCGCGTGAACATTTTTTTACACCTTGGTTTACATTATTCAAACTTGAGTAGGGATCCCTAATTATTTCTGGAAATAAATATAGCCTATGACACTTCGTAAAGATGAAGCTTTCTAATGGTGAAAGAATTTTTAAAATCGGTCCAGTAGTCCACTCTTTATAATATTAGTATAGATATACATATATCTATACTAAAGACATAATAACTAAGTAAACATTTACTTAATTATTATGTGTATTTTTGATAACATATAAATATAAAAGCCCGCTAATTATTGATATCATATTTTGTGATATTCGTAAAAGAATAAAGTACCTATAAATGATAAAAAGGTTAGTGCAACCGGCTGTTAGTCTATATAAACAAATTATGTTTTATTCATCTAATTACATAATACGAATATTTTAAAATATTAATTACAAAAAAACTAAAAACTTATGACTTTTGTAAAAAAATCTTATTTATAGTACGGATACGAGCAAACAGTGTTTGCTTTGGTTGTATGAGCATAGGTTAGGTTACACACATACATACATACATCTGCAAAGTTTTTACTAACATGTGTGTATGCTGACGGGATGGTCAAGAGACGCGCTCTAGGACATGATTGCTACCACCAAAACTACTTTTGTTCTAAGTCTTAGTTTTTTTTTTATTATATTTATTTAGAATCTAATTAGAGTAAAAATAACAGTAGGTACAGCTTGGCAAAAAAGAGTAGAAATTAATAGGGGCGCCACTTTACCGTTCGTGTGGCAACCCGCTGCGACCGTATAGCGTACCATCCTATCGTCTTGATACTAAGCTGTATTTTTATAAGTAATTAAAATCAGTAAGTATCATAAAATGTAATAACAATGTATTCACGTCATGTAACTGAATACAAATTACTTACAAGCACTAATAATGCAGCAAAGCACTCCTGTGTCTTCAATTTTTTTTGGGGTAAAAAAAAGGCGTATGAATATAGCATTATTATAATTGATTTCAATAAATCTTCCTCTAAATGTTCCACGCCCGCCACATCCATGTCTTGGCTAGAGCTAGCCATAAACTCATCTGAGTCACACTCAGATTCAAAGGCACTGCGCTATCATGTTGGAGATTGATTCCTAAACGTTTTATGTCCAAGTACGAGCCCTCTCATAAATTCATAATACTCCTTTTCTATTTTGTTAACATGCTGGCATGAATTCTTTTGAACTCCTACTCGGTTATAGATTGAAATGCACGTTCGGTGCTTCCTACAAAGATAAAAAAAAATTATTAAACCTCTATCAATATTAAACGTAAAAAGTTTACGGTACCTATCTATTTTGTTTTTGTGATTTTTAAATGCTAGTTATAACAAGTATTATATTATCTTGTGATCACACTCATAGATAAAGTTATGTAGAAATCGAATTTACATATTGCAGAGTATCAAGGCTCAAGCCACTCAAGTATCAATAGTAATCTAGTCGCGCTATACCAAAGTGTCAAAGACAAAACGTAAACATAACCTATATGCTCGATGTTTATTGTTCAAAATTTCCTTTATTTCGTATTCAAGCAATTCAAAACCAAATAGAGATCATAAATTAACACTTGATACAACAAAACAAGCTCTTACATACCTGTCATAATGGCGGTACTTTGGTAAATATCGTCGAGATCGGAAAGAAGAGTTTAAGCCTCATGTTCGACCAGATATCGCATATAAACATTATAAATTGTTTCCTTGCTAGTACTCCGAATGGTTTTATTTATTATAACGTGGTTTTATTAACGTTTTGATGGTCGAAATAAAAAAATAAGTAACTCGCGAGCTTTGTTTACATCGAACGACACAGAACCACAGAGTATATAAACAGAACGACATTAATTGCCAGCAATAAAAAAAATTAGTTCCGTTTCTAGACTTTTTTGCCAAGCTGTAGGTAGGTAGTAAATTCACAAAAAGAAAAAAAAACACTTGTTATACAAATTGGTTGATCAGCTGACGTCTTTTCTATGGAAGTGAACATTTTATTGACTGACTTAGGCCCAAGTTCACCGACAAGATAACGGTCCGATCAACTGAACACAGCTGTCTAGCATAAATTCCAACTTCTATATATACGATGGATTACCTAACCTAACATTTGGGTTTTTTATTCCTAAAACGGTCGATTACCTAGCTAGGGTTGAACAAGAAGTTGACAACACGAATATTCCCGCTTCGTGGTTAAAAAACGCTTTTGTTTAACTGGCCGATTATATTACCATCAGTCAGTGAACTTGGCCCTTATTATTTATAATAATAATAGTGCCTGATCTTAATAGTTAATAAATAATAATCATCATCAATAATCACCAATAATCAAATAATAATCACCAATAATCTTAATAATCATCAATGATCACCAATGATCACCAATGATCAAATAATAATCATCAATAATCAAATAATAATCATCAATAATTAAATAATAATCACCAATAATCATCAATAATCATCAATATTCACCAATAATCACCAATAATAATCATTGTGTAAACCTATCTCCTCTCCTCGATTCCAGGACGTGAAGGGCTCCATGACGGCGGCGGAGATATCAGAGCAGCTGGACCTGACGTCTATTAAGCAGCACCCGTGGCACATACAGGCATGCTGCGCGCTCACCGGGGAAGGGTACGGACCTGCTCATACCTTGTTTACCTACCTAATGACTTCTCCCCCTGTAGTGTCAGGCTCGTACCGTCGTACTTATGAAGTGAGATTATTTGTAATCTGCTGCTTAGCAATGGATTAGGAAAAATCATCATAAATGCTGTTTAGTTTTAATCCGATTAATTATTGTTAATTAATCCTGGATTATAACTTAAGTAAGGATTAGGTGAGAAATTGTTAAACTTTAGATTTTTTATAAGTAA
Source organism: Pyrrhia umbra (assembly GCA_963891755.1). Classification (NCBI taxonomy): domain Eukaryota; kingdom Metazoa; phylum Arthropoda; class Insecta; order Lepidoptera; family Noctuidae; genus Pyrrhia; species Pyrrhia umbra. Next base: position 1,175,914 of record OY982916.1, on the reverse strand, counting down.
GACGGTTACTGACTTAAACCCATCCATGTACTTTCCTTTTCCATTTACGTCACAGGGCCTAGGTAACTCTTTCGAATGTACTGTCCACCTGCTTATACCTAATAGCTAATTATTTACTCGTACATAGCACATAATAAACTTCTTACAAAAAGTTGCACTAAAATATTATGTTACACGTGATACGCGATAGCTGTCAGTCTAAATCTATAAAAGAAAAACTAAATTACATATAAAACTATATATGTAATATATAAAACAAAGTCGGGTTTGTTCGAACACTAATACGCTCGAGAACGGCTGGACCGATTTTCATGGTTTTTGATTTGTTGTATTTGTCTCCGTGCCGAATAGCAGAATAACTATTAAAACATCGGAAAAATAACGAAAAAAAATTATCGGGTAGTACGAAGTTCGCCAGGCCGACTAGTACACACATAATACAAAGTTGTGTTAGTTAGACCATCTATAACTCAAGAACGGCTGGACTGATTTTAATTATTTTTGCTCGGAATAGCCAGATTAACTATTACCAAAACATCGGAAAATACTACGAAAAAAATGAAGTATGCTTACGAGCTCTAATAAGAAACGTTAAAGTCTTAATTATGTGTAGCTGTGACCTTCCGGAAACTTTCATGAACCGGGTCAGTGTATTCTCTTGACTTCAATTATTATGGTTGTCGACGTTGCATAATTAAGTGGTAAGCACGTAAGCACTCTGTTATGAACCGGCAAGTTTTCATTTTAAATATCATGATCTTGCATAGAAAATTATGAGGTAACGTTTCGTAAAAGTAATCGCTTTCCGTAAATTATAATATACTAGCTTTCCGCCAGCGGCGGCTATATGAATTCAAATTAAAGATGAACCGCTCGACCGATTTTGTGCAAACTTCACATAAACCATCTACTAAATAGTCCGAACAAAGCCAAAACATTTGGTTTGGGTAGGTGAGCCCGTTCTTGAGTTATAAAATTACAACGAAAAGTGGCATTGATTTTTATATATGTTGATGTCTAATCAAGATTTAGGATCAGGTTGCTTGCTATAACTGGCAAGTGGCATGTCTTACGACTGGGAACAGTAGAGGTTCATTGAAGTATGATAATATTCAATCTTATTTTGTATAGTGCTCATATTATAATCATTTTTCAAATCGTATGACGGAGCTAGCAGGTTTAAATATTTTTTTATGTTAGTGCCCTCACCGTGCACGAAATAAAGACGAATCGCCTTATTCATAATAAACCCTTAACAAATCTATTTTACCTAAAAGTTTGACAGAAAGAGACAAAACAGTTCGATAGTTAAAAGAGGCTTATAAGACGAAGGCGTTATTATGAATAAGCAGGGAAGTCTTAAAAGCGCCTCTTGATTTAAAATAACGATTTCTATGCTAAACTTACTTTACCTATATAAACTTGAAATCTATAATTCACTGCAACATATTGATATCGTATTAAGATAGAATCAATTAGAAATTCTGAGCCGAGAGCATAACATGAAGCACTTTCGAAAAATATCCGTAACGTTAGTAATTTTTAATTTTAAACACAATTATACCACAGTATTACGATATCTCCCTACAGTAGCGCAACGCCCCAACGACACGCGATGCCGCCGCCGGCGTAAGTAGATACGCTAAGATTGTTACAATATGGGAAATAAAATAACAACGAAGCGAAACAATTTTCAACAAAACATGACCGCGTCTGCCCTTGGCTCCGTCCAGCAATGTAAGCGCTACTGTAGGGAGATATCGTAATACTGTGATTATACTGAACCCGAATGTACTAGACTTAAATGAGTAAAGTCATCAATTCAAATAAGTAATTTATGGGAAATTTCATAAAAAAGGCTTACTTTACGAATACTTTTTCGAAAGTGGTTCGCGTTAAGACGCTAGTTCCTCCGTACGGTTCAAAACTGTTTTCTAATGTGACAGAAACAAATAAAATCATTTCTGGATACGCACAGGAAGTGTACAATTAGTACACAAGACAGAAAGACAGTTAAATATATATATGTACGAGGCCAGAAAAGACTCATATCTCAGTATACTTTACTATGTTACAGCATACTACTGGCTATATCATTCCAGACATCGCCTACGCGATTACACTCACATTGATATCAACTGATCATCAACTTAGTTTGCACTTTAAAAGAGACCACGACCCCTGAGTTTGTTTCAGCATTTCTTCTCAGAGGTAGTTAGCTAGGAAATGCCGGCGCCAGCGTTCTCATAATAACAAATCTATTGACGTGTAAAAGTGATTTAAATATCCTAGTTACAAAATAATAATTTCATTTCATACATCATCAGCCTATATATTCTCCCACTGCTGGGCACAGGCCTCTTCTCATACAGAGAAGGCATGAGCATTGATCACCACGCTTGCTCAAGGCGGATTGGCGATTTCAGACTTTTAGGTCCAGGTTTCCTCACGATGTTTTCCTTCACCGTTAGTCAGTGACGTCTAAGATACACTTAGAAAGTACATATGACTTCAGAAAAGTCACATAGGTACTTGCCAGGTTTCGAACCCACACACTCGTACACGAGAGGCAGGTGCCTTAACCACTAGGCCACCACGACTTTCTATTTCATACATTCAGGAATATTGTTATTTCATCTTAGCTACAAAAATATTCTTTCCATGGACATCTTGTCCTTAGAAATTGTTATCAGTGTGTAGTAAATAATGTTTAATCTTCATCCTACCTGTCTTAAATATATCTTATCATCAAGTTTATATAAATAATAATCTACGTCACGTTCGTATCACATTTTATCTTATTCTTCCGAACGTTTCACAATGATATGCGGTATTTATATATATTTTAATATTATTTCCTAAATGCTTTCTGTTGGTCACGCAATTCCTACGTATACATGTGACATATCTAATAATATTTTAGTCACTAAGGTATAATTGATTTAATTTTTTTATTGATTTCACGTCAAGGTTATTTTCAACATCTAGGCATTTTTAGAGCATCTCACAACAGCAGCTTAGCAGTCCGCTCAATTTTAGCAGTGCTATTTTAGCTCTAACACGCGACAGAAGACATGAGAAAATGTACTATATAATAACCAAAAAACAAGGCGTTAAGCGTAACGTTTATGATGTTCAGCTAATGATTTCCCCTAAAAAACAGTGTTGAAAATATCCTTGATAATTGGCACGTCATATTCTTCAAATCTCTGTACTTATTTTTACTGCACCTATTTTAAAATAATGCACTGAAGTCGTTCAGGCTTAGAATGTCCCTTTCCTAAAATGTCCCTTGGTTTCACATAGTCCCTTTCCCGAAATGCCCCCTCCCCATAATGTCCATTTCCCGAAATGTCCCTTTCTCAAGAAATCTAATAAATAAATATACAATAATTACCTTTTGAGTAAATATCCCCATTTTGAGAAAGGGATATTCTGAGCCTGAACGCCTGAAGTTCTTGTATCCCACAAAAACAATGATAGACACGAAATACAATATTTTTTATTGGTGTATATTATGGTATGCATGTTGCGGATTCACTCCATATAGTTTTAAAGTGTAGGACGCCTTTTTAAAATCAGTGAAGCTGAAACTAGTATCGCAATAGTGCTGCAGATTTGATGAATATTTAGAAGCATGGAGCAGAGACCACTCCTTTCCTTTGCATGCATTCAGTGTGAATTATTCGTTGTCAAGAATTAGTAGATAAGATTAAAAGCACTTGGTGCCAATGTAAGTATTATTTATTCCCTTTTTTATTTGTCCTTATATTATTTTTAATAGAATATCTACTGTAGCTATTATAGCGTGTTAGTACAAAATGAATATATTTTGCTTTTGCAAATAAAATGTGTAATTAAATTTTTATTTATTTTTCAGGTAATTTGTACAAATTTTGTGGGAGAAGATGCATGATTTTAGTAATGACCTACAAATTCAGCTACATTTACGGCGTGAAGAAATTCGGAGATTTAGAGTTGAAGTTTTGCCAGTTAATTGAGGCCACCAGTACCAGAGCGGCCCAAACCACAATTTGTAATATATTGGTAGACTACGGCAATGTCCCTTTTCAGATACTGATTATTTCATCTAAATTTTATCAATAACTAATATCATATTTATTTTACAAATTTTAAACACAGTGTCTATGATGTATTTTTTATTACATTTACTTAAAATTTCACCTTAACCATTGGTTACTGGTACTGGTGACCTCAATTTATGTTGGGCCGTAGTGCTAGCAATACATCTTGTTCTGCCCACGGTTAGAACGCGTGACTTTTCTTATTGAATCCAAAGCTTATGATTATATGTATAACATTTTTGAATGGAATATTCTAGTTTCTTCATCTTACTAGCTGGTTCCTGGTTTCAGTTGCATCCTGAGGAAGATACTTCGTGTACCCGGTTATTAAATACCGTATGTTAATCCAGGTTTTATACAACGTGTGTACCAAGTGGAGGACGAATGTATGTAAGGCTGTCACTCTTTCCTGCAAAAACTACTGAATAGAGTTGGATGACATTTAGTACACGTATAGTTTATAACCTGGATTAACATATAGGTACTTTATTTAATGGATTCTTTTCCTACTTTTTTTTTAATGGATACTTTTTATATGAGTGCGTGAGAAGTACTTCCTCAAGACGCAGGCTAGTAACAATCAAATTGAATTGTGTATATGCTGTTATCAGTCAAGGAGTTCTTCGTCAGCCAACACTGAATATACTTACCATGCAAATGTCACACATTAGAATTGATCCAACATGTCAAATTTCAACTCTGTAGAATAAGAGCAAGTACTTCGCAAGATTGCTAAATAAATGAGTAGCTTGCGAGACTCGATGTACACAACCATTGCAAGTTGAAAGCTTGTAAATAATAAATTAAATACCATTGTCTTATTTGTTACTCGTTTTTTGTGAAATAAAGCTATTTGTGTACAAATGACTTTGATTTCTTTACTTGTGTCGTGTGTTTTGAGGATCCCATATTTTAAACTTTTGAGGACATTAAAAAGTTCCATAATCCATAGTTGATGTAACTACATACGTAAGAGGTATCTAATCTACATGGTAACAATCTATCCCACCGCGATTTGAACTACACCACAGCTGATTGTGGGGTCAACGTACGCAACTATGCATTTTAGACTTACGCGCTCTTTTCAAACGTCATGCAGTTCAATGCAGATGCACTAGATGGCACTGGGGGTATCTACCAGTGATAAATCAAAGTTGCTAGCACGTGTCAAAGTTAACATGCTAAGTTTTGAGTTAACTTACATCGAGAAGTTACCGAGTATATGAAACTTGCGTTCTGGTTAATGTTGCTATTAGAAATTTAGTAATAATAATGTATTACTGTTGAATGGTCCTTGTGTACGGGTTTATATAGAAACATCACGCCTGTTTTATTCAGAGGGGTAAGCGTAGGGGCAGGAGAAATTCAATTTAATATTATGTAGTCTAATATGTTTTTTTCTTCTTTCCAGATTACATTTAGGCCTAGAGTGGATTGCAAGTCGAATAAAGAAGAAATGACACGACGCTGACTTTCGACTAGTAATTTTATAAATAGGTACATACTATTGTTAAAGTTACATAAAAATTTAATTCCTGATTAACTGTTTGCATGAAATTTACTAAATAAATATATTCTTAAGAGAGACCTATTAGGATCATTGTCCGTTGTTTTGCATGAATGGGATATATTATAATAAAAATGTTCTTGTATATTTTATTGTTTTTATTTCATCTACTACAAGTTTTCAGACAAAAATTGTACACACAATTTTAGTACATAGTCTATGATTAAATTACTTCAAGTACAACCAAATATTACAACAAAACATTACGGTTCTACTGATTCAGACACCAGATTTCATAAATTAGATAATGTTTTCTTACAATTTATTATTATTAGTATTGATTAACATTTTTTCACATATTTAAGATCTAATTTTCATTGACTAAACATTATCGATGGTAATGATTTAAAATTATACCTTATCACAATATATTTTAATAAAAATTGATATCGGAACATGTTACATTATTTATCAGTTTACAAAAAATATTATTAGGGATGTAGGACTCTAGAACACAACCAATTATTGCAAAAGGAGGTTTAAGTCAAGTAAAGTAAGTTTATGTAAGTAATGTTAAATAACTTTCGATAAGCTGCAAGGGTTCACCAAAACTAAGCCACCTTTTGTAATAAGGAGGAAATTGTTATAAAGTTACAACAAGTCATAAATAATAAAAATATTAACAATTAAAGTCTTAATTAATGGTGGCCATGTCAAAATATAAATAAAAATTATTATCTTAAAATATACACTCCACCACGTCAATTATATACAAACAGAATATTAACAGAGTGGAAAGGCGAGATTCAAATAACTAGTTACAATAACAAGCTAAGATATTATTATAACTAAAGAAAAATAATGTTTGGTCCATCAAATGCAATAAACGAGATAAGCCTTATTAAATAAATCCTACACAGATCTTAATAATGTATTCAAAGTTTATTAAGATACTATTATTTTAACTTATTTGTTCTTTTAGAACTGCATAATTTTTATTAATAAGGCATATATAACTAAGGCAAGGGTGAAGATAATCAAAATGTATATATGTAGACATATGACACCCTGCCTATCGTGTGATTAAAATATAACTAACTATATTAAATGTAACTCAAATATCACTTTCAAACTTAAAAATACTTAAATCATTTCAAAAAAATTAGAAACACAACCTAAAAGCCTTGTCATACATGTTATGAGATGAAAATAATGAGAATTTTAATGTTAAAGATTCCATTACTCAAGGACTGTCGTCCTTGGATCATGACTATCATATGATTTGTAAAACACAATAATTATTACCATAGAATTAATCCCACAACGATCGGTAACTAAAATCATTAAAATTACACAAAATACATATCGCTTTGTCATGAACGGTATCACAGCAACTTATTATGAATGTAAGAAGTTATTATGACTAAAAGTCCGTCCAAAACTGATACTCAGCGCTAACTAGCAACGTTATATCAAATAACACAAGTTGAGTTGATAGAAATGTTACAAACGTTTGTAATCAAAGATAAAAGTGTAATAATAGGAGATTCAAATAGACTATAATTAATTGTACTAGTATAATGAATCATTTGTAGAAGAATCAATAAATGAACAGGTTATAACATTTGGTCCTGAGGTAGATTTATCTAGTAGTCGAAATTTCCGTTAAAATTAAATAGCCATTGGGTGGACAATAAATTATGTTATAATATAATATGAAGATCAAACAGGGCAAACTACCATGACTTAGTGAGTGCATAACATAAATCGAAAATTATTCTACAACGAGTTTATACTACGTGGTCAGATATAATGCAACTATACTAAAGTACTATTAAAATTTCATCTTCCTAGTTTCTCCACTACATATCTTAAGTTTTGCCGAAGCGATTCCTGGCAAGTTCACAATAATGTTTGTAAATTATTATAAAATTCCAAATGTGTACACCTATTAATAACAGTCTTTAAAACCTGATCTTATATGTTTTTACCTCCATCGCATCGAGGTGGATGTCGCTGAGGCCTGTGAGAGGCTTGTACGTCTTCAGGCCCGTCAGACTGACAGAAGTTATATTCTGAATGGTCACTCCGTTGAACCTGGTTTTGGACGTGAATCTCGGCGACTTGCGGCTCGGTTTCTCTCCGATAGCGCAGCTGTAGCCTGGTCGATGCAGCACCATGTAGCTCTCGGAACTGGGGAATAGTTCCAGTACGTCGTCGGTGATGGTGCGTAGGGTCAGTAGGTGTATGCCGGCCGGGAAGTTCTGCAGGAAAGACTGATATGCTTTGACCTCGATATCTCCTACTTCGCTCGTGTCCAAAAGATACACGTTCACGGGGTAGTTGAAGGTCCTGCTCAGATAGTCCGCCGTCTGCGACGGTACCTGGTAAAGGCTCTCCTTTTGGTTGGGGCCAAAGCGACGCTCGTTCACAAACTTGAATCCCTGCTCGCTGGTGTCTCTCTTGGCGCGCGTGACGCCGGGCATTGATTCGATTAAAATCCAATTTTGGAAAGTTGTTGGTTTATTATCGACAACTCCTTCGCCAATCCCTCTGAAGTCATCGTAGAGGGTGCGGCGATCAAGCATGACTTCTAAGCGTCCAGGTTCGAAGGCCGCCGCGCCTTGTGCGTGATTCGTGAGCAGAGTTAATCTGGTCTCCTCGTCCTGCAGCCACGCCATGGTCGTAATCGGATAGTAATTCGCCTCTATGCCCAATTTGTTCACTTTCACTCTCTTTTGATATTGGAATCCGTTTTGGTCCGTGTAAAATTCCGGAATGTCCCCGTTTTGTATATCAGTCTGTATTCTCATGAACAACTCCGTTTCTCTATTCTTGGGCGGACTCTCGAAGTCAACTATGTTCTCTATGAGGATAGCACGCGAGAGCACTGGGTCGCCTATGTTGTATATTCTCACGGTATGCACTAAGAAGGGCAGGTACATGGTTGTAATTTCAGTAGAAATCGGGCCGGAGACTATGATTAAGTTGTCGTCTTGCATATTATTATTCGCATTAGAATAAGGATGCAGTACATTCTTTTCAGGTGAATCATAATCTGGCATGAATAAATAAGCTCCTGAATGCCTTTGTGCACTTTGGTATGCCCCAAACTGCACGTCTACGACAGTCCTCTTCCTGATGTCCTTTCTATAAACTTGCCTCAAAAATCCTGTGTTCCTGTTGACGAGAAGTTTCAACACCGAGTTTTCTAATTGTATATCTCCGGGCATCATTTTCTTGATTGAAAATACGTTAGATTTCTGCGAGTCCTCGCAGTTGTTGCAGAATATGACGCAGTGGTGCGAGGTGTTGGTGTGCTCCTGCAGGCTGTAGGTGATGGAGGCGAGCGGCGGCACCGTGGCCACGAACATCACGTCGAAGTTGGTGTCGCTGACGATGCGCTTGCCGTTGTCGTGCACGTCGATGCTGGGCATTATCTGGTACATGACGTGCTGCTTCTTGTGCGTATCGAACACTCGGATGTTGGAGGTGTTGGACCGAACAGTGATGACTTCGGTGCGGATTTCTGCCAACGGGTTGAAAAGTATAATTTTCTTCTTATCTATGAACGACACTTGCAGTTTCTTAGCCGGTTTGCCGTAAGTTTCCCATTCCACTTCACTTTGCAGAATACTTTGCGAGTGCAGCGAGTGATCGGGAATCATGATGGTGGTGAGCGCAGCCTCTTGCAAACGGATGCAGTGGTACAGGCTGGTGAACAGCTTAGTTCCGTAATCCTGCATCACGCTAGCTTTCGACGTGCCAGTGATCGCGTCGTGATGTTGGAATAGGCCCAGATTCCGCCTCGCGTAGATGAGCTGTTCATAGGACTTCTCCAACTTCTTCTCCGAAGCCACGAAACCCTGGTTGCCCACCTGTTTGATGTAGTTCGACACAAGAGTGAATAAAATTTCAGCAGATCGCAGTTGATGCTCGAATTGACGCGCGAGAATCTTCAGGTAGGGCCTGGTCGTATAGTAGCCAGACCAGTAAGCCGGCTTTCCCTCGCTAAAGATGTCCGAGTAAACATAGAAGTCTCCTTTGAGACTCGGTATATTGTGATGCCTCTCCTTCATGGCGTTGAAGTAATCAAGCGGTGTCCCGAACTGTACTTCAGCGTTGAATATTTCCTTGTGAGCGTTGATGTAGTTGAACATCTTCATGTAGTTGATGTACTGGGCGTCGAACTCTACTTTGTACTCGTATCTGAAGTCGTCTCCCAGCGGCACCAGCACCACGTTGTGTGGCGTGAGGGATCCGATACGGTCGTACTCTTCGATCAACGTCTTCGACTTGCTGTGCAAGTTGTGCTCAGTTATGTCTTCGTGTTTCGCAGTGTACTCAGAGTACTCGCCGGGGATCTTGCGGAAGTCAAAGCTGAGGCAGATGGACGGATGAGGGCCACACGTGCTTTTGATCGAGTATATGTCGAAAGGTTGATTGTGTACGATCATGGACGGCTTCGTCGTCGCCCATCCCGCCAGCCAGTAGAACTCCTCGATCTGTCGCTCGGCGAGCCATTGTTTCCACGCATAATGGATTCTTTGTATAATAGTTCCTTCGAGGCCGCTTTTATCTAGTAGATACGGCACAGTCGGTCCATGGCCGAAGGGGTCGATTGACCAACCTGTCTTTGGGATGACGCCGAGATTCGTTTTCACCCAGTGATGGCCTACCGAATAGATAAAATAAGTATTTAATACCTGAAATTCAAGTCCAATGCATCAGAGTATAATATAGTATGATTACCTTCAATGAACTGGTCAATTAGCGCATAGATATGCGTGCACGCTTCGTCGGGCATCACCCAGCCGCCCGTGGTGATCTCGAGCCGACCTTCCTTGATCAATTTTTTTAATGCCTGTAATGAAATCAATTATTACAGCTATTTATACATTTTCCTGTTACCTTCGTGAACTGGCTCTTCGATACTACCTACGTAAGTAAATGTACGTTCACTAAAACGCCCTGAACGAATTTATTTTCAATATGATTAGTTATCATAACTGTAAATACTTCAAATTGTGTTAATTGAAATACAATAGTATACTTTACTTTATTACTTAGCAGTGCAAGATTTTTTTGATTCACGGATATTGATTTTAGCATCATTAAAAAAACATTGACAACACGAAAAAATTTAACTTATATAAAACTGCAATTGCAATTCCCCATGCCCCGTATTCTACACAGCGCTGCATCGGTCATCACATTTCAGTCCAAGTTAAGGTTTTATTTCGATTCTCTTCCGATAGTGATATTTTCACGAGCCAGGTAACTGCACCTGCCTGTCAGATATAATCCGATTGTCGCTACGTTCGATGCCACTGAGCCCGCTACGGGACGTCAAAAATTTCTTTAGGTACCTACCTACATTCATTGTACAAAGACTGACTACTATGGCTTCGATAAATACGTAAGTTGCGTACATATATCCATATATTGTTCCTAGTAACATTAGAAAACGTAGCTACGTGGCGTTTAGTACATAAATTATATTAGGTACAAAACAATTTTAGGTTAGTATTATTTACTTAAACATTACCTTTTGTTTGACAGGGTGCGATCTTTCCCACCACGCGTTTAGAAATGATATCTCCGTCCAAATGAAGGTCATGTTAGGGTACTGCTCTAGTTTGTTCACGATATTGTTGATAATGTTCTTTGTTTTCCATTCGAAGTACTGCTCGAAGGTCTTCAGCCATCCTGGGTCGTTGTGGGAGTGCGGGACCACGATCACCTGACATCGGTCATGGAAATTATAATCTGGCAATACTGAGTACTACGTCATTGAAATTGTACGTTCAATACGGAATGTTGCCTGTTTGAATTTGGTGACAAAGGCTGAGCTATTGTAAAATTACGACTAAACGGATATACGTGGAGGACGCAAAATAATTCAAGAAAGTAGGTATATTTCCTCCGATAAGAGTACATTTGTTAGGTTATTGTAACTGCGAGCCGGATTGGAAAGGCCCAGCAATTAAATTAATGGGGATTTTGTTGCGCCACTTCTTCTTCCCAATAAAAACATATTCGGAGTGTAGGGCGTTTTGGGAGCTGTCTGTTGTACATTTTACGTTCAAATACATATATTTTTTTAAGTACCAATGATGATGGTATACATTGAAAAATATTTGCATGTGTAACAATTAAATTAAGTATTTGGTATTGTCTAGTTATTTCTTAAATGTATTAGTGAATAACGACGTTACCTGGCTTTTTAAATATTAATTTACTGAAGAAAACTATTGTTTTACAACAAAAATGTGTACGGAATTTCGGATAATAAATAACACATTTAATTTTGTCACAGTAACTAATACGTGTTAAAAATTACTCCCATGTCGCGTGTACGTAACACATAAAAAACGTGAAAATAAATTTCAGTGCTAACGACCGGAGACCAAACCCTACACTGGACATTTTAGAGTTCCGCCACAGTATTACGATATCTCCCTACAGTAGCGCAACGCCTTCGATGACGCGCGATGCCGCCGCCGGCGTAAGTAGATACGCTAAGGTTGTTACAATATGGGAAATAAAATAACAACGAAGCGAAACAATTTTCAACAAAACACGACTGCGTCTGACCCTCGCGCTCCGTCCCGCAACATAAGCGTGTTTGCGGGACGTGGTTGAAACCACCCGCCTCCTTCGAGTCCGCTGCCGTTGCTCCGCGTAAGTACATTCGTTGGGCTACTGTAGGGACATATCGTAATACTGTGGTTCCGTAAACAAAAGTGTCAGCTGTCATAGTTTCGACATTCCCGTCAGCCAGTGTGCTGTGAGGACTGTCGTTTCAGAGCTTTGTGTACCAGCCCACTCCTAGTTTGGCTCGTCTACGATGTGGGTAATAATTTTATTTGTAGATTTAATCATGTAAGAGCAACAATGAACATGTCTTTCAATATAGAACGGATTTTCAGCGATTTAATTCATGATACGTCGACGGTCGACATGGGCGAACTTTCAGACTGTTGAAATATTTTGTCTGAATTAGAGTTTGAATTTATTAATTAATTTAAGTATGAAAATGTCCGACGACTGCAGCGTCGTACAGTTCAAGAGGCTTCTGTCCCGCGGTGGAGTTGTAAAGTCTGGATATGATTTTCTCGTAAACTTAGTAATTAGGAATATTAATAGACATCGCCCTTACCTTCAGTCTAGGCCGCGTCGTATCATTGTGTATCTTGTCATAGCGATCCTCGAATGACTTGTCCCAAAACTCCTTGGTGCGCAACCAGCTCGGCTGTAAAACAAGACTTTTATTATTAATAAGCCCTTTCTTCATTACTAGTGTATAAATATCTTTAACCTAACAAGATATAGCCATTCGTACGCGCAATGAAATGAACATTGGGTATTTGACATTAGGTTATGGTATTATACAAATAAAATGCTTGTCCTGAATGACAGACGGATCAACGCACAGCCTAAACTGCTGATCGTAGAGACCAGAAACTTGGAGGTTGTGTTCTTTGTATGACTTAGGCATCCGATTAGGAAGGAATTTCCGAAATTCTACTCCTAGGGGGATGAAAAAGGGGGCAAAGTTTGTATGAAACTTTGACTTTTTTAATTCGAATTCGTATAGACCCCGCGGGCGAAGCCGCTGGCGTCAAGCTAGTCAATTTTCATTTTTTTTATGAGCTATAAAAGCGATCTTTCCATAGATTTTGTTTGGGATTAGTTGTGACGTCTCTTACTTTGCAAGTCAATTCTAATTTTACAGTTTAGTTCTAAGTTTTTATAAAGTTGTAAAGTAAAGTTTAAACCTTTTGCTAAAGTTGTTTCTCAGAATTCATTGTTATTTGTGGCAACATCCCAATTCCTCGAAAAGTCTCGTTACATTATTTTATAAACGTAAACCGTATGCTGATAATTTTCTTTGATATTGTATAGGGGTAATTTAATCTGAAAATAGTTTGTTCAGAATAAATTTAAGGTTTCCATTGTTGAAGTTATATAAATGCGTGTAGAATTACATTTTGAATTTCTATAGAATTTATTTGCCGCGTTTTCCAGATAACTAGCTTATAACCATGCAGTATTTTATTTTTAATTAATTTTATTTTCGTGATTTTAGCTACACAAAGAACAACGCTGTATTTACAATGATCATCTGCCTATCCTTTTCCCAACTATGTAGGGGTCGGCTTCCAGTCAAAACGAATGCAGCTGAGTACCAGTGTTTTATATGGAGCAACTGCGTAACTGACCTTCACAACCCAGTTTTACGGGGTAACACGATACCCCTTGGTAAGACTGGTTGTCGGACTTTCTGGCTTCTGACTACCCGTAACGACTGCCAAAGATCTACAAATGACAGCCGAGACTAACAGCTTAACGTGCTTTCCAAAACACGGAGGAGTTTCGTTATATTATAAATGTCACCCATCCTCGGACCGACCGCACCAAGCGTACTTCCCGTGCGGCTGCTAGCCACGAGCTCCTCTCGTATTTACAATGGCCATGTTAGAACAATATACAATCGAAGATGAATTATCCACGTGCCTGACGTGTTAAATCAAGTGATTATAAAAGATACAGCAAGCGAAGATAATGGACATAGAAGTCGGTGGGACTGTTGTGACTTTCATTGAATAACATTTCAGAAAGCGAACGTGAAGTGCAACGATGCACGGTGCACGTCAACAGACCACGAGCACGCTTGAAAACTTCGTTCGTGGCATTTATATAACACGTATTATAAGTACTTGTGTTGACAAGGAAGGATGTGAGTAACTGTGGCTTCTTATATGGCTCATATTATTTGTAAAATATGTGTGGGTAAATAAAATGTATAAGTAATTCTATAAAGTTTGATTGGTACGGTTCCACGGTAAAATGGCTCAACCGATTTGCATGAAATTTGGTACGGAGATAGATTACACCCTGAAGACGGTTATAAGCTACTTATATCAGAGTTCTCTTGAGACACGAGTGAACCGTGGGCAAGAGCTTGTAGTAGCACAAGTTGTACTACGTAGAACTAGTTTACCGCGGTTTCACCCGCATTCTGAGAGAATTACTTCACGCACCCGGATAAAACTGCACTGTGTCCTTTCCCAGAGTTCAAGCTATCTCTATACCGAATTTCATCTCAATCGGTTCAGCCGTTTCCCCGTGAGTGTTACAGGCAGACAGTTATTTTTGGATTTAAAATATTAGTAACGATTAGTTCGGATATGATACATACGTACATCCATCCCCAAGTAATCACAGTAGCTCTAGTGAGAGCTATAGCTAGTACAAAGAAAAATGTAACTTTTATGGCACATGCATTATTTATTTGTCCCTTCAATTCATTTAGCTTGATTACAGAGGACCAATCAAGGTAAGGGTATCTCGATACCCAAGGAACGAGGCGTAGGTATCAGGCAATTCGGTTTTTTACTTCAACTAGACTAACGTAGAAAAAAAATTCACTCAAAGAGTTCCACGCTGTCTCAGTCGTCTCAGTCGTCAGTGAAACTGGATTTCTTAGTACCAAGTAAAATGTTTTCATTTTTTCTAGTTGACTTGAAAATATTTGGTTTTTAAACAAAGAAAATGACTTTGCCGGAAAAAGGATCTTAACTTTGTTATTTTAATACAAACGCGAGAGACTAGCATTAAACACGTAAAATGAATTTAATATCTCCAAAGTCCTGAGAAATTATTAAGTAGCTTCATTTCAAAGGAGAAACATATTACGAATACTAAGAACTCCAGTAATAATACCAGCTAGGTGTTTAAGATGCACTGAGTAATGTTTGAGGTACCACATTTCAGTTAAACACGTGTGCCATAGTGCCACTGCGCCCCGCAAGATTGCAGAATGATAGCATTTCTGAAAACACCTTTCAGAGACATCATGCACATATTTAAGCTGTATTTACGAGCACCGATACTAATTACACCTCTATGTCGATAGAGGAATAAATAAATAATAAATATTTTTCTTTGGACAATTTCACACAGCGCCAAAGTAAGCAACTAATATGCTTATGTTATGGGTGCTAGATTAACGGATATACTATTTATATCATCATCATCATCATCATATCAGCCTATCGCCGTCCACTGCTGAACGTAGGCCTCCCCCAAAGAGCGCCAACTATCCCGGTCTTGGGCAGCTTGCATCCATCCGCTGCCTGTCACCTTCCTTAAATCGTCGGTCCATCGCGCCGCAGGGCGTCCTGCACTATTTATATACTTTTTTTTAATATATACATATTATACATAGTAACCCGTTACAGAAATTAAAATTCATCATTTCAATTTCTGCCCGGCCGGGAAACGAACCCGGGGCCCTCTTGCGTGGTATTCGCCTGTTGACCACTAAATCACTCAGGTAAGTTTTAACTCGGAAAACAAATGGAAACGTAACTTATATTATGAACTAGCTAGTTCCCGCGTTATAGGGGGAGGGGACTACTTCACGCGCCCTATGTCCTTCCCCCGAGCATTACCCAATTCCATCTCAATCAATTCAGCCGTTCCTATGAAATCGTAACAGACAGACAAAGTTACTTTCGGATTTCTAATATTAGTAAGGATGTAAAATGTGAAGATGTTAAGCTGCCTGTAACCAGAACTAAACATTTAAGTTCATACCAGCGGCTTCGCTCGCGAATTTAAATTTAAAATGTCAGAGTTTCATACAAACTTTGCCCCCCTTTTTACCATCTCAGAGGTAGAATTTCGGAAAATCCTTTCTTATCAGATGCCTACGTCATACAAAGTACACATCCTCCAAGATTCAGGTCTCTGCGATCAGCGTTTTAGGCTGTGCGTTGATCCGTTAGTCCTTCAGGACAAAGCATTTTATATGTATACATTTGGATGAAACTCGGCACACAGATTTTCTTTTATACGAAAGTATTGAAAATTATTATTTATTAGCTGGTAATACCGCATACTCAAATTAAGGAGATATTTATCTGCCTAAGTACTATCCTACCCATCAAGTATACATTGTGTTTTCTGCTGAAGAGAATCAATAAAAGCCTTGAATCGAATTTACCTAATAGCAGACAATCGATCGACTTTAATGTGTATGCTTTGATACTTACACGACAATGCACGTATGTATGGGGTATTAAAGTATTTGCTGTAGCCCTTCCTACATTAGTACCTATATAATAAGAATTAGCATTTTATTTTTCAATACAATATTATATTCCATAAACAAATTATGTTTTAACATAAGCCGCTGCAAGCCTGTATCTTGCGCGCTAATACCAAGAGGGTTCGCCTGTCTTTTTTTTAAACAAGTTAGGTTGTTTACGAAATTCTAATAAATAAATCTAAACTAAGCATCAATTTTCAATATCTACAAATAAAAAAAGAATAATTCTGTAAGTGAGTAGGAGGCGTAGGCGGAGGGTGTGGGAAGAGTACCTCTCTATTTTGTTTATTTTATAATCTTTTTCGTCTTGTACTAAGAGCTTAAAATACAAAATTAGACGAAAAATATTATTTACGTATTTTTACAACAAAGCAGGCTTAAAAGATTCCTATCTCGAAATATCTTGAAGGTACAAATATAAAATAGCAGAGTGCGATTGAGTATCTCGTCACAAAAAATATAACATTCAGAATGTTTGATGCAGTTCAAAACCATGCAAGCCAATATTATCAAGAATGTTCTATCTTTGCCGATAACTCGCTAACTGAAAATTAGTGTCACTGTCCCTATATTTTAAAATCATGTATCGGCTTGTCAGAGCGGCTGAGCTTAGATTTTATAGTCACCAGAGTACCACTGTAACACTTGCTGTATCACTACATGGTATAAAACAAAGTCGCTTCATCTGTCCCTATATCCCTATGTATGCTTAAATCTTTAAAACTACGTAACGGATTTTGATGGGTTTTTTTTTAATAGATAGAGTGATTAATGAGGAAGGTTTTAGTATATAATTTGTCAAGTTTTTGTATCCATTAGCTAATATATCGTGGGCGAACCCGCTGGCGGGAAGCTAGTATTAGGATAATTCCCAGCTAGGAAGTTTAAAAATATATCTGTAGTTCGCATAGGTTTTTGAGTGGAGACTACGGCTGGCTAACGTAGTATTGGATGCCCTCCGGAAAGATAAAATGACGATTTGCGAAAGACTGAAGGCAGAAGCTAAATGCGTCGAGCCAGGCGATATGGTCTATGTCTAACAGTGGACCAACATTAAGTAAGTCGATAATGATAATGGATAGTTGATACGTTATAAAATGAAAAAAAAAATACGTAATAGGCATCAGAAACTACTAACCGTACATTTTTATTAACCGACGAAAAAAACGGAGGTTGTCAAATCGATGCGTAATTTTTTCACCAATAGTATCAGAGTAGTAGCCACGTTATCCCAGAGTGCTATGTTGTTTGTTTGGACTATGTTTTTATTTATATACACACATGCGTGTGATGCCGCGAATAGAAACTATACTATACATATAAAATTCTTTGTTCTGAATGACTGACGGATAAACGCACAGCCTAAACCGCTGATGGTTGAGACTGAAACTGACTGAAGACAAGACAAGACTGAAACTTGGAGGGTGTGTTCTTTGTATGGCGTAGGCATCCGATAAGAATTTTCTGAAATTCTACCCCATAAAAGGATGAAAAAGGAAGGCAAAGTTTGTATAAAACTCTGTCATTTTTATTCGAATTCGTATAGCCCACGCAGACGAAGCCGCTAGCAAGGAAGCTAGTGTCATATAAAATTAGCGCCGTGCCATGAGCAAAAATGGTTTATTTGAGGAAGTTTTCGATGTATTTGAGCGCTGCTACGTTGATATCATTTATTCACTATAAAGTTTGGAAAAGCTCAAAGGTCTAAATATAGCTCTGGATATTCCTGGCAGCGGGGATACAATATGATCAAGCAATTTGTAAATGGTGTAGGTAGCAAGGTAGACTGCCTTCGTGGTTAAATGATCGGATTCGCGACAACCGAGTGTGAGGTCGGTTTTGGGGAAGTCACATTTAAAAGGTCTGGTTATACACAAAATTTTATATGCTATTTTGGTTGACAAAATTTTGACTGTGCATTAGCACAGCAATACAGTCTGCCTTGCTTTCGAACAGTTCAATGGCCCACCGGGATAGCGTACAACTACCCAGAGAGAAAAAGGCTCGCGTCAGAATTGGTAATTAACTTTTCTAACCAAACGATATAGCCAATAAAAGCTAAATATTTCGCAAATGGCTCAGTTAACCGAAAAATGGTCTTCACACACCTATAGTATTTTTGAAAGACCTATCTAAATTTTATTTAACCACTTCGCCGGCGTGATTAATTTACATATCCATACTAAATTTTAGCTTTGTACTAGTACCAAGAACCTGCCGCGGACAGACAGACAGACAGAAATGGCGAAACTAGAAAGGTTCCTTGTCGACTACGGAACTCTAAAAAGGATCAATTTTAACAGCTACAAGAACTTTTCACGTTTCGTTTTCAAACCGGCCTTGAACGCGACCAACCCACACGATCACCAGTCCAATGAATATTCGATCGAGTACGTTTCGTACAAATTAACGAAGTTAGCGGCAGTCCCTACCTCGCCGGATTCAGAGTTCAACGGGACCATTTTGTAAAAAACTGTACTCGAAGTGAACTGAGTTCAATAAAAATCATTTTTGTTCGTTTTCACAATTGCATGGCGTCCGGGTTCTTTTCATCGATATTATATTGTTGAAACCACATTGTAATCGTCAAATGTTGCGTGTACAACAGCCCTGTGGCACTGGTGAAGCACTTAAAATATTATGTACAAGCGAAGCGTTCCGCATCAGTTTTCATTATTTTTGCGGCAGCCATTTTGCGAATATATTGTAACACGCATACATTAAAAAAACTCCTATGACATGATGAGGCAAAATGAAAAACAAAAACATTTTTTAAATTATTTACTTAATCTAGCATTTGTAGCTTACTTCGCCAAAAAACCAGAGCTTTATCGAAGTCAACATCTAAAAATATAAGAAGAAAAATCTGGTGCAGCGAAACTGAAACTTGATTGATGTCGGTCCTCACATCCATCAAATGACAAATAAAAGACTTAACAAAGTGTTGACCCAGTCTGACGACAAACGTTATGTGGAAACCTTAATCAACAAACGTCTTAGTTCTATATTGTAGAAACTAGCTTCTGCCCGCGACTTCGTCCGCGTGGAATAGTGGTGCTCCGCTCCTATTGGTTTTAGCGTGATGAAATATAGCCTATAGCCTTCTTCAATAAATGAGCTATCTAACACTGAAAGAATTTTCAAATCGGACGTAGAAGTAGTTCCTGAGATTAGAAAAAAGTAACTAAAAAAAGTAACTTTTCTGATGATTTCTTACACCTTGTGTCCGAAAAACCCAAATGTCTTACGGAACCCTATTTTTTCCAAAATAAAATTTAGCCTATGTTACTCGTGGATAATGTAGCTTTCGAATGGTGAAAGAATTTTTAAATCGGTCCAGTAGTTTTTGAGCCTATTCATTACAAACAAACAAACAAACATAGTTTTCCTCTTTATAATATTAGTGTAGATAAGTTTTTAGTAAAGTGCACTTGTGTAGCGGATAAGAAGCGAACGCGGGCAGCGTGGGAGGATGAGCCACATTTGACCACAACTTCTATAAAATCCTAATAACCTTGATTGAACCTTATTATGTCGATAGATCGTACTAAAATAGTACACCCACACATTGAAAACGTTTAAACTTAGAATAATATTAATAATCTTATTTTTGAAATGAAAAGTGGTTTTCTTCATGTTTCAGGCGCTTAGTGTAGTTTTTTCTTGTATTTATGTCCCTTATAATAAATAAACTACCAATGAACATAACCTGATCCCAGGATCATGGATTTCACTCAATAAATGTAATTTCTTGGAGAGGAGAGAAAGCATTTTTTCTGCGATTAGGACAGACAAATTCACTTTATAATACTAATTGGAATAAAATTTATAATTTTTATTTAATATTGCAAACTGGTCTATTAGACGCGGAAGGCGAGAAGTGTATTTAAACAGCATTGATTTCAACTTGTAGTAAATACTCAATTTACGGGCTTTCATCACGCCCGCCCTATCCTTGCTAATATTATAAATGCGAAAGTAACTCTGTCTGTCTGTTACGCTTTCACGCCAAAACTACTGGACCGATATAAATGAAATTTGGTACAGAGATAGAATAGACCCTGAGGAACAACATAGGCTACTTTTTACCCGGGTGCGCTAAGTCGTTCCCGCGGGATGCGGGTGAAACCGCGGGAAACAGCTAGTATTATATAAGAAAATAAATTATACTTATAAATATGTTTGTAACTCAATCACCAAAAAACGGCACACAGGCCGTCATCCTGGTGCGTCCAGGATGCAAGGGAATCAGCTAGTTATTATAATATATAGTTAGGAAACTCTTTAATTTTGTCTATGGTTATGAATAAAGAATATAAAAAGGCGGGAAATGAACTGTCAATTAGAAGATTCTTGGGTAAGATGATGGTCGACGTAATTTGTAAGTGCAAATTATTTATTGTTTTAAGGATAAAATAGTGACTGAACTCCTTAATATCATCTAAGTTCACTGATCATTTATTTTTAATTATAGTCCGCTTCTGGATGCTAAATATATATTATTAAACATTAACAAAATGATGAACGCTAAGTTTGTCTAGAATCTAGATAGTTCTGCCATTTAATATGACAAGCATTCTCGACAGGAACCTTCGGACGCGTGAATAATAGAGAAGCTACTTGGTCGATATGAAAATGATGGGGTTGTGAAGAAAGTATCGATAGAAGACAATCGTTATAGTTAGTGCATATTCTACCCGTGCGACCTATCGCCCTCGCCGTGTTGAGGCTAATGGCCGGTTGCATAAAACTTCACATTATCTAATATTTTTTTTTTTATATATGTACTTCAGCCGCGTGTTCTATGCGAATTCAAATTACAGAGTTTCATACAAACTTCGCCACCCTCTTTCACCCCCTTAGGAGTAGAATTTCGGAAAAGCCTTTCTTATCGGATGCCTACGTCATACAAAGAACACTTCCTTCAAGTTTCAGGTCTTTATGATCAGCGGTTTAGGCTGTGCGTTGATCCGTCAGTCATTCAGGAGAAAGCACTTTATATGTAGGTAGGTACAAGATACAGATATAACAATTAAGTAAACGTTTATCATTAATCATACGATAAATAATATTATATAATAGCAAAATTATTAAGTTTCGTCATCTATTTGGCAGATCTTGAACGGTTCCAGGCCAGGTTAGGTATTTATCATATTTTTAGGTGCAACTAGATGTATAACGTTATTGTCTAGTTTTTTTTTGCGAAGAAATGAGGAGAGCTAACGCTGGATGGACTATGTGCCAGACATGGCTAGAAAGATGGTTAATCTGATAGGTATGAAAGAAAAGACATGCTGTTTATCATGTAGGCTGCGGGTTTTACTAACCAAATAAGCCCTAGTGTCAGAGTTTTCTCAAATCCACCTGACGGCCTCGGACATAAAATTATAACAACAACTGCTATCAAGATAGCAGCCGAGGATGACTGCTTAGTGTGTTCTCCCGCACAACTTTTCTTTCTTTCCAACGCACGGAAAAATAACTCAAAACCCACAAATCGATTTCGGTCCGACGCAGGAATTGGACCCAGGACTCCGTTTACAGCGCACGCGTTATGAGACCACTAGACCAGTGCTAGGCAGTCGTACGTTACATTATAGAGCTATGAATGTACCAGATTACTCCTATAATGGGAGTAGACCCTACCCAGATTTACACCAAACAAATAAAATATTGGAATATTGCAATATTGAGAGTATCTTTATTGCAAAATATTTTCATCGTATTTCTAATGAAACCAGAACCAATATATTGCTGGCATCCGATTAATCAATAAAATATGTTTATTTGAAAACAAAAAGTTGAGTTGAAAATTACTAATATGGTAATACAAAAATAACTCTTGACTATCTGTCTGCTTATTACGCTTTCACGATACAACGGCTGTACCAATATAGATAAAATTTCGTATGGACATAGATCAAAACCTGAAGAACTGGATACTGAAATTCCTTCGAGAGGCGCATGAAACCGCAGGCAAGAGCCAGTAAGTCTAAACGTAGTTGCATGATTCATAATTAACCTTTAACAGAAAATCCTCCAGTGATTACTCCACTTTACCTACCGTTTAGTTAGTAACGATGTAGAATATTCAATGCTATCGATTAGAGACAGACGATGGACGTCCAGTTTCATAAGGAGCTTACGTGGGGGAGGTCCGAGCATAGGTGGTCCGGGGCCGAATCTCGTCGCAATAATTAATAACGCGACTAGTTAACGAAAAGCTGCTCTTTGAACGTTGGCGCACAACTCTCCACTTAATACCACAGTATTACGATATCTCCCTACAGTAGCGCAACGCTTTTGATGACGCGCGATGCCGCCGCCGGCGTAAGTATCGTGGATACGCTAAGGCTGTTTCAAAATGGAAACTAAAATGAAAACGAAGCGAAGAATTTTTAACGAAACACGACCGCGTCTGGCTCCTCGCGCTCCGTCCCGCAAAGTAAGCGTGTTTGCGGGACGCGGTTGACACCGCCCGCCTCCCCGCGAATCCCCCGCTGTTGCTCCGCGTAAGTACATTCGTTGCGCTACTGTAGGGAGATATCGTAATATTGTGTTGATACTCTAGCTCAAGCGTATTTACTACACGGTTCCAAGTAGTGGGTCCTATGGAGAAGAACCGGCATGAAACTCCATGGATACTTTTTTCAAAAGTTGTGTTTACAATATTATGGTAACAATAGTTTTCTAAGAAAATTATACAATACAATATGGTGCTATTCAATATCCTGAATTGTTGTAAACCTAATATAATCTTGGTCGCCAGGGAAGCCACATGTACAGAGATGGACTAACGCCACACATCCTTGTCATCAATATAGTTTTAATTTTAGATTTGACTAAATTTTTTAACTTTTTATCGGTAAGATCTGTTACATATTCAGGTAGCTTGTAATAAAAGCGTGACACAGTTCCCTAGAAAAGATTTCATAGATTTGCTTGGTCAAAAATTCGAGACAATGATTTTATGTTTATGTCTATAATTTACCTCGCACACATGGGCTATGTGGCTATGTCTACGTTTCATACATTAAATTAAAGCAGGTCGAGCGTGTTAACTGCATGTCGACAACGATAATAAAAGCAAACATTGTTCGTTAATTACAAATCTATAGTACAGAGTGACGTAGAATTCGTAATGCGTGAGATTGTCGCAAGTAGGACGCTGGCCGTGGAACGCGCCGGGCGCGCCGCCAACATGCGACAAATGTTTTGACGCGCAACAATCGTAAAATGGTCGAATACGTAATTTCAGTTTTATAATATTAAACCAAAGCTGATATTCGGATACTGGTATAGTATTTTATTATGCGCGATTCGAACTGATGTTTGTAATTTTCGCTCACAATATAGACTCCAAACTAAATTATTTTGGTAATGGATATTTTACGGAACACGAAACTAGACCTTTTGATCTAGTTTCTGGCGCTTCAGGTCGCCCAATGATCACTCGTCCGAATCTAAATTAATCACGTTAAAACGGATACCCAATAGACATACCTTTCAAAGGCACTGTAATACACATATCCACATCATATATGTTTCAATCTAATTGATAGTTATTATAACAACGCAATGTATATAGTTGAAATGTAAAAATGAATAGTATTGCGATTGAAATCGACAGTTTGATCTACGTAATTAGGGTGCAAGTCTAACAAGATTACAATAATAAGAAAACCCTATTATAGTTGACCGTTAACTGTGATAGGGGTCCGTCCGGTACACAAGTAGTACTTAACTACTATTTGTCTTAATTAGTCTTAACAAAATCTCTCATCATAAATATTGTACCAATTGACAGATTTTCTTTATAAACATATAAGGACTTACAATATTAAAAACGCACTGAAATTGGCTCATCCATTTTGGAGCTGCGACGCTACACAGATAAAGACTTCAATGTGTCATCGTTTTAATAAATATAGCCATGAAAGTAATATAGCAACAATACTACATACCTGAAATTCAAAAGTCGGGTATATGGCCACGGTGTCGATGTCCGCTACGCTTTCCTTCAACACTGGGCATTGATCCGGCGTCGGCTGTCAAACAACACACTTGTTAAAATCTATGCGCCACAAGTTATACCAGTTATAGTCTAGGTTTTTGAATGATATTGTAAAAATATAGACAATTGTTAGTTTGTTTTAAAACATTTGTAATGGCCTTATAGAAATGTCGAATCGAACATAATTCCAATCTATCGACAAGCCACTCTTTTTTTAAGGTGTTGAAAATTCTATGAAATTTACCGCGCCTTTACAAATTGCAACTTTCCTGAGCTTAGACGATATTGAAATATTTATTATGGACATTAATTGAACTAACTTTAGGAGCTCGTGGCTAAGTAACAGCCGCACGGTTTGACCGATCAAAGGTTAAGCTGCGCTTGGCGCGGTCGGTCCGTGGATGGGTGACCATCTATGTCATAGCGAGACTCCTCCGTGCCTCGGAAAGCACATTAAGCTGTTGGTCCCATCTTTGACAGTCGTTACGGGTAGTCGGAAGCCAGAAAGTCTGACAACCAGTCTTACCAAGGGGTACCTTGTTACCCGGTAACTGGGTTGTTGAGGTCAGATCGGCAGTCGCTCCATGTAAAACACTGGTACTCAGCTGCATCCGGTTTAGACTGGAAGCCCTAGAAAAGGCTAGGCAGATGATGATTAATTGAACTAACACAATTTAACCTGAAATGTCGATGAAGAAATATCAAGTTCAAAGAATTCAAGAGAAATTAAGGGAAATAATTTATCATACCCTATATTATTATATAAGCTGACATGCCGTGTTAGACCTAGTCTTATCAGCATACTCGATCAATATTACGCTTAAATAAATACATGTTGAGTCAACAAAACCTCAAATTTAACACATGAATATTTAATTAATAAATATACGCCTTATTTAAGTTTCAAATGCTTGTGCTTGGCATAAGAGACTCAATATTAAATACTTAGCTCATCAAAGAGGGAAAACTGTTATTATCTATGTAATAAATAATGCATGAAGAGTTTGTTTGTTTTAGTGAATGTATGAAACTTATCAGTTGGTTTTGAAAAATACCTTATTGAGTTTGATAGCCCAATTCTTAACATAAGTATGACCGAGCAAGGAGGAAAAAGTAGTTATTAACATTCCCAGTACATCTCAAAAGTCGCTGCATATGAATTGTTCGAAGGAATTACCGCAAGAAATAACATGAATGGGTTTTAGTCAGTAACCGTCTTATTTATAAAAATCCTGTAATCTGAAGGTTTATTTCTCACCTAATCCTTACTAAACGTCGTAATCCAGAATTAAGCTACTTACATAGAATCGTATTAACGCTAAACAGCAGATTAAAAATTAATCTGACTTAATAAGTGAGACGATAAGAGTCTGACACTACCTCCCGCTGAGTCATTTGATGATTTCCCATCCCTAAAAAGTGTAAGTCCAAGCGGGGGTGAGCTGCAGTTACTAAGATACTTGCCTCGTCCTGGTTTCCGTAATGGCTCAGTGCAGTCTTCAAGCGTGTATCCAAACCGCTGGAGGCTGGAATGCTGAGTCCTGTAACAATTTATAAAACAACAAGTTAGGTTCTGTCGATCTGTACTTAATCTCTACGATTTTCGTTTTTATTTGCTTTCGACGGTCTGGCCTATTTTCTTAGCGTTCCATGATATAGGCGCTGAGGAATTTCATGATCTGGCACATTACACTTAGGAAAATAGAAAAAATATTTGTCCTCTATGCGTTCCTCAAACATAATCTGACTCTAATGAAACTGGGTAATTTGGTACTTC
This sequence comes from Pyrrhia umbra, assembly GCA_963891755.1. NCBI lineage: Eukaryota > Metazoa > Arthropoda > Insecta > Lepidoptera > Noctuidae > Pyrrhia > Pyrrhia umbra. The sequence continues at coordinate 1,149,412 of OY982916.1, read as the reverse complement.
TTGAGTTCGTTCCCGAAGGCAAAAAAAAAAACATGACATTGCAACGCATACGGTACAGCTAGTCAGTCTATAAAATAACCGTTATGTTGGTAATAAAATGTTCTATGCAATACCTATGCAACAAAATAATTACCTGTTATTATGTTTGCATTATCTATAAAAACATCATGTTTATCTTTGGCCAGTACTGTGCCTATAGATCACGAATAACGACTAGTTGACTAATTTCCTGCACGAACGTTATAAAAAATAAAACGTCCGCGTATCCGGCCAGTTGTCCATCGACAATCGTTGTTTGACACATTCGGTTCCGGCTATTGGTTATGCTTACAGACTAAGGGACTACCCTCCGGATAAGTGACAATTAATCTTAATTTCCAGGTTATATCAGTTCTGTTAGATTTCTGTATAGAAGTCGAGGAACACGCTTTAAATATTTTTTTTTATAAATCTATGTAAGCATAAAAAAAACATCCACTAATTGTAGAGTATGTTTTGTTATGTTATCGCTGTATAAAATGATCGCTCATGAAATATTTGATTTTCAGGAAAAGAAAAAAAGGTGAAACCTGAGTTGGTGCTAAGTAGGGTGGAGGGCTGTGGTTAAAGCACCTTTACCACAACACAAGCAACCATTCAGTTTTTCAGTACAAGTAATGTAAAGTTCTTAGTCAGTGAAAAGGTGCACGACTAAGCTACTTTAGTAAGCCTCCCGCGAGTAGCACCAATCTTATTCCAGTAAGAGCACCTCTAGGAATTTTCTAGAAGGCATTGTGTGAAATATAGATGTTTTGTCCCACAAATAGAAACTACCTTATCTAGTGGTTTCAAGAAAATCAGTTTTCAATAACTAACATTGTTTGTGTAGCATATTCTATATACATAATGCCGAGCTCGCGTAGGCATCTATCTATCACTCATTATTATATCCACAACATAGTCAATGTAAGCGACTCTTAGGTATTGTATACAATGCCATGACGCTTAATCGTTACCAGCACTCTTAAACCCTCGAAAACGATACCCATATCAATTTTAACTATAAAGTCGAATTCGCCATTTTGGATCTGTAAAAAGGTATTATCATATTCGTAATGTGAACCACTATAACTTTGAAATCGATACCCAATAATACCCATTACTCAAATAATCACGATCCCCATTTTGGATCTCTAAAAACTAATATCTAACTCTGTATCCTATTTCATTGAGAGACATTGCCGGTTGAACATTTAGTATTGTATAGAACAGATTAAAAGACAATCAGATACATCTGAACGTTTCAGGCATTCTATAGAATGCCTCGGTATTCTATAGAAAACCAGATAATACAGATTGCCGCTAACATATAATAGGGCTATCGCTCTGGCATTAATTTGGCGCTAATATTCAGCATGGCTTGATCAGCGCCTACCTTTGTACGTAGCCAATAATCAAACACAATGACATTGATATAATTAATTAGTTCATACAGGAGACAGCTGCAATTGAGAAGATGCAATCGATAACTGATTACATCGAAAGCCTATTGGTTTATCGCAATCTGTATTTACATCACGCAAAACATGAGAAGGGTAGGTGGGTAAGAAATCGTACACCCACAATTCACCTATAGTTAGGTTAGTTCACCAAGGTGGTGTGCCTATATATCATCAAGATAACTTTTGTTTTATGGTGTCTTATGTGGAAGCCTATTTGACTATGAATTGGACACAAACATTGCAATCGGTTGAAGACTTTCTATCTATAGAAATAGGTTTCCGTAATGAATTTAAGTTCGTTGACTAATACTCTGTAACCGGTAAAGCCTCTTAAACGTCATGTTTTGCCTTTGAAGTTCGTTATACACACATCTTTCTTTTTCACATAGCTAGGTATCTAGGTCTCTACAGCCATTCAAAGTTAGAGGGGCGCTCGTATCGAACAACGCTTTTACGAGATTAAGACCACTCTAAAAAAAATATTCTATGCCGCGGACAGACAGACAGACGGACATGGCTAAACTATAAGGGTTGCTTGTCGACTACGGAACCGTAAAAATGAATGTTTGTCCTATAAGCGTTTCTAAACCATTGACCCGATTGTGATGAAACTGGAGTGGTTTCTTGTATATGTTTCGGCGAAGGATCCTAGATAAAAAAATCTGGCATTGTACTTGCACAAGTGCATGCCGAGTAAGCTGGTAGTTAAGAAAAGATACATAAAGCATCGGACTCAGGTATATCTAGTTTTGTCCTCGATCTACATATTTCAAAGTAGCTATCTGTTGGCTGCGTGACGCCACTTGTCACGGAAGCCCTGTCCCACGCAGCCTACCTATACGACTTGAATATTGCTGACAGACAATTCAATCACCACTATGGAGCTGTTAACAATAGCGCGGTTGGACATCGATCTTCATGCTACAGTTTAGTGTTGACAGATACGTAAACGATAGTCGCTAACTCTCTTTGAACAAAAGCATGGTGTACCATCACAGTATGATGCAAATTCCAATCCATTTTGTCATTTGACATGATGACAGATGACGTTTAGCCAACGCATGACTAAATTGCAATGATAATGGTCACTGGCAGTACCATAGCACACTGAATATGATGCATGGTTCTGTTTTGATATGTTTGTTAGAATACTGGCTGCTACCTTTCAGCTATCAATCAAAAACCGAAGAGGGTTTTCAGATTCACGTCATATTTGCAAGTCAGTTTTGACGTTGATGCCATTATTTCTTGTTCGGTTATCTATTTTGAAACTGTATATCACACAATACGGAAAGTTTGTGAAGTTTTTAAAATATAACTGTTGTGGAGTTTTAGTGCGGTTTATCTAAAAACAAAAGAATAATAATAAAGTAAACAAAGACTAGATTATCAAAGAAAATGTATGCAACATTTATTTGAGTTTTTGCACACAATGTAATATGTATAATGGCGGTCCTAACGCCTTAGGCGATCTCAACTTATTTTACATTACATATTTTATATTTTAGCGAGAATTCCATTAGTCTATTGAGGAATATAACAAGGGTTGTTTATGAAGGTGCAACGATTCAATATATTATCGTGTTTTAAAGCTGAAATCTCATTCTCTTTGCAGATGACGTTTGAGCACATCGGTATGCTTCTACCACCTTGCTGCCTGGGATATATTTTTTTTTCACGGCTTTTTTATTCCACAGTTCATGCCAATACAAGAGAGAGAAGGAAGACAAAAACGAGTGAGTATGTTTCCATTCCTACGCTTTTTTAAAAGCCATGCTGTGTTGATAAAACACGAGACTGATAATGCCGATTTCCTCAACAAACTTATATTATTACCATGATTAACGTCAATGTAATTTTGCTGATGCATAATGCGTTTCTATTAGTGTCCTTTAGCTGACTCCGAGCGCTCAACGTTTTATCTAACAAAGGCTGTTATAACGCAGCCAGCCGATTATTTAATCTTCAACAATAACTATTGTTAGATACATTTTAATGTATTCACTTTGTTGAGACGACAGATAAAGCTTTAATTCCAACTACAGCTATGCACAGGAACAAACACATGTCGATAGTACCTATTAATATTATTTAACTAGCTTCTGCCAGCGACTTCTTCCGCGTGGAATAGTGGTGCTTCGCTCCTATTGGTCTTAGCGTGATGATATATAGTCTATAGCCTTCCTCGATAAATGGACTAACTATCTAACACTGAAAGAATTTTTCAAATCGGACCAGCGGTTCCTGAGATTAGCGCGTTTAAACAAAATGACAACATTTTCCTTCACTGCTCTGCGCCTATTGATTGTAGCGTGATGAAAAGTATACTATAACCAGCTCAGGAGTATGAAAAACAATTGTACCAAGTTTCGTTAAAATCCGTCGAGTAGTTTTTGTTTCTATAGAGTTTATACAGACAGACAGACAGATAGACAGACAGACAAAAAAAATACTGATTGCATTTTTGGCATCAGTATCGATCCCTAATCACCCCCTGATAGTTATTTTGGAAATATATTTCATGTACAGAATTGACATCTCTACAGATTTATTATAAGCATAGAAGATTTAATAATAATTTCGTCAAACACATCAGTATTTTAGTATTACTCAAATGTAATTTCTGTATTTAATAGAAATGCACAAAATATCAATCATTAAATTGTTATGAGCTATTTATATTAATGTAGTTTATTTTTCCTCAGTAAATAATATCAATTAATTGCCTACATATTGGTAAAACAACTCCTGCATCGTATACGTTAATCAACATTTAGGTACTTTGGCTTTAGCTTCAACTTCTAAAGACAAGTGTACTTTCTAGTGTATGTTAGACACCAATGACTAACGATGAAGGTAACCGGGACTAAAGCCTGAAATCCCTAATCCGCCTTGAGCAGTGATCATAGATGCTCATGATAGTCAGGCCTTTGCTCAACAGTGGGATAGTAAATATAATAAGATTTTGATTGAAGACAAAAAGTTAATATGGATGGGAAGCTTATATCCGGCAGTGGAGTATTGGCAGATGATGAGGTAGAATAAAAAATACGTACTGTTCGACAGCAAAATTTTTTTGGATTAGTCCGCTGGATTACCAGTGTCGTCAGTACAGTATCAAAAGAATTAATACAAAAAGTCATACTTTTTGTAAGCTGAAGTAACCCCGTCTGTCTGTTATCTACGCTTTCAAGGGAAAACTGCTTCACCGATTGGGATGAAATTTGGTTTGAAGATAGACTGAAGCCTTTTTTTTTCGGATAGGATACTATCAAATGACTCCTACAACCCTAAGTGGGGCGAGAGCGACTGTCAGACTCTTATTGACTAAAACCCATCCATGTTCCTTCTTTAGTATTTTGCGTTCCGGGGGCGCGGTAACTCTTTCGAACATCCTTTGGAAGGACATACTGTGCTTGTAAACAGCTAGTAATACAGTTTCGAGTTAAATGTTCGCAGTCTGTTCGTAATTTATAAGTACATAGTGCATAAGCTCAAAACCAAAGAGCTCAAACGGGGCGAAGTTTGAAATGAGTTTGTCACTGCAGCAAGCATATAATATCATGTAGTGGTTTTTGCTTCAAACTCACCTTTACGCTCAAAACGACATTTTAAGTCCAACAGCGTTTAAATCACGTCAGCGCACCTATTTTAACATCAAAGGCAGGCTTAGCAATGGTGAGGAAAACATGAACATTTCCTCAAGTTGGTTTTAACGTTATGCGGCCTTTGTGCCGAAAATGAGGTGTTGATATTACCAGATTGGAGTACCGTTTATTATGTGCTGAGCTGATAAATAGTTGTGGCGCTCTGTACCGTGTTTGTTACAAAAGTATGTGTTCAATTTAACATCAAGGGATCTAGCTCGTCGCTAACTTGCGCAGGTGGTATCACATATCTGATGTTCATATTCACTAAACAGCATCACCGGAGCTTTCCAATTTAATGGAAAATCAAATTTATTTGATTTGATAACCGCTAGTTTTATGATATTGTTTTTAAGTTTATCATAAAACTAGTGGGCCGCTCCGGCTTCGCGAGGTTAATCTTGATGGTTAGGAAAAGCGGGAACTACAGGATAACTTTTTCACAAAAGTGAAATGTCCCAATGTACCTACTTTGCGTAATCATAAAATATTCAGTTATTTATACCAACTAGTAAGAATGTAGCAAAATATTGATTAGAACGCTTGTGACGTCACCGTTAGCAAAGTTGAAAATGTTTAGCAAGTTCAACTCGAACAATGTACGAGTAACTACAGCGATCGTAGAAAATTCAATTTTCACACAACATTTAATATTCACTAGTTAGTATATTTTTCTTTGTGTGTATTGTTTGTATACTCTTGTATTTTATATACCATATCATATTCTAATGTACGCCATTAATTACCCGTTATCTATTCTTTTACACTTTTACTCCATCTAAAGGTTGTCTGTAAGAAATTGCGTTTAGCGATAAGACCGCCTATTGTACTGTTGCATATTTGTTTGTAATCTCCCATTTTGTTTGTCCTATTGGTGTACATACAATAAATAATGTTCTATTCTATTCTAGTTAAATATTTCGCTGAAACTTCTGATACTATACTTGTTATTATATGGTTTGGTTTTATTTGTCTTATTCTTATAACTAAAGCTGTTTCCCGCGTTTTTCCCAAGTTGCGGAACAACTTAACGCACCCGGATCGAAAGAAGTCTAACTGTCTGCTGGGTTTCAACTATCCCAATCGGTTCAGTCGTTCTCAAGTACGGCGTGACCAACGGAAATATGGATTCATTTTCATACCTTTATCAGCGGACCCGACAGACGTTCTCTCATCCTAACTATGGCGTTTTTTATGAAACGACGACATCTACTGGGTCAAATTGTATATTCAAACCGTCCAGGGTACTCAAATATACACACAAAATGTCATCCAAATCAATCAAGCTTAGGTGTTAGGTGACAAACACACGTACAGAAGAATTATAATATAATGCCCATATATAATAAAGTAGAATTTTGTGTTTCCAAGTAAAAAGCTTCTTGAGATTAAAGTATCATACTTTAATTACTATTCATTTAAGTCTCGTCTATTCATAAACAGTAATTTCACCGAGCGCCACAAATTCGAAAAATAATCAAAATGGCGAATAGTAGCTATGTCGGGTTCATGCAACTGTTTGATCCCCTTTCCACAATCCTCCAAATTGGATCAGAGAATGCTGGAACTGTTCCCCGCAAAATGATCGATCTACACATGCTAAATGAATCAGATCAATTAAAAGTTGTGCCTTATGAGGTACATAAGTTGGCAGCATTGCCGGTTAGGTATGCATTGTGACTGGTTTGTAATGTTCCTACTTTTATAGAGCTGCAACTGTTTTTAATTAAAATATAAACTACTATACTTAAATAACTATTTATCGGAGATACGAATCTCTTTGATGGAAACAATATTTAGACCAGTATTGTATCCATAACGATACCAACAGAGTTGATTACTAGCTCCGACCAGGAGAACGAGATAGGTTTCTGGTACGAACGGTCTAGCAATGAGGACGTGGTTACAACTCTTCGTGCTGTGATAATTTTCATAAGTGTTCCTTTATAAAGTCCGATTGTAACAATTTAAGTGTACGCTAACTTCCTATTATTCAATAATCAATATTTCCTATTCCACAAGCCCACAAGAAACTATCTAAGTGGATAAGCGATTGGATTCAGTATGTATATTTTCTCAATAATATGTCTTATCATTATCATCATCATCTCAGTATTCACATTTCTAACCATAATAACCATGTTTCACACAATTAGTTCATTGTTCCCTCTATTCCTTTATTTTAATGAGCATTATCTTGCTTTATTTATTTAAGGATATCTATCTAACAAAAGATATAATCATGACACGGCATGGCCTATAAAGGACAATGGGCATAGTGCCGGTGTACTAGGACACCAGAGCATGCAAGATGTAATTGACTAAGCATCTAAGCTAAGAAAAATTCTATTAATAAATGGACAATTTAGAGAACACAATTATAAACCACCATACCATAATATATTATTGAACCACAATTCAGACCATACTGATCAACAATATTTTAAAGATAGATATATATACTGGGTAGTTAAAACACTGTTTTATTTTGACAAACTATTTTAATATCAGATAGACTCTCCAACGGAAATTAAATTTCACAAACATTTTTACGAGTCGTTTACAAATTGCTAACGTACCTCCAGGCATTTTATCGATTTTCGATAAATAGATTTTCCATTTGATACTATAATCCTTGGTCCTCAGGTATTTATTATAAATGAGAAAGCAAATCTGTCTGTCTGTTACCTTTACACAATAGATCAATCTAAGCAGGAGCTCATGGCTAAGTAAAAACCGCATCAAAGACCGATCAAAAGGTAAGCCACATTTGGAGCGGTCGGTCCGTGGATGGGTGCCCATTTATATCATACCGAGACTCCTCCGTGCCTCGGAAAACACGCTAAGCCGCTGTTCCTGGTTGTCTTTTGTAGATCTTTGACAGTCGTTTCGGGTAGTCACAAGCCAGAAAGTCTGACAACTAGTCTTACCAAGAGGTATTGTGTGACCCGATAACTGGGCTGTTGAGGTCAGACAGACAGTCGCTCCATGTAAATTACTGATACTCAGCTACGTGCGGCTAGACTAGAAGCCCGCCGCAACGTAGTTGGGAAAAGGCTAGGCGGATGATGATACGTGATACCGCGGGAAACAGCTATAGTATAGCAGTGTAGTATGTTGTATTGATAAGATGATCAAAACAGTAAAAATACAAAACAGAGTGCGTAGGAGGCTTGTTACATCGCTCGTGGCGGCCGCTTAATGGACGAATTTATTGAGTTGAGGTGAGCACTCCAAATACCTACCTATATACTGCATTTTTTTCGTTACAAGTCGTACATGCACTAACACATAACAAATGAGCAGTTGCTGAAGCCAAATTTAATGATTAATACTTTAATGAAGTTCCCAATTCCTCAGACTATTCAATTCAGGTACGTTTAGTTCAAATAATGAATCAATCAATTTATGTCGGTCCCATGCTAAATTTAAATTGTAATTTAATTGTTTCATTATTTTTTTGTATAGCATCATTTGAATTGTATAACTTTCTCGGAGATAACCTGTACTGTAAAAAGACTATTGTAAACATTTCCTTTTGAAAAGAGTGTCTATGGAGTTTTTTGTCGGTTCTTCTCCATAAGACCCACTCCTTGGAACCGTGCAACTAGTTTGACGTTTCAAATGTGCCTGCAAAGACACATTTAAATTTTGTTTTTTTTTTAATTTTGAAAAAAAATAAGTATTGTATCCTTTTATTTTGGTTTGGGACTTCATTTGTCCATAGTAATTGACATTGATGACGGACTATGCTGGCGTACAACATTAAGGTTAGTTTGTGGGATGGTTATTACCTCATCAAATGAGCGGTATATGCATCGTTTGTCGGTACAGAAGAAAACTACGTGCAAAGAAATAGCTTTATAGAGTTTTTGTCTATAGTAGGCACGCTGTCCCCTTTTTTTCGGTTGGGAAATCATCATATGACTCCACCCGCCATGGTTAGGGCGAGATCCCAGTATCAGACACTTACTGACTAAAACCCATCCATGTTCCTTCCTCAGCCCTTTGTATTCCGGGGGCGCGGTAACTCTTCTGAATATTCTGGAATCCCCTTATTTATATCCTTTCGTTGTTGTTTAATCCTAACAAAAACATAATAACTGCGAAAGTTATTCCGTTTGTCTGTTATTCTCACGGTTAAACGACTGAATCAATTTAGATAAAATTTGGTATGGAGATAGAACGAAACCTGGGAGTGTGTGAATCAGTACATTTCTTTTCGGATACTGTTCAAAAGGCTACCTCTAAAATTTGGAAAAACATTGATTGCTACACCAAAAAGTTATTCAGTCTTGATAGAACATCTGAACATCAAACGTTTAATCGGCTTAAGTTTTTCTGCAAACAGAGTTCAAATAAAACAGTCGTACATTTTTATTTATTTGTTAAGGAACTGAGCAGTTCTACGCTGAGTATTGAGAGCTTCGTCCCATTACTCGGGATTTCTTTAGGACTCACGATTCACTATGCAGTTAAGATATTTCTCAAACTATAAATAATATTAAAAAATGCAAAACCTAGCTTAGTCATTCATCAGGCTTTGACGTTAGAAATACCTTTATAAATTTTCGACATAAAATGATGATAATGCCATATGCTACAAACGCGTAATTTCGATGAAATAAACAATTTTAACGCCATCGTTGTATCAAGCGCGTGAACACTACGTACAACCATAATTATCATCATCATCTACTATCGTCCCAATGCTGGGCAAAGGTGTCTTCTCATACAGAGAAGGTTTAAGTAACGCACAAGTCCAGGTTTCCTCATTAGTGAGGTTATTCAAATTAATCAGTTAAGTTTTGATAAACTTAGAAGATCCTTAACTAATTTATAAATTCGGAAGAAGCTCTGTCTGTCTCTTACGCTTTCACGAGAAAACGGCTGAACCAATTGAGATGAAATTTGGTACGGAGGTAGATTTATACATGGGGAAGGACATAATGGTAGTTTTAATCCGGCTGTACGAAGTAGTTGCTTCAGCGGGTGAAACAGCTTCTTAAATATATTATGACTTGGATAAACTCGCATTGCTACTTTCGAACCCACAAGCTTTAGAAACTAAAGGGGCTCCTTACTCTTAAGAGCTCCACATTTTTTTAAAAACTCCTTATGAAAAGCAAACATCAAATACACATACTGACGGGCAACAAGAGTGACGTTCATTTCGCTGCAGTCAGAACTTTAAATCCGGAACCCAATTCGGGGAATACTAAAACAAGTGGGTTTTTGTGGGAATGCGCTGCTAAAACATTTTATAAATAAATTAACTGAATGAAATGAACGGATAAGGACGGCATTTTAATTACATTGCATTTGCGATCGAGATACATAGTAACAAACAACAGGTATATACAAATATAGACTACGAATTTATATAGGTACTTATCCTCAACGTGACCGACCAATGGGGCCAGTCGAATAAAACATCACATAATTTATTCTACTAGCTAGCTGTTTCACGCGGTTGGACTCGAATCCTGAGAGAACTACTTCGTGTACCCCGATAAAAAATATCCTGTGTGTTAATGCAAATTGTCAGCTATGTGTGTACTAAATTTTATGCAAATCCGTTAAGTAGTTTTGGCGTGAAAGAGTAACAAACATCCATACATCCATTCTCACAATCGTTCGCATTTTGTAGGAAGATAAGTGCAAAAGTTTGATCCTAGTTTGAAATTCTTTCAAACTACGATATAGACATAAGACGAAAAATATAAATGAATAGCAAAATTATTACTTCATCATTATTTATTTTAAGATCTGTCAGATATTGAATGACTTTTCTTCAACCTCATAATTTTTTATATATTTTTGGGTGTTTATATTTTTATAAAACCCTTCAGTATCTGGGGGGTTTTTGACCTTAATGTAAACTTTAGATCTAGAGAAAACAAAGACACCTCACTTGTTGAAATCAATAGTTGCGGGAACAAACTTACATACAAATCTGTGAGGGCCAAAATCCTTTCTATCGCAGTTGGAAAAATTAGCAAAGAAGATCAGAGAACATAATAAGTGTGTATTGTTTTAAAGTGTGACAGTCCCCCGATACTTCAGTTGGTATATTCCACTCCCTAATAGGGAGCACAGTAGGTGCGCTGTGCAGGGGTCAACGTACCCATTCAGCTGTACAGTCATAGCCCTACACTTGTCCTACACACAAACATTTGGTTTACCTACTTGGAAATGCGTAGCACGCACCTCTCAGTGCAATTACATTTTAGTTAATTTTGTGACCATAAATGTGTAGAAATCTGATAAAACATACATCTATAATATAAAAATGAATCGCTGAATGTGTTGCTAAGCGCAAATCTCGAGAGCAGATGAACCGATTTGGATGAAATTTAGAACATATTTGTTCGTTGTTGTCAGGTTTGTATAAAAGAAAATAAAAAAAAAACGATCAAGAAAAAATATGGCGTTACGAAGTTCGCGGGTCAACTAGTAATTAAAAATTAATTGATCATAACATCCTCTACAATAGGTATTTTAATAACAAAGATATTCAATATAGGTATTATATCTGTTATTGGCATAAGCATTTCAAATTAATTAAGTATTGTACAGTAATTAAACATTGAACATTAATATTGAAATAATAACAATACTTAGGTTATTGTATTCTCAGCTGTAGCATTTTCATCAATAGTTGAGATAGTCCCGACCGCGCGGTTTCGAAAAAGAACCATCATCTTTATCTTATTTAATATTTGTCCACTGTTGGGCATGGGAGACAAAGGAATACCTGCCAATAAAAAAGCGACTTTGTGCATTAGTTATTACGGTATAAAGATGTCTACACCCACTTTGCTTATTAGTATAAGGCAAGTAGGAGTATAATAATAGCTATTCTAGCATTTACGATACTTATTGATTTAAAAATCCTCTTATGGAAAATTTTATGTTCGTTTTGAAATCACGTGTAGGTTTTTTGACGACCTGAGTGGTTTAGTGGTCAACATGCCGGAATGCCACGCAAGAGGTCCCGGGTTCGATTCCCGGCCGGGCAGAAATTGAAATGATGAATTTTAATTTCTGTTACGGGTCTGGGTGTTACTATGTATAATATGTATGTATTTATAAAAATATATAAGTAGTATATCCGTTATAGCTTAACGCACCCATAACACAAGCATGCTTGCATTGCTTACTTTGGGGCTAGATGGCGCTGTGTGAAATTGACCAAAGATATTTATTATTATTTATTATTTATTATTCTCGGGGGCGCATTGTGTTATCAACTTCTACCAAAATGACTGTATGAATATAGACCTCTCCGTGGGCGGTAGGGAAAAATAAAGAATTAAAAAATATATTCTGGCTATAATAGAAAATTGCAAATAGTAACATAGGAATATCCAGGAATACCCGTTATTCCTTCATTCAGGCAATCTCCTTTGCAAAATCATCAGGTTTTAAGTCATCTTTAAAAATATCCGAAAATCGCACTGTCTGTTTGTTACCCTTTGAAGGGAAAACGGTTAAACCTATTTAGATGGAATTTGGTATGGAGATAGATTAAGACCTGAGGTTATTTAAAAGTAGTCATTTTTCGGGTGCAGCTGAAACTACGGGAAAAAACTAGTAATTTATACGACCGGAACTGTATATACGAAAATATATTGGACAATTTTATAGAAACTTTAGTATAATTTATTATTCTTATGTTTTGATATTGTAGATAAACCCTGACTAATGTTATTAACACATTGGTAGGCCTGAACCGAAAAAAAATGAGTACATGTAATAAGCGGATGAAGCGGTAACCACCGTCTTGCTTCAACAAGCTATAAACTCTCAATCATGTGTCCGACACGCTCTTGGCCGTATTATTCGCACCTACACGTCACAGCTGACTGAGTTGCATAACCCTAATTAAAGTATGGCTCGACCTGCTCCTGACGGTCTTCGTTGACCTTAAGTCTGGTTTCAGGTCAAACTATGCGGCATTAAAAGAGTAAAATTAATTGTCGAGTGGTCACGACACGGAGAAATAATATTAAAGTTGGCATGATACAGGCCCGTAAAAACCGGCCAAGTGCGAGTCGCAGTCACGCACCGAGGGCCGTCTAAATGTTTGTTTGCAAAGGAAAATTGCTGATTTGATAAAATTTCAAAAAAAAAATAGTTATATTCTTTCTTTCACATTTTTTATAGGTAGTCTTTTTGAGCGTATTTGTTTATAATTCTTATTATTTTTAATATTAGAATGGGCAGATCAAGCCTTTTCATAAGACACCCCACATGACCCACAACTGCACTATTAAACTTTAAACCCTAGCTTCTCTCCATAAAAACAATAATATTTTGTTACTACTTTCGTAATATATATCGCCAATAAGTCTTTATAACTGTTCCTAGATTGAAAACATTAGTAGTTCTTGAAATACCAGCTTTCACAGAGACCGACAAAGTATCAACATTTTATAGTGAATTTTGATTCGGACCAAGACAAACATGAATAGTCGAATCATTAATCAATCAAATGGGTTTTAATCTACGCTTATGAGAATATTGATGCTTGCTAGTAATTTTGCGGCTTCAAAAATGCAAACCTCGTACAAGCGGGATATTTATATTTAACAAACTCAACTGACCCAAAAGGCAGGTCTAATAAAAAGAGTAAACATACTCTTGTTTCATGCCCAGCCAGTACCAGCTCGGTACTCAGCACCTAGTGCAAATGACAGGATTCTTTGCGGGCTCAGTACAGTTATCTAACTGTCCTAGGCTATTTGAGAATAGTTTAGTTGTGGAAGTATACATACTCCATGAAGACATCTCGGGTACATTGCTACTGTCATGTACAAGTATTATATAAATTTATGCATTCATAATAAACACGATTTTTTGGCAATAGCATAGACATTATTCAAATTCACTAGGGCCTAGTGACTAGGCGAATAAGATGAGATCATTGAATTCATCATTTTATTTTTCAGTCTTTTAGTAAATCACAAACGATATTTCTCGAAATAGTTTACTGCACTTGAATTAATACAATTTAATTTGTAGAAAAAAGTAGAGAATGCAGGAAATGGAAAAACACTCCATTCCGTTTCAAGCGCATCCTTCAGTAATTTTATGTTCAGTTTCATTCATGAAATATTTAAGACTTGAATTTTCTACGCGGAATTATTTGCAAGCCGTTCTTGTTTCGCGGAATATTCAATGAAGTAAAGACATTTTAGAAACAACACTAAATTGTTCACACATTCCATTAGGTATAAATATAATATAAAGTAATTTATATACATTCCTATACCTACTAATTAATGAATAATCATTATCAGGTTTCTCTCTCTGGAGCCCTGAACAATGTTCTCGCAAGAGTACTATTTTAATATAATATGTAGATTCTGGGATAACAAGTCTTTTGTAGTCCTTAGGTAATTAATTAATTAATCAATATTTTCTATTGTCCGCCACATCAAAAATTAATGTAAGAAAATCTTTAAGGTAAGTGAATTACTTACGCAACTTTTAAAGCTAATTATGTAGATAATTTTACAAAAAATAATAATTATATGTACGTAGGTATGCTACATGTTTTCATTCCATGAGATTTTATTTTTACGCCATGAAAACAGCCGATACGTCTCTAGGACTTTATATAGGAGAATCTTCATATTGGTTTTAGAATTTTCAGAAAAAAAAATCGTTTCTATTTAAATCCGTAAAGAACTTTCCCGACACAGTGAAAATTTATTTATAGTTATTGATTATGCTAACATAAACTAAACGAATATTCTTGCCCACTTAAGACTTTTTACTTGTCCTCTTACAGCCATTTTCAATATCCTATCTATCTGTAGATTTGCTTACTAGAGATAGATTTTTGACATTAGTCGTATGGACTTTATGTCAAAATTCTATCTCTAGTAAGGAAATCCTCGGATAGATAGGATATTGAAAATGGCCATTAAAGTATTTAAGGTTAAGAATAGATGTTTACGTTGGTTAAATGATTCGCTTACTCGCTGCCGCGTATAATGTTGCCATGTAAATGTACCAGTAAAGCCAGTTGGGAAATTACAGCATTTCGTAGCATACTGCAGTCTGGACTGGGTTCATTAATCAGTAACCACATAAGTCTGGCTCCGCTACCTATATTTTAGATTTCAGTTGACCGCGCGTTCAAATTATCTTGATAATTGATTATAGGAGACTGATATGTGATGATTCCAAAGCGCGGTATTGTGGTACTCACTTTTACTTTAGTGAAAGTGAAAAACGCAGTGAAGAAATGCACGGTTGTATGTGAATTCTGCATGCATTGTCACTAGATGGAGATATTATTGTTTGAGATGCTTTTCTTCTTTTGTATGTATTATACAATATGTGGAAGGGTTTCAAGCTATATTATATAGACACAAACGACTGCATTCAATTTCGCGTTATTAACTACTGTTGTTTTACGCGGTTTCGTCTGAGTTCTGAGTGTACTTTTCTCGCATGGAGAAAAACCTATCCTATGTCTTTCAACTGGTTTTAATGTATCTTCGTATCGGTTCACCCGTTTTTCTATAAAAGCATAACAGACAAAAATAATTATCTTTGTATATACATTATTAGTTACAAACGCTAACGTTTTATACGTTATAGCTTTTTATTTTACTTTATCCGTTTATTAACCAAACAAATAAATATTGAAGTAAACGTTTATCATGAATCGTTATAAAAATAAGTGCATTCATTTTTACATCATATTTTTATTCATACGGTTGGAAAACTAGGCATATTTTTATTCGACTGCCGAGGGAGAATACGCGTATTTTTATAAAAAAACGTCGCAGATATTTTCTTTTTTGTAAATCTTATATATAGTAATTATTATGAGTGTGGTTTTGATTTCCTCGGAGTACGGTTAAACGCACAGAAGTAATTACACAGATTACATAACCGTTGCTATGTTGCTGCGTTTATTGTTATTGGTCTTGCTTTAAGTTCTTGCAAACGTTTCTTCACACAGACCCTAAAGACCTAGCTTGAACTGCTTTTGATAAAGTTTGCATAAGGAAAGTTATTTTTAATGGAAACTACTCATCATTGGTTTATATATTGTCCCACTGCTGGGCACAGGCCTCTTCTTACACAGAGAAGTCACGAGCATTAATCACCACCTTTGCTCAAGGCGGATTGGCGATTTCTGATTTTTTAAGCTTTCTCACAATGTTATCCTTCATCGTTAGTCAGTGGTGTCTAAGATACACTTAGAAAGTACATACGACTTCAGGTCTCGAACCCACACACTCCTACGAAATGTAAGTGCCACTAGTCCACCACGACATTAAATAATCGTTATTCACGTATTATTTATATAAATTGAAGACTTTTAATTCTATATTTGGATGTTATAAATGTTCGTGTTGTATTTTAAACGACATTTGTTGTGGGAGTGTATTTAGGTCCACTGCCCACTATAGATACTTTCTTTAGGTAGGTTTTAAATATTTTGCAGACGACGCCGACGATGTCGCCGTGAGTGCGGGCGCTTTTAGATATTGCTTTCTTCATATTTGCTATGCAAGTTTCGCTAACAAATATGGCTAAATATATTACGTCTTAAGTGCCTACTCACGTAAGGATTAGGTTGAGATTAAAAATACAGTATGCTATACCTATAGGTACTACATATTCTCCTATACTTTATTATTAGATAAAATAAACTTTAGATGGGACGGTTATTGTAATTAAATAGTTCCATTTTCAAACATCCAGAAAGAATCACTAAATGGCTTTATAACCGTAACGCTATAAAACATCATTTCCTTAAGACAAAGCATAAAAACTTTGTCGACAGAAAAGATTACGAAATCGGTTTTTCCTGGTGTAAACATGCCCTACAAATGTTTCCTCGAGATATTTAAAAATGCAAGCAATTCCACAAGACACCTGAAAACGTTAAGCGAAGGGTGTCGAATAAAGTTTAATGTTGTATTATTAATGGTGTGTGTGTGTGTGTGTGTGAGTGTGAGTACCGCTTGCTCCGAGGATAGGGCATCGCTGCAAAACCGCTCGGCCGTAATAATTGTGGTCGAGATCCGGCAATAGTTCTCAGAAAGTATGAATGCATCTATTTTAATTAATCCAACATTACATTATTGAAATAGTAACATAAGATACTACAATTGTATATCTTGGTTATATTTTATTTCATTGTCTATTAGAGAAATAATACATTTTTTGAGGTGTAACAAATTTTCTTTTGGATAGCCGTAATAATTTTTCGCTGACTTATTTTCAAGACTAATATCCAAGAAGGTTTCTACTTATTGAAACTAGCTGAATTTGCTAAACTAACCAATCGCGTGGTTGTGTTTTTAGCTTAGTACTTTTTGGCCAAAGAAGAAAGCTTACTTGAAGTACAACGGAAAATATATTTTTAAGATACAATGAGAAAAATCTTTTGACGTTCTAACAAGCGCTATAAGACGATCATTAAGACGTATGTAGGTGTACAGAGGATCATAAGGCGTTGGTTCAAGGAATATTCAAGCAACCTACGCAACGCCTTTTTTGCTATCACAATAAAAATCATACAATAAAATTTTAAATTATAATATTTTAAATGCGAAAGTGGGTTTGTTTGTTACGCTTTCACGGTAAAACGGCTGATCCGATTAAGATTAAAGTACGAAAATAGAAGAGACCCTATAGAACGTCATAGGTATTTTTTTATCTCAGACCGTGGGTGAAAACGCGGTAAACAGCTAGTATATCAATAAATATACATTTAAAATAAATAAGAAGGAACTAACTCTGACAATTTTTTCAATATTTTAAATTAAAAAAAATTCTGATGGAAATCTGGAATACTTACCAGACTAATTCCTTTGCAGACATTCAAAGTGGCTCTTGCTTTGAAAATTCAACCTCCATTAATATATTGCGCAATTCAAGTTTTTCTAGCAAAGGAACTGCCCAATCATACAAAGTAATTAATAATTAATGCAATATCAAAATTAGAGGTAATATTGTGTAACCCATCACGCAATTATTCCTGCCGAACTTTTAACTTAGAGGTCACAAAAGTTCGGGGAACGCATAACAAAATTATGAGCAGAGGTCAACACTAAGACGGGTCGTCATCCCTTTGATAGGACGTCTAGGGGGGAGGGTGGCCCACCCCCCTGAGCAGAGATACGGCAATGTTTGTGAACCGACTCATTGGTGGCCTGTAATTGCATTAAACTCGGCGTATTGGGGCCGCAGTAAGTATGGGATTATAAAACGTACGACAAGCTATGCACCGAGTGAAGAGAGCATAATATCTTAATTTAGTAACTAATATTCTAAAACCGAATTAATCTGTAAAAGTAATCTGTCTGTCGGTCTGTTACGGAAACGATCGAGGTGAAATTTGGTTCAGATAGAGCTAGACTGAAGGCATCTAGGGTATACAGGGTAATTTTTATTTGGGTGCAAGAAATAGGGCACGGGTGAAACCACAGGAAACTGCTAGTATTATAAATGATCGTACATTTTATAAACACCATAATGGAAACACATTATTATATCGTCGTATAATTCCGTAAACCAGTAATTTATTTATTCATTTAAGTCTATAAATCGACAACGTGGGAAAAGTACAACCACTTGCAATTAAATGAACGTTATTTTGCCGAGTACTCTTCAAAGGTAAAAGCAACGCTTAGTTTTTTTATACAAATTGAAAAATGTGTTCAATTTATTATTTATTCAAATCTATAAATCAATGGAAAGGAAAAATGTACAAACTCTTGCAATGAATTGAATGTTCATATGCGGAGCAGTCTTCAAAGGAAAAGCTAACATTTATCGCTATTTGTACATTTTAATGGTCGTGCACAACTTGTACTCAGGCGCGGAAATAAGATGAAAGTAAAGGAAATATAGTGACTTTTTTACTTATTAACTTGAACAAACAATATTTTCTCGAATTGGAATATTCAGTTTAGAATTTAACGATTGCGATGTCAGAGACAAATATTCTCCTAAAATAAGTTATTATACAGACAGGTCCTAATTTTAGTAGTTTCGTTTCCGTAAATCCTTTTGGAAAACGTCAAGCGGTTTCCTTTGGCTCCGACACCTGATATATAAACTGAAATAATAATACCATTCACCGGAATAGCGCTGAGTTTTGGAATAATCTCTTAACTGATCCCGGCTAGTGGTCGCAATCAACATGGTATGCTCCCTAACTATACCAAACTATGATGAAATGAGTTCATGAGAACTGTAATTTAGTAGGAAATATAGTCGTATATTGAAATCTGAAAGAATAAACATAGCACGCTGCATTAATTTAAATTATGTTTTCTCAACCTTGACGTAAATCATATTACGTGAAGAAAAGCCATTATGGAGGTGCCATTCATCTTTTAATGAGAATAAAAATGTAGTTGTTTTGTTGCGGACGCGGAAGCAAATATTAAGTCACCCAGTAGATTGTGTGGAGGAGCTCGTGGCTAAATAATGGCGTTCTACCCTTGCGGCCGCGATCGGTCCGTGGATGGGTGTCCATCTATATACCAAAACTCTGCCGTGCCTCTGAAAGCACGGTAGGCTGTTGATCCCAGCTGTCTTTGTAGATCTTTAAGGGTAGTCAGAAGCCAGAAAATAAAAAAAAGACTAGAAGTCAATCCCAACATGGAAAAAGGCTAGGCCGATTATGATTTGTTTAGTTAAATATCTACACTAGCCGAATGAAATGTTCTCTATATTTTTTTATTGTCAGTGAGTAATTGACAGTTCGGGCTTTTCTTACTGTTGTATTTGGTCCCTAAGTTAGGGTAGACTTTTTATGTGACACACGTCGCTTAGCAACTAGCATAAAAGCTGAGTATTTTCATAAGAAATTTCAGTGAATTGGTTCAGTAGAAAATGTATATAAATAAATCTAATGCTTTTCTCAGAATTATTTATATTTTCTTAAAAAAATATGTAAGATGAAGCTACAGAATGTCTTCGTACTATCAAATATTAAAATTATCATACTAATAATATTTTCTAGAACGTACCATCGACTACCTGGGCTTTAGGACTTTATCAAAATTTCTAGAAAATAATTTGCAAATCCATAAATACACTAACTTCTCATTGCGAGATTTCTTTTTTACGTATTACGTATTCTGTGACTGAAATTGGAGAAGACAAATAAAAATGTAGTACACAGAAACATGACACCAAGGTTTGGGTTTTATGAAGTTTCGTATTACCGATAAAAACGGAACCCTAATCTTATAACCGGATATCTCAGGTGTCGGACTGTCTGTCCGTCTCCGATCGAAAGAAAATAATCGAAAATATACAGTTGTATGCCTGTCGAACTTGTAGGTACTGCTTACCAAAATTAGTTTTTATCGATATATTTTAACCATTACATTTACGTTAGTCTTTTGTTATTATCAAACTCATAATCCCGTTTTAGAATTTTAAACCTGTGGGGGTTGTCTATTTGCCACGACAGGCTTTCATATATCTACATGACAATACAATACACGAATAGACAATAACTCATTATGCCAAATTATAAATTTATAGGTAATTAGTACTAATTACTTCGTAAAATAAGCACCAAGATGGAGTGACGATCTACGACTCCAGGCAGAAGTCGGATGCGTCAGGCTGAAGGCCGGGGGATATGGCACACGTTTTTATTTGTTGTTATTTTGTTTCTGTTAATTCTCATTTAAGTATTAGTGATAAGTTCTATCTTTTTGTAACAGGAAACGCCTTCATCCTCTCTCCTACTATTAAAATTAACTTTGCTGTGCCCGACAGGGTCCTTGATTGATTCTATTTGTAACATAGCAACTGTTATATATATTATGGAATGCAATTAAGTATTTAGGCCTATGTCCAACAGTGGACCCCACTTGGATAGTCTGATGATGATGAAATAAGCAGCTGCGACAGACAGACAGAGAAAGTCGCAACATAACGGTTTCTTTACACCGCTTCTGTTCAGAACCCTAAAAAGTGTCATTTCAATTGCTACAAGCTTGTAACAATTTTTTTCCAATATTTTACTACTATTTTTCCTTGTTTGTTTTTCTTTGAAGACTACACAGTTTATTTCATGTTTTTGATATTACCTGAGACCTTAGAAAATTCATTTAAGTTGATTTTTTATTATATATAGTAAAAGAAAAATATTTTTTGAGACTCTTTATAACTCTTTAGATAATAAAAATCTATAGGTATACCTACTATATATAAATGAATTGATATTCGTTAGTCTCGCTAAAACTCGAGAACGGCTGGGCCAATTTAGCTGATTTTGGTTTTGAAATGTTTGACGAAGTCCAGGGAAGATTTAAACGGTGAGAAAAAATAATATAGATGTAAGTAATACGAAGTTCATCTGGTCATTTAGTAATATATAAAATGTTCTGCTACTTTGAAGGAACGACAGTCGCTAAACAGATGCAAACACAATCAATAAGTAAACATGACGCTTATCCGCTAATGGTATTAAACCGAGGTATTGCCTGTGCTATAATAACCCTAATTAAAAGACCTATTATAGGCTAGAATAGGCTGACTAACGGTGAAGGAAAAACATCGGACTTTAAAGTCTAAAATCGCCTATGAGCTGGTGATTAATGTTCATGTATTCTCTGTATGAGAAGAGGCCAATACATAGGCTGACGATGATGATGATGAGGCTAGAATATTTTCAGCAAGTATAAAATGGGTTTTCATTTTATAAAAAACACCACATTGACGAAGTTCTCCGCAGGAGTTGACTTGAATGCGTCACGTAATGAAAAAGCGATACGTGCAGCAAGTTCGATTCTCAACGTGAAATACATGTTTATAAACGCATCCATCCGTTTATAAAGACTTAATACATCCGACACAATAAAAGTAAATTTCAGTCAAGTTAGAAAATTGGTCAAATATAACTGAATGCCTAATGCTAAGAATCACACTTAGGTAAGAAAGGATTATATAAACATAGTATTATATCTTTACAACGCAAAAGATGACTAATGAGAAAAGACACAATTAAAATGCATTTTGCATCGTCTCTCTGAGTCTCCGCTTTGTTAGTCCGAGCTAATTAAAATCAGTAAACAGATTCTTCACAAAATTGTAACAATATTATTTCTCTCTTCGAGTTTAATTAAAGATAAAACAAACTTCATAATGGCATTACAAATACCTATCTATTAATTTCGCAAAATTAATGTGCATGGTTTCAACGAACCAACAAACAATGTTTATCAGTAACTAAATAATCAGAATTCAATTTTGCCTACTGTATGCTGTTGCAAATTTGCAATATGATCAGATTTTCAGTAATTATGGAAAATACACGTCATATTTTACTGATATTATTAATGCGGAACTATGTGAGGATGTATGTGTGTCTGTGTATATACACTGACGGACTAATAAACTGCATCAATGTTCAACACGCACCTACCTGTGAAAAAAACATTTTAACCAACCAAGTATTCCAAACTTTTTATACAAATTTCCTATAGTTTGGTTCGTTAACTTCATAACAGCGTAGTATCATTATCCTTAAATGTATGTTTGTATAGTGGAAAGGGCCATTCATTTTTTTTGAAACAAAAAGTTTGATGCAGTTTCTTTGTCTGGGGGTATATATTATTTCATGCAAAAACAACTGAAATTTGGTATAGTTCATAATCTAGATTAATACATTGGATACTTTTCATCGGGGTACGTGAAGTAGTTCCCTCAGAATACAGGCGAAACCGCGGGAAACAGCCAGTTCCAAATTATATTTATTGATTATTTTAAGAGACAAAGAGTACAGCAAAAAATATGCACAGTTCATAAAATTAACTCCAACATCGAAACAGAAATGGCTTCGAATTTTTTTGTGCATTATTTTAATCCTTATAAATAAATAAAATATTGAAGCTTTTTCCTTAATGTACGTAACGTTTCCACGGCTTTAAACATCCATTAAGAATTTAGTTTAATAATTTCATTTGTGAATCCGATCCTAGCTGAAATTTACACTACACGGCTGGCAAATTTGCTTGGTGACGCGTGATCTCAAATTAGCATGTTGAGCTGTCAACTGTACCTGCCTGCTGCCGCCCTCAAGGCATGCATTTTAGTTAATATTTACGCATCAATGCGTTCCCGCTGCGTATAATTTACACGCATTGGAGCAGATAAGGAGTCATGAGCTGTTTCATTGATAATTATTACTAATTTCTATGTTAAGTTTAATATCAATATTCAATATCAAAGCTCAGTTTCTCTTGAAAATTGAAATTATTTTTTGACAATTGCTTTCGTTTTTATCACACTTTTTATTTATTTATCTATGCTAAAACGGTTTACAGACAGACCGATTACATGAACATAGAAATAAAACGTAAAGCATATAAAACAAAAATCATTAGACCAAATAAAACGCAAAAACCTGTGAAATTAAAATTAACAAACAAAACATAACCTAAAAATTTAAATTAAATACGCTTTCGGAATTAACTGATGATTATTATGAAATATAAATGTCTTGATTAATTATTATAAAATAATGAGAACGTTTTCATTAGTTTCAGTCTTTGTTGAACTGATTTGAAGAGAGATGAAAGAATAAAGTAGTCCTGGTAAAGAACAAAGCATGCTGAATTGTTATTTGTGTACGTACAACATACATGAAATATTTACCGGTACGATTGATAGTAACGGCCCACAGATATGCGATAAAAAATTAACAAAACACTTCATATATTGTTTACCATCAAACTGGGAAATCGTATAACTCGATAGAAAAAAAACCCCGTGGTTTTTCAACGAAAAATCCCCTCTGAATGTGGAATGTAAAACGAAGAGACAAAATATCGACAAGAGTCTGAGCTCTGATTATAACAGGACGAATACGACAACCGCACGGGAGTAATAAAAAACCACATGTTTTGACTAAAATATAAAATCGTCAAAGGATCTTTTTTCTATGTTCTGTTTTTTCGATACCGCCGATTTAACGATATTTTTCTTATTTCATTTCTGCCTGTGCCTAAAACTTGGTATATTCAAGCAAATTTCTATTTTTTGTCATAAATTTTAAAGTTGCGCGTTTTGCACGTTCACCCGGATAAATACTATCCTGACTTTCGCCAGTTTTCAATCTACCCCCTTCTAAATTTTCATCTTAATCGGTTCAGCCGTGAAAGCGTAACAGACAGTCACTTTTGCATTTATAATATTAGTAGGTACGTCACATCGATATTTCGTTCGTAAGTGTTTAGAACTTTAGACGTAAGTATATAAGTTAAAATTATAAATCATACCTATTCAGATTAATAAGTTATTTCCTCACACGTCACGGGCGCCATATTGTATCCTGAGCGTAACTAAAGAAGGTTAACTACCGAAAGCAGCGACGGATTTTATCTCATCCCAAGCGAAGACAGCATTATCCTCGAGAACTCTACTTTTCACACCTTTCGCGAGACAATAAGGATATGAATATTTAAGACACTGCTACCATCGAAGTACCGTGTCAGCTCAGACGAGTTTTTTCCCGCCTTTTTTTTAATCTTACGTGACATATTTGATTTTACTTGCTTTTGGAAGATTTTAAGCATTTTTTTTTGGGTTCCATATTTAAAAACCATACATTTTCGACCAGTAATATAAAATTCAAATCCAAAAAGTTCGTAACATTAAATGGAGATAAAAAGTATACAAACAAAATTGAGTGGCGTTTAATTTATTAAGTGCCAGTCACAAATCAAGAAAGAAAGTAAAATGTTTGAATTATTTTACAATACTCAGATAACTTTAACTAATTAAAATATGTCAGCTAGACAGATTATGTAAAAAAAAATATGTCAATCTATCATATTCTTTTATTAAAAGTTATCTGATTATAGAAAAATCTGCTCTAAAATGGGTAAAGTACTCATCAGGAACAAACAGGAGAAACAAACCTCGGAGTAACATACCATAAGTACGTTAATTAAAATGTATATGGAATTTTAAATCCCGCGTAACATAGCATTTGATTCTAATTATTATATCTTTAATTTTTGTTGTACTTTGTAAACAGATGACACAGTACACAATTTTTCGAAAGTTCTCATCATCTTACGAGATCTTACGCGTTAGATTATAAACTAACGGTATTACACTATTTCGGTGACAAATACACTTGGGCATCTCAATTTACCTACCTACTCGAATACCACAGTTCGCATAAATTCAAAATTGATGCAGCAAAAAATACGGGCTTCCTATTGTTCGTTCCAGTTATCACCATTGACTCGTTGAAACACTAGTTGTTAACGTTCACAACTTGAGGTTTTATCGGTCTACGAAACAAATAAAAAAAAGCTTGCAAACTAAAACCCGACTACGAGAAAAACACTGAAAAGTATGAAACCGAAAGCCTTTCAGAAAGTGACAAAAAAAGGTCCTTTGCATTTTTGCTAAGTAAATACGCCGATACGATTTCAGGCGACCACTGTAGAAATATATTTTCATTTCAGTTCAGTCTGTAGTCGAATATAAGATATTTTTTCACATAAAAATTTGCTACGTGTTTTTGTGATATGTTTCGAAAAGTTTGTATTTTTAAAACCCCAAAAACATTTACGCATATTTGAAGAAAAAAAGTATTTACCTACTATAGAAAATAAAAAAAACCGGGCCAGGTGCCTATTTCTGATTTATAAAAAAACAAGCCTGTTTTTTCTCATTTTATCATAAAATTTGAAAATAAAACTAAACGTGGAAAAATACGAGTAACGCAACATTTCAATTAATAAGTGGAATTTAACTATAGACTAGACAGTGATTAAGTAAACAATGTAAACTTAGGTCTGAGTTTCTTAATAAAAAAACACTATTTTTAATTTAATTTGTATAAATAATCAATTCTCGCAATCGTAATCCAATTTCATGTAAAACCCGACTAGCTGTGCCCCACTTTGCCGTTGCTCCCATCCCAAAGTAATTTATTTTTAGTGTTGTAAAATATCACATATTCGCTCTTAACAGTTGGGCAATCAAATACTAAAATATATGTATTTTCAAATCTGCCAGGTAGAACAAACTGTTCAGCTTTATATATTTACTAGCTTCTATCCGAACTTCGAAAAAAGGATCCTGTGTTTAAACCAGCTTAAAAAAATATCGTACCAAATTTCATCCAAATCCATTTAGCCGTTTTTGAGATTTGCGCGCATATACACAAGCCCTCTACAAATTTATTACAATGTGTGTTTTAGGCTATGATTAAGATAAAGTTGTTCATAGCAATAAGCGAGCAGGTTCGATAGGATCAACAATTTCAAGGCAACGAGTACATAATGCGTTTTGTATACATTGCCAGTGCCAGACGGGGTCACGCGCAGATTTACTCAAGATCGCGCTATCAGCAAGTTCGAACTGATAACCTAACGACCCGGTCGTCGAACATTGTCTTTTGTTGCTCACTTACACTACAAATATGTATGCATCGGTAATTTCACGATGCAAATTTGTATTATGAACTATATACATATATAAAAGAAGAAACCGACGGGCTGGCTGATCGATCAACGCACAACTGAAACGACCGGTTCTAGAAATATGAAATTTTGCGTAAATGTTCCTAAAATGACGTAAGTGTGCACTAAGAAAAGGTCTTTCTAAATTCATCCCCTAATGGGTTGAAATAGGGATGAAAATTGTAGAAACCAGACGCGGGCGTAACCCCGGGAAACAGCTTAGTATTGAGTGTCAAAAACTCATCAAATATTGACGCTGTTTTTTATGTTTAACGAAAGCAATTTTTGTTAAAAACTTTACGAATCTGTTGGTGGCATGAACACTACATTTAAATTATTACATAGTAACGGAAATGAAAAAAAAATGGGTGCAGTATATTTTCGGAGCAAATAGTCAATATTGAACGAATGTGCTAACTCGCAAATATTGTTGAGGGCACCGGCGTGATGTACGATACACGGTGTGAATGTTCGCTTTGAATATGATTTCGGTCAGTCTACGGGCTCTCTGGTGAACTTTAAACTACATACATTTGGTGTTCACACTATATGGTACCTATAATTTATCGCAACCGTCGCCAATGCTCATGTCATACAAATTATTAAATGGTCAGCTACTGTGATGGATCTCGAATGTAAAGATTGTAACATATTCCGAATTTAACTAGTACCTACAAAACCTAGATGTACAATACTACTTGTACGATATCTATTTTGGTAGGTACGAAGTTCTTTCATACGACTTGCGGCAAGGTAGAAATCATCACGTAAGAAAATAGCGTTAAGCCTCCATGCCACTTTCACTTTCTTTGTATTATATATACGTCGTTTATGACGGAGGTCCCCCGACCGTACATATTTTTCATTAAAAACAAACTTACATAGAAAATGGAGTATTACAATCTGAAAGATCAGATATCGTGTTACCATTTTACTCACCGTTAAAATCTAATAAAAATATCGGAAATCGGTATAAACTCACAACTCGTTTAACAGACACCTTAGAGATGAATTCGTTTATAAAATCTATGCCAGTTAGACCGGGTTCGAGTTTGAAGTCGAAAAACGTGCTCGAGTATTGTTCTAGAATACCAACAGATGCATCTTATTTATTATTCCTAACTTATATAATAAATCCTAAAGTCACTCTGGCTGTCTTTTACGCTTTTACAGGAAACGATTGAAGCGACTGAGTTGAAATTTGGTACGGAGTTAGCTTGAACCCTAAGAGAAGGATATAAGATAGTTTTGTATCCAAATACGTGAAGTAGTTCCCTCAAGATGCGGGCGAAACCACGGGAAACAGCTAGTAATATAATGCGAACATTTGTGAAGATTTAGCTTGAACCGTGTAAAGGTGATTGGTCCCAACAGGACAATATTAAATATGATAATGAAAGGTGCATTGAATTTAATTGGGACATCAAAATTACACAAACTTAGTAGTCTACGGATTAAACAACAAGTAGACAACACAATAATCGTGCGCGGCTCATATCACTCACCGACATTATAATTACCATTATTAAATTAATTGAGCAAAAGTGAATATCGTATTCGGTGAAGCCGTAGAGGTAGCATTACAGATGCGCTTGGTAGTTTAATGGGATAAATTAATCTGATTTTCACCGTATTCAGTAAAATTTACTGCGTAATATGGGAGTAAACAACAAAATGAAAAATTGAACATTAAACGAATAGCGTGGACTGGGTTGTTCATCAAAAATGTTTTGTGTATGGATGTGGATGACGTGGACTATGAGAACGATTGAACACATTTAGACAGGACTTATAATATACTAGTTTCTGTACCCCGTGTCAATAGATATTCTTTAATTGGTTGGTAACCTATTGAAACCTTTTATTTTTTTTTAGCTTTCCGCCAGCGGGTTTGCCCGCGTGGATTATACGAATTCAAATTAAAACTGTCAGAGTTTCATACAAACTTTGCCTGCCCTTTTCACCCTCTTAGGGGTAGAATTTCGGAAACTACTTTCTTATCGGATGCCTACGTCATACAAGGAACACTACCTCCAAGTTTCAGGTCTCTAAGATCAGCTTTGATCCGTCAGTTATTCAAGACAAAGGATTTTATATGTACAGATTATAACTACAGTACATTTACTGACATTAAACTTATAGTAACGAGTAGTAAGTATAGAACTAAGAAGTAAACTCACAGTAACTATCGTACCATATTCATAAAACTACCATAGCGCGACTGCTCAATAAGAGCCTTTGAGGTAAACTTATGAAATGGCTTTTAGTTGAAATATGGACTTAAGGCTCTTTCTGACTTCCAACAAAATAATGTTTTAATTAATTAATGTACTCACGAGTAGTTTGGTGAAGTTGAAGTTTTATCAAAGTTGGTAACGATTTTATAATAACTCTTATGAATAAAACTCTACATATAATGTTGAAACGGTACAAGTTCTTACTGGCGTCCAATCTCATTTTGTCATTTCCTTTCATCCACTGTGCAATTACGTATGATGTTAATCTAAAAGTATACACATAAAGACATCGTGTCAGTTTATATCTTTTAACATAACATACAATCACTGCACATAAAATGGAAGTAAGTTCAGATGCAACTCGTAAAAGTTAAGTGAAAATTATTTTTTAATATCAGAACGCTAGATTGTTTCATTCATTCAGGTAGCTGGCTGGAACGGGGATAAATAAAGTTTGCTGTTTCCACAATAGGTATGGTGTGGGATTAAAAAGTTAGGGAGTAGTACATACAGATGGCTCAACATAAAGGGAGAGAGAACAGAGGGATGCTGGGAGATCGGGCCGACATTTATAACGTTGCGCAGACAGCATTCGTTTGTGGACAGCTACACAAACTATCAAACTAAAAACAACCAAATGAAAAAGTGAAAGTTACAAAAGGTTCAGCATTGCTCGGTTTTAAATGAACGACTGAAGAATAAATAGAAAAGTTTACTTTTGTTTTCGCTCTGACTCTGTGACAGTTCAGTGTATTAGTTGCAATTCCTGCTAAATCGTACGCGCCCTAACAAAAAAAGCTAAAGCTTTGCTTATCCAATCTATTTAAAGCTATCGGATTTTTGCGAGCGGCCGTGTTTTATTTCGAAAGCTTTACCTATAAAATTTAACGGTATGAAGAATAGAATTGCATGTGTGCTTTCAGTTTTTGCAATTTGCAGTGTATGCGAATATATACAATGTATTCGTAATCCATCAAATCACATAATTGAATTGCAAAACACATTTTTTAAGAATATCTATCAAACCGAGTGTCAGATCAAAATAGAATTTTACTAAAGCATAAAGACAGTCGCAATGCATTTGCCAAAGACAATTAATAAAAAAATAATTCATAAGAAAACATTCGCACGCAACAACAATCTATAAGAAATAAGACAATGCACATTGTAGGATATGAAACGCAGCGGTTACGCCATCTGAAAGTAACTTTATGAAGTACATATTAGTGCATAAAAGCAAAACTATTTTTTGTTTTTGAAGGCAGCAAATAGAACGCTCAGCTTACAACAGGTTGCACCGAAAAATATTTGTTTATTTCTACGTGAAGCGGAAAACCTGTCATTTAATATCAGACAAAATGGAAGATAAAATTGAATGATTTTGCTATTACATATACTATATAGTTTTATTATTAATTTATATATAGATTGATTAATCGATGTATTGAAACCATGTTCTATTATTGATATCATGTTTTGTTATATTCGTAAAAGTATAAATGATAAAAGTTTGGTGCAACCGGCTGTTAGAGTTTTAAAAAGATCATAATAAGCATTACGGAATAGCATACAACCGCTATCATAGCACCAATATGAAGAAAGGAACAATTAGCGCTGCGGGAGGTATGAACAAACAAAGAAATGCGGAGGTCCAATTTTATTCTCGATAGGAGAAAAATACAGGAAAATTCCTCTACACTAGCCGTCTTATTTATAAAAAAAACTGTAATTTGAAGTTCCCATTTCTCACCTAATCTTTACTTAACGTCGTAATCCGGATTAAGCTACTTAAGTTCGGATTAACGCTAAACAGCATTTATGAGTGAGATTTTTGCTAATCTGTAGCTAAGCAGAAGATTAAAAATTAATCGAACTTTACAAGTAAGACGAAAGAAGTAGTTGTAACCAGGTTAAAATACAAACAGGAATACGAGTGAATATTTAATGCTTTGATGTAATTTACACTAACGTTAACGATTTTTGCACCAAAACGTTTTATTTCCATCTGTCTGTACCATAAATTAAACTGTGTAGGTACCTATTACTGAAAGATGACGCAGTCAGATGATGGCGGAGCAAAATAAAACTTGCGAAGATAACTTTAACCATCGTCTGTTTGAGATTTCAATAAAAATTACTCGTAACAACACCGTAAAAACAATCATGAGGAAGAAGCAAGAACGTTTTGCACCAAAAATAGTAAAAAGGAACCCTTATGGTTTTACTATGTCTGTCTGTCCGTCCGTCACAGCTGATTACTTCAGGAGCTACTCCTGCTCTTTTATGGAAAAAGTGTGGTTTGCACATTGCAAGGTCGAAACTCTCGGTGCGCGATTCCGACTCGCACTTGGCCAGTTTTTGTTTTGTTGTTTTTTTCTCATCGTATGTATTTAGTATACTGTACCGAGTAATCATCAGGCTGCCTAGCCTTTCCCCATCTATTAGGGTCGGCCTCCAAACTAATCTAACGCTGCTAAATTACAAGTTTTACATGAATTATGTTTGTTATGCTTTCACTGTAAAAGGCTAATCCGATTTGGATGAAATATGGTAGGAAGATAGATGGGATCCCGGTGACGGTTTTTATCCAGATATGCTAAGTATTTACCTCGGGATACGGGTGAAACCGCGGGAAAAAGCTAGTAATATCATAAAGATGTTTGTCTAATTTAGTTTCAAAAGCTCATGCCCACTCGTAACTTTTATTTGGTTAGATTTAAACACCCACATGCGAAACTAACGCACGTCACCAATTGAGAGCGATCTTATTTTTCATTTTATCTATTTTAAGTGACGTGATGTGTAGGTTTGTACACAATAAACTTTACACGGTCGAAAATATACCAGACGATTTACCGAAAAAAATACTGAAAAAAAAAACACTATTCTGTAAAACTTTTTACTGTAAAACTTATTCACTATTCACGAAAAAAGTATATAAAATTCGGTTCATATTTCTCGAATAGAATCTAGACTCGATAAAAAAAAACAATCGTTAAAAATGGCTGCCTGGCTTTGAATTACAGTGCCCATGGAAAAAACAAATGGTTCCGTTGATGTACTGATGCTGTGCCATGGCTTCCGCGCTGCGGGTTTGATTTCAGCACAAAGCGAACATTTCAATATGTTACTGCATATATATGGGTTCTACATACTACTAGTATAAAATGAGAAGCCTATTTCCACATGTTTGTTACTCACGTAAAAACTACACTAGTTACTACTAGTAATTACTGGTAATTACGTTTGTAAACTAGTACCTAGGTACTAGTTTACAAACGTAGAAAATAACACATAGGATACTATTTAGCCGGGTGCGCGAAGTAGTTCCTTGAGAATGCCGCTGAAATCGCGGGATACAGCTAGTATGTATTTATGCATGCACCTACATGCATATAGAAGATAATCGATCCAAGTGTTCTTTGGCAATAGTTTTTATTGCCTATATAAATAAACATACATGCAGTACAGAGTGATTTAATGAATTAAGACTGAATTTAATGAATTAGGGTTCCGTACCCAATGGGTAAAAACGAGGTCCTATTAATGGGACTTCACTGTCGGTCTGTCTGTCACTAGGCTGCATCTCATGAATCTTAATAGCTAGAAAGTTAAAATTTTCACAGATGATGTATTTTTGTTGCTGTACAAACATAATAAAAGTGGGATTTTGCCGTTTTTTGGTCGATAAAAAAAAGTTATAATAGTGTCTAATGTTGTATAGATAATATACTGAACCCTTAGTGCGCGAGCCCAAGTCTCACTTGGCCGATTATTTAATGATATCATATACGCTGTTCTATTAATACACCAAGTTTAATCTGTTAGATATAAGTACAAACTGATGAAGAACTCTCTAGGAAACTTGACCTAACAGTGTTGCCTTGCACTTGACATATTTATGTATCAACCTCGTCTATTTCAGTTATTCCATAGTGCACATATGTTTATTAATAATGTGCCAACTGTGTGACGATAACGTGTTCTGTGTACGGTTTTTGTATGTGTTAAATTCTTACTTCTATTGTAAACTTTGTCCTTCGTTATTTTCTCTTTTATATTTACTAACGTGGTAACATCGCATCTCAAGTCATAATTACTTAGAGTACTTTCACACGGTTAAATAAAAAAAGGAACACGGGCGTAACCAACAAGCCAACCAATTCATTACCCGCCGGCTAACTAACCTGATGTTCTTCATAACCATATTACCTGACAGCTCGGAAAATGCATTAAATATTTCCCTGAAAATTAATATAGGATAAATAAAAAAGAAAATGTTTATGGTGTCATACAAATATGGTGTGTTCGCTTCATTATCCGGTTATCCTATTCCTTATATTATAAATCTGAAAGTATCTTGTCTGTCTATCTGTCTTTTACGCTCTCGTGGGAAAACCGAGGAACCAAATAGGATGAAATTTGGTCTGAAGAGAGCTTCAACCTTAGGATAGTTTTTACCCGAGTTCGACAAGTAGGTAGTTACCTCAGGGAGCGGGTGAAACCGCGGGAAAAAGCCAGTCTATTATAACGAGCAATTCTTGTATTTCAACTTACATTACGCGTATCTCGGAGACGGCTCAAACGATTTGAATGAAATTTTATATTTTAATAGGGTTTTTTAAGTTTATTAAGATCACGCTTAAACTAAAGGTTTTTGAGAGATTAGTAAAGTCAAACCAGGGACTGCGAGGTATAGTCCAATATCGGCTCAAAAGTTAGCTTTTCGCGCGCAGCTCACGATCGTTAGTAGTAAGTTAATTTCAATTATTAAAATTCAATTATTGATTAAAATTAAATATATTTAATTGTATACCCCGCTGATACCTAAAATTGTATCACGTATACCAAGCCGTCATTATTTTAGAATCGAACTATATTTGTTATTGAATAGTTATAGCACAAACCCTTTACCCAAAAGCTTATACGTAGCTTTGTAATAATGCTTGTTTAAGCAAACATCAACTTGAGCAGAGATAATACTGTTGAAGCCAACCTGGCTTCTCTACGGCTTGCAGACGGAATCCTATCCACAATACGATTATAGATTTTCGTAAGACTTAGTAGACAAAGGGTATTGTTTTGAAAGTAAATAAGCAAAACTACAAAGACCAGCAAAACGAGAGAATACCTCATTAAATTTTGTCTAACAAAAATGAAGTAGGTACGTTTACAAAAAGTAAAAAAAAAAACTAAAAAAAACAAAACTGTCATGAATATTAACGCCAGTTATTAACTTAAAAAAACACATACAAAAACCAAACCATTGACCCAAATGGAGGTGTTGGCTGCGATTAATTAAGCAGCTTTATCGAACCCGTGGTATGTATTTAACACGTGAAAACATTAGGGTAACCATTGAAAAAAATACCTTGACATAGTTCAGCCTATGGATGTGGTAATTACTACCGTTTGAGTTCAATCGCTATCAAGACTAGCGTTACCAGCTTGAGAAGAAATATGGATCAATAAAGAAATGTACGGTCTATAAAAACGTTAGTTTATTTAACCTGTTATGTGTTCAGCCTCCCCAATTTTACAAGTGTGGTAAACTTCTTTTAAGATGACAGCTCATAGAGATGTATGAAAATAATGACTAATATTGCGCTGACCCTATCAGCCGGTCGAACGAATATCATAAAACATGATATCAATATTTCGCCTAATTTTAATATTTTTTTATGTTATCAATACAAATTAAAAATAAAGTAATCATATATCATAAAAAATGTTAAGACGAAAAACATAAAATAATAGCAAAATTATTCAATACTAGCTTCTGCCAGCGACTTCGTCCGCGTGGAATAGTGGTGCTCCGCTCCTATTGGTCTTAGCGTGATGATATATAGCCTATAGCCTTCCTCGGTAAATGGACTATCTAACACTGAAAGAGTTATTTAAATCGGACCAGCGGTTCCTGAGATTAGCGCGTTTAAACAAAATGACATTTTCCTTCACTGCTCTGCTCCTATTGATCTTAGCGTGATGAAAAGTATACTATAACCATCTCAGGAGCATGACAAATAATTGTACCAAGTTTCGTTAAAATCCGTCGAGTAGTTTTTGTTTCTATAGAGTTTATACAGACAGACAGGCAAAAATTTTACTGATTGCATTTTTGGCATCAGTATCGATCCCTAATCACCCCCTGATAGTTATTTTGGAAATATATTTCATGTACAGAATTGACCTCTCTATTGATTTATTGTAAGTATAGATAGGTTATCCCCCATTTTGACATGACAATGACAGTCCGTATCACGTATAAGCATAGTCTTTGCGTATAAGTAACCGCATATTTTTTTGGTGCATCCAGCTGTATTATATCTGTATGTGGCTACATCATATTTAGGTATCGGAGAAAGGCAGGAGGATGATAAGTTTGCTAGTAAAAATGAAATAGAAATGTTGCAGCTATAAAATCTAGCAACATGTAGAATCATCAGCTCGCCTCAGACCACTGCTGAACATATGCCTTAAAGGTTGGTATATAATCGTTAGCATCACAAAGGAGGAAGCAATCCATTTCGACACCATAATGTAGATTTTAATCATCAACGTGGTAAGTGATTGTATGGTCCTGCGTCGTCACATCACTGCATCTAATCTAAGCAGGTGTATTGATGCATTGTGCCGTGAATAGCGTCATTAGTTAATATGAATCGGTGTAATCATACTAATTGTCCAAGTTAACCTACAGCTTCTGTGGTGTCAAGCCAGGCGTACTCCGCAGTTTAGGTATGAAGCTACAAGTATCTCGCTATTCCTAATCCTCCACTATTCTTTTCAAGACAGTTAAAATCATTTCTCTGGGACTCGTCAAGCTCCATTGGCTTTTCTGGTGGTCGCCACTGCTGATTCTGGCTTTTAGGAGTTGCAGTGGTTGGGAAGAGTGGCAGGCTTATCCCATCAAAAAAAGCATCTCGCTGGTTCGATTCATCGGACAAATTCTTTACAAAACCACAGGGCGGCTTTTATAAAAAATGCATGGCGAGGGAAGTAATACAGACTCTCACGATAAAAATGTAAGATGCATTTTTGTTTGTTCCGATGGCCTCCGCTCTCTGTAGGTTATGACCAAACACAAATCCGTGCCGTGCAACGTAATATAATATATGACCTATGGCGTTGTTGGAAGGTTTGAATTTGAATGTTTGATATTTAAGAGTTTTTCTTCTGTACTGACTGTACCTATTCCGTGGTAGTATGCACAAAGTACCTATTTTTCTCGTTAAAGTGCAATAACCATTAGCACACGTGTATATGCGATAAAAATCCCATTAATAACTATGCGATTGTTCTAACAGTTGATTGACTAAATTCAATATTTTGAAGATGTTAAAAAAAAATGTATTTGTATATTGTGTCTGTGCTATATATTTAACTTATTTTGTGTGGATTTTGCATGAAGTTGAGTGTTCAGTTTTTTTTTTAAAATCGCTATCATGCGCATAATATTACTTCGCATTCATGAGCTAAACTTATCATTTATCGACTGTAATAAACGTTAAACACGTAAAGGGAAATCTTTACATTTACAAACACAAGATCAATCAGGTGCCGTACCACCACCTGTTTTTGCAATCACTATTCAGGTGTGAGAGCGAGACACAGCTAGTAACGTCGTATAGCACCGTCTCCTTTTTACAACGAAACCATTCCTGCCTTGACACGTGATAAGGCCCCAGATCACACATATTTTGTGGCAATTCAACATATGTAATTCCTAACTAACAATCGTAGATGTAAAGTTTATCACGATAACTAGAGAATTAATAAAAGGGTCCTTGTTCCGTAAGCGGTACTTGCGTTAAGCACTTAAACTCCGGTAGGTAGCAATTAAAATTAATAGGTAGGTAAATTGCATGGGTACACCATACCAATATCCTGGAGTACATGAAGCTTAAGCGTGCAACGATGAGAGGCCCTGACGTTGAGCAAGATGTAACACTAGGTATTTGCTATATGTATATAAAATTGATCATTCAGATGTTTGTGCACATAAACTTGAAATATGACTCAAATAGGCCAACTTACACCCGTATACATAAACTATTTTTTAAATATTTATATTTATGTATGGGTCAGATTTTCTACTCAAAAACACGACCCCCTGCTGTGGTTTTTTTTTGTATGGCATCTCGCAGGTCAGCCTAGAAGGTTGTCGACTGCTTAACCGGGACGAACAGTATCGAATGGGTCCGTGGCCCTTTATCAAATCTTTTAGTTCAAGAAAAAATGGTCAAGTGCGATTCGGACTCGCATATGAAGAGTTCCGCACCATACATAGTTTTGTAAATACTGTACCATGGCACGGAACCCTTCATGCACGGGTCCGACTCGCACTTGATCGGTTTTTAATACTTGTTGTTATAACGGCAACAAATATATATCATCTAGTCCCGTTTTACCCTTTAGGTACGGGACACTAAAAATCACTTTTAAATAGAAAAGATTGTTTTGTGTCATTACACAAAAAAACTAACAGCACACATATTTTTATTTCACATTTCGTGAGCCACATTATTATCGTCCACATAAGTGCATACGTCAGCGCATTGTAGTGTACACACTAGTGTACAAGCACACTATACTGGACAGACAGACGCGCCCTTTAGGACTTCAACTCGACAGCTAGGACAGCATGCTCATTTTATGTAGTTGTCGCGATATCACATAACACACAATCATTTTAACATCTACACTAATGTTCTAAAGAGCCATTTGTATGTTTGTGTGTTTGCATGAAAGAGGCTTTAAGTATAGGTAGTAACTGAACTTATTTTTAATATTTAAATAATAGAAAGCTATATTATTCCTGAAAGCTTTGTAAGTATATATGTACTACCCGCCAGCGGCTACGCCCGCGTGGGTTATACGAATTCGAATTAAAAATTATTCGTTTCATACAAACTTTCATCGGATACCTACGTCATACTAAGGACACAACCTCCAAGTTTCAGGTCTCTACGATCAGCGGTTTAGGATGTGTTGATCAGTCTTTCAGGACAAAGCATTATAATATGTATACAGATAGATTTACATAAAGTATGTTTGTTACTCTTTCACAGTTAACCGACTGAACCTGGTAAGGACAAAGGATAATAATAGGAGGAGTAGTCTGTATTTTCAAAATTAAATAAAAAAACAAAATAGTTGATCCGTTGCACTTTGAAACAAAATTTAAAAAGCCGCGTTATAAAGCCACGTTGTTCCACAAATCCCCTTGATTAATCCTATTATTTAACAGGTTGAAGTTGTATTGTGTCGATTTTTAGCGAAAATACGCTTTCCACGAATGTATTTTGTGATAAAATCCTACTAACAGTTTAAGTGCGAATTGTGGGGTTTTGTGTTATGCATATGTTTGTTACTCTTTCGCGCACAAAGTATTATCAATTATGGCACATACTTTATATACTATATTATTCCATACTTTTAAGATTTTCCTGTTGAAAGACAACGTAGATCATAATTTCTTAGACGAAAAATATAAAATAATACCTAACAAAGTTATACAGTTTTACATCCATTTTGGAAGATTCTATCAACAATCACATTTCACCTATAAATAACAATATTTCTTGTTGCAACTGGCTGTGAATCTTGTTAACGGCATGCAAGTTTGCATTCGAGCTAACAATTGATCCACTCACTGACCATCTCCAGAGTTATGTTAGTCAACCGGTCACGTGATGAATCAAGTTCTAGTCGGAGATACACCTTGTTATCAATACTTCATTCATCATCATCATCAGCCTATATAATGTCCCACTGCTGGGCACAGGCCTCTTCTCATACAGAGAAGGCATGAGCATTAATCACCACGCTTGCTCAAGGCGGATTGGCGATTTCAGACTTTTTAAGTCCAGGTTTCCTCACGATGTTTTCCTTCACCGTTAGTCAGTGACGTCTAAGTCTAAGACTTCATTAGTAAAGACAATTGTTATTCACTGTTTGTATGTATGGCTTGGTCGCTGTGTGTCGAATATTGATTCTGACACCATGATGGAAACTAACTGGTATTTCGATCAAGATGACTGAAAAAAATGTGGTCTGAATTTCTGTAATCGAAATTTCAGGGGACCGAGCTATGGTTGACTTTATTTTCTGCCACTCGGTGAAGACACTTTACATATAACTTTAATTTTATCTCGGTATTAAATTTATTTTCCTCGTGTGGTCTGCAGATTTCCACAAAGGGGACGACGGCTTAGCGTGCCCTCCCAGGCACTTCTTGACTCCGGGCTGCTTAGTGATGTTTTGGAAACCACACAGCGATCTCGACCCGACCCAAGAATTGAACCTACAGCAATCGCGTTATGCTACCATTAAACTAACGAGGCAGTCTCAAGCCCGGTTAAGCAGCCTGCAACCTTCTAGGTTGACCTGCGAGACATTGACATTAAAAAAAAAACGAGGTTTAATTTTTTTCTTCGTCAATTTCATACATCTTTACATACGTTTTCAAGATACAATAAATGTACCTATTACGATCTAAAGAAGTGGTCATGTTTCACATTTCAGGATTCCAGGTAGTCCAGCGGAAAAAAAAGCCAAACAAAACGAAATTGAATCCCTACATAAGCCGTGGGCGGTTAAAAAACGTAATCATCGAGTCGTTGTTGGAGACTATCGCAGATAGAGCGATTTAGCGTGCCGCGGTATTTGCTGACTTGATTTTAATTTTTCTCAATAATAACTGGGGTATCAGTCTGTTTGCTTTATTTTCTAAGTGCTCAATACAGCACCATTAAGCTCTAAGGATCGAACTATCGAGGTTTTATTGGGTACATTAATGAGATGATCGCTAGTCCAATGGGTTGTATAATTGAATGGGACTGCCTCTCGTCGATAGTAGCATGTCGGTAATGAGGCACTAGTCTTCAACAAGTGCTCATTAGCTTTCGGTATTCAAATTTTCAGACTGTAATAATATTAGGCTGATTTAAATCAGATTCCCGAATTAACGTCATCTCATATACAATTAAGAGCTTAATTCAATTTGATTGGCTGCGCTGTTGACACTGTGGCTCTGATTGGCTCCTGCACTACTTGTCGCAGGTTCCAGGTGCACTACAAATATTTGCATGACCTACAGATGTGGCAAAACCATGTGTTTGTATTTGTGAGATGTGTAAACGTTTGCGTGATGTAAATAAAATGTTAAAAATATAATTTAATACATACAGTATTTTGAAAAATGTCTCAGTATATTATGGCAGTTTAAAAAACGTTCAATGCGTTAAATTTTCAATCCGTATTTTCGCCAACCGCGATGAATGAAAGTGATGAAATATTGCAGTGTATGTTTGCTACACGATAACTTTCTTTATACTAGTGTTTATAAGGTTAATTTTACATGAATTCAAGCGAAACTTACAATTTGTACGGTATAATAATTATATTCGTAGTATTTGAAGGTAATTAATTGTGAAATTGAGATGCTGTTGTTTATGAAATTTAGTGCAAATCTTAATTAACGGTGAATTTAAAAGACGATTGCTCTGCACAACCCTATGGCATCTTGAACGTAACTTGTCGATAACTTGGAAAATAAGTTAGGATTCGTTTGTGGCTTGGGATCTTTTAGTTCAGCTAATGTTTTTCTCTTGATAATTTATTTAGCATACCTTGTTGTAAGTTGTGGAGATGACATTTCAAAATGGAAGATAATACGTAAATTAAGGATTAGTTTAAAGAGTTGTTAGGTAAACTCAGTTCAAAAAATCAAAATATTTGATACTTTAGAAACTCATTATATGTATAACTGTATTATGTGCAATTTTTTGTACTTGTTAAAGCACTGAAAAAACTGCACCGTTCTGTGTTGTTTTTAAATTGAGGATAATTCAAATATTGTACCTCCAACGTTATCTACTTAAAAAACCCAGCAATGATAAACAGTTTCTGTTATCGTCACAATTTTGTAAGCTTTAACATAATATTATTTTAAAACGATATAGGTAGGTAGACCCGTTTACCCATGGTAACCGTAAGTAGATTTTAAGCGTACTATTTCCAACCCTCTTTTTACGAACAAAAAAGATATCCAATTGACATTCCTTTATCAAAGGGGATGTTATACCTTATACATACATAGAGCAATGCATATCATTGATCTGTCAAAATCATAGAGAAATTATCCATTGGTCAAAATGGAATGCATTTCAAGTGGAAAATTCAAAACTCAAAAGTCATTTATTCAAATTAGGCTGAAAATCAGCACTTTTTGAACGTTAAATTTACAAAAGACAGCCCCAAAACGCCCGCCCTTTAAAATTGAAAGATATGAAGACAATGAGAAGTGATCGTTTGAGATCATGACCTCACGCAATGAGGAATACAACACAGGGAGGAGGATCATTTTATGCAACGTTGCATTAGTTTTCCATAGAACATTTTAATCACCATACTATAATCTGTTCCAATTGATTTTAAGAAAAAATAAAACAAAGTCGTAACCTATTTTGTTCTAATTCTGCTACAGAAATGAACAAAATAGAAATTGATATAAATGTGCCATTTATATAAATGATTGATATGAGTATGAATGATTTATATGAGTGTGTTAATGAGTATGAATGATTTATATAAATTGATATAAATGTGTCATTTATATCAATTTCATTTCATGCTCTAAACATCATAATTCATCATTTAATGCCATTTTATTTACATGAGTGGGAAAATTAGAACAAAATAGGTTATGATTTTGTTTAAATTTTTGTTAAAATAGCTTGGTACAAACTATAGGCTGTATAAGTTCCTTAGGTATCAAACTGAACTACCTAGAAGTTTGAACGTTATGCTTCAGCAAGTCTGACAGGGGCACCTCTGAAAAGCTTGGTTTACACTACGACACCATACACCGTACACTCAAGTGTATAGTGTTTTTTTTTTTGTGTATGGCATCTCGCAGGTCAACCTAGAAGGTTGTCGACTGCTTAACCGGGCTTGCGTGTATAGTGTCTGTGTGGGGATAATATTGAGACACGTGAGTGCCGCTACAGAGGCATCAAAAAGAAACCGCGTCCCCTTTAACTGACACCAGAGTCCCTTCTATCTCCTTACCAAATTTCATGCAAATC
This sequence comes from Pyrrhia umbra, assembly GCA_963891755.1. Taxonomy (NCBI): domain Eukaryota; kingdom Metazoa; phylum Arthropoda; class Insecta; order Lepidoptera; family Noctuidae; genus Pyrrhia; species Pyrrhia umbra. The sequence continues at coordinate 1,107,468 of OY982916.1, read as the reverse complement.
GGACAAACTATTTTACCGCGAAAGCGTAACAAACGAAGTCATTAAGAATTTGTGTCACTATTTCTCTCGTAGTGTAATTCAAACTTAACAGTTCAGTTCCCGTAGGCATTAATTACATTATAATTAGCAATCCCATCGGTGCAGGCGTAAACTGTCAGGAACATGATCGAAGCCTACGGTATTATTACGTTCGACGTGTACTTCGCATGGCGGCGTGTCGGCTGGCCCGCGCTAGGCGGACGCGGACGTTGGGGGAACCGAGAACATTTCATGCAAAATTGATCTAGTCTGCAACACCATACACATCTATAACTAACATTTGCATAATCAACCGGCGACGCTGCAATTGTTATTTTCCGCATCAGATTTACGATATAACGTGTGCAGTTTGTCATTTTATTACAATACTTTTATTATCCAAAATACGTAACAAACAAATACTTTCATTTATAATATTATACAGCTAGGATAATACTAAAGCTTTTAAAACAGGTCTTTAGTAAAACATAGCATTGCCTTAATAGTGTATGTTCATTGTAAATGTTTATAAAAACCAAACGAATGGCGTCGGCTTCACATTGTAGCTCCTCGCTGTGGTTGAGGCATCGTTAATTAATTATTTCAGCGCGTTTGTACCACAGACAGATTTCTGGAATTCTCGTACCGTTCAAACAGTGAACTGCCAGCGGATCGTTGCCCCATAAACAAGCAAACCAAGCGATACATGTGTAGCAACGACTTATACTGAGTATTTAAGATATATTTTATTGAAATTATTGTTTAAAATAATGAGATTAGATAGACTATACAGCCGGTGGTACCAAAAAATATGCGGTTACTTATACGTGAAAGGGAAACTTTCATTCAAGATCTGTTAAAATGGAGGATAAAATTGAATAATTTTGCTATTTTTTTTTCGTCTAAATATGTATGATATGTGTTTACTTAGTTTATTATATCTATGTATTGATATCATTAAAAAATATTTAAAGTACCTATGCAAATTATTGATAACATATTATTTTGTATAATCGTAAAAGTATAAATGATAGAAAGTTCGGTGCAACCGGCCAGTAACAAATAATTTAGTTAGAACAACAAAAAGTATAAAGACCGAACCGAGACAGATACACTCAAACTACAATCATTCAATTATACCTCGTCAGAAACTTTTGTAATTCAATACTTATAAGTAGGTATAGGAACAAGATTTTACCTATAATAATGTTAGTTTTATATTGTTCTACAACTGTTAATGGGACTTCATACGAGTATTATACGCAATCCCTAACATTCGGTCCCACATTTTATGCTATATTTTATGCTATATTCTATAAATATGTGTCCGACAGGGTCCACGTTTGTTACTTCACTTTTTTTTACCATCTAAGCTTTCTTTAAATTATTGAGTATTCAGTAATATTAATACAAAGGAGCTTTCAAATAATTTATTGATATAAAACCAATCATCCTACACATTCCTCGTAAAGCACCTAAGGTGTATTTGATACTAGACTATCTAGAAATCTACTTCGCGCACCAGGAACAAAAGTATAATATATGTGTTAATCCAGTTTATTAACTACTAGCTTTCCGCCAGCAGCTTCGCCCGCGATATTTAAGCCAATGGAAACAAAAACTTGACAAATTATATATACTAAAACCTTCCTCTTGAATCACTCTGTCTATTAAAAAAACCGCATCAAATTCCGTTGCGTAGTTTTATAGATCTAAGCATACGGACAGACAGCAGGATGCTACTTTGTTTTATACTATGTATGTAGTGATGTGTGTAACAAATTTTATCCAAATCCATTTAGGAGATTTTGCATGCAAGAGTGACAAACTTACAAACATACGTCCTCACAAACTGTCGCATTTATAATATTGGTAGGATGTATGGAACAAATGTTTCAAAACTTGAAAATTTTAAAAAGCAATCCATTCCTGTGCAAACTTCGATAAACGCACAATGAAGTATAATGTGACATAATAATGTGATGCTTGATATCATGAAGGAAATTTCTAAAGATATTTTACTTAAAAGATATTTTCCTGTAGAATTTGCCGTGTCGCCCCAGGCTCTTAGGTACATGTACGGTCGCCTAATAAGGCTAGTTACTGTCTGTCTCAAGCTGCCTAGACGAGGAATATTGATAAATTGGAGACCTCGTTTAAAAAATATCAGGTAAACAACATTCTGTTTGCAGTCATCCATTAAACAACAAATATTCTGAGTGCATTCGAAATCCGATTTACATTTTATAAATACGAAAGTTTGTGAAAATGTTTGTTGATAGAATATTTGTTACTCTATTACGCAAAATCTACTAAATGGAAAGAAAGAAAGAAAGAAACATTTATTCGCATAGAACACAGGTGGTACCAGATTTAACAATGGCCAATAGTTCAAGCTATATTATGCCCTTAATTGGCATGCAAATATTTATAAAATTTGGATTTGGATAAAATTTGGTAACCACGTAATTTATAACCTCGATTAACGATATATACTTTTTATCCGGTCCACGAGATATTTCCCTCAGGATGCAAGGGAAACCGCAAGAAATAGCTAGTTTAAAATAAATCGTTTTGTTTTGCAGTGAGCTGTTTCGCCGTGGTAACTCAAAGGCGGCCATTTTTTAATCAGTGTCCTCAATTTAGAACTAGGGCTAAAAGAAATTTAATGCTATATACACAGTGAGATTTAGACACTTATAGATGCTATATATAAGTGTAATTAATCTAACAACCTATGCAGTGAATATTTTAAAAGTGTATCTGTGCATACTGAAATCCATTCGAAAATCTCAAAATTCTCAAACCCTTTAACAGAACACGTCGGGACACGTGACGAACGTACCTCCTACCTATGTTATCGTTACAGATATGATTCCTTGAATGCAGAATAGGGTTGCAGGCACGTTTTCCAATAATAGCATTTAAAAGCTGCTGCAGAACCTGAGCTATAGCTGATAGGTACTGTGTACTTGGGAGATTGCGTCCGATGGTGTTTGTACCTGCGACCTATTGTGGACCAGTGATGTGTCACGTAACCACGTTTGCTTTATAGTCCCCAAGGTGCAATTAAAAACAAATGTTACAGCCGGTTGCAACAAAATATTATACGGTTACTTTTACGTGAACGGAAGATCTGTCAAAATTGATGATGAAATAAAAAAAATATATAGTTTTTATTTAATTTGTACATACTTGTTTTTTCTGACTTGATAACATAAAAAAAAAATTAAAAGTATGCTGATTATTTGACGATTGATTGACGACCTGAGTGGTTTAGTGGTCAACATAATAAAATACCAATACCACGCAAGGGCTCTCTCGGGTTCGATTCCCGGCCGGGCAGAAATTGAAATGATGAATTTTAATTTCTGTGACGGGTCTGGGTGTTACTATGTATAATATGTATGTATTTAAAAAAAAATATATAAGTAGTATATCCGTTAAGCTAGCACCCATAACACAAGCATGCTTGCTTGCATTGCTTACTTTGGGGCTAGATGGCGATGTGTGAAAATTGTCCAAAGATATTTATTTATTTATATTTATTTCCTATCGAGTTACCTATGTAACATTCGTAAAAGTTTAAATATGATATAGTTTGATACAACCGGCTATTAGTGCCGTCTCGAATCCCTTCCTGTGTTGCCGACTAATCACAACAATACCGAGCAAACAATTCCAGGAGAACACAGCAATCATTAAGGTGTAAGTTACATAGGCCTATACGCCGCGTTTTCAGGATAGTCAGCGCTCATACAATTCACATGAAAGCCTGGCTTTTAGAGCCTCGACACACGATACACGCTACGTACGTAGGAAAACGCAGTGTCGATTTGAGAGCGGTTAGAGTGCTACTGGTGTACCGTATAGTTTACCAGTACAATGATGGTTTGATTCTACTAGATTATCTGAAGCCAAAAATATCTTCCATCACAAAGCCAAGTCGCCTGTACTGTACAGACCAAACGCATAACAGAGTGTTAAGAGATGCACAAGTGTCGCCCCCCTCTCCCCCCATGGCCTGCCGGGGCTGGGGGATGTTCGAAAGAGTTACCGCGCCCCCGGAACACAAAAGACTAAGGAAGGAACGTGGATGGGTTTTAGTCAGTAAGAGTCTGACACTCCCTCCCGCCCCACCCTCGGCGAAAGGAGTCATTTGATGATTCCGATCCGATCCGATCCGAAAAAAAGTATCATATCGCACGCTACACCCTTCTCGTGCTCACCTCTGCACATTCGTAGACATAACATACGTGTCATAACAGGAAATAGAGTTTCTAAAGAGTGCTCTCAACAAAAACAATACCAGACTCATTATTCAATGAATTTCCGTCTGATCCAATTTAAATGTCCACAAGATGCGGTTGGCAGCCAACCGTTCTGTGACAATTCAATATCGGCTTTTCCATTGTGAAGAAGAACCTAATGTTTTAAAAATCTATACTTCTCTATATCTATACTAATAATCTATATCTATACTAATATAATAAAGCTGAAGAGTTTGTTTGTTTGAACGCGCTAATCTCAGGAACCGCTGGTCCGATTTGAAAAATTATTTCAGTGTTGGATAGCCCATTTATCGAGGAAGGCTATAGGCTATATATCATCACGCTAAGACCAATAGGAGCGGAGCACCACTATTTCACGCGCACGAAGTCGCGAACGAAGTATAACTTTGCTAATAAGTGCGCGCGAACAAAGTTTTGAAGAAGCAACAAAAGTATTATTTAATATTTTTTATGTGTGTCGAAGGGTCTACATGTACGGGGATTTTTTCTGTCCTCCGGCTGTGGGTGAGGCGGGAGGGAGTGTCAAACTCTTACTAAAACCCATCCATGTTCCTTCCTCAGCTCTGCGTTTCGGGAGCGCGGTAACTTTTTTTAACATCCCGCAGCCCCGGCAGGCCATGGGGGGAGGGGGGGAGGGGGGCGACACTTGGGCATCTCTTTACACGAGCGAGATTTTTGCGAGATAGTTCTAAAGAGTAACCTTAAACCTACATGACCTCCGTTGTATACAATAACATTAAGTTTTGTCTACGTTTCCATGCTAATCGTTACATATTCAGAGCATTTAAACGTTCAGAATATTGAAGAAAAAAAAGGAATTTATTTTTAAACTTCACATCACAACAATGCATTTGGACATTGTTTTTTTCAATCGCTTAAAGCCGAACAATAAGCATTATCAGTTGATTGCTGTGCTATTTTAATCCGTGCCAACTCAACAGCCATATGGAGAGTGTCTCTGACGAGCGCGCGCAGTGCATTTATAAAATTAATTTCATGAAATTCGTGTTGATAGGAGCCGAACTTGTACGTTATTTATTTCAACAAATACTTGGGAAACCCAAGGTAGTATACGTTTTAACTGCATCACATTATACCCATTAATTAAAAGGTTTATTTATTGTTTTCAAGTAAATAATGCTCGTTAACCGCATTTCACACCCTTTATAAATAAAATTTCAATCTACTTTATTTATTGAATTGTAACGAAAAGCGAAATGTAGGTATTTCCAACGATAAAATATCGTCGTATTTACGCGAAATGTTTTAAAATAAAGCAAATCCTTGTATAAAGCGAGTTTTGCTGTAAGTCAAATGCCTGCCAATTTAATTCATTGCAACACTTTCATAATAACCACAAACGCTAAGAAGAATGAAATTATTTTCTATTTCAAATATTTAAAATTATTAGAGTAATTATGAAACTAGCATACTTTCGATATTATCTAGTAATCAATTTCCACGCGAAATTCAAGGTTTGACAAATTCACATAATGTAAAAGTTACCTTTTTCGCAAGAAGAAAAAAAAAACAAAAATATTTTTGGCGCAACGAACTTCCCCGCAACACATAGGACGGACCTAAAGCTTTTCTATCAAGTTCTTATAAAGTCTGCCGAACTTGAAAACGTAGTTTGTACTGATAGTCAGGTATTTTGTCAATTCTAATCATTATGGAGTTTGTATTTCTCCCCCTGCTTCCATCCCCCCAGTTACCTAATGGCATAGTTGTGTTAGTATTTGAGGACTTGAGCACATAACACATTTCAACTTCGTCGTCAAGTTTTGCAAGCTGCTTCAACAATTTTCCATTAGTAAGTAAAAATCAATTTGGAACTTCGCTTTTAACTATCCGCTTTACAAACCAAAATAATTCAATTTGTAAAAAAAAGTCCGCATGTTGTCTTTTTTTCTCCCACCGTGGGTGGGTCGGGAATGTCACACTTTTACTGACTAAAACTCATCCATGACCCTTCCTCGGCCCTTTGCGTTCCGGCACAAAATATAGAGGTCTTGCTAGACTGGTCTTACAATATCCAGAAACAAATGTAACTAATACGAGTATTTCTAAATTAACTGCAATTGCTTAGAACAAAATTCCACTGGAAGTCTCATTAATTTTATATCAATTAAGGTTGAAACTCCCTTTCTCTAGCAAAGTTTATAATACATCGAGAATCCTAATCATTTTGTCTTATCTTTCCACATTTTGCAATAGTCCTGCACAAACCGGGGATAGCCCCTGGGTGCATTTTTATAGTGTTTACCGGGACCGAATCAGCGGTCTTGTGTAACCATTACATTTCATCAAATTTGTCTAAAAGAGCTTCTGCGTGTTGGCTTCGGCCCCACTTTCGCCTCCCAAAGGTCCGGGACTCTGTAGTCCCGTGCATGCATACATTATTATAAATGCGAAACTTTGTGAGGATGCGTGTATGTGTATGTATGTTTGTTACTTTTTCACACAAAAACGAGAATTTAGATATAAATTGTAACACACATATTTTTTGTAATCTGGATTAACCTAGGAAACTTTTTAACCTGGTACGCAATGTAGTTCTCAGGACGTTGAAACTGCGACCACTACACTAGCTAGCATAAAATAATAGTTGCATAAAAACAATTGAAAGAAAAGTTAGAATTCAGTCACAGTACTTTCTATCCTCACAAAGGACTATTGTTTTCATTGACAACGCTGTAATAAGACACCCTCCCGTGCGAAGCAAAGCGAACAAAAACTCTAAAGTAGTTATGATGTTTATTATATAATGAAATGGCCCGGTGAACTTTGTATCACCTACATCTATCGTAACTTTTTCCCACCGTTTAAACCTTCCCTGGACTATGTCAAAGGTTAAGCTAAGTGTGGAGTGATCGGTCCATGGATGGGTGACAAATTGACAATATATATGACACACTCTTTCATGCCTCGGAAAGCACGTTACGCCGTTGCACCCGGCTATCATTTATAGATCTTTGACAGTCATTACGGGTAGTCAGAGCCAGAAAGTCTAACAAACAGCCTTCCCATGGGTATCGTGTTGCCGGTAGCTGGGTTGTGGCAGTCAGAAAGGCAGCAGCTCCATTTAGGTACAACACTGGTGGTAAGCTGCATCCAGTTAGGCTGGAAGGCGACCCCACCATTATGGTAGGTAGTACTTTTTGATGTAAACATCCAGCACAAACAGATGTACTTACATTCTATTGCGTCCACGGACGCCGTAACACAAAATTGAGTCGTAAACTCGCGACGCAGGTAAGATGCTTCGAAATGGAGTAAGCTTATCAATAATTAACACACTGAATGTATGGCAGACGGCTATCAGTGAAACTTTCAATTCGGTAAACATTAGGACCAAAATTGAATGTTTATAATCATAAATCGGAATGGTCAAAAAATCTGAAAGATATTTTTTTCCCGGAAAGGATCAGCATAGGTGTACATTTTTCCCACTAATGTCTAAATTCCATGCGAAAGTATTTTTCAGAAATTATATATCGGATCAACTATTTTATTGGATCAAGTATATCAATGTCTTTCAACTCTAGTTAGCTGGGACTTGGGAAACAGCTCGAACTGGGGTGTGCTGAATGAAGCACATAGCTCTTCAGGGTAAACAGGAGTGATTTTATGTGACAGGTGATGGTGTGCCGACTTCTCTTCAATCGATAACGGTTGCACGTACGCATTTCAATAAAAACCCGCACGGATTTTGTTAGCCGTGTTTTATTTCAATTAAAAAAGTATACTCTGAATGTATACCTCCACTGTTTCACGTTCAATGAAATGCAGATACTCAAAGGTTTCGCTATAACGAACATTGTAATTCTATGAAATCCGTTTGGTGTAGACGAACCAATTTCAGAATAGATACGGCGTATCAAACCGCGTATTTAACGCTGGTGCATACTCAACATTCAAGCTGGCTTAAACGCACTTTGATGAAGTGTAATTAGAGAGTTTCGAGAAATGTAATAAACTCGCAAAGCCCTTGTTTTCGCCGTAACAGAATAATAATAGTCCTACCTATGTTGTCTCAGACATCGGATCTATAGCAGAGGCATCGTGTTAGCCTAAAGAAAAAGTTAAAACAATGACATGTAATTATACTGACACCCATATCATTGAAACCGGAACAGCAATACTGCTTAGCGGTGAAAATAGTAATGATGCTTTGATAAAGACGTACATACAGATTGACTTTTTATATATTGTAACATGTGGCTAAAATCAGTGCGTGTGTAATGTGTAATCCAGCAAAAACAAACAACGGTCGTAGGCAGCTAAATTAAACGAGCGATAGTCGACCACAAAAGTTTATTTATGCTAATTAAAGGAAATACCTAACGCGTCAAAGCTACATAGATTATAGGTGCGTAATTCTAAATTGGTCCCCGTGAAGAAGAGCCAGTAAAGATGTCCATAGATATTATCCTACTAATACATATTATGAATGCAAAAGTTTGGATTAAGTATGTATGTTTGTTATTATTTCACGCAAAAACTACAATATAGCTTTCGATGACATTTTACACACACGTAGTTTATAGCCTGGATTAACTAGGATACATTCTATCCGTGTACGCGAAGTTGTCTCTGAATGCGGGTGAAAACGCGGGAAACAGCTAATCAAAAAATTTGTTTGGAACAACCAAAGGACAAACACGAAAAATAATAAATACAGGCAGAGTTTGTATCTAATATACGCACAATTGCAGGATTGGAACCTATACGACATGGCCGCGATGGCAATACGTAGCTTTTACAGTGACAATAAATCTTTTATGGCGCCTTTTAAACTTTACGCACACCGTAAAGACACCGTGAGGACGGGGTGTTTGAAATGAAAAGACGTACTCACAGGGATCAGACGGCTTCAACTTTTACACTCCCTTAAAAAATACTTTTAAAAACTAAAACTTGCTACGGAAATCATTGAAGTCAAAAGCATTGAAACGAGATACCCAATAACAAGAAGATAGTGATTGCCAAGGCCAAATTAAGAAAGTTTTACACTTGATGTTAACTATTTTTATTTTATTACTTTTCGCCAGCGGCTTCAACCGCATGGGCTATAAAAATTCAAAAAATTAAAGACTTTCATACAAACTTTGCCTCCTTTTTCACCTCCTTAGGATAATAAATTTCTAATAATAGAATTTCGGAAAACCCTTTCTTATCGGATGCCTACGTCATACAAAGAACACACCCTCCAAGTTTCAGGTCTCGACGACCAGCGGTTTAGGCTGTGCGTTGATCCGTCAGTCGTTCAGGACAAAGCATTTTATATGTATAGATTTCATGTCTTAAGAAAACCCTGTCCTGTGTAGAATTTAATTTCGTAAGATAGAATGTAAGGAATCAATGGACAGCCATTGATTCCTTACATTCTATCTTACGAAATTTAATTCTACACGGGAAATTTCAAATAAACTATACTGCAGATTCTTTTTTGGATATAACATCCGTCATATTGGTTTTGCTGATTAATACAGAATCCTATCTGATATTGCAAATGCGAAGGTGAGTTTGTTTATTACGTGTTCACGGTAATATGGAAACCTGAATATTGGTAGGAGATAGATGGAAACCCTGGAGACGGTTATAGCCTACTTTTTATTACAGAGGGAGAGAAGGAAGGGGAAGGGAGGGAGCGTACAAATGTACATATTATATAGTTTAGGTGCTCCAGTGGAACATTCATACATACATGGGCAAACTAATATCATAACCCTCCTTTTGACAATGCCGTAGTCGGATAAATAGGCTCAAAAGATATGTACAAAGGCAACTAATGTCCGACTTTGGAGTTAGTTATAAAGGTAAGTTGTTCAATGCTGAATAACGCAGCCAGGCCGCGATAACAGTTACTATTGTTACTTGTTACACGGCAAATGAAACATTGATTTTGCTCAACTAGCGCTATTAATTAAAAATATAGACAGAATAATAACAACATTATTATTATAAAAATAAATCCCCCTCCGCGTCTGTCTGTCTGTCTGTTCGCGATAAACTCAAAAACTAGGTACTACACCGACTATCATGCTGTTTTCACTAATGGATAGAATGGTTTTCAAGCCAGGTTTTAGCATGTATAGTATTTTAATAAAACACACGTATATTTTTAATTTGGTCCAATATATGAGCGTCAATAGGTGATATGGGCCGAAACTCTAGATGTTTACTAGCCACTGAAGAGTTTCACTATCCACCTTCTGGCTCCATCATCAGATTCGCCCCAAGTTACCATATTATATAATTACCACCCCAAACATAAGTGTCATTCCGATACGACATCAGAAGTAAATTAAAATTTACTTTCAAGACTAGATGATTTTAGTTACAAGAAAAGCTAATATAAAATGGTTTACAAAAAATGGCCCGGAAAATTATAGCTCGCGGCTGGGTGAGATTTAAGTCGAATAAAAAAAAATTTGCCAATCTGGGAGCCCCTACGAAATTAAATTCTATTCCAGATTTGACAACACAAAAACAAAAAGACCAAATTGCCTACGATCATTGTAATTGAACACAACCGATTAACTTAATCATAGAAAGTAAATATTAAAAAAATAAAATAGGTAATGAGACTAAGATTAGGAATATTATTTACAAATATCTATATTTATACAAAGTATCGTTTATTGTTATTATCGTTTTCACACAATATAGGATTACTGTTTTGCGCTCATTTTCCTTAGCCTGAGGGACTAGCTCGCACACCTGAATAAAAAATATCCTGTCTACACTATCCCACTACTGGGCAAGGGCCTCTTCTCATACAGAGAAGGCATGCATTGATCACAAAACTTACTCAAAGCGGATTGGCGATTTCAGACTTTTTAAGCCAGGCATCCTCACGATAAAATAAAGTGGTGTCTAAGATATGACATTAGAAAAGTCACATTGGTACTTGTCAGGTTTCGAACCCGCACACTACACGAGATGCAAGTGCCTTAACCGCTAGGCCACCACGCCCTGTCCTTTTAATGTAAGTTAATTTGTTCAAATTATATCCAAATTGTCCAAACGTTTTATTCTTTAGAAAAGAGAAATTTAATAATATAATATTCGTACATATACATATGTATATGTTGTTGGGTTTAAACGTTTTATGTTTTAAAAGTTTTATAGGGTGGTCCACTATATATTAAACATTGCCTTCCACGGCTCACAATAGCGCGAGCGCAATCCCCTTGCAATTTTCAACGGGCAGCGCATTCCGACTGACTTCGGTCCACAATTCGAGACTTGCCACCAATCTTTCGAATTTTTCAATATGTCGCCTTATGTCGTTTATTCTTAGAATTATTTTATATTAGCTTCTTGCCCGCAACTTCATATCCGTGGACTTTGAATTGGAGTTACATACCAGGATAAAAAGCCTATGTACCAAATATCATCCAAATTTCATCATCATCATCAGCCTATATATTGTCCAACTGCTGGGCACAGGCCTCTTCTCATACAGAGAAGGTATGAGCATTGATCACCACGCTTGCTCAAGGCGGATTGGCGATTTCAGACTTTTTAAGTCCAGGTTTTCTCACGATGTTTTCCTTCACCGTTAGTCAGTGGTATCTAAGATACACTTAGAAAGTACATACGACTTTAGAAAAGTCACATTGGTACTTGCCAGGTTTCGAACCCGCATACTCGTAATTGAGAGGCAGGTGCCTTAACCACTAGGCCACCACGACATATCCATCTAAATTCATTCAGTCGATTTTGCTTAGAAGAGAAACAAACATCCACACATTACATACATTGTCATAAACATTCGCATTTATAAAGTAAGTAGGATGTAAACAAGAAAAATATATTTTGATAATACTTTAATTAGATTTGAGCAAAACTTGTTGAATCGTGGTAATTTTTCCTTATAATATGTATAGCCCAGTCATTTTAGGCATTTTAAACCCCAATCTGCGGAATAAATCCTAGAGAGGTGAATTTTTGTACACACCTTTATTACGGCGTTGAAATGAAGATGTGAAAAATCGACATTAATATCGTGCCGGCTAAAAAAGTTATCAAGGTCAAAAGGTCGCGGAAATCATTTTTAATAATAATGCTGCTAATGAAAAAGAAAAAGAAATTAAATATCTTGATTTGGCTCACGAGGTTGTTGACATGTGGCATGTGGACTCTGCAGTCATTGTGCCGATAGTCGTTTCAGCCAATGGTTTGATAGCCAAGAGCCTCGATCTACATCTAAAGAGGCTCTCGTTAGATGGTTGGATCAAGCGCTTGATACAGAAAGCGGTATTACTGGATACGGCACGCATAGTCAGGAGGTTTCTCTCTCTGGGGTCCTGACCGCCGGTAGCTTGGACCATGTTCCCGTTGCCGGTGGTGTACTATTTTTATATTTTTAAATGTTTTTTTATATATATTTATAATTTAATATTTAGAAATGTAAATATATGTAAAATGAATAAATGAATGTGGAAATGCTGCTAATATCTCGCGACCTATTGCTCGGAGGTACATACAGGTCATTAAGAAATTGTTTGTCTTGAAATTGTCTACAAAAAATGCCTGTTGCATTTTTCTGTAAAACTAACTATTTTTGGAGTAGAGATCTTACGTAACCAATTGCTGAGGGCAAACACAGTACCTACAATGTTATTTATTCTTTAGTTTTTATATTAAATCGTAATTATTATGATTACTGTCTCTTTCCCACCTACTGTTGTCATTAAAGTTATTATGTAGAAGTCATAACAACTTATCGTTTGCCTGTCTTTACCAGACAACTCTTCGGATATGAGCACAAAATATTAGTTTGCAGATTTCCTCAAACTAGTAGTATACTATAATTATACCTACGTTAAATTACGTATTACATAAGTGGTTTCATCACACTTGGAACTTACATAAACAAAAGGCGACTTTGAATCTTCAGCGATTTGTTTTCACCAGCCTTTTTCTAGGACTCTCAGACGTTTTATAATTAAAAACTTATCTGGCGATCTCAAAAGGCAATATTGTCAAGGGCAGTGGCAATCGCTACACAAGTGCACATAAAGCCAATTATTGCGTCCACTTATGTCAGTGTCGTACTCTGCGATGATCCCGCGTAGGTACCATTTTTTAATAAATCCTTGGTACGATCTCTAGTTAACCAATTGTCCAAGGAATAACACGTGCTCAAATCCAGAGAGACTCTAAATATTTAAAACTTCATACTCCGACACAATTTTAGTAACGACTAGCTTCTGCCAGCGACTTCGTCCGCGTGGAATACGGTTCCTGAGATTAGCGCGTTTAAACAAAATGACAACATTTCCCTTCACTGCTCTGCTCCTATTTATTGTAGCGTGATGAAAAGTATACTATAACCATCTCAGGAGTATGACAAATAATTGTACCAAGTTTCGTTAAAATCCGTCGGGTAGTTTTTGTTTCTATAGAGTTTATACAGACAGACAGACAGACAAAAATTTTACTGATTGCATTTTTGGCATCAGTATCGATCCCTAATCACCCCTTGATAGTTATTTTGGAAATATATTTCATGTACAGAATTGACCTCTCTACAGATTTATTATAAGTATACATAGATATCACGAGAGCAGAGTTACACGAAGGACGTAGCAACGCGTTTAATTGATTTATTTACATAAGTAAACATCAGTATTCGATCACCCAAAGTAAACATCACGATGACAGCGATTATACTGGTATTAGACAATCGAATTCCAATTATGGATGGCAACTCATGTCCAAACTACGATTTCGATTTCTTTATCCGTCTCGAAACTTGTCAAACAAGTTTCTTCGTCGCGAGTGACGGACGAGTGGCCGCGCAAATCCTGCCATATTGCCGGCGAGAACGGCCGGAAGATCCTAAGGTTTTCACGACATATTTTCTACAAATCGCTTGCCATGCAATAAGAGGTTCAAAACGTCTTCGTGTAATCTGAATAAAATTAAATATGAATACAGGTATGGGATGTACACGCTCGGCGCACTCATAAACTTGGATCAAATAAATTCTCAAATTTTATGCGCGTCGTAAAATCACTCTTTATGAGATTACATCGAGCTATTAAGAGAGCGTTTAGCGAATAACAGTTAAATACATAATATAGGAACAAATAAGTAAATGTTGAGGTAGACATCTGTAAAAATGTAAAGTGCGTCGTAATTGATTGGCACATGGTACCTACGCCTTTTATTGCCGTGCACTTAGATTGCTGCGTTTGATTGCTAATTGGATTTTCCGACACAAGTTTTTAGCATATAGACTTTTATGTAAAACTGGAACCGATGTCAGACGTGTTAGAATACGTTCACACGGCATTATTTTTGCCTATCTATACTAATAGTTTATTGAGGAAAGATTTGTTTGTTTGTTTGTAGGGTTTTAACTCAAAAAATACTGCACCGATTTTAAAAATTCTTTCACCGTTAGAAAGCTACATCTTAACAAAGCGTAGGCTATATTTATTCCCAGAAATAATTAGGGATCCCTACTAAAACTTGAATAATGTAACCCAAGGCGTAAAAAAAATGTCCACGCGGGCGAAGCCGCTGGCAGAAAGCTAGTTCCATATAATCTCGTATACGATATACGGGGAAAGTAATGTCTGAAAGTATTGTAATTATAGGTCTAGTGCGAGCTAAAGGAGGAGATCTACAAGCCTTTCACGGCGGAATAAAGGAAAACGTTGAAAACTTCATGATAGTCTCCGGATACCGCGATAAATATATGAGTAACTAACTCGCATCACATTTTGGAAGATTTTACTTTATGTCGCGACAATCTTATCGCAGCTGCCATGTTTAATTTGATTACACTGTAAATTCTGGATAGTCATTGTAACTGGGAAAGGCTGCTGGTAGAATTTGGGTGTGTCAAACTTAGGGCCGGGCGATATGGCATACTTTAAGGGAGGCCTATGTCTAACAGTGGACCAGAGACTTGATGATGATTACTACAATTCTGAATCAATTCATATAAGCAAGTATAGCAATGAATTTGATTGTATTGCCGACACAAAAACCGCTATTGTCAATAAGTGTTACTCAACTAGTCTGCGGTAGGTAGACTGAAAAGCTACATGAAATTCACACCGCTCATCTCATATCGGCACGAGTTATGTGATCACACAATGACGCAAGCCGTGGGAAAAAATGTCACAGTCAGCAAGTCTGTTAGCATAATACCTCTATTCTTTGCTCACTTAACTGGAATACTAATAATATACTAACTTATCATTGGCTAGTATAAATAGACTGGCATTTTTTTAATTAGATTATTTTATATGTCAAGGGTTTGGTTATTAACTTCCCCTAAAAAAAGTAACTTCGATGTTATTGTCTCTCTTTAAATAAATAACTTGTAACCGGCACCCTAATTACGTAAGTTTCATTACATTTGTAAATTGCTTTCATTTTGTTGGTATACACTGGTACCTACCGATACCTACGATTTTGATATTTTTATAGATAATGGTTCAGAACCCTGTGCTTCAGTCCGACTCGAATTTGGCCGGTTTTATTTTTAGTTAGGATTAGGTAAGAAGTAGGTAATTGTAAGCAAACCTTCCTTATTACTTTTATTTAATAAAAATAGGTATATTTTTTGCATTGTTTTATTAAGTATGTGATGTGGAAAAAACTAGAACTATATATTGGTTTTTACGAAGTAGGTATTTCCGCTAAAATAGATTATATTAATTCAAACTCCTATAATATTTTTCTATACGTAACAACAAACTTCGTAAGCTTTGAAGAAAATTCTGTTTAAGTTACTCAACTAATAGATTAAACATTATAATATTAAATCCAATGCATTTACACATAACAAAGAAATAAATAACAGCAAACGTAAACGATTAAATTTAAGTAAATTTCAGAAATGCATGAGTTCAGTTTCATTTTAACGTGCATTCCGAGTTCTGGAGTGAATGACGGGTTGAAATAATTGAACCTATAAATTATCCCATTATTTTTCATAGTATCAGCTTACTGCAAAGCTTTATAAATACATAACATTCTACTAAGGAATAAGCAAAGATATATAGTACACCAACGTTTCGTGAGTAAATTATAATTATCATAACATAATCTCATCATCAGCCTAGCCTTTTCCCAACTATGATGAGGTCGGCTTCCAGTCTAACTGGATGCAACTGAGTACCAGTGTTTTAAATGGAGTGACTGTGATCTAACCACCACAAACCAGTCACCGGGTTGTTGTCAGAGTTTTTGGCTTCTAGCTACCCGTAAGATAGATCTTTGACAGTTAATCAAAGATCTACAAATTACGGCAAATAATTATCTCTTGAAAAGTGTTACGTGACTGACATGTTTTATTTACTGTTCTGAGTTCTCGTTACCGTGACGATCCAATTAAATCTCAGTGAAAAATATATTTTTAAGAACTATCGAATCATAAATAAATATGCATGCAAGTTTGTCTACGGTCTGAATTATGAGGCATACCTATCTGAATATCAGAACCAGTTAATACCCCACTAATTACATTGCCGGTAAAACGATGTCCGACAAATAAAAATGCATTTATTTTTAATTTTAAACCTTTTGTGTTTCTTTGTGTCGTCTAATTTGTAGCACGGATTTTATAAAAAGTGTATGACAATGGCCCGCTTAGATCATGAGGGTAGGAAAACACTGACAAAGCAAATAAGGTTTTTTTACTTTTATTAAAGAAAAACGTGGCTCCCGGCTAGGAAAAACCGAAGCAGGGCGTACTATTAAATACAACATTTTTAATAAAATGTAATAACAATAGAGCCATTGTCATAAAAGCATAAAGGTTGCTAATCTTTTGTTGTAACTATCTTATTATTATGACTATTCTATTTCAATGTTCCTCAAGATATAATTTAAAATATCTAAGAGTACGTAATTAATGACAACAGTCAACGAAAACGCAAAGCAATGCCATTGGTGTTAATTAAAACACACAAAGCATATTCTTTAGTTTTTATCGCCAGCATTTAATATTATTTGAATAGCA
The DNA here is from genome assembly GCA_963891755.1 of Pyrrhia umbra. Lineage (NCBI taxonomy): Eukaryota > Metazoa > Arthropoda > Insecta > Lepidoptera > Noctuidae > Pyrrhia > Pyrrhia umbra. Next base: position 1,090,161 of record OY982916.1, on the reverse strand, counting down.
GTATATCCCATGAATTATAAGTTAGATCAAGTCCTTTCATATTGCGGCTCGGCGTAATCGTAAATAACTCGAGGTGGTTGCGGTCCCCACGCCGGGAAATACCTCTGTATGCTCCACTTCCATGCAGAAGTTTTATTTTATCTGCATGGTGTCTGCGTCTATCTATCGCAGTTTATTTATAACAAAGGAAATAAATGAAAGACTGGTCATAGGATATTTTTGTTGTTAGATATTATGCTATGATTGTAGTACTCAGTTTTTTGGGGATATCGAATTTAAATGGTATTTTTTATGAACCATAATTTTGAAAAATTAGTTATAACTAGCTGTTTCCCGCAGTTTCACCCGCATCCCGAGGGAACTACTTAACGCACCCGGGTAAAAAGTAGCCTATGTTGTTCCTCAGGATCTATTCTATCTCTGTACCAAATTTCATTTATATCGGTCCAGTAGTTTTGACGCGAAAGCGTAACAGACAGACAAACAGAGTTACTTTCGCATTTATAATATTAAGTAAGGAAGTCTCTAGTCAGTACCTAATAGCTTGTTACGTGATGGTAACCCTGGATCACGAATAGGAATAAGATGTACAATTAGCACATTATATACCTTTTATCGTAGTCTCGTTATGCCTGATAAATTCAGCGAATGACACGAAAGTTCAACTGTCAGCGTCGAACTAAGATAATATTAAGATTGTTTTTCAGTAGAGCATAATAAGAGTTTTGTTTTACGGTTTTTTTTTGCGGTAGGTACTATTGGATACAGCACGCATTGTCAGGAGGTTTCTCTCTGGAGCCGGTAACTTGAACCATGTTCCTAAGCCGGTAGAGTGCTATTTTTATATTTTATAAAATTATACATCACTACATAGTATAAAACAAAGTCGCTTTCTCTGTCTCTATATCCCTATGTGTGCTTAAATCTTTAAAACTACGCAATGGATTTTGATGCGGTTTTTTTAAATAGATAGAGTGATTAATGAGGAAAGTTTTTTTATCCATTAGCTAAAATATCGTGGGCTTAGCCGCTGGTGTGAAGCTAGTGTGAAATAAATTAAAAAAATATATCAGCACTTCTCTTTTGTCGAGGGTTAAAAACAGTTTTTTAGGCATGACATGAGAAAACTAGTCGTAAACTGTAGGTGTAGACTGCAGCTGAACAATTCACAGTTTAAAATTGAAAGTCATGTCACAGTCACACGTATTGAGTCAATTTGCTACAGACAGCATCAATCCCAAGTAGGCACTTATCTTAATTGGTGGTGTTTACGCGGCCATGTTCGAATCGATTATACACTTAGGTGTTAGTGATATGAAGTGTTAAGAAAATCTGAAATCCACACAAACAACCAGAATCCATTGCGTTTGCGAACCGTACCGATACATCCATGAAACTTTATTTAGTTTTATTATTGGCTTTCGAAACAGTTCCCGATGCCCTTTAAAAACTTTATTCCCGAACAATATTAATCAAAACTTGGAACATCGGGACACTGAGTGCAGTTGTCGGTCAACTTTTGGTGTTTCCATTGAATTCGTACAAAGTTAATTGAAATGCAAAGTGTTGTTCGAGGATAGAAGAGCAACCTATTAATTGCGGATTGCAGTAGTTGTTTTTGGGGGAGATAATGTCTGTACCGGCTTATACCACACCGATCGGGAAACAGGTTGGTTTTGTGGAGTTTACAGTCTCCGCCGTGTATGACTGCATGCCACTTTCATGAAGGGTGACAGAAGCGCTTGTTATGCATGACATTCACGACCCCTCAGCCTACATCCCCTGCAACCCGGCAACCATACTCCTGAGCTATGTCTCAACAGGCTACTATGATCACCGACCCTCGATCCGCTGCGCTGGCTACAGTTCTGGTGGCATCAGTAAACCCTGAGGTTTCAGTTCGCGAGAGCGTCCGCCTTAGTTTACCTACACGCTTATTATTGTAAAATGATCTGCAATCTATCAAAAACAGCCAATTATCTATCGGTAACGAACTTTCATGTTATTATAATCTAGACTAAGGAAATTGGATGAAATATTATAGTTTGATAAACCGATTTTTCGTATGAAAATAGACTACGCACGAGAACAATACCTCAATGTTTTTTTTTCAATATTTAATCAAGAAATGCAACATACATACTTGCTACTTATAAACACATTAAATGTATTTGGCCTGGCCCAATATTTGTTATTGTGTACCCAGCGTCCAGCGTAGTGTTTGCGATACGGGTACCCGGTTATAATCTTTTACGCCGTTGAAAATATATTTCATATGATTCATAATTGTGAATTGCGTTCGCGAGTATCTATAGCTCATAGTTAACTCGTAGTCGGGGAGGCCGATTTAAATGTGTAGTCAACTGGAGAACGGCCAAGAATCCTGCTCAGCTAGTATATTGAAGGATTGATGAAATTTTGCGCTCTGGTAAGACATAGCATTTTTAGGTTTATTTTTATTATTTTTTATGACAAAGTATACTGGAAAGATAGTGCATTTTACGTAGTTTTGTAATGGACAGTACATGCTTCCTTCTACTTGGAACTGATGCCTATTATCTCCATTATTGCCTAATTAGGAACTGACTCACCATACTGTACCTTGTGAATACAGTACACGTTATGTACATACGTATTGTACGATATTTTTGGCATCATCATCCTAAATTGTTGGTGTTTAAGATTTGAGACTACATTATTGGATTTGTACATCAGTTAGGTACTGAATTGTAAATAGTCTTAGCCATTTTTAAACGAGTTTCTTCAAGGTTGACGTGGAGGCAATAGATCTGACTAAATGTAAGTAGTATGGTCAAGGTTGCTATTATCTGTGATGTTTATGAATATGTATAGTTATGTACATATGTGTATGTGACGTGGTACCTCCACAGTACTATACATTGTTTATTTAGTGATAAAAACTAAATTTGCAATATTCCTTGGAACTCACTGTTCTGGATATTAAATAAACTGGATATCCTGGCATTTCCTAACTTTTAAACATTAGTTTAATATTGTCAGAACTTTTTGAATGTATATAACAGCTTGATAATAGAATAAACTGTATGGATTTATTAATCATCTTAACTTAATTAATCATCCATGTTTTAGAGGACAATATCGCTCAAAAATTCCTGCAATTTTTGTAATTCTAACAAAATGATAAATGAACATAATAGTAAAATTAATAGATTTAGATGTAAAATAATAAATATATAGAAAAAATAACACATGGCATTCAAAATTAGGAATAACATTGTCATAAAAAAATGTTAATCGAACCGAAATAAAATATGATTGTAGAATGTTCACTTACTTGGCTTGGTGTAGTTCTGGGGAGATGCATTGTAGAAGTAGCAGTAGACCCCAAAGGCCAGCACAAACAGCAGAAGCAGCAGGATCCGGGTGGAAAATGGCCGGCAACGCAGGACCCGGGTCCTCATCGTTGAATCTGCAAATCAAGCATATATTGTTATATATTTTTTCTAAATAACCATATTAGATATTTAGATATTAATTTCATAAAAAGTATTTTATTAAAACTGGTTATGAAAAAATGTAGATAACCTCAGAACTTGTATTCGTTTTTTTTTCAGTGATTTAGTAAACCTATCTGATAGGAAAGTGCTATCCAAACTATAAGGTTCGAATGGAGTTTGATGAAAATAAATCGAAATACAACATAAGCTATCAAATAGAAACTTTATTCTTTAATATGTATAGATTAATTTTCTTCGTCATAAAAAAATATTTTAATGAGTAAAATAAATGACGTATTCGAAATTCAAACTATGAATTTATCAATTGAAAAAAAAAACACCTTGTAATCACCGCTATATAGGTACCTACGTAACGCCATAGTGTACTTGTTTACATTATTTATCACTCGATTATTCTATTTAAAGCTTTATTGTAATCAAACTAAAATTTTAATTTACGAAACTCTTCATTTCAGGTTCAATATCTAAAAAAACAAAATTCTATAAATGTACTTTACCAGCTTAAGAAAACGAAAACTAAAGATAACAGTACGTCAAGACGATTAACACGACCAGTAGAAACAAAAAACCTCCTTTGAACAACAATCAAAGTTACCTTATTTCATCAAAACTTAAATTTAAAAACTAAAATAAAACTTTATGCACAAAAAAGTCACGGCGTTAAAAAAATTTGGTTCTTCCTTCAATCGACTTTGCGTAAACAGTAAACAGTGGAGATGCGGCAAACACTTCAAAGTACTTAAAATAAATTTACTCACATTTTATCAGTCACGACTTTTTAAAAGGCAAAGTTTACATTTTATTTTACTCGTAACAAACTCGATTATTTATTTATCTGCAGTGTAAGTTATCGGCTCACGCTTGCATACAGTAGCCAGACGCCACTGACAACTGCGTGCTTGAACCAACTCACGACTACGGCTACAATACCGATTGGCAATGGCAACTCGCTTGCTACTGAGTTGCCAGCCTTGTTCAACATTGCTACCAAGCCACAAGTATTAAAAAATCAGGTGCCGATTTTTATTTTTTTTAGTTTAAATTAAATGTTGATATAGTAATTTAAGTATGATTAAATATTTAAGGTAAATGCAAGTTTTGTTTATTTTATTCCAATCAGTATCAGAACTGAATACGTACAATTGAAAGTATGATTTCTATCATTAATTTTAGCAGCCGTTTAAGAAGGTACAATTTGTTTATTTGTGTATTTTTCAAAAAAATACTTTAAAGTGGGGACTTACTCGCGTAATTTGATAGTGCCGCCGTGATGGCGCCACTCTCGACGAATAGACTATGTGCGGGTACTGCGGTCATATCAATCAACAATTCTTTTCTACTGGCTCTAGCCCTAGTACGAAAATGTAAAAAACAAACGTTTATGTTTTGACTGGTACCTATTTGTTGTTATTATGTTACGTCGATTGGCTGAATGGAAATGGAATTTCGTAATTATGTATTATCACAGGGTTGATAAATTATCTACTAATGTTGAGATTATTAAAATGAATAGTTATTAACAAAATATCAAGACGTACAGCAGTAGAGCTACATTTATTTTAATTGAATTCCTCCACTCCTCTCCCCCATTTTCAATGTAATAATAATACAAAAACGACACCACAGATATAGGAATTTGCTACCGAGCTACTTAGGTAAAATTGGCGGATTTGTTTTTAAATTAAGCCTGATAAAAACTGTCGTAAATAATTATTGTTTTCAAATACTTCATAATCAGGATCGAGGGAATAAGAACCAAAAACCGTTACCGATATACATATTACCAGCCCTAACTATTTAATTAGTTGTGCCTTATTTTAAGGTTTTTATTTTAAATTTCGTTTGATTAGTATTCTCAAATTTTATTTAACTTCTGAACGCATAACGTTGGAAGTGACATCTTTCGAATACCAGCATTAGAAAAATATTACTAAATGGGTAGAAAAAAGTACGCTAGTAAAAAGTAGTCAACATTATTGTTTTGATGTTTTCAATGCATTTTTTTTGTAGAGATCTTATATATTTTATAATGATATCATAATTCAAAACGTTTAAATAGCAAGGTTAGATATTTATTATCAAATAATAGTAATTATTATTTACTAACGATAGGTTTTAAATGATGTCTCTTTAACATTATACCTAATATTAAATAATGGGTTAGTTCAGGGGAGTTAAATGAAAATAACGCCAAAACTTTATTGATAAAAAATGACTGAAAAGCTAGACAGTAAACCACGTTCGTTAAAGGGTAAAGTATGATCTATTAATTATATCGTTAGTGACAAACAAAACAATAAAGATTGTAGATAAGTATATGAACATAGCTACATTATAGTAGCTTATCACCGTTCTGTTTGGTCTGTAAGTCTGGTAAAGTGGTAACGCGACTCAATCTGCTACAAGCTAGGAGGGCGGTGTATCGTGTATTAAATTGTTTACTTTGTTGCAATTAAACATGAGATATAACGAGCTCGGGCAAACAGGAATCAAAGTCTCTCATATCAGCTTGGGAGGCGCTGCGTTCAGTAACTTCTACGGGTAAATATTCTCATAAATTAATAATGTACCTAATAAATACCTACATAAAAAGATGTTTTCTTTTCATTTGATGTTCTTTTAATGGCAAGCCGGTGATCATTACTCAAGACAATTTTAACCTACTTACTACCTATGATATTAAACTGCAGCTTACGATATTATTATTATCAATCATTTAGCGTTTGGATTTATGAAATCTTACCTACTACATAGTTATAAAGACGGCGTTGACCGGCGGCTGTTGGCTTTATTGTTTATGCTTTTTTTTGCCAATTTATTTTTATTTTAACCCTAACGGATGATGTGACAACTCGTAAAGCGTATGTGTTTGTTCGGAGGAGCGGTTTAAATATGACTGCGTTCGATTTATGTACCTACTACTCAGTTTTGTTACGGTCAAGGCTGATTTTTATAGATCGTTGACATTGATATTTGTTACGTCAATACGCTTCGTAAACTACACTTCGGCTTGTGTAGATTTAGGACCTATGCCGTATGCGAGATTATAACTAGACTAACAAGGGCGTGAGCGAAGGGAGTAACGGAGCGTTGATAGTAGCGGAGCGGGAGCGATAGCGGGAGGCAATTTTGTTTTCTACACAAGCAAAAGACGATGATGTTCGAGTTCTAGTTTCGTATTACTTAGGTAGGTAGGTAGGTATCTACTATAAAAATATCTAACGGTTTGTGGGAATGCGAAGCTAAAGAATCTGTGAATGGAAACGACATAAATGTTACAGTAACTTATCCCTGTGTACTCGCGCGCTCATTACTGTCATCTCTGTTATTTCGAGAGCGAGCGACAGCTGTCGGTCGAACAATGTGGCCAGCGCACCACTCTGTTTCGCTCCGCTCATGTCGCCGCCACAGCTACAGGCAAGACCACGGCTTTACGCCTACCTAGCCTAGTGTTAAAAACCGACCAAGTGCGTGTCGAGCCACGCGCGATAGGATTCTGTAATTCGACTGTAACTCTGTAATCTATGCCGCGTTTATGTCGCGGAAAGACAAACTTAATATAGTATCTTTTATATAAAATGGTTCCTTGTCGACTACGGAACCCTAAAAATAGGCCAAGTGCGTGTCGAGTCCCGCATAATGCTGGGTTTCGTTGTAAATTTTACTGTAAGCGCTGTACCTAACCTACTTCGCCGTTATCAGTTTTAATTTTAACTTTTATGTGGGTATAGTTATCCCGACGACACCTACCAACGTGTAGAGGTAGGTGTCGCAACCTACGCAAAAAAAGTTACCACTGCGTTAGCGTGACTAATTTGTAGGTATAGGTATCCATACCACATTTTAGTTTGCTAGACTATGAGCTAGACCGCGGACATAAAGACTGTCAGACATAGCGAAATTACATATGTATTTCTTCCTTCAACTTCCTTGTTGACTATGGAACCTCAAAAGTTGTAAACAGGTTCAAATTAAATGTTTATTTTAGTCTATGTGTGTACCTATATGTTTTGTTTAAGTCCAGACTTCTAGAGGCAAAACATATGATAAGCATCAGTGATTAACTGATTACGTACCTAATAAAACTGTTTGAGATATAATTTTATTGTGTTTACCAATTTTGTGATAACTGCATAACAATTACTTAAATACATAAAAGTACTGTAGGGATGTATTTTTATGTATTTCCAATGTATAATTTTAATAAATTATTAAATTTAAATCCAACCGAAACGCCGAGCGCTTTGAAAAAATTAATACTGATAGATTTAGATATATATATATACATAGATATATATATACATAGATATATATATATATCTATGTATATATATATAGTTCCTATATAATGGTATGATAAACCGATTTTAATAAAACTTACACTAACCAAGTGGACACATGTAAGTACTTATACGATATCTAATTGTTTATACTCTATACTTATGAAATTAGTCACACTTGTAAAAAAGCCCAATAGTCTAACATTATAGATATATCGAGCAATTCCAACGATATCTATTTCGTACATCGAATTGATACTTTAAATTACAGATTCTTCATTTTGATCAACCGTTTAAAAACTATAGAGGTTCTCGCAGTGGGCCTAGCACGAATCACTTTTGAAAAAGTATTCGTATCAAAAGCGATTTTCGAATCAACCACAACCACACACCGGAGCAAAAAATGTGTTTAGAATACCCATGTTAATAACAATTTGCAGCAATCCAAAGATTTTATTAAAATAAATAAAAGATTTAAATAAATAAATATGTAGTTTGTAAGAAGCGAGTATTTTCCATTCAAAAATCGCTGTCGATACGAATACTTTGCCCACTGATCGGAATATTTTTTTGCACTACAGATAAAACAACCTTTGACATACGAATAATATTAAGCGATTGAAACCTCAGAACTGTACAGAACAAAACAGCCTAAACGGAGGGCGGCGACGACTACATACCCGAGTTTTCGAGTTTTAACCATCGATATATATCCATAGAGATGCAATCCCGAACATTACGCGGTCACAAAAACGTAACCATTTTTTAGAATGCAGACGTAGCTTTGAAACTAGTAATCATTTTGATGTAAAATTATATCTATCTCTCTCACACTAACCGAAACGTAATGTTCATGACATCTGTATGATAAGGATGGCATTTACTACAAATTTGCCCATATTATTGTTAAAATCGTCCTGCTGTACTCTGATAGATTCAAACTAGCTTCCAAGTGACAGATGTCATGAATTTGGACTGGTCAGAACCTTTATGGCACGCATTTTGCTTGGTGATTGCACATCTAGTTACTTTAGTTACATATATATCTATGGTTTTAACTATTATAGATACTGTCAATAATCTGTCAAAACTGTTTTTGTCTCGGCTTTGATTGCCTAGTCCGCCGGGGCACTTGGGAGGCACGGTCTAACCGACTTCCCCTTTGACATACACGACATGACACTGCACTCTGCAACTGGCAGGCGAAAATAAAACAAAAACTAAACGTTTCAGTCCATTTTGTTAAACATCTACTAGTCCATTGAAAAGTTACATTTGGGGTTGCGTTTTTTAGAGGACGCAATTTTATTTTTTTGATGTGTAGGGGGGGTCAGTGTAAAGCTAAAACCAAGTTTGTGGGGTCGCCACCCTTGTCCCCCGGCCGCCATCTTGAAAATAGGGGTTGAAAAGGTTTTCACGATATATCTCCTAAACTGTTTATCCGATTTAAAAAAAATCTTGACATTTTTGTTGCAAATTAAATTCTCTACAACTTTGGTCCAGAAACTTTTTGTCATAGAACTATAAATAAAAAAGTTATAAGCGAAAATGTTCAGAATTCCAGAAAAAAATATATATTTTTCGATATAACTTTTTTTTATCATTTTACGAAAAAATGATATTAGACCATTTTTGTAGATCGTTTTACGAGGAACAACTTTTATGTAAAACATTTTTCATTAAGTCTATAGCTAAGGTTTTACAGCGCTCCGAAGTAATAGGCCAGTGCTTTTAGCCTCTAAAAACGGTAAAAAGTGAATAAAATAAAAGTAGGATGAAACCCATTGGAAAAGGAGGAGAATATAATAAAAATGATAGGAAAAATAAATTACGGGCGATCTGAGGTCGGGAAGTGGGGGGAGAGGGGGGTTAAAGTTAAAAAAATGGTTTTTCTCAATTTCCGGCAAAACTACAAGTCCTATGAAAAAAAGTTAAATGGCAAAATTGTAGGTAATAAAAAGACCTACAACTTTTGTATTGACACTTTTTCACATAACCTCAAAATTTATGTGAAAAATCCAAAAATCCAAGTTTTTGGAGTTTAATTTTTATCTTTTACAATAATTATTTTTTTTCCACGAAATTTGGTGAAAACTTGCCTTTTTATGTCCCAAACACACTGTAATTTATTTTATTTAAAATAATTATTTTTTAACCTGATTTTGACTTAATATCGAAAAAACACCCTAATTTTCAATCGAAAATTCTCGCGTCAAAATATCACTTTTTAAAAAAAAGTCGGTAGTCTTTTTGTTTGCTGAAATCTCTACTTTCTGATGGTATAAAAAAATATTTACATTTCTATGGTAAATGTTCTCAGAAAATATAAAGAAACGCTACGAAATAACAGGTAGTAAGGCCTGATGGTTCTGAACATTTTCGCTTATAACTTTTTTATTTATAGTTCTACGACAAAAAGTTTCTGGACCAAAGTTGTAGACAATTTAATTTGCAACAAAAAATGCTAACAATTTTTTTTAATTAAATTAATAGTTTAAGAGATATATCGTGAAAACCATTTCAACCCCTATTTTCAAGATGGCGGCCGGGGGACAAGGGTGGCGACCCCACAAACTTGGTTTTAGCTTTACACTGACCCCCCCTACACATCAAAAAAATAAAATTGCGTCCTCTAACAAACGCAAGGTTAGGCCTAAAAAATGTAACATTTCAATGGACTATACGTACCTCCATTTATTTGTTTATAGCTAAAGTATGTTTCGATTGAATATGATTTAATTAACAACAAACCAATGCACTTAGTTAAATTTTCACAAATTCACTGCATTCTGATGCTTTCATTTCCAAAAGGCTCAAATTATTTAATTAAAATATCTAATATTATAATATCAAAATATGTGAATTCCATATTTTATAGGGTGCCCACTTCATTATTTTTTTATTACACATTTTATGTCCCTATACATATAGCTCATGTAAGTACATACTTACATGAGCGCTGCGTATCCGCGTTGAGCTAGCGTGGTGATCATCGCTCATAACTTCTCTGTATGAGAAGAGGCCTGTGCCCAGCAGCATCAGGATGATAATGATCATATACATATAATATTATACTTAATTAGACACATCATCTTCGCATAATACTTAAGTATATGTGAAATGCAAGGATGACTCCGTCTGTCTGTCTCTAAAGCGTTTTCAAGGTAAAAAGGCTGATCTGATCATCATGATCTACAAAGTTACTGTTTTCCGCAGTTTAACCCGCGATTTATCAGCATACAAATAGGTAGCTGTTTTATTTTTAAAGCGTAAAACAATCTTTCGTATCAACTCGTTGTATTATTATTATTAGTTAAGGTTTAATTATGTTTGCAATTTTAGATCTTTTGACGAAGAGAAGGGCTTGCAATTAATAAGAGAAACTCTCGAATGCGGTGTTAACTATGTGGAGACTGGACCTTGGTACGGCAGCGGGACTTCCGAGCGAACTATCGGCAAGGTACGTACTCAATTCAGAGATTAACTTAGAGACTATGAGAAATTCTAGAGACAGGTGCGGTCGCAGCCAAATATTGGGGGGAGGGGGGGGACATCAACAACCAAAATTGGCCGAACTGTTGGTCGAAGCCGAAGGTTTCAAGCAAGATCCAAAATTGAACGATCTTTTACGATTAATGACCTACCAATGCGTCATTACAATAAAAAATTTCGTAAATTGTTTATTTTTAGGAGTTTTTCAATTAGATGTGTACGAATTTGGGGGGGTCATATCCTGTGACCTCTCGGACCGCCACTGCCTAGACTAGAAACCTTAGAGACTTTAGTGAAAACGAAGTTTAATTTTTTTTGCGACAGTGGCCCTTTACAGGTATCATCAGGGTGCCTACGTTTAAAGTAAATCGTCCGGTTCTTTCGGACATCCCAGACCTAACAAGCCCTAGTGACTACTTCTACAAAAGAGAACATATTAAGAATTACAAACTGCGAAACACAAACCTGAAAATAAAACCAACCAATTCAATTAAAACAAAAAAAAAACAAGCCCTAGTATCAGAGTTTCCCCAAATCCGACGGCCGGCGTCCGACATGGAATTAATAATTTCGTTGTTCTTTATCCATGCCCCTTTTAAATCAGTATCGTCAACAATAGTGCTAGTTGCATGAAGTATACACCGATACGAAGTAGAGCCACGTTTCGCAACATAACGTCAATATTATTCGTGCTAAGCTTACTGAATAAACTCCAGGGCTTCAATAGTCTGTACCAAGTAATTATAATATATGAAAAATTTAAACAAAATTATAACCTATTTTGTTATAATTTTACGAAATAGATATTGAATAATGAAAGATGATGTTTAAAGCATGAAATTGACATAAATGCGCCATCCTTACACCATTTGTGTTTATTTTAATTTTGTTTACATTTTCGTAAAATCAATTGAAACAGACTATAGTTCGAACGATGCTTTGTATCGGTTTAGAGTAAATAATGGTGCGGTACGTACCGGTTAAAAGCATAACTTTTCTTTTTGGCGGTAGGCGGGTAAAACTGGCTAGAGGTAAAACCGATGTTTGCATTTAAGTAGTCTTTGTCTAACCAAGTAGGTACTCATTGATAATGAGTGCAATACAATAAAGTTAACGGTCTACAAAAATAGTTGTTTTTTAGGTATTTACCTAGATAGAAATGACACTTAAACATTAAATTCTAAATTTATCCGAGTGCAACAATCTTTAGGGGATGGTGCAGCATGTCTTTTTCTTCCATCTCTATCAGCAATCACCTCAACTTTAATCACAAAACATGATATCAATAATTAGCATACATTTAAGTAAACATTTATATCATAAATATTTTGACGAACTTAAAATAATAACAAATAGTGACCGCATATTATTTTTGATGCATCCAGCTGTATAGTCCATCCAGCGTTTCTAAAGTGTAATAAAGGCTAATTATTTCGTATTACGCCCAACTCAAGTCGCTAAAGATAAAATTAGAATTTATGATAGACTGTTGATTTTATATTGTAGGCTTTAGAAAGGGATTTCTGGAAATCCACCCTAGAGGCGAAAAGGGGTGTCAAAGTTTGTACAAGAAATAATATTGTTCTAGTCTTTACTTGAAATTTGCTTCATTATATAACCAATTTCATAATTTTTAAGACACTTCGAATGATCACAATGGTTGTTTAGTCGGCATTTTTCTGAAAACGGTAGTTAAAATATTACACTCTAATCTCATACATACATACATACATACACACAATCAGAAGTCAGCCCTGGAATACCTTGCTGACTGACTGACTCCCTAGGCATCGAGGGCTTCTGAATGAAAAAATTAAACAGTTTTATTCCGTATTTAAAATCTGTATTTTTAGCAGATAACACAGTCGATATAAAGTTCATTATCTATTACGTTCAAAAACTGTTTATTTTCAGCCTAGTTTGAATAAATGTTTTTTTTTCAATTAAAATATTTGATTGTAGCTTTTCCCGCAGTTTCACGTTCACAATTTATTTCATACCCCGGTTTCAATTTCAATCTATCCCCATACAAAATTTAAGCATAGGGGCTAGACAAGTGGCATAAACGCTAGTAGAATAGAATACACAATGTATGGGAATGACATTCGTTTACGACTAGCTATCTGTCATTCCCATACATTTTGTATTCTATTCTACTAGCGTTTGTGCCACTTGTCTAGCCCTCCAGGAGTGTATGTCGATATATTCAAGAATATATTTGCGTCGAAGTGTTATAGTAGCGAAGCCGCGGACGAAAATCTTGTATTTAATTGAAAGGAATTAACTCGTGACTGTGACCCAGACTGGACACAGATGGCGGACAGATTCGGGGACTCATCACGTTGTTAATTTATTAATCTGTCTTGGCTTGCGATAAAAACATATGTGGCTTCAATTCACGCATTAGTTTTTCCCTTAAAAGTTCAATTTAGGTAAACTACAGACTATTCCAAAAAAAACTGTTTCAATATATTATTATGCATTACAATAAATATTAGCTAATTTACAGTTATGAATGTTTGTTTTGTTGTTTACCCAACTAGAGTACCATCGAAAGTTGCAGTAACGGCCAGATTTAATATCACATCAATCCGTAGATTTCCTTACTAGAGATAGAATTTTGACATAAGGTCTACTGATTGATTGATATTGAATATGAATCTGACCGTAAAAGATTAAATAACAAGAGTTCACAGAAGCGGCTATTCTCATTATTAGGTCTTAATTTCTTGGTTCCATCGACCACCATATGAGGTTGCTTGTCCGATAGAAAATAAGTAGGTACATGCTACGTCTGTAAAAGTACTTCAGCCTAAGTCATTCTTCTTTCTTATTATCGACACAAAGTATGGTTAAACTAGGTTCCGCGGTTTTAGTCGCACCTAAGGGAACAGGCGCGGTCGCAGCGAAATATTGGGGGGGGGGAGAGTCATCAACAACCAAAATTGACCGAAGTGATAGCCGAAGCCGAGGGTTTCAAGCAAGCTCCAAAATTTAATGATCTATAACGATTGACGACTTACTATAATTACCTACAGTTAAAATTTTCGTCAATTCTTCATTTTTAGGAGGCTTGTCAATTAGACGTATATCATTTGGGGGAGGTGGGGCATGTCCCCTGTGTCCCCCCCGGATCACCATTGAGGAACTACGCCGCGTACTACTATCATGCCTATTTTCACCATGTTTCAGCTATTTCACCGTAAACCTTAACAGACAGACGGACAGCCTGAGTTACTTTCGCAAATTTTTAACACACCTAATTTTTCATTAAATTATAATAACAATGTATTGTTTGTTACCATTGATAAATTATTACGCAGTAGTATACCGACGTAAAAAATATTTTTGTACCTAAATGATGAACAAATGTGTCATTTATTTAAACCTCTTTGTTTCGCTTTACTAAAAATGCATTGATATTTATGTTACTGATGAAAATATTGTTGGAATGTGTCACGCCGCCGCACAGTGGGCTGAAACGGGCCGGTAAAGGACTTAGCATTTAAAAAAAAAAAGTTTCTTTTTCTGAAATTTTAAATATTGAGTTGGATTTATCTATCGATTATAAGTAATTATTTCTATGAGGGTCATTCAGATAACTTAGTATTTTCGGAGTTATAAATATCCAAAGTAATTTTTGTATGAAGCAAAAGAAAAAAATGTGAAAATCTCGAAATTCTCAAATTTTCTCAAAGAATTGACTCTACGTATGCATAGTACGTATATTTGTCCTATTTTAGCGCCTATTCTCGGGTTGCGATTTTCTGCGTTTTGGTCGCAAATTCAAATTTTGTTCTCTATTCCACACCACCATAGAGGTTAAGAAATGGCGCGTTTTTTTTATGTAGTGGTCTCCCGTTTAGGACTAATAAAATAAATAAGTAAAAATCACAATCACTACTGGCCACTGCACTGTTTTAATTTAATCACTGTCAAGGGTATCCACATTAACGAATGCAAAATTTTCGTATTCGTCATCATCAAATGTCTGTTTCGCATGTTGCACTTGATAATAAGATGGAAATATATTACTGTCTTTTTCGTTAACACTTGTTCTTAAATATACAATACGTATTGCCACTTGGTCAGCTTAAGTGATAAAAATAACCCTAAAGCCTCATCCGGAGAAAACACAAGTTTTGTTTCTTTAACAGATATGCACTTTTTTGCATCTTGGGGATTCTTTAGTAAATGTTCTAGTATTTTAGCAACCTCCTCATTCCCATCCGCTTTCAACTGCTCAAAATATGCATATTTTATTTCGTCCGAAGATAAATGAAAGTTTTCTGCACGTCTTTTTTCTGTTTAGGCGCTAATTCACAAAAAGGTTTTCTTGGGCTTTGTTCGGTGGAGACACCGACAGAAACTTTTGATGGTGATACAAACTGAGTTGATGTACTCGGTGCTGGTTGATGTTCATTACTGCCTATTAAACACTTAATAAAGTCTGGCCATATTACGTTTTCTTGTAACCATTCACTTTTTTTAGTTCTGAATATATTTTCTTTACGATAAGCGTTTTCCCATCTTCTATTTAAATTATAACAAAATTTTGCACAAAACAACTTTAAGGTCTTTTCGTGATCATCACTTAATTCGACAAAAAAATTAGACCTTATCTCACTACACAAACTGTCATTATTTTTAATACTGCCACTGTTTTTTAAAATAATGAAAAGATCAAGGTTTGTCACTAAATTTTCAAACATTTTCACAAATACAAAATAACAAATAAGTAAGTAATTAATGTGTGGGGGTAGTGCGTCTATTATGGTGGGTAATAGAACACTGAAGTACGTTTGAATGCAACCGAACATTCCGTAGGTACCCTATCGTTGCACCAATCACGTTACGACACGTCATAACTTGTTGTTGCGCTCGCGCACTCTTATCCCTTGATTCCCGGAAATAAGTCTCAAAACAAATTACGTCATACCTACCTATGGTGGTGGAAAATGTCGAACATTGTTTTTTTTTTAAAGAACTAAGTAGGTATTGAGGTTTTCAGGCCGTTTAGTATACATTATTTTCAATTTCAATTTAATTGGAATAAATTGCTTAACTAAAATAACATGACTCTTCATACAAATTTGATATGGCTATATCTCCGAAAGTACTCGTTAAATTAAAAAAAGTCTCAGAATAAAAACGTTTTAAATTTATGCCTAGATACCAAAAAAATACATTTTATCTCTTAAGACCCAACCTTGTAATCCCAGCCCACTGTGCGCCGTTTCGAGCGTATTGTGGTATTAAGTACTTATATTCTATAAATCAATTTTATATTTAAAAATGAAAATGATGATTTTAATTGGGAACATCGAGGGCTGTGGCGACTACAAACACTACAAACGAGTACCTTTGTGACTCTTTGCGAATTTAAATATCATAAATTGAACGAAAATAATTTATATTTTTCACTGTGTCATAGCTGCGTATATTACATACCTAGCTGGTAAGGATAAATATAAAGTACGACATAACATTCATGTTTTCGAAAAACAATAGGTTATATATATATAATATAATAGCTATATAATAGGTAGACTATATTAGATGCACTAAAGAGAATATCGCTAGGATTCGTAGAGTGTCATTAAATGGCTTCAAGATGTATCTTGGGCTAAGTATTTAGTTCCAAAGATCAAATCTGAACATCATCGTTCAAGTAGGTACTAGTTGTGTTCACTACAGTGATAAAACTACTGAGCCAAACTATGTAAAATTTTATGGGACCAAATGGCAACTATTCCGCATCAAACTAAAGAAGAATCACGTAAATCGGATCATTAATCTCAGAGTAATCAGTGTACATAAACAAAATAAAACAATACCAATCGAATTGAGACCCTCCTCCTTTTTGAAGTCGGTTAAAATAAATTTTACTACGACTATGTAGATACTTGCTTTTCTCCTTGTTTTCCTTGGGGATCTCCTATTTCCATAAAATTATCATAAATACCTCCTAAGTCCTATTATGTCCTTATCCGTCATGGCCAACCTTCGCGCTAGGTAGCCCTCGATTGATTGACAAACATCCAATTTCACAAACTCACTAACAAACACAAAACCTTAGATATTATTATATTAATATAATAACTCACTAATCACTAAAACATGTGTAATATTCCCAAGAGCAGTGCGCTATCGTTTTATTGAAAAGACAATGTTAAGAAGCAACAAGTGTAAAAAGGTGTAGTCAATATAAGAATCTTAATTATAATTGTTCTACATGTGGAACACAAATACATTACCAGACGTAATTATTTCTACGAGCCACGTAGAGTAGTTCATTAAAAATCTATCTATTTACCTTTAAAGCTACAATTAGTTCCTGCTTAGTGCAGTGATCTATAAGTTTTTTTAGCTCAACCTGTAATAATATTCAATGCTAAAATATGTAGGTACCTACCTACATTTATTTAACCATATTATTTTTATTTTTATTTTCCTACTTACATAGCCGGTTGCATCACTTCAAGTCATTACGTATGAATACTGAATAGGTAGGTAGGTACACTTATTATACACTTATATTTTAGTCACAAAAGTTGATATCAATTATTTGCATAGTAGGTAATTTTGTCATTTATATCAACAGTACTTACATAAATAAATATAATAATTTAATAGACGTATATCATGATTCATGATCATGATGACAATAATAATAAAAAAACACGTAGGTATTTGTAACCTCATATTGGTGCAACTGGGTGTTTCTGTTCGTAAGGTCGAAGACCGACCCATTGATTGAACGTAAAGTATCAACAAAGCACACCAAATAATGTTATACTTTATTAACAGGCGCTGGTCGGAGTACCAAGGGAATCCTATTTCATCGGAAGCAAGGTTGGAAGATATGAGATGGCTACGGAAAGAATGTTCGACTTCTCCGCGGAGAAAACCGAAGCAGGAGTGGACAATACGCTGCGTCTACTTGGCTTAGACTACGTGGACTTGATACAGGTTAGCATGCGGGCGCTGCCATCCAGACTAATATAGCGTCGGCTATTAATCTCCCGGCGGAGGGGCGTCGGTAATAGTCGCGCGTAGTACCCTCGAACTTGACCTTCTATTTGATAGGTGTAAATCACGGCCCGAGATTGTCCAAGAGTTGCATTATTCTATATGCAGCGGCAATTGATAATGGCAGGTGACCTTGAGTGGTACAACACGCTCAATTGTTTCTGGCAACACAAATCGATAATGCGCACATCAAACCACACAACCAAAATTGTAAATTCATTGCAGTTTTACAACGAGACACCCTGTATGATTTTATTTGTATAGGTAACCGCGCAAATAGCTCAAATTATTGTTCAATTAGGTACACGGAATGCTTTGTTGTAGTCGTTCTTTTGCAGTGCATCCACTCAATTTATGCGATCAAACCGAACTGAAATGCACTGCGGTTAGTCAAAATTTGACTGCGTTATTATAAGTACCATTAATGCAGATATTTTCAATTAATTTTCAGGCGTAAATTACAATTTTAAATGAAATTCACATTAGTTCTGTTTAAATTGAAATGATATTATGAATTTTATTCGATTTATTGATACTGGATAGAACTACGACGCTGGATACTGGATGAGTACGTAGGCAGGGTTGGAGACAAGGCATTTGTATCTTGGCGGCAGATGTAGCCATTGTGCTGATAGTTATCTCTGAGGAGCTCTTAGCTAAGTAGCTCCCACTAGACAGAACCAAGTGGAAGGAGGCTCCCTCCTTCCACCTCCCTTCGGAGGCCTTTGCCCTGCAGTGGGACTCTATAGGCTAAAAAAAAAGTTCTGGTTTAAAATAAAAAAAATATCAGTTATAATTTTAATAATATTTCATTGGAATGCAAATATATGAATAACATGTGAAATATATTCCTACGAAATGTCCATAAATATTCAAAAAAACAAATAAAAATCATTCGTGTTAAAATTTTACGTAAAGTCTCTCTATAAATATGACGGCCGCGTATGAAGTGTATTTAAGTGTATCTATAGATTTATTGGCCTCGTTATATTTGTAAAAGGTTTATTCCACGTGACCTATTCTCCACCTAGTGTGGGGCAAATCGCCAATTGAACTGCATTAATATTTCCCAGTAAAGCCGGGATATCCTTCCCGCTTCTCGATCCCATTTCAGAGCTGTTTACTTTCCAGGGTTCCGTACTAAATGAATGGAATTTGTACATCATTTATTAATTCACCTAAGCATATGTTTGCCATTTAATTAATAAAACACACATAAAAATAGTATTTAATACTAGCTCATAATCGTAGTTGATTGTCCAAGACGGATTGGAGATTTCAGACTTTTGAAGTCCAGGTTTCCTCACGAAGTTTTCCTTCACCGTATATCAGTGTTCTCAAGGTACCTACATAATATATGTTATGTATCTTGGTAAAAGTCACGTTTCGAACCCGCACACTCGTACAAGAGATGCAGGCGCCTTAACCACTTAAAACCACGATTAGACCAGCATTGATTGCCGTGATTAACGTTTGTATGACTTAAACATGAAATTATATAAGCGCTTATTTATCGTACCATACCATATTAATGCAGGTACTATTCAATGAAACTAACATAGATGAATATCAATTGATCTGCGTCGCAGCGCGACTACCAATTAAAATAGGTAATTATTATTTGGTCGAAGGTTTAATCTAAGGAAATTAAAAACGAATGATAAACCAGACAATTATCAGGACGGCAATAGTTTAAAGTCTGGGATTTATGCTGGCTTGATTCTTGTGGGCTTAGCACGAATCACTTTCGAAAAGAAAATACGTTTTGAGATTAGCGCGCAGAATCACAATTCCTTTCGAGATTTATTATAATGTGCGACGATCAAAAATTGCAATAAATATCCAAAATTGTTTAAATCAAAATTCAAATTCAAAATATATTTATTCCAATTAGGCCGAGAATCAGCACTTATTGAACGTCAAATTTACAGAAGACAGCCCCCAAAACGCCCGCCCTTCACCACTTCCTATGTGTTATCGCTGGGAAGAAGTGGCGCAAGAAACTCCCTAGCACATGTCTGTCTATTTGGTTTTAAGAATCGTTTATTCGAATCAACTTCATTCTAAAAAAATCTACTTATTTACCAAATCCTGTATTTCAGGTCCATGACCCCACATTCGCGCCAGACATATCCATCGTGCTGAAGGAGACCTTGCCGGCCCTAGAAAAAGCCGTAAGAGACGGCAAAGCGAGATTCATAGGCCTCGCCGATTACGACATCGATCTTATGAAGGAAATAATCGAAGAATCCGATGTGAAAATTTCATCGATATTATCGTACGCGAAGTCGACGCTGTGTGATAATAGACTGCAGAATTACACGAATTACTTTAAGGTAATGTTTAATTACGTCTGTGTGGATTGTTTGAATGTGTTACTGATTGTTTTTCTATTTTTTTATCACGTTCGTTTTTAGACTTAAGTTAGCAAATAAGCGGTAATCTGGCGTCTTTGTTGCAAATGTTGTGTTTACCTGTAATTGGCATATATATTAGAACTTGCTGTTTCCCGCGGTTTCACCCGCATCCCGAGGGAACTACTTAGCGCACCCGGGTAAAAAGTAGCCTATGTTGTTCCTCAGGGTCTATTCTATCTGTGTACCAAATTTCATTTATATCGGTCCAGTAGTTTTGGCGTGAAAGCGTAACAGACAAACAAACTTTGTAAAATTTTCGCATTTATAATATTAGTTTGGATTAGTAGAATTGGAATGTTATTTGCATAGGTACAAATATATTATGTTTTTTTTTGAACAGCCATTGCTCAGCCACTACTACGCCAAATGTGTTAAATATTTAGTGTCCAATTGGCTAAGCAAAAGCGCTTTCGAAAAAGTTTTATTTTAAATAGAATTTACTCATTTCTCACACACGCATACATACAATCCTGAAAGTTTCGAATTGATGTCTGTAACTCCATCACGCAAAAACGACTGAACGTATAAGGATGAAATTTGGCATACAGATAGTTTATTACCCAGATTCACCTAAACGTCTCTTTATCCTGGAAAAATGTTAGCTTCTTCCACGTGGGTAAAACAGCCCGTTATACGTATCCCGGTAGGCACGCCGCCGACATACCTGTACCTACACTTGCATTGCATATAGTTAGGGCTGCCATCCGTCCGGATTTCCCCGGATTTGTTCTAGTTTAGAGGGCGTCCGGGGTGCGTCCGGGCAGGTTTTCAAAGAGCGTCCGGAGCAAACCCGGATACTTTTTACCTGATATCCCATCCCGATTGATTGAAAGGCAAGCAATGAATTAAAACAAATAATAAAAAGTGTCCGGGGAAAAAATGGAACTCATTCAAAATGTCCGGGTTTTTTATAGTTTTAGTCCAGGGTCGACGATTTGAGTGATGGCAGCCCTGCATATAGTGCAAACATGCAGTTATACGCATACCTACCGACCCTAATGTTGACTGCGATGCTCAGAAATTATTTGCATGGTTCCACATATCCTCACTGCTTCCAATGAATGTAGGTCGAAGTAGGCACGTATACCTAGGGCCTTACCATGACGTGCCAAATTAGGAATAGTTTCGTCGTGTAAAAGAGATGGTGCTATACGACGTTAGTAGCGGTGTCTCGCTCTCGCACCTGAATAGCGATTGCAAATACACATGGTTGTACGGCCCCTGAAACTAGTAATCATCATCCCATTACAACGTATCGAATGATAACACAATGCCGGACCGAAATTTTTTTTTTGTGTGTTTTTAAGGATACTGTTTGTATTTACAATTACAGAGCAAAGGAGTCAGTGTGATTAACGCGGCCGCCACTGGGATGGGGCTGCTCTCGAACCATGGCCCCCAGCCATGGCACCCCGCTAGCGATGACATCAAAGCCATTTGCAAGAGAGCTTCGGATTATTGCAGGGTACTAAGTTAAAAGTTTAATTTTGTAATTAGTAAAATTACAGGACGCTTTATTTATAATAACGCTATTCGTCTTATAAGCCAGTTTTATATTAGCTATCGCACTGTTGTGTCCTTTTCTGTCAAGTCAAAATGAAACTGACAGAAAGGGACAAAACAGTTCGATAGCCGAAAGGGCGAAAGGAATGGAACATGGATATTGGATGGGTCATGCTACACATGCTACACCATGGTGTAGTCAGTTACAATCTTACTTATAAACTCCGATTAAATTTTAATCTGCTGTTTAGCAGCGGATTAGCAAACAATCTCACTCATAAATGCTGTTTAGCGTTAATCCAAACTTTAGATAATTAGGTGAGAAATGTGGTTAAACTTCAGATTACGGTTTTTTTTTTATAAGAAAGGCGGTAAGAGTTTGACCCATGGCGGCAGCATTCATTTGATGATTTCCCATATAATAGGGTACAATACTACCCTATTTATACGGGACAATTTCCCGTATAAATAGGGTAGTCAGAAAAAGCCGCACTAGCGTTTAAACAAAACATTGACGTGTAAAATTTATTTAATATTCTATGTCCTATTCCATCTCCTCATAGAGATTGACGGTACCAGTCGATGAAACAGGAGATGTTTCTATCATTAAATTTCAATGCAAATTGTACCGTGCGGTGCGGCTATGCGACAGACGCCGTCCAATGTGTGAATTCACTTTATTATATTCGAACCGCTTCACCAATTCAATGTCTCTGCAGTTTGCATATCGGGAGACATACTGTCTCTTTGTATGAAATAGTCTCTAGTTGAATGTGAAATCTCAGGCAGCGGTTACGCAAATATTTAAAAGCTACCAGTACTTTTGTATCGTTCATTCCCCTTTTTATAATGATGTCTTTTTTTATTATTTATGCGGCCTCACAGCTGACTCATGTCGCTTATTCGTCCTTGAACCATAAGGAAAAAAAAAACGTAAATAATTTTAAAATCCTATAATTTAATGACACGACTTACCACATTACTTTAAACACAATAGCTGACTATAAGGATCTTTTTAATCATATTCCATCCATTCCAGGATCTAAACGTTGAGTTGGGTCGACTTGCGACCTGGTTCACGCTTAACCAGCCCGGCATTGACACGAACGTATGCGGTTTCTACAACGTGGAGCAGCTTAGAGACACAATTGACGTACTAGATAATGGCTTGACTAAACACGAGCAGCTAGTACTAGAAGACATCCAATCAAGGTGAGACTTCAGTCTGTATGTACTCTAACCACATAACGATGCATAACCAGTTTAAGAAGAGCTGATCTCATATCATTCTGACAGGGTAAGCTGGAACCTTTTAAAATGGTTTTAATGCCATTGATCTGCAGTTGAGTGCATAATTTTGAACAGCCATATTTCAGCGTATCGTCTGATAACTTATCTGTTTTCAGTCATGTTTGCCCAATAAACAAAATAGAACGGAATGATAAAAAAAAATACTTCCCAATTTTGTTACCGACCTACTTTGGGTAGCAAGAGCAATAATAATATGAAATTATAAATAGTTATCAATTCTAAAGAATCGAAGAAATACTTTTTGTTGTGTATAACTCACTTTATATTATTTTAAAGTTTCTAGTGGCTGTTCGACTGTTCTGGGATATTTAGAGCCAACTTTAGATAGATAACCAAACTACGTAAACATACACACAACACTACATAGATTTATGAATATATACACCTACATACTACCGCTGATACATTCATTAATGTACTTAGACACAGCCTCGATGTACCTACCTACCTAAGAAGAATGTGATCACTGTGATGAGCAATTTGCAGTCTGTAGCGCTATCTATTCGTGAATGACTTTGTTACTAAGCCGCTCGAGGAACCTAGAAAGGGACAGACTAGACCACATCATCAAACACTAGGCTCCTCGTTAGTTCTCATTCAACATCACAGATGGCGCTAGTTCTCCATTGCTGATAATATATGGCCGATTTCAAGTAACGCTAAGTTCGAAAAGTATCTATAGACATTTTTCATGTGGATTTTTTCAGTTGCAGCCCTTATTTTTTGTGTTCAGTAAATAAAGAAAAATAGCTTTGTCTGTCTGTAACACTTGCATTGTTAAACCTCTAATCATATTTGGACGAGATCCATGCCTCAATGGAAATAATAGAAAATGGAACCTGGAAAAGATTTTGGATTTTTTTATACTCGTACATGAAGCAGTTCTATCAGGATACGAGTAAAGCCGTGGTATACAGCTAGCTGTATAAATATCTAATATTTGTATAAGCACATACGACTAGAGCTCTGTAGACGTTGAGATATATCACTTCGTTCATCACATTTTAAATTCAATTAACATGAATCGTACCCAGTTCCCCTTCATCACCTACCTACATGTTGTTTCATTGATATTTAAAATGAGCATGTAAAGTACATGTTCCTATATATGCCCTAGCTGGAGGCCCTAAATTCATATAAGGCACTTCACAGGCAAGCCCGGTTAAGCAGTCGACAACCTTCTAGGTTGACCTGCGAGATGCCATACACAAAAAAAGATCGAAAAATAAATAAATAGATGGAAATAATAGGGAAATACGTATCGAAACTACTGTTCTTTACTAATTCTGTTTTTATTCTTAGGTTCTTCAACAATGTCGCCTTGCACTGGGATAATGTCGAGCTGCCGGTTTACAAAGCTAAATTAAATGCTATACAAAACGAGTAATAAACGTATACTTACCTAAATATCATGTCTTACCTTATTATAATCTAATACGTACGTAGTATTGACTATAGAATAAAATCCAGGTCTTCAAAGACTGAAACACATCAATTCCTAAAGTTGTATCATGTAGGAACTAAAGTGGATAATAAATCATAACTAAATAGATGTTTTTGAAAATTTAATTTGTCAATAACGAAATAGGGCTTGGCTAAAATAAAATAAATATTTAAGCATTTTATCAAATTTATAAGAAGAATGATTTAATTTGTCGGGTTTAAAATATAAAAGAAATAAATTTAAGTAATAAAACTATATTTTATTATTTTGTAATTTTTATTTATTTTAAGATTTTCAATATGGAATGCACCACTAATGATTCTTTGAATGGTACAATATGATAAAACAATATTGCTTAATGCAGTTAATTCATAAAATTTATATGTTTACAATCGACTAGTTAGTTACACGCAGAAGAATAACGGTCATTTTTGAAAACAAAAAATGTTTTTCTAATTTGGAATTATAACTTGAGCATAATACGAACTAATAATATCATCATACCACAACCGACAAGATTCAAGAATCTCAAATAATTTATCATTTAAATTATTATCCTAACATAATGTTTACCATTGATATAATATTATTATTAATCTTTTTACTTTTTATACATACGTTCGAAGACCAATTTTTGACTAAGCCAATAAAATTATCATTTTTACCAATAAACATGTTTTTATTATTCAACAAAAGCTTGTTTTAGTCTATAAAATAAGTCCAATTTACCTCAAAATATATAAATAAGACCTCACAATGCAAGCATTAATTCTTGAATATTAATTTTTCGCGAATATTGCTTTTCATTTTCGAACGAATGTGTAACTATGAAATTCATTAATTAATGCTCGCACGGGCAAGGAGGTACCATATTACCAAAATATGTTCAACATTTTAAAATAATTATGTTCGTGCTTATTATTACAAAAAAAAAGTTTAAACTTATCTTAACTGTGAAAATTAACATGATACTCTGACAGAAACAACTTCATTTTTAGCTGCTGTTATTATTTAAAAATATTTTTAATAAGAACCAACTTTTTTACACAGTGAGATACTTAAACATTTTCATAAAACAAACAGATAATTGTTTTATCTTTTCGATAGCTGTTTCGGTGCAATGACATGATTCAGAAAACTAAGCTACAATTCGAATTATTCTGCATATAAAAGTTAAACTGTCTATCTACCATATGTTTATTTGTGAAAGGCATTATTTTGGACTGAGTAACGCACGCAATTAATAAACGATCTATCGATAGTTTTTTTGCTACCACAGACCTCCTTTACTCTCCCTACGTTTAGACGTGCAGTGGTATTGATAGAAAAAGATAAGTATATACGCTACGATACAAGAACGAAAGGGATATATATTTTTTTTGTCTATATTGTCATGTCTACATATTTCTGGCCCACTGTCAAAATTTGACAGTTTAGACTAACGAATAAATAAGAAGTCTGTGATTAAATTTACTGATTAGTACATACGTTTGTAGTCCATGACTCATTATTACCCTTTAATAAGCCAAGTTACTTCTTTTCTCGTCAAAGGGAGACACAAAGTGGCCACATAGAATACAGGCGTACAAGAATATTTTGGCACTTGTATCATACTTATATGACGTTAACAGCTGGGAGTCGTTTATATTGCGGTTTCACGTCTTTTAACCATTTTAACGTACCTATATACATATTATAAATTATCCGTAATTTCTTAAAATAGATAGAAGAATAAAATATATAATAGAAAATAGAAAATGGGTCGCCATCTTTCATTTTTATTCCGATTTCTGACAAGTGCCACAAGATCCTTGTTTGACTGCACGAGTGTTATTATACTAGGTCTGTGGTTACTAGGGATGGGATGTTGTCTCTTACTGCCAAAATATTGTCGTTAGCAACCTAATCTAGTGATAGATCGATTTATTAATTTCGTGCGTCAGATCTTTCGATCTCTAACTTATCATTATGTAATATTTGCATTTCGCCACACATCAACACTGACTCCTAGTGAAAACACAATTGATTATGGCATTTTTTTTATTTTTATGGATATAATATTCATTTATTGGTGAAGGAGGGTACCTTAGTGAGTTTTTCAAGTCTGGTGCATAACAACACATCATTATATTGTTCATACTTGTGATAGCGCTGTCGCGACACTTTTCTCATCTCACAATAAATGTCCGACACCATTTACACATACACACTTGCTGTATACACTGAGTGTACGGTGTATGGTGTCGTACATTTATTTTATTATAGCTTTAACATTATAGACATTTATGTCTGATACTTGTGTCGTAGAGTAAACTTAGCTTAGTGTAATACAGTGCTGAATTGAGAAGTTGCACAATCACACAAAATCTGGTGCGTCGTGATAGTATTAGAATTGCTGCGTCTGCCGTGTCAGACGAGCAGCATGTTTGTATTTTAATCAGTTGATTCCTGCTTACCCCAGTATTCTAGAACAATACTAAGCTAAGTAAGGAATTTACCAAGTACCACAGTTCACCTTAGCAACGCGAAATTAACCAATCACAGAACTGTATTCGATACTGCAAAGCAAACGGTGCTATGTTTGTATAATCATAAGTATAATAATCATAAAATCATAATCATAAGTTTTTATATAATCAAAAGGTATGTCATACCAATTGCTATTAAGAAAAATGTAAACAAAATCATAACCTATTTTGTTCTTATTTTCCCACTCGTATAAATAAAACGGCATTAAATGATGAATGATGATGTTTAGAGCATGAAATTGACATAAATGCGCCATCCTTACGCCATTTTGTTAATTTCTGTGGCAGAATTAGAACAAAATAAGTTACGATTTTGTTTACATTTTTCTTAAGACTAAATAAACACTATGAGAAATTACTTGGCATAGCATTGTTCTCAAATAAGGGTGATATAGATACTTAAATATTACGACAACTGCATACTTGGATAGCAATTTGCTCAAACGACCATGATGTCTTGAAATAACACGTCATAGCTCAATGCCAAATTATCTTAGCATCAAATTAATATCACAAAGAATGATGAAACAATGTCCCTTGTTCGATTATATTAAAAATAAAAACTTAACAATATAAAAGTTTATTTATTCTCGTGTTGAATCCACAGTTTATTGATTGGTTAAACAATAATTTTGTTATCTCTATTTAGATCATATTTCCATTGAAGTACCTACCTACTTAAAAATATTTAATAAGCTAATCTGCCTTTTTGGTACAATTATCGCCTTAAGAATACAAACCGTTAAGAATACAACTATTATTGCAAAATTTATAAATTTAATTAAATTTAGTTACACGCAAAAACTCGTCCAATTTTGTACACATTATTTTCGTCAAATAACCAATAATATTCACTTTTCTTCTATTCCGTCCTCTCAATACGACTTGAGCAATCCTTTTCATTGTTGTAATTACATCTACAGTACGACTGACGAGTGGTGACCGCCCTGAAGTTAGCCTATAGGTGCGCAATGGCGTATTTATATTAAAAATGGCGTTTACACAATCAAATTGCTAACTTCAGAGCGGCAACGACTCGTCAGCCGTACTCTAACGCTCTTATTCATAATGACACCTTTTGTGTTAAGTCTTTTTTAGCTATCTAACTGTTTTGTCCTCACTGTCAAGGTAGTTTGACAGAAAGGGACAAAAGAGTTCTATAGCTAAAAGAAGTTTTTTAGAGGGTCTACAATACCTTCACAAAAACAACAACATAAACTTGTCTACACGTTTACTGTGCAAGATTTTTTACGAAATAAATAAACTAAAATTTATTATGCTTTCCACGTGGTAAGTAAAGAACGCTAAAAATGTTTTAGAAGCTAAATCTCATCATAAATATGCCCAAAACCTACTACTACTAAGAAGAATAAAAATAGGCCTATTAATTATGGTTTCAAGATCGCATATTTGAGAAAAGAAAATATGAGCTGTTCTACTACAGCGTATGAGAAAAAAAAGATTTCTAATTAAAGCAGAGTATAGTTAGTAATATGTGTAGAATATCACAGACACGTATCTAAATTGACTTAAAAAGTCTGAAATCACCAAACCACTTTGAGCAAGCGTGGTGACCAATGCTCACGCCTTCTCTGTATGAGAAGAGGCCTGTGCCCAGCAGTGGGACAATAATATATTATATAGGCTGATGATTATGATGATGTCTGATCTAAATATATAACGGAACTTCCGTCATTTGTGTGGAAACCAAACGTGTTACTATTTCTACTATCTAGTCAAAAACATATCTGTAAAACAACAGACTAAATTCTCCAATTAAAAAAGTGTGTCTTGAAAACTATTTCACAGAGGCTACCAAATTAATAATTGGTGAAATTACCATCTTTGTAAAAGTTGAGATATCTCACGCTATTACTTTTGGAGATAGAGGGGTTAAAAATGGCTCGAATCATCGTGTAATATGGCCGCGGGAAATTGGCCTGGCGCACTCTTTACGACGCTTATATCTATGACATCACAAAAGCTCTTTAGCGATTTTCCTTTATTCCAGACAAAAAAAAAATAGTCGTCTTTGCTCGCCTTTTATTAGCTTTGGGTTGACGTCTGGTGCTAAAACCATAGCCAAACGACGTCGAAGGAAGTGCTCTGCACTCTCATTTGACACGCGAAGTCCATAGACTTACGTCTACGTTTTAGATACATGTCTGTGGTATATTATAAAGGGCGAATCATATTTTAGTAAACTATTTACTTAATAACTAAAACACGTAAAAGCCGCTGACATAATAATGTAAATTTTACAAGAAAAAAAGCAAAAGTACAGCCGGTTGCACAAAAATAATACGCGGTTACTTAAAGACGAAAAACGGACGAACTGACAAAACTCAAGATCTGTCAAAATGGTTTTATTTATACTTATAAAATGCTTTGTCCTGAACGATTGACGGATTAATGTACCGACCTGAAACTTGGAGGGTGTGTTCTTTGTATGACGTAGGCATCCGATAAAAAAGGATTTTCCGTAATCCTACCCCTATGGGGTAAAAAGTTTGTAAGAAACTCTGTCGTTTTTAATTTGAATTCTTATAGCCCACGCGGGCAAAACCGCTGGCGGAAAGCTAGTATACCTATTTGTCTTGACATAACATGAAATTTAAAATTATTTCCAATTTCAATTATCACTATTCAGGTGTGCGAGCGAGACACAGCTACTGGTGTCGTATAGCACCGTCTCTTTTACACAACGAAACTATTCTTGCTTTGCACGTCATGGTCAGGCCTCAGTTGTTTAAAATGTACACAGACTAAAATATGTTTGATTATATTCAGCGGTAATCGTACTTAGTGAGCAGTGGTGTAAATGGCCCTTAGTACTGCTCAGTTTTGTTCCATCATGAATACAATTTAAATTCACATAAATAGTTAAATTACAGCAAAACATTTACATTAATAACCAAAGAAATACTTAATAACTATATATAATTATGCAATTTGACTGATTGTTTCACTAAACTATTTAAGGGTTTTGTTTTTTTAAGTATTTGTTCTAGAAGAGAATTAATTAATTATAGTCAATCGCTTTTTTGATACGCGTAAATGTCTTCACGTATCGTTAACCACAAGGCAACATAACCTACAAAATGCAGACTATTTAACATTACAATCTATTTAGGTTAGTTTCTGAAAACCAAATGATTTTTTTGTAAAAATCAATCTACGAATAACACGTAGTTCTATCTATCGGATTAAATTACAAATCCATGAGGAAATCTTTCGCTTGATCTTATTATAAATAATTTATTAATTTCTATCTAAGATCACACTGGATTTAAACACTAACCGTCTTTCATAATAAAGCCATACGTTTAATTAGTCTCTTTTAGGTATTAAACTGTTTTGCCCTTATCTGTCAAGTTAAAATGTAATTTGACAGAAAGGGATAAAACAGTTCGATAGCTAAAAGAGGCTTATAAGACTAACGGCTGTATTATTAACAAGAAGGTAAATATTTAAGACGTTTATTGTTATATTTTACATAAATTTATGTAATATATGTTTAGCTAATTATTATAGAAACCATTAAATTAGTTTGCCACTAATATTGCATAAGTTACATTATTTAAAGTTCTTATCATTTATACGTGTCAACGAGATATATTTTGGTCGGAAATTCTAGCAGGAACATAAGCCTATGTCGCGATAAGCTAAGTATTGAGATAAATCGTTAGGTATGTGTGGGCAATGTTTGATTAAAAGGATTTATCGTATTTATCAGTATGCTACCCTGTCAAAATAAGTTTCAGACCTAGGCTAACTGTGTCTAGTCTTATAGACATGATAATCCTATCAAGTAAATTTATTAGTCATTGTAATATATTATTATTATTTCGAGATCGTTGTTAACAATTTAGACACATTAAGATATACACAATAGAGATGCAATCCCGAACATTACGCGTCAAAAAAACCGTAACCAATTTTTTGGTATCAGCTTTGAAACTAGCAACCACTTTGATGCAACATTCTATAAATTATCTCTTTCACACTAACCGAAACATTATGTACGTGACATCTATTCGACAAAGACGGCGACAGACAGTTTTACCAGTAGTCAGTTGAAGTCAAGCTGACAGATGACATGAATTGTGGCTGGGGGCTCAAACTTTTATGGCACGCATTTTGCTTGGTGATTGCAAATCTAGTTACGTTAGTAACATATATAATCTCTAAATTAATACACGCCTTTTCATGTAAGACATTTACCCCGATGTACCTAGTATATTTTGATAAATACAGCTGACACACAGGTTATTTTTTTTTCTTATATCTTGGTGCCACTTACGTGGGCCCCATTGACAAGATTTTAGGGTACCGTAGTGATACAGGACCTTAGGACCGACAATTCGGGGCGGAGGAATGACCAAAATCGTCGCAGGCAGGCAACATGAAACTTAATTAGTTTATTCCACAGGGAAGTTAGTTGACATAAGTCAACTTATTTATTTGTTTTTGAAATTCAATGAATTCTATTAACTCCTGTTATTTAGTTTGAGTGACCCTCGCTCAAGCAAAATCGCACACAGCAAAGTAAACAAATCAGGTCAAATTCGACACTACGATAATGCGATATTTCTAACTAACGCAGCAAAATCCATCCAATGATATTTATATTATTTTAAACACATAAGTAAGCTTCAATAAATAACAATATAAAATAGGTATAATTCGAGACAGTAAATTGGTTTCCTGTACTATATAAATAAACTAATTTAGTTATAACGTAACAAAATAAATAATGTTGCGATTTCGAAAACCTATATAACTAAAATTGCAATTTGAATAGTTTAACCCGGTACTACGTGCCAAAGTAGGCCTTAGTCATTTATAAATCACAATATAGTTTTTTTTGTTAGGTAGCCAGGCATATTAACAAAACATTGACATTTTCGGTACCTCGTCCGCTTTGGCGATAAAATTAAAATTACGTACATAAACCTTTTTCAGAAAAGTACGTTCAAGTTGGGTGACCCCAATATTATGCAGACTATACGAGGCATACTCTCTCGACATCTTACAGTAAACCACTCAAAGTTTCATACTTCTTACGATTCCGTATAATGTAAGTCTTTGTACCGTTATTGGCAAATAGACTAGCCATACCTAATCTAGAAGTTTCTTTAAGTAAATAAACGAAATGTTCATACTTAGGCGAACTGTCATCAATTTTGTCGATGTTAATTTTTAACGAGGGTTTTTTATAGGGTGCTGTTTTCGTATGCCAGACTAGAACTTTAGAACAATTGGCAGCAAGAGGTTCTATTTCATCGAGTTTTAAACCTAAGCTTACTAGGAACCTGTCTTCTTCATGTCCAGCGATGTACGGCATGGAGGCGGAAGGCTTCAGGTACTCAATGTTGATGGCGAAGCCGGCCATGTCGACTGGGTACGTCCGCGAGCCGTGCCACGAGTCGAAGAATGCCACCACCTGGAATTTTATAAAGGTGATATTTAGACAAACAAACAATATACAATTACATCATAGATCGTAGCGGCTGAGATAACTTCAATGATGAATTACACCTCATACTCATATTACAATAAGTGTTTGTGTGTCACTATAATACAGCTATAAATAACTTTTGTGTTTTTGAAACACAATTGCCGTGAGACACATTTTTATTTGTAATTTTCCTCATGGGACCTTACTATGTGGTCACGCTATAATAATAGCAATTCCGTAACACCATGCAGAAGGTGAGACGTTTACCCTACACAATTTAAAATAATCCTAAAAAATATAATTATTAGTAGCAAGGTATTTCACATTTAATTACACAATACATCTAATGGACGCAATACGAATTCGCACTGGAAACTTGGACGCGATGCTTTTTTAGAGATAGGAAATCATGACTCCTCCCGAAGTGGGCGGAGCGGGATGAGCATCAGACTCATACTGACTAAAACCTCCTTGCTTCGCACTTTATGTTCCGGGGTCGCGGTAACTCTTTCGAACGTCCCGCAGCCCCGGCAGGCCCTGGTGTGGGCCCCGTCAATGCTGCGATGCTAATTCGTGCGGAAAGGCTTCTCCATTCCAACGTTGACTAGTCCACAAGTTAATGTAACACCGTAAGTATGCACAATGCGCATCCATTCGCATCGCAGGTCCTGCTTATCTAATATGAGTAAAAAGTTAAACAAACTAATACCTTTCCATCTTTGACAATGGGCGTAGAGACCCCATAGCTTCCTATCAGGCCGACAGGGAACATGGAAACCTTCTTCGTATTCCTTATTTCTTCAAATAGTTGGAGATCAACGGTGTTATCGTCATCGCCGAAGTACAAAACCCCTTCGCGCACGTTCTCCCTGAGCCAGGCCAGCGCTGCTCGACGGTTGGCCACTCCTCGAGGGAAATTACTCTCTTTGTAGGCGAACGGCTTAGGGCTTGAAATGTGTGTGTAAGGTAGACCTGAACGCCTAGAACCGGATATTTTATTTTCATGAACAGGTATGTATAATAGGAGTAGGGGGAGTCAGCGGTTTATACTGACAAGATTCTTAGAAGCTTGCAACACTACACCAATGAAGACTAAGTATTTGTTTCAAAATGGTGGGTCACGTATACCTAAAGGTCTGTGTCATCACGTCTGATTAGAATTTACAAATTAATAAGAATTTTTATTTTTAAAAAAATACACTATATTATATTATTTTGTTTTACAAATTAGCCCCAAACCAGGCAAGAAGATGAACAGATTAATTTATCATTGAAACGTCATTTGTTTAAACTTATCTGGCAAATAAGCTTAACTGATAATTCGCAGATGGTGTAAGAAGCTATTATCTCACCTAATGGTAAGCAATGTAATGGTCGAGACTATTGAATCTGGTCTTAAAATTAGGTACGCAATTACGCATTAAACTATCGGGAAACTGACCACAGAAAAGAGTTCCAGCTCGTACTATTAAAATGTTTTCAAAACTTTTTGTTTTTAGGTATTGCTGGCATTACTGAAATCTATAGGGGTATCATACTGGCTTCATCTTATCACTTAATTATGGAGCTATAACAAGGTTTTTAAGACTATTATTAATGCAGAGTTAGAGGATTATAATGCAGTTCAAACAAACCATGACTTCTAAGTTTGTCTCGGCATATATTTTCAAGATTTTCAGTAATGAAAATTCTGGCGCCATTTAGTTTAAACAAAACATTTAAGTTCGTGTAAATATATATCGTATGCATAAAAATAATTGTAATTAGTATTAGTAATCTGATAGACCAGATTTTGGGAGTTACCTTCATGATATCCATTAATCCTTTTAAAGGATGCCTCTCAGTTTTAACGGTATCTAGTAGCTGGGCAATATGGCACCAATTTTTTTGCTGAAGCATGTAAGAATCATTGTAAATAGTAATAATCGTATGCAAATTAATCATCACCCTAGCCTTTTTTGAGCTATCTTGGGATCGTCTTTAAGTCTAGCCGAATTCAGCTGAGTACCAGTCTTACATGGAGCGACTGGCTATATGACCTCCACAGCTCAGTTACCGGGCCACATGTTCGATACCCCATCGTACAACTGGTTGTTAGACTTTATGGCTTCTGACTAACCCTGAAGGCGACAAATTAATAATAAAACGTACTAACTTGAGTATTTCTAAAACGATATCCGAGCACAGCGGTTGGTCGTCAGCTATGATCCAGTGTATGCGGGGCACGTGCATTAGCGTGTGCGCGAGCCTCGTCAGCTCCGGCACCTGTGCGGGCCGAGGGTACGTGGGCGTCACAAAGTATATCATCTTCAAATCAGATGATTTGTTCAAGTGGCTCCTTTCGTCTTTGAAGTTCACGTAGCATAATTTGTTCTTGACATTCAGAGGTATATCTTGCGCTTCGCCAGATCTGTGGCAAAAAGTGTGACCTTGAATGATAGTTTTCTAGTTTTAAGTAATAAAAATTAAAGAATTAAAAGTTGCCAATGCCGTACGGAACCTTCGCTTCCCTTAAGATTTAATACGAAATATACTGTCGCAAGATATAGCCTTAAACTAGACGCTCAAACAAACGCTTATATCCCAAAACTATATTAGAATTTTCCATCCCTGTAAGTTTAACAAAGTACCTAGTACTGTCCTAAGTGGATTATCGAGGGTCATCGCTAAGTAACAACAATTATTCAGCAATCCTCCAACATAAAAAAATAACCCTGTGCGACAAACCCTGTTACTAAGCTAAATTCAAGCGCGTATCACGTGCAGCGCACGCTACTGACGCAACTATTTGGGTCTAAAGCGGATAACTGATTTCTATGGCGAGTGTCACACCACGATAATGGAGGCTTGCAAAAAGTAAAGTATTCAATTGGCATGTGGATTATTTCAGGAAGTACGTACTGAATCTATCAACTTGAAATTTGGAACAGAGTTGAAAAATTATATTGCTTTTATGGCGTAAGGAGGAACGAGGTTTAAAATTTTTAAAAATTTAGTTACTAGGTCATTATGAAAGGGCTCGTTCTTCAAATTCTATTTTTTTTATGTTATCTTATATGCCTTTTAGTTTCAGACTTATAATGAAATAGGTACAATAAATACCATACGCTCGTTTTTCCGCAATTTGTTAAGCGATTTTTTTTTAATGATTTGGGTTGATAAAGTATCAACGTTATGAAATAATCATATTATTTCCTTCCCACGAACAACTTAATTATGCGATGAGATAAAAAAAATAATTGCGACTTTGACAATATTTTTCCTTCCGAAATTCGGTACGTGTTCGAAACCCACGTGCACGACACCAACTCTCACTTGGCGGGGTTTTTTTCTTCACGCCACAAATTGACTGATCTGCTATCACACATCGTTATCTCTATATCTCGCGATCGATTTTATGCCAAGGTAATTCAGATCGGACGATAAGATTGTCACTACCCAACTTTACTGTTATGGTCCATCTTAGGAAATGTAGAAGAAAATCTCCGAAATTAAGGTTTAAACGTGTACAAACCTATGTTTTGACATTTTGCGATGATTTCATGTCGCCGTCTTGAGATATTCTAGGTAAAAGGTCACGGTTTTTTGTAGATGTCTCACTTCCTATGCCTTTAATATATTTGCATTCAAAATAAAAGTTGTAGAGAATAAAATTCTCTCTCTTATTTTTTTTGTAAATTAAACTATATTTGAGACAGTGGGCGAAGAGAATGCAAGTTCTGCCGTGAAGTTCATACAATGTTTTATCAACATGATCCTAAATCACTGAACCGAATTTTAGAATAATACTTTTACAACAACAATACATACAACGAACAATATTATATAATAAACGTACACATCAACTAAGAATGGATTTTTAGACCCCTTCCCCCAAAAGGGGTAAAAACACGAGATATACTTAAAAAATCACATTTTTTTTATAACTTATACCTTTTATACCCTTAGGGGGAGGGGATCAAGAAACCTTCTTATTGGATGTCTACAAAAGGTACGTATCTATTGTTCATATATTATGTAGTGGATAATTGACTGAATGGTATTCACGGCTGGCCTTGCTACTCTCCACCCTCTAATTAACGATAAATTGTATAATAACACTTCATTATACAATTTGTAGAGAATTTAATGGTTAGTTTCCGAGGTCAATAATATCAGTTATTCCCAAATATCAATCAGGGCATATTTTTTTTAATAGCTTAATAAATTTGGTGTTTCAGTTATTGGCTCGTAGGGAGGAGGACCAAGGGTAGTTTCTTATCCGAGTGCGTGAAGTAGTTCCCTCGGGATGCGGGTGAAACCGGGAAACAGCTATACCACCAGACAAAGAAAGTGCATCATAGTTTTCGTTTAAAAAAATTGAATGGCCCTTTTAATTAATAGTATTGATCGAAGTAGGTATATGTTACAAATATCAGGCATGCACGTCGCGCGGTCAAATAAAATTATATGGCACTATTGCATGCACTGCCACATAGAATTTTAAAAAGTCATTTTTTTTTGTCTCTATTAGTTGGCAGGTAGCATGATCTTACAGAATACATTAGGTTAGGTAGTTTTATTGAACTTTATGCATCTTTATAGAAATTGAATACAGTATACAGCAAAACAAAGAGTTAGCATCTAGTATACTCCTAATGAAGTTAATCTTGTTCAACTGTTAATCAGAGCTTATCAGTGTTTCGCTGTATCAAACTAATTAAGGTATTACAGAAAAAAAGCAACACTGTCAATTTCTGTATAAAATTTTGCCTTTATAATAATAGTAAATTATTGTAATTGGTCCTAGACTCTCTAATTGAAGTAAAAAATATATTAAAATTATATTTTTTCATGTTGGATTTGGATAACACCCTTTTGATAGACCATGGGCAAAATTGTGACTGGATTCATAATGAGGTACTTAACAAAAACTTAGTACCTACAAATTACATGTTAAGTGTAAAATAAATTTGAACAAATATTATAAATGTGAAAATAACTCTGTCAGTCTGTCTGTTACACTTTCATTGTTAAACAGCTGAATTGATTTGGATGAAATATATGAAAAAAATCATAAACATAGTAAAACTAAACAAGCCACCATAGGGACTACAAAATGTCTCTGAAATACTGGAGTGAGAGGTTTTCTAGATCATTCAATGAGGATAAGTTTATGTTTTATTATATGTAGATGATTTAATAATATTTAGGTCATTAACCAGGTACCTACAATTCAAGGTCTAGGTGTGCAGGTGCAAAATTGTTGAAACATTCATTAGATTAATCATGTTGTACACTTATATTATTAAAATGGAAATACACTCGAGAGCAATGAATCCGGGTCACTTAAAGAATCCTAAAAATCTCGGAAACTAAAAATGCTAGGTTAATGCAATTAATTGTATTTAATAGACAATGTAATACTCCTTAAATGAAGGTATTAAAACTTCTTAGTTATTGTAAAGTTATATCATAAAAAAATCTAATTTGAAAAAAGGCTACTTTCGAAGATGGAACTACGAAATTACAGCATTTGGTTTTGCTTTTGTTTGTAATCTGTCATTTATGTGGGTACATAAACCATGTTGATAGTGCTCTATATTCATTATTCAAGCTGAAATTATGTCGCTTACGCCTGAAGAATGCACCAGAATACTTACAATGCTGGAAACCGGCCGGAGTCAGCGCGATACAGCCAGGACTGTGGGTGTGTCGCTGTCAACAGTACAAAGAGTTCTCCGACGTTACGAAGAAACTGGTTCTAACCTACGCAGACCAGGAACGGGCAGAACCAGGTGTACCACAGCACGAGAAGACCGATACTTGGTGAACACCATGCTTCGAAATCGCTTTCTCACAGGAACTGAACTCACAAATCAGTTTCGACACCTCGGAGGAAGTAACCCAAGTGCATGGACAGTAAGACGTCGGCTTGCTGAATCTAACTTAAAACCCCTTAGACCTGCAAACGGCCCTAAACTGGAGCGTGGGCATCGTATTTCAAGACTAAGATATGCCCAGAGCCACGTAAATTGGAGTATTGAAGATTGGTCAAAAGTTATGTTCTCCGACGAATCAAAATTTATGCTCTACAAGCACGATGGAAGACACAGAGTGTATCGAAGACCAGGGGAAAGATTCAAGCAAGCATGCATCGAAGAAAAAGTAGCCTACGGTGGTGGGTCTGTACTTGTGTGGGCCGGAATTTCTTCTGAAAGTCGCACAGAGCTGGTGATCATAGAAAACGGCTCTTTAACTAGCGAAAGATATGTGGAAGAAATCCTCAATGATCACGTTGGTCCATTTATGGTCAATTTAGGTGAGGATGCTATATTTATGCATGACAATGCCCGACCTCATACAGGTAGGATTGTGAATGACTACCTTCAAGAGATGAACATTACTCGTATGGAGTGGCCAGCGCGCAGCCCGGATATCAACCCGATCGAGCATGCTTGGGACGAGCTAGGCAGATGCGTAAAACAACGAAACCCTCCCCCAATCACGCTTCGTGAGCTCAAAATTGCTCTCACAGAGGAATGGGAGAATATTCCCCAAAATCGTATAAGGAACTTGGTGTACAGCATGCCAAACCGCGTAAACGCAGTAATGGAAGCACGAGGAGGCAATACGAAGTATTAAAATTCAAGAAAATCGTAATAAAGTTCAAAAATTTCATGTTTCCTATTTTTGTTTTAAGGAGAGATCAGCAGTTTTTTTCTTTATGTAATTTTGTGTTAATAAAATGTATGGTGACTCATATTTTTTTTACTTTCATTTAAGGAGTATTACATTGTCTATTAAATACAATTTATTGCATTAATCTATCATTTTTAGTTTCCGAGATTTTTAACATTCTTTAAGTGACCCGCATTCATTGCTCTCGAGTGTAGTATAGCTATAATAATATAATAACTGAGGTTGATCAGACTCATCTTCAATGTGATCTTGTTATGTATGATGAATGCAGAATGGCTTATTGTGTGTGTATTAATGTATGATTTAGACTCTCCTCATATTCACATAATAAAGTGATTTCAAATTAATAAGGCAATTAGTCTTTTAAGTGATTTGGTAGAAAGAAAGAAAATATATTTATTTGTTTGAGTTCTTTAAGCTTAAGTTATAATATAGAGAAATAATAATAGAAGTAATAGGCAATATGCACAATCTGTTTATTTAAATAAAAACTTCATTAAGCAAACATGTTACCTGAATTGTGTATGTTTTGGGGACAAATAAAAACCTTAAAATTGAGAGCTCATTAGCAGAGAACTGTTTGTCATGGAGGCCTAGTGGTTGAGGCACCTGCATCATGTATGTGTGTGCAGTATCGAAACATTGGTACTTATTAGGTTTAGCTGTAGGTGTCATCTTAGACGCCACTTACTAACAGTAAAGCAGCTGTGGGGACTTGGACTAAAAAATGTGAAATTGCCAACCTCCCTTGAGAAAGTATGATCAATGCCCAGACCGTCTCTGTACGAGAAGAGACCCGTACCCTATAGTGGCAACAACATTCGCGGAAGGCGCTTGGAACACATGTATGCATACACACTTTGATTTTTGGTGGCATTACATGCAACGGATAAAGTTACAGCCTGCTACCACAATACAGAAAATACTGCTGCTGAGTCTCCAGCTTAAGATGGACCGGCTTAAAGCCTGGGAACACTGCACTTTATTGCTTGAAAAATAACTTATTTGTACAGTTGAAAAAACTAGAATAAAGGCTGATTTTTTAATAACAAATTATTAAATAATTTAAATTATGGATATCAAGATGATATCTATTATTATGTGTCATAATAAATTTATTGAAACTACATATTGATATTTTTTATTTCTTACTAATGCGCTCAAGTAAAAAACTTAATATTATTGTAATTTATGTAGCTATAACTCCATGACATTGAACCTATTTATAAAACATATCAATGTTTAAACAAAAGTACATAGAAAACTACTACCTTACAATTTCCATGTTGGCCCAGAAGAAGACAAAAACTATTGCACTTAAAATGATCGCCATCGCAAAAGTTTTTTTGAACAAATTTACAGATTTCATTATATTTTTAAGTGTACCTGTTTCAATTAAAAACCATTGATTTTATTTAATAATAAAAAAATCACTCTAGGTCTGTTTTCAGAACATTATATATTATGATTTAAGTAAATCATTTCACTAATAATTTAAACAATACATTGAAGGGAAAATATACACATAATGAGTTTATGGGAAAACTCACGATCTGTGAAATGAAATGACAAATATATATTTCTGACGTTTCACGAATCTTGTTTGCCACTCCTAAAAATAAATTGTCCACATGCTTTCCCGAAAAATATTTTTCTATTAAATAGTATATTGTTATACAAGAGGGTAAAATGACCCGTTTTAGATGAGGGAGTTTTGCGCCCTGACTGAAGCTGGGGAGTAAATAGAAAGAAGCCAAGTTTTAGCGCCGTGTATTACATTTCTTCATTATTCTAATTATGAATAAATACTTTTTTCGTTTTTGTAGGCTCATAGGTAACAGACATTAATTAAAAATATTTATCCCAAGAGAAAAATATATACTACTTAATAACCCACTCTAGTACGCTACAATGAAAGACTTTTTGAGCAAGATGATTCAAAAATAAATATTATTTAATAAACCCCGTGATTGACTGATATTTGTAGCTCAATGGGTTTTTGAGAACTGATTATTTGATTATTTTAAGAAATTGTAATTGATTATTTTAAGAAACTCTAATTGATTATTTTAAGAAACTCTAATTGATTATTTTAAGAAACTCTAATTGATTATTTTAAGAAACTCTAATTGATTATTTTAAGAAACTCTAATTGATTATTTTAAGAAACTCTAATTGATTATTTTAAGAAACTCTAATTGATTATTTTAAGATTCTAATTGATTGTTTGTTAACAATGCAATATGAGTAAGTGATTATTATTTTCTATCACTGGCCTAAGCGATCAAATGACAATTACAAACTTAGTAGTTTAATAACTTTTTTGTCTGGTAACATACAACATAACAACGCGTGACGACCACTGACGTATAAATCAT
The DNA here is from genome assembly GCA_963891755.1 of Pyrrhia umbra. Taxonomy (NCBI): domain Eukaryota; kingdom Metazoa; phylum Arthropoda; class Insecta; order Lepidoptera; family Noctuidae; genus Pyrrhia; species Pyrrhia umbra. The sequence goes on along the minus strand of OY982916.1, from coordinate 1,048,134 downwards.
ATGGACTTGGCATACCTACAAAAAAAACGTGTATGCCTACACTTTACTGAGCGGATAAAATGGCGGCTAATAGAGCAGTCCCTAACGATCGATATTTCTATAAAATAACATCGATAAAATATTGTGAGAATGTTTTCTTAGGGTTCACATCTGACGGAAAATGCATCGCATATTATCGGTCGCGTAACGCCAGAACAGACAATTATTATGATAAAATATTCAACCTTTCACTCTCAACCGATGATGCGTTAGTGCCTCCAGCTAATAAGGGTCGGTTCACATCTGACGGAACGTATTGTCGGCCGCTGACTGTGAGCCAGTTTAACGCTTTTCCATATATATTTAACTTCTTGTTCACACCGAACCGACTAAGCTATTACGTAGTGCGTTGTCACTACAATATACTCACAGTCGGCTGCGGACAATACGTTTGGTGTGTACGATGCCTAAATAGTCAATACTGTTACGCAATCGCTGTTACGCCCGAAGTATTTTCCGTCAGATGTGAACCGACCCTTAGTGCCACGGACTCACGGTACAATATCTACGGGTAAAAATACCCCAAGTTTTCTAACTTAGGTCTTTCAAATCCGATCATATACGATGTTTGTTGGTTCGTCCATCTTTCACGGCTAAACCGTAGAGGTGTTTCCGTCAATGGGCTGCTGATAGTAATTGAATTATAATAATTAAATTTTTGTCGCTTATCACAGAATGATCAACCTAACGACATAACACAGAGCTACAATTTGCAAAAAACGTATGAAAATTTGAATTTCACGGGCTTTATTGACGGAACTACCATAATTAATATTTTTGATGTTAAGATTCCAACGCCTACCTTTTCTAACATACAGATGATAGTGGGCTTTAATTAAAACTCAACAATAATAAATTATAATATATTCAAACAAAAAAAAACAACAAACAAATTGTTCTCATTCATTTCTGAACAATACAATTTTGTTCAAGTAATTTCGATGTGATATTCTTTCAGTAGATTTCTTCCCATAATATTTGTATCTCAAATTCATGTAAACCTCTATTACACTTTTAATTAATAAATATTTATGATTTGTATCATGTTCACAGTCCCCAAAAATCATTTTTTTCGTCTGTCTTCTAACTTTCTCATTAAGTCTCTTTATCTTCTTAGACTGTTTTTGACATTTGTCCTTTAATTTCTTTATCATTTTAAATGTGTGTATCTGAAATCAAATTAAATAAAAGTAAGCTTTAATAGATATTGAAACAAGCTAGAGATATCTCCCACCCAGTCTCAGTTCAGTTGATGAGATGTTATTATTGAGATCAAATTCGCAAGTAATGATGACAAGAAAAATTGAAGCTAATCATACCGATAAATCTGGCGTAGCGGAGGTGCTAGCGGCTAAATCTGGCACTGCGGAGGTGCTAGCAGCTAAATCTGGCACGGCAGAGGTGCTGGCGGCCAAATCTGGGACTGCGGAGGTGCTGGTGACTAAATCTAGCGTAGCGGATGTGCTAGGGGCTAAATCTATGCCATTCCTGTTTAAAATCTCTCCCGGTTGATTTTGAATGGTAGGCACACAAACAGCTTCAACCTGAAAACCACTCTTTTATATTAACAAAAATATTAATAAAAATAGAAAAGCAAACACTCAAAATTTGTATGACTTCAAAAACAGTAGGGTGATCTTACTGTTTTTAATTGCAAAAAATATTACCTTATTAGGAGTACCACATCCTGATATTGATTGTGAGTTTGTCTGATTTTGATTATTTTCAATTAAAATGCCAGACTTATTTGATTGAATTGCAGGCTGTAAACAAGCAATAAAATTATTAAGTAGGAAGTCTTTTTGGTGTTTCTTGATTTTATTACTAGGATTTTTAATTAATCTTAAGAAATCAATTATTCTTAAGAACACACTCAAACACATTCATTACATTACTCTGTCTCCATTAGACAAGTGTTACAATTATGAGGACAAGATCATAAAACATTATCAGCTACTACGCAATCATGTTGGACAAATTTATAACATGCAATGTTACTTACCAATAAGGTTCGTGAAGGTAAAGCATCGTCACGCAATGTTACTTTATTCAGTGTCCGGTTGAAACATGATTCTTCAAAGTGAAGAGAACAAATATGAATTAATTTTGTTGACTTCTTTAAATTTTCAACACCGATTGTTTCCAGCCAAATTTTCTTTTTTCCTTTATTAGCAGGCAGCCTTGAAAGTAAAACAAAACCAATAAAGAACCATAAAATAGCATTATCGATAAATATAAAAATGCCTAATGCACTACTCTATCCCTTCAATAACAACATAACAAGAAAATGAGTTCATGTTGAAAATACTGTAGAAAATAAAGGGAAATTATGAATGCTTTACTGTTGAAACTCTTCAACGAATGCAGAATCTTGTGTATATTAACTAAATCTAAAGATATTTCAGGCGAAATTAAGTACTTACTGGTGCAAAGTTATGTTCGGATGATTTCTGCTTCTTTTGATGCCACATCCGATTATATTGCAATTAGGCATCTTGCTATTGACGATATCCAATAAAGAACCGAGTTCAAACACAATAACACATCAAATTACTCCAAAATTCACAAATTTTATCCACAGCTCAAGAGCATTTGACAGTTGACGTACCCAACTTTGGTACCAAACATCGAGCGGATAAAATGGCGACCGGCCGCATATAGGTATTGCAATGACGCTAGGAATGAAGGGTTGCAATTATAGTAGCTGTCAAAAACACTACTATCCTTTTTCACTTATGCAAACTTATGAAAGTTAAAATGAGATGGCAGTGTTTTTATGATTTTGGCGTCGATAAGCCTCATATTTGTATAACTGTTATTTCTATAGTCAAACATTTCAAGTCCATATGATTTATACGTCAGTGGTGACGACTGATAGTTTGTCATTCTATGTAGCTGACAGATGAATTAAAGCTAGCCACCATACTGCATTGTGATTATTGGTGATACCGGCCAAGAGAAAACTATATACCCAAATATACGTAAAAATGTAGATATTATTTGAGGAGATGATCTGTAAGACCTTTAGTCTTGTATACGTCTATCTACCGCTGAAGATACTTAATAATCTGGTGGATATTGGCTTGTTAGCCATTTAATTTTTTTAATAGTATATTAATTATTTAAGTAAATTAATTAAGTTTTCATTTTTCTAACATTGGTGTGAGGTAATTAATGAATTAATAAATTATTAATTACTGCGTACTGTTTTTCTTCAAAACGTGGTAATTTTTATTGATTGGCAACATTGACATTCTAATATGTCAGCGTTAGTTCCAACTTTCGCCACATTCCTAATCCCAAAGATATTCTAAATATATCCTTTCTATCAAGCACCCTTGCTTTCCCTAAAATTACCCCCTATTCGTTTTAAGGTTCTGTAGTCGACAAGGAACTCTTATAATTTCGCCATGTCCGTCTGTCTGTTAGTAGGTACTATAAAGGTACGGATATATGAAAACCTACATTTTATTTTATTATATCGATTACGCAGACAAAGTAGTAGAATAAAACTTGGTTTTTTGCGTGCATACACGTAAAGTGGGGATTTCTTTGTCGCGTTTCCCATCTTGAGCGTTATCGTTGGATTGGTCTTTAAAAATAAAGCAGGTCTGTGAAGATCATTTTGCAATTTAGGAAGCCATTGCGTAATATCAAGCTATAAAGTGCGTATTTTTGTTAGGTTCGAGTATCTCCCTCTCAGCTAACTTTTGCATGGCTATTTGATTTGTGAGAAAATTTACGGACGTAGTCTGTACAATGAACTTAAATGGAAAACTACCACGGCTAAGGGGGGTTTACCGGTTCCAGAGTTAATCGACTAACAAAAACAAAACCCTATTGCGCTCGGCCCAACACGCACTTGGACGGTTTCGAAATGAGAGAATGAATAGAAAACATTTCCCGGGCTCTCCTTACCCCCTACCTTGCGTACAATTTTATCTTACTTAAAACTTATTTTGAACCGTATTTTATAACAAAATCATTTATATTACATTACAGGCTGTTTCTTACGCGTTCACCCGCATCCTGAGAGAATAGTTTACCGGCGGACATCAGACAAGAAAAAAAGATTTGATAAGGCTTAAAAGTAAAATATTTTATATAAAATGAATTGTTGTCCGTTAGTCTCGCTAAAACTCAAGAACGGTCGGTCCGATGTTGAAGCTGATTTTGGTTTTGAAATGTTTGTCGAAGTCCAGGGAAGGTTTAAATGGCGAGAAAAGTTAAAATAGATGTAGGTGATACGAAGTTCACCGGGTCATCTAGTTAGATTTTTTTTTAGTTATAGTTATATATTAATCGACGAAAAAGCGCCCCGGGCCAGGTGGCTTTGCCCACCCCATTGACAAAAGTGAAAAAAAACTTTTGCAAAAAATGAAACCTAACTAATGCAGAAGTTGGTAGTAAAAATAGAAATACACGAAACAATACCTATTGTAGACACCCACTTTTAAAACGATGTAGGTATTCGTTATTTTCTAATTTGTAGTGTTTTTTTAGTCAGGTTTATTTATTAATGTTTTTTTTACTTTTCAGTTGTTTTTGTTTGTTGCATGATAATATTTGGAGTAAAGAACTGTAAATTATAGCAAAAACAAAAGGCAAAGAAAATAAAAACAGTTGAAAAAAATATACTTTTCAGTTGTTTTTGTTTGTTGCATGATAATGTTTGGAGTAAAATGTAATAAAAGCTTGTAAAAATGAACAAGAACAGTTGAAGGCACTAGTGACGCGAGCGCGATTTTTTTTAGAATCATAATAATCGGGATGATAGGATAGGATGATCACATTTCATTAAAGGTGTCTCACGTTCGCCTCCTAAGGGTCCGGGACTTTGTAATCCCGTGCATGGTATGGGATGATAATAATTACGAATAATATTTTTAGGGTTCTGCAGTCGACAAGGAACCCTTATAGTTTCACCATGTCCGTCTGACTGTTTGTCCGCGGAGGTTACAAATACTAGAAACCTGAAATTTTATGTGAATATGCATGCTGATTACGCCGACAAAATGGATAAATAAAATTTTGAAAAATAAAAAATATAATTGATGGCGCCGTACATGCACGCGAATGAATATTTTTTTAAAGAGATCTATTTGCGAGCTGTGATAAACAATTTTATAATTCGATACGAGTATCCCTCTTTTAACTTTTGAAAGATACCTATAGCATTATGTGATGTGAGCTATTTTGCCTTCGAGCGCATTGTCGCCCTGAACATAGTTATGTGATGCGCAATTTGTATTTTGTTATAATAATGGTTTTAAATAAATTAATTGATTTAACGGGACAATCAGCGTCCCGATCAGGGCAAACAGGACGCTGGCAACACGAACTAGCCAAATTCGAAACTAATGCTTTGGCATATTGTACTTGAAAAAGCTATCTATTTTATTCGTTGGTTTGACGAGTTTCTCTTCCTTGTGTTTTTTCCATAACTTTTATTCGATATGAGTTTGTTTTTTATTTAAATGTAAATTACAATATCGTTGGATGCGTCAAGCTGAAGACCGGGCGATTTGGCACACGTAAGGGGAGGCCTATGTCCAGCAGTAGACTAGTGTTAGACAGGCTGGTGATGATGATGAAAATATAATACAAAATAATTGAGGTTAACTTGACAATAAAAGGCGCCCAGACAAGGCTGAGGGGGGCCTTGCCGCCCCTCGCAGCTGCTCCGGGCCATGGCCCCTTTGACCCTATGGTAAATACCATAGTTTTATGTAAATAAATAAATAATTATTTCGCGTACCAGGGTAAATAGTATCTTATATGTTATTCTGATTATAAATAATGTACTGTAAAAACTTCACTGCGTAAACTTCATCCAATTCCATTCAGTAGTTTTTGCGTGAAAGGATAAAAAACACATACATCCTCATAAACTTCGCATTCATAATATTTATAGAACTATTAGATCTTATATCAAATATCTTTTAGTAATATTATTTCTAATTATATACCCAACTCAGTTTATTAGGTATACAAGTGATATGGATAGCGTATTAATATATTTTTACAGTAACAATAGTTCATCACAAAAACAATATCATGCATATTTCATTATGTTTTAAATATCTAGATAAAAAACATTTAAAAATATTAAAATAAAAGGGATTCATCTATTTTGGGAACAGGGACGTTATCCACCCGTAGCTCCAAGGTTACAGTGGTTAAGGTTCCTCCTAAAGGTTCACGGAGAACTGCCTTCTGTGCCAAAATGATTAAAATGATCATTAAAAATAAGCCTTAATATAAAAATAGTAAGTTCCAAATAGTAAGTATATGGGTACCTAATTAATTTCGCTCATGGCCAGCCATAGCTCTATAGCTCTTCGCCACGAAGTTTTTCCAAAATAATTGATTAATTTCGTTTCTTAGGTTGGCTGTTTTGATTCGTCGTCAACAACTTCAGTGTGGTGCGATAGTGATTGCGCGTAGTGTTATTGTTTTGTGGAAAAAATTGTGAAACTTAACTAAATCCTATACGATCAGTGAAAAATTTCGGTTTAGTTTTTATCTCTCTTCATCTATATTTATTTTTTTCTTGGAATATGGCATTCTCGAGCGAAGTAAGTACAATTTTAAGCTACATCAACATCAGTGTATAGGGCGGTACAATCGTGTGGCAATTGACAGCATTTCTTGAGTTACAGCATTTTTTATCAATAAAAACGATGATAAATCGTTAACAAACATTGTAATAAAGCTATTTCGTTTGCACCATAGCGGCAAATTTCGTTTTGAAGGAGATTTTCGATGGTATCGGATATGCATCCTCCATATTTTACTGCTACGTGCATGGTACCAACTACATAATGATAGTAGCTATAGAGGCTTTTTTTGCTTGTGTGCCCAATATTTTGTACGTTTTCTCTAGCATCGGTGGGGAAATAAACATGAATTAGACTATTCAAGACTCGTTTACATCTTAGCTTGTACATTATTGTCTAATAATTAATTATTTAATTACAATAAATGACTCCATTAACATTTTTAATAAAAAATGACTACACAAATTGAAAAACCTTAATGTATTTGTGAAACAAGGCCAATAACACGACACTTGTCAGAGCTTCATTAAGGTCGACTGAACCCCAGCCTGCAGAACCAATTTTAATAACTAATATTTGCAGTATGATTATGAAAATCTAGATACTTACACCTCATGAATAAAACCCTTATCTGAGCTAATCAATACTAAGGCAAATCGAAATAATGAATTTGTCATTCACATAATGTCCCTTGTATTGATTTGTGGGCATCATTAAATTTGTCATAAAAGGCACAAATCTAGTGTCTCCTGCACATAAGTGTCCACTAGGCACAAAAATTACACATGTTCCTGCCTGCTACACACACTAAGACACTTTCTTCAGGTTATGGTCACTAGATGGCGCTACTGAGGCAACACAAGAAATATTCCAGCTGTGTTATAGATCCTTTGTGATAGTGACAAAAGACACAATTTCTTTGATGCCGTAGCAGTTTACCCTCATGAATTATTATTACAAACACCCAACTAAGTTACTAAAATCCCTTTAGGAATGTTACAAATTGATTGAGTAACAACTGAAAATAGAGGCCCAATTTTCTTAGTATTTTGTTATATAGATCTACTTAAAATCAATCTTAATCTGACTTCAGTCATATTTCAACCAATCTTGTACAATGAAAGTTCTTACATTTTTTGTAACATAATGGTAGTTTTTTAAGAGGATATTTATTGGGATACTTCTGATATTCTAATTAGATCAATACTGAATTTGGAACATAATTGTACATATTTAATTTTATGACAATTTTGTTTTCCTTTACATATCAAGAAAAGAATCTGGGAGACATTACAATCAAGATAATTTAATATTATCTAAGTTGTTTAAACATGCTGATGTCAATTCTAGTCAAATCATTTATATTTTAATTAGGCATAATAAAAAGCACATTGAAAGTCAAAAAGTAGTTTCTAATGGAGAAGAATTCTCAACATCATCATCTCATTCTCAACTCCCATGGAGTTTCTTGCCCATTCTTTTCATGAGTAATCATTTACTTCCATGAGTTACCGTTTACTCAGCCACTATTTTTGATACTAAGACAAACAAAAATATTATTTTGAATGATTATAACGAAATGAATAGAATGAAAGAAACACAATGAAAGAAAGAGACACAACACAAACACAGTATAATATAGAGGGGTAAAGAAAACAAGTGTTGAGTATCACATTGTGTGCCCGTTATGCCAAATATAGGTCTAATTCCAGCCTTATATAATAGCCAGCCAGGTTTTATATAAATTCACCAAATTTCCTTTAGCTGAATAATCTTCTTTATTTAATGGTGTAACATAAAGATGACTTCAAGTCATAGCAACTTTTTCTGAAATCCAATCAATTAGTTGATGTTGTGTTACAACCAATTTAGTTTAAAGAACATATTATTATCTTTTCACTAGTGTCCTGAGGTACTTAGGTTAGGTTTAGGCGGGCTGTTTTCCGCAACTCCACGACAAAGCGCGTATTTTGCGTGAGATCCTGAGGTACTTACCATACCCAGATCAGTGGCGTCCGAAGGGGGGACGTCACCGGGGACATGACCGCCCCCAAAATCGTAGGCCTAATTGATGAAACTCCAGAATATAAACAACTAGCTTCTGCCCGCGACTTCGTCCGCGTGGAATAGTGGTGTCCGCTCCTATTGGTTTTAGCGTTATGAAATATAGCCTATAGTCTTCTTCAATAAATGGGCTATCTAACACTGAAAGAATTTTCAAATCGGACCAGTATTTCCTGAGATTAGCAGCGTACGCAAAAAAGTAACTTTTCTGGTTGATTTCTTACACCTTGTGTCCGAAAATCCCAAATATCTTACGGAACCCTATTTTTTTTCCAAAATAAAATTTTGCCTATGTTACTCGTGGATAATGTAGCTTTCGAATGGTGAAAGAATTTTTAAAATCGGTCCAGTAGTTTTTGAGCCTATTCATTACAAACAAACAAAGTTTTCCTCTTTATAATATTAGTGTAGATTAATGTAGATATATAGGTATGAAAATTTTAATTGCAATTACGCATTGGTAGGTCGTAAATCATAATAGATCGTTCAAATTTGGAGCTTGCTTGAAACCTTTGGCTTTACAATTTTGGTAGTTGAGGACTCCCCCCCCCAAATATTTGGTTGCGATCGCGCCTGACCCAGATAAAAACGAATCGAAATCCTTTCCCAAGTTGATATCTACCTGCATACAGTCAGTCCAAACCTTTTCAGCCATTTTACTGAGGAATGTGTGTGGATGATGATTCAGGATTAAAGCTCTCTTCACAAAGTTTTATTGGAAGTGGTCTTAGATTATATACATGTCTAGATGGAGCGTCAAGTGCGCGCAAACATGTCAAAAAGTGTCAGCCAACGATTAGCTCACAAGTGCTTACCCGCCGATCAGTACAGTACGTAACCGTCGGTAAACCTTGTCGTAATTAATAAGTCTATTATTTTAATGTGATTTATGGGAGAATTGTAGTAACTGTTATCATTATTTACACACACAGAGACGTATACGCACAGTGTAAAACGACGCCTGCACGCACACATGCTTGAAATTGTTGCGACGCTCCATCTAGACATGTATATAATCTAAGGAAGTGGTTTAAGAATTTCATATTTGAATTAAAAATAAATATACCACAAATGGTATAATAAAAAGGTTAGGTCATAATAAACAGGCTAAAAGTTAGAACTAGCATGTCTCTTATACTTTGTTTTATTTTCATATTAAGTCACTTTGAACACAGAAAGTTTGTCTTTTAATAAACAATAAACAACCATACATTCATATGTTGTGGTTATTTTGACATTTCTAAGCATATCGTTACTGTTAAACCTATCATTAACTTTTATGTCCTGCCTATGATTGTACACTAGTTGAAGGTATTATAAAGTACCACCTATTATTGGACATGACTATAATTAGAAATTTATTGTCAGCATGAGTAATGAATATTTAAGAATTGCTTCAAAATATCATAAAAGAAAGATTATAGGTTTTAAATACTTAGGTTTATGTAATTGGTTTCTTAACTCTTGGGTCGTGGGGTCCAAATGCTCACCTTTTATTTAAGGAAATATCCAGGCGGCTGATTGACGCTTCGCGAGACCCAAAGGCTGGCTGTTATTTTGGCCAACGGATAAGCATAGCAATCCAACGTGGCAATGCAGCCAGCCTCTTGGGTACGCTCCCAGTTGACCGCGATGAGGAGGAATTTTTTGACGCTCTGTATTAGTGTAGTATATATGTATATAGTTTAGTTTTTAGCTATTGTAAGTTTTTTTGTTAATATGTAAATACTTAGTAATATTCATTCATACTTGTTCTCGGTAATAAAAATATTTGCTTTCTTAAGCTGTGTAAATCAAATAAAGAAATAAACTATTACTATATTCAGGGCAAAGTTAACCAACAGATGTTTAATTAATTAGCCCGCTTTTTTAACGACAAAGCGGGAATTTCCGTGTGTCAACTTCATGTTCAACCCCAGCTTGGTAATCAACCGTTTTAGGAATAAAAAACCCAAATGTTAGGTTATCCATTGTATGGTAGAAGTTTGAATCTATGCTAGACAGCTGTTTTCAGTTGATCGGACCGTGGTCTTGTCGGTGAACTTGGGCCTTAGTCATTCTACCTATAGTTGAGGTACTCGTGGAAATAATTTATCAAAGTTCATTGTATAGTATACAATATTGAATATGTCAGTCACAGCAAGTGGGAATCATTACGAGTTGGCCGTCATGCAGTGTGAAGTGCAGTAGCATTCTATTATTGGACCACTTGCACGTTCCCCCCTGCACTTGTGGCCCTGCCTTGACAGCTAGTTAGATCAATCATGACACTCAACAAGGCGTTTATCACCGTATAGTCTCAGACCAAGAAATAAAATAAATATTGCATAGCTTTGAATTATCCTGATCCAAGAATTACAATCTGTCATCCGGTCCTTTACAGTTGTGACCCTTGAAACACTAATTAAAATTTTCAAGTTTTTATATAATTTCATAGACATGTTTAAGGGTTTTCGGATTAGTGTTTTGATTTATATTTAATAGTTCATAACTGTGACCCTTTGACCATAAGATACGAAATTTAATAGAGGGAAATAACATTAATCTTTTACTTTCAACAATGAAGACAAATACAGGATGATTTTAAACAATAAAACGTAAACTTATTTTTTCCCTTACCTACATGAAAGAATGTCCTAAGTTCCACAGATTTTATTTCAAAACTTGATAATTAAAAAGCGCTGTCAATTTTAGTTTTTATATGTTAAAAAAAAAACTCCTGTAACATAAACGCGGACACACATACACGTCCTCATCTATAAGAATGTCACACTCGCGGACACTGGTATCTGTTAGCCTGACAAAGAATTTTGCCCAAAGGGAATTTAACTTGCGACCTGTAGAAACGCAATTGCTTATTCACGGCGCCAATAGTGCATTGACTTAGTTTTTATGTATTAGACGGTAAGGAATATATTACCATAATAGCCACCAATTAGGCACTACTAATTTCTCATTTATCCCCTTTCACTAAAAAAAGGGGAGAAATAATTAAGTACATAATATGTACTTTTAAATGAAAGAAAAACGAACTTTTAATTTCTATATACATACAACTAGGTTGAAGCTCCCTGACATCTCCATTGCGAACTTGGGAAGTAGGTGTAGAACCTCTTCCAAAATGAAGAGTTGGACAGTTAGTCAAAAAACTTTACTGGCTACTTAGTTTCCTCTCGTAGTAACTTATATAGCGGTAGATAACGAGGCTTTAGATTTATCAGTCAGGGAAAGTGTCCACCACGATACGGATTTCGTTAGGGGATCCCGATAGAGGTTCGGAAAAATTGAGCGTGTCATAAGTAGTGAACGAAATGCGGTGCCGAAGCTAAATCGTAAAAAGTATTTCTAGCATTAAATTATAAAATATTTCTTTTTTTATTATGTCGAGACTAGTGAAGGAGCTCGTGGCTAAGTAACAGAGGTCGATTGATCAGGGGTTTCCTATGATCTATGTCATGTAAAGACTCCGTGCAATGGAAAGCACGTTACGCTATTGTTCCAGGCTAACATTTGTCTTTGACGGCCGTTACGGGTAGTCAGAAGCCGGAAACTCGGACAACCAGTCTTCCCAAAAAAAAGTTTTTGGTTGTGGATTTGCTCCATGTAAAACACTGATACTCAGTTGCATCTGGTTGGTCTTAAAGCCGACCCCAAGATAGTTGGGAAAAGGATAGTCATTTCAATCCGAAAATTGTCATGAAGACGAAAACGTCATACTCACGTCTAAATAGAACTTAACCCACTTCTAAAATTCGTTAGTGATTATATTTTTATAGCCCCCCCATCAAAAACAGAGGGGTCAAGGAGCTCCCCAGCTCCCCAACGGATGAACCGATATTGTTTAGTTTTTTTTCGTTTGAGAGAGGTCTTAATCCGAAGCCATTAAAATATCTCAACTACTCTTCTCTTAACGATGAAGGGTGAGCGTCCCGTAACCAATAAGTTTAATATAATTGAAATTTGCTATGCACACTAGGGTCAATACTAGGGTCAAAGGGTCTATGCATACTAGGTCATGTTAGGGTATCATGGTTGAGTCAATCGCCATTAATGAGTATATTAGTACAAAATAAACATTAGACAAAACATTTATGTCCGCGTTTTTTAAATTTAATTTAACTCTAGCTTTAATATTTCATATTCATTTGTTACTTGACATAGATCCCCTTTGCAGCTATCTCCTTTTCATTAAGCTGGTTTAAATGTGTCAACAGACAACCTCACTTGTCTACAAACTAAAATCGTGGTTATAACTTTTTAATTGGATAGATTTTGTAGGAAGAGCTTCGGATTTATGATTCACTGATAAAAAAAAACGATTTAGAATACGTGGTTTGCTTTTCATTAATTGGGTATTTACCTGTTACAATTAGAATGCTAAAATCACGTCAATTCAGCACTGCATTGACTTGGATTTTTAAATCAATGCTTGTTAGACAAATCGCAAAATATTCAACTAGCTTCTGCCCGCGACTTCGTCCGCGTGTTTGTCGGTAATCTCATAAAACTCGATCATCGCCTATGAGTCTTTTTCTTTAAAGGCTAGCCTTTTCCATGCAAAAATCCAGAAGGGAAAAGGTCATAATCTGCCTAGGATATCGTTGGTAGTTTTATCCGCCGCATACCTCGTAGAGCTACCGGCGGCCGGCCAGCGCCTCCTCATCGGCATGACCCTGCAGGCATGTTTCAATTCTGCAGTTCGTTTTGTATGTCGAGTCGGCAGCGATGGTGACAGACTCACCAGTGACGAACGACGATATTTCAGCTGTCTTGGGTATTAAGTTCGTGATAAAATTACTAAATAAAAAAGAAAAGACCGTGTGACGTAGAGCAAATAGTAGTTAATGAAAAAAACTAATTTAACGATGATGATGATCGATCGTTCCGTCAAGTAAATGTGGTACTTCACACCCACATTCGGGCAGTTCTATTTGATGCAATGGAAAGTGTTAAGCCAAGCCAATTGGACGATAGGAGCATGGTGTATGATCGCCATAAGACCATCAGTCAAAACAGACTAAGTTCGAATCGGACTCATGAAGGGAATTTCCTAACCATCTTATAAGATTTTTAACGTCATTATATTTTTATCATTTCTTTTAATACACATAAGATTAAAGTATTACTCTATCTATGAAAACTTAAAGTTTCTACCTAATCTGAGTGTTCTGTGTGCGTGTGTTTAGTTTTTCTTATTAACATATTAAAACAAACAAGGTTAATAGTGCCATAGAACCGGTTGCAACATACTCATCTTAACTTTGGTGTCATCCATAATGTGGTTTCAATGATTAACTTGAGGTTTGAATGCGTGGCCTACATTGCAGCTCTCATGTTATTGTACCGTATAATCATTGACTACCAACTTTATACGGCTGGACTAGAACATGATTCTCGTTCAAATATCCCGAGCATATTGAAGCGAAGTATCAAGGATCTAAAGGCAGTGGCTTTACGAAACGGGTATTCAGCTGCCCCAAAGATAGTTGGGAAAATGCTATGTAGATGATAAGGAAACTAAGGTCTGTATTACAGAAGCCGAGTCAATACTCAAAGCACTATTTAAAATTAGTTTCAACCAATCAAAAGGCTTCAAATCTATGCTCAAGACAAGATGTCTTTGACTGTCGTTCTGTACGGATCTAAAGCATTTAAATTTGGACCGCACCGCTAAAGCTACAAGGCTCTATTTACATACCCCGGTATTAACTTTCCGTTTTGGTACTCTGTTGATTCGGACGTTCTAGAGCGCGGATAGACGTCCATTTGTAAGTAGGTCATTGAGTAAAATGCTTTTCGGTATTGTGATCACTATTAATGTTCAACAGAAACGATGGATACAATATATTATTGACATGAAGTCAATGGAACAGTAGTTTGTTTTTTAACATATTATGAGATAAGAGACTTGCCGGGGAAGTGATGTTCAAAGGGAATATTTAGACCCCCCATACATGTTCTGCGATTAATAGTAATTTAGGAGATAACAATTATTGAAATACTTTTTCATAATTTCCTGTTTTCATTAGTACTTACTTACTTATTTTTATTTCAATAGTAAAGGAAGAAAAAAATTACACGATTGTGTATTATCACCTCAGAAATATGGTTGACCACGGAACATTACCGAAATTCAATCGAAAGTTCGTAATTATTACTGGTCGACTAGAATTTACACAAAAACTAATTGTCTAAAGCGTCAATGGCATCAAAGTGTTTTTTGTTGTTTTTTTAATTTGCTCTGGGTCTTCTGCTACAAAGTTCGAGTAAAATCCCGACCTTAACCGGGAGTTTTTCGTGTAATTTTCCTTAAAAAAGTAGCTTTCTCTTTCAATTTAGATTGATTATGTGTAAAAGTAATAAAACTCATTCTCTCACTCGCTCGGTCAGAACATCGTCCGTCGGTTCCGCTAGTTTTTAATAAACACGAGTAAGGTTAAACTAACTACTGGTTAAACTAACTTAAAAATCCCCAAACAAAATGTTACTTGATGAAAAGCATACATCATGACCTACATACATATTAGATTTGATGTTTTTAGACTTCCCTTCATAGCTATTTGCGCTCACTTGAATACACTATCAAGGCAAGCTTATGGTTTTAAATCCTATTAAAATTATAAATGTGAAAGATTGTTAGGATGGATTATTTAAGTATTTACTGCTTAAGGCGGCGATATACGACTTTGGCCCTTTTAAAGCTAATGATTACGTTTTAACGACTTGCTTTCATGATTTGAAAAGTATATATACTAAACTAGAGCATATGCTTGATAATTTTGTATAACGTTTTTTTAAATTATGTATTTATAACATTGTATAAAAAAATCATGAAGTTAGGTCTAACGCACAAGAAAAACTGAGTTTTACATAGAATTTATCAAGCGGATTTTAATGAAACCTGTACCATTTTATAGAAAAGTTAATTATCTGTCTTTTTGTATACGTATATTTTTTTTAAATCGTACATTTACGTCAATTTTTGTGCTTTTGTCAAAACGTTGAGTTGAAATTACGGAGGGGCTCCACCGGGCGACGGGGGCAGTACGTCTGTGACCACTGTCACGGGTAGACGCTGTCACTCAGAGCGAGCACATTACGATGTAAATAAATTATTATATTTGTGATAAGATGACTGGTGAATTATAATTATTACATTGAAAAGGCACTACATGCGGATAAAATATTTTTTTGATGTGAATAACGTGTTTTCAAACCAAATCATCCATAATCTGTCATAATCTAAAATGTGTGTATCTAAATTTGGCAGGACAAATATATTTTGTTATTGACTTACTAAATAATTAAATGTACTTTAGGATTTAAATATGTATTTATTTTAATACATTGCGTATTCAAAACGAGAATATTGCATACCTCATTTAAATTTTACATGTAGGTCGGAGATAATCGTCAAAATTAAAATTCTTTCATGTTATGTTACAATAATTTCCTAATAGTTTGGAATTTATAGAAATAGTAGTTATAAGTCAGGGCATGGGATGATATCTTAGAACAAAACTGAATGGTTTGTAAATAAAACGGTTTATCCATGGGTAACAAGGTGGCGCTATTCTAAATTATTACCAATGAAAATATTTTTCTAAACACGTGAATTTGGGTTCGAGTTTCTTTGCTACGATACGAATTTGAAAAAAAATGCAGAATATGATAAAAAAATAAGCTTACGCTATTAAAAGAGTATTGTAAAATGTATTGTATTGTCTGACTATTTTAGCTAGACCATTTTCCTATTTTGGATTGGTTACATTAGTTTTATTTTTAGGGTTCCGTAGTCCGACAAGGAACCCTTATAGTTTCGCAATGTCCGTCTGTTCGCGGCATAGCTCAGAGGCTCTTGGTACTAGAAAGCTGAAATTTAGTATAGATATGTGTATTGATCACGCTGAAAAAGTGGTAAAAAAAATATATAATTTAGTGGAGCTCCCGAACACGTGAAATGGGGATGATTTTTTTTTTTTTGTTGCGTAACCCTTCATGTAGGGTATCGTTAGATAGGTCTTTCAAAAAAAAAAAAAAAACTAACTTTCGAAAAGTAGGCTTCACCGGTTACAGAGTTATAGTTGACTAACTAAGACCTACTACGGAACCCTACTGCGCGTGGCCCGACACGCACTTGGCCGGTTTTTTACTGGTAACATTGGGTAGTGATGCTTTACATAGCAACCATTTTCGAAGTTTAGTAAAAACGCCAAGTAAGCAGTCACATATGATATACATATTAATCTATTAGTCAAGGTATCTAATGTGGGATAATATTATATACACACAATCTAAAAGATAAGACGAAGCATAGTGTTTTAGAAATGAAGGTCCTACTTCACTATGCCACTCTTATGATTTATTTTCAACACCAAATAGTATCCGACAGAACGACGATTTTTGGCTAGGCCTAAGCCGATTAATAGGCAATCGCTTAATTCTTTGGCTAAAGACCTGATAAATAAAAAGGACTTGATCTTCTTTAATTTTTGGTCCAGAAGTCAAAGACAGAAGAACTGGAAACGAAAAAAAAAGATATATTCAAATAGTATAATTAAGGTTCCGAACCAAAATGGTAAAAAGTAACCCTTATGGGATGCGACTTTCTCTGTCTGTCTGTCAGAGCTGATAATTACTTCAGGAATAACTAACCTTATCGATTTGGAATAATTGTTGAAATATATCGCAAATGGATAAAGTAGAAAAATACTACCTATTACTTTAGAGGAAAAATGGGGATTAAAATTACAAAGTGTAGTTTCTACGTCATCATAATTATGAAATATAAGGAAATATGAAGGCTTGATGCATATTCTAATATTTTTTATGTTTTCTTCGACATCTTTTGGTATACGAATTAAATTAAAAAAAAACTCTCCGTAGTTTGTAAAACAAACATTCTGAAATAATTAGACTTCCGTACATTTTTCTCTTAAATGTTTTTCTTAATATGGTATTTCGACCATTTTCCAATTCCAAGGTTATGTTTGAATTTCGATGAATTGTAATAACAAAACTAAATGAAAATTGAGCTACTGCATGTCAATTTAATAATCTTTTTATAAAAAAATCCGTCAATTTTTGCGGTGAGTTTTTCTGATAAAATATATTATAAAAAACCTTATATTTGTAATATAAGGTAAAAAGATAAAGATCAAAAATATTTAAATCGGTAATTATAAATGATTTCAAAGTCAAAAATCGATATTGCATCTTTGTAAAAGATTATCGAAATGCCATACAATGGTAGGATTTTTTTCCATTACTTTATTTCTTCAAAAATGCATGAAACCGTGGAAAAGGGTCGTACAAATTTGGTGCTTGAAAATGTAACAGCTAATTCTCATTCAGACAAAGTCTATATCCGAATTTAGCACATTTATTTTTGCATTGATTTTTTGCTTTACGGCACTTTCATAATTGGGCCCAAAACGGGTGATATTCCATTGTTCATGATAGGTAAAAATTTAAAAAATCCTGATCATAATCGGAATCTTTACTATCCCACTTTTGGGTATGACAAAGACATGCATTAGCATTAATTATCACGCTTTTTCAAGGTGGATTGGTGATTTCAGATCGTGTAGTCCAGGTTTCCTCACGATGTTTTCCTTCACCGTTAGTCAATGGTGTCTAAGTTATACTAAAAAAAGTGCATGTAAAACTTTGGAATAGATTCGTAATTTCTAGGTTTCGAAGTTCGAATCTGCATACTCATAAATGAGATGCAGGTGCCTTAGCAAAGAAGCCACAATGACTTTTTACTAATATGTTCGGTGTATCAACTTAATAATATAAATAAAACTACCTGCAGCTTATTTAAAATATTAACATCATTTGTAATACAGTCTCATGATGCCAAAGGTTTGGTCGGACACTTTACAGGTGGATCAGAAACGTCGGACTAATTAACTGGCTTCCAGGCTCTCCTTACAAAACTAATATGATTTTCCTATACAAGTGAAGATGAGCTGAAGTTATTTGAGAAGCAGCAGATGTCGTAAAATGCAAATATGAAAAAAACTTGCGTGCATTTCTGTTAGAAGAGCTCAAAGTGGACACCAATATGGCCTAAAAATTAACTCCTATGGTGCAATTTTGTCTGTCTGTCTGTCTCTTACACAGCGGATTAATTCAAGAATGCTAGTTGTCAGATTTTTTTCTTGAAACTTGTAACAATTCAGATCGATAAACATGTTTTGCAGATTAAAGAAATTGAAGATATTTTTGCTTTTCTGGCAAACGAAGTATGCAGTGGGGGTTGGAAATTTAAAATTAATGTTTCGAAGTATTACTCAGACAGATGTTATTTGTATTTCTATTTTTATATCTTAGACATGCATATCAAAATACAATATGCGACTGTCCTTAGAATCTCTACATTATATTATGGTCACCCGTCAAAGTTCTTCAAAATATAAAATGACAAGCGTGCGGTGTGCATTGCGGGGTCGCGGGGGGGAAGCTCAAGCTCCGCCCATTTGCTCAAGGTCATTGGCGGTAGTCGTCGTCTTAAGAAACCAATTATATAAACCAAAGTTTTATATAATAAGTGAACTAATAACTCATCATCTGCCTACTCCCAAATATGTTGGGGTCGGCTTCCAGTCTAAACCGAATGCAACTGAGTACCAGTGTTCTACATGGAACGACTGCCTATCTGACCTCCACAATCCAGTTACCGGGTAACACGGTACTGTAGGGATTGCGTAGTCAGAGGTGGAGGATTCGAAGATTAAATAAAAGAATACTTTTAAGACTTTTGCTTTATGGAGTAATCCACGAATCAAAGAGTGCCTATGCATCTCCAGTAGTTTTGGTACAGTACCTATCCCTTGGTAAGACTGGTTGTCAGACTTTCTGGCTTCTGACTACCCGTAACGACTGTCAAAGATGTACAAATGACAACCGGGACCAACAGCTTAACGTGCTTTCCGAGGCACGGAGGAGTCTCGCTATGACATAGATGGTCACCCATCCACGGACCGACCGCGCCAAGCGCAGCTTAACCTTTGATCGGTCGAACCGTGCGGCTGTTACTTAGCCACGAGCTCCTCTCTCTAATACTAGCTTCTGCCCGCGACTTCGTCCGCGTGGAATAGTGGTGCTCCGCTCCTATTGGTTTTAGCGTGATGATACATAGCCTATAGCCTTCCTCAATAAATGGGCTATCTAACACTGAAAGATCTTTTCAAATCGTGCCAGTAATTCCTGAGATTAGCGCGTTCAAACAAACAAACTCTTCAGCTTTATTATATTAGTATAGATTAGTCTCACAAAAATGTAGTCACTTAACCATTAATTTGGTGAAATTATTCACCAATAGATCGCAATCTGGGTTGGCTTCCACGAGTTTATTTAGCGTGGTCATCACGCGCGGAACTGGAGACGCAGCACGGGCTGTGGTCCGACATGTAGGCACGTCTAGCAGTCGATGTTTTTACCACGGAGATAATTATTCGGCGCGTATAGTCGAATCAGCTCATTATGGATGTCAGCAGCATCCGTCATACCTTGTGTACCATGGATGTATTTTCTCTCATTTCTCTCTTTCTCGGAAAAACCTCTGGATACATTTGGGAGATTCCTACGTAGTTTATAACCTGGATTATCACATAGGATACTTATTATCCAGGTATCTCGATCCAATTCTTGCAGCCGGTTGCACCAAAAAAATATACGGTTACTTATACGTGAAACGTTTGAACTGTCATCCAATATCTGTCAAAATTGAGGCTAAAATTGAATAATTCCGCTATTATTTTATGTTTTTCGTTTAAATATTATTTATGATATACATGTATGTTTACTTAATTGTTATGTCTACATATGTATTGATACCATAAAAAAGATTAAAAGTATGCTTATTATTGATATCGTGTTTTGTAATATTCGTAAAAGTATAAATGATAAAAAATTTGGTGCAACCGGCTGTTAGTCTAGGCGAGCGAAGTCGCGGGCAGAAGCTTGTACAAAATGTGCACTGAAATGGATTTTAATTGTAAACAAACAAGTGACGAATTCAGGACTTTTATGAAAACATATGCGGCCTAGAATAATTGTGTTACGTCCAACCGAGCCCAACCACAATAGTAGAGTAATGGCGTCCAAATTAACAAAATATAATTTCTCAGACGAACAGTGAATAATTACCAAAAATTATACTATCCGTAAAATCCGGTCGCGAGTCCGTAAAACCCGTTTCCGAGTCCGTAAAACCCGTTTATGTTGGATATTGAGTAGTAAACGCGCGCGTACTTTAAAGTTTTGACTGCTGCATCGGAACGATAATTATCGGGTGCTAGATTGAACTGCCAAGTATTATCGCAATCAGTTAATTAATATTAACATATTTGTTGCACACCCCCCCTATAATATGTGGAGTGTGCAAATAGCATATATGGTAAAAATGAAAAGAGAGGACGCTTACCGCTTGTTTATCGCGCCCATTTTTGTTGGTTTGTAATAATCTTTATTCCCTCATATCTTTCAAACCACTCGATAGATTTCTTATATTAAGGTATCGTTCGATTCGTCTCATTAGTCCAAGTGTTCTTAGATAGGTGACATAAAAAAAAATGGGGGTTGCTAGACTTCATTAAGGTGTTTTTTTTTGTTAAAACCGAATTCGTATTCGTTGCACGCTGCTTTTTCTTCTTGTTTCGTGTGGGCTTGTGATTTACCAACCTAACAAGCCCTAGTGTTGGAGTTTTCTCAAATCCACCTGACGGCCTCTGACATGGGCTTGTAACAACGAATGCTATTGAAGTAGCAGGTGCTACGTAAGGCATTTACCAAATAGCTCCCGGAGCTCACCGTAGCAACGCAATATCAACCAATCACAGATCCGTATTTGACGCTGTGGTCCGAATAGCACACTTGCACGGTTGGCCTCTAAACATACTATGAGACTTAGCATATTATGTACTAGCTTTCCGCCGGCGGCTTCGCCCACGTGGGTTATACGAGATCTAATTAAAAAAAAAAAAGAGTTTCATACAAACTTTGCCCCCCTCTTTTACACCCTTAGGGATAGAATTTTGGAAAATCCTTTCTTACGGATGCCTATGTCATACAAAGAACACACCCACCAAGTTTCAGGTCTTTACGTTCAGCGGTTAAGGATGTGCGTTGATCCTTCAGTCATTCAGGACAAAGCATTTTTATATGTACTATAGATTGTTCTTGATATGGGTTTCGTTCTGCGTATCCCCTGTATTAACCTAAAGTTAATTAAGTAGTATCTCTAATATTAAAGAAAAAAAACCGGACAATCCAATCCCTACCTAAATCAACTAATATTATAAATGCAAAAGTGAGTTTGTTTGTGCTATCACGGTAAAACGGCTGAACCGATTTGGATGAAATATGGTACGGAGATAGAGGGGACCCTGGAGACGGTTATTGGCTATTTTTTATATGGGGGCGTTAAGTTGGTCCCTCGGAACGCAGGTTAAACAGCTTGTCTCATATATTGCATTATCAAGTTACATTTCGTTAGGTTTTGTTCTATGGTAAAATACTTATTCACACTTTTATAACAAAAACAACTATTCATTCACACTTGGAGGAGAGCTTCTTTATTTTTACACGACTGCCGATAGTAGTATAATGTTTTTAACTGTTAGAAAATATTGCTTCAATTGCCACACTATTTACTTTCGTATATTTTTCAAAATATGCTGGTCTAATCTTCAGATTATTGTTTTCCGTCATCAAATTATGCGGACTCGATAACTAAGTTTTGTATACACAAGAAATGCAATGCACTCATTTATCAATTAATACTTATTTATTGATTAGTGGATCGAATTACTTGAATGTATAATATTACTTGTATGTATTGGATTTGAAATCTGACATGTCTAAATATTTAACAGCACCGGTAGATACTGTTGAATATTTAGCCATGTATTTAACAATACCTACCTATAGTCGATAGTAAACATAAAAATAAATAATATCATTAATTCCACCAAAGTGCAATTATAATTCTAAGTTGAAAGTAATATGTATTCTTATTAATACGTTCGTTACGAACTTTGTTGTAAGTGGTTTGGTTGCATCTGTCGTTTGAACGCACGATGCTATAAAAAAAAAACAGTTCATCGAAATAATAGTAAACGAAAACTAGAAACCTGATTTTTAAATCCATTATATTTTAAATATTCATCGTTTCAAGTGTTCACAACTTCTCCCGCGCGCTGTATCCGTAAACGTTTTCCTTAGGGTGTTCTAAATTAAGTGACAGACTTAGTTTCGGCAAAACGCTTATGGGGTGCCACCATGGTAAGTGTCTGGGAATGAATGCCGAATTTTTAATAATATTCCAAAGGTAATACCGAAAAATCACACTTTATAATTTGACGAAAGTAGATCGGTATTTTTCACAACTTTAGTACCGTTTACCTGCCAAAGCCACCATAACCCAAACTTCATAATGGTCCATCGTTCTTACCTGTGTTGGGAGCATGCACTGACAAACTTTCAGGATTTATATAATAACGAAAGTCTGGGGTTCATGCAGTCCTGGATTTGTCAATAGGCCGTATAGGCTGGGGCCTAGGGGCGGCAGCGTCCTAGGGGCGGCAGATTTCAGAGGACGCTAACTTGATTATTGGAAGGTACATGGGCGGCGGAAATAAAGTGGCCTATACTCATAAAAAATACAAATCCGGCACTGGGTTCATGGGCTCTTAGGCTATTACGTATTTAAAACAATATATCATATAAATGTTTTTTTTATTGCTCACATGCAATGACGTGCTCCTGCTTAACATAGGCTAAGTAAAAAGGTTATATTTTGGGACTTAAAGCTATGTGTATCATGTACTTTAATTCTACTTCCATAAATAATTTGATTTACAATCTAATATGAGATAACGTGATTCTTATTCTTATCTAAGCGAACGAATACCTGACATATTTAGATGTTCTGTGATTGACTGACGAACTTGCAAAGTGTGTATGTAAATACAATAGGTGCATAATTATTAATATGAAGTTTATATCACTAATTTGCACTGAGGCTTTTTGTTATAATGTACCTTATTTGTTCACCGACAATATACTACATGATCAACGGAACAAACTTGTCATACAGTTCTAAGTGGTCTTTTACGTTACCCGGTCACTGGGTTGTGGAGGTTAGATAGTCTGTCGCTCTATGTAAAACACTGGTAGGTACTGCTGGATATGGTTAGACTGGAAACCAAACCCAACATATTTGAAAAAAAGCTAAGCGAAATGACGAATTTATGTAGCTCTAATGACAGTTTTTTGAGGAGGAATTGTACTGGTAACATTCTGTCCGTATATTTCCCAATACACAAACATATCGGTATACAAAAAATATATGTATATAAGGACCTGGACTCTTATATATTATGTTATATATAAGAGTCCAGGATGTGGGCCATTGCAGTGATTGCAGTACTCAGTCTATAAATATGCACAATTTTGATGTAGGTACGAATCCAAATTGTTATTGTTAAATTGTCTGGGGCGTCGAGGGTTTCATAAGAACTTTATGATAGCCCTCTCTGGTGGGTAGCACGTGTTCGCCTCTAGAAGGTTTGTGAATCGGTTGATCAGTTGTAATTTACTTGGTAGTTATTTTCCGCGGTTTCATTCGCGGCCCTGAAGAACTTACGCACTTTTACGCACCGGTTAAAAAAACCTTAACCTTCAAGATTCAAGCTATCTCCATACTGAAAATTATCTAAATTGATTTAGCCGTTTTGCCAGGAAAGCGTAAAAAACACATAAACAAACTCACACCCGCGTCTTATTTATTTATTTATGAAGGAACTGCGCCACGCACCCAAATAAAATCGTTTCCATATTTCAAGTTTCAAGCTAACTTCACACTAAATTTAATCTTAATCGGTTTAGCCGTGTTTCCGTGACAACCTAACAAAATTTAAAAAAAAAACAAAATTCTAAAACATTTATTGCAACTGGACCATTTGAGTACAGGCATTTTTGAGTTGTCAAATAATCACCACGTTAGAATTCTAAATATTAGCTTTTTTTTTTTTTTTTTTTGTGTATGGCATCTCGCAGGTCAACCTAGAAGGTTGTCGACTGCTTAACCGGGCTTGCCTGTGAAGTGCCTTAAATAAATTTAGGGCCTCCAGCCAGGGCTTAACTTACAAAACTAAGCGACTACACGCTAAGGGCACCCCCTAGTGGGGTACGGGCCTCGGCTTAGGGCGTCGCTGGGGGAGGACAGCAAGGGACAGGCTGGATCAGAATAAATTATGATTATTATAATCGGGAATTTTAAGCTATTAGCTCAGCTCGCGGGCTGGCTCGTCAAGCTAGGGTCGGGAGGGCATGGACAAGGTCGTCGCGACGGACCTCGGCGGCGAGGTCGATACGAACGCGGTCTGTGTTTGTGTAGAGTGCTAGTGGACCTACTGCTCTCTTGGAAGAGGGTTATAGCGTCATCGGGTATGGTGAGAGTATGCCTCGGGCGGCGAATTTTACTGATCTGGGAGGGTGCGTATCCGGCGGCCGATACGACCAGAGGGTTTGGATGCTTTTCGGCAGCATCAAAGTAATACTTGGCGGCACGTTTCATGAACTGTTGCTAAATATTAGCGTCCGACAGTTTTAAGACATGAGCTTTCATCACTGAATACAGATGTCAGCTCCTCGACACATTGAAGTCGTGCTAGTACTCTTCGAAAGATGCAGAAAATTATTGCACGAACATTTTCCTTAGAGAAATTCATTTTGCTTGGCGACTTGGCAGCTTTGACGCTTAGACTAAACCACTATACTGATTTAGACTTAAATCATTTATTTTTTTCATTCTTTTGTTTTAAGCTTCTAAATTCAGACAGATTTGATCGCTGTTTGGTTCTATATTCAAAATTGGCGGTAAATACATAAACGACAGAACTTAAAAAGCACACTATCAGCCGGTTGCACCAATAAAATATGCGGTTACATAAACGTGAAATGGAAGAACTGTCATTCAAGATCTGTCAAAATGGAGGATAGAAATTGAATAATTTTGCTATTATTTTATGGTTTTCGTCTAAATATGTATGATTTTTATGTTTATTTAAATATTTTACATTTGTATTGATATCATACAAAATATTAAAAGTATGATAATTATTGATATCATGTTTTGTGATATTCGTCAAAGTTTAAATGATAAAAAGTTTGGTGCAACCGGCTGTTAGTAAAAATATCAAAGTCATAAATTATGTTACCATTGTTTCTCAATTATAACCGATAGTGCCAAAGATAGACTATGCCATAATTCATGCAGATTCATTGTATTAAATAAAATGCATGAGATGTTTTCAAAGTCATTATTATACACTTTATTAACACATTTACAAATCAGCGAAATCTAAGGAAACAACATCATCTGCCTAGCATTTTTCGTGGAGCGGCTGCCTATCTGACCTCCACCACCCACCCATAACCATCCCCATTATGAATATTAGCTAATATTATTATATTTAGGCGGCAAAGCACGTAGAATCAATATTATACTAGCTATTTCCTGCGGTTTGTCCCGCTGAACGCACCCGGATAAAAGTAGCCTATAAACGCCTCTTAGATCCCACCTATCTCCGTACCGAATTTTATTAAAATAGGTTCACGCGTTTTACCTTAAAACAAACAAAGTAATAAAAAAACTCACTTTTGTATTTATCATAAGTTACAATTTATGGAACACTCCAAAGTTATTTAGCCATTTGACAGTTAGATTTAATGAGATTGTCTAAAAATAAGTATTCCTAATAAATATTATAGGTCTTTTCGGAGTCTTTCCGTTGTAAAAACATTATCTAAAATATTGTAGATAATACTTTCGTAGTTAGCTTTAAGTGCGGTCTACGCATGGCCTACGGACGTAGCAGCGCGTAGCGAAACATTTATGTTACTACGTGTCGTTAAATAGTGTATAGTTAATAGTGCGCTACGCAAGTCGTCTGAAAGAAATCAGTAACTAGACTACTATACTATACTTGGTCTTGGAATAGTAAAACACAAACCTTACGTCATATTACCAGGACTTGTTTACACATTCGCCACATCTTGCTACTTAATTTTGAAGCAGTTTACGTGGCCCGAATATACTGAAATTTGGTATTCTTGCATAATAAACCATTATTATTAGCTGGACTTAGTAGTGCCACCAGGCCCTGTTCGCAGTCAAGGGATGGTCAGCAGGTGCAGACTAGTTATGGTGGTGTTATGTAAAAAATACGTTATATTTAGCATTCGTTTGTCCTTTTAATTGAAAGGGTTTTGACGAACGGATAGATTGACGTCACGCTTCTTAAAATTGTAATTACAAAGACAAATCAATTTCCACTAGGATTCAAACTTCCATCCAGCGACGGTCTACGACCTAATTTTATGTCTCCGCCCATTATTTTATTAATAGATAATGAATGCCTGTTGTTTCAGGTACAACTGAATGCCATGGGCCTGGGGCTCGGTCAAGCTGGCTGTGACACCTCGTGCACGCTGTGAAATAATTCGTAATCGTTGTTCGCGTATTGGCCACAGCGGGGAGAAGACGCCACGTGTGGGCCTGCGTACACCCGGGGGCGGGCGCTTCGCGCCGCCCCACAACTGCATCTGTAAGTGCATTGCTCGTATACACACGCGCACGCACACGCGCATGCCTGTTTCCATGACGATGTTGTGCGCCCAGCCAACCCCTACCTGCCATTTGCGATCGCCATTATTCATGTCGCGGCTGAGCTCGACACCGGACGTCGGTCTCGCCAAAATGCTCGTAGCAAGATTTCGACTTTCGACAGAGTATTTTGTAGTTGCGATATCAGTGGTAGTGCTTCGTCTCATTTTACTTCTCTTATTTGTCACTAACATAAGTGCTCTAAAAAAATCGGGAGGTGTTAGCATCGTAGCTTCTCAATAATATTTTTATATTTTCACAATTTTTATTTTCTTTTTTCATTTTTTTTATCGATGGAAGTGATATATTATAAACTTTAAAAATGTGTGTACAGGATTTCAAGTACAAACATCTATTTGATGTGCACAGGTTTGTATTATATTTTTTCTATGCGTCGGTTACGCTGGCGAGCTGCTATGCGCTAGTTATTATTTTAAGCGTTTTATGTGACGTGCTTATTTTTGTTTCACACTGCTTTAATTCAATGTATGTACTTATTTATTTTATTCTGTCGCTCTCGCGCGCTATTCCGTGCTATGCGCTCCTACGAGTTACATATTAGGAAACGCTTGCGTGTAAGTCGTGACCCATTCAAATGATCTATGAAATATAGGTAGGAGAGTTTGTGTCGTCAATTAGTGCGTCTCTTGATAGCGGGGAAATAGGTCAAGTCTGGCAGCGCGGGACCTAGGGGGTGGCTGTGTGGTGGGTAGCGCTCTACACCCTGCTGCGTTCTGGCCGGAATTGCCCTACATCATTTTAGTTTCTCGTATTTTTATCAAACTCAATCAGACTAACTCCTAGGATCCTAGCGGTCCGCTATCCAATCAGCGAAGACTATTATGTTTTATGGCCTGTATTCAGATAACGTTGAGAGGTGCGTTTATTTATTAAATCAAATATATGAAATCAACTGAAAAAAAAGTTTAATGTGTTACCTAGGTAGTAGGTACAAAGTCTAGAGGCCAGCTTATTGTACTTTTTAACCCACCTCTGCAGCGTCGCCGTCTGTTTACCTTTATAGCTTGACGGGATACAGAATACATGCACCTATATCTTACACAGTAGCGATTTTTAAAAGTAAAAATATTTTAAAGATTTCTTTTTATATCATCTTGCAAAGGACTACACTAAACGCTAGTTAAAATGTCTCATTGTTTACAAACAAAATTACACTGGGATCACGATTTTCTTGTTTACTATAGTCAAACAGCTATTTCCCGCGGTTTCACGCGCATTCAACAGTAACTACTTCATGTGTACGTTTCCTACGTATCTCCTCAAGCGTCAAGCTGTCTCCATACCTAACTTCATAAAAATCGGTTTAGCCAATTGGCCGTGAAAGCGTAACCCACGGTTAGCGTAGATATTTTCTTTCAATATAGAACCGTAGTTGTTGATGCTTGTTTTTTTTATGATTTTATTTCCGTACAAAGTTATTTCGAAACATCTATACTAATATAATAAAGCTGAAGAGTTTGTTTGTTTGCTTGAACGCGCTAATTTCAGGAACTACTGGTACGTTTTGAAAAATTCTTTCAGTTATAGGTAGCCTATTTATCGAGGAAGGTAATATATCATTACGCTAAGACCAATAGGAGCGGAGCATCACGCGGACAAAGTCGGGGGTAGAAGCTAGTTACAGCGAAAAAGATGCAAAAGTTTCAACCTCAAAAATTATAGCTGGACACTTTGCCGACCATTCTTTATCATTTTTATTTCAGACTTTTAGGTCTTATTCCATGGAACCAATATTGTCGTGTTATATCTACCTTTTTAGGGTCCCGTACCTAAAGGGTAAAATGGGACCCTATTACTAAGACTCCGCTGTCCGCCTGTCACCAGGCTGGCTCCTGAACCGTGATAGACAGTTGACATTTTCACAAATGATGTATTTCAGTTGCCGCTATGACTACAAGTAGATTGAAATAAATATTTAAGTCGGTTCCCATACAATAAACGTGATTTATTGCTCGTTTTTATAGAAAACAGTACGGAACCCTTCGTAAGCGAGTTCTACTCGCACTTGTTTAATTCCGCGCTGTTTCTTAATATCTTATAATGAATATTTTCTTAATTAAAAAGATGTGCCATTAAAAATCTTGATGTAGGCTTGATTCTGAGGTAAGAAAGCTAGTAAAAAAAAGATCTTTATTCGAATCACACACATATTAAGGTAACAGGTAAATATTATAAGAAAGGGACTTTCTGCCGACCACAAATAAATTCATTCATACAACGAATCTCCAATAGGGACCAATTAACTAATTGAACTTTATAAGGTGTACTTTATGCCGACACGGTTAACAATACTTGCGGAGCTTGGAGGAGCTCGTGGCTATATCAGCCATATGGTTAGACCGATCACTCGAACCGTCGTGACCATCTTTGTCATAGCGAGACTCCTCCGTGCCTCGGAAAGCACGTTAAGGTGATGGTCCCTATTGGGAAAAGGCTAAGCAGCTGCTGATGATGCTTGCCCTGCAAACACAGCTTAAAATCGGTCACAAAAGTATTTAAAAGCGATTGAGTAGGCCACAGAAAGAGTATAATTTTTCCATTAAACATTGAGTTTGCAATGATCACGAGTTATCGAGTGGTTAAATTCTTAATACGACAAGTATTTTGAGCATAATAGGGACCATCTCTGTATTCATGAATATTTGATTTAACTACAACGGTATGCAACCACTTGCAGTAATTCAGAAGATTCGCGAGATAAAATATGCATACAGAAAATGGTAGAAAGGGAACAACTGAATAGTCTAGTAGTTGTAAACGTGCGATAACATCAAAAAAATATTACCAATTGGTTCAAGAATAAACACATTTTTCAACTGCTTGACTCGACTAGAAAACACTGAAACTTTTGAATAATACACTTTAAAAACAATTACTAAAAACAAACTTAATAGCTGTATTTTACAAAAAAGATTTTACATTCTTTAGTGGAACACATTCAGCTATAGAAACAATAAATAAATAATCTATATAAAATGTTTTGTCCTGAATGACTGACGGATCAACGCACAGCCTAAACCGCTGATCGTAAAGACCTAAAATTGGAGGCTGTGTTCTTTGTATGACGTAGGCATCCTATAAGAAAGGATTTTCCGAAATTCTACCTCTAAGGGGGTGAAAAAGGTGGGCTAAGTTTGTAGGAAACTCTGACATTTTCAATTTGAATTTGTGTAGCCTACGCGGGCGAAGCCACTGGCGAAAAGCTAGTAAATAAATAAAGAAGTCTCAGCATACCTACACTTTACATTTACAAGTATATTATTAACTAAATAACATGATATACCGAGCTATAACTTGAAAATAAATTTTCATTAACTGAAAACGGTTGTGCTATGGCTTCCTAGCTTGAATAATAAGAACAGATGAAGTGTGGGCGTTCTACCGGCTATCTTAGGTAACCTTTGGCATTCAACAAGTAAAAATACCCAGCGCTTTCTCTATATCGTCCCGACACTCACTGGTGTGATCCTTTGCAACATGTAACTGAAAAATACATTTTAAACCGATATGCAGTTTAAATTCGTTACAGTGTAGCTCGCGTTATAAATATTTTGTGTCCTTTTTTAAATTTATTTATAAACTTCATATTCACATAGTGTAATTTTTTAGATATTCGCCTAAACTTTTGTCGGCACGAGGAACATCTAAGCATGATGTAGAGTCCTATTTGGACCCAGACATCTTTGCGCCGGACCCGTCGGAACTATACGACACTGATGTACCGGCTGGCTGTCTTCTCTTCCCGCTAACGAAGTAAGTGCTAGTTGTTTAAGGTCTAACAATAGCGGAAAATGTTCAACAGGTTGATTAGGATGATATATTCAAAATATATTTATCTGAGCGTTTATCATCATTCAAATCTTCGCAGATTAAAAGAAAAATAGCTTAGTTGAAACGCGTCTTAGAGATCTAATATTACAAAAAAAAACCCGTTGATTTTTATCACTAATTGTTAGACTAAATATTTTTTGGGTAGGATGCGTCGATAGGATTATTTATTTACTTAAAACAAAAACATACAGAGTGTTTAAATCACGAAAAAGTTAAGCCCATCCTACGTGAAAAATACTTGTAAATGATTCATGTTCAAAAACAGAAAGCTGAGGATCTATGTAAATGTAAAAAGTTTTTCTTCTGTATGTGTTTCGCCCGCCGTTCATACATATTTATTTAGTACGCCGCGCGTCGCACAGTGGGCTGAAACGGGCCGGTAGAAGACTTAGCATTTAAAAAAAAAAAGTTTATTTTTCTGAAATTTTAAATATTGTGTTGGATTTATCTATGGATTATAAGTAATTATTTCTATGAGGGTCATTCAGATAACTTAGTATTTTCGGAGTTATAAATACCCAAAGTAATTTTTGTATGAAGCAAAAGAAAAAAATGTGAAAATCTCGAAATTCTCAAATTTTCTCAAAGAATTGACTCTACGTATGCATAGTACGTATATTTGTCCTATTTTAGCGCCTATTCTCGGGTTGCGATTTTCTGCGATTTGGTCGCAATTTCAAATTTTGTTCTCTAATCTACACCACCATAGAGGTTAAGAACTAGGCGCGTTTTTTTTTATGTAGTGGTCTCCCCTTTAGGCCTAATCCACTAAGGACTAATAAAATAAATAAATAAGTAAAAATCACAATCACTACTGGCCACTGCACTGTTTTAATTTAATCACTGTCAAGGGTATCCACATTAACGAATGCAAAATTTTCGTATTCGTCATCATCAAATGTTTCCACTTGTTCAATTACTAATAAACTTTGTGCTTCTACTGACAAAGTTTTATGTTTTCTGCGAAGTTTGTGACATTTCGCTGAGATGAGTGGATCAGAGCTGTTCAATAAATTATTTAAAATGTCTTGATTTGTAGTTTTTCTACTGCATTTCCTGGAATGGTGTTGGCGGTACCTACGAAAGTCTTTATTTCTAGCTTCAGCAGCTTCTTCAGATAGCTGTCCAATTGGTATTAGACCAAAACTTTCAATAATAGCTGCACCATGCATAAGAACTTTATGAACACTTGAAGGCATATAATGTGCATGGCATATAACGTGTCAATGTGGTACCTGATGAAATTGCCTCTAAAATGATTGCAAATCGCCTTATTAATTCTTCACTAACACCAGTTATCTCAGCAGTCATGTTTGGATTCAAAACAAATTACGTCATACCTACCTATGGTGGTGGAAAATGTCGAACATTGTTTTTTTTTAAAGAACTAAGTAGGTATTGAGGTTTTCAGGTCGTTTAGTATACATTATTTTCAATTTCAATTTAATTGGAATAAATTGCTTAACTAAAATAACATGACTCTTCATACAAATTTGATATGGCTATATCTCCGAAAGTACTCGTTAAATTAAAAAAAGTCAAAGAATAAAAAAGTTTTAAATTTATGCCTAGATACCAAAAAAATACATTTGATCTCTTAAGACCCAACCTTGTAATCCCAGCCCACTGTGCGTCGGTCCGCTCCCTAACAGCTACAGGTGGCCGCCTCTACAGCGTGCTATGAAATGTGTCAAAACGTTTGTTGCAGAAACTTGTGTAAAATAATTATATTCGAAAAATAACGATGTCTTTGTGCAAGTGATCGTTTGTATTTATACAAAAGCTAATTACAGGTTCACCATGATTTCGATCTTATTTCTGGATCATCTCAAATTCATTGTCATGAAACATATGAAAACAAGTTCAGTGCACATTGCGACATTGTTGATTTCAGGGTATTGAAAAATCTGTGGATAATACTTGAAAGAACTTTGGATAAATATTTATGTTGTGTTATCTGTATTAAATAAATGTGTGTGTTTACAAGTTACAATAACATTTCTTTACAGCATTTAATTATTTTTACAACGCTATCGTACGGTGCAATCATCTTGGATGGTAAAGCCTGATTTCTGGCTAAACAAGGAGCTTTGTCACAGCTCTGATTTAGTATATGGAGACTAAATAAAGTCGTTTGATCACACGTTTTTGAGGACATTTTCACCACATCTTCATTTTGCACAAGATAGGGTAAACGTTTTTTTTTGTTTTTATTTTTTTTATTTATTCATTCATTTATTCATTGTATGGTTAAGGTGGTAACTATTTTCCTTTATTACAATAGTTGGTAATAGTGTACTGTGTTGGAGGCAAGTTCGCACGTTGCTTGTCAGCGCGTCAAAGTAATAATATGTAGTGGACACATCCGCCACTCGTCAATTGCTCTGAACTGCTCTAAGGACTATATATGAGAATACTTCTCAGTTTCAAATAACGTGACTTAAACTGTGTCTAAGTATTATATACGATTCGTTTATTCCCGGATTTTCTGCATTCGTTTTTCAGAATATTCGTTTTAAAAATCGTTACGTGGCTGGCAAGACAACGATCGGACCGTTTCGTAAACAAATACTGTAATTGTAAATTTTTCTTCTCTCATATCGGTACGAATTAAGAGATTATGTTGTGGGACAATTCATCAACGGTGCGACCAGTCATTAAGCTAGTTAGGCTGCTGCTCAATTAACTGCGAATATTTTAACCATTACCACCCATTGAAGGATTTTCAATGCGCTTAATATGTATACTAGATGTTTTGCGATTACACCCGCATCCTGAAGGGACTATCCATGTCATCCAGTCCAGAGTCCAGTAGTGACTGCCTGAAAGAGTAACAAACAGACGTATATACGTACATCAATGTTCAGACTAGCTGTAACATAATTATAACGTTAAATAATACAAAGGGTGTAAAAAATAAGAAAAGATCTGTATGCCCAGCAGTTGTGCCAAAGAGGTCCAGTCTAGCATTGATACCAGACAACCTGTGCCTAGTGCCTAACGTTGGTTTTCAACTGAACAAAATACTGAATCGTACATAATTTCCTTTTTTAAAAACCCATAATAAATTCATAATTAAACATACATTAAGAACTGTGGCAGCGTATCAAATGAAATAAAAATAAAACAAAAAATCTAAAAACAGACACGGTCACGGAAACACGGAACATTTTAAGACTACGTCGTTACAAAGCCAAAACTTTTCCATAAAAAGCCAAAAAAATGCAAAACTAAATCAACTTTCAAAGTTATGTAGGTATTTGTACTCTCTTTTTTAGACTCTGTCTCGCTCCTTCTTTTACTAGGGTTCCGTAGTCAACAGGGAACTTACATTTTCGCTATGTCTGTCTGTCCATCCGTGGCATATTTCAGAGGCTCATTGATAGGAGGATTGTTAGATAGGTATATGTCCGTTTATATTGAGGTGCTACTTCAGATCTTTCCACGAAATATATACCTAAGTACAAGTATTGAAGTGCCAATTTTGTTATGAATCAAGCAAGCCCCTTCTCACTTCTAAATCTGTGCCTGGAATATTCTGGATAAGATTCCTAGGTATATAAAAAATCACAGCAGTAGCATATATCACGAAGTACATAAGAAAACTATCATAGCTAAGTAGACTACACTGGTTACAGACAACTAAATTATACTACGGAACCCTACCGTACCCTACCCTAGCCACACACCGCGTGACCTGACACGTGCTTGGCGGATTTTTATTTCCTTCTGATGGTTGTGTTTGCCTTTTCATTATATCTTCTCCACTTTTCTCTATCGAACGTGTCTTCAGAAACATTTGTGTGAATATAGATTCATTATGACCACATAATCTATTGCTTTGTCCGGAATGACTGACGGGTCGTGTGTTCTTTGTATGATGCAGGCATCATATAAGGAAGGATTTTCCGAAATTCTACCCTTCTTAAGGGTTAAAAAGGCTAAGTTTGTATGAAGCTCTGACATTGGAAAATTAGGTAGTGGAAGGTTTCCAATGACACAATAGAGGAGGTCTGTACCCACTTACGATGTGAAAGATATTATATTAAACGTATTGTATCTCCAAAAATACTATCGTTTGATGTTAGGTATATTATTGTAACTACCAAATGGTGTACTTAAAACCGGAGGGTTCGGAAGTTAATTATATCTTGTTTTGTTTCGATCGAATAGTCTGTTTGTTTTGGAACTATGATACCTAGAATCATAGTTTTAAAGAAAGGATAGAAAAAATCATTTTTTTTTGTGAATAAGGAGTATTTTTTGAAATAAAAATGTATAGGCATTGCGGGCTTGGGAAAATATCACTAACTAGTATGTGTGCTACGCCGTAGCGTGCTGCGTAACTCGGCGAGACTACGCGCGGCTGCGGTGCGCCATAACATTTCGTTAGTTTAGTTAAATAGTCAGTTATTTATCTATCTGTATGTAGACGGTATTATTAACCTAAATATATAATAAATTCACATTCGCATTTCTAACATTAGTTAGGATTGGTATCCTAATTCAACTAATATTATAAATGTGCGATTGTAACTGGCAATGTCAATTTGTTTGTTATCGCTAATCCGATTGAGATGAAATTTCATATTGAGATTACGTGAAAACCTGTTGAAGTTTATAGGATTTTTTTTCCGGGTTCTTTCGAGTGCTCGTAGTTCCCCCATGATGCGGGTGAAAACGCGGAAAATACCTTTTCTTATCAATAAAAAAAATAACTGATTTTATTATTAGTAGATGTGAAGTAAAAATGTACTTGCTTTTGCTTGTGGCTACGGTCGCAAAATTGAATCAGTTATCTTCCGAAAAATATAGTCCTGACTAAACGTCTTCTCGCACTTAGATAGAAGTTATAAAGGACAAGTCTTTCACAGACGTCAAGCCATTATATAATCATCTTAATCCTTTTTAACCGTAAAAGCGAAACAAATAAAAGATAGTTAATATAAATAAAAGATAGTCTTACTTATAAAAAAACCTGTAATCTGAAGTTTAACCATTTCTCACCTAATCCTTACTTATCGTAATCCAGGAATAAGTACGGATTAACGCTAAACAGCATTTACGAGTAAGATTTTTGCCAAGCCATTGCTAAGCAGCAGAATAAAAATTAATCGGATCTTTATAAGTAAGATAAGGGTATAGATTAAACTATGCAAGTTAAACCCAATTTGTCTAGGCTTGCTTGAATAAATCAGGGTACGAAAATAACTGTTACCTTCTGTACTTTCTGAAACTACGTAAACGGCAATGCTCTTAGTAAGCAGTTACTGAAACCAATTACGTTAAATAACGCCCACTCCTCACAATTTTACGGTTTAAACCGGGACGATTATAAACTTACGAAAATCATCACGTAATATTGTAAACAGTTGTTACAGTTTTTCGTCAGCTTATTAAATAATGATACTCACAGTCTTACGGTGACTTATATTTCATAAATCCCTACTATACTTTTTGTAGGTTATCAGGGAGCTGGAGTTGTATAAAATAGTTTTTACATAATTATCACTTAAGTACTAGATAATCTCTTCTATCCATAATAAAGCAAGACATTTTCTTTGATGACATTATAAAGTAGGTACTATTTTTTTATTGTAGTAATAGGTGTTATGCCATCGGTTTATCAGTGACAGTCACTTTGGTTGAGTTTCATTTCCTTAAATAGATGGCCTAGAACTTTTCCACCAAAATAAGATTGCTGTGACAGAAGATAATTGAATCTCCATTAGGGCAATTACCGTAATCGTAGTGGCACTAGACATTGCCGCTAGTATTAAGATTTTGTGAGCACTTTTCTATACTAATGTAATAAAGCTGAAGAGTTTGTTTGAACGCGCTAATCTCAGGAACTACTTGTACGATTTGAAAAATTCTTTCAGTGTTAGATAGCCCATTTATTGAGAAAGGCTATAGGCTATATATCATCACTCTAAAACCAATAGGAGCGGAGCACCACTATTCCACGTGGACGAAGTCGCGAGCAGAAGCTAGTGTATATATAAATGGGGTAAAGATATGGAAACCAAGAGATCTCCTAACAATGCCAATTGATGTTCTTAGACTAATAAATGCGGGTTAGCTTAATATGACTCCAGCTGGAATTAGCCTTAGGCCTTTATTTAGCTTTAATTAGCGTTTACGGAAACTGCGCAAACGTGGCGGCTAATACCATATGCATATAATTATATCAAACGTCTGTATGGATCCGTTCACGTAGACAATCCCTATCAATCAATTCACTTCAATTAACATTCTATACATTGTCTTACTATGTACACTGTAATTATGTAGGTAATTGTCATATTTTGGCGTTCTATCGTTGATTGAGAATATGAGCACAAATCAAAAGAAACAAATTCGGTATTACTCAATGTATGAAGAAATTGCTGTAGTAGAAAATAAAGCTTACTATTTTTATAAAATCCGACATTGGCAATGTAAAAAAAGGTTATGATTTCAGCAGTCTAGGTATAAGAAATTTCTTTTCTTTTTTTCTTTATCAATCAATCCGATTGTGGTCCGAGAAACCATAGACTTTCGACGAGCAATTCATTGCTCACCGTCCTCAAGGCCCGCGCTCACGGTGGCCGGGAGTCATGTCGCGTCTCCCGTTGCCTGTGGCGTCTCACGCAGCGACTGGTGCGTGAGGTTTGCGAGAGACATAGGTTACATTTCAATACAAACAAAATCTGTATATGGTACATCAAAAATATATAGTTTTTTATTCGCAACATATTGTACACAAAAGGCCCTGATTTATTTAGCACATACGAATATGATTTTATCATCTAAGTGAAAACCTTGCCGTACATAAGGAATAACTACTGTATCTTGGGTGCGTTTGTTAACATTAATTACACATGCAACTGCTAACTGCAAACTGGGAACAATTTTAGTAGTCTTGTGCGGGATTCGAATCCGCGATACGCAGCGCAGCAGCCAATTGCTCAGCCACTACGCCAAACGTGACGTCTAAATATCGTCAAAATATTTTACCCACGCCGTGAGTTATAAAGATACTTTGTACCGATATGAGACCAGAAATAATATAAATAATATTTATGTATATCATTACATCATCAGATTTATTGTAAACACGTGTTTATAGTAGTAAGTAGGGCACTAATTGGAACCTTCAATTAGTTTGACATGTCTAAAGGCGTCTCACACACAGCTCAGATATACCGTACAAATAAATTGTACTATTTATATTGATACGTGAACTGAAGACTTTGGGATTCCTTTCGGAATTCAGCGTGTACGGAATTGGTTTTGACCTGGTTAAAGTTTTTATGAAGAAGGAGTGCGTGAAAGCTATTATTTTATAATATGCACAACTGTCAACTAATGAGAACAATAATTAAACTAACTAGCATGTTTTTTTTTCTTTTGGCAACAAATACACTTCTCATCAAAAAAATCGAAACACTTTCGTTTTTATTGTTTTTGTCCTAATTTTTTACAAAAGAGAATTAATTCCATGAAAAAAAAAACATTATTGTGTAGCTGGCAGTTTGGTCATTACAGTAAGAAGAAAAAAATCAAAATTCGAAATTAGAATTTCATTTGTTTATCCTATAAATGAAATTAATCACTGTTTTGAGACAAATGTGTATTTAGGGTTGGAGTACGTTTCTCGTTTAAAAACTAAAAATTAGCGCTTGTCTTTAAACTTTTTGTTTCTTATTTCATTTACTGTGACTTTGGGACGTCTGAAAAAACTTTTTTTTCTAAAACATATGGATACTTCGCCCGCAGAAGCCGCCCAAGTGGTGGCATTGCTGGATTCTGGACTTAGTCAGCGTGTTGTGGCTGCAAGATTGCATCTAAGCTTATCATCTGTTCATAGAGTCTACAAACGCTATCGGGAGACTGGTTCGTTCACGCGCCGTTCAGGATCTGGCAGGAATCGGGTCACTTCTGAGCGAGATGATCGATTTATTGTAACAACTTCTTTACGAAATCGACGCCTTAACGCTTTTCAACTGCAGCAGCAGCTTCGCGTTGTACGAAGAGTAGCTGTAAGTGACTCTACAATAAGAAGAAGGTTGAAGGAACGCGGATTGGCACCGCATAAGCCAGCGAATGGGCCGAAATTAACTGCAGACCATCGAAGAGCGCGCCTTAACTTTGCACGCGAGCACCTAACTTGGTCATACCTTCAGTGGAGCAAAGTACTGTTTTCTGATGAGTGTAAAATTATGCTGTATGGTAACGACGGAAGGAACAAGGTCTACAGAAGAGATGGAGAACGCTTTGCACAATGCTGCATTGAAGAAAAGGTCAGCTATGGTGGCGGTTCGTGGACGGTTTGGGGAGGAATCAGCGCCGACGGTAAGACAGAACTTGCCTTTGTGTCTGGGCCACGGCTGCCTGCACTAAACTCTCATCGGTACATCGAACAGTGTCTTGAACCTCATGTGATGCCCTATGCACATTTTATTGGCAACGACTTCATATTCATGCACGACAATGCTAGAGCTCACACCGCGGGCGTCGTACGAGATTATCTTACCGAAGTCGGTATCTCCATTATGGTATGGCCAGCAAGAAGCCCGGACATGAATCCCATTGAACATCTATGGGATGAATTAAAGAGACGAATTCGAGCAAGAGATCCAGCCCCAGAAACACTTAGCCAGCTGCAAAATGCAATCCAAGAGGAATGGGATAATATACCACAACATGTGATCGTGACTCTCATCCGATCGATGAAGAACCGTATGGAAGCAGTAATAAGAGCTCGCGGAGGGAATACAAGTTATTAAATAAACGTTTCTTAATATTTTTTTTCATTTACGCGTGTTGTTTTACCCATTTCCTTCATATTCCATACAGGGTAAAAAATACTCATTATACAAAATACGAAATCTATGAAGACTTAATTTGAATTTAGAACAAGAACATTAGGATTTAAAAACCTCATACTACTCACTATTAAATGACATTTTACATTTATTCCTAAATATACACATTTTTCTGATAATCCTTATCAAATCATAAACTGCGAGGTGTTTCGATTTTTTTGATGAGAAGTGTAGTTCATATTTACATTGACATTTATGCTAGTGCTTTTTCAAATCTCGAAGCATTTGTTATAAGCACTTTTTGGTATAGTCTTGAGGTCTTCCAGCGATGTAGTCTTTATCTTCTCAATCGTTGCAAATCTCCGTCCGTCCTCCGTTTGTATCTGTTAAAAACTAACTGAATGTGTTATTTAATTGTTAATGGAAATACATTTTTGGGATATGTGCATCAAAAAAAGAAAACACAAAAATCTAATGTAAAGTCGACCATAAAATTGCTTTACCACCCTTACGGCCTTTACTTTTTATTATTTATACTTTTACGAATATCACAAAACATTACATTATTATTATGAATAATTAGCATATTTTTGATATTTTTTATAATATCAATAAATAGATATCATAATTAAATAAACATATATCATAAATAATACCACGAAAAACATAAAATAAAAGCAAAATTACTCAATTTATCATCCATTTTGACAGATCTGGAATGACAGTTCTTCTGGTTCTTGTATAACCTAATATTTTTTTGGTGCAACTGAGTGTTAGGCTAAATGTCGCTTGCACATCATTTTTGCTTAGACCAAGTGACAGATAACGTTGTTATCAATAGTATAGTCCGACATGGCTATTTATGAATGTGGCTGACAGGTGAACTAACGCTAGCCTAGCCACCATCTTGAAATTACATTTTTAGTGATAATGATATATTAATGGAAATTTCCATTTTTTAAAGTAAAACATGACATGATAATTAGCAATTTATTATTTCATTATTTTCGTCACATAATAATTTAAAATTGAAAACAGTAAAATGTGTTGTTTAAACATTTTATGAGGAGCTCGTGGCTAAATAACAGCCGCACGGTTCGACCGATCAAAGGTTAAGCTACGCTTAGCGCGGTCGGTCCGTGGATGGGTGACCATCTATGTCATAGTGAGACTCCTCCGTGCCTCGGAAAGCACGTTAAGCTGTTGGTCCCGGTTGTCATTTATAGATCTTTGACAGTCGTTACGGGTAGTCAGAAGCCAGAAAGTCTGACAACCAGTCTTACCAAGGGGTACCGTGTTACCCGGTAACTGGGTTGTGGAGGTCAGATGGGCAGTCGCTCTATGTAAAACATTGGTACTCAGCTGCATCTGGTGTAGACTGGTAGCCGACCCCAACATAGTTGGGAAAAGGCGAGGCAGATGATGATGAGATGGCTCACAAGCCAAGATACACCAGAGTACTCACCGCGGCCGATAGATCTACAATACCAGAGGCATCGCAGACCTTGACTGTCCTTTCATACCTATTTCGTGGACAAAATCCAGTATTATAGAATACAGCTATATTTTTACTTATTGGGTGAGAATTTTCCCTTAGCCGGTATCACCAAAAGTGACATTTTAAGATGGTGGCTAGCGTCAGTTCACCTGTTAGCAACATTCATAAATAGCCATGTCGCACCATATTTGTCTTAGTCATAGATGTATTATTTCACTACCGTTTGATAGATCGGTAATGCAAAAGAGAATATGTTAGATTGACGAGACCTTTTCCCGGATATGATAATGACCCATATGGCCGGCAGATTTTTTTTTACAATACACATACCGCGTAAATTTGAAAACTACCTAATAATAAAGTTCAAACTGTTATTTAATATATGTAATTCATGATGGTTTCGTATATTACACCTGAATTTAGCTCATCAAAGGCGAAAAACTCACTTAATTACACATTTCACACGTAGGAACGACTGGAACTTTTAGTGCTGTACTCTATTTAAATGCACTGTTTTAGAACAACTACAAAAGTTTTGTACATAAATGTTAGCAGAAATATATGGCATTTAATCACAATTATGTTTTGAATGCATAGGAATTGAAATAAAAATATTATCACATACGTGAATTTTCGCTATTTCTAATCTCTGTTTTGTATACAGACATTATCGATGAAATATTGTCGATGTCAATAACTGAAAAAAGTAATGATTGGCGTGCATCCTTCTTTAGCCTCTTACTACTATAATTTTCAAATTATTTTTACAGGTTCCACACATATACTTATTAACAATGATAATGTTAAAAAAGATAAAAAATATTCAAAGATATAAGTAGCATTTTGTGCAAAAATATTTCCCTCACAGAGATGCGAAAATAATAAAGTTATGCGTTGTTCTATACCAATATTATTTATGCCCGGTTATTGTTGATTATTTTTTCGTGTACTTTTAAGTACCTAATTTTATTAAGAAACTTCATTCAATTATTTATATAGGTGCATGATGTATACAAAAGCCTTTTCAGGTCGTATTGAAGCTAAAGCACAACGTATCATCATATGTCTACAGGGATATTTCGCCAATACCCAGTAGCTTTACAGCAAACCTTTATATTTTACTTGCTAATAAACATGGACATTATTTATCGAAATATCGATTAAAGCTGAGATATGAGATGTTCATGGCGCTGCACTATTTACTCACACAGTAGCACCACACGCACCCTGGCGTATTATCTTTTTGGTCTCGCCCAAAACACTGCATTGCCAATGAGTCTACTATAATATATCTATTGTCTTAGTGATATTTTATTTGGATAGAAGTTTTAGTCAAAAGTGGTAAAGCAATTTTATGGTCGGCTATACGATTGTTGATATATGTACCTATACTTAATTAATATAATATTTAATTTCATAAAAAAATATTTAAAGTATGCTGATTATTAATATCATGTTTTGTGATGTTCGTAAATATATAAAAAGTTTGGTGCAACCGGGTGTAAATGTTGTAAGAGGCATAGACTGACTATCATTCAGTTGAACGGCGGCGTGTAGTAAAATGCATAGGCTGTGTTTAATGAAAGTCTAATTAACCGTATAGTTCGTAGCAGGCCCCTTTGGGGG
The DNA here is from genome assembly GCA_963891755.1 of Pyrrhia umbra. Classification (NCBI taxonomy): domain Eukaryota; kingdom Metazoa; phylum Arthropoda; class Insecta; order Lepidoptera; family Noctuidae; genus Pyrrhia; species Pyrrhia umbra. The sequence continues at coordinate 1,005,006 of OY982916.1, read as the reverse complement.
CCGAACGTCAAAACCACCGTAAGCTCAGTAGGGGTACCCAGAGGGGCCGGGAATTATGTCATGCGCCATCCTAATTATTTATGCCTATATTTATTTTGCATTCCGACGAATCTTATGTGTGTATAGTAATTTAAAAACTGTAATAAATATATGTTCAGTTAACTTCATCAAACCTTTCATATTTAGCGTTAAAGTTATAACATTTACGTTTTGAAAATCATTACTTGAATTTCGTGCTTAAAATCCGCCATGTTTGTTTACATTAGTTGTTTTTTTAATTTAAAGATGTGAGGGAGCGATGTTATGATCCGATTATTATTTCAAATTCCGATCGAATCGATTCATCAAATTAGCAATCGTTTTATTTATTTAATTAAAAAACATTTTTTTTTTAGGTGAAATGATGTAAAAATAAATGGAATATTTTTACATCATTTCACCTAAAAAAAATATAAATGGGTAAAAGGGAGCGTACAGTACGCCCGGTATATTATTATAAAAAAATAGAATTTGTTAATCACAAAATATTTTAAATATTTGTTATTTGTTTATACATGTTATTTATACGCCAATGACTGACCACTAACAAGGGCCGGGTGCGTCGACCCCCCTTGAAAGGTCTTTTGGCAAGAATTTCAAACATCAGTCTTCCAAAAGTCTGAATAGGGGAGGGGGGTTGATCGTAGGTACCACTAGAAATAGTGTAATCTTTTTGACAAAAAATGCAACCGGCTTCCAAAACACTGAAAAGAGAAAAATAAAGTGTTTAGTGTTCCGACCAAAAATGGTACCGTTTTTATTGTCAAAGAATTTTCATTTATATATCATGAATACGATATAGTTTCCTTTTTTTTAATTAATTTTCTTATAATACTCCCGAAAACTGGCCCCAGTGCATAAAATTTATTTATTTACGTTACATGGCCGTCTTTGGATCAACGACTTAAATAAATGTGCCAAATTTCAAATCAATAGGTCCAGTAGTTTTGGAGAAAATTGGCTGTAACATGAGGACGAACAGACAGACACGTCGATTCTATAAGCGTTCAGTTTTTGTGTCCTTTTGACCTCAAAAACATGTCGAAATCCTAAAAATAGGATAATTGGATTTTACTGCGTACATTTTTCCTATCAAAGTTAGACCCCTGGTACACATCCGATTCGCTCTTTACCATTTTCTTTTAGTATAGTAATGTACATTTTATTTATTTGTCTGATAGATACGACTAAGAGTGAAAGATAATATTCGAATTCGGTACCTACGTACATATAATAAAAGCCGGCCAAGTGGGCATCGGGTCGGGTTCCGTATTAATACGTTTTATTTGGTTGGTTGACTATAACTGTGTAACCGCACAATTTATTTCACAAATCTTGGAACAACCATTCGAAAATTAGAGGCCACGCTCAAACCGAACAAAAATACATTTTAAAGCTTGATATTTCGTTAACTGCTCCCTAAATTGAATATTTATCTGGACACACCTGCGTTATTTTTGAAATACCTATCTAAAAATACCCCACACAATGGGGTACACGAGGAAAAATATTTATCCCCACTTTACCTGTTTCGTGGAGGCAGCTTTCTAGTCCGAAGAACAAACAGACAGATGGACATGGCGAAATTAAACTAAACCCTTGTCGACTACGGAACCCTTAAAAGACCAAAACTATAAAATGTCCATATTATACATTTAAAAAACAAAAAGTCACACGTGACCTCATAACCGCGTCTATTTTTTGCATCAAATAATAAAATTCTTAATTTGAGATAAAGTTTTTTTTAATGAAATAATATTATATTTTTGTTCTCAAAAGTTTTTATTTTAGTTATAAAATTAATAGTGTAGGAATAAATAGTAATAATATTACTAAAATAAATCAAAAAGTTTTTATATAATTTAATACAGTTACAACTTTTTTTATTGTATTCGATTATCGATTAGGCAGAATGCTAAATACCTAAGAAAATTAAAAAAAAAGATGATTGGGCAGCACTAAACGAGTATTATTTTGTCTTTGATATTATGGTAATTTTTGTCCGATTTTGATTGTGAATTAAAAGTAACTTATTGCATGATTATTAGTATGAATGATACTGCAGGTCAACTGAAAATATTGTAAATATGTCCTCGATACACTATTTAAGAAAGTGAGTACACTCTACGGGTGTAATTTTTGAGTAATTTAAAGTAGTCTACCTTTTGGCTAGGTAATAGATTTATGTAATTTATACTAATTTTGGATTATACTGACACAGTATGGCCTACTGCAAATCATTATTTATTAAACTTACTTCAAAGTTATTGTTTAGACATCTACAATAAAGTATTTTACACTTTATATTTGTAAGTTGAAAGTTGATGCAAATTCTTGAATTCCATGTCACAATTCAAAATATCCCGCCGAATCAGGGGTAGTGTCATATGTCACAATCTGGTCGAGCCGAGAGGTTAAGCTAGTTGGCATCGTTATATATGTCATTCTATACCTACTACTACGATAGCGCGTGATGAACGGTCATCATCTGCGTTTGTAACCCGTATGCTCCCCGTTTCGCTGCCTGTGTGCACATCGGTTTGGCTACGAAGGGGCACCGGTAAAGTACTCTCGCCGACATTTGTTGACACGCGACGGTGTTGGTCGGTGACGGAACAATCTAGTAGGCATAGCTTCATACGTTTCAATACATAGATTTTTTTTTCTCGTCTCTAACACGGTCATAGTATGATACGGTGCAAACTCCTTAAAACGTTACGAAAATAACTACGTTGTGTGTAAGAGCAGTGTTGTACAGTTGACAATTTATCGACAGTTTGCATTCTCGCGACATAGATTATAAACTAACGGTTTTCACAATGATAAGGTGACGTATGCATATGATATATGTATCTGCTTTGTGTGAGACGCTTGACATACTTAAAACGACTATACGAAGGAAATATTTTATCAATTGCGCAATAAGTTGCTGCAAAATAGATATTATTTGATAAACTTTTAATTTTATATTTTGTTTCTTTTTAGTCTTGAAGACGCTGACATTATGAATTCTAGCGAGGATGAGCCTCTTTCAACTGTTAATGCTAGACTACGTCCGCGGCGGACAACTATTAGTCCCCAGGCAAAAAGTAGTAAAAAGGTTGAAGGCAGGGTCGCACAGGACAAACCTAAGAGGACAAGTACCCCGTCCAAAGCGTTGCCCAGCAAACCAGAAGATCTCGCTATCAAGTCTGATTCTACTCCTGCCCCGCAACTTCTATGTCCCTACTGTGATAGGAAATTTGCTTCAAAGCAGACGGTGGCTAAACATGCACGGCGTATACATTTATCAAATTCCAAACAAGACTTCTTCATAGTGTGTCTTTTCTGTAACCACAATGAGGCCGAACCCAATGATATTATACGTCACATGGTGGACAGTCATCCAAATCAATATTTTGCATGCCTCGACTGTCAAACCCGTTTCTCATCAACTTCTGACCTGGCAGAACATAAGCTAAATGTTTGCGAAAGACAGAAACCTTATCGCAGCAAATTGCGTCAGAAATCATCTTCGACGAAAAAGGCTCAAAAAAATATTATCATCGATGGAAAAGACGAATTCCGAAGTGACAAAGATTATATTGAAAATCATGGGTTTAATGGTATTGTTATATCATGTGAACTTAAACCGTCTCAAGTACATGATGGCGCTGATATTGAGGATAACATTACAACGAATTTAATTTTGCCGCCCAGCAAATCTTTAAGTAATAGTACAGTTATTGAAAAGAATGCAGTTATCGTTTTAGACGACATACAATGGAACAAGCGAATTCCAGCTAACTTTTCATTCCACAACACCGACGCTGATCAGATACTATCAAGATTGGGTGTCGTCCACCGATCGCCAAGGACGGGTGAATCAACTAGGAGGGATTGGTTCAAGACGATTGACGATTCGACTCAAAAGTTTGAAAAATGCTTCGAAACTAGTTTTTACTCCAAAGTAGCAAGCAACGTTGCTGAAAATTTAGCTAAATGCCTTGACGGCTCGTTCAACTTTAATCCGGATTTGGAAAATACGATAAAGACAAGAAAAGCAAAAAATAGCGTCGTTATTAATACGGCGGAAGGCTTTCCGATACTATTAGCTGGGGAACAATATTCGCGTAATATGTTTGACAGCTATATGCCAAGAAGTATTGCTCCCAAACACAAGTGGAAATGGGATAACCTTGAAAGCGACAGAAGTATTATGAATGCAGACCAGATAAAGCGGGATTCACACACCAACAATTGCATCATAACATTAGTTTCAAGTCTGGATATATGGACCCAGTTGTGTATGCGGAGAAAATATGAGTGTAAATTTAATATTTCACATGTAGAAAAAAAGACCGAGAAACAACACCTTGTCGATAAAGAACTCAAAGATATACTCGAGAGTAGAGAGATACCAACTTCATCGGCGCAGTTAATTAAATACACAAATAAGCCGACTCCAATCAGAGATGGACAGGATTTTCCTAGTTATTTGGGACTAGCACCGTCGGGCCCAACATACGATTTACAGCCCGCTGTTCTGAGTGGTGAGTGGGTGAGACCCAGGTGCTACGTATGTTGTGCATGCGGCGCTCAAACTCGAGATTCTAGAGCACTCGCCTCCCATATTTCTAATCAACATCCTAATGCACAAGTACAGCATTATGAAATAGTTGGGGAACCACTTCTAAACGCTGACATTTTGAAGCATTTATACGTGCCACCGAGTCAGGTGAACAATAGAACCAGACCTCTCAGAGGATTCAGGGATTGCACAAAATGTAAAAAATCGGTTACCTTAAAAGATTTGCACCAACACATGTTGGATTGTGCGGGCGATACACCAGCAGTACGCAGAAAGTGTAGATATCGGCCCTTCGGTGTGCGCAGACGACGTCCGCGGCTGCCGGACAATGTTATTCGGAGGAAAATTCGCAAAGACTTGAGGAATAGGCATAAACAGAAGAACCACTTGAGACCAAGACAGAAAATAAGGAGCGAAGTTGGTGATGGTAAGCATATATTTTTATTTATATATAATTCTACACGTTATTCAGGTTTACATTAACAATATTTTTATTTTTTTAGCTGAAACCATTCGAAAAATGATTGCAGACTTACCCGCAAAACGTCATCGTGTTATGATAAATCCTATGAATCCTACCTTACGACCACGTAGAAAACTTGATAAACAAAGAAGCAAACTATTAATGAAACATCGATCAACTGATGATCCTAAGAGCCGAAAGTTGCGATCTATAAAAGATCTTAACAATCCTACGAACATTCCTCCAAACAAAGAGGAAGACAACAAGATATACCCAAATAAAGATGATGATGATAATAAACCTCTAAAGCCTCCTACAAGGCGCCCGATAGATAAAAACTCCCGTCATTCTGATATTATTAAACGAAAAACTGTGCTTAACAGAGGCAAAAGAAAAATTCAGATGAAAAATTCTAGCATGGGAAAATCACTTTCCCTTGAAACTGATGGTGCAAATAATGCATCACCAATCGAAGGGCTGCCGAATAATAATGCACCTCAAAAAATCAACATTAATAATAGCTCGTTTAACGCTAGGCAACACACAGGCCGGGGTGGGAATTACCATAGGGGAAACAACAGGGAGAGTTATAACCGAGGAAACCGTGACAATTATCATCGAGGAAACAATAATCGGGGTAGCGGTAATCAAGGAAATGATAATCAAAGAGGCTATAGTAGAGGTAATGGCCAATACGGGAGAGATGCCGATAATGGAGACGGTGGTAATAATGCCAGAAACGATCCTCCAGATGGACGTAGAAATGCTGCATCAAGTGCTAAGACGGACTGCAAAGCTAATAATAAGTCCCTTGAGGAACAACCAGAATGTAACACAACGCAACACCAGCCTACGAGGCAAGCTGAACTCTTTGAAAATGAAGCAGCAGACTCAAGGCTAGATAAACCACCTTTACCCTGCAATCAAAAAGTTCCTATAGACCCTCAAAAAAGTAAATGTAATAAAACGCGTAAGGGCAAGGGTTTAAATGATTGCATAGCAATGTTGAAAAATAAACTAGAAGACCCTCTACCTAACAATATTGATATTACTGAAAATGAAGCTGCCGATACAGTGCCTGATCCAGATACTGCGCCAGTGGCAGACCAGGCTGAACACCCAGACTGTGCGCCTGCGGACAGTGAACCGGATATTTCTTTAGCAGTCCCAAAGGACGCTCATCCAGCCGCTCATATAACTGGTTACGGAACTGCTCATTTAGTTCCCCATGAAACTGATAATTCTAATAAGTTTTTATCGGCTCTTCCAGCTACCCATGGGGTCACGCATTCAATTGCGAATCTAGCTGCAAATTCAGCTGCTCAGCCTGCTCCTTATCCAGTTCTGCATCATGCTGTCTCATCACAAACAGTAAATTTAGCTGCAAATCAAGTGTCACATGCAGCGGTTCATTTAACTTCACATGCAGATGTACACCAAGTGTCACATCCAGTGGCACATCTAGCGGCAAATCTAGTGACACAGCCAGTTGTTCATCCAGCTGTTCTTTCAGCCGTTCAACTAGCCTCTCATCCTAATATTCATTTAACTCCTCATCAAGCTAAACAAATTTCTGCTCAATATATGAATGACAATACAACTGATCCAAACCCTCGATTTTTCCTGCAAGGACCCACGTTCGATCGTAAAATTGATCCCAACCCGGCGGAGATCTTCTCCCGGTCTGTGATACCACATGACATGGAGTTCCATTATAAAAACAATCTCCCTCAACATATGTCTTTAGAGCAAGTTGCTCTCGGCCTGACTATGAATAAAGAAAAAGTAATGACGCCATCAAAAGAGAGTGGTGCTAATTATAACAGAAAACAAAAGCAGTCTTCTGTAACACCTAATCATTCTGAAACTAAGAAAATACCAGTTAAGAGAAAATCAACACGTCTCAAGTCAAATGTTCAACGTAACATACAGCAAAAAATGTTTGGATTACCGTCACAAATTGAAATTATTCCTCAAACATCAACTGGAATACCATTACAAAGCTCTTCTCATTTGGCGGTTCCATTCCACGATCAATATGCGAATGTAAGAAGAAGTCCAGAAAATGAAAAGAATAAAAAACGTAAACAAGCAGCTGCCGTTCAAAATGAAACACTACAAATAAAACAATCCGATTTTTACAAAGACTCAAAATCGCCACGGCGGGCCGAATATCATCATACTTATGATATGTCAGGCGGGCGACTCATTGAAAACAAATCCTATCAGCCAGCTATAAGTATTGAGCAGAGTTCCTTAATTGAACAACGGTCATTTTCTGAACATAGGACAGCTGCAGACCAGAGAATGGCTGCGGAACAACAAAGACTTATTGCACAACATAGGACACGTGCTGATCAGGCGTTGTTAACTGAGATTAGATCAAACTCTGAACAGAGGACAGAGCAGAGATCATACCAAGATCAAAGGTCATTGGCCGAATATAGACCTCACACTGATCATATGTCGATATCAGACCCAATGACGCTCGCAGAACAGATGTCTTTGTTTGAACAAAGACCTTTCCGGGATCCGAGGGCTTACCCAGATCAGACATATTCAGAGCGTAGAAATTATCCCGAACAAAGATCATATTCCGAACATAGGGCGCTTCATGAACAACGACCATTCCCGGAATTAAGGTCACATGTTGATCATAGTATTTATCCAGAGCAGCGTGCACATGCAGAACCAAGGACGTACAGTGATCAAATGGCATATCCGGAGTTGAGATCACTACCAGACCCGCGACAACACGTTGAGACTTTGTCGCTTACAGAACAGATGGCATACGCAGATCAGAGGGTTTACTCGGATCAAAGGTTGTACTCTGGTCAGAGAACATATGCGGAACAAATTGCATGCTCAGAAATAAGGAATTATCCGGAACATAGGCCATTCCCTCAACAGAATATTATTTATCCGGAACAAAGGCAGATTTCTGAACAAATCTCTTACGCCGAACAAGGGTCTGGTCAAGAACAGATAACATATTCAGAGCACCGAGGTGCTGGAAAAGTAGCGGAGCAACCGTTATTAAATGAACAAATGTTGCCCCCAGAGCAGAGGCCCTTAAATAAACGAAGATCTTCTAGAGAAAAGAAATCAGCTTCTGAACGAAGATCATCAAATGAACATTGGCCACCTTATGAACTGAGAACATCAAATGACAACGGAAATTTTACTATACAGGATAGAAAATCATTGACAGAACAGAACATCGCAAATGATTTAAGATTAATAAATGACCCATTGACAGAACAAACCACACCTATTGAACAACGGCGTTCAACTGACCGCCGGCTTTCCAGTGAACACCGACTGTCTACTGATAGCCGGCTCTCCACTGAACATCGACTGTCTAGTGAACGCCGGATTTCTAGTGAACACCGACTGTCTACTGAACGCCGACTCTCCAGTGAACACCGATTATCTATTGAACGCCGGCTCTCTAGTGAACACCGACTGTCTAATGAACGCCAGATCGCTAGTGAACACAGACTTTCTACTGAACGCCAGATCGCTACTGAACACAGACTGTCTACTGAACGCCGGCTATCCGGTGAACACAGACTGTCTACTGAACGCCGAGTGTCTACTGAACGAAGGCCTTCATTTGATCAGGGACAATCTGGTGAAAAGAAGCCATCATTTGAACGGAGGACATCATGTGAAAGACAGCCTTCATTTGAACGTAGGCCTTCATATGAACTGATGCCACCTCGTGAACGGGCACCGTCAAATGAACCAAGAATTTCAAGCGAACGTAGACTGTCAAAGGATCGAAGGCTTTCACATGAGCAATACTGTATCAGTGAACAGACAGTCCCAAATGAAATGGCACGATTCAGTGAACATGCTATCATTAATAGCGAAATGATTTATAAGGAAAACATACCAACAAGTAAGCAAAGCAGTAATAATGAACAATGGATAACAAGAAACCAGGAGTTGACTGAACAGAGATCAGAAAACAAACAGAAACAATTAATGAGGCGATCTATGGAAGAGCAATCATCGTTAAATGCTAATAGACTGTCTGAACATAGATCGTCTACTGAACAAAAGCCGGTAATTGAACCAGAGCTAATGATCGAGAACGAGCCTTTGGACGAGAATGAAATAGTAATGGGTCGGGATACTTATGGTAGACCCAACTCACAGGCTGATACTTATACGAACATTGCTAATCATACAAGTGCTAACGTGTATCACGAAAATACTTTGACGACTACTAACTCTGTACACCAAGATCGTGATTCGTCTCATAAGATACCAAATGAACCTTATATTGATAATAATTACCGTAATATAACATCAGATATACCACCGGCCCATGCCAGTACTAACGTTGAGTCTATACTATCAACTCCTCTGGATTTATCTGGAAGGGCGATACCTATGCAATGTTCAGGAGCTTTGCCTCAGCATGACAGTTCTTTAATTCGCAACTATGATATGTATGAAACTTTGGATTTATCAAATAAAAATTCAGATAGGCAAAGGTTTGAAAATGAAGCTGATATTAATGATGGTGTTGTAGACTTACGTGTTAAAGCTTCTGCCCAGTCTGAGTTTCAAATGTCTACAAATACTATAGACTTGAGTTCGAAATCTTCTATGAACGAATTTGATGATGCTACAGATTTAACCGTTAAACGTTGTGAAGATGATTACGTTCCGAAAGATTTGTCAGTTAGGAGATCGTCGAGGAGAGATTCAATCGATAAATATGAAGAAAATGTATCTTATGACGAGAATTTAGCCACTGATTTATCAAATAGAAATATACCTGAAAGAGAACCTAAGGATTTCTCAAAAATAATTAGTCATGGCACAGAGCTACCAACCGACCTATCAAATAAGCATAGTACAAGTTCTGAATTACTCGATGTGCCCGAAGTTAAAGATATTTGCGTTTCTATAGATTTGACGGCAGATGATGAAAGCCTTGTTGATATTATGAGTACAGAAGACGGCAAAAATCCGTACGAAAGTTCTATTGATATTAAAAATAAATTGGTTCCATCATCTATGGAGTTACCAGTAATTGAAATTAAAAGTGTTCATAATGATACGAGTAATGCTTCATCCATTGGCCATTTAACGGAAGAATTAAATTCAAATATACAACAGTCTAATCAAAATGATTCGAAAATAAATAATGGAACAGATTCAATCGTTGTAGAAGACACGGTTTTACAGACGAAGAAATCTACAAACTCACACCTATCTCCTGCGATTACAACTAAGTCTGATACTAATTTCACGGCAGTTGAATCCAATACTGTACCTCACAACTTATTTAATGATCCATCTTTTGGTATTCAGACTGCGACAGATAGGTTACTTACTTTAGCCACCTCCATAAGTGATGCAAGAACACTTCCAGTTTATACATTACCAAATCCTGTAATGGCTACAACTGTGCATAAACATGAAAGTACAGTACCTGTTTATACATTAGCTAATGCATGTATATCTGTAACAAAAATAGAGTCATCAGATTCAGCAACTTTAACCAATACTCTTCTCAGTATTGCGGGCACCACTATCGCAAACACTACTTCAGTTTATACTTTAGCTGGTACTACTATAGGAGCTCCTTTAAATTATGGGGGTTCACAAAATAATGGCTCGTCAGTAGGACTACTCATGGGAAATAGTCACAATTCAACTGGTTCAAGAGATAAAAATAACAGGATCGATATAGAAACCAATACACAGAAGCAAGATGAAACTAACGCAGTAATCAATGAAACACAAGATCCCGAAATAGCAAGAAAGATTGCAATGCTGCCAAAAGAACTGGTAGAAATTTTAGGAACCATGCCTGCAGATCATAGGAATCAACTGTTAAATGTATTACCTCAATATGTTTCTACTTCTACGGCTACATTCACGAAACAAAGCGAAAGTAACGTTGCTAATGCGATGTACACAAATGCTATGTCTAACCAAACACACCAAGCAACAACATCTAAACATATGATTCCTACAGAAAATGAGAATTTGTCAAATATGCAAGTTTTTATTCCAAACTACCACTTGCCAGCAAATATGCAACACTGTACGAGTCAGTTTTTGAGATCGTCCATGTCCTATCTTCAACAACTGGCACCGCCACCGCCACCGCCACCACCGCCACCGCCACCGCCATTGACGCAATTTACAATGCGGCCTCCTCCTCCACCACCGCCAATAAATGTTGTTCCACCGCCGCCACCACCACCACTGCCGGTATCAATAAAAGATACCTTTGTGCCACCTTTACCTCCGAATCCACCACCACCACTGTTCCCAACTCTTCTATCTGTCATAAAGGCCGACGATAGCGTAGATGACGACGTAAAACCGCCAGTAATGGATTTGGAAATGAAAGAAGATAAACACATAGAAGATAAGGACTGCGAGAGTAAATTTCAACCTAATGTATCCATTGAACTGCAAAATAGACATGACGGACAAGAAGATTTAAATAATGAAAATAAAATCATTGACTTGACAGAAGATGAAACTCCACCTAGGAGTGAAGAATTAGCTAACGTAGCAGAAGATCTTACTAAACCTGCCGTAATACCCTCACAACAAATAAATAACTATGTAGCTTTAGTCATTACACCTAAACAGAAAACTCTTAATGATAAAACAGCAAGTTTACGAGCAGTACGTATTAAAACACCATCGGAACGCAACAAATCTTTAACAGAAAACGCGATACAACACCAGTTAAGCACTGAATCGGAAGTTCTTTTAGCTAAAAAACAACCGCTTGACGAAGAAGCTCGACTATGCACAAAAGCTAAAGAAGACCGGAAAATAGGAAAAATCAGTGAGTCACACGATGAAAAACAACCAGTAGCAACTAACTCCATGGAAACAAGGTCAGAATCTATTATCAATCAAGTTCAAGGTTCAGAAGAGGAAGATAATAAAATCTTAGAATGGAAAATATCGTTAGCTATTCAGCAAGCTGAAATAAGTAGCACTCAACAGAACAACAAAAATAAAGCAATCCCATCTAAACCTATCACCACAGATCTAACCACAGGATCGAAATTGTGCTCTGAAAATTCGGCCAACGACGAATTACGACAATCAATACCATCAGAAGAAATAGTAATTAAGAAAGATAAAGATTTAAAGATCAACAACTTAGCACAGAAAAAACGAAAGGTTACATCATCAATATCACAACAAATTAGCAATATTGAACAATCTCACAATACTGAGCAGGTAAATACTAAATTAGTGAATGAAGTTCAGCTATCAAAAAGTATAATTGAAAGTAAGAACTGTAACAACAGTGGATTACGTAGAAACAATACAGTTGGAGAGAAAAATAATTTGGACCAAATGTCGGTTTCCGACATTCAAAATAGCCCTAAAACAGTTAAACATCACAATACACTCGATGACGAAGACTCGGACGATGATGTATCGCTTGCAATAATAGTAAAAAACCGCGATCAACAAAAATATAATGTTCAAACAGAAAAAATACCGGAAAATAAAGCAGATACTACTAAAGCCCTTGACATGAAAATGAAGGAAAACCTATTAATAAAAGAACCTACAAATAACCTAAACATAGAAAAAACAAATGATTCAAGTGTCAATGACAGCAATGAAAAGAAGCAAAATGGTGGTAGTGCAGTGGTGTGTAAAGAACTTAATGTGAAAGATATAGTAGAAAACGAAGAATCGCACTTCGAAGATTGTTCAACAAAAGAAGCTGATAAAACGTCTACCAAAGTAAAAAGTGGTCAAAATTCAAATAAAGAAACAAGTGATGAACTTCAAGAGGCTATCAATAAGGTTACGGAAAAAGACGTTCGAATAACAACCGAGAAAATAATTATTGAAAAAGATACTCCTATCTTATCTGAACACCAGATTAAAAAACCTCAATATTTAAATGAAATTACTAATCGAAAGACTAGTTTATTAAAAAATAAATCAACATACAACATTGTCGAAGAGGATATCAAACCTTCCCCGATTTTATCAAAAAATGATGATTTCAGTGACAAGGTTATGATGAATAGTCAACAAGATAAACAAAAGAAGAATCATAAATTAACGACCGCTGCTACCCAAGCATCCTCGGAATCGGTTAATCAAAAACTAAATGATATCAAAAATCAAAAGAAAAATATTACGGAGTCACAAACTTCTCAAGACGTCCATATAGGCATTGAAAGTAGTGGTACTTTGGAAGGGTCAGAAAGTTTGAAATCAAGTGCTGATCAAAATATTAAAAAAGTGGTTTTCATTGAAAATACCAAAACTACTGATAGTCTTGCTAGTGATTTGCAACTGTGTTCTGAAGTAGACGAAAATAACATGACACCATTACGCCGCAGCAGACGTGGAAAGTCCATGTTTTTAGATAGCGTTTTATCTGAGAATGAAAAAGTTGATGTGCTTGAAGCTTCTGTGGAACAAAGGACGCCACTAACCAAAAAGCAACTTATTTTCTCTAAATTGTTGCTGGATGAAGAAATTCAGACAGGCCCAAAAGCTCACTCAACGCCTGAAAAAGGTCTGGGCACTGTCAGTAAAGTGCAAACTAACGAAAACAACGCCATGATAAGCATTACTTCACCCATTAGTGATGAAGCTAAAGAAAAACCTCAAGTACAAGTACTGGAGAACATCAAACGAACGAAACGAAAGAAATCGACGCAATTAAGGCGCAAATGTAAGAAACGGAAATCGTATGAACTTCATAAAAAACATGAACTTTCTGACAAGACGAAGAAAAAATCCAAAGTTAGAGTACATTCTGAAAGTTCTATCAATATTATTCAAGAACGACGTCAGTCAAATACTATTACAGAAAATAAAGAACAATTTCATAACACTGATAATACAACGACTCAACGCGGTCATAATAATAACAAAGATTTCGAGACATCCCTAGATAACTTAAAATCAGTTTCTGGTTCCTCGTCCACAAATGAGAAGTTAACTACTTCGGGGGAAAAAAGAAAGATTGAGGATTCGGAAACTAATGTTTTTAGTCAAATTCCAAAACCTAAAAGGCTTAAATTTGCTGATAACAATGAACAAAAGTTGAAGGATGACACAATTAGTTTTAGAGGTAAAGATAAAGTGCCTTCATCCTTAGAAAAACGTCCTGCTTGTTATATGCCAGCTGCAGCAAGAAGAACGCGTTCTAAGTCGGTTATAGTTAAATCTTCTACTGACTTTTACGATCCATACGACATTGATTTAGATGATATGCTCGACAAACCGATCGATAAACGATTACATAATTTTAAAATACAAAACCATAATAAATCTAAATATAAAACAGAAGTTAGTAAAACCCACTCTCTAGTCAAAAAGTCGTTGAAACGTTCTAATTATCGTGTTAGTCACGTCGACAAAACAGCAGCTACTTCTAAAAATAACGTTATTGATTCAGATGATTCTTCTAAAAGCGACGTTCCATTAAAGAAATATATAGAACAGAAAGAAAGGAAAAGTTTGAATTCTGGTAAAACTGTGTCTAATAAGCGTAACTCTAATAATAACGATCTTAGACGAAATGAAAAGTCACGGCTAAAAGTTATTAACAAAGATCATAAGAAAAGTAGACGAACTCTTACTTCTTTTAACGATGATAATAAATCAAGTACTCCCAATGATGCCGAAGAACTACGGTCTGAACAATTTATGGAAAGTTTTGGTTTCTTCTCACAAAGAAAGCCTCGTAAATCTAATTTGTTGGCTTCCAAAAAAATATCTGAAACATTCCATATTATAGCAAATGAAAGTGACGACGCCTCTTTCGGTTCAAAGAAACGAACACACAAGCGATCGCTTCAAAACGAAAATAAGAAATCTGTTGGAGGTGGGAACAATAGAACAAGACAGCTTATCACAAACAAAAGAAATACCAAGAAAGTTCCCAAAGCTAAACAGAAAATATTCCTTCCTCCTGTACCAAGCTTTTGTCGCTTATGCAAAAAAGAGTTTCGGCGGCCAGATAACTTTTTACGTCACCAAATGACTGTATTACATGTATCTAAAGTATCCGAAATAGAATTAAAAATGAGGACGATTCCCATAATTGAAAAGCCTAATTATCTTATTGTGTACAAGCAACAGCTAGATAGAATAAAACGCTTGACGAAAAAGTTAGCTAATAGAAAAAAGAATTCTAAATATGCAAAAATAAAAATTCCATCGTTGAATAAAATTTTAGCTAAAGTAAATAAAAAAGTCAGGGAACAACAACTTGCTCAAAGGGGTCTAAGTCGGGATGAAGCGCTTTTCTTAGACTGCTGTCAATTACTGAAGGCTAATAAAAGTGAAGTTAATACCGCCGAGAAGGCAGACTTTGTTAACGCGGCTAATCACTTCCAGTGTTCTGAGTCAACAGTCAAAGAATTTGATTTATTGGAAAAACCAATCAAAGGTGATGGCGATGTAGATTCTATTACAGCTAAAAATATTTTAGAAAGCGAAGAAGTCAAAAACTTGGAAAAAGATTTAATTTCAGGTCTTAAGGAAGCTGCAAATGCTAGCTCATTGAAATCAAAAGTCATGTACCAACGGAGTATTAGTGATGTGGGCCTAGACCAGACTGATGATGATCATATAGATTATTCTAATTTAAAACTGGAGGAGCCTAATCGTGAGCAAAATGAAACCTACCCACCATCTAATCCTAGTAAAGCGAAAAAACAAGAAACCAAAGGGAAAATGTATCCTGACATAATTGACAGTATAGACATGTTTGAAGACAAGTTTGACAAAATTAAGCGGAAATGTAGATCTCAAGCGGCGGCTGCAAAACAAACACAAGCTGCTATTGAAACTAACGCAAGGTAAGTGTTGATTTACAGACAGCATAATGTACACTAATTCAATATTACTGGCTTCTAACAATATTTTTTTTTCAGCCTCAAGTGTAGGAAGAAGTCTGAAAAGAAGAAAGTCAGAAAAAATTCAAAGAAAAGTCATCAAAGTCCACAGGTACTTACAAAAGGTGCCTTGAAAGGATTCGATGGAATCAAGGTGTCTATACCGACATCCGATATTAACATGTCTGCTATTGTCCCATCTTTAACACCGAAAAAGAAGAAAAAGGGTAGTTCTAAGAACAAAAGAGAAAAACTTTCTGAGTCGAGTGTTACGTACGACGGCCAACGGCATGGTGGTGATGGCATGACTTCGCAAAAAGAAGTAGACGTTTATGAGTTTATGGATAATGAAGAAGCAGTTTTTGAATTCAGACCCTCCACACTTATGGAAAGATTTAAAAGCATCAGCTATAAGGAAGCACCCAGTACGTCTAAAGCAAATCAAGTCGTTGATGAAGTTGACGACTCTAGTGACAGTGTTTCTGACGGTGACGATTTCGTATACATGTCTGATGATTACGTGTGTAGCGACGATGAAACTGAGAACAGTCTGATGTCCTGTGAATTGAACGGCAAGGTCGGCAGTGAATTTAAGAAGAATATGTCGCCGTTAAAACGGAAAGACGCAGTAGAGAAAAATGCTGTTATGGGAAAGATATTTAAACATAACGCTGTGCGCACCGATAAGAAGAGTGCGAAGATCAAGGAGTCGGCAAAACCAAAGGCTAATTTAGATCAATTATTTGACAGCTTACTAGAGGAAGAAATGAGCTCATCCATGTTGAATAAGGAAGCCGAATCACCTAAGAATGAAGATATTGCGACATCGAAAAAACAAGACCACCCATCCTCTATATATGATAAATACACTCATTCGAGCAGAGATGACCTGTCTACGAGAAAATCAAAAAGCCCATCACGGAAACAGCATATAACTTTATCTCCACAAGAATATGAACGATCATCCCTTATAGATTACGGACCATCAACGTCGAAAACAGCAGCTATAGATTTTGGACCCAGCACATCTAAAAAACGTGATATAATATTAGAAAAAGATTTTAAAGATCAATCACCGAAGAAATATGATTCACAGCTAACAAAGAAACATGAGGCATCACAAAAATATACAAGTCTTAAAGATGATGAGCCCTCACTTTCAAAGAAGGACGTCATATCTACAAAGAAACGTGATTTGAAAGATAAATCATTGAAAGAAACTTCACCACTGAACAAATTGGATGAGGGCATCAGCACTAGTTATGATTACAACGCTGACGTGTATGAACAGATTCAATACGATGAAATGGGAGTAGCTAGACAAAGGGCGCGACGTAAATGTACTGTAGGAAAACAAAATGTGCTTGCCGAGCATTGGAGTTCGGAATCAGAGCCAGACGGCGCACCGCCGCGCCCCAACAGCGCCGAGTCGGTGGTGCTGAGTTCCGCTCGCAGAAAGAAAGGGAAAAAGAGAGACGGACAACATACCGGCGCAAGACGTAATAACCGACACATTTCATTCAAAAAACAGGATATGGAGTGCAGATCTGGTCATCGGAACACAACCGGTAGTGATGCTGGATCCAATCGACTGAACGGCGTCACCGACAATGCAGCCATGGCCATTGTGAACCCTTACGATGCGCCGGCGCCATCCACCTCTTCGGCGCACACGCTGCTAGGCCCCCCCGGGCCGAAGCCGCGGCCGCGCACCACGGCCTACTACAACTGGTCGTCGGAGGGCGACGACGAGCAGGAGCACCTGCAGCAGCACGGCTGGATAGTGGGGGACAGCCATAAGAAACTCGTGACCATGCTAGCCCACGCCAAGGGTCGCAAGAATAACAATGATGACAAACGTCACTTTGTCGAGTAAGTTTAGTTTATTAGATTATATTAATCTTGTAAATATACTGTACATAATATTCTAGTTCTTTATCAAATGTCATTTTTCATGACATTTTGACCAGAAACTTTTAAAAGCTAAAATTTAATTCAATTGAGTTCTGTAAATATTGTATATCTTTCATAGAATATTTTAGTTAAATTTTAAATGAGCCTATGTATTGTCAGATTTTTATCTACATTCGAGTCCTTGATTTAGTAGCCAAATTTATGGAGCATTAATTTTAATAATTTGTTGGTTTAGCTGCACCTGCATACCATCAATGACGTGGGCATTTTTAGTTTATACGCGTTGTCTGTTGTAGAATTTTATTTTATGAAGTAATAGATAAGATTGTCCACATGAGTTTTTTTTTGTGTTCACCGGAGACTAATTTGACAAGTGCCATTTATTTATTGTGAAAACTAATCCGAAATAGAATGCACTGGTTTACATTGAAATATGGTTATAAGGAACGTGTACTTTAAATTTTCTGCGAATTAATAACCGATACTGGCACAATCCCTAGGAAACTGGCGTATAGTTTGGCACATTACTTGTTATATTATAAGCTGTGTAGTACCGTACCATTGATGTCCCATAGAAACATTAAGAACGTGAATCCAATCCGTAAATGTACTGTTCGAGATTAAACAATAATATTTTAAGTACATACATGTGTCATTTTTCAATAAATATAAATAAATAATAGCAAAAGCCAATTTCTTGATGTTCACTAACACTTAAAACTTGAATTGCAAAGTTATGCAACAATATTTATGCAATGTTCACTTTTTAATCTACTTAGTATTTGTACATGTATTAATATGAAATTTTAAGGTAAGTATGATTGAAAAATAAGTGTTTACATAAATATACTAATTATGTGAAAATAATTAATAATACTCTACATATATAAACATATTCATAATAGTATTTACTAAAAATGCCTCTTGTCTCTAAAATATACTGTGTGTGAGTAATTAATCTATCGGGTATTTGACTATTATCAAAAATCTTTGTTTGAGCATACAACGACGACTTTTATAGCTGAAGTATCGTGTTATTTTTAAAATTGGTCAAATACCTTATTCTCAGAAACAATTCTTTCACTTTCAAAGCATAATAAAATAATGTTACTTTCTTTATACATTTGGATGGATGAATTATTTTTCGGAATTATTTGTGAGTTGTGTTACAGACTGAATGTCTTCATTACTTTGTTAGTGTACGTCGTAAGCGTCCGGAGGAGGCTGATGACGGTCTCACTTGATTGTGTGTTACATTCAATTATTTTTTCATTAAATTGCTTTATTGTTTTTATCTAGTCCAATAAGGAAAGACTAAAAAAACCCGTCATCGGCCTCAGCACCATGTGATTTCTATTTTCCAATAAATTAGAGAGAAGACTTATATAATTTTCAATATGTTCAAATGAAATTGTAATAGGATTTTATTATTTTTTAGTAATTCAAATAAATTTAATGATTAATTTGTGTTTACGAATCGGTACTTTTTTTTTAATAAAGCTCAATGTTAAAAGTTTTTTTTTTCATTGCTTACTAGTAACTTTACTAAGCATATTTATATGAGATATTGTACATCTGGTTTCACTTGAATAGAAAAAAGGGAACTCAATTTATTTCAATGAACTATTGCTTTTATATGTCGAATTGTGTTCGGCATACTGTGTAGGTCAATATATTAATCGGACGGCGACTAAGCTACCTCTTTAATTTAATGTTCCCAAACTGTTTGACCAATGTAAAATATTAAAAAAAAAACTGTTATGTCAATCTTATTATTTTTTGAGGCCCAGATTAAGACATAGGCACCTTCCACCATATCAGGTGAGCTTGGAAAATTTGTGGGTATATAATATTTACCATATAGGCGTACATAGTAGATTAATGTTGGAGTTAAATCCCTCGGAAACTTGTTAATAAATGGAATTAGAGTATGTAATAATAATATTCATAATTACGTATTCTTGTGTTGTATGTTATTCGTCCCCTATGTTCCTATTTCCTGTTGTTTTGTGAAATGTATTTCTGTAAAATCTGAAAACGGCAACCATGCGCAGAAAAAAAATAAACGGCACCAAAAAAAAAACTGCCGTAGCAACCTACCATTGTGTAAGTTATCGTTAAATCCTGTCTAATCTCACCCAGACCCATTTAGTTTTTTTCTTTTTGAATCCTTATTTTAGACGTATGTTAGAATATAGGAATATACTTTGTAACTATAATCTCATTTGAACTTGGTATAGTTTAAATAGATTATCTCATAAGTACGTACTAGTCAGTATGTCTGGTGTTTCGAGATCTTACTCCGAACGGGAAGGGGATAATAGCTGTGTTAAATTGAAGGTTCACTGTTCTATAGACCGCCAATGCGGATTTGTCCCAATATTGAAAATGAGCTACTCTTTGTGTTTAAATGTTGTGTTAAATATTCAATCGTAAATAAATGTATCGCAGGAAGTGTAAATTTCTATTATTTGTACACCCTAGCTATACAAAATTCCATAACTACACGAGAGAGACAAAAGACAATTTGTGCATCCATATGATCCATCAGCACACATTACAATTATCACAATGCATAGTGGTCTGCTTTGCGAGACTCAAACCACAAAACAACAAACTACCCTGCCCCTGTTTTCATTGACGTTTCACAAGCGTCCTAAAGTAAATAACAAAAAGGTTTTCTAATACTAAAGGTGTCTGCACACTGAACCGTACCATGATCCATGATCTTGACCGTGCTATGAACGTATCGAGCATGGAAAACACGACTCTGTCTACCATGCCCCCTACAACGTATGCCCATGCAAAAATATTTTCTCTACCAAATTGGCTTTTGGATCAAATGTCGTGGCCTATTGGTTAAGGCACATGAATCTCGCGTACGAGTGTGCTGGTTCGAAACCTGGCAAGTTCCTACCAATGTGACTTTTTTGAAGCCATATGCACCTACGTTTTAAGTGCATTTAAGACATCACTGACTAACGGTGAAGTAAAACATCGTGAGGAAACCTGGACTTAATAATCTCAAATCGCCAATTCGCATTGCGCAAGCGTGGTAATCAATGATCATGTCTTCTATGTATGAGAAGAGGCTTTTACCCAGTACTAGGATAGTACGTATATAGGTTGATGATGAAATTGCGACGGTCCAGTCATGGCACTCTCTGTCTGAACATCTGTCATAGTAAGTACAACGAATATCTTATTTGGTCTGACACGTTCTTAGCTCGGACATAGTATGATACGGTGCAGTGGGCAGACGCCTTTAATGTTAGCAGTACCTAACTTAGCTGCAGAAAGGCAGTCAGCTTTGATACAAACATGGTCGACTACTCGTAAGACCTACCTATGAAGATCAGTTTGCTAAAGTCAACTCCTCCCTAGAATGTAAAATGAAAGGTATGACAAGTATGCTAGGTATGTCGACGGGTTCCTGCTACAAAGACCTTCACCATTATTGGAGGCACACGGTGATCGCAGCTCATCAGTTGAAACCTGAAGTTGGAGTTGGAGTCGCTGAAATCTCTTAATTAATGTAGTCTAAGTAAGTATCTATAGTGGTTTTTAAGGAGGGGAAATCATCAAATGACTCCTCTCTCTGGGGGTGGGGCGGCAGGGGAGTAAATAGCATACTGACTAAAACTCATCCATGTTCTTTGTGGTCTGGGGTCGTAGTTACTCTTTCGAACATCCCGCAGTTCAATTTTCTGCACTTTATTTAGTTAATACAATACTCTACACAAGGGCATGCAATATCTGCATCATTAAAACAACTAGCTAGCTGTTTCCCGCGGTTTCATCCGCATACCGAGGGAATTTCTTCGTTTACCTGGACAAAGAGTATTCTATGTGTTAATTTAGGTTTAGAATTGTGGGCGTACCAAATTTCATTAAAATCCTTTCAGTTATTTTTGGCGTGATACAGTAACAAGCATACTTTCATTCTCACAAACTTATTTACTAGCTATTTACCCGGATAAAATGTATTTTAGGTTACCATCTTATATTAGTTAATATATCTTCTATCTTCTTCTATATCTATACTTACTTATAATAAATCTGTAGAGAGGTCAATTCTGTACATGAAATATATTTCCAAAATAGCTATCAGGGGGTGATTAGGGATCGATACTGATGCCAAAAATGCAATCAGTAAAATTTTTGTCTGTCTGTCTGTATAAACGTTATAGAAACAAAAACTACTCGACGGATTTTAACGAAACTTGGTACAATTATTTTTCATACGCCTGAGCTGGTTATAGTATACTTTTCACCACGCTACAATCAATAAGAGCAGAGCAGTGAAGGGAAATATTGGGAAAACGGGAGAAGTTACTCCATTTTTTAAGCTTCCGTCGCGTGTGCAACCTTAATGGTTAAAGCTACACAGAAATCAAGGCTATAGGCTATATATCATCACGCTAAGACTAATAGGAGCGAAGCACCACTTTTCCACGCGGACGAAGTCGCTGGCAGAAGCTAGTAGTTAATATCATCCTATCTACTTACTTAGGTACTACTATTTCATGAAGGTCACCACTCACTGAATAAAAACTGTCCTTTTTCCAAATTTCAATCAGTTTCTACATTTATCAGAGTCCATTTAAATATGTTTATCCGTTTTCCAAGACTGTGGTTGGGGTGAGAACAGATACCTTGACACAGTTTGTTTATAGTAGGCGATCGTTACATCTACCTACCCTGAAGGCATTCGTAAGTATCACCTATTAATAAGTATCCAGAATAACCTACTACATTGTTTAGTAACATACTACATTGTTTACGTAATCTGAAATGACGAAAATCGTAGCAAGAAAAAACAAGAATTATTTGTTGTTATTTTCGTAGGGTACCACAAACTCCTGGTATTTTTATCTGATTAGCAGATAATACTTGTATTCTTGTTTTCTTATACATATTACATTAATAGTTTTCCGCCAGCGGCTTCAACCGCGTGGTCGTTACGAATTCAAATTAAATTGTCAGTTTCATACAAAGTTTGCCTCCCTTTCCCCCTTAGGGGTAGAATTTCAGAAAAAGCTTTCTTATCGGATGCATACGTTATACAAAAACTACACCCACCAAGTTTCAAGTCTCTACGATCAGCGGTTTAGGCTGTGCGTTGATCCGCCAGTCATTGAGGACAAAGCACTTTATATATATAGATTTACAAGTATTCTGCTACTCAGAAAATAATTATGTTACCTTAATTACCGGATAAAAACTAGGTACTTATTATCATTATAAATTTCATCTAATTCGGTTCAGAGATGTTACAGTCACAGACAGAAAGAAAGATAGTGTTACTTACGCAATAATATTATGATGATAGAGGATAGGTACGACATAGAAATAGAATAAATAAAACAATAAACACCAAAGTATCATTATCCATTTATTTTAGTTTCTAATAATATCGACTTAACATTTCATTTCCTTAACTTAGCTTTAACAGTTAGAGAGACTCCTAGTAACAGCACTAAGCAACACACTGCTATTAGAACTGGTATGAATATGTCCACCAGTCTGAGACTGCTCAACAGCCTGTCTTTTAGTTCGTCCACGAATTCGTGGGGTAGATTGATGGCCTGGAAAAAAGTAATTCGTTACATAATATACATGCACAACATCAAAGGTTAGACCTCTTCTCAACTGTATTAGAGTCGGCTTCCAGTCGGTCCAGATGCAGTTAAGTACAACTATTTTAAATAAATCGACTGCCTATCTGACCTCCACAGCCCGATTACAGAATAACACAATAACTTTTGCTATGAGTAGGTACCTACAAACAAGTAACTACTGTCGAGGGTCTACTTAACGACAGCCGTTCAACAGCTTCGTATTTTCCAAGGCACGGACGAGGCTTGTTATAATATAGATTGGCCTAAGAGGTTGAGACTAAGGCCTAAGGCCTACCTAACAATGGTTCTGTTTCCATTGCTAAACATCAGTCGCTGTAAGATACCTAGTTATATTTAAGATTAAAAAGTCGGTTACATTAGCGGGTGATTTATAACAAGGGCCACTGAAGGGCGTAGTTTACAAATGCTTCAACAAAATATCGCAATTTGATGTTTTTGTTTATATATGTATTATTATAATCATCTCCCAAAAAAGCCCCCCTGGCTTTTTCTTCTAACCCAATTATTGGGTATATAAAAGTATACAGGAGGTAAGTACGTGCAAAATAACTGGGTATTGTCTGAAGTTAGACGTTCGCTATGATGCCAGGTTACAGTCTGATTTAGCTCTAATAAAACCTAAGAACGAGAATAGCGGTTGCATTATTTTACATCGTCGCGTATTGCTATGATTTATTCTCAAGGCGCTCAGATAGAGCTGAATTAGAACAGCGAGATTACTACATTATACAAAATGGAAACAAATAATATAGGTAAGTATTTTATAAAAAGAGATACCTATGCGGATACAGTACCTCCTAATCAAGTATTTAGAACCTCCTTGCACAATAAAGATTTTACAATCTTTTTTTCTTCTTAAGTTAACACAAGTAAACACCTCGTTAACGTTAAAAACTATCACCTGTCTACATAAATAATAATCAATAAATAGTGCTTCATTCCGCTGTTCATTCTAAATACGAGTCTCAGCTAATGGCATCTCATACAATATTTAAAAACAGGCATTCAAATATTCACAAGGTGCAACAAGTCGCCCCCGCCGCTGCCGGCCCACTAACCTACTATGTCGAATGTAGATCACTTATTCCAGTCAAGGGTAGATAAGACGATACGTTATATTTAAGTGTCAAGGGGTGGCAATCCAAGTGTATTTTATATCATTAATTTTCCTGACTTGACTGTCCCGTCGGTCTAGTGGTTGTAAATGCTACTGTTGTGAGGGTTCGATTCCCGACATCACTTTGTGCTTCCCGGAGCAAGGAAGTTGGTGTTGTTACATCCTGGGTATACCTGGGCCGTCGTCCTCGGCTGCTACATTGCTATAATTCTATGTCAGAGGCCAGATTGAGAGATCAGGCGAATTTGAGAAAACTGTTACACTGAGGGAGGCTTGTTAGATTAGTGAAACCTGCATCTCACAGGTCGAGAAGAAAAAGAGGATTTCGTTAGAAGTCACATTCGGAATTGAGCACTGTTTAAGTAAAAGAGAGTAGAGTAGTAACTAAATGAAGAAATTTTTAAGGCTTCAACTGTTATCACCGGGACAGTCTCTTGTGATTTCTCATTTTTCAACAAAAAGTCCTTTTTAATTAGTCGGACTGAGATACTATCAAGAAGCACAAAAAGTGTAAGTATAAGGGAACTTCTCGCGCCAGGATAAAATCTCCTTACCAATCTATCTTCGAAATTTCATCTAAATCGGTGCAGTCCTTTTATCATCAAAGCGTTACAAACAAACAAACTCATCGCATACATAATATTAGTTATGGATAGAAAACAGAAGTCAGAAAATCTATCAAACAGTTTTACCAAAGAGTGTTGCGTTACCCGGTAACTCGGTTATGGAGGTCAGATAGGCAGTCGCTCCATGTAAATCACTGGTACTCAGCTGCATCTGGTAAGCCGACCTCAACATAGTTATTTTTTTGGTTTTAGCCTTTTTATGATAAGAATCAGTCCCCGCGAGGGGCGCTTAGGCATTGTTGCATTCCTTTATTGTTGGGAAAAGCAAGCCAGAAGGGCAGATGATGAGTTAGGATAGACAATGAAAAGTAAGTATATTTACCTCGTCAATCCAAAGGATAGGGACAAGCGACGTGCGGAGGTTCTGAGTGGACGGTATGTTACGAACTGGTCTTGAGAAGATGTTGAACTGCGCCCTTTTCGCGCCCCTGATCGGTGTCCCAGTTTTCTGAAAATAATAAACATATTAAATAATGTCTAGAAATAAAATTTATCGCCTGATTTCCCTGAAGCCTAGGCTGGAGGTGTAGGGTCCTGGCAAACCTACGTATTGCCGTTAATTTTGTGTCTCATAAAACAGGGCCTATTACTCATAATTAACAGCCTATTGTGTATATTAGTCTACTGTTGGACATTATTATTTGCATCATATTATTACATGAAGTAGACATACTGTGTACTACCTACTTACTTTTTAAACCTACTATTTTATTCGCATGTACAAACTAGTTTCTTTAGAATGCGAGTGAAACCTAGGGAAAAAGTAACTAATCAATAAAATTGAAATTAAAAGAAAAAGTAAAAAATGTACCTTGTAATAAAAAATAACCGATGACTGGTAATTTAAAATGTTGGTAACTGGCAACTAGTATCTAAATTATTCCAAGAAAATGTTGTAAAATTGATACTTTCCATCATAAAAAAAGAACGTATTGATCGCCATTTGTCAAGAACCCACAGGTGCATAATTATACCTTGAAGGACGTTAGAACTAGCGACAAAAAAAATTACAAGCTGCCATTTTTTCTTAGCCTTAAGCCTTTCATTGGAGGGTTATAACTGAATTATTAATGGACCACAATGAAGACTAAGGCAGCTCTTTGTTCTTGTCAACTTGTAAATTGCCGGTCGGAAGTAATTATTATGGGTCGTTTCACACAAAAAGATTAGCGGGAAGAAGAGCGTCTTCCGTGCTAACTAAACCTAGCAAATTTGAATTTTATCACCTACTAGCTTCTGCGCGCGACTTCGTCCGCGTGGAATAGTGGTCCTCCGCTCCTATTGGTCTTAGCGTGATGATTATATATGCCTATAGCCTACCTTGTTAAATGGGCTATCCGACATTGAATGAATTTATCAAATCGGACCAGCGGTTCCTGAGTTTAGCGCATTCAAACAAACAAACAAATTCTTCAGCTTTATAATATTATAGTATAGATAGAAAAAGTCATTGGTCCTGGCTGTCATTTAAAGATATTTGACAACAATCACCGGTACTCTGAAGCCAGAAAGCCTGGCAAACGTGGCCATAGTGTTTCCCAGTAACTAGGTTATGGAGGTAACATTACAAACTGTAGCTCTATGTAAAATACTGCTCACCTGGCTTGACTGAAAACCGACCCTAATATAATAAGGAAAAGCTAGGAAGAAAGTGGTAATTTAAGAGCTCGTTTTCAGCCTTTTAGCTAATAAGATACCTATTTCTTAACACAATCGGGTTTTTGTTGTACTAAGTAATTGTAATTAAATTTTTTGCTAAGTAAAATTTCGCTTATAAAGGCAGTGTGACCGGACCCGAAAGCTTCACCTGCATGCAGCCAATAATGGCCTATCGATTTGTAATTGTACTGTAATGCCGGATCGATAGGTATTCATGCTCCATCGCTGAAACAATGGTCTTTCCTGAAGAGTGCGTGCTCTTACAATTAGACATTCATTATTTTTTCAATAGCACCTTAGTCATTGATCGCTTGTCGACGTTTAAACGTATATTTTTAAAGGGAATTACTGAATTAAGTATATGATAGCTGCAATGATAGTTACAGAAAAGAGTATTCACTGCTTGTCTTTCATAGAATAATGTTTACATATCATATAGGTAACAATTCTAATTATTTTTCTTCCTGGCGTGTCTGTTTGAGGTTGGCACAATATAATTTTCGCTTTCATATACATACTTAAATACGTCCAATATTAATTAGCTTTTTTCATGACAAAGAGGATTTTGTTTTCAAGTCATTTAAATCCTTTCTCTAGTAGGTAACCAAAGGTACCGATAGATGGTTTATTAATTTCATCGTTACAGCAATGAACAAGATTGATTATCAATCTACCAATTTACTAGGTGACTAGGCTTTGGCCCCAGATTGTATTCCGTGAAGCAATGTATTCAAAGGCGTGCAGCTGACGCCTGTTCGATACGAACAGTCCACATCATCAAATATCTGGTTAGATCTCCAATCAAAGCTGACAATCATG
Organism: Pyrrhia umbra; assembly: GCA_963891755.1. Classification (NCBI taxonomy): domain Eukaryota; kingdom Metazoa; phylum Arthropoda; class Insecta; order Lepidoptera; family Noctuidae; genus Pyrrhia; species Pyrrhia umbra. Next base: position 977,280 of record OY982916.1, on the reverse strand, counting down.
AGGCTTAACACCTCGGAGTAAGTTATTTATTTATTTGACAGACATGAGACATTGTGAACCAGAGCTTTTAATAGGAGGTGACTTAGGCCTAGAATCCCCCCGCGTAAGATGGCGTCCAGTTTAATACAATGAAATCCTTTGTAATTATTATAAATGCGAATGTATATGTATAAGTATATTTGTTACTTTTTCACGCAAAATGTACTAAATAGATATGGATGGCACACACATCCTTACTTAATATTATAAATGCGAAAGTAACTCTGTCTCTCTGTCTGTCTGTCTGTTACGCTTTCACGCCAAAACTACTGGACCGATATAAATGAAATTTGGTACAGAGATAGAATAGACCCTGAGGAACAACATAGGCTACTTTTTACCCGGGTGCGCGAAGTAGTACCCTCGGGATGCGGGTGAAACCGCGGGAAACAGCTAGTCGTTTATAATCTGGATAACCCGATTCTTCAAGGTACCTACTACTGGTACCTGGACTAATTTTGCTAGGGACGTGTTCAAAAACAATAAACGACCTAAAGAAAAAAGTCTTGAAATTAAAAACACATATAAAAAAAACTATCTGTTTCCCGTGGTTTCACCCGCGTCCCAGGGGAATTACTTAACGCTCCCGGATAAAAAATAGCCTATAACAGTCTCCAGGGTACCATCTACCGCCACTTTACCGTGAAATCATCACAACCAACCAATAAGCTCATATTCGCATTTGTAATATTTGTTAGGAAGAACCTGAAAAAAAGTATTTATGACTCAAAGAGAGCATGCAAAATGAGTTCTTATTACATTTTTGTATTGCAACATCAAATACTCTAAACAAACCGATACCACACACGCTCATCTTTGTGCATTTATTAGCCGAACTAATTGAAACGAAAACATCCCAGACACGGCAGACATTATTGGAAAGTTAATTAATCCTGTAATGTAGGCACTATTCCATTTGGCGGGGCAGTGCCTATCAGCATAGTATAAAAAGGACAAAGTATGTTATCTTCATACAAATGAACCGCGCGCGGCTTGTATGTGTGCGCCATAGTATCTATGCGTCGCCGCACGCACACTCAGATAAAATCTCGACCCGTTTCTCAGTGCGCCAGTCGGGGCTAACACCGCACAAAGTTCACGCGTCACGGCTTTTCGGCACCGCTAAATAAATGAAAAATGTGTGATAATCGCAGGAGAACTTATTGCTGTATGTTTAGGTGTTTAAATAATTCATCGATTCCAGATTTATCTCTGTTCTGATTACCTACTAAACAACAAAGGTAAGCAAGTCACTTATTCTACCATTTAATTTTAACTTGGTGATGAGATATCTACTTATTTTTGTTGTTGTTAGACAGACAAAGTAGGCAGGCCTACTGTCCCACTAGAATGTATTAGGTATTTTTGATCTTTTAATAAAATTGATATGCCGCTATTGCTTTGTTTACGTTTCGTCATGCCGATTTCTCAGTATTGTAGGCAGGTATAGTAACTAAGCACCTACTTACCGTTATAAAATCGTAATTTAAAATAATTGACGAATTGTGAATCAGACAAATAGAGCAAAATTCGAATCGCAACCGTTCATAACAACAGAACAAAAAATGATTATAGTCTAAGAGACGGGCTTTAGTTTCTTTAGTTTAGGAATTATGTTTTTTATATGAGATTTTAGTCACTTTATTCCACTTTTTACGACAGATACCTAATGTATATGAAATGTGCTTTGTATTTCAGATGCCTTCAATGGCTGCGCTTAATATTGACCGCGAGGATTTGATAAATAACTCTCAACCCAAGCATGTTGTTTGTGAAGCCCATTTCTATCCAGAAGACATAATCAAAAACAATGCTAGAAAATTACTAATTCAATAGATGTGTTTGTATTATTTTATGTTTATTTAATAAAAAATATATATTGTCCTTAATGTGTAAGAATAATAAATTATGCCTATTAAAATAATAAAAGCAATTGACTAGTATATGCTAAGAATATTATTTAAACACAAGCTCTTAGTCTATAAACATTTATTATCGTTTTGGCGACACACGAATCCGATGAAGCACGGAATGTCGCGCCCACACCGCCCCGCCGGTTTATTGTGTTTCTAGGCACTGAATTAAAATTTAGCTAAAAGTGACAACCCTGAGACAGACAAGTACGGTAGGCAATTACATCGCGGATTGGGCCACAGATAGCCTACTGTGTGCTCTTTATACTATGCTATCAGACAGCTCGTAGACACAGGAAAGCATTAATAACATTTTATTAACATCGATATCACATGAAATATTTCGCATGGTTATGTTACAAATGAGGAACAAAGGACTGGGGAAGTTATACGACACGATAACTATTACATCAAGTAGGTAAGTACCTGGGCTAAAGATTTAGCTCGGAGTAAAATCGAGTTTTTTTTTTCAGGAAAACTTAAAGGTAAAGCCTTCTAAATACAACATTTCATTCAAATCGTTGGAGCAGTTACAGATACGCGATAAACATTTATTTATCATGGTGTTCATATTTTTTTTAATACCTTTCTGTAGCTATATCATTTTCATATAAACATTAACTAGAATATTATAATTCTATGTTTAAGCAGTTCATCATAATAACTATTATAAATATTAAATTAACAATTTGATTAACACAAAACATTTTAAACCATACCCCCATTACCATAATACAAATAATATAAAATATGCTATGTTACAATTAAACGTTTATTTATAAATCAAAAATCAAAAGCATTCTTGTGAAGACTGTTTAAAAATACTTGAGTTAAACTGCGACAAAATAATGTCTGTGTACGAGGTAAAGACAGTCAGAGTCATTCAATCGTTTTTGGGGGTCGCGAGTGGGGGATTAGGGATGGGTCGCGACGCGAACCCCCCGGCGTCTGACAACTTAGTCGCAGGCGAGCCCCTTTTCCCCAACGAACATTTTCACGGCCAAGGTCGCCCGTTTGTTTTCAAATTATATAGGCATATCTACAGTGAACGTGATTTCAAGGTGTTATCGTTACATTTTAATTCTACAGAGATTAGGCGAACACAGGTGCGCGGAGTTGCGTTTGTACCGTTGTACGTAGGTATTTCAGTTTCAACAAACAACGCGTCGAAGTTTTTTTTCGAGACCAACTGCTTAGTGTGGTTTTCCAGCCAGTTACAAGAACAATATCCGATTCAATAGTCAGTTTTAGCGACAAGATTCCATTTTGTTATACCGTATCCAATATCTACATAATATAGTTGATAGTTTCCGTGTTTATCTAACTTTTATTTACTTATATGTCGTATCGTATCCAACATGTGAAGTACATATATCAATTCTACATAACCTTATTGTAATTCGACCTTTAAGAAGGCCTCGTAACGTTTAAGAACATGGGAATAAGGCAAAGAAATAATATAAATATTTTACGTACCGGTTCTAATTCAATGAAAATCTTGTGGTTTTCCTCATTTGGTTGCATCCCGAGTACACTGTCGCGGTACCGTGTGTCGGCGAACAGGAAGTGGGGGTAGGTCATGATGAGAAAGGCGCCTAGAACAAACAATATTACCTATAATTAAAATAAGTTACAAATATAACAGTGCCACAGAAAAAAACATGTTTAAATTTGCAGTACACTGAATTAAATATTTTATGGTATACTAGCGACCCGCCCCGGCTTCGCACATAGGTATTATAGATTTTCTTCTATGATATTCATGTATTATACATACATATAAATCTTCCTCTTAAATCGTTCTGTCTGGTGAAAACCGCATTAAAATCTGTAGCGTCTAAGCGTACAGACGCAGACGGCGGGAAGCGAAGCGTTTGTTTTATACCATGTCTAAAGATATCGGTTTTCATTTGCAAATCTTTTTTTGTTTAATAAAAAAAAATATATATTGTTACAACTATTTTTGTTAACTTGAAAAGGTCACAAAATGAATGGGTCGTATGGAGGCTGGTTGACCAGTCCCAACAGAAAAAAATTACATACAGATTAAGAAAACTGGTGTCGCATAGGATTCGCATTTTACACGTTCTGTACCACACATAGAGATACGGAACCTATATTATGATCACTTCGTTGTTCGTCTGTCTATCAGTTCCACTTTCAAGCCCTGTCAAAGGAATCAAAGCCTTTGCTTCCCTAGCACTTCCCTGCACCAAAAAAATATCAGATTACTTATACGTGTAACGGAAGAACTGTCATTCCAAACCTGTCTAAATATAGGATCCTAATAATGAGTTTTTTTTATATTATTTGATGTTTTTCGTTTTAATATCTATCACATATGTTTACCTAATTATTATATCTAGGTATTGATAGCATAAAAACATTAAAAGTATGCTTATTATTGAAATCATGTTTCATGATATTCGTAAAAGTATAAATGGTAAATAGTTTGGTGCAACCAGCCATTATTGTTCAAGGGGCTTACCAAAATGCCCTCAACACATAACACAGAATGAAATCCTTTATTGTTCAACGATATTATGTGGTATTTAAAGTAAAATGTAATTAAAAATGATTCGCTTCAGTTCAATTCAAAGAGTTAATAATTATTAATTGTAAAAACACGTCTGCCGGCGAGGCTTTAATAAATGCTATCGATATTGGAGCCTGTGACAAACTGTTTGGTAATTAAAATAATTTCCTGTTCCTGCTGGAACACTGTAGGGGTCGGATAGAATGGAAATCAGTCGACCAATTTTAATCTGACTCCAAGTAATCGATAGCCAGTTAATTTGAGTTGGTTCGGGTTTACATATAGTTGGCAAAATTGTTTCTCCAAAACTGTACTATTGATCCACGCTCCGATAAACGGAAAAACTACACTTGATATCATGTCTATAACTATTACAGAAATGTGAATGTTTGTCTGTTTGTCCTTCTTTCACGAAGTAACGAGGTAACCTATTGGCCATGATTGCCCGCAAATCTAGATATGTAAAGATAGATATTTTTGCTGAAAATATGCTGCGTAGTCTAGTGTAGGTGCAAACCAAATAGGTTACGATTTTGTTTAGATTTTTCGTAAAATCAATTGGTACAGATTTACTTTAAAAACAGATAATTCAAAATTAATAGTATCTTTATCTACATGAGCCAGAGTATTTACTATAGCGCATTCATTAATTAAAAGTACCTATGTTTTTCTACTGGATATTGAATCCTGGCTTCATTAGTAGCAGTTGAGCATTCAGGTCTTAGGAAGGACGCACAAGGCTGACTAGCCGTCTAACACATCCTACAATAAGTTAATTAGTATCATCGACCGGGCCTATCATGTGACGAGCGCTTCCTACCCGGCCACTAGAGACTTGAACACAAATTATGTTATTAATTTTAATAGTATGTTAATTTTTGATCTGTTTACTTAAGTCAAGACATAATGTGGTAAGGTTGATCTCACACTACCACGATTCGCGCTCAGGTAGATGCGTTTTTGTCGGTTTGTACGAGTACAATGACACGCGTGAACACAGGTGCGTCGCTCCCTTCACCGGACTGTAGCGCGTAGTTTTGTGTGATCCGCACTTATAAAAAAGTAATGTACATTTTTTGTCCCAAGGAAACTACTTAACCCGCAGATAAAAAGCCTGTACTATCTCCGTACAAATTACATCCAAATCGGTTAAGTCTTTCTCAAGTTATGGCGTGACGAAGCGAATTAGGGATTTATCACGACACCACTAGCTTCGCTATATTTATTTTAATTGATCCGCTGTTATATTAAATAATGTACAGGTTAGTGTGAAGTACTAAAAACAATCTTAAAAACAGCATACAGTATCAACACGACATTTATGGAGTTGTCCGGGTTTGTTAATGATTATGTTAAGTTATCTCTGCTATTCACCGGACCACAGAGAACCTTTTGGAGGTGAACGCCGGGCCGAAGCCAACACGCAAAAGCCCTTTGAGACAACTTTAATGAAATGGTGACACAAAACCGACGATTATCCCTCTTTGCACTATAGAAATGCACCCAGGCACAATCCCCGGCTTGCGCGGGACTATTGCAAAACATGAAAAGATACCACTTGGGCTATTGTGATGGGATGATAGTGGATTAAGATATGGGGTATTGATCTTAGCGTGATGATATATAGCCTATGGCCTTCCTCGATAAATGGACTATATAACACTGAAAGATTTTTTCAAATCGGACCAGCGGTTCCTGAGATTAGCGCGTTTAAACAAAATGACAATATTTCCCTTCACTGCTCCTATTGATTGTAGCGTGATGAAAAGTATACTATAACCACCTCAGGAGTATGACAAATAATTGTGCCAAGTTTCGTTAAAATCCGTCGAGTAGTTTTTGTTTCTATAGAGTTTATACAGACAGACAAAAATTTTACTGATTGCATTTTTGGCATCAGTATCGATCCCTAATCACCCCCTGATAGTTATTTTGGAAATATATTTCATGTACAGAATTGACCTCTCTACAGATTTATTATAAGTATAGATAGATATAGATGAATAAATGCTTAAGAAAGTTTCTATGTCATGGACTGATTACATACCTTTCGGGAAAAATGTGAATGCAATTACACAATGTATATCTATCCTTACTAATATTATAAATGCGAAAGTAACTCTGTATGTCTGTCTGTTACGCTTTCACGCCAAAACTACTGGACCGATATAAATGAAATTTGGTACAGAGATAGAATAGACCCTGAGGAACAACATAGGCTACTTTTTACCTGGGTGCGCTAAGGAGTTCCCTCGGGATGCGGGTGAAACCGCGGGAAACAGCTAGTAAATAATATAAAACAAAAATACATAAAATGTTTTTGTAAAATATATAAAACATTTTCGTTCTTCAATAAATAATTTGTACTCCGAAAATGAAACTGTAGTACCTACCAACATTTAATTAATTATACGCAAAATTTTATGTGAAATAAAATAAATATTGCATGGTCCTATTAAAATTTCTCTCGTATGGCTTCCACTTGTAAATAAAACTTAATTAATATATATGTATATATATATATTTTATATGAAATGTATTGGTTACAAACAGTTGCATAACAAAATCGGGTTCGACCCACTCCTGGGTTCCGTAATCAAGTGGTGCTCACTGCCCGCTTCCGTCTGACAATTTACAGCCTAATTGATCGAAACATGTTAGAGAGATTCCATGTGTAATTAATTAACGTTTTCGTTTATAATGCATTTCCATACGTTTGTTAAGTTTTTCAGTATTTATTTATTATAGTTGCTACCCGCGCGCGCCCCGTGGTAACCACTTCACGCTCCCGGATAAAAAGCCTTAGCGGATAACTTTTTCCAGGGTCGCCTCTATCTTCGCTCAAAATTTTACCTAAATCCTTTCAGTAGATCTAGAGATTACATCCTTTTTTCTCCTCCCGCCGTGGGTGGGGCGGAAGGGAGTGTCAGACTCTTACTGACTAAAACCCATCCATGTTCCTTCCTCTACAACCTCTCAACAGCTCAACTCTTTGTGAGTTTTATCTCTTTTAAATAATATTAGTAAGTACAATTATATTTATTTTATTTATCATTAAACTTTTTATTTATTACAGGTTGATATTAAATTATTTACAATATATACATTCTTAACAATATAAATTAAAAAAAAACTATAAGTAAGTAAGTGCATAGATTAACCAGCAATTTCTCGCAGATTAGTCAAAGACCTTTCATTTGGACAGTTCAATTTAGGTCCAGTTGAAAACCAGCGTCAGGCACTAGCTGTCTGGCATAATGCTGAACTGGACCTATTTGGCACAACATCTTTAATTTTTGTACCTTTTTTTTATTCAATATTATGATTGTCCTTTGTTGTGTCAATAAATGTTTTTTCTTTCTTTCTTTCAATTATATGCATGAGATATAAGAAACGGCTAGGCAGATTATATTAAACGGTACCGAAATCCATATATAATTAAGCCTGGAGAAATATTTAAAATTAGAGACATAATGAAAAAAAAACGAAAAGTTTTTAAACTTGCCCGGACTGGATGATCGATTCCCGATGTTTTCATATTTTTTTAGCTGCTGTGAGCTCGAACTGCGACGGTAGGTTTAATGCCCAGCGCTGGCGGGCAGAAAGAATAGGTACGCTCGTATTTCTGAAATGCACTTTACATATGTGTTCGTCCAAAAAAGGTAAAAAAAATCTGTTGCTTTTTTTTTTTGGAAAAGTTGTAGTAAATGTAGAATGAAATATGAAAAAATATTAAAAAACATTTTGAAAAGAAAAACTCATATTATACCGTCATCAATTAAATAAAATTATGGTGTTCGTTTGTTCTCCTTTACCAAATACAGAATGTTTAATTTTTTACCTGTGTGTGTCCGTCTGTCATAACAAGTAGTGTATTCACAAGACGGCTGGACCGATTTGATTTCGACTTGATTCGATGGGACTTTCACTCACAGATATATGATGTTAGAAGAATTTACTTGGACTACTTTTATTTAAGAAAAATAATGTGGGTTCCGCAGCTTACATAACACAAAATAATCTGACAAACACTGCAAGTAACAGCTCTTTAAAATATGAATAGCAAATGAAAACATTGGATTGAAATAATAATATATAATTAGAGCAGTGGGCCTAGAAGAATGCACTTATGTACTTAATCGTAAAGTTAAAGTAAGCGATTTTCGAATGATGAATATAACTATGCCAAAGCAAAATGTACCTATCTTTCAAATGCATAAATAACAATTTGCAGGATCCAAAGATATGATTAAAGTCATCATTTCATTCAAAAATCCCATTCGATACGAATACATTATCGAAAGTAATTCGTGCTTGGCTCACTAATTAGCTAAATCCCGCCCTACACAGTTGACCAGTGGACAGTATTTTCAACGTAGACAGCCAGTTTGAAAGTGAAAAAGCGTGTTAAGTTTATCAAATTAGGTATTGGACGCTGGTGCATCGGGAAAAGCCGGATCATGCCTAATACCAATTAAGACATATCCCGGTACAGATCGCATTCAGCATGTTATTGTCCCTGGCATGCAGTGGACATGATAAAAGCAAGTTAGTGCAGGGGCTTAAATGAAGGGGTGCGCGCAGAAAACCTCCCCGTGTGCCTGGTGGCTGCCGGTCCCTTTCGGATACGTCCGGGGGGAAGAGCAGTCACTGGGCCGGTGCACCCTGGGCACGGGCAATAATCTCTTCGTGGGAGGTGGGGTAGAGGAGATTATTGCCCGTGGCGAATTTCTGCAGGAGCGGAGAAGTCGCTCCCGACGGCTCCCTTTCGGCACTCTGCACGCTACAGAGCGCACGCTAAGGGAGCGAGGTGGTAGGCCGCGAGGCGCTTCACGCCTGGCGCTCTAGAGCAGTGGCAGGCTTGCCGCTGCTCGAGGTGGAAGGTCCTTTACGGACATCTCAAAAAAAAAAAAAAAAAAAAAAAAAAAAAAAAAAAAAAAAAAAAAAAAAAAAAAAAAAAAAAATTATAAAATCCAAAAAAAACTAATAAAATCAAAAATCAAAGAGAAAATATATAAAATAAATCTATAAAATACCACAAAAAAATTATATTAGCATTAAGTTTAGTTTTAAGATGCCGAACCACGGGCGGCATAGCCTGTTTCGAGGCATTCGCGGGCCTCGGGAGGACCAAATTCCCTCCCAAAAAGTGCGACCGCATCACCTTGGGGAAGTGGTGTGTGTATTTCCCCATCGTAAAAATGAGAAATGTCCGAATCTGAAAATAGTTTGTCGTGCGCTCCGGCTGACGCCCGGCGCTCGCGGGTACCCGGGCCCGCGAGTGGTAAATTGGTTACCGAAGTCTGCGCAGGGGTGGGCAACCAGGCCCCTGTGTCAGAAATGATTACTGGCGGAAGCGATCCGATTACCGGCACAGATACCGGTAACAAGAGCCGAGGAGGCTCCAGTCCCATTGGGGACGCCATGTCGGAGGGGGAGTCGCGCGGACCCTCCACCAAGTTTTGGCGCAAGCGTTCGCGCGATCCAGGGTCGCTAGGTTTCTCCTCCAGTGAGGAGAACCTATCGGCCCCCAAAGTGCCGACAGCGCGGCGAGGCGGTGTGACCTCGCGGTCGAAGCCACGGCGCGATGCCTCGGGACGCTTCTTTCCGCGTCCCGATACTCCAGCGGCCAGCGCAAGGGAGGAGTCCGACCGCGAGGCGAGGGGTGAGGACCCCGGCGGCGTGAGCAGTGCTTCCCTAGGGAGTACCAAAGCCGAGCTCAACGCCGCCAAAAGAGAGCAGCGGAAGGCAGTTGCGGCGGACGAGGTGTCCGAGATGGCCAGGCGCGCTCGAGAGCGCAGGGCCGCACAGGCGGTATCAGGAGAAGATTTGTCGGCGGTGGCGTTGAGTCGCCAGGTATTGGACGGCGTGGACGTCGTCCTAAAGGTTGCCACAAAATCCGGCAGCCTGAAGGGCACGTTCACCCGTGCCCTTAAGGAAGCCGCCGACGACATCAAGGAGGCGGTGGGTACCCTCCTCAATCGGACGGCCTCTGACGAGGTCTCCAAATTGCAGGGGGAGAATAGCCGCCTCCGTCAAGACCTGGAGGAACTCCGGCGGCAGGTAGCTGCGCTGAGCGAGCAGCAGCAGCGACACACTGCCGCCGATGCCGCTCCCGTGGTGGCCCCTGCTCCCGCACTGGTGCCGACTAACGCACGAACGGACGATGAGGTGGAACGCATCGTCCGGATCTGCATGCTCCAGTGCGGGAGCATGATGAATGCTCGCTTGGAGGCGATTTCTCGGCGCCTCCCTCAAGAAACCCTCCGGCCGCCTCTTACTGCGGATAAACGGAGGATCGAAGAGGCGCCGAGAACAGTGCCGGCAAAAGGGAAGCCCGCGGAGGCTGCTCCAAAGCCCGCGGAGGGAACCCCTGCCGAGCCAACGACTTCCGGGTCCAAGGGCGAGACCTGGGCGACAGTCGTTGGCCGAAAGAAGGCCCGCAAAGCCGCCAAGAAGGCGTCAGCAGCCGCGCGCCCCCCCGGAAAGGCCGTTAAGGCGACTCCGGCACCAGCGCGTCGCGGCACTGCAAAAGGCGGTCGCAAAGCGCCGGCTGTTCGCGCTCCGCGCTCCGAAGCTGTTACGGTCACTCTACAGCCTGGAGCTTCGGAGAGGGGCGTGACGTACCAGTCGGTGCTAGCCGAGGCTAAGGCCAAGATCAAACTTGCGGATCTTGGCCTGCAGTCCGTGACGCTCAGGCAAGCCGTCACGGGGGCGCGCCTGTTCGAGGTGGCTGGCGCAGCTAGCGGCAGCGTCGAGAAGGCGGACGCTCTGGCCGCCAAGCTCCGGGAGGTCCTCAAGCCTGAGGACGTCCGGGTCTCCAGGCCATGCAAAACCGCAGAGGTGCGAATTGCTGGTCTGGACGATTCCGTGACCCCTGAGGAGGTGGTGGCGGCCGTCGCTCGCAGCGGCGAGTGTCCGCCTGACCACGTGCGGGTCGGTGACATACGCGCCGACGCTACCGGGCTCGGCATGGTCTGGGTCCGGTGTCCTGTGGCGTCGGCGAACAAGATCGCCAACAGCGGGCGTTTGCTGGTAGGCTGGGTTGCAGCGAGAGTCAAGCTCCTGCAGCCCAGGGCCCTGCGGTGCTTCCGGTGCCTCGAGTTGGGGCACGTACGGGCAAAATGCACCGCCGAGGTTGACCGTAGCGATTTCTGCTATCGCTGCGGCCGGCACAAGGCGGCCCAGTGCTCCGCTGAGCCCAACTGCAGCCTCTGTACAGCTGCAGGAAGGCCAGCGGGGCACAAGGTGGGCGGAAGAGCCTGTGGCGTGCCTGCCAGCAGGGCCCGCAATAAAAAGAAGAAGAGGAGCAACAGGCCTGCCGGGGGAGTCTCGCAACCCCCGCAGGCTGGCTCGGCCGACTCCCGGCCTAGGACCGTTGCCGAGGGAATGGAGTGTCAATAATGGCACAATTCCATTTCCTCCAGGGCAATATCAACCACTGTGCCAGAGCTCAGGACCTTTTGCTCCAGAGTATGGCAGAGTGGTTGATCCACGTGGCTGTGGTCGCTGAACCGTATTTTGTTCCCACCCGCGACAACTGGGTGGGGTGTTTGGACGGTTTGGTGGCCATAATCGGCGGGGCTCTGATCGACCCGTCTCGGGGCCGCGGCTGGGTTGCCGCGGTCTCGGGCGGTATCGCTGTTGTGGGGGTGTATTTCTCCCCCAACAAGAGTCTCGCCGACTTCGAGAGTTTCCTTGTCGAGTTGGGCGCCGTCGTAGGCCGCTACTTCCCTCGTCCCGTACTGCTGCTCGGGGATCTCAACGCCAAGTCATCGGCGTGGGGATCCCCGGTCACCGATCCTCGGGGTGAGGTGTTGGAGGAGTGGGCGGTGACGACCGGTCTGGTCGTCCTGAATCGGGGCTCGGAGTATACCTGCGTGCGGCAGCGGGGCGGTTCGATAGTGGACGTCACGTTCGCTAGCCCCTCTGTCGCTAGCAGGGTCCGCGACTGGCGGGTCGCCGTGGAGGTGGAGACGCTATCGGATCACCGATACATCCGATTCGACGTCTCCGCCCAGACCGCGAGCGACCGCCGTCCAACAGCCCCGAATAACGACGGCCCGCGCTGGGCGCTTAAGCGCATTGACAGGGAACTGCTCGAAGAAGCCGCTATTGTCCAGGCCTGGACAAGGGAGTCGGTGACCGACGGCTCCATCGACGTCGAAGCGGAGGCGCTGTGGTTCCGCGGGGCGATGACGCAGATCTGCGACGCGTCCATGCCCCGCGTCCGCAAACAGTCCGCAAGGCGCCAAGTGTACTGGTGGACCGCCGAGATCGCGCAGTTGCGCATCGCGTGTGTGGCGGCCCGTCGCCAGTACACTCGACACCGCCGACGACGTCGACGGAATACCGTCGAAGAGGACGCGCTGTATGAGGTGTACCGCGCGTCCAAGGAGAGGCTGTGTCTGGCCATCGGCGACTCCAAGTCGCAAGCCAGGGAAGAGCTGCTGGGGTCCCTAGACCGGGATCCGTGGGGGCGCCCCTACCGTATGGTACGAGGCAAGTTGCGCCCCTGGGCGCCCCCACTCACGGAGGGAATGCAACCCCAGCTGCTGGAGGAGGTTGTATCGGCCCTCTTCCCTGAGCGAGCGGAGCATGTTCCGCCGGCGATGGCTTCGCCCTCAGCCGCAGACTCTCCTGAAGAGGAGAGCACCCAAGTCCCCGTAGTGACACAAGCAGAGACGAGAGCGGCCGTGTCGCGGCTCCGAGCCAAGAACACGGCGCCCGGGCCCGACGGAATCCCTGGCCGAGCTCTCGTCTTGGCTCTGAAGGAGCTAGAGCCCCATCTGAGAGGGCTCTTCACAGCATGCCTCGAGCGGGGCCAGTTTCCCAGCGTTTGGAAGGAAGGGAGGCTGGTCCTGCTCAAGAAGGAGGGGCGCCCCGCGGACTCGCCGTCCGCGTACCGGCCCATAGTGCTGCTTGACGAGGCGGGCAAACTTTTTGAGCGTGTCATCGCAGATCGCCTCGTCAGCCACTTGTACCGAGAGGGGCCGGACCTGGACGAGAACCAGTTCGGTTTTCGGCGTGGGCGCTCCACCGTAGACGCCATAATGCGCGTGAGGGCCCTGGCGGAGGAAACGGTGTCCCGGGGTGGGGTGGTGTTGGCCGTATCGTTGGATATCTCCAACGCCTTCAACACCCTGCCCTGGAGTTGTATACGGGAGGCACTGGTCTACCATCGCGTGCCTCCCTACCTCCGCCGCACAGTTGGGGCTTACTTAGGAGGCAGATGTGTCACATATCGGGGACGTGACGGCGCAGGAAGGCGCGTCACTTCGTGCGGTGTTCCACAGGGATCGGTTCTGGGTCCGCTCCTGTGGAACATCGGATACGATTGGGTGCTCAGAGGTGAGCTCCCGTCGGGCGCAGACTTGACGTGTTACGCGGACGACACGCTTGTCACAGCCCGAGGGAGCTCCCACAGGGAAGCAGCGTTGCTAGCTACGGCTGCGGTGTCACAGGTGGTGAGCCGCATCCGTCGCCTGGGCCTGGAGGTGGCCCTGAGCAAGTCGGAGGCCATCGTGTTCCATGGCCCCCGACGTGCGCCGCCGCCGGGATCACACATCGTGGTCGGTGGGGCCCGGATAGCTGTCGGGTCCACTATGAAGTACCTAGGATTGGTGCTCGACAGCCGGTGGGAATTCGGACCCCACTTCCGGCGGCTGGCGCCCAAGCTGATGGGCGCGGCGGGCGCGCTTTCAACGCTGCTTCCCAATATGGGGGGCCCGAGCGCCGCCTGTAGGCGGTTGTACGTGGGAATCGTGCGGTCCATGGCCCTTTACGGGGCCCCGGTGTGGGCGATGGACCTGGCGGCCGGCACCATCGCCGTTCTGCGAAAGCCGCAGAGGGCGATGGCCGTCAGGGTCGTCCGCGGGTACCGCACGATCTCCTACGAGGCGGCTTGCGCTCTGGCCGGATCCCCGCCCTGGGACCTGGAGGCTAAAGTACTCGCGTCACTGTATCGGTGGCGCGAGGAAGAGCGGGCACGGGGCTTCAGACCGGTGCAGCGGCAGATCGTGCTGCGCCGAACGGAGCTCCGCCAGGTCTTGGTGGCGGAATGGCGGGACAGGCTTCTGCGCCCTACCGCCGGCCTCGCTACCGTCGAGGCGATCCGGCCAGTGCTCGACGCATGGCTCGGGAGAAGGCACGGCTCCCTGTCGTTTCGGGTGACGCAGGTGCTGTCGGGGCATGGGTGCTTCGGCAAGTACCTGTGTCGCATAGGCAGGGAGTCGGACGCTCGGTGCCACCACTGCGTCCATTGCGGGGAGGACACGGCGCAACACACGCTCCAGGAGTGTGTGTCCTGGGAGGAGCAGCGCCGTGCCCTCACCTCTGAAGTAGGAAACGATCTGTCGCTGCCGGCCGTTGTTCGGAGTATGGTCGGCAGGGCAGAGTCGTGGGACGCGGTGGTGTCCTTCTGCGAGGACGTGATGTCGCAGAAGGAAGCTGCGGAGCGGGAAAGGGAGATCTCCACTCTCAACCCCGCCCGCAGCAGGCGCACCGGGCGCCGGAGGAGGGCAGACAACGCCCTCTTCCGCCCCCCATAAACGGGTCCAGGGGCGACGGACTTGGGGAAGTCCCCGCCCCCCATGATAGGACCCGAGCCGGCGGCGCGCGTCTGTGTCCACGCGCGCCCCCGAGGCGATGCACGGGGTAGGACACCTCACTACCCCGTGCAGGAGACGAGGCCCGGCAGGACGGGCCGGCACCAGTGCGGGGCTGCGGACGAATCTGGATTCCCGCGGCCCCGCGCCCACGTGCGAGAAGCGACACCGGGGTGGTTTTAGCCGGTAAGAGTCCGGCACTGTTCCCGGCCTCCCCAGGCCGGGTTCGTCCATGAGGATTTCCCCCCGAAAAAAAAAAAAAAAAAAAAAAAAAAAGGGGCTTAAATGAAAACGAATTTCGTGATCCAATTGTCATTGCTTTTAAAAGCCGCCATTGCATTTAGTTCTTAATACTTTTTGTCGGATCGTTAATAAGGGTGTGTTTTATGAGTATTCATGGTGTTTTTTCAGGTTTTTTGTTTTAAATATCGGTGGATTTCTTTACTATATTTTTATGGCGAGTGTACCTAAACTTGGCTGTCATTGTGCCTATTGTTGTGACGGCCAATGGCCTGATGGTCAGAGCCTTGACCAATAACTCGTTGGAAACTTGATTTAGGGCCTAATTCAAAAGGTAGTTCTCTCAACACAGCACGAATATGAGGTTTCTCTGGAGCCCTAATCACTGATAGCTTGGACCCAATATCGGTGGATCCCTTTTTATTGTTTTTATATTTTTATAAAGACTGGTAAAAATCTAATAAACGCAATAAAATATACTTGAATTTCGGCACTAATCATCTGTTAGTCTTGGGATCATCTACTTAGGACAAACCAGTTTTCGGAGAATATTTCAGATAAACTCTTTTAAATATTTTTTAAACAAAGAAATCCTTTTGAAAGTGCTCTTACCTTAAGTATATTTTATATCCTATTAGGCGTTTCTCAAAACATTAAGTTTTATTTAGTTTGCGGTAGAAAATATTTTGTCTTCACTTAGGTAGTGAAACAAGTTTAAGTTTTTTTTTTCAGGATTATGCCATGCACAGATGAACAGATTTACAAGTATCTACTTGCATATACAAATGTAGACATCATCATCTGCCTAGCCTTTTCCCAATTATGTTGGGGTCAGCTTCCAGTCTGACCGGATCCAGCTCAGTAGGTAGCAGTGTTTAACATGGATTGACTGCCTAACTGACCTTTACAACCCAGTTACCGGGTAACACGGTACTCCTTGGTAAGACTAGTTGTTAGACTTCCTGGCTCGTAACTAGTCTGGCTGTTAAAGACCTACAAATAAACAGCCTAGACTAACAGCTTAGCGTTCTTTCCCGAGGAGTGGATGAATGAAACGGTCGGCATGACATAGATTGCCGCCCATTCACGGACCGTCCGTGCCAAGCGCAGCTTAACCTTTGATCTATCAACCCGTGCGGCTGTTACTTAGCCATGAGCTCCGATGCATATTATCTATCTATGCATATGTCGTGGACTTGTTTATTCTTCATATCGTGTTTAAATTTTTCTTTAATTCATTTAATATTGGTATTACCCGACTGTTTAAGACAGATATTTTTTTAAGTATTGGCGAAATCTAGGTTTCTTTATGATGTCTTTCTTCACCATTAATCAGTGGCGTTACTGTCGGAGGCTGTATTTTGTGGCCTGTCTGCACGGAGCTTTGGATGTTCATCCATGGACAGCAAAATCTATTAATTTGACAGTGGGTCCAGTTGGCTAATTCAGAATTACATTAGGTCATCTGATCCCGCGGGGTCAGATCATGGGGTCCGGTTGCCTAACGAGCTTGCCCTTGCTAATCCAGCGAGGGGTGAACGGCCGGCGACAAAAGGTATTACTGCAAGCGGCTGTTAGGAGTCTTTAGGACGGTCAAATTAGACCAAAAATAGGGGTGAGGTTGCAAAAATTTGCACCCAGCTGAAAATTGGTGGGATCGTTCAAAACACCATCGTAAATGAAATGTCGGATCGATGAGGACTTTCTACATTTAATTTATAATGGTGTTTCGAACAATCCTACCAAATTCAGCTGTGTGCGATTTTTTGTAACCTCGGATGTCTAAATTGACTGGACTATATGTTAAATGTATCGCTTGGGTCATTAATTTTATAAATCTATACTTTTTAATATGCATGTACTTAGATGTACTTTAATTTATTTATTTACCATACTGGAGAAATAAAAAAAAGAAATAAATATCGCACACTTTTATTTCGGATCGGAGAAGATCGAGATCTCCATATGCAAATCTAAGTATTATTAACTTTACGTTATTAAAGTATGTATTCGAATGGAATATGTGAATTTCAGATTTTCAAATCAGCTGCAGTTGGGCGTGAATGGGTAAGGGTAGGTCAAAGTTCATAATATTTAATCCCTAGTATGAACTACAATGGTACGTATGAACGTAAAAAAATCCTACGACACAGCAGTCGCATCGACCTGACAGAAGTTTAATTGTGTAATTAAGTGGTAAGCTGTCTATAGTTCTAAAGTTAATCTCCGTGTGTGTTCCTAAACCGACGCTCACAACAACATCATCGCTAGCCTTTTCATCAGTAACCGACAATCAACTAGAGTACTCGAACCATATTACAGAGAACACAGTTACATTTTAATTTTAATACTGATATTTACCAAAATGTCCGAACATTTAAATTGATCATCAGAACATCAATTAATTAATGTTTTGCGGTGCACAGTACTTATGTGAATAAATACTGTCTATTGAAGTATTTCCTCGCTGCAAATATAATTGCGATCGGCGGTGAGATCGGTTTGTTTGTGGAGGTATCGGGCACTTTGATTCAGTGTCGTTTGCACAACGAACTCTGCTCCTGACTAGATTGAACTGAACTCGTAACACACATTTCACTGGTTCATCTGTTAGTCCTGATGTTGGATCAAACTTTAAATGGCGATGTGGCCGACCTAATTTAACGTTAGGCTACAAATCAAACGTTTTGACTAAAAGATAAAAGCCTGGCTGGCCTATAGGTATTTCGGTCACAGATCGGACACTCCTCGCGGATCGGATCCTACATGAGCGATGCGGACAATTATTCTTTAAGCTCCTATAATATATATATGTACCAAATTTCATCGAAATCGTTTCAGGCTTTTTACCGTGAAAGCGTAGTAAACAAACCAACTCATTACAATATTAGTTAGAATTATCCTCATCAAAACATTGTCATGGTTATTATATTTTAATGAGGTAACTTTACAAGTGCTATTAAATAAGAAATGTATTATTCTAAGGCCACTATTGCTGCTAGCGATAAAGTAACAACCTTTGAAGCTGAGTGAATCTAGGACGGAATGCCTTTGAATGTAAAAAAGTAGCGATAAAGGAATGAGTGCACATAATTGCTGCAGCCTGTGGCTGGCGGCACGGTTTTATTAGGCTGGCAATTTACCGCAGCTTCACTCGTGTCATGGAGCCGTATCACTACATGTTTTTGCAATCACTATTCCGGCGTGAGAGCAAGATACAGCTATTGATGTCGTATAGCACCGTTTCTTTCTCACAACGAAAATATTCTTGGTCTGGCACATCATGGTAAGGCCCCTGAACTTAATCCACCCGAATAAAAATTGTTAGTCCTTTCTCATGTTTCAATCTATATCACACGAAATGAGGGAGATACAACATGCTATACTGAACTGAGATACAACATGCTATACTGAATGTGATGCATTGTTTGTACTTCCGCTATGTCCTATATTGATATACTATTGATACATCCTCCTACCAATATTATAAATGCAAAAAGTGAGGACAAATGTATGAATGTTTTACTCTCTCACACAAAAACTACTGAACGGATTTGGATGAAATTTGGTACACATGTAGTGTATAACCTGGTTTAACATATAGGGTACTTTTTATTCGGGGTGCGTGTGAAACCGCCGGAAGTAGCTAGTGCAACATAAGACTGTTGAAAACTGAATCTTGTGTTCCTCGACGGCGCTACTAACACCCTATCCCCGAGAACAAGGACAGTCAAAGGTAGACTTGAACCCACATTTCTTAGATTCCATATTTTTAAAGACTTATGTCTGTGAAAACTGCAGCTTCAACCGCGTCCTGAGGGTACTATTTCGCGCAACCGGATAAAAAATACTTACTCGTATGTATCGTTGGTATGTATACGAGGAATAGCGTTATTATGAATATGAGGGTAGGTTTATTCCTATCCGAACCCATTCTTCAAATCTAGTCCTTGCGTTAAAGAGTAACAAACACACATACAAAGTATCGCATTAATTATATTAGTAGAATACACTGTAGGTTCGTATTGTAAGTAAATTAAGTAATGTCATACAAATTATTATAAACTACTCTCTCATTTCTGGATTTTAATAATCTTCAAATCGAATCATATATTTTTCCTTGAAAGCGCAACAAACAGACAGACAAGTAAAAATGTTACGAGTATTTTATTCAGTGTCATCTTGCGGTTAGGTTTATCAAAAGAATCATTTCTACGAAATATCATCCCGGAATATATTTTTAAGGCGCAGCTGGCCATCACCAGTTGAATAATAAATACATAGGCATGTGGTTAATTATGTAAGAGATTTTCTAGTAATTTCGGATGCTTAAAAAATATACGAATACATTAGTAACTTGCTCTATTTACTTGCTTATCTGCTTATATATATAAGTATCTATCAATAGATAAAAACATCTTAAAGTTGTAAAAATCAATGAAAGTCATTTCCTCAATGTCACGTGTTTTGATCACACTCACAAAACTACGCTCAAGAACAAACTCAAAGTATATAAAAAACTCGGATGACGGTCTGTTTGTCAAGCTCGTCGTAAAAAAGAAACTGGTTTTGGTGGGACAATTTTCCAAGAAGTGGATGATCAACCAATGTTTGCGGTCACAAACTTATTTGGGCGACACTTCTAAATAGCAGGTTACCTATAAATATATTTCACTTACGAACATTGCTATATCCGTTTTTAGACTCTTAAAAGAAATGCGTAGGTACTCTTTAAAATATTCGTTTACTAGGTTTTTCCCGCGGTTTCTCTCGTATCTTGGGCGAACTACTTCGAGCACCCGGATAAAAAGTATCCTATGTGTTATAAACGGTTATTAGCTACTAGCTTCTGCCCGCGACTTCGTCTGCGTGGAATAGTGGTGCTCCGCTCCTATTGGTCTTAGCGTAATGATATATAGCCTATAGCCTTGATTTCTGTGTAGCTTTAACCATTAAGGTTGCACACGCGACGGAAGCTTAAAAAATGGAGTAACTTCTCCCGTTTTCCCAACATTTCCCTTCACTGCTCTGCTCCTATTGATTGTAGCGTGATGAAAAGTATACTATGACCAGCTCAGGAGTATGACAAATAATTGCACTAAGTTTCGTTAAAATCCGTCCAGTAGTTTTTCTTTCTATAACGTTTATACAGACAGACAGGCAAAAATTTTACTGATTGCATTTTTGGAATCAGTATCGATCCCTAATCACCCCCTGATAGTTATTTTGGAAATATATTTCATGTACAGAATTGACCTCTCTACAGATTTATTATAAGTATAGAAGAAGATGTGTGTACCAAATTTCATCCATTTCCATAAAGTAGTTTTTGAGTGAAAGAGTAACAATATATATAAATACTAGATACATATCTACATCCTCAAAAAAAAACGTATTTATAATACATATTAGTAAAATTAAAATGTAATGTAACATTAACATACATTATCATAATTGAAATATACATTTGACCCGAGTTTTCGGATAAATCATAAGTTAACATATCTGTTGTACATAATAAATAATATTTAGACCCTGAATATGTGGTTGCAATATTTGTGATCAATAAACACTATATTAATTACTATATTAAATGGCTGTTCACAGATTATGTAATGCCGAATGGGAAAAACAATTGTCAGCCTTGTCCAATACCTCCAGGGGGCCTACTCTATCTCAACAAAAACGTTGTAGTTTCGTACGTTTTCGTACGTTTCCATGGGTTATAAGGCGGTAAGTAATTCGTTAGAATCTGTTTTGTATATGTATGTACCCTGATTATTCGAAGACGCCTGGACCGTTTTTTGTTTTAGAAGTTCTCTCAGAACACAAGAGAAACCGCGGGATACTTGTATTTAGTAACTATATAAAATAAGTTAGTCAAGAGCTTAAAGTATTTACCAAAAATCCGTTTTTTTTTCACCCTTAAACCTACTTTAATTAGTTAACTGACCGACAACAAAAAACATTACCATTTACTACAAACCAGCGAGACCAGAGGATTTAAAATGGCAAAGGGCGGCTAATTAGCTAATTAACATGTTGGCTGGTGTGGTCACCGGGCGAGTCGCAGCCGCTGTTATTGTGCCGTCACGGACATACTTGATGATTGAATTGGTAACGTTTAGTGAGCCAATTGGATGATAATTAGTCAACTATTAATAGGCATTTAACGTATTTATATTGCGTTTTAATTAGGCAAGATGAGGAGGAGCTCGTGGCTAAGTAACAGCCGTACGGTTCGACCGCTCAAAGGTCGGTCCGTGGATGGGTGACCATCTATGTCATAGCGAGACTCCTCCGTGCCTCGGAAAGCACGATAAGCTGTTGTTCCCGGTCGTTATTTGTAGATCTTTAGATCTTATTTTTCAGTCGTTACGTGTAGTCAAATGCAAAGTCTTATAACCAGTCTTACCCGTGTGATCCGGTTACTGGGTTGTGGACGTCAGATAGGCAGACGCTCCATGCAAAACACTGGTACTCAGCTGCATCTGGTTTAGACTGGAAGCCGACCCCAACATAGTTGGGAAAAGGCTAGGCAGATGAGATGTTTTAATTAGGCAAGAGAAATTGTGTCGGGTCGGTCTTAAAATGTATCAAATAAAAAATGTTATATCAGGCTCTTGGAATATGCTACGGACTTATGTAATAGTGCAAATGGACACTATTCTTAGTTTTAACAGTCTATCACGTAACATATTAAGTTAGAGTCAAATACTTATAAGTCTTTTAGGCTAGAGCTTAATTGATTATTAAGAGTTTTGTTCTTACTAATAAAGTAAAAATATCTATATATATAAAAATGAAACCCGTTTTCCGTTGTCACGACATAGTATGAAAACGGCTTGACCGATTTGGCTGAAATTTGGTACGGAGATAGAGGGGACCCTGGAGAAGGTTTTAGGCTACATTTTATCCGGGTGCGTGAAGTAGTTCCCCCGGAACGCGGGTGAAACCGCGGGCAACAGCTAGTCAATAATAAAATAATTCTTGCTAATACATAGTTTAAATGAAAAAGTCACTCTGAGTGTCTATCTGTCTGTTATGCTTTCACGGTAAAACGGCTCAATCGATTTGGATTAAATTTATTAAAGAGATAGCTCCTACCATAGGGAAGGACACAGGCTTTATCCGACTGCCTGAAGTAGTTCCCTCAGGGTCCGGGCGAAGGATAGTAAAGTCTAGCTAGAAGGCTATGCCTGAGATAGTTTCTATTTCTAACCACCGCAACTCCTGAAATCTACAATCTACAGTGACGACTACCAGAAAAGCGTTGAGTGAGGTTATGACACTTTCTCGAATCCCAGAGAAATGATTTTAACTGTCTTGGACCGGCAACGAAATTAACCAGAAAAAAATAGCGATGGAGCAGGAAAAAACATTGCTTCAACTTCACTTATATATAAAAAAAAACTCTTGACATACTCTTCTTTCGTTTATTATGCAAGCATTAATAATTATAATGTATCTTTAGTGCCTATACTTATGTAAATTTATTACATACTATATTTGTTTGTAGATAACACCTTCATTCACCATACAGTACGTCCAGACTATTGTTTAGTCAATATTATTAGCAGAAGCTTTCGCCAAAGCATAATATTTTAAAATATCAATCGCTTATTATTCTAATAGAACAAGTTGCTAATATTCCTCCTTTTCCTGTTTATTGATTTATCATCCTTCGAAACTGGATGATCTTTGAAAGCAATACCGGCATTATAATAATAAATCAATTTGAATAATGTTGTTTGTGACAGCCCTAGCAGAACCGGCTGGCCAACGAGTCGGTGATCAATTCACTTTTCATGGATGTCACATTATGAATATTAATTTTGATCAGTTAATTTAATCTCACATCTATTAAAGCACGTATTCGATGGAGTCGCCGGTAAAGTTTACCTGAGTATCGTATCGCGGCTAACTAGTGGATAGCACATTACTATTTATAATGTAAACGAGTCAGTAGCGTGTGTAACACGAACGTCAGTACATTCGCACCTTCAGAATATTTCCGCATTAGAACTTGTTATTTTAAATGTTAATTACAAAAATAACAAACCATTGATGATGATGTTATACATTATTTTTAGATATTAATTCATTTACACATAATATTATGAGTTTAAGCGCAGATTAATAGGACACGCAATAAAAAATACACTATAATAATAATAAAAAAAAAACTAATGTTTAATGTAGATAAATGCTTTTTGGTCTAACACTAAAATAAACATTCGCTTTATTCGCAATTTATATTTACATAGAGCGATCTCCGTCGAGTGCGAGTGACGCGCAATACACATGCGTTTGCGCAACTGCCATTTAAATACAAAAGCAGTTATTTTTCCTGCGCAGGTGATATAATGACAGACATCTTCAACATAACTTTGTTGTGTACACAGAGTTCCACGTGCTGAATCACTAGGAAAAAAGTAATTATTAGGAACGGAGATCACAAATAGATAATAATATTAACCTACGTGTTCGTTATAGAGGCGAGCAATTGTCTTTTAATCTGATTCCTGGCGGCGCCATTAGTATTCCCTCCGCGACCACGTGCGCGCGCCTGTACCGGCGCAGGAGTCGTACCGCCGGCGAATATCTTCAACCCGGATTGACCCCAGTTGTATTTGTAACTTGGTATTGTCGGCGCTTTCGTAGGATTCAAGTACAGATCGAATATAGACTGCGTGGTCCTCGGCTTCTGCGTGCTCGTTTGGGGACTATAAGTTGATGCTGGCTGACTTGTTTTGAACTGACTGTTGTTATTTGTTGAAAATGCATATGGCTGCGTAGTGCTGGTCTGTGTGATTTGTTGCTGTTTTGTCACCGGTGAGGCTGTTGGCGTTCGTGACGTGAATGCGCTCCACGAATAATCTGTTTGAGGTTTCCTTGTTGTTTTGGCTGGGGTTGTGAGGACTGGTGCAGTCGATGACCTCCATGACGTACTTACAGCTGTTGTCGGTCTGACGTTTATGTTTGTGGTACTCGGGTTCAGAGATGTCTTAATTGTGTATGGGGACACTGAAGTTTTTAAAGTGGTTGGCTTTTCTGTTGTTATGCTGTACCACTGCCTCGTTGAAAAAGTCGAGGAAACAGTCGGTTTGTACGTACTTCTTGCAGTGGGGGGTTTGTACGTGGTCGTAGAAGCAGGTGGCTTATACGTGGTTGTGGCGGTAGGGGGCCTATATGTAGCTGAAGTGACAGTCGTCTTTGTTGTCGGCTTCAATGTTCTTGTTGTCATATTTACGTATGACGTAGTTGTCCTGGTGGTTTGCGGACTAACTACTAAACTTGGTAATATACCTGGAGTTGACTTTGTGTTCTGCAATTGAGTGCTGTATTCTTTTTTAGTGATTGTCGCTTCGGTGGTGGTAGTGGTGAGTATATTCTTTTTCCTGAACTGGTTCGTCTCGATGCTTCTCCACGGCATCACAGGCGGTACGTGCAGCGTGGTCGTGGTCTGAGTGCTGCGCGGTGCACTAGTCGGCGGCATACTGATGTGCTGGGACGGTTGGTTAAACACAGGCAGTCTGAGCTCGTCGATGTTGTCAATTTTATAATTGTACCAATCGAACCTACTCTTATGTTGATTAAGTACTTTACCGTAATTGTCCCTGACGATAGATCCAATCGACAGGTAGGGGGGCAACAACTTTTCTATGTTCTGTCTTTCAGTCGTGACGTTTGGCTGGCTGTAACTGTTCGCGTAATTGTACACACGGGATCTTGTTATCGGCACGGAATTCTTCACGGTGGTATCACAATCCACGAGGTATTTCTTGGTGTTATGTTTGCAATGTTGAGGATACACTACCCACGCCAGGAACCCGTTGCCCTGAAGCCGAGTATGTTCTTCGTGCACTTGTAGCGCACACTCCATGTCGTTGGAGATGTCTTCGTCCCGCAATGCAGAGCAAGGCAGGCCGCAAGCTTTACCTGGACCGCACCAGTAGAGCTCACTGATCTGGAAGATGCCATGGTCACCGCTGTAAGGGTTGTTCGCGGTGGTGTCGAAGCGCGACTCGTGGTAGGCGATGCAGACCCAGGTGGAGATGTGGTCGGGGTTGACGCCGAGCGCCCGCAGCTCGCGCGCCAGCTCGCAGCGCTCGTAGATGCGCGCGCTGGCGACCGAGAGAAGCGCACACGTCAGCCACGCGACGCGAATCATCGTAACGTGCGTTTGACCTGCGCTCGCGCACTCTTTTTTACGTTAGGACTGACCTCCCGCCGCGCGCGCAGCTCAGTATGTATGTCGCGCCCGTATTACTACTATAATCGTAATTGCTTCGGGTTGAGCTGCCATGCATTTTGGAGCGCGAATGAAGGTTGCTGTTTCCAGGTTACATGTCTTAAATATCGAGAATAGGGGAGTTGGGTGAGTATGATCGAGGCCGAAGGTTCACCTTGGCGCGGCGCGTCATCGCACCATCGCAGTAAACGTCGTGTGGACATCTCGGAACTTGCAATACACAGTTATCTTATTACTAGAATAAATGTACATAAATATACGTACTTATTCCGTTCACGCAGGTATATTCTGCGATTGGTAAATACGTGTGTGAAATAAAATATTTTCTTTTGTTTAAAACTCAAATTAATGCAGACACCTCATGACGTGCTGGCTTTGACCGGTTTTTTTAATAACAACATGGGTTTCGGTAGTTTAAAGGTTAATATTTAAAATGGACAACCTGTTCCTTGAATGAGAAAGAGCAGATAAGTTGTGAACGAGCTCGGCTTTGCCTAACAGGGTTCCGTGGCAGACCCTTGACAGTTTAATAAGCCAAATTTATTCTGGGGTTTTAGGTAGGGTTTAGATGTAATTTGGCATACAAATAATCCCTTAACCCGGCGCCGATGACGTGAAAAATGTTACGCGGGCAATGACGTCGGGTCATCATTACCCGAACTTTAGACAGTAAAGTTACAGTATCTTTAAATGAACTGATTTTTTTTAGTTACTATTTTAGATATTAAGGCTTTTTGGGTAAATGACAGGATAATAAAAAATGTATGATATTTAATGAATTAAAAAATTATTGACTTTTAAAAAAACGCATGCAAAATCAAGTTGAACATCATAACTTGCATATTTACGTATTTTTTTTAAATTAAACCTAAACATTCTAAAGAATTAACAATTTTATATGCTAATACATAGATCACAAAAACTATTTATTAAAATAAGACCATAAAATCAGTCTTCCGATTCCTCATTTATGGACATGGAGTTGGTGCAATTTTCGCAGTACGAAATCAAATGTTCTGGCCAGATATAAATGTGGCAAGCATGACAAGTATGCTTTGTTTTTTATCCTTTTTAGATTTTTAGATATCTGACATCTTTTAAATGCTCCTAAAATTTTTTGAGGTGGTTATATGGAAGGTTCGCCGGTGAAATCTGCAATCCTTTTGCGTAATTGTCGAAGTAAATTCACACGTGCTCTTCGGATTTGTAAATGGTCCTGTATCAAACTGAGTGGCAAGTTTTTGAGTTTATGCGTGTGTTATCGTTGTTAGTCCGATATATTATAATAATATTCCTGAAATATCCAGCATTGCGAAGTATATCGTCAGCCGCCATCTCTTAGTGTTTCTGCCTACATTATATGTAGCACAAGCTCGTCTGCTACATCCACTCCGCTTTTGTCAAAGTTATAAAAAGTTATTACTTCAGGCTTCTAGTTCAGACCTGACTAAAAAATGTAAGAAAAAATAACAATACCTTAAAATAAATAAATAAAAATATGTTACGAAAACACCGCGCCACCGATGACGCTGGGTCATATTTACCCGTTTTGCCGCAACACTCCTGTATCTCGCTGCGCAGGCGACGTTGCATTGAATACCATACTGCTACAGGCAGAGGGAGGGTATATCCTCAGCTACACGAAAGGTCAATTATACCGCGAATGTTGAAACATTTTTACGAATGTTTAAAATCACCTCGGGTCAATATGACCCAGCGTCATTGGCGCCGGGTTAATAAAAATATGAATTTATTGTAAGTATCCCCGATTTATAATGTTATAAATAATTTTTGATAAGGTAGTCTTGTGCGTCATCTTGTCATAAGTAATTTGGGGATTCTAAATTTGGAACTATACCATTTTTTATTAATTATTGTATTTCAATTTTTCCAACTCATATCGCAGTGTAAAAAAGTTAATATTATAGACTGGTATAAAAACGTTCCGTGTCATTTTTACACGGCTGTGAAGTAATGTTTTTTTGTTAAAATATCTCTGACGTCTGTACGGAACCTCAAAGCTATATTAAAAGCTTTTGTTTTGTATTTTAAGCAGAGCATCAAGAATAGCAAAGTGTGAAGTACGATATTCTTCGCCTACGATAAGCTACGCTACAAGGCTGCGGCTGCATGCGCGGGCGCCGCGTAATGTAAACAATCGGCCGATTTCCGTGGCGGGTCAAAAGGTGAGCCGCTGGCCTCTGTTACCTAATAATAAGTTTGAACTTAAAAATAATCGTAAATTCTGACACGTCGCACCTACATATGAATATGAATAAACGTGCCTATCAATCAAATCAAAGGACTATTTGTTATTACGATATTGATAACTACCGTTTAATTTAATTTAATAAAAAATACTGAGTTTTGCTTGTAACAAGTTTTCTTATTAGTTATTTGTTTTTTGAGTATAGATAATTAGTTATTGGGTATGGGTAATTGAAACTTAATACATATTTGATTTGGTGCAAAACCGTTACAATATAATAAATGGGTTTATTTTTTTATTCGACCTGATTGATAGTCAGCTACTTACTTTCGTAGCTTAGGAACATATAAGAATATTTCGTTAGAATATTAATTAATACTATTTATAGGAACTAACGTTCCTAAAGGGTGGGAGGCTACAGAACCCTAGGTGCGAGAGTCCGGCTCACACTATCGGTTTTTCAAAATGCTATTGGTTGATTAAAAATCCAAAATTATTATTTCTCCGTCTACCTGTAACGTTTTGGTCCACCATGATACAGACAAACAAACATTGACACTTATTTTTATAATATAATCACGATCAAAAAAAGGGTTTGCACAGAAAATATCTTTATGTTCATAAAAATCTTTATAATAAAATATATATTTTTTTGTTTTTGTTGTTGAAAAAAACCATAATAATAAATGACAACCCGAGAAACTTGAAACTGTTTTGACTCCAGATCGTTCGAGATGCTTTTTTAAATTTATACCTAAAGGGGGCACTCATTTTTGCGGCCACCAGTTGGCGCCACTGTTGAGTAAGGTCTAGTGATTCAATTGAAAATTAGCTCAAAACTCTGCAATACATATTTTTAATAGATAGATACGCTGTTTATAAATACACTGGCTTATGTAGAGAGTAACTACTACAACTAACTTTAAATTAGCTGTTTTCAGGCCCACTTATTTGGCACCTATTCTTAGCTTTTCTTGCAAAGCAGTAAAATTTATTGAGTAATAAAGTTTAACTGCCATAATTCATCAGGAATGGCACAATATTTGCAATAAACATCAATAATTTGTAGAAATCCGCGATAAACATGCTACGCTAGCGCCTCTAGCGGCGAATTCAAGCGCGATATATCATTTAGTGTAAATAATTCACACATAATGATTAGTACTCATTCAATCCAAATCATTATTTTAATTGTAATTATTACGATTTAATTAAATTTATATAAGGCATTTTAAGGTGTAATGTAAGGTATTTGACCTCTCTACAGATTTATTATAAGTAGGTATAGAAGATATATACAAATAAAAAATAAATTAATAAAATAAACGAATTATTATTATTATTTGTTCAAAATTTTGTCATCATAGGATACGTTAAATGACGTCACTTAAACTTTTAAATAGCAGTTAGATCAGTGATGTGATGTGCTTCTGTTGATTTATGTGTAGCTAAAGAGCATAGAAAATATTAATTATATGACAGAAAAAACTTATTAGCATGGTAGGTATAACATTAAATCATCGAAATACAATCAATCAAAAGGCTTTTAACAAATGACATTGCCCCTGGAGCGCTTATTACATGTGAATATATTTATAAAATGTTGGTGCTGTAAAGAACCGTACTCGAATTCTATGAAAACTTTATTATTACTGTATTTATTTTAAAACATATTATTTCCATTTTCAATTATTTTTTTTACAAAATAGTATCCTACCGGGAACGGGACAGGGTCCAAGCTACAGGCGGTCAGGGCTCGAAAGAAAGGAACCTCCTGACGATACGCGCAGTGTCTGGTCTGGAGTACTGCTTTCTGCATCAAGCCCTTGATCCAGCTGCCTAACGAGAGCTACTTTAGGTGACTATGAAAACTACTTTTTATTACCGACAACAAACAATCTACAGTGTATCTTCTATACATATAAAATGCTTTGTCCTGAATGGCTGACGGATCAACGCACAGCCTACACCGCTGATTGTAGAGACCTGAAACTTGGAGGGTGTGTTCTTTGTATTACGTAGGCATCCGATAAGAAAGGATTTTCCGAAATTCTACCCCTAAGGGGGTGAAAAAGGGGGGCAAAGTTTGTATGAAACTTTGTAATTTTTAATTCGTATAGCCACACGGGCGAAGCCGCTGGCGTAAAGAGTAGATTAATATAAAAGTATTGCGGTATTTTTTTTTGTATGGCATCTCGCAGGTCAGCCTAGAAGGTTGTCGACTGCTTAACCAGAAATAAATGCTTTTTCTTTCTTACTTTCTTTCTAACCGGGCTATGTGAATGCGGTAACTTATTATTGTAGTGTGTGCAAGTGAACCCAGTGTTGTTCTTATTTTTTTAGTGGGTATTATTTTCACATAGTTTCACTACAAAATTACTAAATGAACTTGGATGGGTATATAACCTGTATTAACAAATAGGAATGGTTTTTTATCGGGGCGCGCAAAGGTAGTGTCCTCAGGATTCGGGAAACAGGCTGTTACTGATAATGCCGGTACAAAATGAAGTACACTTCTTTCAACTGAAAATATAGTTTTAAAATTAAGTTTGTACCTGTTACCTATCAAACCGAAATTTCAGTAATTATAATTAAATTTCGCTGTAAATGACTATTGATGAGTAAGCTCGGAATTATTCGTTATATTTCATATGAATAAACAAATCAAAGGTATAAAAGAGATTCGAGTGAAATGTTGTTTTGGGATGAAAACATAGCATACTAGCTGCTTCACCCGATTTTGCCCGCATCCTGAGAGAATTAATTTGCGCATCCCTACAGTATAAAGTATGTGTGTCCCAAAATCTAAATACATCCAGTCGTTTTGGCGTAAACAGTAACAAACTTACATAACATACAACCTCACAAAATTTCGCATTTATAATATTAGTAGGATTATAGTCCCAAGGGCCAAGTTCACCAACAGACGGTTACCTAATCGGCCCGTTAAATAAAAACGTTTTTTCGACGGCACGTTTGGCGTAGTGGCTGAGCAATTGGCTGCTGCGCTGCGTGTCACGGGATAACTAAAATTGTTCCGGGTCTGGGTGTTTGTGCATGTGTAATGTATGTTTGTAAACGCACCCACGATACAGGAGTAATTCCTAGTGTGGAGCAACGTTTAAAAAAAAACTACGAAGCTGGAATTTTCGTGTTTCCCATTTCTTGTCCAACCCCTGATTAGTAATCGACCGTTTTAGGGATAAAAACCCAAACGATAAGGTATCCATCGTAAGACAGAAGTTTGAATGTATGGTAAACAGCTGTTTTGAGTTGATCGGGCTGTTATCTTGTCGGTGAACTTGGGCCTAAGTCCTCCCCGCTACTTTGACCGCGTAATCATCTAATTGGGTCCCGAAACTAAGGTATAATGCATCCCATGTATTACATACAGGTTTGAAACTGTCTGTATGCGCTTCAACTATATCCTTTTTAGTAGTTTTTGGTCAAAGAGCGAGATACACTGGCTGCTGCCAGTCCTCTTAGTCAGCCGGTAGCCTCAAACTTCACATCATTTATACTTTACTTTCCGCCCGCGGCTTCGCCCGCGTGGACATTTTTTTTTATACCTTGGGGTACATTATTCAAGTTTTAGTAGGGATCCCTAATTATTTCTGGAAATAAATCTATACTTATAATAAATCTGTAGCGAGGTCAATTCTGTACATGAAATATATTTCCAAAATAACTATCAGGGGGTGATTAGGGATCGATACTGATGCCAAAAATGCAATCAGTAAAATTTTTGTCTGTCTGTCTGTCTGTCCGTCTGTCTGTCTGTATAAACTCTATAGAAACAAAAACTACTCGACGGATTTTAACGAAACTTGGTACAATTATTTGTCATACTCCTGAGATGGTTATAGTATACTTTTCATCACGCTACAATCAATAGGAGCAGAGCAGTGAAGGGAAATGTTGTCATTTTGTTTAAACGCGCTAATCTCAGGAACCGCTGGTCCGATTTAAATAATTCTTTCAGTGTTAGATAGTCCATTTATCGTATAGGCTATATATCATCACACTAAGACCAATAGGAGCGGAGCACCACTATTCCACGCGGACGAAGTCGCTGGCAGAAGCTAGTATAGCCTATGTCACTTCGTAAAGATGTAGCTTTCTAACAGTGAAAGAATTTTTAAAATCGCTCCAGTAGTTTTTGAGTTAAAACCCTACAAACAAACAAATCTTTCCTCTTTTTAATAGTAAGTAAGTATAGATACTTTTACGAACGTCAAATATCTTCAATAAGCATACTTTTAATTTTTTTATGATATGAAGATATACCTAGATTTAAGAAATATATAATATCGTTCGACATTTAAAAGTAAACTTATATCTTAAGATGAATTATAAAAAATAAAACCAAAAGTTTTATCATCCATTTTGACAGATGTTGAATGGCATTTCTTCCGTTTTACGTTTACGTAATCTCACATTTTAGTACAATTGACTGTAAACTTGTGATTCTCGAATCAGGACCTCCTTTTTAAGCCCGATAATTAACAATTTATATATTATATTCCAAAATATCATCAATATCTATCTATCTGTATAAATAAAACAAAGTCGAGTTTGTTTGAGCACTTATAACTCGAGAACGGCTGGAGCGATTTCCATGGTTTTTGATCTGTTGTATTTGTCTCCGTCCCGAATAGCGGAATAACTATTAAGAAAATTGGAAAATTTATGAAAAATAAATGACGGATAATATATGGTTTTTAAAATTATGTTTTATTAAAAACCATGTAAGTTAGAAAGCATGCAAAAGGAGTAGAGTTTGTAGTGTCTCTCTCCCGAGCTGCATGTCAAGTGATTTCCTCGAGTCAATTTCCTGAGTTCAAAGGATTAATATTTTCCACGAGGAAAAGAAAATAACTTAACTGCCTTTGCGTTTCAGAATATAATAAAATTGCATCGGGGAACCGCGGGATTAATTAACATTCTAGATCGAAAATGACTTACAAATTGCACAGAGCTTAAAAAGCAAAGCCGATTAGGTCTTAATAATAGTTCGATACTGTAACTTTATTATCATAAAAAACTAAATAAGAGAATGATGTTGTCTTTCTGAAAAATCTGACTGTCGTTATATAGCTAATATACCGCGGTTTATTAACAGACGAAAAGAAACGGCGGAGGTGTACAAGTCGACGCGTATATTTTCACGCATAACTTTTTACAGTGTAGTCCGATTTTGATAATTACTTTTTTGTTTGGTAAGTCATACATCAGAAGTGGTCCTGTATAAATTCTATCAACATAGGTTCAGCCGTTTTGTAAATGGATTTGGGTTTATATCGGTCGGTTTTAAAATTAGATGATCTGGTTATTTTATGTCATACTCTCACCTACACCACGAGAAATAGTGGTTTCGATCCAAGTAACATATTTACTTGTAAAAAAACATCTAATCTAAATATATATAAAACTCAAAGGTGACTGACTGACATAGTGATCTATCAACGCGCATCCACTAAGAAAGGATTTTGATAAATTCTACCCCCAAGGGGATAAAATAGGGGATGAAAGTTTGTATGAAACTTTGTCAATTTTAAACCGACCGGTTTGAGAATTCTTATAGCCAACGCGGGCGAAGCCGCTGGCGGAAAGCTAGATTTAATAATAATGATTAATTTCAGTTTTTATACTATGAAAGCCAAAAATATTTTCGTATTCATTCGCTATCAAAATCACACATTGCATTGCTTGTCCATACTATAGCTGATGAATATTCCAAATATTGTGCTTTCATTACTTTGAAATGTTTTCATTTCCATTCAGCTGTCAAATATGGCGTCAAACAATGATTTTTTCAATGGAATGCTACCTGCATACATGACTATTTATTTACGCTCGTCACTTACAATGATTGATTGTTCGTAATGTAAAAATACTCGTTAGAAAGGTATGTCTCTACTCTGATGTTCCTAAGGATAGGACTGACCGGCGAATAACAGGCCAATGTAAAGTCTGATATATACTGTAGCCACATGTCATTTTTGCTGTTATTTTTTCTGTTTTTGTGATGTAAATATTAAAACTACGAATAGTTCAAAAACACTGAACAATTGATTTTCCACTATAGAGGGATACGGCCCTGTTTCTCTTTACTACAGGCTATTATGTAGCCTATTTAAGAGGACAGTACACAACCATTTTGTTATAGCATGCCAGTGTTTAATTGTAAAGTGTAACTGTTTTATTTTTTTTACTGCAACACCTCTTTTATGCAATATTTTTTTTGTTATTATATTAACATAAAGTCTGCCAACACATTCATAATTATTTGGAGTCGGCACAGAATGTCATTTTCTATCTATCTCTTTCAGCAGTCTTATCACCATTCTCCCTCGGTCCAGCCATGTCATCTTTTACCCAGTCCATCCAGCGTTTTGTCTCCCTCTAGTCATGAAGCCATCCACACTCATGCTTAGAACTTTCTCGTCATATTATTATGTTCTTTACTTCACATGACATGTCCATACTATGACCAACGTTTCTCACATAGTTTTTCCGTTAAAAGATACACATTTCTGAACTTATCCATTCGCGTTTGTAACTATAGATTCTTCTTAATAGTTTCATATCTAGGTACTACATGTAATAGACATTCCGACAACAGAAGCAATGAATTTGGCTGACAATGGAATACGCAGGTGATGGTGATCAGTCAAAAGATACCCTACTGCATTTAGAATATGGTTGGTATTTGGTTGTATCTGATTAGCTACACTGAATTCCGACCCTACATGAACAGATATTGTAGATGTCCATCGGCAGTCGTCTGTCTATCTGTATGTCCTGATTTCCTGAATCCTAAAGAAACTACGCACGCGTACCATTTATCTCCGTACCAAATTTCATCTCACTCGGTTCAGTTTTACTGTAGAAGCGTAAAAGAAGAAGGAAAGACAGACAAACCAAAATACTTTCACATTTAAAATAGCTATCAGTAAGGATTACGTAAATAATGTATTATTAATTAGCAATTTACTGTTTTTCGTTGTAATGTGAAATTCGTTTTAATTGGCATATCAAACTATGACATACCACTTCACATTCGTAGCGAGGCATGTCGGATCGGCATGTAGCTCTAGTTTAATTTATTTAATCCGATATATCCACATTTTTGTATTGATTTTGTTGGATGCCAAATGAAGCAATATTACCAATATGGCCGCTTGCATAAAATGCGATATGTTTTACTTTAGGTTTTTTTTACAGCCGCATCAAATAAAATATGCGGTTATATATACGTGAAACGGAAGAACTGTCATTCTGGATTGTTAAAGTGGAGGATAAAATTGAATAATTTTGCTAATATTTTACGTTTTTCGTCTAAATATTTATGATATATATCTATCTCATTCAAATGTGAAAATTCTAAATCCGTTTTGATAAAACTTAGAATGGTAGGTAATAATAGTCACCTTGATCTCTTTACAATTCCTTAACAGTATTGTGGCTGAGCAATGAGGAACAAAACATAATAGTTCATATTAATAAAATTGAAATACATTATCATTATAAGTAAGTCATCAAAAAGGTCATTTCTAAAAGTATCCTGATACTAGGAAACTAGCGCATAATTCAACAACAAACCGAACCAGTTATCTGGCATTAGCCAAAGCTATACTTTATTATATTATGATAAAAGAACACGCATATAAAAAAGGATTAAAATGAAAACTTACCAACACATGTATACAGCTCCATGGCTCCACGAAGCAGGCAGCCGTCGTCCCGGTTCAAACCTTCAATTCAATCCATAAAATTAATTACAAAATAACTTGCAAAAATATTTAATTTACATGTAAGGAAGTATTATTTCTACTTTTCTCATTAATCTATCCAAAAAACACACCACAAGAAACTTATTTTGAAAGAGTTACCGCATCCCCGGAATCAAAAGGGCTTCGGAAGGAACATGGATGGGTTTTAGTCAGTAAGAGTCTGACACTCCATCCTTCCCCAACCACGGCGGTACGAGTCATTTGATGATTTTCCATCAGGAAAAAAAATTTAACATATTTTCCATTGTCATATATTTAGTCTGGAGAACATAACTAGGAATGTTCTAGAAATTCTATACTATTGTTAGGTTACGAGACTATGATAAATTGAGCTATAAGTACTACCTTTTGTGACGTTCAGGCAAAAGCATCCTTCGTCGTTGTCTAGCAGCCACTCGTTCGCGGCATACCTTACAGTTGGGATACCCTCGTACTCCGAATCGTATTCGTACCGCAGCTCCACTGATCTACAATTAGAATAGGCGTTTGACAAGCTTCTCGGAGAATATGAGCCTAGCTTTTGGAAATGGGAGTTTTCAGAAATTGTGGCAATCTATTAGATAGCACTTTGCCTTTGAATAATAAATCTGACAGTTCCCGGCGGCGGGATGGAGCCTCGACAGCTTCTATATTGACAGTGTGATTATTTCAAAGTGTAATTAAAACTATTAGCAAGTTCAGGGTATCTATTTTGAAGTTGTATTTATGTAGGTACGCTGCTTGCTTTTACGCGATCAAATTTGTGGCAACTAAAGTATTATCCAAGTATATTGTATAGGTACTGTTACTGATGGACGGACGGACTATAATTCCATTTGCATGCAAGAAAATAGCTGTCTCCCGCTGTTTCACACGCGTTCTAAGGGACTACTTCACGCAACCGGATAAGAAGGCTATAACCGTCTCTAGGGTGTCTTTCCATACCAAATTTCATCTAAATCAGTTCAGCCGTTTTTATGATAATGTAACAATGAAACTCACATTCGCATTTATATTATTAGTTAAGATCTGCTCGAGGTTGGGTAATTTATGTATGGAATGGTAACAGTGGCCCAGGCTTGTCATGACACCAGCCGTGACTATGAGTTTGATCGAAAGAGGAAGGAACATGGATGGGTTTTAGTCAGTAAGAGTCTGACACTTCCTCGGGGACGGGAACGGGGATGGGGAGAGGCTTTGGATAATCATCCAAACCTTTTTTTAGGGATGGGAAATCTCCCATCCCTAAAAAAAGGTTTGTCATGTCACATGCAGCAATTTTATAAGAAACTGTTGCACTTACCTACGTATTTTGCTAACATTATTACACCGGTTTTATAAAGAGTTTTAGAAAGTATACTCTTCTTTGAGGATCATCTTTGTATTACGTTGCAATATAATAGAAATGATATTGCTATTATTACGAGAACCATTACACCGTGGGGAAAGAGAAATTTCCACTAGTCTGAAATCGGCAATTAAAAATAATATTCTTTGTTTGCTTCAGCCTGTCAGCAGCATATCGCTATTATCAGTATTATAATTAATACGTCATATCCAATGGAAGATTAATTAATTATTAAATATGCACAACAACTAGTCGGGTTTTCTATTTGTTCAATTATTTTTGTTTATAAGTCAGAGATTGATTGGGAAATAAAAAGGGTGGGAGGGGTGCCTTTACTGCCTATTCCAGACGCGGTCGCAGCCTAATGTTTTGGCTGTGGGGGGAGTCATCAACAACCAAAACTGGCCGAAGTGATAGCCGAAGCCGAAAGTTGCAAGCAAGCTCCAAAATTGAACGATCTTTTACGATTCGTTAACCGTAAAAGATTGTTCAATTTACCTAACCTACCAATGCGTAATTACAATTAAAACTTTCATAAATTGTTTATGTTTTAGAGGTTTGTCAATTAGATGTGTACGATTTTGGGGGGGACATGTCCCCTAAAATCGTACATCGTATCGGACGGCCACTGATACCTTCAGGCTGTGCCTTAGCAAGGCATAGGTAATTAATAGGTCGCCGTAAAAGACTTTTCTCAAAGTTACCTAGGACCGCGCTTGCTGAAAAGTAAGCACCGTCGAGCAGCGAAACGTCAAAGCTTAAATTAGTAAGATTGGTTCTTTGGGAGGATGGGAAGGGGTGGGGTAACATTCTATTCAGCCCACACAACTTTGAAGGAGTTACACAAAGTATTAAAATACAGGTTACAGATGTCCAACGTGAATTCAACTTGCTGACGCAAATAAAAAGGTATTGTTTTACCCCAATACAGGGAAATATAAGGGTTAGGGGCACGTGTTTACTGTGAACTTACGTTATTGGTACTTCAAGTTTTTTTCCTTGCTCGTGATTCGTTGTTGCGTAAGCTACTGAACCGATTTCAATGTCCGAGTTATGTAAATATGAATTTTTATTTTCTTGGACTTGAGCTTGATACCGATTGTGTAAATGTCGCGAGCGAACCATTCTTTCGCTGTGGGATTTTAGTAGTAGGTACACTTGATAAAAAAAATGCTAGTCTTAAACCTGCTCTAAAGAGATGCAGTGCGAGCCAGCGTTGTGCT
This sequence comes from Pyrrhia umbra, assembly GCA_963891755.1. NCBI lineage: Eukaryota > Metazoa > Arthropoda > Insecta > Lepidoptera > Noctuidae > Pyrrhia > Pyrrhia umbra. The sequence continues at coordinate 939,135 of OY982916.1, read as the reverse complement.
GCAAAGTTGCGCTGTGGAATGGACAACTAAATCCTTTTTTCGACTTTCAAAAGTGCTAGTTATTAGGCCTTATTGAAATAAATTGTTTGAATTGAATTGCATAGTTCACGAGCGAACATTTGGCACCGAAGCGGTATCCACTAAGGCTCTCGCAAGAACTGTACCCGGATTTTCAAAATACTTATTACAAGAAATCATCTTGAGTGCTGGACGTTGTACGAAGGGGTCCCAGTGTGGCGAAACGGTCAGACAGACATTCGTAGTGCCTGGAGACTGCCAACATCGGTTTACTCTTAGTCGCGATAGAACTGTAGGTACTAGGTGAATAAGGCTTGGCTAGAACGATTTTGTTTATTAAGTTAAACTGTCTTTTCAAACCCAGTTTGAAAGCACATGAAAAAACAAAGCTATAAGAAAAATGATGATGAAATTGTACCGTTATAGGTAGGTGCCTACACCTTAGTTTGGAACACTTAATTATAAAATATATAGTATTAATAAACAATATTGTTTTATCGACTGACTTCACTTAAAAGTTTATCAAAAGTACCTAGGTCAATTAGATGTGAATCATCTCTTAAGTAGCAAAATAATTATGAATTTAATGATCAGCCAAAACACGTACAAAAACTATAAGGAATAATTGGCTTAAAGTAACATGCATAATTGATATCACCGTTACCGGTCTATCTGTAGTTAGCTCTTTTTTATGAATCTAGAATTTATCGATTGGACTGACATAGGGCGATGAAATGCGAGAGAAAAGCTTAACGTCGCCAGCAAAGGGTGGAACGAGACAAAAATTAGGGAACCTGGTAACCCCAATTTGAGATCTGTAGTCGGTACAGGAATATATAGGCTGAACGTACCGACTGCTAACATTTTCCCTTTTAATTAGTGGATTTAACTGCATTCGCTGTGTATATAAAGTTGAGAATTTAATAATATCCAGTTATTATTATTATAGGTAGTACTCAGTTTCAAAGAATTACAGCAAAAGAGATTATGAAGTAGTGGCTGCATTCGTAGTGTACTTTGAAATTGAGAATTTAATAACCTGCAATTTATCATTATGCGTACTACGTATAATGGTTAATTGAAAGTTCCATAGAATTACATACGAAACGAGAATATGTGAGATTTCCAGTATGGCTTTCAGTTTATAACGGGAAAACTGGTTAGTGAAAATTGTTTTACTGGTAGGGTTCATTATTTCACTTCCAAGTTGTATGCATGGTTTAAAATTAATTTCGTATGTAGTATGGATTTTCCTAGAAAAAAGTAGAGAGTCTTTGATTCAGAACCGTAGAATATTATGAGGGACTTATGAATATAATATGAACTAGGTTTTTGCCAGCGGCTTCACCCGCATATTATACAAATTCTAATAAAAAATGCCAGTTTCATACAAACTTTGCCCCCTTTTTTCACCCTCTTAGGGGTAGAACTTCGGAAATTCCTTTCTTATTAGATGCCTACTTTTAATAAAGAACACACCCTCCAAGTTTCAGGTCTCTACGATCAGCGGTTTAGGCTGTGCGTTGATCTGTCAGTCAATCAGGACAAAGCATTTTATGTGTGTATAATTTTCTGTTTCCCGGTTTTAACCACATCCTGAGAAAACTACTTTACGAACACTGATATAAAATAGCATAAATGTGTTTCCAGATTATAAACTATACGTGTAAGAGTTGGACTTCTTGTAATTTCATCTAAACATTCCATTCCATTCCGTAGTTTTCACGTGAATGAATATAATGGCTTCCCTGGCGACCAGAAAACTACTTGAAACATTATTTATATTGCTAAATTTAAATTGTAATTTAATTATTTTTTGTATAGCATCATTCGAATTGTATAACTTTCTCAGAGATAACCTGTACTGTAAAAAGACTATTGTAAACATTTCCTTTTGAAAAGTGTGTCTATGGAGTTTCTTGCCGGTTCTTCTCCATAAGACCCACTCCTTGGAACCGTGCAACTAACTTGACGTTTCATAAGTGCCTGCAAAGACCTATTTGAATTTTTTTATTTCATTTGAATTTTGAAAAAAATAATAATAATTGAATAACAAACAAACATAGGTACCTACATTCTCACATACTTTTGTATATATATAATAAAGTATTCCTAGGAAGTAGGATGCATTACAAGTAATTTTATTTTACGCTTTGAGGTCGGTTTTTTTATAACAAAGGTAATTTAAAAAATTCTAACTAATACCTAAAAGTAATTGCGAAAGTGTTTGTTTGTTACGCTCTCACAGTAAAACGACTGAGTTGATATCGATGAAATTTGGTACGAAGATAGAGGGAATATTGGAGACGGTTATAGTAATTATCCGGGTGCGTCAAGTCTCACGGGACGCGGGAAAGAGCTAATAAAAGTATAATCCCACAACATTCAATTTATAGCAATAAATCAAATCACCCTCTGAATGAGAAATGGGACCGGATCGACCGATATAACAGACACACATATACATATTATATATATTCAACATACAACAACAGGACAAAAAGGTTTTCTGGACTTTGGTACAGCGTCATTTAATATTTGCATTGTGAATTAATTTACTGTTGCATTTTCCAATTGCATTCGGCTTGCATTGTGTTCGCAATTGGTCCATTAACTGCAATATGCGTGTGACCCGTTGAGGTTCGTATCGTGTTCCCCGCCTCAAGCGTCACGTGGCTAGGGATGGAATACAAAAGAAACAATATTCATAAAAGTATTATTCATACTAATACTATCATTGCGAAAGCCTCGACTGCCGTATTGGTCCAGTAGACGCATAACGCGACTGCTGTAAACAGGGTCTCAGGTTCGTTTTTCGGGTCGGGCCGAAATCGCTTTGTGGATTTTGGAAAATGTCACAAAGCAGCCCAAAGTCAGGAAGTTGATGGTGTTTTACCCCTGACATGGGAGGGCACGTAAAGCCGTCGTCCCAGACAGCTATCTTGATAGCTGGCGGTTGTTGTTACAACTCATGTCAGAGGCAGTCAGGCGGAATTGGATAAACTAATACTATGGCTTATTAGGTTGGTAAAACCTGTAGCCCATACTATAAGAAGAAGATGCGTAAGTGTGTCTGTCTGTAACCTCTGCACGCTTACACCGCTGAACCGTTTTTTTTGGTATGGGGATAGCTAAAACCCTGAGAAAGGACATAAAGTATTTTTTACCGGAGCATTAAGTAGGTATCCCTGGGGATGCAAGCGAAACTGCGGGAAACAGATGATAGTCTTATAGTTCTTATAGTTCTATCTATACATAGAAAATGCTTTGTCCTGAAAGACTGACAGATCATCGCACAGCCTAAACCGCTGATCGTAGAAACCTGAAACTTGGAGGGTGTTCTTTGTATGACGTAGGCATCCGATAAGAAAAAAGATTTTCCGAAATTCTACAATGGGGGATAAAAGGAGGGCAAAGTTTGCATGAAACTCTATCATTTTCAATTGGCTGAAATTTGATCTGGGGATAGATGAGGCCCTGGAGATGGTTTTACTATTCCTCGGGAAGCGGGTGAATCCGCGGGAAACCAGTTACAAGTAAATAATAAGTTTATTTTGTTTCTTTGTTTGTTTTCACCCGATTCGACTACTTACTGGGGTCATGTGTACTGATGGTCAACCCAGCTGACGTTTTACGCGGCGAAGAGCTGCATAAGCTTGAGTCTATGTTAAAACACTGACTATCGTTTACTGCCTAACCAGCGCGCAGCGGTCGGTCGGCCGGCGGCGGAAACTCACGCACGTGAAAATAACATAACAAATAGGTATGTGTTATAAAATTTTATGGAGTCTGATATTTATTAGCTTTTAATTGATACCCTTAATGTTATTATAAATACGGTTCCGTACAAAAATGGTATAAAGGGGTTCCTTTTTACCATGGTTTCACTTCATCTGTCTGTTTATCTGCCTGCCTGTCACGGCTGATTATTCCAGAAACTACGAATGCTATCGATTCTAAATTTGAAACAGGTTTCAAGGACAATAATTGTCCATGCGTATAGCAAATTATAGAAGTTGAAATATTATATTGCTTTTATGGCAAAAGTGAGGGGAAGTGGGCGTTTGAAATTGAAAGATGTAGTTATTAGATAGTGGTGTACCTTTTATATGAAAGGTCCAGATTTGCACAATCCTTACTAATATTATAAATGCGAAAGTAACTCTGTCTGTCTGTCTGTTACGCTTTCACGCCAAAACTACTGGACGATATAAATGAAATTTGGTACAGAGATAGAATAGACCCTGAGGAACAACATAGGCTACTTTTTACCCGGGTGCGCTAAGTAGTTCCCTCGGGATGCGGGTAAAACCGCGGGAAACAGCTAGTCTAATATATTTTTTCCAGGTTTCCTCACGAGGTTTTCTTTCATCGGTAGTTAGTTTGGCTTGACTAGAAAAGTCTCATTGGTACTTGCCAGATTTCGAACTCGCACATTCGCAATATTTACTGGTTTCATAAGAGTGACGCTGCAGTTGCCTAGTGGTTAAGGCTGCATCTCGTGTACGAGTGTGCTGGTTCGAAACCTGGCACGTATCAATATGACTTCTTCTTCTTTTCTAAAGTTATATATACTTTCTAAGTGTATCTTAAACACCACTGTCTAACGGTAAGGGAGAATATAGTGTGGAAACCTGGACTTAAAATGTCTGGAATTGCCAATCCGCCTTGAGCAAGCGTGGAGATCAATGCTCGTGCCATCTCTGTATTACAAGAGGCCTGTGCCCAGCAATATTTGCCGATAATAAGAGTGATGACGGATCATGTCACTGATAATTCTTTATTATCATCGTTGTGGAAATGTAGGATTAATGAGATTACTAAACTTATACGTGAAACGGAAGATCTGTCAAAATGGATGTTAAAAGGTTTATTAATTAATTTGGCTAATTCCTGATTAAAGGTATTTTATCGTTTTATAATTAATGATATACGATAACTTCAATATATATATATATATATATATGTGTGTCTTGATAATTTAAAAAATCTTAAAAATATTTAAATAATTCCTATCAAGTTTTATATCATACGTAAAATAAGTTTCCATGAAGTGAAAATGGATGAAAGCGGCCATATATACGAGTATGGTTCTATTAATACGTATAATATATATACCTATATATATGTCTATGTACTTATGCATGTGTGGGTGTCCGTTACAGTGTGTTTCATGCACACCCACCCAGTTGCACTTTGGTGTTTATCTTTACGGTAACGTCTGTAAAGCTAGGTTGCATAAGAGTGAAAGAGATATGATTATTATTGCAGTATATGCTTGTACGTAAACTCTGTTGCTGTGTGTATGACGTATTTCATTGTGAATATACTGGAAGGGCGAAGCTCCGCCCTGATATTCTCAGAAATAGCACATTCACACAGGTACCAACTGGAGGTTTTATTTTATATACTAAGCGTACCTATGTATATATAGTTCTCCATTGGCATGGCTTTCAAATAATTAAATGACAAAATATCTGATAGTACAGTGGCAATAGAAACGCGAATACCGTTGGGTGCCGGGTTCGAGTCGCGACAAGCGATGTTGGAAATTTTAAGTCTGTTATTGTTTTGGGGGAGCTTAATATATTTCAAATATTTTAGTACACCTTGGACTGCTTTTACCGTGAAAATATTTTAGCTTTAATAATTACAAAAAATAAAACTTTTTTGTAGGTGTCTCTCTACCTATCCTAACTATAAATGTGAAGGTAACGGAAAACGATGGAACCGATTTGGTACGCAGATAGATGGGACCCTTTTTTTCGGATGGGGAATCATCAAATGCCTCCTCCCGCCTTGGGTGAGGCTAGAAGGAGTATCAGACTCTTACTGACTAAAACCCATCCATGTTCCTTCCTCAGCCCTTTGAGTCCCTGGCGCGGTAACTAACCCTGCAAATTGATGGGAGACAGTTAGAGACTACTTTTAGCGGCAAACAGCAGGTTCTATTAGGTTGTCTGTTAGAAATTGCTTTTAGCGATAAAAAACGCTTGTACTGCTGCTTATTTGATTTCCATATTTGCCCTGTATAAAAAAAAACAAAAATTTGATTGCTAAAATTCTGCTTTGTATGAGTTAAACGCTAGATTTTTCGGATTCGCAACGATACCTCGAATTCCAAGTGTGTACACAAAATATAAAAAAGTTTACAGAGTTCAACATTGACATGAGATCAAAGCTGTGCGACAGTGCATATTGGTTTATTTGCTCGGCATGCATGCATGCATGTTGTTTACCGAATTCAATAAATACTGAGAATTTTTAGAACTGACTCGAAAAGGTAGCTGCTCCTGCTGATGACGTAATGGTTTAATTAAATAGGTTGACTGCCGCGTCGGTCTAGTGGTAGCATACCGTGACTGATGTAAACGGGGTCTCGGGTTTGATTCCCGGGTCGGGCCGAAATCGCAAAGCAGCCCGGAGTCAGGAAGTTGGTGGTGAATACCCGGGTATTTCACCGGCCTTGGTGCCTGGGAACGTTAAGTCGTCGTCTCCGCCTGTTATCTTGATAACAGCTGTTGTTACAATTCCATATCATAAGCCGTTAGGCTGATTTGAGAAAACTCTGACACCAGAGCTTGTTAGGTTGGTAAAAAATGCACCCCACACGATAAGAAAAAGAAGAAGTAGACGTAGGTAGTTCATTATGTAAATAAAAACCAGTTTATTACAAATACATGAAATGAAAATTGTTATCTTAATATTATGATACCACCCCAACGGTAAGCAATAGATGCTGCATCGCGAAGATGTCGAGAGGTTGAAATATTCAAGTCAAAATGATCTGTAACGACCGCTAACCCTTGTGAGTTGTGCCTTTGTTTTTAACGCTTTCACCGCTAAACGGCTGAACCGATCAAGATATAATTTTGTATGAAGATAGATTAAGACCTAGGGAAGAATAAAGGATAGTTTTTATCTAGGTGCGTGTAGTAGTTCCGTCAGGACTCGAATGAAAGCGCAGAAACCAACTACTATCTATACAATATAAAATGCTTTGTCCTCAATGACTAATGGATCAGCGCACAACCTAAACCGCTGATCGTAGAGACCTGAAACTTGGAAGGTGTGATTTTTGTATGACGTAGGCATCCGTAGAAAGGATTTACCCAAATTCTACCCCTAAAGGGGTAAAAAAGGAGGGCAAAGTTTGTATGAAACTCTGTCATTTCTTGCCAACGCGGGCAAAACCGCTGGCGGAAAGCTAGTTACAAAAAAAAAAGTTGTTTGTTTTCGATACGTTCCTCAAGTAATAAGGAGATGATAGAATAGTTCTGGTTCTTTAAAATAGTTCTTCTTTATCATGCTATGTTCTACTCAGTAGCACATAGAATAGCATATAATCTTAATCTATACCTATATCTTAGATTATATACATGTCTAGATGGAGCGTCGCGCTACAATCATAACAAAGAAAACGAGGCAACAATTTCAAGCATGTGTGCGTGCAGGCGTCATTTTACACTGTGCGTATACGTCTCTGTGTGTATAAATAATGATAACAGTTACTACAATTCTCCCATAAATCAGATAAAAATAATAGACTTATTAATTACGATAAGCTTTACCAACGGTTACGTACTGTACTGATCGGCGGGTAAGCACTTGTGAGCAAATCGTTGGCTGACACTTTTTGACACGTTTGCGCGCACTTGACGCTCCATCTAGACATGTATATATAATCTAAGACCTATATGTATTTAAAATTAATCCCAATTTCCCTTGGTCATGGTATCACGCGTGAACGACTAGATCAAATAGGCTGAAATTTGGTACGGAGATAGAAGGGACTCTGGAGAAGGTTTTAGGCTACTTTTTATCCGGGCGGACGCGGGTGAAGCCGCAGTAAACAGTATGTACAATAAACTGTATGTACCTGCGAAAGTGCGCATGCTAAGTACAGTCAACCAATTTGAATTATGGCCCACCATAAGTATATATTGTAACATTATATTCAAATACAATAAGGTCGACATTCGCGTAAACATACGTTTCCATAGTAACAAATTATTTTTTATTATCATAGAAATTATTATTTGACACCAATTTCTGAGTGACTTTTTGACGTTGTCATTTTATAATCGAAAGAGTTCGAACATGGTTTTGAAAAAGAAAAAAAATGTTCCAAAGAGCTGGATTCAAAATATGATTATTAATGCTCTATAGAAAATATTATCTATTGTAGTGATAACAAAGGTTAAAATTGCATAGATCTCCAACCCGTATTGAAATAGCTTGCTTAATATTTAAAACGTCCTAAGCATGCACTGTAAAGGATGGAAATCTTTGTTATTTTGGCGGTTTCAAATGATTTATCGTCAAAGTGGGTCATGATTCAAATTTGTTGATTGTACAACAATATCCAAGAAACTCACCGACAGATGTCCGTGTTTATAGCGTAAATACTTTTGTCGGTGTCGACAAACGGTGGGAAAATTCCGGCGTCGGTGCCATTGACCTCCATACACACGTTCGGTTCCCGGTTGGTGTGGTTCAGCCAATGTGGGAAGTATGGGGACCCGGCGTAGCTGAGAATTCGACCTAAATCTGAAGGGTTGTTCAACCCCCTTAGCACCCTGTACTCTTGGCTTGGAAGCTGTTGTTTCTGTAAAATAATTAAAGCTGAATTAGTTTATTTTATTAGAATTAGCCGGCACGTTTGGCGTAGTGGCTGCTGCGCTGCGCGTCGCGGGTTCGATTCCCGCACGGAACAACTAAAATTGTTCCGGGTCTGGGTGTTTGTGCATGTGTAATGTATGTTTGTAAACGCACCCACGATACAGGAGTAATTCCTAGAGTGGGGCAAAGTTTTAAAAAAAATCTAAATATATATAAAACTCAAAGGTGACTGACTGACATAATGATCTATCAACGCACAGCCCAAACCACTGGAGGGATCGGGCTGAAATTTGGCATGCAGGTAGATGTTATGACGTAGGCATCCGCTAAGAAAGGATTTTGATAAAATCTACCCCCAAGGGGGTGAAAAAGGGGGGCAAATTTTGTATGAAACTCGGTCATAATTCATATTATATCATATTATTATTGGTAAGCCGTGATAAGAAACAACATAATGACGCTAGCGTATGCCGTCGTGCCCCGTGTATGCCCGACTCTCTTTGTGTATGTGTGTGTGGTGCGTATTCTATGTACTTGTTAGTGTCTCCATTTCAATGTGTGTGAGCTTTTTGTGTGTGGGCTTTATGATATTTGAGATCTGCTGAGCTTCCCATAACAACTAAATTTTTATTCACAATTTCATACTGACTTATTCTTTGTTCTCATGTGGTCCTGGTCTGACTTTCACGGTTTTTATATTCTAAAGATCTCCATTTTAGTCACGCTATCTGCTAATAGTCGGTGTTATTTGTTGTCAAATGACTGAATTTTCTTTGATATAAGAGCTATTTTTAAGATGGATTTTCCTACTTATTAGAATCGTGCAACTTGACGTTATTGCCTAATTGAATTATTTTTGCCTAAGATTGAGTGAGTCTAACTCACTCGTTTGAAACTTTAGCGGTCTTTATGCAATTTGTCGATATTTTTTATAACGAAAAATGAGTAAATATGTAGCATTATGAAGTTGCCATACATAGCCAATAATATATAGTACAGTACAGTGTGAACGTGTCCAAAACAATGTATAGTGCGCGATATTGTTGTGCTATGAGCTAAATACTATATGCTATTATGTTATAGTGTAGTCTGAAAGCAGCTTGATGGTTCATTTTGTTAGTTTAATTAAATATAATGAGGAAATATTAATAACTAAAAGTAAAGTAACAAAGTCATAACAAAGCTACAGGTACAAGGCTGACGATCTACTCAGAGCGAGGCGAGACACGTGTTTAAAAGTTCCTAAGTAGCTTCACAACTAAAGAGCAAGTTCGTATCTACAAGATACGAATCTGTCTACTACATGCATCATCGTCATAGGGTATATTTTGTTACGTACTTTTTGCATGGCTCATAGGTCTTTATGGAGTTGTATTAGCTAGGTCTCTCGCTCAAGGGTGAAATGAAAAATTTGCATGCAATAAATGTGCATATATTCTAGCTATGATGTAGGTAATACGCAGTTGATGAAGTAGAAAACGTATTGGAAATCCAAAGATGAATTGCCCAGATACCTAACTATATTTAAGCTTCGTTTAGACTGAGGCACCTTATAACCGACATTTGGTGTATGTGTGTATGAACACTGTATTTTTTTTTACTCGAAACTGTATATGTTAACGGCATATATAATTTTATGCTACATAGAAAGAAGACTCTAGAAATTAGACATATTATGTAAATATTAAAGGATACTAGTCAAAATATGTCCGAATTGCATTTCTTTTCTTTTACAAAAACGTTGCCCCACACTAGATAATTCTCCTGCATTGTGGGAGCACACACACAAACACCTGGAACAATTTTAGACATCCCGTGCGGGAATTGAACCCGCTACACGCAGCGCAACAGGCGTCATTTTGTTTTTTTTTTCTAGAATTTAAAGCTGTTTTTATAGACAAAAGTCCAACAAGAGTTTATCTCAATACTCATTCTTTATATTATCACTGTACCATCAGTATCCAGTTAAAATTTTCTAATCCTTTCCTTACAGTCCTACAAATTGTGTAGGTATGAATGAAGTTACAATAATTGCAACATTTTCAAAACTTTGAACATTATTATAAAACCTATGTTTCAATTAATTCATTTAATTTATTAATTTTAGGATTATGTAGTGAGAAAGGGGACTATGTAGTGAGAAAGGTTTTGGACATGAATGTGGATGGATATAGAGGAAGGGGACGACCGAAGAAACGATGGATGTATTGTGTGAAGGTTGATATGATTAGAATGAATGTTATTAGCGAGATGACGGCAGATAGAAGAGTATGGAAGAGGAAAACATGCTGCGCCGACCCCAAATAAAATTGGGATAAGGGCAGGAGGATGATGTTTCAATTAATTCATTTAAGATTTGAAATAACAGTTGCTTTGAGTAGATATTGCATAAATCTTAACACTTTTGGTAATACCAAAGCTTGCTTGTTATGTAAGCCGGCCCCAATCGTAGATCATTATTACAGATTCGTAGCTATTTGCAAAAAGTTCGCGACTATTACAATAATAACTTTTTTGCATCTATAGTATACTTTTCTATCTTTCCTTTAACAATAGGCAATATTCAAGATCTAGTCTACAAGCCATTGCAACACGTCATAAAAAAGAATCAAAGAAAAATAAGCTCAATAAATAAAATCTCATTCTATTGGAAGCGACGGCCATGTTATTCAGCTGTGAGATCGAGTCTATCTCACATTTCACTTTATTGAAAATATAAGGTAAGTAAATAAGTAAACGACAGATACCGGTCGCGGCAGTCCCAACCATGAAAACTTGGATACATCGTTTCAATTCTTATAAAGAAACTAGCTTTCCGCCAGCGGCTTCACCGTGGGCTATACGAATTCAAATTAAAAATGAAATAACAATCTATGCCCCCCTTTTTCACCCCCTTAGGGTTAGAACTTCGGAAAATCCTATCCCTACGTCATACAACGTACACACCCTCCAAGTTTCAGGTCTCTACGTTCAGCGATTTAGGCAGTGCGTTGACCCGTCAGTCATTCAGGACAAAGCATTATCTATTCTATACTTATAATAAATCTGTAGAGAGGTCAATTCTGTACATGAAATTTATTTCCAAAATAACTATCAGGGGGTGATTAGGGATCGATACTGGTGCCAAAAATACAATCAGTAAAAATTTTGCCTGTCTGTCTGTATAAACGTTATAGAAACAAAAACTACTCGACGGATTTTAACGAAACTTGGTACAATTATTTTTCATACTCCTGAGCTGGTTATAGTATACTTTTCATCACGCTACAATCAATAGGAGCAGAGCAGTGAAGGGAAATGTTATCATTTTGTTTTAACGCGCTAATCTCAGGAACCGCTGGATTTATTGAGGGAGGCTATAGGCTATATATCATCACGCTAAGACCAATAGGAGCGGAGCACCACTATTCCACGCGGACGAAGTCGCTGGCAGAAACTAGTATGTATATATAAAGGGAAATCACGGAAGTACAACGTTTTGCTTCGTAATTGGATTGAAGTTTATTCAGATCTATACAGAGCTGCGTGATCTGTGAACTTGTTACAAGTTGGACAAAATGCTGTTGGGAGTCGAGACTAACTTTACATGTGAGGGCCGGTTGCATCATCTCGATGTTACACGTCACGAATGGACAAAAATATATTTTATATTAAAAATGATTCTATGACGTCCGCTTGTACTATATTTTCGACACACCTAGTTGCACGTAAAAAATATTAGGTTACTTATACGTGAAACGGAAGAGCTGTCATTCAAGAATCTTCCAAAATGGAGGAAAAATTGAATAGTTTTGGGTTTTTTTTCTTTTTTATATTTGTGATATTTTGTTTATTTAATTATTATATCTATGTATTTATGACATAAAAAAATATTAAAAGTTTGCTAATTATTGATATGTGATATTTGTAAAAGTATAATTATAAATGATAGAAAAAATTGTGCAATCAACCAAATAGTAGTTAGTCATTTAGTTTTTATTGTAGTTACTCGTCCTTACTAATAGATATTATAAATGCGAAAGTAACGCTGTCAGTCTGTTACGTTTTCATAGTACCCACATCTGCTGAATCGATTTGGATGAAATTTGTTTTGGAGATTGAAACAAAGGGAAGGGATAGTTTTCATCCAGAACGTAGAAATTAATAACCATGGCATTCCAAAAACAAAGAATCAGAGTTATGTTGTTCCGAGGAACTGTGGCGGGAAATGACATTGTCGTGATAACGCATTCACTGAGGTTTTTAGGGTTCTGTAAGACGAAACCCAGTCCTCTTCAGCCTTTTTGTCAATCTGTCTCTTTTATTATGAATACGTACCGGTATTTCATTTATTTACCATAATGTATACACATATTACAGTGAAAAAGAAACAAAAGGAAAGAAAATGCTATAAAAAGGTATCGGTATCAGTTTTTTAGTTCAAAAACTCGATGTCTCGTCCTTTTAATTTGAAAAAAAAAAAAATACTTTCAACGACAAAGATAATTTTATTTTATAGCGAAATCACGTTTCAAAGAATGTTCCAACTTTTTGAGGGAGGGAGAGAAGAGATCAGAACCCACAATGGTTAAGGCCGACTCACACTTGACGGTCTTGTATACTTTATCCGGCTCTGCTGCTACCCTTGATTCGTAATCAGTGGCGGTAACTCGTCTATTTTGAGAGCAGGACATCTGGTTGGAGGGGCGTGGCGTAATAGGGTGGGAGGAAGGGGGGCGAAGCGCTCAACCTTTTCTAGGAATTAAGATCAATACGCGTTGTTTGTCAACGAGCCGGACGGCTCGTACTAATAATGTAGGATTTCTAAAAGCAGATGTGGTTGTGCAACAAGTGCGACATCACCCGACCCGTGTTTGTCAAATGTCGAAAGGAAGTAGTAACACGCCATTTGCGGGATTAACATTGGTCTCTGGCCAGGGTTTTAATGGAAAACGAAATACCTGTATGTACTTGCATTAAGTTAATTAAAATGTTAATCTTTGTAAGGATACATACAAAGACTGAAAAGTTATTTCAACTCAGCATATCGCAGTCCACTACTGGACATGGGCCTCTCCCAAGATGCGTCACAGCACCTAGTCCTCCATCTATCGCACCCAGTATATCCCAGCGACCCTTTCAAACTCGTTGTTCCTTCTAGCTGGGAAGTATCCCACGCAACGCGTGTGTCTCCACACCGCGACCAACATGCCCATTGCCATTTTAATTTGGTTAATCTGGAATCGGTTTCATTGACTGATTTCTGATCATCATCATCATCATCTGCCCAGCCTTTTCCCAACTATATTGGGGTCGGCCAGTCTAAACCGTATGCAGCTGAGTACCAGTGTTTTACATGGAGTGACAGCCTATCTGACATCCACAACCCAGTTACCGGGTAACACGATACTGTGCACCCTTGGTGAGACTGGTTGTCAGACTTTTTGGCTTCTGACTAACCGTAACGACTGTCAAAGATCTACAAATGACAGGCGGGACCAACTGCCTAACGTTCTTTCCGAGGCACGGAGGAGTTTCGGTATGACATAGATGGTCACCCATCCACAGACCGACCGCGCCAAGCGCAGCTTAACCTTTGATCGGTCGCAACCGTGTGGCTGTTACTTAGCCACGAGTTCCATGATTTCTGATCATATGCTTCGAAAAACTCAGAGCAGAGAGCTCGTACTTGGTGCTAAAGTCATTGCAGTGCGGCAACCGGATCCGGGCAGGATGAGCTGGTTAAGAACCTTGCCTTTCAGACATTGCGGTATAGGTGATGGAGTTTCTTAAAGGCCACAGCTTCATCCTTGAAGTTCTGTCTTTCGAGAACCATTCTTGATGAATGAACCATAATGACAGACTTTTGCTAAGTTGAAAATTATAATAAAACATACTTACGTAATTTAGAATTGAGAACACGAGCGAACCATCCGGCATCTCTTCTATATTCTGGGCGTTTGTCGCAATGTCTCTGATGATGGTGCATGCGATGACTCCCAGACCCCCGGGCTCCTTGCACATAGTGATCCCATCGAATAGTAAGTCCCTCACTTTGATAGTCGTGATGGGCGTGTTGAATTCTCGGAACACATCGCTCATAGCCATCTGGAGCAATGACATTAGATACGGGAACAAACTTTCCGCGACTTGTATTACAGCCTGGAACAAGAAAACATATTATCTATCATAAATTATTATTAAATAGATATTGAAGATTTATTTTTTAATGAGTCAATGTGCAATGTGCAAGGGTTTAAGAGGGTTAATCTAATGGCATTTCATACAAAAAAAAACAGTCGCAAACGATACAAAATAAACGCTAAACGCTAGGTGTAAAGGAATTATCAGAAAAGTCATAACAATTAAATATATATAACATAAACATGTACCTAGTTGCATATGTAAAAATTTATAAAGTCATGGTACTTATCTAATATCAGATGTAACTTGAATACCCAGATAGTTATACAAAGGACTTTCATTGCAATATACTTCTGTCCTGTCTAAAATGTCAACGTTTAAACTCGTTCAATTCACAGGCGCCCGTCAAACCAATTAGAGCGCCTGAAAATTGCAGGACGTGACGCAATACTGTGACAGATCTGTTTTTGTGCAACAAGTAATATTGCGATTGTAGAGATATTTTATTTATTCGACTTATTTAATTCCTAATATTTTAAAATTGAAAACTAATATTTAATTATTAAAATTTTAGCACTTTCGGCACATGACTATTTCAACGCCAACGCCAAATCCGATGCTGACGCAAACGCAAAGCCGACGCTAAATACGACGCCTACGCTTATTACTCTGTGACGCATAACTTACTGAACGGATTTGAATAAAAATTGCCATGCAAATATATCATATCCTGGATTGATACATAGAACACTTTTGTTCCTATTTGCACTCAATTTTGAAGTCCTCACAGAACGTTACGGCCAAAACGTAACGTTCACAGATATAATCCTTTGAGTAGCTGTGGCCACGAATCAAAGGAAACACGTTTCTGAGGCCAGTATGAATAGCCCAGTTATACGAAGTATGAGAACTGAGCTGAGAATTTGCTAATATGCTTTACTAATTTCTGCCCTCGGTGCGTCCATAAGATAGTTAGTCCAAAGATTAATAACAATTACACCATTTTATATCGATGTGAGTATAATTAAATTAAATCTTATTTCTATTAATAAATATCGACTCTTGAATAAAATAAATAATATTTGGATAATTATAGGTAACAAATTATTTTCACCAGACGTGTTAAAATTTAATTTTAGAGTCTTAAATCGTATTGGTATGTGCAAATTGTTGGGTATAAAAAATAACCATGAATTAATAATCATAGTAAAACGACTAAACGAATATATTTTCTACACTAATAACTGGCTCTTTCCTGCGGTGTTACCCGCGTTCTTACCACCACTTAACGTACTCGTATCTAGATAAAAACGGTGCGTCCTCCGCCAGGCTTGGCAGGCAGGCTTTTATCTAAATCAGTTTTTCCGTGAAATCGTCTGAGAGACAAACAGATTTACTTTACATTTATAATATTAATGAAGATCAGGAAAAGCTTTTCCTAATCAGGTTTATGTACGTGTGTGGGTTGTCTAGAAATTTATTCAAGCACACATTAGCAGAATTTATTTTAAGAATAAAATTTACCGTGCTGTCACATTTATACGATGAAATATTAAGTTTTGTACACGTTTCAGAACTTTGCAGAGCTCTGCTTCAGACACGGAGCTTTCGTAATATTTCCCTTTAATATTCCAGAAATAGAAGCCTTTGTGAGTTAATCAGATACCGAGAAGTGGATCGAAGATATCAGTGTTATGACTTGTTTCTATATTTGTTACTATTATAGCTTGTCCCGCAGATTCACAGGCATCATGACCTATGTATCCGGATAAAACCTATCCTACATCCTTTCACGGGTTTCAATCTATCCCCATACCAAGTTTCATCTTAATCGGTTCAGTGTTTCAACATTAAAGCATAACAAACAAGTAGTCTAATAAATATAGCATCAGTAATCAAGCTAGTTTACGCGTGCACTAATTAATTAAATTACAGCAACTTAGTCACATCTATTGTTTTACTTTTTTCCGCGTTTTTTATCCTTACACGTGAAGTTAATTAGTAATTAACACACGTCTTCTTACAACTCATATCGTTAACATGGAACAATCAATACTTACTATATTATAACCATAGATATATATGTTACTAAAGTAACTAGATGTGCAATCACCAAGCAAAATGCGTGCCATAAAGGTTCTGACCAGTCATAATTCATGACATCTGTCACTTGGTAGCCAGCTTGAATCTATCAGAGTACAGCAGGACGATTTTAACAATAATATGGGCAAATTTGTAGTAAAACCATCCTTATCATACATATCATGAACATTACGTTTCGGTTAGTGTGAGAGAGATAGATATAGTTTTACATCAAAATGGTTACTAGTTTCAAAGCTACGTCTGCATTCTAAAAAATGGTTACGTTTTTGTGACCGCGTAATGTTCGGGATTGCATCTCTATTGATATATCTCGATGATTATAACTATATATACTCATATGATTAAAGCCAAAGTAAATTTATCCGTCCGTTTTCACAGTAAAACGGCTGTATTGAATTATATGAAATTACCAGCTTTCCGCCAACGACTTCGCCCGCGTGGGCTATACGAATTCAAATTAAAAATTACTGAGTTCCATACAAACTTTGCCCCCCTTTTTCACTCCCTTAGGGGTAAAATTTCGGAACATCCTTTCTTATCGGATACTTATGTCATATAAAGACAGTCCTCCAAGTTTCAGGTCTCTACAATCAGCAGTTTAGGCTGTGCGTTGAACCGTCAGGCAGTCAATCATTCAGGACAAATCATTTTATATGCATGTATAGATGAGAAAGACTGAAACCGTGGGAAAGGCATAACATTGATATTATCTTATTGCGGATGAAAACGCGGGAGACAGCAGACAGCTATTTTATTCATTATCTTACGTATAATCTGTTGGTAACTCCAACAGTTATCTGTAAAATTACATAGTTCATTCATTTCCGTGTCCTTCTGTGTCAAGTGTCAAAATGTAATTAGTCGGCAATAAACTGTCTCCATTCACACCCTGCATTTTCAATTTCCAACTACGCTTCCACACTTTACCCAGCACCTACCAATCCACAAATCAAACTGTTAGGTATTATTAAAGTTGTTATAGAACATTAAAGTACAACAATTAGGCCGTAAGTAATACAACGTAAGAATAGGTACGGCGACTGGCCCAGTGGCCCACTGCCCCCTTTGTCCCCAAACAGTGTTGGGACGTTCTCCCACAGCGGTAGACAGCGCTCCCCCTTACTGCTATGTGTACCTGTAATTATGTCAGTGAAGTACCATTTATCTTCACATTGGCGACGCTTTGCAATAATTACTAGTCCTTTTTTAATAGTTGCAAATGTAATTTAACTTGTGACGTCACACCATCCACGTCACAAGATGATAAAACTATGATGTTGCTAATGATATATAAAGTACGTTTAAAACTCGCAGCTGCCGCTGAGAAATAGTCACCTAAAATTGTTTTTGGTGCGAAATATTTAAAATACTTTATATTAAAAATACTTTTTGTAAATGGGAAAGTGAGTTTGTTTGTTTGTGACGCTTTCACACTGAAATGGCTGAACCGATTTGGATGAAATTTCGTATGGAAATAGAGAGGACCCTGGAGACGGTTACAGGTCTGTCCATGCGTTAAGTAGTTCCCTCGGGGTGCGGGTGAAAATATATTTACAATTAATAATTTTCTCTCTTCAAATCTTATTTTCTTTATACATATATAGAGTTTCATGAAATATCGTAACGTAACATTTTTATTGCTCCACCTCTTGCATTTCTGGAATAACTCATAACATTATAAAACTCATCGGTCTACTCTAAAACTACCTCAGTTCGGCGTAGTTGTTGGAACAACATTTAATTGGGGCGCAAGTCACACCACCCCTATTCCATAGACAGCTGCAAATTGTTTGACTCCGAACACAATAGTGGTGGTCAGGACTCTGGTAGTATTGTTTAGAAATGAACCAGTCAGTATTTGATTGGTAAATTATTAGTTGTTAATTTAGGGCAGGTTAATTTAGTTAAGCTAGAATTTTCGCGATTTTTGCCGAAATTTCGGGAACAAAACTTTCCCTTGCTGAACGGAAAAACACCGCGCCTTGGTTTGGTTAACAAAATGCTTTTAACATGTATGAAAAGGTTTTTAACAAACACAATTTTATAATGAACCTATGCGTAATATACAGTCGTTTTAAAAAGAAACCTTTCTTCTAAAAAAAAATATTTCATAGCTTTTCTAGTCATGAACAAAGAACACGTATGAAAGGAAAACAACATTTATGAAAAACGTCAAAGTGAAAAGTCCTTTTACCAGGGTAATTGTTTTGTAGGGAGAAATGCAGCATGAATAAATAAAGTTCTTGAAAGAGACCAGAACTTATAATAAAAATCGGCTAAGTGCGAAACGGACTCGCGCACCAAGAGTCCCGCATTTAGATCAAAATATATTCGCGGTATAGTCCAATTTTGTTGATTTTCCGGCCTGCATCATTAAGTTTTTTTGCTGATTACTTTAAGACTGAAATAATTAGAATCCTTTTGATTTTTACTGATATATTTAAATTGATGCCTATCAGCCTTATATATCGCAGATTGTTCGCTGATTTAACTCCGGAGGTAAGGGAGACACCGTATTTTTTTTTTACATCGTATCTAGAAAACTTCAAAAGAAATAAAAAGAAAATATATAAGAATCTTGAGATAGG
Source organism: Pyrrhia umbra (assembly GCA_963891755.1). Lineage (NCBI taxonomy): Eukaryota > Metazoa > Arthropoda > Insecta > Lepidoptera > Noctuidae > Pyrrhia > Pyrrhia umbra. Next base: position 919,681 of record OY982916.1, on the reverse strand, counting down.
AAATAGCTTATTTCATAAATGATACAACGGTCACAAAGACACGGAGGGAACCCTAAATAAAAATTATACTTCACTCACATGCTCTGAATACCTTTCTTATATCGTATGTTTGACTTTGTACGGCACTAGCCTTGTGTAATTAATTAATTAAAAACGACAATGCTTTATCTTGCCTGGACAGCATTATTAGCTGCCAGATAGTAGAGGCTATTTTTTTTAATAAAAAATTAAAGTACCAGATGCCAGAGTTCTTTTTGAGAAAATCTTTATTACATTCTATTTCTATTTCCAGAACGTTTGTTCTAACGCAGTTTTACGTAAATGCCTTGAGGTGAAATTTTATTTTTCATTAAATCTCGACTGCATTGCTCGACCATTTAATTAGCCTTTGATGCAGCAGCGGTAAAGCAATGAACATCTTATTACGTCCCTTTTTATAAAATATAATTTTCGAGACTGAAATAGAACGAAGTTTTTTTAATCAATCAATAAAATTAATTTGCCGGTATTTCATAGACTAGATGTAAAGGAATTCAAGGAATGAAATAATATTTTATTCCTCGAATAATAATCAGTACTAACTAGTAGGACTTCAGATTTTCTTTATGGTAAATACCTTAAAAGGAAAAATACGGAAGCCTTATCACATCACTTCGTTATCAGGCAAATTAAAAAATTGAGGTTTTCAATTAGACGCGTATATTTATGCGTGATCAAAGCGAAGCTTTTTTAAAAAATAAATTACGTGTAATGTATTTTTTTTTATTGAAAGGTTGGTCACACTACATACAGTCTCCCATAGTGTGTGCTATGTGAGATTCTTTACATAATGCTTTTGCGTGAATACGGGTGTAAACATATTTCGATTCTCACCTATTCGATTCATAACTGGATCATGTATGGCTTCTGAATCGACGTATCGGGTTCGTTTGAAGCCTGCGTCCTCAACTCACCTCAACTATTATAACGGGTGGTATGCAACGCGTTAGCTATGGCTCTCATATATTTGTTAAGTTGGACTCTTCGTAATATGTACTATAAGCTTTCTAGGGCTCTTATTTTGAGGCGATTTGTTCATACCAGATACAAATAGGTATCCTAAACCCAATCAATTAATTCTATCTCCATAATCATCTAAGTCGGTTAACTTTTTTAAAAACTTCTAGTAAGGATGCTGTGTTGCCTGGAACATGTAACCTGAGAACTTTGATGTATTTGATACTGCGCATAGCCGAAACGGAAACGAACGGTGGTTTAAAGAAAAAAACAATTAAAGAACACATTCCTACAGACACTTCGCTTAATTCCTATTGTCCAAATACAAGCCCGAGCCTCATCTGTCTAGGTACTGTAGGAATGCGTAGTCAGAGCTTGAGGATTCGCTATTACAAATCAAAGATGAGCTTTGAATTCTTTTAGTTTATTTCATGATCTGAAATCGACTTACTAAATCAGCTATCTACCTTTTCTTTATTCTTATTTCAAAATGATTGTGTGGCCTGTTTAATATTATATATTTCATAGAACCTCTACAGTACCTACCATATACCTACACATACGTCATATTGCACAGGTATTTGAGTGATCCCGGTATAAAAACTAATTAACTCACCCCGCCTGGATCGGATTCTATGAGAGGCGGGCTTTAATTATCATAAAAACAACACCGAACCACAGATCAAATAATTCATACAGAACTGTTGATTTATTTGTGTTATACCTACATACGTAAATGTATCACTTTGTATGCACGTGATATCTGGCTTTTGATTCAAAACCCTTCAATAAAGAGTACCTGGCGTGTTTGTTAGGGTTCCGCACCAAAATAGTTAAAAAGACTTGTGGTGCAACTTCGTTTGTCCGTCTGTCATAGCTGATTATTTCAGGAAATACTGACCGTTACACTTGGAAGCAGTTATAAAGAATAATTTTCTATAAGTTATGCAAATGTATGAGGTTGTAATTGCTTTCATGTAAAATGTGGGAGGAAGGAGGGATTCAACATTTTAAAGTGTTACTAGGCCATGTGGGGGAGGGGGTATCGTATAAAAGGGCTTGCAGATTCAGATTTTGGATTTATAATGTCTTTTAGTTTTTGAGTTATTACCGTTGTCATGGACGCAAAAAAAATATAGGGTTACAAAATGAACTAAAACTATCACTTTTTTAAGTACCTAATCAGCAATTTCCCTACAAATTTGATTATGCGGTCGGAACCCACGGTGCACGAATCCGACTTATATTTGGCTGTTTTTTTTAAACATTTACAACCGCAAATAGCTGAAATAAATTAACAGTGATACGCCTGAGGGACCAGTATTACTGAGTAAACAATTGCAGTCGTAATACCTTAATGGGCTTTAGGAATATGACTCAACTAGCTGTTTACTGCCGTTCCATCTGCATAGGCAGCGGCGGTCCGAAGGAGGGAGGGTATCTCAAGGGTCATGATGACCCCCCCCCCCGCCCACCGCCAATGTTTATTGTTGATGACCCCCCAAATTATGGCTGCGACCGCGCCTGTTCCTAGGCCAGTTTCTAATCTCACCTCTCAATATCAGTTCAGTCGTTTTACGGTGAAGCGTTACAAATAAACTCACTTTCGCATTTACGATATAAGAAGATGTTGAAGCACGAAGCGCTGTGCGACTGCATAGCGTGTGGTTACTGCCGACATAGTGGCTGAGCAGCGAACACGCCTGTTACTTCGATGGCAAACAAAGTTAATTCTGAACACGGGAAACTTTAAGAGACATGCGGTTTTCATTCACATCCTACCAATACTAAAAAATTTGGTTGGATGGATGTTTCTTACTCAATCACGCAAAAATTAGTTAATGGATTCAGATATAATTTGGTACGCCTATCTATCTCTATAACTATACATGTAAAATGCTTTGACCTGAATGACTGACGGATCAACGCACAGCCTAAACCGCAGATCGTAGTGACCTGAAACTTGGAGGGTGTGTTCTTTGTATGACGTAAGCATCCGATAAGAAAGAAGTTTCCGAAATTCTATCCCTAAGGGGATGAAAAAGGTTGGCAAAGATTGTATGAAACTCTGTCATTTTTAATTTCAATTCGTATAGCCCTCGCGGGCGAAGCTGCGGGCTGAAAGCTAATAGTTTATTATCTGGATTGACACGTAGAATATTTTTTATCTAAGTATCTGGACCCAAGTTTAAGTCCACGCAAGTCTACACAGAAGAAGTCACGGGTAGATTCTAGTAGTAGAAGTAGTACAAAATAGTAATGTTGCTCAAAATTTGCTTTATTAAAAAAAAAAAAGTAAGCCTTATGGTTGCCCAAAACGCTTTTGTCTGTCACACATTGCATTCGGATATATCAAAATGTTTAGTACTGTCTAGCATTATTTTTAACAGCTTTGTAACATTTCGAACATCAAATTGATGGCGCTCACGGGCACATACCAATCGGAAAGTTTAATATTAATGAAATGCACTCAATAAATTCTGCAATTTATCAAAAACTAATTGTAACTGATGAAATTATGGACGTACACGAAATACCTCGCTGTTTGAAACACTTAAAATTGAATATTAAATTCACTACATTCCTTTCCGTCGGGTGATTGCAATCGGTATAGGCTTAAATTAAACAAGGCCGTATCTGTATGACGTATTTGTTGCACATACGACTTTATTGCAATGTTTTATACATGGGGGTGGCGTGTTGTCTAGTAATCGAATTAATACAGGTAGGATGCAATTAAGTACAGCGCCGATATTAAATAATTGTTTTGAGTGGATACAAATAGCAAGCGTTTGTTTACAGACTCACACATATCGTTTTTTATTTATATACTGTTTCACGAGATTTCACGCATATTCATGCGGTATCACTCCCACCCTGTGGGCACAACTATGTGTGTAGCCATCCAAATACGTCCCAGACATACAGATAGACAGACAAACAACAATTCTAGAAATTGTGGTTTTAGATTGTGTTGCTCTAATAAAGACCTCCGTACTTACTAGTTTTTCTTCAATATCTACATATAAAGTACAGACATCGACATGTTATAATTTTATTTCATGTAGGTAGGTATACCTAGGTACTTTATAATTATCTCGGCGATACGGATCTCTTGTAGAAACATTAGAGTCGTCTTGACACTAACAAAGACAAAGACTAACTGCCGACCAGACCGACATTGGATTCATACGACATAGACTTGATCATGGCGACTTGAGCAGTGAGGATGTGGTTGAATCTGTTGGGGCAGTGATAGGCTTCAGTGGTGTAATTTTATAAAATTACAGTTGAAACAATTAAAGTGTAATGTTCCGTTGCCGGTGGTGTACTACTTTTATGGTTTTTTTATATATATTTATAATTTAATATTTAAAAATGTAAATATATGGTGAATAAATGAATGAGGAAGGAAAGTGTAATATTGTAATAAATAATAATCAACATTTCCCATCATACGCCCACTAGAAGCTTACCATATCTAATAACAACAGGGAGTGTTTTATTTTCATTAACTAATTTGATTAATTTATTTATTTAAAGCACGACCCTCTCTTTACGGAGAATAAGGAATTTTACAAATGAGTGAAGCAAGAGTTACTACGAATGATAACAAGTTGACAACGATGTGCCGTCGCGGTTCACGGATTACGCCGCGCCGTCAACTACTACCTAATGATAGATGAATATAGTCGGCACGACGCGTAGGGTTGCGTTGTAAGTTTGCTCGCCTACTTAAGTTTGTAGGTATACTTATATTTTATCTATACTAATATTATAAAGAAGAAAGATTTGTTTGTTTTGTAGGGTTTTAACTCAAAAACGAACGGACTGAATTTAAACATTCTTTCACCGTCAGAATGCTACATCTTTGCGAAGTGTCACAGGCTATATTTATTTCCAGAAATAATAAGGGATCACTCCTAAAACTTGAATACTTAGATGTAACCCAAAGTGATAGTAGAGAATAGTTTTTAGGGTTCCGTATCTGTCCGGGTCTGTCTGTCTGTCTGTCCGCGGCATAGCTCCGAGGTTCTTGATACTAGAAAGCTGAAATTTGGTATGGATATGTATATTGATCACGCCGAGAAAGTGGTAAACTAAAATTTTAAAAAATATTTTTTTTTAGGGTAGCTCCCAAACACGTAAAGAGGGGATGAAAATTTTTTTTCTCGCGTACCCCTCCGTGTGGGGTATCGTTAGATAGGTCTTTCAAAAATATTATGGGTGTGTGAAGACCATTTTTTGGTTAAGCGAGCCATTTGCGGAATATCTAGCTTTTCAGTGCAAATTTTTGTTCGATACGAGTTACCCCCCCCCCCTCTAACTTTTGAATGGCTGTACCTAGAAATGTGAAAAAAATCACAGGCGTAGTACATGTAATGAAATTACAAGGAAAACTATCACGGCTAAGTAGGCTTAACCGGTTACAGAGTTATAGTCGACTAACTAACTCCTACTACGGAACCCTACTGCGCGTGGCCCGACACGCACTTGGCCGGTTTTTTATATTACACGCGTAGTGCCTTAATTTAATTAATTAAATTAGGACCACCACCATGTTGTAATACACCATATAAGAAAACGTACGAAACTACAATCGAATCTTTGTTTTCGTTGAGTTAGAGCAGGGAAAAAGCGTCGAGGGAAAAACTTATTAATTGTTATTAAGTATTAATTGTTCACAAAGGTGAAATGTTTATTTGTATATACAAAAACGAAGCGAAGTTTTGTTCAAGTAAAATGAACTTTATCTGGTTTCAACAAGATCTGGGGTTCTTGAAATAATTCATGAAACAATCGAGTGACTTTGAAGGGTGGATTTTTCCAGACATTGAATGTTATTCTTTGTCCTCACAATTGAGAGAAAACATTTCTGAGAAAAGAACATTTAAAGCATTAAGTAGACTTTCTGGGAATATCGTGCGATTAAAAAACACTTTTTATGTCGAACGTAAAAACAAGTCTTAGCTTTCAACAAAAGAATGTTCACTGATTGAACACTTATCGAAAATATTTAATGTAATCCCTTTATCTAATTATGTTCAAATATTCCTCGCACCAGAGCGCAGCACGCGTAACAGCACAGATTAATTAGAAGGAGGACATGCGTTATCATTAACTGATTATGCCAACTACGATTTATCAAGACGCCTTTAAATTGGTATTATCGAAATGCGTTTGCGTAAACATTGCTTGTAAGTATTTTTTCATATTTTAAGTACCTACTTCTAATCATGTATGTAAATTGTCACTTGTTTTATAGAGTTGCAACGCAAGGCACTAGAGCTGCTTTCAGACTACGCTATAATATATAGTATATAGCTCATAGCACAACAATATTACGCACCATACATAGCCAATAATATATTATAGTACAGTACAGTGTGAACGTGTCCATAACACTGTATGGTGCGCGATATATATAATATATGCTATTATATTATAGCGTAGTCTGAAAGTAGATTTATGCGTTCAATCAATGTGTCCATGTTGGTAGCCGAAATGTATTTAGTCCAAATTAAAGGCATAATTAAAGATTTGGAGACCCGACGTTTTAGCCTTGTTGTAACTTTGAGATGCGGTCCTAGCCTTCTTATTACCTCAGCCCTAGTGTCAGAGTCAAATCCGCCTGACGGCCTCTCTTATGGACTTATAACAATGGCTGCTATGAAGGTAGTAGCCAGGGACGACGGCTTAAGGTGTCCCCTCAGGCATGGGGGTGTAACACCGACAACTATTTGATTCCGGTGTGCTTTGGGAAATTTTAAAAACCGCAAAGCGATTTAGACCGTGCCCGGGAATTGAACCCGAATCCCTGTTCACAGCAGTCACTGTTAAAAGCTCTAGAACAACAAGGCTTTATTGTTATTGGATCGTCAAACGTTTGGTTATCATGTGTCGATGTTTGCACATATAGCAAATGATCATTAATTAGACTGTGTAAAGGATAATGATGATAAATTTTAAGTTCCGAATGAGCGTAGTGTAATTATAAATAATATTATTATTTTTTAAGTTTTATTTTCTAAGAAATATTTCAGAATATGAATAAAAGTGAAAAATAGACAAATAAATCATTTATTTCAGGCATCTAAGGACCATACTTACCAAACTATCATACGTACAGATATTACAAAATTGTTAGTAGGTAAGTATAATACAGTTGTTGAGATGATAAACACAATTGAAAGGGGGGAATTTTGTGCGAATCCATACCCCGGTGGATTGATCCATGGATCACGTTCCCGCACAGCGAGAAATTAAAATGTACGGTCACGTGCGAGACGACACGCGCGTGATTCACCACTCCTGAACACTTCCATAGAAACAAAAACCGTGTATGGTGTAACTGTGTTAAAAGTAGTCTAAAATTAAATATGAAACATGTTTTTTATTAGTGTACTAAATCTTAAGACTTTAGAATAAGATTTCAACTACCAGAACTGTTATGTTTTTTTTTTTTTTTTGTGTATGGCATCTCGCAGGTCAACCTAGAAGGTTGTCGACTGCTTAACCGGGCTTGCCTGTGAAGTGCCTTAAATAAATTTAGGGCCTCCAGCCAGGGCTTAACTTACAAAACTAAGCGACTACACGCTAAGGGCACCCCCTAGTGGGGTACGGGCCTCGGCTTAGGGCGTCGCTGGGGGAGGACAGCAAGGGACAGGCTGGATCAGAATAAATTATGATTATTATAATCGGGAATTTTTAAGCTATTAGCTCAGCTCGCGGGCTGGCTCGTCGAGCTAGGGTCGGGAGGGCCAGAACTGTTATGTGTGTTTAAAACCCAGTAAGTCTGTTTTTGTTAATATACTTGTAGCTTTTTCCAGCGGTTTCGTCCGCGTCCCTAGGGATATATATACTTAACGCATCGTATAAAAGGTACTAGCTAAGGACGCGAGTGAGACCATGAGAAAAAGCTGACATAAATGTCAGCATGGAGTTCAAAGGTTTAGTAACTAAAAACTTTTTTAAACATGAAAAACTGACGTATTAACTATAATTCAGTTTAACTTCGCTCCATGTTTGAATTGAGTTGATTCACATATGTTTTCACAAACTACGAATTTATTCATGAAAATACTAAATTGGCTTATTTAGATTCAGCGAAACAGGGAACGATTTTTTTGTTGAAAAACTGACTTTTGGAAATGTTCTTTGACCGTTTTAAAAGGACACAGTTATACGCAAACAGGACACACTGAATTTAGGTGTATAGAAAAGATAATCTATCTATACATATATATAAAATGCTTTGTCCTGAATGACTGACGGATCAACGCACAGCCTAAACCGCTGATCGTAGAGACCTCAAACTTGGAGGGCGTGTTCTTTGTAAGACGTAGGCATCCGATAAAAAGGGATTTTCCGAAATTCTACTCCTACGGGGGTGAAAAACGGGGGCAAAGTTTTTATGAAACTCTGCCATTTTTAATTTGAATTCCTATAGTACACGCGGGTGAAGCCGCTGGCGAAAAGCTAGTATATATTATGAGAGGCAAGCAACAGAACACACCTGGCTGAAGAATGCTCCCTTTTTAACACACAGTGTTCCTCCATAAGCATCACACCATAGAAACAGTGGAATTTGCGGAGCACTCGGCGAATTCTAGACATCGGAAGGTAATTGACACAAACAGATAAGCTACGAAGACTATAGTATACATATTCCGCACTCACACAAGGGAGAAGACATCGGCGAGGAGGGGGGGGCATGACGGCATAAGCGCCATACCACTAGCAGTCACGGCATGTAAGTTCACCTCACCCAAGACGCGACTGCCAGATTTCAAATAATCGCAAGTAACAATAAACATGGGTACATTCAAGATGATAAGCACAAGCTTTATGTATATATAACCAAAGGTCCTTGCGTCCGTGTGCAATCAATTGTAAATCAAACGCAATGAATCGAGAATCAGACGCGATGGACAGCGTTCATGCCCGTGTTTGTCCTTTGACTGCGTTATAGATATGATCATTTTAGATAGGCATGTCTTACTTGCAATAAGTTCAAGCACTCGAGCATTTAGCCTGTTATGTGTGAAAAAATATTCATCTTTTATACAGTCTATACCAGACAAATGGCTTTCTATTATCACCTATCTATCTATACATATAAAATGCGTTTTCCTGAATGACTAGATAGATCAACGCACAGCCTAAACCGCTAATCGTAGAGACCTGAGACTTGGAGGGCGTGTTCTTTGTAAGAAGTAGGCATCCGATAAAAAGGGATTTTCCGAAATTCTACTCCTAAGGGATGAAAGGGGGGGTTGATGAAACTGTCATTTTTTTATTTGATTTCCTATAGCCAAAGGCGAAGCCGCTGGCGGAGAGCTAATTAGAGATATAATATAACTATATGAACGATAAGTCTGCACGGTTTTTCCCGTTTACAGCGTGTTCGCATCATATCTTTCACACACACTTTTAAACAATCAAAAGTGAAACACCTTTAGTCAAAATCTCGTGTAACTTTAGTATTATGTAATGGAAATAATCTACAAATGACGTCGGTGTTCACACACGTCATTAGGCTAAAAGCTGGCTCTCATTGGACCAATTAACGTGGGCAAATGATGTTTCAAATAATCTAGAATAGCTCGGCTGTGCCTTCATACTTACATTATATGTTTTACATTTCAGTAAACGCATAATTATGTGGATACACGTGTATGAAGCGAGTCCTTAATCTTCTTCTATATCTATACTTATAATAAATCTGTAGAGAGGTGAATTCTGTACATGAAATATATTTCCAAAATAACTATCAGGGGGTGATTAGGGATCGATACTAATGCCAAAAATGCAATCAGTTCATTTTTTGTCTGTCTGTCTGTCTTTCTGTCTGTCTGTCTGTCTGTATAAACTCTATAGAAACAAAAACTACTCGACGGATTTAAACGAAACTTGGTACAATTATTTGTCATACTCCTGAGATGGTTATAGTATACTTTTCATCACGCTACAATCAATAGGAGCAGAGCAGTGAAGGGAAATGTTGTCATTTTGTTTAAACGCGCTAATCTCAGGAACCGCTGGTCCGATTTAAATAATTCTTTCAGTGTTAGATAGTCCATTTATCGAGGAAGGCTATAGGCTATATATCATTCATCATCACGCTAAGACCAATAGGAACGTAGCACCACTATTCCACGCGGACGAAGTCGCTGGCAGAAGCTAGTATAAATATATAAATGTGCAGTAACTCCGTCTGTTATGCTTTCACAAAAACGGCTGAAACGAGATTGAAACCTTGAGGATTACTTAGAAGGTTTTATCTCTCAGAATGACTGCCCTTAACCAGTGGTGGTGCGAGGGGGGTGGGGTCACAGGGATCAGACCCCCCGCACAAATCAGACACGTCAAATTGACAAGTCTCCTAAACGTAAATAATTTACGAAAATTTTAAGTCAACTATTATCTTGCTGCTTAAAATAGGTTTTCCGGAACCTGAAGGTGGTCTTTTGTCATTTGGTAAACTTGTTAATTGATATGACCCCTCCAACCCCCTCCCCCCAAATACTTTGCTTTGCGGCCGCACCGCCCTTAACGATTGTCAAAGATTTACAAATGACAGCTGGGCAATGGCTTTACGTGCTTTCCGAGTTACGGAGGAGTCTCGGTATGACATAGATGATGGTCACTCGTATACGGACAGACCGCGCCTAGAGTAACTTAACCTTTGATCTATATAATCAAATCTTCGCAACGGTGGGACATCGTGGATGTTTAAATCAAGTCTAATCGTAGAAATGATTTGTCTCGAGTTCTCGAATGATGTTACTTTTTAACGGAATATTCTACTTGCATAATGGACTTATTGTATTCTATCATATTTTAAAATTTCCTTTGGTGCCATTATGTTTCATTGTTCTTCGTTATTAAAAATTTCCTTTTACAAGAGTAGGTATTAGTTTAAGCCTATTATATTTGCAAGAATACTGCTGCAGTCGCCCTGCATTTGTGCATTTGCATTTAGGGTTGAAATTCGAGTACCAGTCGGTACGATATATTTTGTGAAAAACCTAGAAGTTCGCTTGTAAGACTAGATGTCTATTGTCATAGATGTCTAGGGTCTCGACAGAGCTTAATGGGGTGCGTCAAAGCTGAACACAAAGCGATGTTCAGCATGTCCGTAAAAATGATTTTATTTTTCATTTTTTATGTCATTTTAAAACAGCAAAAGCGACAGCAAAAAAATCTTCCCCTAATAACAAAACCCGCAGCGCATGCCAGAATATTCCGTCTGTCTGTGGTAATTATTTTAGTATGTCTCTTAAAAGCAATGATATCAACTCGATTACTTAGAATAATATCACAGCACAAATAATGTTTTGATTCATTCATTCATTTTGGCAATTTTTACGACTGGTTACATCATAATTCAAGCAATTTACAGTACCTATGTTTTTAAGTTTAACGCCAGCTTTTAAATTATCATTCGCATATTTTTTCTTACTTATTACGCTATCTGGAGGCCTAGGGGTAAGATATATACTAAAAATATATATCTACGTCAAATATTTTTCGTACCAAATTAGTGTTAGGAAAATTCGCAGTTATGTTAGATAAATAATTATATCAATTCGCTGAGCGTTAATAATATAATAATACTGTTTTTTGTATTCGAATCATAAATACATCCAAACTAAAGCAAAATGTATGTTTAAAATGCATAAATAACAATTTACAGCTTCCAAAGATATCATTAAAGTCATCAACTTAAATAAATAGTAGGTACGTAAGAAGCAAGTATATTCCATACAAAAATAGCTATCGATACAATAATTCTTTGAAAGTGATTCGCGCTAGGCCCACTGATAATACGACTTGATTTGACATTAATTTGTACTTTCTACTTACCGTTGAAACTTTTTGGAAAAGATTTTTATATATCTAAACGGATTCGTAGATTAATTATTGATACACAAATGTCAAATTAAAGTTGTCAGTCCTAATTTCGAATTGATCGTGAACACGCAGGGGCCTTATTCTGTTTTTTTAAGGCAGAACACATACCATTCTATACCATATACTGGTATATAATATATTTGCCAGCTCATTCGCCATATACCAGTATATGGTATAGAATGGTATGTGTTCTGCCTTAAAAAAACAGAATAAGGCCCCTGCGTGTTATTTATTTATTTAGATACATACACCTGTAACATAATTATGTTACAGGTGTATGTATCTAAATAAATAACACAAAGATGTGTAAAGATGAGAGCAGTGTACCTAAATCGACACCGTTAGAATTGCTCCGTGCTCCACCGTATTGGCACCAGACATCAACCGAAAGCTAAAAAAAATTATTGTGCCATATTGAGTTGCTAAAAGTAGGTACCAAACATTTCAGCTAGTATAAAGAAAATCACTATAACGCTCTTGTGACGTCACAGAAAGCTGTCATAAGGTGACACGCTTGGTTTTCATACAAATGACGGAACTTGCGTTATCAGCTATACAAATAACAAGTTGTGTGACATACGTAAAAGTGAAATAAAAAACATAAACGATGTGAGGTTTGGTACAGCCGGCCATTACTCTTATTTTGTGTATAAACACACAATACACACACACACGCAGAGCAACCTTACACACACTAGTTTTATTTACACATAAAATTAAAACGCATGTTCAAAAGCAAATATTAATACGTACAGTAAATAAAGTTAATGTAGTGTGCATAAAATGTGTATTCAAATATTATATTTGTGTACATTTTGCTTATTCACAAAGGGGATCGATACGAACTGATTAATTTGCACTCCATACTGATTTGTACATAATTATAAAATATTTTGTCCCGAATGATTGACGGATCAACGCACAGCCTAAACCACTGATCGTTAAGCCCTGAAACTTGAAGAGTGTGTTCTTTGTATGGCTTAGGAATCCGATATGAATGCATTTTTTCGGAATTCTACCCCTAAGGGGTGAAAAAAGTGGGGATTTTTTTTTATAAAACACTGACATTTTTAATTTTAATTCGTAAAGACCATGCGGGCGAAGCCTCTGGCGGAAAGCTAGTATTCATTAAGTAAAAAGTGTTTGCACTCACGTGAAAAGGCACGTTGATAATGGTCACCAAGTCGTCTTCCTTGTTCGGGAACGACAGCATTGGGTCGAACTCGAAGTGTTCGTGCATCTTGTACTGCACCACGTCACCTTCCAACTCGAGAATTTCGCGGGTCTGGTACAATCTGAAAGTGTAAAGTTCATTTAATATAATACATAATAGAAGTTTGCCATGGTTGCACCAGCATCAGATAAGAAGCCTATATAGTATGCTACGTCCTTCCCCCCCTTTCAATCTATATCCATACTAAATAACATCTCAATCAGTTCAGTTATTTTCCCGTGAACATCCGCGTAATAACAGACAATTATGTACTTTTGAATTTAGAATATAAGGAGGTTAGTATTAGTGTGGGACAGGTGCGGGCAACGAGTGGATGCAAGCTGCCGAAGACCGGGATGGTTGGCACTCTTTGGGGGAGGCCTACATTCAGCAGTGGATAGGCTGATATGATGATGATGATGTTGAAGGATTAGCCAGCGTATATAGTGTACCTGTACAAACGCGTCGCTTCCTATCAGAGTCACTTTACATAGCCTATAGCATAATGCATTAAATGCAGTCACAACCTTCAACAGGTTATTAATTTCCTAGATTAATAGTTAAACTAAGTCAAGTGAATCTGTGAGATAGGTACGACTACAAATATATTTTATTTAGGAATTCATACAAATATGTATATACTTAATTTTTTTTACACCTGTATAGATTGTACTCAAAAAGGTAAATCCTCCTCCTGGGCCTGTAAAATGATCGCATATTCGTAATAAGTAGGTACCCCTAACACCCTCGAAAACGATATACATATCGATTTAATTATGAGAACAAAAGAAAATGTGGACTAAAAATAATGTTTTACAGATCACTTGTTTCAAGTAGTCATTAGCTTTCTATAAAACGAAAAGATTTACAAGTATTTCTGTTAATCCCTTAGACGGGGAGCGTGGGCAGGGTAAGTACGAGTCCAAAGAGAAGCCGAAAGGCCCGCTGCGTACCACCCGAGCCACCCACCAGTCACCCAACCACGGTGCATTTTTTCCTACGTTTTATATAAAAGCTATGGAAAATATCCAGCTCCTACTGGAAGGGACATAAATAGGAACACACAGCCAAGGGCGGAAGGTTTCGAGTCGGGTTGAAACCTTCACTACCCTACCTTTCTAAGGAGTCGAGAAAATACTTTGCTGCAAGGTCGTATGGCAATTGTATTTCAAAACAATCTTTCTCTCAACCTGTTTCAACATAGAAAGCCTTGTAAGGCTTAGGCCGCGGTCTTAAGAAATACAAAACCTACTGTTATTTATTCGTTCTTGAAATTGAGAAATCATTTCAGTGCAAAACAAGGTTGTATTTAAAAACAAAAGGCTTGGAGAGTCACGTTTTTGATCGCTTATTGTGCAAAAATTCAGAGGGAACGTCCACGTGCGTGTTTTCGTAAATTATAAGTTGTGGGGTAAAACGTGGGGTGTATCGTATGTCCCGCGACTTCGTCCATTTATATTTAAAAAATAATTTAATATTAGATAATGTAATTAGGATATGTAGTTTAAAGGATATTAAGATATTTATGCTCTCTATTGACTTTTGAAAATCTAGCTTAATAAGTGTATGTATGCGAAGCCCTGTTCTTGTCAGAAGCAGAAGATTTTTCAGTAATGGGCATTAAATGGTCTGCTTTAATTTGCCAAAAAAAACATTGAACTCATTCCCCTATTCTTCAAAATACTCCCAGGTTTACTCACCTATAGACGTAGGGTCCGATTTCCTGCATGACCGGCACTCCGCCGGTCAACACTTGGTTCGGATTGGTCAGGTTGAACACCCTCACGGTAAAGTTCATGGGGAATGGCACTTCCTTGAACCTCTCCAACTGTATGGTGTCGTCAATCAGCGTCACCTCCTGAAGCAAACAATACAATCCATTTCAAAAAACCCATGACGATAAATAAATTGTTATCTATAGCTACAGCAGGTAGTCAAAGAGTGCAATGATCGTAATTCAAGATCTCTTCTATGACACCTTTTTTGGGGTCCGTAGTCGACAAGGAACCCTTATAGTTTTGCCATGTCTGTCTGTCTGTCTGTTCGTGGCATAGCTCAGACGTTATTAGCACTAGTAAGCTGAAATTTGGTATGGATAGGCATATTAATCACGCTTAGATTGGCAAAAAAAATCTTTGGGTACTATTCACGCAAAGCGGGGTTGTTTTTTTTTGCCTTGTATCCCATCATGTGGGATATCGTTAGATAGGTCTTTCAAAAATAAAGCAGGTGTGTGAAGATCATTTTCCAATTTAGAGAGCTGTTTGCGAAATAATAACGTGCAATTCATCGTGCGCGACTGGTCAAATAGCCCAAGCCAACGGGTTGCGCACGGATAGTCAAAATTTTACACATCCATGCAAAAGTAACTCGGTCTGTCTGTCTTTCACGCCAAAACTACTGAACCGATTTAAATGAAATTTGGTACACAGATAGTCTAGAGCCGGAGAAAGGACATAGGCTACTTTTTACCCGGGTGGCCGAAGTAGTTCCCTCGGGATGCGGGTGAAAACGCGGGAAACAGCTAGTTGACTATAATTAAGTTTAAAATAACAATCAATGCAAGTGAGTATGAAGTCGGTTAAAGATTACGTTGCGTTATATCTAGTTTGTATTTCACGCTTATTTAATGCCCTTTTTAATAATTAGTTCGTTAATTAATAAGATACGACAGCGGCCCTAATTAGAATCACACGCATATTGGGCATCATATTCCCTATTGTGTCAAATGCCAATATTCTGTATACAACATTGTCTCTTCAGACAATTGGTACATACCTATTCTATGATCTATGTATGTATAGTACCTATTTATGTATATCGCATAGCATTTCGACATTAATTATAACACATGAAAGCCGACGGGAAATCGATATCGGAGTAAGACGAAAATTACACATGTCACCAAATAATTTGATGCACAACGTTTTTTTCCATTGTTTTAGCCTGTGAGTGAGGGCTGCACAATAGAATGCAGTGAACAGCCGGGTCGCTTTTGTCAGGTTACGGTTTATCCGGGCATGTAAACGAAATATAATATTCGATTCCCGACGAGTGCCCGGGGCAGGCTAGTCTTTGTCTGCTAAACGTGGCCGTACCTATGTTTCTGTACTTTTTTTATTTCGTTGCTTTGCACGCAAATCTTCTTATGTATTAGCTAATAGAGTCTTTGTACTTAGTAATTGGATAAGTTGGTTTATAGTTGCAAAAATGGAACCAAAGGAAGGCCATAAACTCGTGCAAAGCATAGTACCTATAACTATCATAATAATCTAGCAACAATATGATAACAGTCTTTCTTTATAACTTTTCCAAATTTCAAGTCGATAGCATGAGTAGTTCCTCAAAAAATAATCAGCTGTGACAGACGGACAGGCAGACGAAGTGAAACCATGAAGGTTTCTTTTACCATTTTTGGTCGGAACCCTAAAAATATGTGTATTCGAGTCTAAGACCACAAGAAGACAAAGATATAATTATAACAATAAATTGAGACAAAATATAAAATCGTTGCTAATTAAGTCATGGTGGCCTAGTGGTTAAGACACCTGCTTCTCTTTTACGAGTGTGCGGGCTCGGAACCTGGCAAGTACCAATGTGACTATTCTAAAGTATACCGTACCTATACCTTAGACGTCCCTGACTAACGGTGAAAGGAAACATCGTGAGGAAACCTGGACTAAAAAGTCTGTAATCACCAATCCGCCTTGAGCAAGCGTGGTGATCAATGCTCATGCTTTCTCTGTATGAGAAGAGGCCTGTGCCCAGAAGTGGGACAATATATAGGCTGATGATGATGATGATGCTAATTAAAGGCGGTAAAAGCGACTAATATGAACAGTTTTTACATCCAGAAGCTCCGACACCTTTCCTATCTAATACATATTATAAATGCGAAAGTACCTCTGTCTGTCAGTTACGCTAATACAATTTAGATGAAATTGGCGGAGATAGAATTAATCTTGCGGGGAAGGACATGCGAATTAGTGAGGATATCTTTGCCTTGAGTCAGGTTCATATATTCATAATATATCAGGTAAATAATATCATTACATAGTATAAAACAAAGTCGCTTTGTCTGTCCCTATATCCCTATGTAGGTATGCTTACATCTTTAAAACTACGCAACGGATTTTGATGCGGTTTTTTTTAATAGATAGAGTGATTCAAGAGAAAGGTTTGAGTACCTATATAATTTGTCAAGTTTTTGTATCCATTAGGTAAAATATCGCGGGCGAAGCCCCTGGCGGGAAGCTAGTTTATGATATAAAGCATCTTCTAAAAATATATGATAGTGCCTTGAAGTTGTTGAAGCAATCAAATGGAACTTGTTTTAAAAAAAATGTAATATTTCAATTTTTCAAATTGCAATATCTGCTTCTGCGTAGTCTACAGGACGTAAGGGGAAAAGCAATATTGCTATGGCGGAATTACTAATACGTCTGTGAGTCAAGTCAATTTATTAAACTCCATCTAGTATGATAGGAATAAGTTCGCTAACTATTTATGGCAGCTGTTTATATCTATGGGAAAAAAATAATAATTGTAGATTTTTCTTATACAAATAAAACTGTCTTTTTAAAGTCGTTCAAAAAGTGCTGATTTTCATCCTATTTGAATTTTGTTTTTTTTTAATTTTATGGTTGGAGGATCTTGTAAAATGAGTGTTGCTAATAAATGCTCCTAATTTACAAAAAGCCCCATCATATGCTAAGAGCTTAGTTAGAGATAGACAGACAACTCCTGGTTGGAATCGTAGCATATTATATATCCACGTACATAAAGTACCTGCCCCGAATTACGAGGCATATTGCGATTGGCTTTTAACAATATAAATTCGCATAGTCCGTCTATACTAATAGCTAAAGTTTAGAGTTTGTTTGATTGTTTAAACCCGCTTCTTTACCTGACAGATTTGAAAAATGCTTCTTGCTTTTCATAACCGTATTGTTGAGAAAGATTAAAGTTATATTAACATCACGCTATTGACAGTTTGCATTAAACTTTTTATCATTTTACGAATATCACAAAACACGATATCAATAATTAGCATACTATCAACATTTTTTAAGTTATCAATGATATAATAATGAAGTAAACATACATTATAAATATTAAGACGATAAACATAAAATAATGGAAAAAAAATACAATTGTATTCTCCATTTTGACAGATCTCGAATGACAGTTCTTCCGTTTCACGTATAAGTAACCTGATATTGTTTTGGTGCAACAAAAGAAAACAAAAACGAAGTAAATAGGCACGGGCAAGGCAAAGAGACGCGGTGAGTTGAGGCCGGGGGCGAGGACTGCCGCGGGCGCATAGCTAATCCTATAGATGAAATATATCGTTTTAATATTTTTATTTTCTTTTACTATGGACTCTCGCAAACGGCCAGGGGTTCGGCGATGGGGAACGCAAAGGCTTAGATGGAATCAAAAAATATTAGAATGCATATGAAGGTTTGCAATCCATATCTATTTTTTTTGCTGCAATCGCTCCACCTCCACGAATTTATTGTCCTGCCAACTTTATAGAACAAATAACCTTTTTATTGTGATGTCGAAATGGAATCCTCATGGAAGCATTACGTACCTGCATCGCAAATATTAAAATCGCTGTACGTACGCCAATGTAAGTTACGCTCAATAATTTCTTGAACATATAATATGTAGTATACATTTTCAGTAATCATGGTATTAAGTCAAGATTTAATCGTAGTTTTATTATACGTCAGTTTTTTAGCACATAAGTATAATTTCGGAAAAATAAAGGTTCATTTTGTTGACTCAACGAGTGTGCGGTGATTGAGCTGGTAAAATATTGTTCGCTGATAAACAGTCCAGCCGTTTTTTTGTAAGTTATAAAAAAATTGAATCAAATAGTAATAGTTGTATTTCCAGCGGTTTCACGTGTATCCTGAGAGAACTAGTTTGCACACCCGGATAAAAAGTTTTATCTTATATTTCCAGGTTATAAACTAACTGTGTACTAAACATCACTACTTTTGAATTGCATTTATCTTCGACACAAGAATAAAAAAAAGCAAACGGGAATAGCTACCAAATAGACTTCCTACCTCACCAAATTTTTTTTAAATTTTTAATCTACATGATCTCCGCATATTATTATTTTAGTAGTAACCATGGAGCTTCTTGCCCGTTCTTCTCCATAGGAAACTACTTTTTGGAATGGGCAATAAATTATTTCTTTTTCAACTTTAAAAAGTGCTTGTTATTAAGCCTAATTGAAATAAATGATTTGAATTGAATTGAATTCATCGAAATCCATTAATTACTTTTTGCATGAAAGAGTAACAAACAAACAAACACACATCATTATATCCTCATAAACTAAGAATTTAAAATAAGTAGCAGGTATTACGTAATAAAAAGTTGCAAATAACTTACAAACGAATAACTTTTCTAAAACCTTTAAAGAAAATTAACTTATTCACTCAACTATTTTTAGTTTTTACCATGAAAATAAATGTAAAACAAAAATTGAGAGACATAATGTATGTCTTACTATTACTGATGGGATATTGAAACTACCATAAATGCTTTAAAGATTATTAAAACGCGGTCGGTAGCCGTCTGCGACACAGGATTATCCTCTCTGAAGCATCTATAACTATGATGACTATATCATGTATGCGAAATACGTATGAAACTAAGTGTATTCTCTTCAATCTACGTGATTGGATCTGACGACTTTCAATCGATTGAATAAGTTAAGCCACAGTTTATTCCTAGATTTGAATCATGCTTTTATGTCCTAGCTGCTGCACCTTTCAATACGATAGTTGCTGTCCCCGCATATTATAAAAGAAAACTGTATAAATCATAGTAATAATATCTTTGTACTTAATTAAGATTCTGTTGTACGTACTAGTCTCTCGAAATTTACAATGCCTGAAAAAGATGCTAAGCTGTACATCCTTACTAATATTATAAATGAGAAAGTAACTCTGTGTGTCGCGCTTTCACGCCAAAAATACTGAACCGATTTAAATGACGTTTAGTACACAGATAGTCTAGAGCCTGAGAAAGGATATTTTTTTACCCGGGTGCGCGAAATAATTCCCTCGGGATCGCTGGTAAGTTATATTGAAAATCTGTTATACCTTAGTATGCAAATAAATAGTTTGAGTTCAATAAAATAAAAGGAGAACTGATACTATTACCTACTACCTACATGGAAGGATCTTCAGCATATATCCCTATACTTTTTGATCGTTTAGAAGAAGAAGAATAGTTTCTACATCACGAACCAAGGAGTCTACAACGCTGGCACAACTTACGCGTGCAATGATGTTCTCAATGATGTCAGGAACAAGCACGAAGCTTATCACGCAGCTGGTGACCACGAGCACGGCGCCCACCACCAGCGTCGACACGCCGCCAATTATCCCGCACATTTTCGCACTCACAATTTCAATAATTATTTTTTTTAAACTGATAATTAGTGTCCGTGCGGCAATCTAGTACGCGCCGACGTTTGTGATCACTATTGACATTGTGCACCACACATTACCTTTGATAACGATTAACAAGATTTGTATTAGCGTTCTTCAATGATAAAGATATCAATAAAAAACCTGAATGCCACAGCTATTTTATTGATATTCTCATTTGTCACTCACTGATTTTCTAACGAAGATTTTGGGTAGGTAAGAAACGAAATTTGGAAATAAATAAAATGTTTGATTAAAAAATGATGTGTTACAAGATTTTCAAAATTTAGTACGTAGAAGAGTGCCAAGTCCCGATAGAACGGTATTGTTAATAAGCGGATGTGTCCTTATTAGTGCTTAAAGTCGGAATGACGGCGAACTGCCCTCAGCAACCCCCTACACGTTACAGTTGCACATCGAAGGCTAGCATACAACAATAATTTTTCTTATTTATTTGCTTTTATAAAGTTACCTAAGGGAACTGAGCTCAAGTCACGTTGGTTCACAACACTGCGGCTAGGATATATTTAGGTTTCTATTTGTTATTTACGTTTAACTTTAAATTGTTAATACCTGGGCTTTGTTGAATTTATTGTTCAGAAATTTCTCGCATATTGGGATAGGTATAGGTAGTTATTAAGCAAAATTTATTATGTACAAAATTTCCAAATCGTTAGTGTTGTTTCCTAATAGTTTGTATCAGGGTGCGTAAAGTTGTTCTTGTAGGATGTGAGTTTTTACTTTAACACTGCTGCTCCTCTCGTGCTGCCTCCCGTGGAAAACCACGGGAGGCAGCTAGTGTTACAGAGTGAACTTTTTACTCTAGTACAAACGTCACAAATATGAAAACTTCGCAGGGTATTTCTTTTTCAGGGTCTCTGTACTGGGGGGCTAGACAAGTGGCAAAAACGCTAGTAGGATAGAAAACAAAATGTATGGGAATGACATTCATTTACGACTAGTTGTCATTCCCATACATTTTGTTTTCTATTCTACTAGCGTTTTTGCCACTTGTCTAACCCCCCTGTTCAGAGTGTATCTATTCTAGATAACATCTCGGGTGACCAGCCTGCTGCCTTCGTTTCATTATGAAATCTCAAGTCTGCGGCACGATATTAAAAAACAATTATAATAATAGTCCTCTCCTTTGCTCTGAATAGGACTGATTTAATGTAGTGTTGGATGCAGAAAGATACACGGGACAATTCACCGAAAAAAATGTTATAAAATATTATTAAATCCTTACAAATAATATGAAATGCTTTGTGCTGAATGACTGACTGACTGATGGGTCAACGCACAGCCTAAACCGCTGATCTTAGAGACCTAAAACTTGGAGGATGTGTTCCTTGTATGACGTAGCCGTATAGGTAAGCCGATAAGAAAGGATTTTCCGAAATTCTTCTTTTCATCTTATTAAGTTCGGCCGCTTTCCCATGAATGTGTTACAGAACTTACAGAGTTACTTTCGCATTTATAATATGAGTAAGGATATAAAGCGTAACCTTTGGGTTTGACTCCTCCTGTTCTGTGGCCGCCTAGGAACGCACTAATGTTATCGTAACGTTATCGTTAATGTAGGTAGATGATTTTCGAATCATAAAATGCACAAATAAAAAACAATTTGCGAGATCCGAAGATATGATTATAGTCATACGTAAGAAGCGACTATATTCCATACAAAAATCACTTTCGATACGAATACTTTTTCGAAAGTGGTTGGTGCTAGGTCCACAGAACATGCGTTCTTGGAGATAAAAATTATTCTGTTGTCCAAAACGTGAAATGAAATGAAATCATTTATTTTGTAACTAGGATATTTAAATCACTTTTACACGTCAATAGTTTTGTTATTATGAGAACGCTGGCGCCGGCATTTCCTAGCTGACTGCCTTTGAGAAGAAATATCTCTTTTCAAGTCCAAACAAACTTGATAATCAGTAGATATCAATGTGAGTGTAATCGCGTAGGCAATGTCTGGAATGGCCTTTTGAAGAAAGATCCACAGCAGATTTGAGTTGACCTGTCCTTACAGACGGCACGCATCAGTCATCGTGTAGCTCAACCACATGTTAGGGAGCTCAACGACCCGTCACACGACGACACCAGATCTGAGGAACATTTACATAGACCAGTTAATAATACTCAAATCCGCCAGACGTGGTCTAATGTGTGTTTTAAGTTTCGTCATAATTTCATTTCGTAGAGATAATTCATAATAGGAAGTGGGAGTGGCATATACCTATATGACATGCGCTGCTGGGCGTTAGTTCCGTCCGTTCTGTCCAGACAAGATCAAAAAGAGCTGATTTCCAGCCAATCCAGATTTGATTTGAAAAAAAAAAAAAACTTATTTCCGTCGTAGCTCACTGCCAGCTAAACAGAAATGGCTTTACAAAAAGAACCCTCATTATAACAGCCTGTTTCTTCATCGAGTTTCTTGGCCTGAAGATATTTACGGAAACTAATAAGTTGTTATTTCTATATTAAGCACAACAATGGAACCTGTTATTCATGTTCAATCGTACCTTGCGACGGAAGTGCGCTCCGCGACCCATCATCATTTGTACAATCATATTTTCTTTATTTATAAGGCATCTTCCTCACACTTTTCCGTTAGACACATTGCAAGATAATATATTTTTTTCGATGGGTATATATATATTTATAGGTATTTCAGGTATTTTTTTCTATTATACAGGTAGGTTCTAGAAGTTTCATCCACATTCTGAGGGTACTACACCAGTACAGAGTTATAAAGTCTTACGTAATAATCCAGGTTGTGAACTACATAATTATGAGTGTAGGTACCAAGATTTTGCGTGAAAAAGTAACTAATATATATATATTATTATACACTAGTGGCCCGCCCCGGCTTCGCACGGGTAGGTAGTCTTTGTTTTTAACCGATTTCAAAATAGGTGGTTCTGTATTTGACCGGTATGTATGTGTTTGTATGTCCCCGATTTTCTCAAAAACTACTGATCTGAATTGGATGAGAGTTGTCGTTCTTCAAATGCATAGTTTTCAAGAAAGGTTTTAGTACAATATATATTATTGGGATCTGTTGAATTTCTTCGTAAATAACCAATGGAACTCTTCAATTACTAATAGCAAAGGAGCCACGATTGCTGCGATCGTATGCCTGTGATTGTTTTCACTGTTCTATAACATAACAACACACCTCTATGCTTTAAAGGAGAAAACAGACATATAGAGTTCACCCTTATTAAAGGTGATGAACATTTGTCTAGACATTAGGATATTGTAATTTATCTAAATTACAAACTGAGCCACTAAAAAGAGAACTGAAAAACTTTTTTTCAAAAAACAACTGGCTTGGAACACAATACAAATTTAAAAATAACTAATAGACATCATTCTAGAAGTCGGTGTCTCCAATTAGGTATTGTGTATTTGCATTCTATTTTTGCAAAAAAAAAATGTTTTATTTTAGGAATGAAAAATCATGTCCCGAGTCTTCCCACTGATTAGGCCCGTCCTAATCCTTACCGGACGGTTAGCCACTTATTGCTCAAAGTCTGCAGGCCGGACCTACAGTGGCCTGGAGTTGATTCCTGGCTCCAAATGTTGATGACGTGACTGGGGCGTGAGATTTGTCTCTCCCTCACGCAACCCGCTATCTCCTTTTCCAGCATGACTGGTTAGCATTAGAAGGTGACTGCTTCCTATTCCCACTCTCTTTGGACCATGGTTTGAACCAGGGCCGAAAGTGAGAGATCGCCGCCGCCCAAGTGGGGCAGACCTCCACCGTATGTTCCACCGTGACCTCCAGGTGATCCTCACAGTGTCGACACCCCGACATTTCCACTCGCTTGATTCGATCCAGGAACCTCCCAAAATAACCGTGTCCAGTGAGAACCTGCGTCAGGCGTAGGCATTGGATCTGCGGTAGGTCAATATGCCGTGGTGCCTCCTTAGCCACTCCGCGAAGAGAGGATTTAACGCCACAACAATCCCCACGCAGGTTCATCCGTGGCCTTATGATTTGTTTATTAGCAAAGGGAATTCTAGATTCTTAATTTCTGAAGTGTGGAATAGAATGAATTCAATGGAAAGCGCAATTTTTTTTTAGTTTATAATTATCCCGCTCTTATGTATGAAAAGAGGCCCTTTTCATACATGGAACGCATGGGCATTAATCACCATGGAATAACATCTACACATTATGACTTGAAAGCGCTTACTTTTAACAAATTCGTAACTTAATTCTTGAAGCCGTTAAGGTGAAAGATATTATAATGTGATATCAACCAAAAAAATAAAAAATAAATAAGTAAATACCAATCTCAAAAAAAGAACAAAAATATGTGGGATTCGAACTCGATGTGACCGATTCGCATGATCATGAAAATACAGCCCCTCCACTACAGCGCTCCTTGACATTTTAGGTAAAATTGACATTCTAATACAACGTGTTTTCAATTTGAATTACTGCTTATCTTCTTTACAAACGGGCGTGATGATTTTCATGTCAAAGATAATAGCGAAAATGCATATAGGTAATTATAAAAACTTGATAGGTCATCCCATTACAAACTTATTTCAATACCTCACTGCTCATTCCCCATAATATTTAGTGTGATGATTTGTAGCCTAAAACTTGAACCGATTCATAACAAACATCTTTGGTGAATTTCAAGTAAAACTGTTCAGACCTTTTGGCGTAAAGCTAAAACAGATTTTATTTTCTTACAAACTTAAAATCATAATTTTTCACCCTAAGGGCTAAAATCTTGAAAAACTGTGAAACACGTGTTTAATTATTTTCATTTTAGAGTGTCCCTACAAAATTTGAGTTTAATCGAATAAGAAATAAAACTTACTCCATACAAACTTTCAACCCTATTTTAATATACTTAGGGTCGGAATTTCCAAAAATCCTTTCTTATTACTTGTCTAGGATATAAAAGGTACCTCCTGTCCAAATTTCATTACTCTAGGTCCAGCCATTTCGGCTCCGCGTTGATGAGTCAGTCATTCAGTGTATGAGGTTGTCATTTTATATAATAGTATAGATACACAGTGGCGGATCCAGGATTTTGGTTTGGGGGGGGCTTGATTCTGGTGAGGGTAGGTTTTATCAAGCGAAGCACTAAAAGAGCACTGAATATTTTATTTTGCTTAACGCATAATAAGTCTCCTTGCTTAGCTTAGGGGGGGCTTGAGCCCCTTATCCCCCCCCACCTGGATCCGCCACTGTACATACAAATACATACATCCTCACAAACTTTCACTTCTATAATTCAAGCAGAATCCACCTATTACGAGTAGATATGTCATATGATTTTCTCTGCGGAAGACTGAAAAACGAATCCAATTTTTTTTCTCTTTAAAAGTACTTGAATTTGTAGTTATTTATAGGCAGTTGTTGTCTCGTCTGTTTGTAAGAAGACGTCTTAACTAAAGAAGCTTAGGTACCTACAACTCAGAGACAATTCTGAAATATTACATTTGTGTTATCTCCCTTCACATCTTACGGCAGAACTAGGTATGGTGAAGTAATAGGCCATAGTTATTAGGCCTAATTGAAATAAATGATTTTAATAATAAATACTGCACCTGCTTTACAATACCTACATTAAGTTATTTCTAAGTAGGAAATTTTCTTCGGGCAGCTTCGGTGCAGCAGTCTAGCTGCTCCGTAAATGGAACCACAACCTATCAGCTTTCCTGACACTTGAGTTTGCAGCACTTATGGCTTTTAACCAACTTCTACTCTTTTTTTCCGTGGGTTGGCACTTTCTTTGCCAAACGTGTTTTTATATTTTTTATAAAAAAATAACTGCAGCGATATACCTACCTACCTAAATAATTGCAAGACACTCCGAATCAACTATCTTTCTCTTAAATAGTTTCGTATCGTATTTTTAATTGTTTTCGCCATTAGATGAAACATCTAAAAATTACAGGAAAATAAAACGATGGATCCGAGTATCATAGTGCTAAACTTATAAGTGAAATTCATATATATTCTGATCCAGCCTGTCCCTTGCTGTCCTCCCCCAGCGACGCCCTAAGCCGAGGCCCGTACCCCAACTAGGGGGTGCCCTTAGCGTGTAGTCGCTTAGTTTTGTAAGTCAAGCCCTGGCTGGAGGCCCTAAATTCATTTAAGGCACTTCACAGGCAAGTCCGGTTAAGCAGTCGACAACCTTCTAGGTTGACCTGCGAGATGCCATTAAAAAAAATATATATAAGTGAAATTCCTTCACAGACATACTTAATTATGCGCTCGTAAAAACAGTTGGAATTTTCTGCGTAGGTAGGTATAGGTATTTTTTGTTTAAAATAAACAATTGTACTTTATTTTCTTATAGACAATAGACCTTCATCAGAAAATAAAAACAAAAATGTCGCCTTCCAAATTCCGTGAAATACACAATTCAGTCCATCCCACCTTTTAACAAAATATCTGCCTCGTTTATTTTCACCTAAGTGTACCGTCAGTTACGACGTAGAATCGACCTGTATCTAACTAAGCATTTTCAAACACGCTGTAACTTTACTTTTTAGGAAACTAACCGTGGGTTGCATAATGACTAGAAAAGTAAGTATTCTTTTTTTTTGGCATCTCGCAGACCCAGCAGGTCGTCGTCTGCGGAACCAGATTTGCAAATACTTACCTAAATACTAATATTAATACTCCGATTGGTGCATTCTCACGGCGGGTGTACCTCAGGGTGGCGTTCTCTCTCCTCTTCTCTTTTCTATTTTCATTAACACTGTTACCACAGTCATTTCCTGCAACTTCCATCTCTATGCTGACGATCTGCAGCTTTATAGTCATTTTTTGGCGCATGATGCGAGAGGTGCCATGGCAGCCATGAATCGTCAGCTAAACTTGGTTGGTGATTGGGCGCGGTCGTTTGGGCTACATATCAACCTAAGTAAATCACAAGCCATGATCATCGGTGTCAGAAACATTCGGAACAGACTCGATATGAACTCTTTATCTCCACTCAGCCTAAATGGAGTTGAAATTAAAATATCTAATACGGCTAAAAACCTTGGGGTGATCATTGACTCGAACCTATCGTAGGCTGCTCAAGTTGCTGAAGTAAGTCGCAAAGTTCACTACAGTTTTCACTCGCTTAAATGCCTCCAGAACTTCTTGCCTTTGAAAACCAAAATCTCCTTAGCTCAAACTCTTATTCAGCCCATCATTGACTACGCCGATGCATGTTATTTGGATGCCACCGAGGAGCTCTTAAATAAGCTTGAGCGTTTGCAAAATATCAGTATTCGTTTCATTTTTAACCTAAAAAAGTATGATCACGTCTCCAGCTTTCGCAACGATCTCAAGTGGCTCCCTATTCGACTTCGCCGGAACTCTCGGATCCTGTGTCTGCTATTTAATATCCTTCACAACCCTAAATTGCCTTTGTACCTGCGGGAACGTTTTTCCTTCTCTCGCTCTATTGACGCGCCCTGCAGGTCGCATCTTAGAACCTTATTAAAATTCCCTTCCCACTCTACTGACTACTATTCATATTCGTTTACAGTTCATGCTGTTCGGCTGTGGAATGCTCTTCCTCCTGACATTAGAGATTGCCAAACTATTGGACTATTTAAAAGAAGACTGAAAGAACACTATCTTTCCATTCCGTCATAGTTGCATGTATTTATTTATTTCGATATTTATTATGTATGTGTGTATGTATGTATGTATATGTATGTATGTATATTTGTATGTATATATATATAATGAAATGCGTTGCTTCTGAAAATCAAAAGAAACAACATTTAATGTTCATATTTTTGATTAAATAAAATATTATAACTATTAAATTTATGTTGACACATCAGTTGTCACAAATCAGAATATTCTAAATTACAAAAGAACGGCCTCCTGAATAAAAGAGGTCGTTCAAAATAGAATGCATTGAATTAATGTAGCGATTTACATTACATCTCCCCCCCTCGGAGAGAAATAATTGCGATTCGTAGTGCACGCAATTTTTCACTTACACACCAATTACTGGTGATAGTTTTGTAATATGGTAGAGGTTTGATTCTACTTTCTTGTGTCCGGTATCAACTTCATAGATCGAATTTGAAATCTTCTTCAAAATTGTGTATGGTCCAATCCTCAATTGATCCATTTTCTTTCTATTTATTCGATTTCCATTTTCGACGTAGACTTTGTCTCCTATTTCAAATTTGTATTCTTCTCTATGATGGTCAAATAATCTTTTATTGATATTGTGAGATTTAATTGTATTTTCAAATGCTAGTTTTCTGTCTCTTTTCAGATCTTCGTATGTGCATCTTAATTTCAATTCTTGTGGTAAAACATTCACATTTTCGCCTTCCAAAAGGTATCTTGGAGCAAATTTTGTGACTGTATGTTCCGTTTCATTGTATTTTCCTACACATTTTTGTGCAATAGTAGTCCATGCTATTTTCTTATCTCTTTCATTTAATTTGCATCTTATTTTATTGACTAAAGTTTGATTTAGCCTTTCATTTAGCCCATTTGAAAATGGTGCATCAACAGCTGTAAAGATTATTTCTATATTCTTCTTTTTTAAATACTCTTTAAATTCTTTAGAATTTATGCCAGGGTATTGATCTGTTAATATCATGTCAATATTGTAGCTTTGTGTCACATTGTTTATTAGATTAATAAAATCATTGGAGTTTTGATTCCTTGATGTGGAAATATAAGCATATCTCGTGAAATGGTCAACCAGTAGATGTAAGTATTTTTTAGTTGACCTTGACCCTCCAAAGCCTCCAATGGTATCTATAGATACAATCTCGAATGGGCGTGTTGCTGGACCCAAATGTGACATTAAGCCATATTTTGGTTTTCTTCTTGACTTGTTTCTTATGCAAATTCCGCATTCGTCGCAAACTCGTTTGATGTTTGCAATAATATTTTTTGCTGTGTAAAATGGAGTAATTTTATTTGCCATCTGAGTTCTTCCAATGTGGCAGTAAGTAACATGGACATCTTTAATTAGAGTTTCGCTTAGTTCTTCTGATAGTATAATTTTTCTTCTTCCTTTATTCTTTTTGTAGTAAATTTCATTCTCCAATATTAGTTTGTTTTTAACATTTTGGATGTTTAAATTTGTATATTGGTCACGTTTTATATCATCTAGACTTATTAAATTTACTACTTTTAGAAAGTCATCTATATTATCATTTGGTTCTAGAACGGGATTTCTGCTTAAACAGTCTGCTTCTTGATTAAATTTTCCGGGGTTATATTTAATTATAAAATTGTACTGTGATAAATAGTAAGTCAAGTCTCCCAGCTCCTCATCAGTTCTTGCCTTGATGTTCATATTTTCTAAAGGTTTGTGGTCTGAATACACAACAAATTCCTTTCCCATTAGCCAATGTTGCCAATACTTTACCGCTTCTTTTATGGCCAGGCATTCTAGATATATTGCTTTCTTCTTCTTTTGGGATACAGTCAATTTTTTTGAAAAATATGCAACTGGTCTACTGTTTCCATTTTCATCTTCTTGTTTCAATACTGCTCCCACTCCTTTGATACTAGCGTCCGTATAAATATTTATCGGTAAGTCTGGATCAAAAATTTTTAGTATTGGTTTTGAGCATAGCATTGATTTTATTTTATCAAATGATTTCTGACAATCTGCAGACCATATGAATTTCACGTCTTTCCTTAATAAATTGTGTAAAGGGTCCAGAATAATTGCACTGTGTGGCACAAATTTATGGTGAAAATTGATTTTTCCTAGGAACTGACGTATATTTTTTTTGTTTCTGGAATCGGAAAGTTTTTGACAGCAGTTAAATAATCTTTTAAAGGTCTGACTGAATTATTTTCTATTATATGGCCCAAGTATTTGGCATCATGATTTGCAAAAGAACACTTCGAAAATTTTAGTCTAAAGCCTTCTGTTTGTATTGCTTCCATTAATTTTGATAAATGTTCCTTATGTTCTTCAAAAGTTTTTGAGAAAATCAAGATGTCATCTATAAAATTTACTGCAAAATTAGA
This sequence comes from Pyrrhia umbra, assembly GCA_963891755.1. Lineage (NCBI taxonomy): Eukaryota > Metazoa > Arthropoda > Insecta > Lepidoptera > Noctuidae > Pyrrhia > Pyrrhia umbra. The sequence continues at coordinate 889,098 of OY982916.1, read as the reverse complement.
GAGTTTATATTTTCTAATAATGTTGCTCAATATTCTTTGGAAAATAGCTGGAGCTGTCTTCAGTCCAAATGGAAGGCATGTCCATTGGAAATGGCCTTCTTGTGTTACAAACGCAGTTTTGTATCTATCTTGAATTTTCAAAGGAATAGACCAAAATGCTGAATTTACATCTAAAGTCGAAAAATATTTGCAGTTTACAGTTTTCACCATTAGATCTTCGATTAACGGAAAAGGTTGTGATTGGGGAACCACAATTTTGTTTAACTCTCTAAAGTCTATACATAACCTTGACTTCCTGTTATCTTCTTTTTTATACGCCAGAGTTACTGGAGCAGCAAATGGGCTGTAAGATTCCTCGATTAAATTCTTCTTTAATAGTTTCGATATTTGACTTTCTATTTCTCTTCTATCTTCGACCGTACATCTGTATGGACGTTTATAACAGTATTTATCTACCATCAAGTCAATATGAGCTTCATAATCTCTTACAGTGCCAACATCATATTTGTCTCTAGCAAAAACTTCTTTGTATTTTTCTACCAATTTATCAATTTCTGATTGTTGGTATAAATCTTGAAAGTTTACTATCATTTCAAATTCTTCCGTATTTATATGTTCATTGAAGTTTATTTTAATTTTTTGTTTAATTCCTTCTTTATCTCTGGTATCTAATATTTCAGAACTCTTAACATTTTCTAAATTTGAATTATCATTTGTTTCGTAGATATTGTTTTTAATATTTTCTTCATTTAAATAAATTTTCTGTTCCTTTGGATGGTATTGTCTAATCTCTAATTCTTCATTTTGTATTAACTTGAAGTTTTTGATGCAATCCAATCCAATTAGAAAATCATAATTAAAATTTTCATTATCTACTACAAAAATATCCATATTTTTTTCAATGTTATAGATTCTTATTTTTAATGTTATCATACCTTTCGTTTTTTTCTAACCATTAATAGTCCTTAAGTTTACCGCTTGTATACCGTTTTTACTTCTTTGTGGTAACTTCAATAATTTAGCATTTATTAATGACACATTTGAACCTGAGTCATAAATTCCAGAAACTTCCAAAGTGTCATTTAACAGTAACTTTATGCTTATTAATGGTGAAATCTCTAGTTTTTTGGATCCTTCTCATTGAGTTCAATTTCCAATTCCGAATTATTTACTGATCTAACAGCTGCTTTTTGATTTTTAATTTTAAACCAGCAATTAGCCTCAGGATGGTAACGTTTCCCTTTTTTCTCATTGATACAAATTGGGCATGGTGTTTTATCCTCACGATTTTTGAATTTAGTGTCAGAATTACCAGGCATTTTTCCATATTTCGTCTCAACAAGATGTTCCAATTTTCCTATTTCATTGTAAAGGTCTTCAGTTTCTTTTAAGTTTTCTCTATCAATTTTATCACCCACATAGTTAGGTAAGCCCGACGCTATAAGGTCTATGAGTGTCCCAGTATCAATTGATTTTCTTACTTCCAATAATAATTTCTCTTTTTTTAAAGCATATTCAAGCAATGAACCTGCTTGATATTTAAAGCCAAGAGCATATCTAATTGGAGACCAACCTTTGTTTGCAAATGTCTCACAAAAATGTTTTTCCCATTTGTTCCATTCTGATTCCACTGTAAACTTTATTAACATGCAGCTGTACCAATGCACACTGGAACCTTCCAAAAATTGTTTTAGTATTTCAATTTTATTCTTATCTTCAACAACTTGGAAGCGTTCACATTCCTTATCAAAATCCTTAATCCACTGCCAAGCATTTGAATTTCTGCCTGTGAATTTCTCAATCATGAAACCCTTTGCAATTTTCCCTAAGTTTTTACTTTTAGATATTTTATGCTTTTCTTCGAGTAACTTCTCTAACAGCTCTTCTATCTTCTGATTTGAGCCACTAGGTATAGATTCAGCACTATCTGTTTTCTCCAAAATTTCTTCTAGGTAAAAATCATTAAACTGCAGGTTTAGTTCTTCATCTAAATATGTTTTTGATATTTCCTCAGTTAAGGTAATCCATATCTTTCTAGTTTGGTATCTTTTACTGAATGATTTTTTTATCTTACCATAGTTCGGAGTGCTCATAATCGATGGATGTAGATTTACTGGCTGGTACTCTGATGGTATTTCAAATCTCTGTCCATTAAGTGTGGATATAGAGGTAACACATATGATGTTTGATTTTCCATCAGTTGATGGTTTCACAGCAAAATCAAATCTTAATTTTTCCATTTTGTTTTATAATATTTTAGAAAAAAAATGTTGTTTTATAATGAAATGCGTTGCTTCTGAAAATCAAAAGAAACAACATTTAATGTTCATATTTTTGATTAAATAAAATATTATAACTATTAAATTTATGTTGACACATCAGTTGTCACAAATCAGAATATTCTAAATTACAAAAGAACGGCCTCCTGAATAAAAGAGGTCGTTCAAAATAGAATGCATTGAATTAATGTAGCGATTTACATTACATATATTATTTATCTTCTTTGTATTTATATTAATGTTGTGTGTAACTTGTGGTTATTTATTTCTTTTCTCCTTAACGCACTTGTCTACATCTCTTTTATTGTTATTCTCCTACCGCAGGTATGCTGGAAGAGATTTCTTTAGAAATAAGCATTACCTTTGTATATTATTTTCTTTCCTTTTCTTTTTCTCCTTCGATATGTGTGTACATAAATAGTAAATAAATAAATAAAAAAATAAATATCTTTATACCCTATGTAGGTATACTTCTACCCCCTACTATCAAAAGCCCTAACTCTAACAGCCGGTTGCACCCGGTACATCCGGATTGCCAGATATTTTAATCATTTTTTTTCGCTTATTTTTTTATTATGAGACTTCTTGAGTTAAAATCGTAGGTATACCATATATCAATCCTACATATATAAAAGAAGAAACTGAATGACTGACTGATCGATCAATGCAAAGCTGAAACCGCTGGTTCTAGAAGCATGCAATTCTGCACAAATGTTCCTTAAATTATATAAGTATGAACTCAGAACGGATTTTTCTAAATTCATCTCCTTAGGGTTTAAAATAAGGGATGAAAGTCCGCGGGAATCAGCTAGTAGATATATGTATAAGTCTTAATGCTTTAATGGAATTTCTCAATTTGCTAAGATTTTTTTACGCAGGTACTCGTAGGTACTTTTTAAATTTTTACTGTCTATCAATATAACAGATATCATTTTTCCCATTTTACATAATATAGTTTAAAGATTTATCGATCTTGGCGAGTCGGTCCTCAAGCACGAGTATACAGGTTCTAAAATTAGCAATACCAATATTTTTGCAGACATATTATTTTCACTTGTACTTTCCAGTCTATTTATACCCAAACATATTGAAGTGAAATTATAAGAAAATATAATAAATAAATATTTCTAGGAATATTTATAGAAAAAGCCGTCATTTTTTACTTGTTGATTTTGAACAGACTGCTTTTGGTATAATAAGCCCACACTTTTCTTTTATAGTCGGTGGCAGAAAATAACAACGCGACTCGTGGAAGATTTTCTCCTCTATAAATGGTTCATATTTGAAGTACGTAAGCAGACAACATTTTCCAAGCGTTTCTTAGGCAACGCCCACGCTTAACGCTTCTTATTTCTTTGTATGCTCGTCGTCATTAGGTCTCTAGTACCCACATAATTCCTCCTTTATTCGAAGCTATGTTTAGACGACAGATATTCCGACGGAAATGTCTATTGTTCACACTTCACCAGATTGTTAGTGTTGGCGCTGTCGCGACACTTTATTATCGTGCCATAATAATAGACACTCCTGTCTGTTTGGTCGCTAGGACACTGACCGTCTTACTACACATAGGTACAAATTACCAATTTTATAACCATGTAAGACGTCTTCGAAATATTCTGGTATTGTGTTAATTAAAGTAACTTATCTTTGGATTAAACTTACTTAAAACATCCAGGCAGGATGCATGATTCACAAAAAATAAATCTCCATTTATTTTTCCTCACAAACACTACTAGAGGTCTGGAGACCGTCGCGAATTGGAATAGTTGAATTTTGGTTTGATATTAATTGGTCTTGATTCCCATTGTTGCATTGTCAGGCTCGTGAGGCTTACGCCTTCATCCCTTTAGAACAATGCAGCGGAAATAGAACGGTAATTTAATCCGACATGCGTCAATACCAATGCCGTTTCGCCTCTCTGAGGCCACGGTGAGTGCTAACTAGATTCGTATGCAACGTTACATCATTATGTTCTTACATTACCATATATTCTCACTTTCAGTTTTCATTTTAAATGGAAGAATAAAATGTATATCTGGGCGCATTGATAACTTTTGTACAAAAAAACACAGTTACTTTAAATCTAGCTACCTACCCCCTCTTTCGAACGATCTTGAGATCGACTTCCAGTCTAACCAGATACAGCTGAATATCTACAAGTATCTTACATGGAGTGGTATGGTAACATTACAAGAATGGTTGGCAAAATTTCAGGTTTCTTACTCCCCATATGGGGTGAGTCTACAAATGCCATCCTGAATCAACGAAAGATGAAAAGATCTTTGTCACAATGAAAACCTTTTTGCAAAATTATTAACTACTTGCTGTTTTTCGTGTTCTCACCCGGCGTATTAGAGAAAACGTATATCAAATTACATTTAAATCGGTTAAGCCATTTTAGCGTAACTAACAGAAAGTCATATCTCACTTATAACATTAGTAAAGATTTCCAGTGATAGGACACTATATCTATATAGCTACATATATTACGTTCGTGAGAGACCAATGCGATTTACGTCACGTATCGTCAGGTAGTAATTATATTTAATGTTGTCGCCGGAGCTGTCTGGTGGAATCCTATGCAGCTGCAAAGCCTACGTAATCCACTCAGAGTCCAACCAATTTGGGCGGCGCTGATAAAATACGGCAGACAAAGCTCTTAGCGGCTCACAGTAACAGAATTCACTTTCATGCCATCTGTTTCAGTTGAGATTTAATTTACTGTATAAAATAATTAATAGTCTGTCGGTTATGTTGTCAAAAAATTCACGATTGACTTATTTTGGTTGGACGCGCGGTGCATAAGTGAGCCTTTTTCACAATTTCACTATAACATATTTAGACTGTTGAGGTTTTCTAGTGTTTAGCTTTAATTTTGATCGATCAGAATTAATTAATTAAAATTAAAAACTGCCAAGTGTGATTCGGACTCTCTTTCCTTCTTTTCTCATCTGCTTATGACGATTGAAATCAATCAATCCCCCGACTTAAACAGAAGTCGTTCAAAAACTGGTAGTTGAAAGTCAAACTAGAAATGATAAAAGCGTTTGTTTTTTTAATTTTCGGTACGGAACCCTCAAACTGAACTTAGATGATAAGATAAAGGTAGGTATATTTTAATTGACCGTCTTCGGTTACAGAGTGACGTATTGTATGTAGTTTTTGATAGGTAATATTTTGTATCGTCATGATTACATCGTAATTTTACAATTTAACCATAGGTACGATTTTTGCTAGTTGCTACTGCAAAGGGATCTAGTCTGAGTAAAAAATATCTGTATGTTCTTTTACGTTAATGCAGTGGGATCTAGTTAGGTAGGTACATGAGTAAAAATATCCATGTTTTTTTTTCGTTATCATTAGTTCTGTATTGAAGCACAAATGATGAGAAGTGACAACTAATAATAAGTCTAAAGTATGTACTTACACAACATCGTCGTGGGGTCCGAATGCTCACCTTTTATTTAAAGAAATATCCAGGCGGCTGATTGACGCTTCTCGAGACCCAAAGGCTGGCTGCTACTTTGGCCAAAGAATAAGCATAGCTATCCAACGTGGCAATGCAGCCAGCCTCTTGGGTACGCTCCCAGTTGACCGCGATGAGGAGGATTTTTGGCGGCCTGTATGAGTCAATAGTTTTCCATGTATAATATTTTTTTATCTATAATAAGTTTTGTTGTTAATATGTAGAATTAAATATTTATTCTGCTCAAATAAATCTAGAAAGAAAAAATTCTTACACATCATTAGATAGAGCAACAGGTATTTGACCGTACCAACTTTAATAAATATCAGTTCTTAACATTCTTATCCGTAAAAACTAGGCACCTAGATAGGAGACTATACCAAAATAGCAGATTCCTCCGAGTGAAGTCCTAACTCACCTATATCCTTAACTTTCTACCAAATATTAAAAATGCGAAAGTGACTTTGTTTGTTTGTAAAGCCGTCACGGTAAAATGGCTCAACCGATTTGGATGGATTTTGGTATAGAAATATCTTGCACCCTGGGGAAGGTAGTGAGATACTTGTTATCCCGGTGTTTTAAATAGTTCCCCCAGGACGCGAGTAAAACCGCGGGAAACAATTAGTGTGTTTATAAAGGTATGCAAAGATGTACTTATTATTTAGATTTTTACGACGACCCTTCACTACGTATTATTTAGATTATCATTTTGCAGAAAACTACATCATCTGCCAAGCCTTTTCCTAACTATGTTGGGGCCGACTTCCAGTCTAAAAGCAGCTGAGTACCAGAGTTTTTACATGGAGCGGTTGCCTATCAGAACTCCATAACCCAGTTACAGTAAGTGTGGTTGTCAGACTTTCTGGCTTCTTCGTCGAAGATCGACAAATGAAAACCGTGACCAAAGGCTAAACGTGTTTTCCAAGGTACGTAGGAGCCTCGTTGTGAAAAAGATAATCACCCATCCAGGGACCGACCACGCCAAGCGCAGCTTAACTCTTTGATCTATCAACCCGTGCGCCTCTTACTTAGCCACGAGCTCCTCAACAAAGTTAACATACACATTCGCAGGTACCTAAATAAAGTGTTGCATAATTCTATTCGGAGATAGGTACCTAGTTTTAATTGCTAAAAACACATGACAGTCGTAAGCTAGATAATGGTGTGGATGAACGCTTAAGATAAATGTGTTTATTTCATAATTAATCCAATCTATAATCACTTGACGATAACGAATATAAATACTGTGATAAAAGATATGTGCTGTTACTTTTCAGATAGCGAATTAATCTTTATAAAGAATTTAATTTTATTGGCCTAGATACTGTAATCAATCATCTAGATTCTAGCACCAAGGCGAGAGATAAAAGTGCGGTGGCCGAGTCTCTAGTTGCTTAGTGCATTGGAGAACATTGTTATGTACTCAAAACTTAAACCATTAGCACATCTATATACTGACAAAGAAACTTGACTTATCAAAGATACTTCCCTTGTACCTTACATGATAAATGTAGGAATACGTTTAATAATTTTACAGGTACAGTCGTAATGATTTTGTAGATACGTCTTGCATAACCATTGCTTGCTCTAACACTAATTAGAATGTTGCATTCCGAGTAAGACGCGGAATACCTTCGTTTGACCTGAGAGTTAATTTGTTTTACCGACTTGCATTCGTGTTACCTACATAAGTATAAAGTTGTGTGCTGAAATAGTTTGAATAAATATAATTTCGGCTCTTTATAAACAACGGTGATTTAGTGGTCAAACGCAAGCCTAAGAATAATTTTAATAATATAATAATAATAATAAAGAATTTATTTTCAAAAGTATGAGTACATGTTAACTTAAATACTACGGCATAAGTAATAGATAACAATATCATTGTGGATGGCGGAGCAGAACCCAGTTCCATGCTAGGAATAAACCTGTGTTACGGACACTGGGGACCGCTCCACTACCTCACTAGAAAACATTGCTTCAGACGTCCGTAGTAAAAAATTATTGAGTTGCTGAATTCCCAAATTTAGGCATGCCTGTATATAGGGAATCCAGTTAAAATTAAATACTAAAATACAAAAAAAAAGAAGTAAAAAAAGGATGAGTGTGCCAGTGTGCCACATTCACGACTTGCAAGGGTGTGTTTTTGTCTATGAGATGGTGGGTGCTGGTGAGGGTGTGGTGATATGAGTGTGTTTGTGTTACGTTATGTATGATAGACGACTATTTATCAAATTAGGCTATTATTTAAAGTAAAGGGCGCGTTTTTGTTTTTGTTTTGTAAAATTAAATTAATTTTATTGCTTTATCCTTTTTTATTTGTGTTGATTAAGAAGGTTCTCAGTAGCTGCGTAATTTAGTTTTTTAAGCCAAAGTTTTAATTTTCTTTTTGACTCCATTTTTCTTAAGGGGTACAGGTTCAAAATTTTGTTAATTTTATTGTATAGGATACCACTCATAACTTTGTAATGCCGTTTAGCCATTGTCGTTTCATTTTAAAAAATCTACCCTATTCGCGTTACTGAAATTTCAACACTAGTTACCAACTTTAAGGTATTGGTTGTTACCGTCACTTATTCAATATACCTATTAAAATCGGATTACTCTACAGAAAGGTAGGTACAGTGATACAATTTATAAAATATAGGTACCTACCTACAGGTTCCTATTGTCGAATTGAAAACCTCATTCATTAATGAATGATTTTGATTATTTTGTTGTTTATCAGGCAGTTATCATCATCAGTAGATATCTTGAATAAGCACCTCTATGTACTTACATAACAACGTAATTTCGTTTGCCAGCGCTATTTGTATCAAGATGAAAGAAAGTAGGGCCTAAAGATACAACTCACTTCGTAGCAAAGTCCGTCGCTACGCGGTTACGAACTGGCTACGCAAAAAAAAACATACAATACAAATTAACACCCAATGTATTCCCTAAAACGTTTGTAATATGAATTTAAGTTTTAAGCTTTAGGTAAGCTACTTATCAAACAAAACGAGGATTATATGAAGCATGTTTTACTCGCACATTTGTAGCTATTTATTTTAATTCGTCATTAATATTGGATCCAAAATATAGTTGCGGTATATTACAAAAATTGTATTTGTGTGTAGCTACAGCGAATCTTTGAAATAACAGTTACGACCAATACCGAACTAATTGCCACCCACTCACCCTGCGATCCCACCTGCACGCTGACACCCCACACCTGGCTGCCGCTGCATCCGAGTCGCATTTCCCAGCATAATGAGAGTTTTTGCTATAGCAACAGGCGAAATAACTTCTTAGCAACGTCAATATCATGTATGCGAAGATATCTGTACTCTATTAATATTACAATAAAGTACATTTTTATCATGAACTTCTCTATTTGTTATTTGGTTTGTATAACTGGATAGCATACCTTAAATTACATATATAATTTTCTTAGCTTATACTAATGTAACCGAGTCATTGTGAATACCGTTTATTTTTGGTAAAGAGTACCCATGAGTTTCTTGGCGGTCCATCTCCATAAGACCTACCCAAACCATGCACTAGTGTGACTTTTCATAATTGCCTGCAAAGGCCTATAAAAAAAATATATACTTTTCACTTTTACTAAATCTATAGGTGTATATACGTGAAGCGAACACTTATCCCTTTTTTGAGAATATTACGCGCATCAGGAGGCGACTGAATTTTGGCATAGTTAAAACTCCTAAGGAGAAGAAGGGCACAAGCTAATCTATACTAATATAATAAAGCTGAAGACTTTGTTTCTTCGTTTATTTGAACACGCTAATCTCAGGAACTACTGGACCGATTTAAAAAATTCTTTCAGTGTTAAATAGCCCATTTATCGAGGAAGGCTAAAATCAAGAGCGGAGCATCAATGAAGAATGCTTCAAAATCGGTGGTTAAAGTTAGCGATAGCCCAAAGCTACTATTCCACGCGGGCGAAGTCGCGGGCAGAAGCTAGTAAAAATATGGTAATTTCGACCAGTAGGCGAAAAGTAGTTATTACCTATATAAATGCCATTTATAAGGTAAATCATAAGACAAGACAATATTTAAACAGCTTTGAAAGACATTGTATTTAAAAGGGAGCGATCTGTGTCATGTCAGTATTGCTGATAAAATTAATAAGTCAAATAAATGCAAGAAATGTATTATAAATATATTTCTGTAAATAAAAATAAATAGGAAACAGTAATACCTATGCCATTATACCTAGGTGGTACGTAAAATAATAAAGGAGCATTATTCTACACAAACTTCCAGTAGATTTTTGCCCTGTGGCGCCATCTATGTCATTTGATTGTAACTAGCGTTTCCGAATGGCAGAGCTAGATGTAAGTTCAAATTGTTGAAACTAAGTAGTAAGGTTAGGTTAGCTGAAAATTATATAATTTATTCTTCATTTAAACCTACTTATTAAAATATAAAGAAAACATAATTATTAACTCGTAATTGGAATTGTCTTCTAAATGTAACTAATTATTCAAAAATACATTGAACATATTTATTAATACCTTTACCGCTTCCCCTTAAATTACCTACCTAAACTACTTACTGTGTAGTACCTACCAGTTATAGGCGTCGGCCTAAGGTAGGCGTCGGCCTAAGGTATGCGTAGGCCTAAGGTAGGCGTCGGCCTATGCTAGGCGTCGTCCTAGGGTAGGCGTCGGCTTATGCTAGGTGTTGGCATAGAGTAGGCGTCGGCCAAAGGTAGGCGTCGGTCTAAGGTAGGCGTCGGCCTATGCCAGGCGTCGGGCTATGCTAGGTGTCGGCCAAAGGAAGGCGTCGGTCTAAGCTAGGCGTCGGCCTATGCCAGGCGTCGGGCTATGCTAGGTGTCGGCCAAAGGAAGGCGTCGGTCTAAGGTAGGCGTCGTCCTAGGGCAGGCGTCGGCCTAAGGTAGGCGTCGTCTTAGGGTAGGCGTCGGCGCAAGGCAGGCGTCGACCTAAGGCAGGCGTCGGCCTAAGGTAGACGTCGGCCTAAGCTAGGCGTCGGCCTAAGATAGGCGTCGGCCTAAGGTAAACGTTGGCCTAAGCTAGGCGTTGGCCTAAGATAGGCGTCGGCCTAAGCTAGGCGTCGGCCTAAGCTAGGCGTCGGCCTAAGCTAGGCGTCGGCCTAAGCTAGGCGTCGGCCTAAGCTAGGCGTCGGCCTATGCTAGGCGTCGGCCTAAGGCAGGCGTCGGCCTAGGCTAGACGTCGGCATAGAGTAGGCGTCGGCCTATGCTAGGCGGCCTGACACGCTCTTGACAGGTTTTATCCAAAAAGCAGTGGTTCACATTCCTGGATTATACAATGTCTTTGTAGAGTCTGTCATCATTGTCTGACGCATAAGAATCAAACAGAGATCATCATCTGCCTAGCTAAAGCTGCTAGCTTCCCAACTATATCGGGGTCGGCTTCCAGTCTAATCAGATGCAACCCAGTATCAGTTTTTTACATGGAGCTACTGTCTTTTACCTGCCTTTCCACTACCAATGATCTACAAATGACAGGCGCGATCAATGACATAACGTATGCTAATGCTGTTCGATCTGCTGTGTAAAGGAACCATCCTACACCGCCTCACACACACCACTTATTTTCTGCTGATCTACGTACTCACCTTCTGTTCTAGCCTACATGTGAAACATGCTCATGCCTTCTTTGTATGAGATGCATGCTCATGCCTTGACATAAGTGTGATAGTAAATAGACACATGATGTGATGTACAAATGCCTGTTTCTTCCCAGCATTCTACCTACTTGATTCTAGAATAGATCCTGGGACAGGATCATGAGCCCACTGCATGTACAACGTCACAGGGAAATTTTTAATTCGTAGTTGCGTTTTAGGAACAGGTAAATGGAATATAAAATAGAACACATATTTGTAGTGATTTAGTTTATTCAAGGTAGTTCTATTACATTTGGTAATTGACTGAAATTGATAGATCCAATAAATGCAAAAACAAATGTAATCACCCAAAGAGCATGACATCGTGTAAAATATTTATTTTATTTATATACGGAACCAAATTAATTGATTAAAACTAATTATAAACAATCAGTCATAATTTTCCGTTACGATTCCCTCTCATGCGAGATCATATTTTTACTGTGCACCTATAAAACTATTGAACTATGATTATGATTTGACATCGATTAAAAAACTTTTTCTATCGACATCGCACTTATCGACACAGCATACAGTAACAACATGACCTCGAGAACAATCAGTACTATCGACTGAGATCACTTCGTATGAAGTTTACAATGGTCTAAGCACACTATCCTATATAAAAATATTCCACCAATTCCCTCACGTAAGATTCAGTTTGTGTCGTTGATATTGCTCTAAAGAACTGAATTTATAAGCAACGCATGCACACCTACATTTTCAGTTTTCCAATTTATTTTAATCTAAACTATATTTTGTTTAGTTCACAAATAAACATACAGCCAGATGCACCAAAATAATATGCCGTTACCTATTCTTGAAACGGAAGAACTGTCAAATCAAGATCTGTCAAAATGGAGGATAACATTGAATAATTTTGCTATTATTTTAAGTTTTTCTTGTAAGTATTTATGTTATAATGTTCACTTAATTATTATATCTATGTATTGTTATCATAAAAAATATTACAAGTATGCTAATTATCATTTTTATCATGTTTTGTGATATTCATAAAAGTATAAATGATAAAAAGTTTGGTGCGACCGGCTGTTTGTCTCACTATCAAGCTTGAATCTTCGCGAATTGGTCGAAAAACAATTGACACTTAAAACAACTTAAAGAATTACTTAATAACATAATTTTCAACAAAACATAATTCTTTGTATGGAAATGAAGCGTAGGTTAGACATACATTGTTACACCGAGTTGCCATTGCACTAATAAACATTGTTTAAACAAATTACTTTAGAAATAACACCCGTATCTAAACTGTTTGATATCGTAACTTCTGAGTGATAGTTAATGTATACAAGTTTTTCTTTACACATATAAAGTTTAAACAATGTTTATAAGTAGATACATAACCTTTTGAACGCCACCGTATGCTATAGCCAAAAATTAAATATCTTTTTTAGCCAAGACAGCAATGATCGGGTTAATGTCCTTAGTGTTTTTAATTTAAACAGTGGCCAATAACCAACACTAACGGCAGGTATTAAAATCCAGTAAGATGCATGTATACAAGCTGCTACCAGCGATTTCACCCGAATCCTGAAGGAACTACTCGCACACCAGTATAAAAAGTATCCTGAGTTAATCCAGGTTATAAAGTATGTTTGTACCAAATTTCATCAAATCCTTTCAGTATTTTTTGCAATTTTTGAAAGAGTAACAAGCATACATACATTGACACGAACTTTCGAATTTTAGTATATAAGAAGTTTGTACAGTGGCGCTCAAAAGGCCATATTCAATGTCACGTCAAAATTTATTACATATTATTATTTTATGTTTAAATAAGTGTTTATTGAACTTCTGTAGAGTATATAATAATATACCATCAAATTAAAATATTTGACTAAAGATTTAATTAACATTCAAGTAATAGTTGGTGATTTTGTTGAGACGTGCCATAATAATGTGCTATTATCTAATTAAAATGCATTTAAATAAAAATAATAAAAGAAGCTACCTATTTTTATGTCACCATTCTGATAAAAAAACAGAACTTAATTAAACAGATTTAAATGAAGCTGCATTGATACAGTCAAGTCAAAACATTGTTGTTAAAATAAATTTGATGTCATGACGTAGAACGCATTTTGTCGTCAAGTTACGTTTATTAAATCAATGTAAAATATTTTCGTTTCGAGATTAAAGTCATTATTATCTAATAGTCAGTTAACTGGGAGATACCTATGAAAGAGTGGAGCTAGTTCAGAAAATTATGTGGCTACGTAAGAACTGGTCTACTGTGAAAAGTAATTATGTGAAGGTTGAGGATCGCCTCGGAGAGTGCATTGATATCATGAACTACTATTCCGAGGAGTAACATCAGTGAATGAACAGCCTAAATACTGCCACTACGGGAGCAAGCGCACACACACACCAGTCACCATACTGCTTACAGAGAGCGTACGACCGATGTCTGCTTGCGCGAGCCTCTAACACGGACTATCCAACCATAATTAAATTCTCTATAGGATTCATCTACTATTTTTAATCTGGATTAATATGGCCTGGGACGACACAGAAAGCTCCGCTTTTCAGCGGAAATTAGGCTACCCCAATGACCAAAGCGAGTGACTGGCCTGGCTAAGATATAATATAATCAAACATTTAATATTGATGTTATGAAACAAACATGAATCCACGTAACATTTAACACCGATATATAGATGTACATCGATCAACAATATTGAGCTTAGTATTATAATGTTAATAATCGATACATTCAATTTACGTAAAGTTGGGCTACACCGATAATAATGGTTAGTGCTAGGGCTCGCTTGGTGGGTGTAGACAGCACTCCTGCATGTCGAGCGTCCACATACCACACAACGACTAACTCGACCGTCCCCCGCCCCCCGGCGTCACCGACGTCACCCGCGAGCCCGCAGCTGCAGCCCGTCAACAACACATACATATATCTGATGTAAACACCTATACACAATCTTAAAGGAACGTACTCTATCACATCGTGATCATATAATATAATACTGAATCTGTGCTCGTAAACTATTACGAAATAATTAAAGTTCGGGGCCGCGTCATGTCGCCTCTAGACAGGGGTACACAAAGAATCTCGTTCAGAATACAATTATAGCTATTGTTATTACCTAACACATAGATTAACGGTACATCATGAACAACACACATTACTTATATATTTTCTTAAATCGGTGCAATAGTCCTAATATAATCTCCGGGTACAGTGAACTGTGAGCAGCTAAGCTGTGAGCAGTAAGTAGACGCGGCCCCGCACATTACACGGTACTCATAAAGAACATCTATTATTACCGAGCTGTGTGCCGGCCATCAATTGAAATACTGCAAATAGTAACCACAATTATTAATTTACAATTAACAACTAACACACAAGTAACTTTAATGAATAAATAATTAAAACATGCATCGTTACGCAACTGCGTCAGTTGCAGTTTCAAATGATTTCCAACTTTCCTTGATTATTATAAGTTTGTTTCCAGGCCAACGTCTCCAATATATTCAAGCAATAACTCCGAGATCCCGAGCTGCATATTCATTAGTCACATCGCACAACACGTTACAAAATGTTCAGTACCCCCAGTCTACAAGTTTCATTAACTTTGGACCTTAGTAAAGGAATATTATCCTGCATTTGGAACATTAATTAAATGACTGGCAGAAAGTTTACTTTCCACATCGCCACTTTCATGTTTTCGTACCTACCTACATACACATAGTTCGAAATCCTTAACACTAAAGTAAACATTTAATCGCATGCGTCGTTCAAAAGAACTGATAATCCTTCAGGTAGGATTATGATGTTGATCCAGTCGAAGATATAACACTTATAGAATAAACCGCACTTCGCATAATCTACTCAGTCGGTGGTGCCGTGCCTGAGATCTACACCGAAGTACCAACCGGCGCGGCCAGAACATCGCGTGTACTTCACTACGTCACTAGTTGACCGACGACATATGTTACACTTAAATGAAAAAACACGTTGCCAACTTTGGTCCGAACTGGACGCCTATTCAAGTGTAGGCACAAAAAGTTGACAACTCTACAACCAATACATTAAAATGCACGTGCTTAACTGTAACGTTCACTTATGAATACTTGTCAGATATAACTATTGTGCAAGTGTACGCGGGCATCGGTTCCGTACTTCAGTAGTAGATCAACAGCATTCAAGATATCAACCTCGACACGACGTATAAACGCTGAAACCGCCCAAAAATATAACACACACCTGTGCGTTAATCTAGCATAACATTTAGAAGTTTAACTACTACATAGTGCGGGCTCCCAGGGGGCCGCATAAGATCGTTTGTAAGCTCACACACGTCGAGCTGAGTCCTTAGGAGTGGTGGCAACGAGTTGGAGCCGCGCAACGACTGAGCTCCTGCGAGAGCCGAACAACGCAGACACTGATTTCCTACTAAATTCCGCCACTTGTCAATGTCGATCAGATTTAATTAGAAGTCCCAATTGTGGCTTCTACGATTGAGCAAGGGCGACTAGTTTTTGATTTAGTTGTCGAATTTGAGTATGGAATCGATGGAGAAGTCTGCCCTGCGTCGTTGCTCGAGCATGATGAAGGTCTGGACGGTGCGCAGCGCTGCCGGGCTGGCCGCCGACGGCCCCGGGACGGCAGCGTCGCCGCCTCCGCCGCCACCCGGTTCCTTTCAGCTGGGCTTCTGCTGCACCTCACGCATTATAAGCTGAAACAACAGTGCCATGTACTGCCCGTAGTTGTATATAATATGTATGCATCTAGAATGTACTTTTAGACCTGTCTTATAGTATTAGTTTTAAGCTGGGATCTTACCTTGTTTACCATAAAATTTATTGGTACTAAGCAAATTTAAAGTTGTGTAACTAAATAGATGTTTGCCTATCATCTGTGTATAATCCATCGATTTATTTGCATGAGCTTTAAATGTCACATTTGTGATGTCAAGCATTGTAATTTCGAGCTTATTCTGAGCGGTTAATCAGTGTAATGCAGCACCGCTAGAAGGTCTGCTTAGAGCCTGGGGCTTAGCTACGACCACATGTTTTCTTTAAAAAGGTTATTCATACTAGCGTAATGTTGAAGCAAATCAAAGCTACACTCATTAATGTCATGAAATTAGTCGATTTTTATTTCAGACGAAATACGTGGAGATAAAGGTGAATTTGCTATGTCAACTATCAGATTAACGACTAATTAGCATGAATTGACAAATAACACCGAAAACTATTGGATATCGCAATAAAAAAATCGCCGTATTCATCCGTCCAGTTAGTGCGTCTCTATCTAAAACTACCATTGCGTGCCTACTGAAAATCAGCATTCAGTGTCAAAACACTGGGCAAAAGCTGAATTGGCAACCCTTCCGGTATGCTTCCTCTTTGTGTATATGACATCTCGCAGGTGAACCTCGAAGGTTCTCGACTGCTTAACCAGGCTTGTCCTTTCGGTATGCTTAGCGCAGTCGTCTGCGTTATGTTGTTTAATTGTACTACTTATTTCGTTAATTTTGTGTCTTTAACGAATCAATGTATAGTACCTGATGTGGGCGGTCCGACGTGATGGTCTCGGCCCGCACGGGCGGCGGCGGCGGGCGCACCGGCATCATCTGCGGCCCATTCTCGCGGGTGCACCGGCTCGGCTCGGGCGGGCCAGTCGTCACTGCGCAACGGTACACTTGAATTGTAACATCTGTCCCCGTGTACAATGTCTGTGATGTTTCAGCAAAAAAACACATTAGTATTTTATTAATTATTACATAGATTAAAACAAACAACAAAATGTTAATAAATTGTTAACAGAAATTAGTAATGCACATTATAGTAGGCGATAATTACACTGTGATATTAATCTGCAGTTAGTTTTTTTTTAATCCGAGGTGATAATTAAAAATTACAATACTAGTGTTCGCCGATGAAGTTCAAAAATTTGTTTTTTTCTTAGCTTCCTGCACTTCTATTATATAAACTTTAACTATACATAAACTCATACTCCTCCTTGGCTGGAGTACTCTTATAAAGAGATTTTAAGTCTTTGCGTTACGTATTACATAGATAAGCTTCTCGGGAAGTATTGTATTAAATTTATCTGATTGTATGTCACAACAAAACTTATCCAACAAAAAAATCATATTATTTCTTCAGTTGTCTTGATGATGATTTGCATGACAAAATATACACAAACGAAAAGCAAAATCATAAAAAGATTGTTTCATTTTATTCATCTAATACCAGAAGTTTAGATATCACATGGCCGATAACAATTTTGAGCTGAATTTATAAAAAAAATCTTTAAAAAATGAAAAAAAAATATTAATTTTGGAAAAAAATAAACTTACCGCATCTATACACATACATTCATAGTTGGCGGGGTTCGGTGTACGACCAATTTTAACCAACATTGTTTAACACGACTGTATCTTTAGAACAGTTACAGCTTGTCAGTTATAATTTTAATAAACTGCATATTAATTTGTTGTATAATCTTCCAAGCGCGCGAGCTTGGTGTTAAACGGTCTTTTTTCGGATGGGAAATCATCAAATGATCCCCTCCCAGGCGGGAAGGAGTATCACACTCTTACTGACTAAAACCCATCCATGTTCCTTCCTCAGCCCTTTGTGTTTAAGGCGCGGTAACTCTTTCGAACATCACGAAGCGAGCTCGGTGCTTTAGTAAAATTTTTAAAAATATCGTATTAGCAAGCCAATAAATGATTTATGATTTAAGAAATTGTTTTTATTGAAATAGGCCATGTCCATTAATTCTAAAACTATAAAATTTAACGTCTAGACACATCCTGTCATGCAAGTAATCATATTAATTTACCAGAGAGTAAATAACAATTGGACAATAGTATTTAAAAATATGTTTGATCCAACAAGCTGGTTCAAGCTTGTCGAGACGTCAGGAGTTACCTTGACTTACTATGCTAGGGACGATCACAAATACATATTTTACTACCTATACGATCCTCGAGGCAGCAAGTCCAACATTCCGTAGAAATGTGTTAGGTGTTATCTGTAACTGAACTGCCAGTGGTCATTACGCCAAAACTAAGGTTGTCACAACCACCACATCGAGCATGCAGGGTTAACAAGATTAGACAAACAAAATAAACTTGAACTAACATCCAGCAGTCAATGTTTAGCTACCCAAGGGATATTCCAAGAACCGTAACAATTTTCGAACATATCTTTGCCCTCTTGTTTTTTACATTACAATTTCCAGTGAAATATTACGAAATTACTTAGGACTACAGTATCAGCTTCGCGATCGGGTCGATCTGTTGAAACGTTGTTAAGATTAGTCATGGTATATCCCAGTCCACGTACCAGTAGTGAGAGGTATAGCTAGGCGAGCGTTTACGGCTAGGAGATGGTCGCGGCGTTGGAGCAGGCTTCCTACGTGTTCCTCCAGACGAACGTTTTCTGTGCGCAGTTGGTGGAGGCATGATAACAGCGAAGCGACTGTGCACACGTATCTTGTGTTAGCGGTACATACAGTAACAGAATAAACCACTTCTAGAACTGAGAGCATGGACTAGAGACGGCCTGTCCGCCCTTCACAACATGTACAGTACTTTACAATATCGTGAAACATCGCGCTTTAGAGAGAGACAGAAGGTCACCGGTAATGTGTTCTTCATGTAAGAGCCTGCCGATACTCACCAGCGGCCTCCGTTAGCAAGGTTTCGCGTCTCATATATGGGTGGTTACTCGTCGCACCTGCATACAAAATACTATTGATAATATCTCACACATACACCTTTTTTCTCAAACGATACCGGTTCCATTCAATATGTTTCCAATGATATCGTAAGGCGGTCTGTTCTACCATTATTAAGGTTCTGACTATCTCGTAGACAAGGTTTGTACAGTGCAGAGTCCTTAAAATAATCTTGATTTGCTTGCAATTTGATTTTGCGTGCAGGAAAGTTTAGAACAGCGTTGTAGAAGTAAAGGAAAAAATGTGTATTTTAGAGATTCAAGATAATATTTGTATACGATGGCAACGAGAGCAGCCCCTGCTTCACTCGTCACGTTCAACGTTTTAATTTATTTTCGTGTCACGCTAAAACAGTTATGTCTGAAGATCTGACTTTTCGGGAGATGCTCTCGTTCCTATGTCCACATATTATATTGTTAGTAAGCCCTAACACATGTCTTTGAAATTAATGAAATAGCTGTTTCAGTTACAAGGAGTTTTAGTTAAGTCAGAGGAGCTTTTAAAGGTTAAACTGCACTTAGCGCGGTTGGTTCGTTGGATGAGTGACCATCTAAGTAAACCGAGACTCCTTGCCTCAGAAAGCATGTTAACCCATTAGTCCCAGCTGTTATTTGTAGATCTTTGATAATCGTTACAGGGAGTCAGAAGCCAGAAAGTCTGACAACTAGTCTTACCAAGGGGTATCGTGTTACCCGGTAACTGGGTTGTGGAGGTCAGATAGGCAGTCGCTCCATGTAAAACACTGGTACTCAGCTGCATCCGGTTAAACTGGAAGGGGCCCAAACGTAGTTGGGAAAAGGCTAGGCAGATGATGATGCTGTTTATGTTAAAAATAAGAAAGTTTCCAATTGAATTTAATGATATGTGATTCAATTAACATCTGGTTATTATGTGAGCTGAATCCGTATAACTTGAAACAGCTTTCAATTAAAAAACATGTGATTGAAGGTATACACTGAGACTAGCATTCCGCGAGCGGCTTCGCCCGCGTCTACTTTACGAATTCAAATAAAAAATGACAGAGTTTTATACAAACTTTGCCCCCTTTTTCACCTCCTTAGGGGATTTCGGAAAATCTTTTCTTATCGGTAGCTTACGTTATAAAGAACACACCCTCCAAGTTTCAGGTCTCTACGAACAGCGGTTTATGCTGTGCGTTGATCCTTCAGTCATTCAGGACAAAGCATTTTATATGTATAGAGTGAGTGATGGTATGGTATTTTGTATGCAGATGAAACACAGAACACAAAAACATTGAAAGTTAAGAGCACTTAACTTTAAGGCGCATGCTATGATCTCATATTCTAACGAAATTAGAAGTTTTGTTAAGAAACTTCATTTCATATGAGAACTACGTACACATTTAAGCTTTGTTACGATATTATATGATAAACGAATACATTTCAATATATGCAAGTAGGAGCACACCGTCATGAAACATTATTGAATTAGCTCAAGTGTGCAGTAAGCCGACAGACAGATCCTTTGTAATAACTATATTTGATGACTTAAGTCGGTCAGTATTGTTATAGTTTTATATGTACAAAATTTATTAAAATTATTCCGTAAAGTATTTTAAAGGAATATACAGGTGCCTAATTAAAAGTTATATATTAAACAAAATCGTGAAAATTTAAATTCTTAGTAAAATGCTTCATTATTTTTAATAATGTGTGAAGTGAAGTGAATGATTAATTAATTAAGTATTATTTTATGAACTTTTTACTATGTTAATCCCTATTTGTAAATTAATTCGCATAATCGATATTGATAGTTAAATTACGAACAAAAGCTCAAACTTTCTTTAGGGCGGCCGCATACACTCGGTTTCCTGATCCGGAATTCAGATCCGGAATTCTGCGTGCCTAGCGCAAACCATTCGTTTTTTTGTTTTCAATGAATTCTGAAACGAACGTCGGGTATTTTTCCTTTCGGAAATAGTAAGAACTTGTGCGCCGTGTTGAACATTTTGTATGTAAATTGAGCATTCATGTTTCCGAATCTGAATTCCGAATCAGGAAACCTAATCAGGAAACCGAGTGCATGCAGCCGCCCTTAGACTTTCGCAATGGCCGGTTTTCTAGATTTTATTATGATTTTGAACATATTAAGGATTATGGTTGGCAAGAAGGTAATTTGATTTATTAATAGCTTTTTTAAAATACAACATTTCGCGGCCTCAAACCTAAACCACATGTGAATATTCTAACATAATGTTATTTAAACAAATCTCATTGATTATGTTGGGAAGTTAGCACTATGAATTTACTGAAACTAGTTACTTACCAGCTAACAGACAATTGGCCATATATTCTCTTTTCGGGGTGATCGGGAACACGCACAGCAGAACAGTTTCAAGGCAAGTTACGGCTCTAATCCACTACTGTTATCAAAGCGTTGGGATGATTCATTGTTATACAACCACGGCGAGTTTTCTCTCAAGGTCTCTGTCTAGGGCCCAATGTTTCATAATTCTTGTAAAGTACTGTGTCTAACACTTTAAGGGTAAGACAAAGGGGACAAAATAAAACATTTATCATACACACAAATATGAAAATGAAAAATTACTGTAATCTACGACGAATAAAGTACATGCGCAAATTTACGCACACATAAATTATTTCATGCCATGTGGTCAATATTTTGACGAGGGTGAACACCCCACATGCCGTCTCCAGAAGTGCTCAAACATGAAGTACATTGATTGAGATAATACTTGTCTACTCTAATACAGAAATAGTCGAGTGGCGGATGTTTACTTACTGTCAAAGTGTTGGGCTTGTTCCATGAGGAACTGCGAGCCCTGCTCCCACTGGCGCTCCAGCAGCTGGTCCAGGCTCTGAGCGCTGGATGACCGCCCCGAGCTGATGCTGCCGCCCTGTGTCAACAATGGCTGGATATTTTCAATCTAAGAATTTACGGGCGTAGGCTTTTACGTTAAGCCGTTGATCCCGGTTGTTATTTGAAGATATTTGAAAGTCGTTACGGGTAATCAGAAGCCAGAAAGTATAACAACCAATCGAACGCAGGGGTATCGTGTTATTCTGTAATTAGGTTGGCTGCATCTGGTTAGAATGGAAGCCGACCCCAACATTCTTGGGAAAAGGTTAGGCTGATGATAGCAGAGAATGATAAGGATGATGACTTACGGAGGCAGCTTTGTTGATGAGCGGCGGCGGGATGAGCGTGTCTCCGCCCGCGCTGCCGGCGGCGTGCGCGGCCAGTTCTGCCGTCAGCTGTTCCTGGAGGCAAGCGGCCGCGCCGCTCTCGGGGTTCAGCTCGTTACCTAGCATGTGGGGGGCGGTGCAGGAGCCGCCGATCCTGGGATACATGAAGGTTCTGAGGGTCAGTACAGTACATTGTAATATCCTCTGATATTATCAGCTTCTAAAAAACTTAAAAAAAAAATATTATACACTTACAGCCGGTTGCATCAAAAAAATATCAGGTTACTTATACGTGAAACGGAAGAACTGTCATTCAAGATCTGTCAAAATGGAGGATAAAATTGAATATTTTTGCTATTGTTTTATGTTTTTCGTCTTAATATTTATGATTTATATTAACTTAATTATTATACCTATGTATTGATAACATAAAATATATTAAAAAATATATTATTATTGATATCATGTTTTGCGATTTGCGTAAAAGTATAAAGTAAAAATGATATAAAGTTTGATGCGACCGGCTGTTACGAGTTATTTATTTATTTTAAGCTATTTCAAACACTTATAAAACGCGACGGTACATCCACTTTATATTTCTATAACCAAGGTTTTTTAAAACACTACCACTTCTTACTGAAGATATAGTCAACAAATAAAAACAATCAATTGCTTACTATATTTCAAAATAAACATAAAAAGGCTAGAAAATAATTAACAAAAAAAACATTTTTTAATAATAAATTAAAGAGTCACAGAACACAATACTTACTTAGACTCCATCTTGGGCTTCAATGGTCTTTCAGAGCCTGTAATAACAAAACACAATATATTTTATTCATTACATATGTAAGGCGGTTCAATGAATAATACAAATCTTAGCGGTAACTGAATCCAAGTGGGTTACTAAATGAATATCAATGTGCTTATGAAATAAGCACCACCACACGTAAATATTGTACGTCGAGGACGTTCATGAATATTGTAATAATAACAGAAAAATGGCGAATGGAAGTTTGTTTGTCACTGCACATTATTTTTATTATGGACTAGCTTCTGCCAGCGACTTCGTCCGCGTGGAATAGTGGTGCTCCGCTCCTATTAGTCTTAGCGTGATGATATATAGCTTATAACCTTCCTCGATAAATGGACTATCTAACACTGAAAGAATTATTTAAATCGGACCAGCGGTTCCTGAGATTAGCGCGTTTAAACAAAATGACAACATTTCCCTTCACCGCTCTGCTCCTATTGATTGTAGCGTGATGAAAAGAATACTATAACCATCTCAGGAGTATGACAAATAATTGTACCAAGTTTCGTTAAGACGACGACTACCGCCAATGACCTTGAGCAAATGGGCGGAGCTTGAGCTTCCCCCCCGCGACCCCGCAATGCACACCGCACGGTTGTCATTTTATATTTTGAAGAACTTTGACGGGTGACCATAATATTATGTAGAGATTCTAAGGACAGTCGCATATTGTATTTTGATATGCATGTCTAAGATATAAAAATAGAAATACAAATAACATCTGTCTGAGTAATACTTCGAAACACTAATTTTAAATTTCCAACCCCCACTGCATACTTCGTTTGCCAGAAATGCAAAAATATTTTCAATTTCTTTAATCTGCAAAACATGTTTATCGATCTGAATTGTTACAAGTTTCAAGAAAAAATTCTGACTACTAGCATTCTTGAATTAATCCGCTGTGAAAGATGGACAGACAGACAGACAAAATCGCACCATAGGAGTTAATTTTTAGGCCATATTGGTGTCCACTTTGAGCTCTTCTAACAGAAATGCACGCAAGTTTTTTTCATATTTGCATTTTACGACATCTGCTGCTTCTCAAATAACTTCAGCTCATCTTCACTTGTATCGGAAAATCATATTAGTTTTGTAAGGAGAGCCTGGAAGCCAGTTAATTAGTCCGACGTTTCTGATCCATCTGTAAAGTGTCCGACCAAACCTTTGGCATCAGCTTTGGCCAAACCATTAGCTTAAAATTGGCCTAAAATTTTTTATAATCTTTGGTGTCAAAAACACCAACAGAACCGAAATTGAATAATCTATTCCGTTTAAAGACCTAAAACTGAGTGAGACTGTATTACAAATGATGTTAATATTTTAAATAAGCTGCAGGTAGTTTTATTCATATTATTAAGTTGATACACCGAACATATTAGTAAAAAGTCATTGTGGCTTCTTTGCTAAGGCACCTGCATCTCATTTATGAGTATGCAGATTCGAACTTCGAAACCTAGAAATTACGAATCTGACTATTCCAAAGTTTTACATGCACTTTTTTTAGTATAACTTAGACACCATTGACTAACGGTGAAGGAAAACATCGTGAGGAAACCTGGACTACACGGTCTGAAATCACCAATCCACCTTGAGAAAGCGTGATGTCTATGTCATACCCAAAAGTGGGATAATAAAGATTCCGATTATGACCAGGATTTTTTAAATTTTTACCTATCATGAACAATGGAATATCACCCGTTTTGGGCCCAATTTTGAAAGTGCCGCAAAGCCAAAAATCAATGCAAAAATAAATGTGCTAAATTCGGATATAGACTTTGTCTGAATGAGAATTAGCTGTTACATTTTCAAGCACCAAATTTGTACGACCCTTTTCCACGGTTTCATGCATTATTGAAGAAATAAAGTAATGGAAAAAAATCCTACCATTGTATGGCATTTCGATAATCTTTTAGAAAGATGTAATATCGATTTTTGACTTTGAAATCATTTATAATTACCGATTTAAATATTTTTGATCTTTATCTTTTTACCTTATATTACTAATATAAGGTTTTTTATAATATATTTTATCAGAAAAACTCACCGCAAAAATTGACAGATTTTTTTATAAAAAGATTATTAAATTGACATGCAGTAGCTCAATTTTCATTTAGTTTTCTTATTACAATTCATCGGAATTCAAACATAACCTTGGAATTGGAAAATGGTCGAAATACCATTAAGAAAAGCATTTAAGAGAAAAATGTACGGAAGTCTAATTATTTCAGAATGTTTGTTTTACAAACTACGGAGAGTTTTTTTTAAATTTAATTCATACGAATTAAATTTTAAAAACCAAACCAAAAGATGTCGAAGAAAACAATTTTAATTCCCATTTTTCCTCGAAAGTAATAGGCAGTATTTTTCTACTTTATCCATTTGCGATATATTTCAACAATTATTCCAAATCGATAAGGTTAGTTATTCCTGAAGTAATCATCAGCTCTGATAGACAGACAGAGAAAGTCGCATCCCATAAGGGTTACTTTTTACTATTTTGGTTCGGAACCTTAAATATACTATTTGAATATATCTTCTTTTTTCATTTTCAGTTCTTCTGTCTTTGACTTCTGGACCAAAAATTAAAGAAGATAAAGTCCTTTTTATTTATCAGGGCTTTAGCCAAAGAATTAAGCGATTGCCTATTAATCGGCTTAGACCTAGCCAAAAATCGACGTTCTGTCGGATACTATTTGGTGTTGAAAATAAAACATAAGAGTGGCATAGTGAAGTAGGACCTTCATTTCTAAAACACTATGCTTCGTCTTATCTTTGAGATTGTGTGTATATAATATTATCCCACATTAGATACCTTGACTAATAGATTAATATGTATATCATATGTGACTGCTTACTTGGCGTTTTTACTAAACTTCGAAAATGGTTGCTATGTAAAGCATCACTACCCAATGTTACCAGTAAAAAACCGGCCAAGTGCGTGTCGGGCCACACGCAGTAGGATTCCGTAGTAGGTCTTAGTTAGTCAACTATAACTATGTAACCGGTGAAGCCTACTTTGCCGTGATAGTTTTCGAAAGTTAGTTTTTTTTATTTTTGAAAGACCTATCTAACGATACCCTACATTAAGGGCTACGCAACAAAAAAAATATTCATCCTCATTTCTCGTGTTCGGGAGCTCCACTAAATTATTTTATTTTTTTTATTCATTTTTACCACTTTTTCGGCGTGATCAATACTTTCAGCTTTCTAGTACCAAGAGCCTCTGAGCTATGCCGCGAACAGAGAGACAGACGGACATTGCGAAACTATAAGGGTTCCTTGTCGGACTACGGAACCCTAAAAATAAAACTAATGTAACCAATCCAAAATAGGAAAATGGTCTAGCTAAAATAGTCAGACAATACAATACATTTTACAATTTTACAATACTCTTTTTATAGCGTAAGCTATTTTTTTATCATATTCTGCATTTTTTTTCAAATTCGTCTCGAACTCGAACCGAGTTTCTTTACTACGTGTTTAGAAAAATATTTTCATTGGTAATAATTTAGAATAGCGCCACCTTGTTACCCATGGATAAACCATTTTATTTACAAACCATTAAGTTTTGTTCTAAGATATCATCCCATGCCCTGACTTATAGCTACTATTTCTATAAATTCCAAACTATTAGGAAATATTGTAACATAACATGAAAGAATTTTAATTTTGACGATTATCTCCGACCTACATGTAAAATTTAAATGAGGTATGCAATATTCTCGTTTTGAATACGCAATGTATTAAAACAAATACATATTTAAATCCTAAAGTACATTTAATTATTTAGTAAGTCAATAACAAAATATATTTGTCCTGCCAAATTTAGATACACACATTTTAGATTATGACAGATTATGGATGATTTGGTTTGAAAACACGTTATTCACATCAAAAAAATATTTTATCCGCATGTAGTGCCTTTTCAATGTAATAATTATAATTCACCAGTCATCTTATCACAAATATAATAATTTATTTACATCGTAATGTGCTCGCTCTGAGTGACAGCGTCTACCCGTGACAGTGGTCACAGACGTACTGCCCCCGTCGCCCGGTGGAGCCCCTCCGTAATTTCAACTCAACGTTTTGACAAAAGCACAAAAATTGACGTAAATGTACGATTAAAAAAAAATATACGTATACAAAAAGACAGATAATTAACTTTTCTATAAAATGGTACAGGTTTCATTAAAATCCGCTTGATAAATTCTATGTAAAACTCAGTTTTTCTTGTGCGTTAGACCTAACTTCATGATTTTTTTATACAATGTTATAAATACATAATTAAAAAAAACGTTATACAAAATTATCAAGCATATGCTCTAGTTTAGTATATATACTTTTCAAATCATGAAAGCAAGTCGTTAAAGCGTAATCATTAGCTTTAAAAGGGCCAAAGTTGTATATCGCCGCCTTAAAATCCGTCGAGTAGTTTTTGTTTCTTTAGTTTATACAGACAGACAGACAGACAGACAAAAATTTTACTGATTGCATTTTTGGCATCAATATCGATCCCTAATCACCCCCTGATAGTTATTTTGGAAATATATTTCATGTACAGAATTGACCTCTCTACAGATTTATTATAAGTATAGATATAGATGGGAAATCATCAAATGTCTCCCCCATGGTAGGGGAGCCCACGATGCTAAATGGGGATTTACTCGAGCGTCATAGAGACCTATTGGGATGCAAAGCTTAGATGATAAGAAGAAAAAAATGTTATATAATGTATCGTTTTCATCGGTGGGGGGAGCAGCTATAGATTTTCAAAAATGTAAAAAAAATCTGTTGCATGGACATAATCGAGCGCGTCAGATATTGATAGCATCAATGTCCTACGTATTTTTAAGAATGTATGTATGTTAATCTGATCGTTTGCATGATGGTTCATCTTTATGTCCTAGACGTGCTGTCTCATAATCTGACGATTATCTAGAGGGATTCGCCTAATCTGACAAAAAAACATTTTTATTCAAACCATTGGACTTAATTAATTGAAAAGCTCAGGAAATAGCATGCAAATAAAAACGTGTACGTTTGTTAAGTAGAATACTACAAGTATTCTCGTATTTATAAGAAAATATTTTTTTTTTAATGCTCAAAAAAATATTTTTTTTTATAATTAATAGATTAATTAATCATCATCTTCATCAGTAGAATCATCTTCATCTTTTTCGTGCTCGAACAAAAAAAAAACGTAAACGAAAAGCCAAAACGTTGGAAATACTGTTAATAATATTATGCCACGAACGAGTCTGTTCTGTGTCATCAGCTGTGAAGGCGTCATAGCAACCGAAACCAGAGTAGGGACGGAGTGAGATAGTAATAGATAGAGAAAGAGTGAGAGGGGAATAGAAACGCGGAGAGGATAATCATCATCACGCAGCTGCACGCATTAAACTTTATCGACGAATTTTTGTTACTTCGGCTTGTGGAAATGGTCAGATTATATATTTTTCGTTATCCTTGAATAATTTACTACAAAATAAAAAAAAATTCAGCCACGCTCGAGAATGTCGAGATGACGTTTTTTTTTTACGACTTTTCCGCCCTCCCCTTTCTTTGCGTCTCTCTCAAATTGTCAGATTAGTGGAATATACACTTTTTAGCATGTAATTAACTCACCGTACCTTAATCTGACGCGCTCGAGATTGTCTGATGATCGATTTTTTTTTACTAATCTGATCCTTTATCCTTGACGCGCGTCCTTATATATGGGGCTCATATTTGGTGGAGGTACTCAAACGGATACAAGGTATCCCCCTGTATACTAATCTGCCGCGCTTTAGTAAATCCCGAAATCCCTTCTAGGGCTCCCCTACCACCACTGTTAGTGTCAGACTCTTACTAACTAAAACCAATCAATGTTCTTCCTTCACCTCTTTCGAACATCCCGCAGTCTCCCACTTAAGCAAGGTTTTGGTGACTATATTGTGCATGGGTGCTATACAAATGTAGGGCTTAGTTTCGATTTCGAAAATTATCTACTCCTTATTATTCTTATTTAATAACCCTCTTATTCATAATCACACCTTTTGTCTTAAAAACCTTTAGCTATCAAACTGTTTGTAATGTCAAGTTAAAATTAAGTTGACAGAAAGGGACAAATTAGTTCGATAGCTAAAGGAGGTGTTAAACAAAAGGTGTCATTATGAATAAGAGGTTAAATGTAAAAGTAACATACAGAATTACTTTCACAGTTAAAATAATAACTAATTATTTTCCGCGATATCACCCTTGTCCCGAGAAAATTACATCCCGCACCCGAATAAAAACGTTCATATATACTTTCCTAGGTTTCAATCTATCACGATACAAATTTCTTCAACCCAGCATTTTCCCCGTTAAAATCGTATCGTAACAGACAGACCGCGTTACTTAGATTTCTTTTATTAGCAACGATAAGTTTATTGATTAGAAATTTCTTAGAATAACTCGAATTACTTATTAGTGAGTGCAATAATGAATCATGTACCTAGATCTTGTGTGAGCTGAGTAAGATACGTATTGTCGACTTACTTGGCGAGCTGGGCGGTGAATCCTTGATGGTCTCCGAGTAGATCGGCGGCGGCGTCGGCTGCGGCTGACGACGCACGCTGGCCAGACTCTGAGTAGTCATAGTTTCTGGTGGACAACAACAACATATTTAAACAAAGCATTTCAAAATATTTAAAGCTAGCTAGCGATCTCGTCTATGTAAGGGACTACAGAGTCCCGGACCTTTGGGAGCCGAAGACTACTTGGATAAACTTTAATGAAATGTAATAAATAGTGTCACAAAACCGGCCATTATCCCTGTATACACTATAGAAATACACCCAGGAACCATTCTCGGTTTGAGTAGGTTTATTGCAAAACCTGGAAAGAAATACATGGGCTATTGTGATGAGATGATGGTGAAGTAGGGTATGGGTAATTATGATCTCTATGGCGCCTACCGTGACCATGTAAATAAAAATATCTTTGGGTAATATAAAACGTATAATGTTTCGTTTGTTTAATTACAAGTATGAGAAATAATATATATATATATATATATATATATATATATATATATTTATATATATATGTCGGAGGAAATAGCACGACAATCGAATTGATTGCTGGTTTTATCGCGAGATATCCATTGTTCTATAAAAATAATACTTTGTAAAATCCTTATTTCATTTGAATTGTTACAATTTTATTATTTTTTCTTATTAATTTCTTCAATCTTATTAAGTTATTTTACTGTATTACGTATTACGTCCAATCAGAGCAGAGATTACGCCTCGAGCGGGGTCGGGACGCCATCTTTGTTTTGCCGCGTTTTTTGACATTGGTGTGTTTGTGGAAGAGTATTCTTGATTTGGTTTCTTACGGTAAAGTTAGATCGGTATCGCGAACCCGCTGCTCAGATATAATTGTCTTGTAAAACATTTTCAATTCTACTAATTGTCAAGTAATAGTTCTTTTAGTGACTCCAATATTGTTAAACTATGATTAAATTTTAAGAAACAGACAATACATTTGTTTTGTGCTCGCATACACCCTAATGACGCCCACTAGACCCGTGATCACTAATGACGATGTCGATGAGGATTGTTTCTCCGACATATATTATAAATAAAAATACATCACCGAAATTGGATGAGCAATTCTTTTTTGTGTGTTCGTTAGTTAGGACAAGGTATGTATAATAGAAGAGTAAAAAAAATATAAAAAAAATATGGCGGTACGTTCGCCAAATTTCTCTCATAATAATAAGTACCTATATACTCACGTATAGCAGACGCAGTATTCGCCATAGCCACTACTGAGGTGGCCATTGCAGCGCGTTTCTTGGTCCTCACTGCAGTGGGGGCCATGGGCGCCATGTTCACCGGCCCCAAGTCCTGCTGCTTGCTCGGCCCGGGCATGCCACTCATGCTGCACATAAACAGTCACTCATTTCATTCCTTTCAGACATCCATTAAGATTCTATAATTTAATTTTAAAATCCTACTACTATTATAAAGGCGAAAGTTTGTAAGTATGGATGTATGGATGTTTGTTACTCTTTCACGCAAAAACTACTGAACGGATTTGTATGAAATTTGGTATACACATAGTTTATGACCTGGATTAACATATAGGATACTTTTTACCCGGGTGCGGGAAGTAGTTCCCTCGGGATGCGGGTGAAACCGCGGGAAACAGCTAGTTATATATAAAAGTTATTTATGGTCTATATTCAAATATGATTATTGTTATGTATCTGATACGCGCTAGCTTAATATTCAATATATTCTATACTAGGTGTTTCTGACGGATTCACCTGCACACTGAAGGAACTAATTCACGCACCCAAATATAAAGTATCCTATTTGTTAATCCAGGTTATAAACTATGTATGTACCAAATTTCATCCAAATGCATTCAGTTCTTTTTGCGTGAAAGAGTAACAAACATACATACATCCTCAAACTTTCGCATTTATTAAATTAACAGGATAATGTGCACAGCAAAAATAATGGTGTGATATAGTTCAAATAAACCATTACTGGCATATATTTTTGTTCGTACTATTTATGACATATTCATATCAAATGTATACGCCACAGCTTTATAATAGTATTTATCACTAATCAGTCAGTTAAATAATAAAGAAAATTTGATGGAGAATTGACTCGAGTTCATATCAGCGAAAACGAAGAATTAAATAAGTATTTCACTTTCGCAAGGCCCATGCCTTGCGAAAGTGAAAAATAAATTCTAACATTTGCATAGCACTGATTCTAATGAGCGGGTAATCAATTAGGCTAAAGGCAGATGCACAGACAACACGCGCGACGCTATCTCACAAATAAATAGATCATTCGACGCTAGCAGGTGAGTTGTCCCTACTTACTACAACCACGCAACAAGGACAACATTAAAACATTTGGAAAGGTAAGTTAAATTCAAACGATTAATAATGTGTCCCACTGCTGGGCAAAGACCTCTTCTCATATAGAGGAGGCACGACCTTCTTTTTGTGTGGGCTGCAAATTTTACCAACCTAACAATCCCTAGTGCCAGAGCAGAGATATAGGGCAGAAATATAGCAGCCGGGGACGACGGCTTAGCGTTAGCCCTCCCGGTACGAGGGAGTAACTTCACCAACTTCCTGTCTCCGGGCTCCTAAGTGATATTTTTTTAAACCCACAAGGCAATTTTGGCCCGGGAATAGAACCCGATGTTCACGGCAGTTGCGTTATTCTACCAATAGTCCAACGAGGCAGTCGAGGAAGGCACGATGATCATTACGCTTACTCAAGACTGGTTGCCGTTTCAGAAATGTTAAGTACAAGTTTCTTCATGATGTTTACCTTCACCATTTAGTCAGATGGTGAGCAAGATTCAATTAAAAAGTACATATATAATGACTGAAAAATTCACACCTGTATATGGGGCTTCGAACCCCAGAACTTGTACTTAAGATGCAAGTGCCTTATCTACCACTACTACTCTTAAATATGTTTAGCAGATCTCATATTTAATAAGCACTTGTGTTACCTGCTCCAATATTATTTTCAGTCAACCTTAAGACTGAAAATAATATTCGACTCAATATGTTGTTTTTCAGTCGCATATCATTTACGTCGCATAAGCAATAAATAATTCGCATCTCAGTGTAAAATTAATTATCATTTATATATTCGCGATAAATAAAATATGGTAGCCTCGTAACAATTTTACATGTTCAACTGAAAACAAGGCGATACTGGTATTAGATGCGAACGAAAATCATATTGTTTTAAAGAATCGTATTCTTTTAGACATTCGAAGGTTCTAGAAGATATTAAAAATATGAAAATATTTTGATTAATATTTTGACAGGTGTTTGGAGTGCTATCGTCAATTTGACTAAACCATAAAGAGGCGTTTATTAAGTTGTGATTTTAGCAATAACCATCATACCAGTCTACTAGTGGACATAGACCCCTCCAATAACACCCCCAGGGACACAATGTATTGTAGACTGAGACGGACTGCTGACGCACGGGTTTGGCATACAGGCGCGCAGCTGTATGAGCACGGCGCCTCTCCGCACCCAATCAGTTAGGTCGAATTTAGTATATAATTCATCATGTATCTGGTACTAGTAAAGTATATTATTATATTCACCATGTGTCCCTCATTGAAGTACATCCAGAAGCGAAACACGCCACCCTACACCCCTATTGGTTTGGTTCTTATCCAGTAGCTACACGCAAATCGCAAGACATAATAATATCACAATACTACAGCCAAGCATCTATGAGTTTAATTTACACATTTCTATCTCCCATGATTCTTTTAATAATAAACAGCTAACTTTGAGAATGTTTTCTCAACTAAATAGCGTCTCTTCTTTGAGCTTTATTTTCTATGTTTTATAGATGTTTTAGAGAATTATTCTAGAACCATTCTAGAGATATTACTCTACGTGTTTTCAAGACATAATCTGCGCAATGCTAGTGTTTCGCAAAAAATATTCGCAAAGCAAACATAAAAATATCCTCGCAAAATATTTAATTAGAATTATAATTTAACAACAGTTTCCTTCGCTTAATTGTGGCGTTACTTTTAGATATCATTTGTATGACATTAATATGGTATACTATACATACCCAGGTTTATTTGGATCTTGCTGTAGTTCGTAGGCAACGTTGAGTCCTCCCCAGGAACGGCCGGGAAGTGCATGCGGTGAATGCCCTGTCATTCCAGAGTCCATAGCCGCCTGAAACGATACAATTTACAACATTAATAACAATTTATTTCAACTATTATCATACACCTGGTAAAGTTCTAAAATTCACAGATTTCTTCAAGTAATTTTCAAGCAATTACATTTTAATATTCAACTCCGATGCTCATTCTAACATGTACAAAATAAAAAACACTACTTATCTATAACAATTATAATATAACAGAATCGCGTATCTCAACATGTGTTCACCGTACTCATAATATACATAATGCGGTTTTCATAAATAAATTATGAATGGTATGTCGTTGCTATAAAACATATCGTTTCCAGCTTAATATAAAAACGTTATGAAGTAGGTCACATCAATTTGTTATCACATCACTACGAATTGTGGTTTATTTGACATTGGTAACGAGCTAAACGAAACGAATGATATTTGAATATGATTTCAAAGATGTGGCTTCATCTGGTTTCAATTAACCCTTTGATAGTACGATTTTTTTATTATTATAGATAAATCATTTTATAGAGCTTAATTATTTAAATGACCAATGGCGCCAAACGAAATGGTTAATGGTATTTTTTAGCATTTTTGGCGTTAATTCTTTATGTTAATTAATTACATTGTATGTAGTAGGCACACATAAACAGACTAGGTGTCTTAATTAGTTTAAACATTTTATATATTATCGAAAACGGTAGCCAAAGCTATAGCAGAGTAGTCTTGCCGTTTGAATATAAACAATTAACAAACAAATAGCGTACCGTCTCATATTATGATGTGATTCAGATCAACTGGCTCATAGTAACAAAACAATGATGATCACGCAATAACCCCACAAACATCAACTGAAACACTATCAAAATAACACACAGCACATACAAACTGGACAACTAAAAACCGCGGGAGATCAACACGTGTACCATTACAAACAAACACATTAACACTCACCATTATACACAAACTATATTGTCACTTTAATTAACGATTACTGGCACATTTCGTGGAGTTGCCGAGATGTTGGCGCAAGCAGATGTGTCGATGTATCGCCACCAAGCGTCGATTGGTAACTGACTGGGGTCTGACATGTGTTGATTTCAGAATACGGACTAGGAGCGGCGTCGGGAGGCAGGTAGGCGAGGGGTTGCGAGCAGGTACTAAATCGCAATATTTATCTTTGCTAGGGTGCTAGGCACGCATGGGCCACTTCTGAGAACTTATTCAATAGCGATTTTTGTTTTAGTTAATAGAAGTTAATTCTGGAGGAAAGAAAGTTAGTCCTAGAGTGAGTAATGTCGATTTAGATTTATTTTTATACTTTAGTAGCTGGTTCGTCCCGAGGGTAATACTTATCGCCCCAGATAACAGGGGGGACTCTGTATCTCTATTTCCATACCAAATTTCATACAATTTCAGGTTCAAGGTTCAGTCGTTTTACCGTGAAACAAACAAACTCACATTCGTATTTACAACATTAGATAAAGTCGTACCAATTCATTTTACGAAAAATATAAATAAAATCATAACCTATTTTGGTCTAATTTTCCTACATAGATAAATAAAATGGCGTTAAATAATGAATGCTGTTTCGAGCATGTAATTTACATAAATTCCGGGGCAGAATTAGAGCAAAATAGGTTTTGATTTTGTTTATATTTTTCGTAAAATCAATCGGTACAGATTATGATTTATTTGTATAAAAAAAAATGGGTCTCACAAGTACAAGCCGGAATCGAATATTAAAGGAATATTCTAGAAACTAGTTTGAATGATTTCTGTTACAGTTTCTAGTCGAGCTAGGGGCCACATTTCACTGAATGCGTCACGTCAGCCCTTGTTTGTGCCACTTGTGTACATTGTATGGACATGTTTATTGTGTCTGGTTCTTTGCACTTTCTATTCACACCCCTATTTTGAAAGAAGGTTCGGCAGTATGTCAAATGGATTTTTTACTAGTCTTTTGTAGTTAAACAGACTTTTAGAAACTTAACTTTTTAAGTTTGATTGTGTTTTTTAACAGTAGTTTTGACTAACATGACAGTACAAGGTTGGCGTAGTGGCTGAACGATTGGCTGCTCTAAGTTGCGGCTTTTTCGATTCCAGGGTGAAGCAAACATTCATACGAACAATCTCTGAATTTTAATTTTCTGAATACGTTAGAAAAATCCTAGTTTTGTAAATCCTTCTAATGTATGTTTATTCTGCCGTAATAATAAAGGCCGTAACGAAGTAAACCGTAACAGGAAAAAAATCTGATTACGAATATGTATTTATTTCAATATCTAAAAAAAATAGTCACGGACTTTTTCTTATGACATATAAGCTGGATATAACCTCCAGGACATTTAAATCCGGGTGCGCGAAGTAGTTTCTTCAGGATACGCGTAAAACCGCGAGAAACAGCTATCATCTGCCTAGCCTTTTCCCAACTACCCCAACATAGTTGGGAAAAGGCTAGGCAGATGACAGCTGAGTACCAGTGTTTTACATGAAGCGACTGCCTATCTGATCTCCACAACCCAGTTACCGGGTAACACGGTACCCCTTCTTTAGACTGGTTGTCAGACTAACGTGCTTTCCGAGGCACGGAGGAGTCTCGCTATGACATAGATGGTCACCCATCCACGGAGCGACCGCGCCAAGCGCAGCTTAACCTTTGATCGGTCGAACCATGCGGCTGTTACTTAGCCACGAGCTCCTCCGCGGGAAACAGCTAGTATGAAGTTTAACAGCTGGTCGCACCAAACTTATTAAAAGTATAAATGATAAATTATACTTTTACGAATATCACCAAACTTGATATCAATAATTACCATTTTTTTATGATTATAGATATAATTATGAAGTAAACATATATCATACACATTGAGACGAAAAACATAAAATTAGTTTAAAATTATTTAATTTTATCCTCCATTCTGTCAGAACTTGAATGACAATTCTTCCGTTTCACGTATAAGTAACCGCATATTTTTTTGGTGCAACCGGCTTTAAGAATGCTGACAACATTACGTAACGTCGATATTAAAAATTGATTCGCCGACCCTAATACCCTGGGTTTAACATATTGTGCCGAAGGCAAAAATTACAAATGCTGCTTACCTGCAATTTTTCATTAAAATCAATTGGTCTGGCTTGACGCACTACTGGCCAGGCACCACAAAGGCAAATTGCATATGTCATGTCACCAATTATGCCTGCAGCGGGCCATAAGCCCTGCCATTACCGTAATTTGCGGTGACAAAGGCCTAAGTAGCGACCCTAATAAAGCTAGCTCAATGATGGCGCATTTGTAATTTATTGAGTGAATAGAGCGTAAACGTAGACGAAGCAGAAGAACTTTGTTATAGTCGGTACCAATTAATTAAACGAAAAATGAAAACAAAATCATTATCTATTTTGTTCTAATTTTCCCACATCTATCTATCTATACTAATATAATAAAGCTGAAGAGTTTGTTTGAACGCGCTAATCTCAGGAACTAATGGTACGATTTGAAAAATTCTTTTAGTGTTAGATAACCTATTTATTGAGGAAGGCTATATATCATCACGCTAAAACCAATAGGAGCGGAGCACCACTATTCCACGCGGACGAAGTGGCGGGCAGAAGCCATAGATGAATAAAATGGCATTAAATGATAAATTATGATGTTTAGAGCCTGAAATTAACATAAATGCGTCATCCTTACGCCATTATTTCTGTAGCAGAGTTAGAAGAAAATAGGTAGCGAATTTGTTTACTTTTTTCATAAAATCGATTGGTAACGACTATAGTATCGCAAGGATCGTAAGTTTACAGATAAGTATATTTTGTTGACTCCACGTTTATATCGAGCGTTGTTTTTGTTTGCTTCGAAATAATATAGTACAGTTTCAAGTTACCAAAACAAAACCCTAAAGGAAAAAAATGAAGACATATCAAATGATTGATTACAAATAAGGCAACTAAAGTAATCACGAATGGACTTAAGTTTCCACCAGAATTTATATAAAGTTTTTTTTAATCGGCTCAGTAGTTCCGTAGATTACGCCTACATAATATATAAACTATTAACTAAGAAAATATTAACTCGTGCAAAAATTCTGAAGGAATTAATTATATTGAACTATTGCATACAAGACTTCCTGATAATAATATTTTTAGGGACTATTAGTACTATTTACTGAAAACATTTTTATAAACATTTTTATAAACTGTGCTATTACTCACAGATTTTTTGGACTGAAAACATTTTTGCCTGATGTAATTAAAAAAATATGATTGTACTTACTTGTTTTTGTGGTTGATGGAATATGTGCGGCGACGGCCCAGGCATGTCACTTACGACCTAACAGAAAAAGAAACAATTAATTCCACCATGCTTATCATTAAATTTATCCACATAATAATTATTTATAAATAAATGCAAAAAAAATATCTTGCACCATAAATATGAATTTAACGTTTTAACAGTATTGTTTATTGTAAGTTTTATGAAATAATTATGTTGTTGCCTTACTTCAAAAATAAGGTTTTCCATATCAGTCAGCTCCGGTAAAATTTGCACAAGCTAAGCCTTCGGTTCTGCCTCGGAGATCATGCATCTCCTCAATATGACCGTACGTCGTACACGCAAGCGGTTATTGTTAGTAAGTACTTGTAAAAAGCATGTTTGAGTGAACACATAACTGTCGTTAAATCACGTATCCCGTAATTTTTATGCCATAAACATATGTTGCATTTGCCGTTGTACAATTTGCTTTTAAATTTATACATTCACAGACAACACCATATATTATAATGGAGTATACCTACCATGATATTTTCTTAAGAAACTACGCTGCCCGGTGTCGGAACTCAGACGAACGACGACCAGACTCACCTCCAATCACATGATACCAAATACAGTCCTTCGCAAAGAGTATTAATGTGAAATTAAAAAAAAATAAACATCAACACAATTGGGATGAAATAAAACCAACTAGCTAAGACCAATGATACACGAACTCCAACTGTTTCGGTTGAGTACACTGCCAAGTGAATTTCTTAATTCATGGTTGTTGGTCTAGTGCTACGTAGCTAATTAATACTAGTCTTTATTCAAAAAGAGTTGTGTTGCAGACAGTTGTGCGTCCATCCGTTAGTTAACCTGTGAATGCGCGGTGAGGTTGAGCCCGTGGCTGGTGGAGGGCAACGGCACCGACACGAGAAGCGACGCAGGCCCCTCGCGATCGCCCTTGCCGCCCTACACAACCCACGCATTAGTACGCACTGTGGGACGCCTACTCCACCGCGGTATCGAGAGGGCAGTAAATCAGAGAACGCAGTTTCTAGAAAACATCGCGCAAACATTTAACCTTTTAATGTCTCTAATAAAACTATCGAAAAATATAGTAAAATAACATTCGTCCTAACACCGTGAGGAATATATAAAGTTAATTATTACCAACTTTTAAAAATATTCCGCCTTTGACTTACTGCCCTCTCAATTACCGCGGTACTGTTAAGCAGAGTTTAGACTACGACACCGGACCGTCTCATTCATTAAAGCTATTCGTTTAAAAAAACCTATTTTAGCCATCAAACTATTTTGTCCTTATCTGTCAAGTTAAATTTGAAGTTTTGCAGAAAGAGACAAAACAGTTAAAAATAGCGACTAGAGGCTTATTAGACTAATGGCGTTTTTATGAATAAGAGTTTTAGTGTATACACCGATTGTCTGGGTGTTGTTGTGATCGCTAAGAAACTTGAATTGTAACATTGGTGTCGTAGTCTATATACACGGATTATTCACAAATGAAGTGCTAGAAGCGACCTGAGACGCAGATGGCCACGCCGTATGGCTCTATCTATGTGTCTTCAGGTAGATTACCACACCTCCATTTGTTCAATACTCCGTGGTTACATGCGATGCATCGATGAACCACACATCTGGCCCTAACTGGTATGCATACACGGTGTAATTTAATTCACTGTTTTCCCGAAAAGTATGTACTCAGATAATGATATTTTTTCAAGGCTAAATAAAATAATCCTACTAATATTAAAAACGCGAAAGTTTGTAAGAATGAATGGATGTATGAAATTTGGCATCTGCCGAATGGATTTGGATGAAATTTGGCACACACATAGTTTATAATCTAGGTTAACATATAGGATACTTTTTACCCGGGATATACATATAGGATACTTTTTTTATCATAAGCCTGTTGCGTTACCGTATAAACACGACATTTATTTTAAGGAGTTGTCCGGGTTGCTAATTATAGTCTTTAATTTTATTTTAATGACTTTGAAATGCTCAAGAAAGGTTCTACGTCATGGACTGAGTACATACCTTTCGGGGAAACTGTGAACCGAACTACACAGTGTATAATGTGGCTTAATAGGCTTTAAGCAAATGACATCCTTTTTTCATTGAGTCATGCATTGGGTATAATGAAGCGATGGTAGTTTCAATGGGAAAATACATTTACGTATTTCAAATTTGTATGTCGACGCAAGCGTCAGTAAGCTACGTCGCTACATGGTAAAGTTGATTAATGAAGTACCTATACTGACGACTGAGTTTCTTCCAGACTTGTATCTACATAGACATGGCAAGTTCCGTCATTTGTATGAAAACCTAGCGAGTCACTTCATTAAAACTGTCTGTGACGTCTTTAGTAGCGTCTGTAGCTCAAGGCGACGAACGAAATACCTTAGGGCATCAAGCAAGTGCACTGCACTCCCTTTTGCGACATCTATTTACATACAAGTCTGTGGCTCGATAGTATTGTAATATTACAAATAAATAGTAAAGTGATCAGTGATTGATCACCTTCCTCAAATGTGATGCCATGAAGGTTATTATTAAGCAATATTTAAGCACACAAAGGCATTCATCAAAGCAAAGCCACTTCTGTTGCTTAATCATCATTGAAGAATGAGTAACCGAGTCCTTTTAACCCATTCATGATGAAATAGAATACTTTTTGGAGGAAATTATAATGTTTATTTTGTACTGACTTGCTGTAAGGTAGATGTATGTTACTCACCTGTGGGTTCGACGGGGAGCGAATGTTGGAGACTTGGTTCACTCCGCTCGGTCCTGGCATCGGACTGGGCAGGTGCCTGTCGAGACGATACCATCGTTATTATACCAGTTAACAAACATAAGGTAAATGGGTAAATGACATCAATCATCATCATCATAATGTGTAGTAGAGTTGTTTGTGCGCGCTAATCTTAAAAACGGCTGAACTGATTTGTATGAAATTGGTACACACATAGTTTATAGCCTGGATTAAGAGATGCACCGATTTGTAGGTCAATTGTGGACCGATATTGTTTTTTTTTTATTAGCTTTATTTTTTACTTACCTAGGACTAGGATTAGAGGCGGGGCTATGTGCGGGGGGCGGCGGTGGCGGCGGCGGGGCCGGGCTCACACTCGCGAAGTGAGACGTCGGCACCGGGATCGCTTCCAGACCCTCTGTCTTCGCCTGGGTACACAACAAACAATTATTATTTCCCATCAAGAACTAATTAGAAAAAGTTATCTTAAGACCGTATTACAGAACGATACTCAAGGAAAAATTTTGTCTTTAGCATAAATGGAGTCATATGATTGGTTAAATTTCATTAAATTAACTGAGTCTTGAATTAAGTTCTATAATACGGTCCTTATTACAGCTTATAAGACGTAAAAGAGTTAAATTAATTCTTATCTCATAATGGTACGCTAATGAAACTTAGCCACATTAAAACCTACCTAAGTGATGTGATAAGCAATGATAGTGATAAGAGATAGTTCAACAATGATGATACCTTTTTAATAATTTTGTCAATGGAATCCTGGGGGACATCGGCCGGTACGTGAGTGGCTTCCCACACGCCACCGCCTTGAGAGGTGCCCTCACCCGCCTAAATCATTTCAATTGAAAACCGTTACTTCCACTTACTTTACACTATCTTTTGCAACCTATCAGGCAAGCCTAGCGCAACAAAAACTAATCTATATAAATCAAAATAGATGGCAAATTAGTTTTTTTTTATGTTCGTTTTGTCCAGACAAGGTATGCCAAAATCTTTAAAAAATCGAATAGAAAAATCTCGGTACAAAGTTCATCGGTCAGCTATATTTAATTATGGTGTTTAGGTTATCACATTAAATAGCACAGCAGGTATCAAAATAAGTTGTCGATTTATAAAAAAAGAAATAAAAAAAAAACATCTCGAACATTAGTTTACTGATCTGAAAAGCGGCAACGTCGCAGAGCAAGTATTAGACATGACGGTGTCAAATATTATAACTAAAAAAAGCTGCCACTACTGGTACGACTTTCTTCCATGTTCAAAATACCTAATTTAGAGTACGTAGATCAAATTAATAAAATAACCCAATCGCCACTATGTATATTCATTGAATCATCGACCCTATTTTCATACACATAAAAGTTACATTCGATCTTACCGCAGAAGGAGGCGTATTTGACGTGTAATCAACGGGCGCATTCATATTATTAGCGGCGGCTATTGCCTTCCTCTTCTTCGTCTGCTTAGTTTCCACCAGGTCAGTGTTAGTGATGACAGACTCCTGATACGTGGGCTTCGAGGTCGGGACCTGCACCACAGACGCTGGTACCGGGGCACTGACCGAAAAAAAGAACCTTTTTTTAAATATATACTTTTTTATCGGATTACATTCAGTGGTGTACAGACCTAGTGGGGTTGGTTGTGATCGTGGAGATGGAGGCTGCGGCCTGGGCTACTGAGCTGATGACTCCTATTGGTTCCACGGGCTTGCTGGCGCTGGGAGAGGCCGCTGGCGGGGCCACCTTGGATGGACCGGCTGGAGTGGAACTGCCTGATGCTGCAACGACAAAGTATTACTTTTAGTATAAATGAGAAAAGTCACCTGAATGTCAACTACTTGGATGCGGGTTTACTTTCTAAGTGTATCTTGGACACATGTGACTAACGTTGAAGGAAACTGTCTGAAATCGCCAATCCGTCTTGAGCAAGCGTGGTGATCAATGCTCATGTCTTCTCTGTATGAGAAGAGTCCTGTGCCTAGCAGTGGAAAATAAATAGGCTTATGATAAATGTAAGTCTGGTTAGTTTTCACAGTAAAACGGCTAACCGATTTAGGTACAATTTAGTATGGATATAGATTGAAATATTGCGAAGGACATAGGAAACTTTATATAGGTACGGGTGCGTGAAGTTGTTCCCTCAAAACGCGTCAGCTACCGCGGGAAACAGCTACTATATACAATAAAATGATAACTATGATAACCATCTGTCCTTAGCACAAACTCAGCCTTTGCAGCCAATATCGTGTAATCTCCTTGGTTAAAGCTTGTGACCTCATTTCAGACCGTCATGTAAGTAATTAAGATAAGCATAGTACTATTAGAGGGATAACTAAAACATGAGAGGTGTCGCTTAAAGATTACTGTATGTATATGCTTTCTCCGTAGAGAATCATTAAACTGCCTTCATAACAAAAGGCCGTAACAATTATTTTTTTTCGATATCGTTTTTTTCTCGAAAATATGATAATATTAAAAAATGATGATGTTAGTTAGAGCCTTTCTTATGAAGGCAGTATAGCTAAGAAATAGACCTTATGATAGTTTAAAAAAGCTAA
Source organism: Pyrrhia umbra (assembly GCA_963891755.1). Lineage (NCBI taxonomy): Eukaryota > Metazoa > Arthropoda > Insecta > Lepidoptera > Noctuidae > Pyrrhia > Pyrrhia umbra. The sequence goes on along the minus strand of OY982916.1, from coordinate 845,666 downwards.
ATATTACCTATATTAAATTGACTAGCTTACATAATAATCAGACAAGGAAAGGAGGAAATTTCCTTTAAAATAGCTTTATCCTTATTTCCAAAGTAAGTCTATCTGTTACGTTTTCACAGAAACATTACTGAACTAATTGAGTTGCAATTACGTATGGAGATAGCTTAAACCCTGAAGAAGGACAGGGAGACTTTTTATGTGAAGTATCTCTTAGAAGGCGTGAGACTTTATAAGGTTTTATAAGTCATTGTGGTGTTTCAAATGTAGTAGTACAACTTACCTTTCCCGGTCTGTGTGGACGACGACTCAGTGCTGTGCTGAGGCGAAGGGGCTGGGGTGCTGCTCTTGCTCCCTGATCCCCCGTCCCCGGCGGACGAGCCACGGCGAGACGGCGACGGCTTCTTCTTGTCTGACGAATGGTGTAATTTTCCACCTATGTATCATGGTTATACTGTGACTTATCTATACTAAAAATGTTTGTTTGTTTATACTGATTGGGTTCCCAAACCTTTGAAATGTTGGGATGAACCTTTGGGCGGTTTTTCTATGTATGCCTGTTCCCGGCTCAGAACCCTAGCATTGAATGCCGAATACAGATATTATTTTACAAATATTCAATTGCATGCGTAAAAAAGTACATTATAAGAACTTTGGAAGTTAATTAACACATCAATATTTTAGTACAAGTACCGGGAATTGACTTTATAAAAGGAAGGGAATTGTGAATTTAAGTTTTTCTTTTCTATAGAAACAATACAATTTACGCAAAACACACACGAACCATTCTCTATACCTTAAACCATCACATCCTTTACTTCTAAACGATATTTAATAACCATAACGAACATCTATGCATGCATAAAAAACATACAAATACTACCCATAAATTACAAAACAAACTGAAGCTAAACCTCTCACAATCACTCACCTATTGAATCTACATTTAATTAACAAGTGACAAAAAAAAATATGAAAACAATTTTTCCATCAAATTGCTTCTACATGGATTGCTAAATTCAAATCAAATGTCGCATTACTTGCAAGTAGCATGTCAAGAACATCACTAAATACTATAACAAGTAACTTATTGGCAGTTATAAATCACTATAAATAATTAATAGCGGTGGCGCCATCGACATCATCGATTGATTCGCTACGTTTATGCAGTAATAGGGTTATAGGGACAACGACATTTACGTCTGCCTTAAAGGTAGGTTAACATTGCAACACAGCACCTACACTTACCGCCTTACTTAGAAAAACCCTGTAATCTGTAGTTTGAAGGTTGTAATCTGATTTATTTATTATTAGGTACTTCAACGACTAATCCACTATAATATATTTATACATTTAACATAGGATCATTGTGAATTTGCAACTTAAAGAAGTATCTACACATCGCTTTCATATTATAAAAGGCTATACATTAAATTTCTCACCTAATCCTTACTTAACTTCGTAATTCAGGATTAAGCTATAAATTTAAGGTCGTATTAACGCTAAACAGCTTTTTTGAGTGAGATGTTTGCTAATCCATTGCTAAATCGCAGATTAATAATTAATCGCGCGGACTCTATCAGTAAGACGATCAGTGTATTATGATAAGTGTCTGTGTGTAAAAAGGTGTGGGACATTTTATTGTGACACAAAGATACTGTCAAAGTGTGGACAGTATTAAAAAATATTCTTAAAATGTGAAAAAAATATAAATACGAAAGTTTATGTAGAAGTAAGTTTGTTACTGTTTCACACTAAAACTACTGAATTGATTTGGATGAAATTTGGTACACAGATATCTTGTCAATCACAAAATTTTCTTCAGCGGTTAGGTGAACCACAGTTGTCTTCTCGAACACAATATTGTCTATTGTCACAATAGTGTGTACTATATTAAATAAAGCACCGCCTAAGCACCTCAGAATCCGGGCATTAAACAGAGGTATAAGATTAACAATTATCTTATAATTCGTGGCGTGACACCGTCTGGTGGTATGTAAACTGTAGCCTATACTTACATTGTAACATCTTAAACCACTACAATTGGCAAGAAGCTACTTGTTATAGACCCTACTCTAAAAGATTAATAGCCAGCTGCATGAAAAACTATGATTTTAAAACTGAAATCATATTTTTTTGAAAATGGATGCATAACCGATTTTGCTATTTTTATTCTTTCATTTAAATAATAAATTTACCTATGCTGCTAAATAGTGTAAATAGTATAAAGATTACCTATAAAAAAAAGTAATAACTAAAATGATCGGTGTTCTAACGTCACGTAACTTTTTTATACTTCTTACTTTTACGTAACTATGTCACGTGATTAATATTTATTATGGTGCATACTTTTATACTGACATAAACATAATCATTAAATAAACGTGTCTTTTTTTTACGAAAATACATTTAGCAAAAACATTCAGATTTAACATCCATTTTGACAGATTTGACTGACAGCTATCGCGTTTGACGTTTATAATTCATCATAATTTTTGGTGCAACTGGCTGGCACAATTCTGGTGCAACCGGCCATATTACGACACATCGACACACGGTCTAACATGCGACAACGATGCACGACAAAAGACACGAACTTTTATCTGACGACTTGTGTTTGCGCGTGACAGGACCCGAATCTGTGCTGTCTTGGGACATATCTGGTGGCGACGCACGGGAAAGAAATAAATATAATTAGTTTCGGAATAAGGATTGCTTTATTATAAGTAGATATACACAATCTATACATGTAATAAAATTGTAACAGGCCGATGTCTATATATTATAGATATTGAAAAAAAAATACTAATATGGAAGATCTTATAAGAGCAACAGAAGACAAAACAATTTATAATGTTTGTCTGTCTGTTTGTATATTTGAAAGAGATTTGGATGAAATTTGGTATACAAATAGTTTGTAACCTGGATTAACACATAGGATACTTAGCCTTGTTTATAAGACCACACAGACACTAGTACTTGACTACACAACTATGTTTTATTTACCGCCCACAATAAATCTTTTTAGCAAATCTAAATTCTAAGAGGCTAGTTTGACCACATCTGGAATCAATGGATCAATGTTCTACTAGATTAATTCATAAATTGAATATTTTTTTTATTAAATTATTCAGAAACAATGAAAATGGTCATTGAGCTAATATAATATATAAAATAAGTAAATAAATAAGGCAATAGAGATAACTTTGAATGCAACTTTGGATTATATCATGGGAATAATTAGTAACCAGATAATAAGATATATATATATGGAGATGAGAATAACACATACAAAACCTTTTCACAAAAATAATAATATTTACGAAACACTTTAATAATAACATGCTTCATTAAGTTAACTGTTAACCTAGTTAATTAAGAGGTCATGTAGCATCAACACGAAGGGGAAAAATGTTGAGTTATTCTTTATAAATATAAATATCCAACGCATATAAGTTAAATCATGTGCATTCGAACAATTAATCATTGCATTCTTGTTTTAATTAGGTAATCTAGGTATCTATCATTAGGCGGCTGGATCTAGAAGGCAGTTCTGATACGGCAAATTCTGTTAGGAGTTCCTGACGACATATCCAGCGGTATCTTGGACGGCTATCGGTAGTTTTTAAACTATTTTAGTAAGTAAAAATAATGATATTTGCACTCACCCATAGGCTGACTAGGATTAGGAGTCTTGGACGAGTTCGGAGTACTCTTTCCTGACACAACGGTGCTGGAAGCGTGCGACGACTTGCGCCCCGGCTACCAATGAGAACACACCAATATAGCGCCAGTCCACACACTTACTACCAACATTACTTATAGTACCCATTTAATTGTGTTACGTTACATAAACAATAATAAATAAATTATAGCACATATTTTAATAACAACTATGAGTTATTGCGACACCAACTTTATAACAAGTATGCCATACCATACACGGAAAAATATAATAATAATAATATATTAAACATCAATAAAATACACCCTGTTATAACAGACGTCAAATTGGGTTGATTAGAATGCGATAATTTTAAATCTGTTCCAATATTTGTCATGTATTTTTCATTCACTTAGTCATTTCATTTCATTCATTTTTCATTATCGAGGAGCAAGTAAAGCAGTAATTGTTTAATACTTAAACGCCGGTCTAGGACGGTGATCGTAACAAGCACAAGCATACAAAATAAACTATTACAATAATGATTGAATGGCAGATGGTAGGGAGCTACTGGCAATAAATACATACATTTGTCGGGCGTGCTAGACGTACGTACCCCTTTGGACTTGGCGGCGTGCGTGGGCGTCGCGGCGCCGCTAGCCTTGGGCGAGCACGAGGCTTCGCCCTCCTTCTCGCAGCTCGAGTCGCTCGACTGACTGTCGTGCGACACCGGCTTGTACGGCGGGATGGTCTTTACGTTACCGCCCTTTTTCTGCACAGTCAACGTTGGGCACCGTATCACACACCGCTAGTTAACGCAACGGCAATAATGTCGGTGTCAAATTATAACGAGTTCGCGCTAAACCGCTATGAAACAGGATATTTTTATTCAATAATTGATAAACCTCTAGGTATGGGCAGTTAGACATGTATACTACTCTACACTAATCTAAAATTATGATAAATCCAATTTGTTTATAAAATGAAAATGGTTTTAGTACCTTGGCGATGATGGTGACATCATGATTGGTGAACTAAAAAAATGATAATGAATGAATAAATCAATGTCCATGCACAACTTGGAAGGCGACGTAACGCGATAATAAGGTGCAGTAGGCCGGCATGATAACAAAATGACAAAGTGAAAATGTTAAACACTAAGACGCGTACTCAACACAATAATCAGCTCTTATGATCGGACGACGTGATCAACTAAATGCTGGCGCGCATTACTTGTACCACCTATACCGACTGCATTAACAATACCGCTTAAATTTGTGTCGTAAAGCAAAGTGTTACATCTCATTATACATTGGTACAGTTCCGGGGTATTCCTCACCGCGTCCCGTAATAAGCGCCAGCCTTTAGATGTGTACAAGACAGACACAGTGTGAATAATATTATATTCTATATAAATGGCAATAATTGATGCGAACACAGACATGAACTAAGACAGTGTACAGCGACAGTACTACATGGTCGGGATCGTGCGATCGACACAGAATGGAAGGTACTTCATCAGGTTTAATATGACACTTCTGCTAGTATTATACAATAAATAACATTATTTACTGCAAGTTTTCTAAATCGTTTTAGTAAACCCTTAGAAACAGACATACAGTACACGGACACAAAAACATACATAAGTACAAAATCATACTTATATATTTACTTAATATATATATTTTGTAACGTTTGTTAGTACTATACTAGAGCCGGCATTATGACATACTATAATGAGATTATGAGACAGAATCCGGTTTCAGAGCGAGATAGAGCTATGCAACATGAATAACACCGTCTCCTTTTCCCACTGGTATCTGCATCACTATAATACGTCATAATACAAGCCGTTATTTAAAAACGTGAAGACAATATATGTGAGCTTTAATAATAACGTTACGTACAAGAGGGAGGTATTGCAATAATTTTAACTAACCAGTTTACTGTAATGGTGCTGGCAGTAACCGCAGTACTTGACGTTGTCGAGATAGTTGCCGGCCTCCTCGCACAGCAGGCCTAGGCCTTGTGCGCATGTCACGTGAAACTGTTGCTTGCAACCTTGCAACAAACACACAATAAAAAAAAACATTAACAGCCGGTTGCACCTAACTTTTTATTATTTTATACTTTTCAAAATATCACAAAACACGATATCAATAATTAGCATACTTTAAATATTTTGTATGATATTAATACATAGATAATTAAATAAACATAAATAATATTATTTAGACGAAAATCATTAAATCATAGCAAACATTTTCGATTTTATCCTCCATTTTGACAGATGTCGAAACGAAAGTTCTTCCGTTTCATGTATAAGTAACCGCGTTTCGTTTTTGGTGCAACCGGGTGTAATAGTCAGTAAAAAAATATAATACTTATACGTGCTGCATGATTGCTATTTTATTAATAGTCCAAAGAAGTCATACTGGATGATAAAACATAAAAAATGCTATTATTTTATATTTTACGTCTTAGGGTTTATAACATACGTTTATTATATTATTGTTGAAATAAATGATTTTGAGAACATAAAAAATCTAAAAATATACAAATATAATATCAACGTAGGTGACACAAGTACATAAAGTGTGATGCTACCGGCCATATGTCCTGTCTTAAAATATAACGTTTAAAAAAAAATAACGCCAATAGTTTCTGCCTTATTGGTTTAAATATCATAAATAAGATTTACATGAACCCTACATTTTCACAGGTTTGTATGAGGCCCATATTATTTACAATATACGCACTAAAAGTGCGTAACTATTTCGATATTGAGATAAATACATATTTTAACTCAATATCGAAAAAAAAATTAGCAGCGTCCTTTTTTCTTATGACGGCAAAATGCTCTCATCAGTCATGTGATCTCATTCACACTCTCTCATTTTACCTTCAAAAAATAGCTCAGAAATCGCTGTTTACCAAAGGAGGTTAGGTAGCCAATCAGAAACCTTTACTTGTCCAACCAATGTTAAACGTCAGGGTACAGAAAATAGGACAGTATACTTTGCATTGCTGTAAAAACTTAAATCAAAACTGACCAGATTTGTTGCACTGCATGCATGCACCGGCGGTGGCTCGGTGCGTCTTGCCCAGATCCTGGCATATGTAGCAGGTCTGGAAGTATTCAATATATTAATATTGTGCTTCTGAGTATTACACTCGAATCGAGATCATTCCGTCTTTAACACTTATTGATAAAAAGATTAATGAATTAGGAATTGGATAGTAATTGTTTTTTTTTAATGATGACTTTTATTTACGCCTAACAGAAATATTTAGCCTCTTATTTCGGATGGGAAGGGTGAGTCACTCTTACTGACTAAAACCCATCAATGTTCCTTCCTTAGCCCTTTATATTAACTCTTTCAAACATCCTGCAGAGGAAGATTTAGTCTTAGAGTTAAATCTTTAATACCGATTGAACTAATCAGCCTGATAATTTCATACAAATGTTGTACCAATAATGAATTAACTTGGTAGATATAATTGCTACCTAGAAAATCAGAAGTCGCAAAACAGGTTCAAGTGTCTGTCTAAGGCAGAAGTATTTTCATTTCGTGTACCTGCCTTAATTATGTAATTCGGTTATTTAGTAAATCCTGATGAAGTTCTTAATTAGTACCACTGCTGTCAAGTGAAAACAATGGAAGGATCGACTCCCGACATGACAAGAGCATCATTTTAAAATATGATTTGATCGCTTTTATTTGTAACTAGCTGTTGCCCGCGGTTTCACCCGCGTTCCGGGGGAACTACTTCACGCACCCGGATAAAATGTAGCCTAAAACCTTCTCCAGGGTCCCCTCTATCTCCGTACCAAGTTTTAGCCAAATCGGTCAAGCCGTTTTCATTCTATGTCGTGACAACGGAAAACGGGTTTCATTTTTATATATATAGATGTAACTAAAATTTCTTTTAGTGTACAATAAAGCATAATTATTCTATTGTAATGTCTTATTTTTTCTTAAAAATCTCATTATCATCAGATTTTGGTGGTACATAATAGTTTGGTATCTGAAGAAGGCTTACCCTGTATTGTAATGATCAGGAGCTCCAAACAGAACTGATTGAAGTTGGACATTATGTTATATTTAAGTACTTGTATAATCTTAATATGCAAATAAATAGTTTCGAGTTTGATCCCTATCAGGTAGGTTAAAGCTTATATTGGTTTAAGAAATGGATATCTTAAAGTATATCAGTTTCCTCACCTTGTTATATCTCTCTGGTGGTATCAGGCGCAGCACGATAGGTTCCATAGAGGTGACATTGCCGAACCTAACCTCTGGTATGTACAGGGCACAGACGACGTGTGCCCATCCCCCTGTGTCTGACCGCTTTAAAGCACCCGATTTGGATGGGCATAGTTCACAGCGCTGAAATATTACAAAATTAAAATAAATTACAGTCCAAAAATATTTATGTTGTCCTCAAAAGGTTAATTGAAATTGCACTTACAACTTTGGCCTTAGTATCAGGACTCTCACATTTTCGACAATACCATGGTCCGGTAGGCACCGTCACTATACCGTAACATGCTGAAAATATATGCCATTTGGCGATTAACGTTTGAATTTATCATGAATTAATTAAAAGCAAGAATGAAATCTAACATAATTAAATATGTCTAGAAAACGTAGTGTTCAAATGCCGATGCCCTGTCTAGGCATCAGCTAACTAACTTACTGTATGTTGCAGTCGTCAGCTGTTGTGAACACATAAACAAATACCTTGGTGGACTGCTACCGAGCAGCCGTTCCCGTCACAGTAGACAAGCGGGTTGTCGGGCCAACCGCGCTCGTCAGAGCACACGCAGCAGCCTCCTACCATCTCCTTCATTGTGTACTCCTCATTATTGACTTAAAACCTACAAAACCCCCACATCATTGTACTGTTTTACAAAAAAAAAACTCCAATAATTGTCAATTTCAGTGAAAGGACATGAAATAGCAATTTATTATTACGTAAATGTGCTTGAAACGAATACATCATCACGAGGTAATTTGACCCTATGGAAGCTTAAGATGATTGAGATGACAATCACAAATGAGCTTTTGGTATGTGAATGATTAAAAAAGTGCAGCAGCAATGGATGTCGCTAACACTTCATATTGAATTAGGCTCTCACTTAGTGATGCAACTCCATACATTATAAATTGAGTCACTCAAAATTTTATAATTCTTAAGATGCTTTCTCAAAATACATAAATTAATATTTTTTGTGAGATTGCTTTGTGTTCTTTAGCCTGAGTTTCATACTAAACTAAATTGAGTGACTCAAATTGAAGCAGTTGAGAATTACATCACTATCTCACTTTGTCAATTAATGACGATCTTAATGCTTAGATTTTATATAAATAGTTTTATATTTTATAGAAATTGAATTATTTAACTCAAGACTTTATATATTATACTGATTGATTCTTAAGAGAAGACTAAGCATATCTCTAGCTATAATAAAGCTAATAAAAAATGACTTTCCTATTTTTTGTTTTTTTTTTTATTTAATTACACAAACATTTGAAAACTATTTTTTCACTTCTACAGTTATAACATATGCTAATAACTTTATTACTTCAGAAATAGGTTCTGATTCCAGTATCACAGACACAGATAGTGAGATGAGTGGTAGATAGTAATTTTTGCAAAAATTATGTCTTAAGGTGGATGTTCCCGGGTAGCCTGTAAAATTTAAATTTTGGTAAGTTTTTGCGATTTAGGTACAGCTCGATATCGGATTGTATGATGATAAAATACTTATTCGCGGTAGTTAAATGTATGTGTTTACACAGTTATACTTGTTAAAACCATCAACATAACTCTGTAACTTAGAAGTTCTACAACATCAAGTTTTTACTAAAATGGTACATTGTAGAACTTCACTAAATTGCAGAGCTATGTGGATGGTTTTAACAAGTATTGTTGTGTAAACACATATATTTCACTACCACGAATATATATTTTATCATCATGGTATCTGATACTGAGCTGTAAATTATAAAACACTTACGAAAATTTAAATTTTGCAGGCTACCCTGGAGCATTCACCATAAAGGAAGATTCTAAAATGAGGAAATAGAACTCACTAGCCATTCTCCCAATACACTACTACTACATCTTCTATAACAAAACTAGAGGACAATGGCACCAAGCTTAGCTGGTAGAATGTCAATATTTCCAGTCTAACCAGAGGTACCAGTGTTTTACACATGGGGCAACTGGCTATCTGACTTCCACAACCCAATTACTAGGTAACACAAGACATTTCGTAAGACTGACAATGTGATGTAATATTTTTTATTGCTCCCAGGTAGTATACAATAGTTTTCTGTGCTTGATGGGAATATTATATTACTATTAGACTATTATAGCACAGTAACCACGATGATGTTAACTTATTACTTAAAATACACTATTTAATGTTACCTGTTCTAGTTGATGTAATAAAATAAATGTCATAATCCATATCAACTTTTGAAGCAGCACAAGGCATTATTTGCAATATTTCTTTAAGCAAGTCCAGTCATGTACATAGCCGAAGCTAATTTTAGATAAAATCTCAATGGGTTAGGTTTGAAATAATAGGAACATTCGAACAAATATTTGATGTTATTGTTATATCAATGTGAATAATGATAAGGAGACAGCAAATGTAATTGTATAATGATTGTGTCTTTACACATCTAGCAAATTAAATGACCTCATAAAAAACTTGATAGTGTAATGTTACTTGTTAATTCTGTTGAACCAAAGTCTGTGCTGCTGTTGAACCAAAATCAATAAATCAAGACTTCTACTTACACTGAAGTGTGACTGTCCGTCTGTATAGCACATGTTCAACTATTGAGTATGAACTGAATCAGAGACTTCAATACAGCAATGAATATTTAATAGAAATTGATTCTAGGTAATAACCACAGTTCAGTCTAGCAGTCTTATCATAAATTCTAGAGCCAATTTATCAAACTAGGTCTTTGTTGTGATACCGTCGAGAAATATCGATACTAAATTATAGGAATAGAACCTATCGACTAGCTTTGTGGTTGCGAAAGAGCGTCCCTCGGCAAACTGACAGAATTACAAAAAAACATAAAGGGAGACTTTTGTAAAGGGTTTTTCGATTTAGAATCCTATTTTCATAACAAAATAAATAAGATTCTATGAGCCATGTCGCTTACGGAGTTTAGTCCGTTGTGGGAGTTGGGACATGAGAAGCAATAAATAATAATACAAAGCAAGAGCTAATACAATTTGAAGTGTAAAACTGATGGATAATGCTGTGAATTTTCTATGACAATGAATAACTTACAGCTTCCATCTAGTTATATTTACCAAAAGTAAAATTATCCGTTCATTGATGAAGGAATTCCCGGCAACAATTCTTTAATTCATCTTTAATTTATAACTGATATCTTTTATCACCTCACCTGCGCCTAGCAAGAACGATAAAATGAAGACTATTACACAGAATCTAAACTCGTCGAGTAATTAATAAATAAAACCGGATTAAACTAGATAAGAACTACGGTAACAACTGAAATTATAACTTCAATTATCACTGATGATAAGTAATATTTTTAAATGAGAAAACTTGGTAAAATTACACTCGCTCGCTGCCATTAGCTACAAGACAAGCAAAAGCCATGTTGAATTTTGTTTGGAGTGCATTGCAATAAAGATTTGTAATATGTACAGCATTTAAATGTTAGAGAAGGTTAGCAGCATACTCGATACACGAGCGTAACCGAGATAACCACATGATACAACATTCTACATCAAAGTACTGGAACGCACTATTTATCAATGTTCATTTAAGGGGTAGTCTACTTTGTTTTTTATAGTGTGTCTAAGAAATATTCTAGTTAGATTGGTAATGTTGGTATGGTAGAATTGTGTAGAAATGTAAAAAAAATACAAATCTTCGCTTCCCTTGCGTGCACAGTGGTTGCTTATTGCCATGGTTATTGTTGCCCTTAGATGGGTATTGATTAATTGATTTTCTAATTTCGCCGAAGCCGGCGCGGCCGGGCACCTATGATGAAAACACAACGACTGACAAAATATTATATTATTATATTCCATAGGATAGAGTTATATTTTATCATCATAAATAAGTAACTATTGTAATTGTAAGGGATGTATTACTTATTGTAAGGACAAGATGCACAGCTATATAGTTAGGAATAGTAGGTATCTACTTGTTTGCAGAAGGTACTTTGTCGTTATGATATTACGAGGATTTCGTGGTATTTACTGAAGCTCAAATTGGGAGTGGGAGTGATTGGATTTGAGCTGGCAGCCCCAACTATACTTCTGTATATGTGTTGCTATCAATCAATTAATAGTTGTACAAAAATAGCATCATTATACATTTTCCCTTAAGTTAAAAAAAACAGATTTTAACTAGTTTGAAGGAGTAAAAAATATTATTAAGAATATTATACCTGAAGTTTTTAAAATAATTTTTTTCTCCCACCTATATGTCTAATAAATTTTACTCAAAAAAGGTTGAGTGGCAAAATAACGACGAATGGGCTTTTTGTTTAATTTGTCGATCTGCCTTATTTTCTGTTGGGCATATCGTATTATGACTGGGCAAATCGTGAAGTGGCGGCGTTTCATGATAATTATGCCGAGGAATTTCATGATCTGGCCAAATAAACGATCGAACGACAAAACATTGTTTGTTAACATTGAAAAGCACAAAATTAAACCAAGTACACCCACCTATCCTGGCCGGGATAGCAACGAAGCCGTGAGAGCTCAGTTCCTAGAATTACAATCTAGGTGACCTATGTATTATAAGAGTGGGCTGAGAGCAACGGATCAATACATTTTGCATCTCCGTCCTTCCCCACATGTTACCATGACACCTCCATTTTGTTTTGCCGCGCGCTTGCGTAGTTTTGTTGCTAGTAATATTAACTAGAGGGTGCTAAAAAATTTTTTGTACGTTGCATTAAAATTGTTTTAAGTATTATATTTTTCGAGAGGCCAAATTGTTACCTATTAAATGAAAAAAACCCAAAAGGAAAGTAAGTAATTAATAGGACTAAAGATTTTTAGTCGATGTCAAGTCATTGGGGCTGCCAGCCGACATAATGTTTTGCTTAGTTAGAACTTACCTACCTATTTAGGATTGAACAACTCTACAAACAAAAGGTAACAACACGTGCTCGATAAAAGTTTGTAACACTTTCTCGTAAATTGAATATACCTAATTTAATATAATATATAATTACAAAAATATCGCGTAAGTATGAGTCTATAGCCAACTAGGTTCCATTGATATGGCCACCACCGGCTATCGCACCGGCATCCCGAAAAATAGAAGTAGAATTAGGACCTACTTAGCTTAAATGTAACTAAAAGTAGATTGATTCAAGAGGAGTAAAGTTTTAGACATCTACTTCCTTGTGATCCCAAGTAAAATGGCACTAACAAGACCGACAATGACACTGCACTCGGAAACTTGTCGATATATTTAAAGAACCAATAATTTGGGGAGGCAATCGGCAACTTACAGTGACTAGGAAAAAATCTAGTGGTTATATGCATGTGGGATTAAGCACCTCCTATCTACTTATTGAGGTAGACAGACAGATCTAATCGTAAATCTTATCATAAAGCAATGTGAAAGAAGTAAGTTAGTTGTAGATTCATATTGAAATACATTATATTCTAAACTGTAGGCATAAAGAGTGTCATCTACTTCCCTAACTTTTCAACCACTTTCGTTTGACTGAGGGAAATTTAGTTAATGGCTAAAGAAACTGATTGTGTTTTAGTGTCTTTGAGGAATTCAATGAAACATTTTACATGTAATAAATATTATCGAGCTTTCCGCCAGCGGCTTCGCGATATCCGAAGTCAAATAAAAGTGTTAGAGTTTCATACAAACTTTGCCCTCTTTCTTCACATCCATAGGGGTAGAAAATCCTTTCTTATCGGATGCCTACGTACAAAGAACACACCCTCCAAGTTTGAGGTCTCTACGATCAGTGGTTTAGGCTGTGCGTTGATTCGTCAGTCATTCAGGACAAAGCATTTAGTATGTATAGATAGATACTCGTAGATTATATTTCAGACTTCAGGACTGGTAAATAATAAAGTATATAATTGCAATTTTACTTATTAAGCACTTAAAAAAATCCAAGAAATATTTTAAAGACTCCTTGGTTTAAACATGTTATTTGGTATCATCTGTTTGGTTTTTTTTACCTGGCAAATTTTACAGCTCCGGACCTGCCAGCCTTGTCAAAAAACATTACCCTCCAGTCTCCCTGCAGTCGGGTAAAACGTACCTATGTGATATGGGAAACTAGGAACACCTACAACAATAAACGCACTCGAATGTCGTGTGGTTCCTTATTTATTATTAAATACGTTAAGTTTTGTGCTTAAAGTTACAAATACCTCGTATGTTGGCCCATTTCGGCGTAGTTCGTAGTTGGACGCTCGTTTCGATGCTGGTCGTGAGTATTTCCGGGGTATTCGCCGGGGATCCTAGAAATAGGTATTTGGTAATTATAGGTACCATACGTTGGAGCTCTGACACAGCATTGCCCCAATGGTGGTCTGCGCCATATCGACTGGTCATCTTTAACGGAAAACAGTAGGAATAGATGTGGATTTTTTAAATTACGTAACTTTTTATCAACCGAAGTATCTTCTAAAACTAAAAATATTGACTATTATTAGAAAGTATTCATTTATTAGCTATGGCAAAAATACGATATATATATTTATATAGTAGGCATTTTTAGGGTTCCGTAGTCCGACAAGGAACCCTTATAGATTCGTCATGTCTGTCTGTCTGTCTGTCTGTCTGTCTGTCTGTCTGTCCGTCCGTATGTCACAGCCATTTTTTTCCGAAACTATAAGAACTATACTGTTGAAATTTGGTAAGTAGATGTATTCTGTAAACCGCTTTAAGATTTTGACACAAAAATAGAAAAAAAGCAATAAATTTTGGGGGTCCCCATACTTAGAACTGAAACTCAAAATTTTTTTTTTCATCAAACCTATACGTGTGGGGTATCTATGGATAGGCCTTCAAAAATGATATTGAGGTTTCTAATATCATTTTTTTCTAAACTGAATAGTTTGCGCGAGAGGCACTTCCAAAGTGGTAAAATGTGTGTCCCCCCCCCTGTAACTTCTAAAATAAGAGAATGATAAAACTAAAAAAAATATATGATGTAGATTACCATGCAAACTTCCATTGAAAATTGGTTTGAACGAGATTTAGTAAGTAGTTTTTTAGTAATCAGCAATTTTCCTCTACAAACAAACTTAATTATGCGGTCGAAAAAAAACAAGATAATTGCGACTTTATTGCGTATTTTTTCTTTCCAATGGTCGGAACCCTCGGTGCGCGAGTCCGACTCGCACTTGGCCGGTTTTTTTAGATTTTAGTTGATCAACGAAATGTTTACACATAAAGAACTTTTGTTCCTTAGAATTTATTATACAAAGTTTTTTCACTTTGCAGATTACATGACGCGTTTTTTAGTTGTTGTTGAAAAAACGTTTTTATAGTTAAGTAAACTATGTACATATATTGGTCATCACGCCGCGAAAGTTCGACCTTTTTTTAAACCGACTTCAAAAAGGAGAAGGTTCTCAATTCGATTGTTTTTTTTTTATGTATGTACCTATGTACTTCGATTACGCTGAAACTTATGATCTGATTTGCGTGGTTCTTCTTTAGTTTGATGTGGAATAGTTGCCATTTGGTCGCATATAAATTTAACATATTTTGGCCCAGTAGTTTTCATTCTTTGATCATATTTTTTAAATTTTTGTTTACGTGGACTTTTAGTTTGATTATGGCTTTTTTAAGAGTTTTGTTTTTCACCATTCCATCATTTAATATCACGCCCGTACGCCTTAAATGTATATCTTGGCTATCTTACCTTTAATGTATATATTGGCTATCATAATTTTGATAAATTATCAACCGACTCATCAGAACTCTAGAAATAAATAGCTTATTTACAAAAAATATAAAATAATCTGACGCAATTAAGTGTAAAAAGTTGGAGGATATCTGCCAACCTGGTGCTAGAGCGTGGACAGCTACCGGCCCTCTCCCTTTTTTTTCTACATAACCTCTTGCAGGATATATAGCCATAGCCTCTTGAGGGTGCTTCTTACAACATTTGACCTGCCTAACCGGACAATGTGGCGAGGTCCTAATTTAATTAATTAAATTAAGGCCTCTGGCCAAGGCTACATTTAAAACTACGTGACAGCGCGCTAAGGGCTCCCCCTAGTGGGGAACGAACCTCGACTTAGGGCTTCACTGAGGAGGTAACTTAAGGATAGGTTACCTCCTCAGTTCCTTCCTCCTTTGATTTTTTTATGATATAGCTGGATCATATCACGTATTATTATTACGGGACTTTTTATGCTATTGGCTCAGTACGCGGGCTGGCTCGTCGAGCAAGGGGCGGGGAGGACACGGACGGGGACGACCCGACGGGCCTCGGCGAGGACGGTATGACGGCAGTCTGTGTTTGTGTACTGTACTGGTTTCCCTATTACTCTCTTGGAGGAGGGTGATTTCGTCGTCGGGGAATGTAAGAGTAGTAGCTGATCTGGGAGGGACTGTAATGGGAAGCCGATACGATCAGGGGATTGGTGTGCTTTTCAGAGTCGAAGTAGTGCTTAAAAGTGCGTTTCATGAACTGATTGATGGTAGGCAGTTTAAGGTCGAGGTAAGGTACCACGGGGCTCCTGTGGCTCTACGCATGAAACGATTCTGGAGGGTTCGCATCCTATGGATGCGGTAGGATTTGGCGTGTGCAAACAGTACGCTGGCAAAAGTCATGCATGGTGGCCCGTCTCTCTCGTACAGAGAGGAGACTTTGTACTTACTGCTATGACGAGGCCTTCTGACGGCTGTAGTATACATACCATTACTATTACTACTAATATACATACCATTGAGGGCTTTTGCCATGGCTTCCTCTTCCTCAACGTTCTTCTGGGCGGTTCCATGGTGTCTGCGCTCTGATAAATTTAAAATAAAAAAAGTTGAATTAAAAAATCCCACTTTAAAAATAAAGGAATATCCAACTGAAAAGCATGGAACAAAAAGCCAATTAAAGCATAATCCCCTTTCCTTGGTCTAGCTAACGTAAATGGAGATTGACAGTGCACCCTTTGGGTAGGAACGCAGCCCCTAAAACTGTATGACTAATCCTTATTTTTACTAATATTATAAATGTGAAAGTAGCTGTCTGTCTGTCATGCTTTGACGGTAAAACTGTTAAACTGATTTGGATGGGCATAAGATTAAATCCAAGAGAACGACATAGGATAGATTTTATTTGGGTGGGTGAAGTATTCCCGAAGTATTCCGTATGAATTATTTAACCTATTTTATCCAAATAGGTTCAGTAGCAGCGAACAGTACCTTGTTACTTTCGTACTTTGTCTATAATATCATCATCATCTGCCTAGCCTTTTCCCAAGGAGCGACTGCCTATCTGACCTCCACAACCCAGTAACCGGGTAAAACGGTACCCTTTGGAAACACTGGTTATCAGACTTTCTGGCTTCAGACTACCCATAACGACTGTCAAAGATCTACAAATGAAAACTGGGACCAACAGCTTAACGTGAGTTCCGAGGCACGAAGGAGTCTCGCTATGACATAGATGGTCACTCATCCACGGACCGACTGCGTCGAGCGCAGCTTAACCTTTGATCGGTCGAACTTAGCCACGAGCTCCTGCTACTTATAATACTATTAAGGATAAAATAATATTATTATCTTAATATTTCTTAATATAATATTATTAGTCCATAAGGTAAATTGACCTTCTTGCTCTTGTCATAGAAACTTAGTTTTTTTGTGTATGAGATATAAGATGCAATAGTAAATATTTTAAGTATCTCCTACTGGTCGAAATTCGAACTGTTTTTTATAGTAATCAACATTTTAGTTACTTAATTTTATTTTTAACTTATTTTATTATCAACGTACTTACATTACCTACTCATTTGAACGCATAGGAAAAATATAACATCCCCCCTTTTACGTTGAATAATAAGCGAATTCCAATAAAAAAAACAACTAGGTGTATTGTCGTATAATATTGTGCAAATCCTAAAATATATTTAAGAAAATATTACTGCATGAAGTACAAAAAAAATAAGAACAAGTATAGTAAGGGTGCAATATTAATATAATTTTAAATATTTTATGTATAGTATATCCGTTTAAAATATATTTAATTTTAATTAAATTACTTACAAAACTATTCAACCTAAGTGAATACAATTTTACAACTAGGTGTTATAAAATTAAATAAATAATCCTCACAGCTAGTAGTACATAACACATTGTTATATTGGGGATTTCAGAAAAATGTCAAACAATAACAAAATATAAAATACTAGCTATTTTTCGCGGTGTCACTTGCATCCTACAAGGACCCAGATAATAACTACCCTATGTCTTCCCTAGGTTTCAAATTTCCTTGCCAAATTTAATTTAATTCAGTTCAACCGTTATTCTGTAAAAGCGTAATAGACAGAGTTTTTTTTTAGGAACTGCAGCGAAAAAACGATATTGCACAAAAATAAGGTTTTTCGCGTTTCATCGGTTTACGCCGGGAGCTGTTTCAAAACGTAAATAATCCAGTTTGAGCTTCACCGAACTGACTAATCGTTTTTGGGGATACAAATGAAAGCACCTAAAACTTTTTATCACACGAAAAAAGCTTCACAATGTCCAAATTAAATTTTCCTTTGAGCTCAAAATAGAATTGTATCGACACACGAAATACAGATAGCAACAAGTTGGTACCTACCTCACTCCTATACGCAGGTACAGATGCAGAAGGGACAGACTCACTTGGCTGCTCACACAAAGTTATTTTAGTCCTTCAAAAAAATATCGATATGTTTGCGGACACCGGTTCGTATTTATCTTTATATTATCCGAAGACTAATTAGGGGTGCGTACAGTTCCGTCGTATAAAAGACAATCGAGTCACCCCGAGCAATATCGATGTTGTTATGAGTGGCAATAAATCAACATCTCCTGGCGAGTTTACTCGGAAGAATGATCTATTGCTTGGTCACACTTTGCTTAAATACATTTTTGTATTAAGTACTCGGAGCTTTTGCCAAAGAGGTAAGAAGAAAATGCAGGGTGGTTTGTGCAACTGGATTGCGGTTCCAAACATTGGTCCAGAGTCCAGCATGAATGAGGTAATGTAGTTATGGGTGATTTTTGAATTAATTCTTTTACAACGTTTTTAATTAAACTTAACACTTTGATTCATCATTTAAGTACAGAGGGTACAATTTAAAATTGTAGCAATTTTAACAAAAAAAAATGGTGTAGATTAGTCGACTTTTTATTCGGAAATCTCTCAAATTAACGTTACATTGGTCATCGTGCTAGGGCCAACGGTCGTTCGGAAATCATAGGCACGTGGGGTATGGCGGTTGCGATACGAATACGACACGCGGTTTCACCCTTTTTTCTCCCCCTGGTATTGGGTGTATTTCCCGATCGCGTCACAAAAACGACTGTGGTAAGGCGGCGCCGCATAAAACAGTACATATCTTATTGATGATGCCGTAAAGTAGACCGAGGTAACTTGGCCACCCTGGGGCTCACAGGTCAGTTGGTGTCACTGCACTCTAAGACCTATTTTCCAGCACTTATTTACTTATAGACTAAACATTTTAAGGTCGTCATTATCAATTAATGTGACATAGTTGACAGGCGACGGTGAAGAACAGAGGTAACATTGACTTCATGGTTTATAAGCTTACGTCATTATGAAACTAGGTAAAATATATTTTTGTATAATTAAGGAGGTCATAAAAACATCAGCACATAGAACTCCCAAATTTGAAGACTGTGCCGTGTAGGTACTCCCTACCGCGCTCACTGAAAAATTCTGAAGCCCGAGCAGAAGAAAAACTAGACGTTGATTACATATTATTAAATTAATGAAATGATTGCCAGATCCATTTTTTCTCGGCTTCATGAAGATTTCTTAACATTTGAAGCCATATCAAAATGTTTTCAACCCTGTTTCCCTCCAGCCGTTTCATAACGTCAAAGCATTATACAGTTTTTTGTTCAGTAAAAGTTTCCAGATGTCCTATGACCGCTTTGTAAGGTAGGCTATCTTATAGAATTTCTTATAAAATTCTCTGCCTTACGTGGGTGTATTCTTAACAAGGTTGGGTTTACGTAAACATACAACAGATCTTTTGTATGATACCTAATTGTAATTAGTGTGGTTTAAAAATACCATGTCAGGTAGATCTCAGTTTACATTGTGCCTAGGCACATAGATAATGTGCAACATTGCAATTTTCAGTAACGTTGTGTATCTAAAGAAATATACAAGAAACACTGCACATTTTATTTTCCGTAAGAATTATGATATACTCAATTTCTCTTTGATTATTTTCATCAAATACCTCGCTCATTTATATTGCAAATGATTGTGTAAATTTATATTGCAAATGATTGTGTAAAATTATAAAAATTCCGGCTCTCGACTCTAACTACGTTTTTTTTTTTATTTTATATTATGTATTTGACTGCGTGAGGGTCTCAAACAGCAGTAAACGACAGCGCGGCAGGCTCAGAAGGAGATGGCGAGATGAACCTAAGAGAATGGCCTCAGAATGCACTAGATCGGAATAAATAGATGGAGGGAAGAGAGAACTTGGGCGATGGGGGGTCTTTGCCCTGCAGTGGGACACCATAGGCCCAAAATCCACACATATAAAATGCTTTGTCCTAAATGACCGACGGATCAACGCACAGCCTAAATCGCTGATCGTAGAGACCTGAAATTTAAAGGGTGTGTTCTTTGTATGACGTAGGCATCCGATAAGAAAGGATGTTCCGAAGCTCTACCCCTAAAGTGGTGAAGAAGGGGGCAAAGTTTGTATGAAACTGTCATTAGGGTTCCGTAGTCCGACAAGGAACCCTTATAGTTTCGCCATGTCCGTCTGTCTGTCTGTCTGTTTGTCCGCGGCATAGCGCCGAGGTTCTTGTTACTAGGAAGCTGAAATTTGGTATGGATATGTGTATTGATCACGCCGAGAAAGTAGTAAAATAATATTTTGAAAAATATGTTTTTCTAGGGTAGCTCGCGTACCCCTTCTTGTGGGGTATTGTTGGATAGGTCTTTCAAAAATATTATGGGTGTGTGAAGACTATTTTTCGGTTAAGCGAGCCATTTATGAAATAATTAGATTTTAAGTTGAAATTTTTGTTAGATACGAGCACCCCCCCCCCCTCCCCCAACTTTTGAATGGCTATAACTAGAAATCTGAAAAAAATCACAGACACATGTAATGAACTTACAAGGAAAACTATCACGGCTAAGTAGGCTTGACCGGTTACAGAGTTATAGTCGACTAACTAAGACCTACTACGGAACCTTACTGCGCGTGGCCCGACAAGCACTTGGTCGGTTTTTTTTAATTCGAATTTGTATAGCACAAAGGTGGAAAGCTAGTTGAATAAATAATTCGAATGCGTTAAGCAACACCACACTTGATGTTAAGTGACGGTGCCGCCGAGGATGGATCATGCAAGCTCAAATAGTGCCTTGAAGACTTCTAGATTATACGAATCGGGGAACACAGAAGTCAGCAGAAAATTCCACTCCATGGCCGTTCGCATGAGAAATTAAGAAGAAAAACACTTCGTACGTGCGAACTTAATATCGATTTAAAAAAAAAACTTCGTAAACAACGTACGCTTACGTAGGAGGCAATTACCAGATGATATCTACGCAGGCTTGAGCGGAATGGCACGGTGGCTTCTAATTTTGTTATGTGCATCTTATAAGGGTCGCTGATGGCACAAGTGCATACAAGCGGTGAGTCAGCAAGGTCGCTCTGCTTACGTCAGCGCTATGCTTCTGTTTGGCACCTTATCAACGATAACTTAGACCGCTTGTGAGCTGTAAAGTCAACAGAAAGTTTAAAGTTTATTTCGGTATTTTTACACTATTTAACATTGAAATTATAATTTTCAATAAAGAGTGTATAATTATTTTTTAAATTTTTATTATAATATTTATATTTCATCTCTGAATGATTATCCCTCCCAATCATAGTATACGATAACTTGTATTGTACCTTCTCTGGAGAAGATCAATAACTTTTTTTTATAACCTTTTTTTGAGTACCTCCATCGAAAATGTTAAAAAAATTGCTTGTGGCAGACGAACAGACAAACAACAGAACACCACGCTTGATCACTAACGTCCCATATTAGCAATAATAACAAACGGTATCGGATTTAATTAAACAAAGGAAGAAATATAACAAGGGCGAGATTTATTGGAACAGAATGTCCTTGTGCGTATCGAGTACAGCGTAGTTGTGTGAATATCTCTAATTGGACAAACATAGTTACCTATAGGAACTGAGATGATTCTTTGTTTTGTTTACAGTTATTTTATGTGTTTATAAAGATATTATGTACTCACAAACGATTAATTACAAGTACTTAGTTTTGTATATAATTTCGACATATGTATTTACAAATAATATACCTACAACGCATTATTATTTTGTCATAGCTAAGTAAAAAAAACGTTGAATTGTAAGTCAAGAATTCACTTTCATACAAAAAATATTTCGACACACATACGAGTATTCAGGTAAGAATATGTACCTAAAGAGTTGTTCTCAGACAATACATGTGCCACACTGTTACGTAAAGCTCGGATTTCACCAGGGCCTAGGTTGCTCCTCATCCCACAGGTTTGAACTTTCTCCTATGACGTCAAAGATGGGAGGTAGACAGAGCGTCGCCGTTGCCATCGATTGCCATGCTCCATTCAATGCCAGCAGCCAGGCGGGAGGACGCCCACTATCTACACCCCATGGGTTTCCGTCACCGAACTGACCTTTCAACGAAGCCTTGTAAAAATGAATGAACGATAACGCGGTCATGAGATATTTTTGAAGCGTTTATCATGTCAGCGTGAGAAAGTGACTCTTCTTTTAAATACTTCGCCTGGCGATAATTGCCACCTTGTGTTCATTTTTTTTTTCATTTAGATGTCGGCTTCCCAATTGTCTCACCATCACCTCCGTCAAACGAGCTTCGGCTAAGCCAATGTTGTTGCTGTTGTTATTGCCAAGTTACTAAACGTCTAGCGCATGTGAAAACTATGATAGCAGAGTTGTTTTAAGTTGTCAGAATTATTTAAATATATATACATAGTTAAACTCTGAAAAACTATAGAAACATAAAAGCGATAATTTGACCGTTACTGAGATTATGTCAAAATAACATTTTTAGTCCATTAAGATAGCCTCTCTCTTTTTATTAGAATTCATATTTGTGCCACACAGCCGCCAATGAGCCATTATTAACACCGTGCCCCGGAACTTGATTCTCTCCGTGTTCACTGTGCACAGAGCGTAAAATTTTAACTAGCTGTTTCTTGACCATTCTAAGGGAATTACCTTACGCGCTCGGATAAAAAGTATCCTACAGGCTATAAATTATGGTTGTACTAAATATCATCCAGATCCATTGAGTAGTTTTAGCAAGAAAAAGTAACAAACATAGGTACACCCTCTCAAACTCTCTCATTGACTATTTCGTAGGATAATTCCACTAGCTTGGTGGGTAATAAAGCTTATTAGGAATCATGACACAGCATTATTTGATCATTTAAAGCTTTTTTAATCAAATTACACAGGTTGGTTAAACAATGACTCGACTTCTATATTTGGAAAAACTTCCCTAGAATTATGTAAGTTTGGTTTCGAGGTATACAATTAAATGGAAAAGTTTGTGTTACTTGTTTGAAGTAACAAATAAGATCTTGAGAAAAACCGAAGTGGGATTTACAATCTTTTTCTTATCGTGTGCGCTGCAGGCTTTGTAACCTAACAAGATCTAGTGTCAGTACCTAGGGACGATGGCTGTAGTAATTTTGAAATTATGAATGTTATGAAAAAATATGTAAGTACCTAAATAATTTTCAGTTTTCAGTACTGTGTATGGGTATTTATAAAGATATGAGAGTTGTTTTCACTAATCTAGATTATCTGTTCCTCAGCATAATTTCAAAATTGACCGGTGTCCATCTTCGTCGTATCTAATTCTATGCACTTTATGATGGTTCTATTAAATTCTTGACTTTTACACACTTATAGTGCCCGTTAAAATAGGCTATCCAACTTACATAAATCGGTTATAAATCCCCGCATTTTCTTTGCTTATCTGATAAACAATAGCACAATTTATTTCCATATTTAATCGTCTCTATCAAGACGTTATCACTAGGGCAGGGTGAAATTTATGTATGTTTGGTTCTGTTTGGCTTTCCATTAGTATTTTAAAATATTTTAAACCAGCTGTCTCCGGATCGGATAATAAGCACTTTATATGATATCGAGGTCATAAGCTATATCCAATATCCACCCAAATTGATTCTCTAGTTTTAGCGTGAAAGATCTCATATCTGAAAGATATCATCGTCTGCCGAGCCTTTTCCCAACTTAGTTGAGGTCGGCTTCCAGTCTAAATCGGATGCAGCTGAGTATCAGTGTTCTACAAGAAGCGACTTCCTATCTGACTTCCACAACCCAGTTACCGGGTAACACGATACTCCATGATAAGACTGGTTAGCCGGCTTTCTGGCTACTGACCACCCGTAATGGCTGTCGAAGGTCCACAAATTACAGCGTGAAAGAGTAACAAACATACATTATATATTCTCGCAGACTTCCGCATGTATAATATTAGTAGGATGTCACTATTATCTAAAGGCGTGAAATAATCAACAGTGGAGACTAGCAGAAAAGCTCTTAGCTGATGAAACTCACCTGAAAAAGTATTGAACTATGATAGATCCCGGAACGAAATTAATCTGGAAGAGAATTTAATAATCATATTTTCTATTTCCAATATTCAGGGGGTTTAGACAAGTAGCAAAAACGCTAGTAGAATAGAGAACAAAATTTATGGGAATGACAGATAGCTAGTCGTAAACGAATGCCCCCAGGTAGGAATTGGTTAACATGTACAAGTATATGTGCTTAGCCTTTTCTGTTTTGAGATCGGCAAGACTCAAGCACTATTTAAAATTAGATTCAACCAATTAAAAGGCTTCAAATCTATACTTGACCTAGTGAGGATGTTCTCAGTGTGTGGTCAGCATTTCCCAAACATTACTCAAGTTACCCTTTGCTATGCGGACGCACAGCGTCGAATACAGATCTGTGAGTGGTTCAATTCGCTTTGCTAAGTAGATCTCTGGTATTTGATAAGTGCCTTACTTAGCATAATATTGCTGTTAAATACGATATTTCGATATGACAATTCGAACCGACAGTTTTCCTTATCTGCTTCTAACTGGCGCTACAATTATGTAGTATCTACTTGTTCACTAGATAATACTCGTAATGTCACGTTTGCACGTGTTTGATCAACTAATGGACCAGTTCACCCGTGCCTAGATGTAATCGTAGCGTATGAAGATCGTGTTCAATGTATGGTTGATTAACTTAACGCTCGATTTGATGTAGAGAGCGTATAGCTTACAGATCACAAGAGAAT
This sequence comes from Pyrrhia umbra, assembly GCA_963891755.1. Classification (NCBI taxonomy): domain Eukaryota; kingdom Metazoa; phylum Arthropoda; class Insecta; order Lepidoptera; family Noctuidae; genus Pyrrhia; species Pyrrhia umbra. The sequence continues at coordinate 820,404 of OY982916.1, read as the reverse complement.
AAATAGGTATGCTAAATTCAAAGTTAATAATTTTATCATACATATCCTTGTTGTAAACATCCTGATTGCCTTACCTTTGTCAGTCTGTTTGTGCCCCGCAGTTTCACGTGTAAGTGGCTTCCGCCGACCCAGCACGTGGCATCGCCCGCCCGAACTGTTTTCGTATTGCTCAGCTCCAATAGGTTAGGTAAGGTAAGGATGATGCTTTTGCCTTCCTCGTGAAGATTTTATTATATATATTCTACAAATTTTTTAGAAATTTTCATTTAAACAAACTCCTCAGCTTGTCTAGTTTCCTTCGTTACACACGCAATATTTTCAGTGTTCCTCGACATGTCAGCTTTTGGCATTTTTATTTCAGTTGGACATTCTTCATAACATTCTTATCTCAACAACTTTGTAAAACTGCTTCTTATTCTTTTATTCTTTTTTCATTCATTCATTTCAAGTATTCGACCCTCTTAATTTAGGGTACCCATCAATTGATAGCTGCCATACGAGGCAGCAGGTCGAACCAGTTATAGAATTTCGCGTGAGAAATTTTCAAATTGGATAATTTATGTAATTTAAGTACCTAACTATTTAAAAGTTTTTAAATAATTTACATAAATTAAGCATGTACAGTTAGAGAATGAACATGCACTTGCTTAAAACGTCACGTGGTATAAAACGTTAAAATTAGATGCAAGGTGTGCGGTTCCAAAAAGTGGGTTCCGTGGAGAAGAACCGGCAAAAAACTTCATGGATACTCTTCTAAAAGCTAACAACTGTCCAGTCCCGAGTGAAGATCCCGATCAAGTGCATGACGAGCGCACCAGCCTCACTAAGCTATGAACGATTGTGAGGAATGTATGCTTGTATGGACTTTGGTAACTAATCCACGCAAAAACTGCTGAATTGATTTGGTTGAAAATTAGTACACAAATAGCTTATAAATTGGACTAAGACATAGAATTCTTTTTATCCAGGTATCTGGCCAAATTTTAATTATTGTAAAAGATAAAAATAAAAAACCAAAAACTTGGTTTTTTGAATTTTTCACATACATTTTGAGGTTATGTGAAAAAAGTGTTAATGCAAAAGTTGTAGATCTTTTTATTACCTACAACTTTGTCATTCAACTTTTTTCCATAGGAAAAAACCAAAACTACAAGTTTGCCGGAAATTGAGATAAACCGTTTTTATAATTTTAACCCCACTTCCCGACCTCAGATCGCCCGTAATTTATTTTTCCTATAATTTTTATTATACTCTCCTCCTTTTCCAATGGGTTTCATCCTACTATTATTTTATTCACTTCTTACCGTTTTTAAAGGCTAAAAGCACTGGTGTATAACAACTATCCACCGATATAAGTACAAACTTGATTGTACGCAACAACGTTGTTTAATAAAACATATTAATGTGCAAGCCAATTTGTTAGCGTACAGCCATTTGGTACCCAAGTACAAATTACTTGAAATTACCCATTGATGCCATCTCATTGAGACTAACTGGTTGTAAGCCGTACCTATGCAATTTAAAATTTTGATGTACGAGTATTACCACACAATACGACAAAGAATTTCATTCCTGTAATGTAGAGTTAGAAATAATTAATGTTGTTAGGTAATTAGTGGCGTTACAGCCGCACAAGTCGATCGGTGGATGAGTGACCATCTATGTCATACCGAGACTCCTCCGTGGCTGGTTGTGGAGTTCAAACAGGCAGGTACTCATCTGGTTGTACTGCAAGCCGACCTCAAAGTAGTAGGGAAAGGCTAGGCAAGTAAACGATGAAGATTTTTTAGACTAGAGATAGATTTTCAAAAGTCTATCCCTAGGGCGAAAATCTTTGGTTAGATAGGATATCGAAAATGGACATAATCATTTTGTTTATCCTCCTCAAACATTTCTGAATAGGCTAAATACGGCATAATTATGCTGGCTTTCAGTTGGCGTCTGGTGCCAAAACGGGAAATGGAAAAGAAGTCCATTGCACTACCTTTTGACACGCGAAGTACATACCTACATACTCACTTCATCTATTTAGATACATGTTAGTGGGAAAGACCCGCTCTTTGCCCTAGTTGGGAATCGAGCCAGGCGTCATGTACAGCAGTAATGTTTACGCCACTACACCAACGAGGTGTTAAATATTAAATTAAATCATAATTGTTAAGCCATAATTATATTGATCACGCATAATTTTAATATGTAACGTACTGTAGCTTTCATACAAACGCAGAGGCTTTTCACGTCAAACGTCACCGAGTCTGTCAGGAATTTTCCGATACACTCGTTGTAATTATTTTCGTACCGAATACACCAGTTTTTTGTTGATATTTGGGTTTAAACCGTGTTACTAAGGAATAGTTGCGAAATAAGCCCACCTACTCTCATTTTCCCTGCAGCTTGAGTACTTACGTCACGGACTAAAAGTGTTGGCAAGCGTGCTTTCTTTTGATATCGCCGGTAACACAAACTTTGGCGATTTCTTGTTTACTGTGTGTGTACTTTTGCAAACCAATGTTTGTTTCTCTATGCCTGTGAGTGTAGGAACACGTTTTAAATTCGCACCTATACGAAATAAAGTTATTTATGCTGTACCTTTCTTTCTTCAATGGAGGAGCTCGTGGCTAAGTAACAGCCGCACGGATCGATCGATCAAAGGTTAAGCTGCGCTTGGCGCGGTCGGTCCGTGGATGGGTGACCATTTATAACATAACGAAACTCCTCCGCGCCTCGGAAAGCACGTTAAGCTGGTGGTCCCGGCTGTTATTTGTAGCTTTCAGATAGGCAGTCGCTCCATAAAACACTGGTATTCAGCTGCATCCGGTTTGCCTGGAAGCCGACCCAACATAGTTGGGAAAAAGCTAGGCAGATGATGATCATCTTTCTTTCTTCAATCTTTACTAACGTTATAAATGGGAAAACAACTGTTCATAGCTGTCTGTCTGCTATGCTTTTATGGGGAAACGGGTGAACCAATTTAAATAAACTTGGTAAGAATATAGATTTAAACATGGGGAAGAATAAAGGGTTATTTTTATGCGCGGGAAATAGCTTCCACAGAAGTGTTATTTTATAACCTACTTGCAAAATAAATATCATTTATTATATATGCGGGTGAACTCGTAGGAAACTGCTTGAATATCCATATACAAGCTGACATATACGATTCGACGTATACGATGTCCTGTCCAATTTGTTGGTAACCAAAATCCCATTGTAAAAGGGACCCCAATTTTCTAGTTTTCCCGGAATTCTTTCAAATTTTTCTTTCTCTATAAACCTCATTGGTTCATTAGAGATATATATACATAAATCGAGTATATATATACCTAGGCAGAAATATTGTGTTTCGATGCTCCTTCGAGGTGTTTTTATCGATATTGTCTCATGGGAGTAACTGATAAATTCCATAAAAAAAAATATAAACGAAAATGATTAAAAATGATAATTAATTAATTGACTCTCCTTGTTCCTAACAAGTTGCATTAGCTGCGTGAATTATATCATTATTGATTTTAACTCAAAAATTGCATAAAATTTGCATACACTTGTTTGACTTCAGTTGTCATAGCAACTATCACGATTCCTGCAGTTCTGCCTTTTATTACAGAGCAGTCGTTTAAAATTTTTATGTTTCCTGGAATTAAGCGAAACTAGGGTTTAAGGAAATTGCCTCTAGGTTTTGAATATTGAACTCATTTATTTTGTTTCCAATCTAGGTCTTTACGTGATTACAGTATAGCCAGCTGCTAGATGTCAGGAAAGTATATCTGGCACTATTGTTTTCGAAATCCAGACGTTCGAAAGAGATACCGCGCCCCCGGAATGCAAAGGGCTGAGGAAGGAACATGGATGGGTTTTAGTCAGTATGAGTCTGACACTAACGGTGGGAGGGGTCATTTGATGATTTCCCATCCGAAAAAAAAAGCTCCTGGCTAAGTAACTGCCACACGGCTCGATTGGTCAAAGGTTAAGCTACGCGTAGCGCAGTGGATAGGTAACCATGTACCGACTCTTCCCCATGCCTCGAAAAGCTGGAACTCTTAGTCCCGGTTGTCATTTCTAGATCTTTGCCCAGAAAGTCTGACAGCCATTCTTATTAAGGGGTTCTTGAAAAACTGGGTTGTGAAGGTCAGATAAACAGTCGCTCCCTGTAAAACACTCATATTCAACTGCATTTGGTTAGGCTGGATGCCGACTTCAATATAGTTGGGAAACGACTAGGCAGGTGATGATGAGTTCCTATAGATGTGTCGATATACAAACAAGAGCTTGAAGGACCTCCATATAATCGGAAGCTGAAACTATACGTAGATAGCAATATATTAATAGACGCAAGTTGATTAATTGAATTGATTATTGATTAATTGGTAGATTGATTGAATTATTCACGGTCAGTGCCGATCAAATGATAGATCAATGTGCAAGTGCATCAACATTGAAGTCCAGATACAGGACACGTGACCATCAATTCAATCATACATTAATCAATTTAAGATACTAAAAACCAAAAATTGCTAAAACTGTTTTTTTTTATGGAAAATCATCAAATAGCTCCTCCCGCTTTAGGCGAAGCGGAAGGAAGACTCAGACTCTTACTGACTAAAACCCATCCATGTTCCTTCCTTCGCCTTTTACGTTCCGGGGCACGGTAGCTCTCTCAAACATCCCACAGCGTATCAACAACTAAGGTGTCCATTAGGTGGCGACTGGCGTACCCACCTACGCCCGACTTGTAATGCAACGGATTACAATTTACTTTGTTAGAATTCCTTTGGCACTACAAATATAATGTGGTGCATGCTACCTGTGATCCTATTCAATCTGTTTGGTGGGCTGTATGCTTTTGTTGCGCAGACCATAAGGAGATTAAGTAGAAAAGATCCAAAGACGAGCTAAGGAAAAAGAAAGATGGTAGCCAATATTTAAAAGAAAATATTGAAAGTTGTACTTACCTTTACTTAAGCGTAATATGTACATCAAATGATACAACAAACAAGTGTCTTGCTCGTTCTTTTCCATAGAAATCTACGCTTTGAAAGGGAAATATCTTCAACTTTTCATATTTTTGTCTAATGACGAACTCATGGTCTAATTTCAATGATGATTTAAATTTATCCGATAGGGATAATAATATTTCAACGCTAATTATAGTTATAATTAGGTACGTAGGTAGGTTCAGTTCAAACCACAAATAAAGCTAGTCATATCAATGTATATCTGTGGTTTTTACCCAAATACTGACCTGTTTTACAGCCTGTATTATAATGTTCCGTCTGCGTCCTGTGGGCCCTCGTGTCATCGCGTCATATTGCTCACCCATTTCTTTATGCTTGGCTCCTTACCATCATCGTGTAGTTGAAAACCACCCTCATGAACTGGTGTAGCAAATTATTTTTTCCAAATCTCACTGGTACTTCTTGAGATAAACGCGTTAAAACAAGTACATTTCCCAGTATACCTAGGCATTGCATAGAACTTACCCGGATGAGATCCGGAACCGAAGATATATTCATTCAATTAAATACACTACCGGTCGTGTTCATGTAGATAGGTTTCTGAAATTAGTTTTAAGGACTTTATGTCAAAATTCTATCTCGAGGAGCTCGTGGCTAAGTAACAGCCGCACGGGTCGACCGATCATATGTTAAGCTGTCCTTGTTAAGATGGGTGACCATCTATGTCATAGCGAGACTCCTCCGTGCCTCGGAAAGCACGATACGTCGTTGGTCCCGGTTGTAATTTGTACATCTTTGACAGTCGTTACGGGTAGTCAGAAGCTAGAAATTCTGACAACCAGTCTTACCAAAGGATAGCGTGTTACCCAGTGACTGGGTTGTGGAGGTCAGATAGGCAGTCGCTCCATGTAAAACACTGGTGCTCAGCTGGATCCGGTTTAGACTGGAAGCTGACCCCAACATAGTTGGAAAAGGCTAGGCAAAATTCTATACCTAGTTAGAAAATATTCGGATATATAAGTTATTGGAAATGGCCGTAAGGGAATCGCGAACACGGTCCACTGGAATTCGCTGAAATTGAATTCAATGTAACCTGCGCTTCCGTCGCTTGTGCAGGTGATCACATTTCATCTCCTGCACAACATACCTACGTATGGTGTGGTACGTGGATACTAGTTTTGTATATGTATAGGTACGCATAATAATAATTATACAAACGTAAAACACTTTGTACGTACGCACAAAATCAAAGAAGCTTTGGCTGTTTTGGCTTAGAGTGAAAATTTTGTGAGGCTTTCACGCAAAAACTACTGAATGGATTTGGACGAAATTTGCTACACACATAGTTTATAACCTAAATTAACATAATTAACATATATATACAATACTTTTTATCCCGGTAGCTGTATTCTAAATCCACGTAAACAAAGTCGATGGCAGAAGCTATATCATAAGCAAAAACAAAACGTCAATGTATACAATTTGATATTCTGAGTTCCGACGAAGACCTTGCAAAGTTCAAATTACTTAACCGTACTTTATCAATGACTGATCGAGCCGGTTTATTGATCACTGCTTTATTACATGATGTGTTTCAATAAATTTCTTCCTGCCTTACATAATGGTTTAGTGGACTTCAATATTTCAAAGTTCAATATCACGATACAAGAGGACGTTCAAGGAGCCGTACTGCGAGAGAGAGACGGCGCCATACAAGATCGATAGCGCCGTTTCTTTTTTGCATTGGAATCTGTATGACTTGTTATATACTATGACATTAATAGTAGAAGAAGGGAATTATGTGTGTAAATTCAAATGGAAGGTAACTGAATGAACAAAGGATCGGCTAAGTGAGGATCTCTGAATAATGTGCGCCGGAACATAAAAAAACATAAAAATAAAGTTGTGTTGACACTCGTGGAGGCTACACCATACAAAACATTTGAATACGTCACTATGAACACAGAAATGAGTACACATACGTAAGAGGAAGTCTGAATGAGAAACTAGTGACCCTGAAGTTTTCTGAAAATCTTTTACCATATATAATAGACATGTGAGGACATCATTGTGACAAGAAAGGTTCTGAGTACGAACGTGGATGGCTTAAGGACTAGAAGAAGGCCAAAAATACCACATGGCTAGAAAGGGAGGGAATAATGAGATGACAGGTGACAGAGATGATGTCTGGATGGAAATATGGAAAAGACATGATTTGAAATATGGAAAAGACATGATTTGGAATATGGAAAAGACATGATTTGAAATATGGAAAAGACATGATGTGACGACCACAGGTATATACCAACATAGTTTGGAATAGGGAGGATGCATGATCTAGTCTTACATTTTACTATTAACATGCCGCTCTTTTTGAGATACATTTATTTTATCCTACCTTACCCATCTTATTCCCCTTTCCTCTTTCAATTTTGTGAATATTTTCATCTTAAATACTATTATAATGTGAGCTAATCCGTCGCTACTGTAACATAATACTTTAACTCCAACATGAAACCGACAGAAGTGTTTTACTGTTGCAATATCGCTATTTATTTCATGTCATCTTCCGCCAGCCTGCGACGTAATGCCCCATAAAGCTACTGACACAATCCATATTAACAAATCGGTCAAGGCTACATTGGAAAGGAACTCAGTTTTCTTTTATTCAGTTCGTACATGCAAATTATATTTTTATATTGAATTTTGAAACTACAAAGCAAACGCTACAGTGAGCTTTTTGTAAAATTTGTGTAATTTTGAAAACATGAAATTTCTTTCAGGTGCTACAGACCTTTTTTCGGATAGGAAATCATCAAATGTGCCTCTCCCACCGTGGGTGTGGTGGGATGGAGTGTCAGACTCTTACTGACTAAAACCCATCCATGTTCCTTCCTGAGCCCTTTGTATTCCGGTTGCGCAGTAAGTCTTTCGAACATCCCAGCAGCCCCAGCACGCTAAGGAGATATAGACCTACAAAAAGATAGAGGTATCTGTAAAAAAAATCGATTCACTCCGAATGTTTTCCTATTGGTTGATAGTCCATATTCTCTCTGATGACTTGCCTCCATAGTTCACTGTGTGGAATTGTTTGAAATGCATTTAAATCTTGATGAATGTTCAAGTGGACTATCAGCTTATCTGATATGACTCACCATGTGTTTTAACCAACCCATTCTGCGAAGTGACGCAACAAGATCTATTGAAATAATGATAGCACGGTACATACATGTATAGGAAAAACACAGTGAGGCTCTAATGATGCCTTTAAAGCCAGGTATAGAAAACGTTTCAGAATTATGAAGACATATAAGTTCACAGCATGAATTCCTTTGTTAGGTTAGAATGATCCCACTGTTTGAGTTGATCACTTCGCTGTTATACAGAGTAACAAATTACATAAAGTTTGTGTAGGTAGGTAGGTACTGCTTCCACTTAAAGTTCAATTCAAGGATTTTTTAAAATTAAATGATAGGACAACGGGAAATAAAGTTATAATAAGAAGGAAGTAAAACAGGTGCAAATGAAGCAAATACTAGTGTGTGTCGTGTTAATAGGTAATAGTTTTACTGTGATAATTTCTCCTCAGTAAATCTGGCCTGATGCAACTGGGGAGAATCTAAACCCGAGGTGATGATGAAAAGGATACCGGGATAGCACGAAGTCATGAAGGGAATCGGAAGGTTGATATTGTTTATTTAAATCGAGGACTTCATATTAATGGATACTGATTGTTTTTTTTGTAACTTTAGGATTTTAGATTCAGTTATTACATTGGTTCGTTCATACTAGGCCAACTGATGAGTCATGCCACAAAATCAAGTTACTCAACCAAGCTACACCGATGCCGTAACATTTGTCACGGTGATATTTTTATTTATAGCTAATCTTCAGTTAAAGGATCTATTTATTTAAATGTTGATAACCTTCTTTGGTACGAAAAAACTTTTTTTATCATAACGACTTATCATTGTGTACACATTTGCCATCGTTGCTATAAAAGCTATTCTGGAATGAACAACAATAGTGTATGTAGTGTATGTACATCCGAAACCAAAGTTTACTGCTGTCATCCACAAAGAAGTGATCGATGGTATCATCATCCACTTGATAATGAACTAGTATAAGGTTGTTCTGTCTATACGTCCACATCTTGAAATTGGCCGTTCATTATCACCAACGGGAGTGCTAAACTGCGCACATCTCATTGTTTCGCACGATTTTATAAATTGTGTGACGTTTCAATTCGCAACTCTATTTTTTCTATGCCAGCTATTGGTATTCACTCATTAACCGAACTAGAATTATCTTGATTCTATTGCGCAGCAAAAAATATACTTCAGAAACAATTGAATGAATGTCTTGACCTTATGATTACTATGATCAACACTAAAATCAGACAAGCAAGAGAGAGTAGATGTTTGGCATTTCATAAAAACGTTAAATTTATGGCAGAAACTTATGTTGTATTCAAACGTATCGCACTTTAATACAATTCGTTAATTTTACAGCGACGCACTCATAACTACTAATGATTAATGATTGGTTCTGCCTCGTGTTTCGACAATACACTTTTATTGACTTAATTCGCTTGATGCGAAGGATTGTATGGCGCCCGGCGGGTGGAGTTTTCCATAGCTTAGTACCATTTTTAGGGTTCCGTACCAAAAATGGTATCCGTATGGTATCCGTATCAAATTGCTTTTAAAAATGGGGGTTTAAAATTTCAAAGTGTAGTTACTACGTCTTTTGGGATATCATATAAAGGGTCTTGATTTGCACATTCTAATATATTTTTTGGTTTCCTTGTAGGTGTCTCTTTTAATTTTTTGAATTATAATAAAATCCGCACAAAAAAATTACACCCCCCCCCCCCCCACCCATCTCCGAAGTTTGAGAAGGGAAATATCTGAAATAATTAGTTATGATTGATTACAGGAAAAATAAAACTACGATTCTAAGTATAACAGTTTTTAAGTAATCAGTAATCTACAACCAAACTTAATTATGCATCAAGATAATTGCGACTTTATTGCGTGTAATATTTCTTCTAAAGGTCAGAACCCTCGGTGCGCGAGTCCGACTCGCACTTGGCCGGTTTCTTTTTATTCTAATGTACGCTTGTCGTTAAACGTTATAGCATGGGCAGTTATGCATGTGGTTACACGGCGATCTTATCGTAATCCTCAGCTCCTTTTAAGTGTCGATGTTCAGGATTTTATTGACTGTCAATGATTTATTGCTGTCTCCGTACACGTCTTATATTTTGGTATTCTGTTGATTCAGCGATTAGGTCATAGAGTAACGTCACTTCTGTACACTATCACATGATTTTTGTTGAGATGATTCGCCGATCTATTTTACTTATTTATCTTGGTAGCCAGTGGCGGATCCAGGGGGAGGAGGGCTAAGGGGCTCAAGCCTTCCCCCAAAAGCTAAGCAAGGAGACTTATTATGCGTTAAGCAAAATAAAAAGTTCTGTGCTTTTTTAGTGTTTCGCTTGATCAAACCAAAATCCTGGATCCGCCACTATTGGTAGCTGTATTTTTGTAGGCAGCAAACTATTCCGTTTTTGTTACCTGTTCTAAGAATTAACAGTGGTCATTGAAAAGAGAGCCTATTCAGGTGGATTCTTAATACAATGCGTTCGTTGTATCGACATAAAGACATCGACTTTTTTTGTGTTGTAGTTGAACCCCAAAATGTTTCGTGAGAAATGTGGAAATAAATTTATTTTTTTAACAGCGACTCGTTTCGTGGCCGTACAGTGCCGTTGAACGTTGTGTCGACAAGTATTTCAATTTCAATATAAAAAATCATTTTGTAGTTCCTACAACGCAGAAATGCAATTTTATAGCAATGTTATGAATATTATGACGAATGATATTCCCAGCTATACAGATGGAGCATCTACAGTTTTGCGATAATCATTTTAAAAAGTTTGGGCGTATGTATCAACAGTACGATGTCCAAAGTGAGCGCCAATTGACACCTACGTGGTCTTAGCTATCGTATGTGCCTTCTAGGCCAGTGCTTTTAGCCTCTAAAAACGGTAAAAAGTGAATTAAATAATAGTAGGATGAAACCCATTGGAAAAGGAGGAGAATACAATAAAAATGATAGGAAAAATAAATTACGGGCGATCTGAGGTCGGGAAGTGGGGGGGAGGGGGGGTTAAAGTTAAAAAAACGGTTTATCTAAATTTCCGACAAAACTACAAGTCCTATGAAAAAAAGTTAAATGGCAAAGTTGTAGGTAATAAAAAGATCTACAACTTTTGGATTGACACTTTTTCACATAACCTCAAAATTTATGTGAAAAATTCAAAAAACCAAGTTTTTGGTTTTTTATTTTTATCTTTTACAATAATCAATTTTTTATCACGAAATTTGGTGAAAACTTACCTTTTTATGTCCCAAACACACTGTAATTTATTTGATTTAAAATGATTATTTTTCACCCTTATTTTGACTTAATATCGAAAAAAAACCCTAATTTTCAATCGAAAATTCTCGTGTCAAAATATCACTTTTTTTTAAAAAGTTGGCTGTCTTTTTGTTCTTTGAAATCTCTACTTTCAGATGGTATAAAAAATATTTACATTGCTATGGTAAATGTTCTCAGAAAATATAAAGAAACGCTACGAAATAACAGTTAGCAAGGCCAAGATCCTTCTAGCAACTCCCCACTTCTCTATGAAATACCTTTTGATCAGCTAAAAGGTATTTCATAGAGAGGTCCGAGGTTCCGTAGGTCACTCAGATACATAAGTTATCTTAAAATAGCAATAAATAGGCATCTACGCAAAAAAATTAAGCCGGTCTAGGCCTTACTACCTGTTATTTTGTAGCGTTTCTTTATATTTTCTGAGAACATTTACCATAGCAATGTAAATATTTTTTTATACCATCTGAAAGTAGAGATTTCAAAGAACAAAAAGACTACCGACTTTTAAAAAAAAAGTGATATTTTGACACGAGAATTTTCGATTGAAAATTAGGGTGTTTTTTCGATATTAAGTCAAAATAAGGGTGAAAAAATAATTATTATAAATCAAATAAATTACAGTGTGTTTGGGACATAAAAAGGTAAGTTTTCACCAAATTTCGTGATAAAAAATTAATTATTGTAAAATATAAAAATAAAAAACCAAAAGCTTGGTTTTTTGAATTTTTCACATAAATTTTGAGGTTATGTGAAAAAAGTGTCAATCCAAAAGTTGTAGATCTTTTTATTACCTACAACTTTGCCATTTAACTTTTTTTCATAGAACTTGTAGTTTTGCCGGAAATTGAGATAAACCGTTTTTTTAACTTTAACCCCCCCTCCCCCCCACTTCCCGACCTCAGATCGCCCGTAATTTATTTTTCCTATCATTTTTATTGTATTCTCCTCCTTTTCCAATGGGTTTCATCCTACTATTATTTTTTTTGTTTTCAAAAGTTAAAAGCACTGGTCTATTCACGTTGTGCTTGGAATATTTGACACCTCTAAACAAAGAAATTATTTGCACAGTGCGCCTTATTATGTTTATTTATTTAGCTGAAATGCTTCCTAGAACGTCTTTTGCTGTGTGCGCATTGTATATACTTTTGTTAATCATGATAGAATCTGTTTTATAACCTACTGTGCGGCTCACTCAATTCGTATACCGCGGTCTCACCCGAATCCTGAGAGAACTAAGTACTTCACGCACCCTAATTATTTGTTTTTTTTTTGTATAGCATTATTTGAATTGGATAATTTTCTCGGAGATAACCTGTACTGTAAACTTTTGTAAACATTTATTTTTGAAAAGAGTGTCTATGGAGTTTCTTGCCGGTCCTTCTCCATAAGACCCACTCCTTGGAACCGTGCAAGTAGCTTGACGTTTCATAACTGCCTGCAAAGACCTATTTGAAATTTAAAAAAAAATAGTTTGAGTTTGAGACCCGGATAAACTGTATCCTATATGTTACCCAGGCTATAAACTATGTGTGTACTAAATTTCATTCGAATCTATTCGGTAGTTTAAGCTTGAAAGAGTAACAAATATGTGTTTTATGCACTTATGGTCTGAAATAAATTTATTATTATTATTATTACAAATATACCTACTTTTTACATTAAAACATCCTTACAAAGTTTCGCATTTATAATAAATCAGCTTTCAGCCCGCGGCTTCGCCCGCGTGTGTTATACGAGTCATATGGGGATGATATTATATAAATCCTTTCTTAGTGCACACCTACGTCATTAAATAAAAATAAATACTTGTGGAAAATTTTATACTTCTAGAACCAGCGAATTCAGCAGTGCGTTGGTCGATCAGTCAGCCAATCAGTTTCTTCTTTTATGTAATAGATATTAGTAGGATGGTGACCGTCTTTATTCGGTCTTTGTCAGGATTACAGTTTCTTTGTAGGCAAAAAAATATGTAGGTACTTACATAAGAATGCAACGTATATCGACGGTTGCTATTTGCCTTTTACAGCATATCTACAATACAAGTGCTTTTGTTTATCAACAAAACATTAAAGGGTGACCTTACTACGAGTACTACACTTAAGGGAGATATTGTGTCGATGTGATACTGGTTAATAGTTGGTTTACTATTGACAACTGGAGAAATAGCTACGTGTCGAGATGCCGGCGCCACACAAACGTAGTAGGGGCTCTCATGCTAATTATTTGAATTCCTATAAAATATGAAATACGCAACGATGAACAATGGAGTATTAAATCTATTCTTTTATAACGTAGTGGTTTCCATAAATACAAAAAAATACTCATCTCTCAGTCTTTACGTTGTACAATTGCACTCCGGGAAGTCCTATACAATGATTTGAAAATAATTACCTATCTCTAACATAAATATGTATAAGTTAAACATAGTCAACAAGAGGAAAAGGATTATAAGATTTATAAGACTCTTGACGTTGCAATCAGTGCAATACTTGAGCCAGTAATCAGTGCAAGGAGGTCGATGCAAGCAGACTATTTACCAGTAGTCTGCTACTGGACTCTTGGGCTGAAGGATCTAGTGAGACTTCGTCATGAGTCGAGAATCGAAGACAACGGTGTTCACCATCAGCAACGGTGAGCTGAGTAATCCCGTGCAAGTCAAGTAAGTGTTTTATGTCGCTTCAATACTCGCCTCACTTAAATAGGTCGCGTTAGGATAGTTACGGGTTGTGAAGGCTAGGGCGTGAGCTGGTGCTTACACTGACATCTTAAGAATTAAGTGCTTGGACTGCTCAAATTGGACTTGTGTAAAATTTGGCGAGTTTATATTTACATAAAATAATCATTAATATTATGTTCGATTCAGCAATCAAGCGTTAAGCTAAGTTTACACTACGACAGATATTTCTACATGAAATGTTAGAACAAATTTTTATACCGTTCTACGCTAGCAGTTTTTGTGATGCGGTTGTCGCGACACTTTTCTCGTGTCTCAATCTACTTCATACACCTGTTGACCTATTACTGTGTTACACAGATAGCTTCATTTCGAAAATGTGAATTTATTTTTTACTTATTACACCGAGTGATTCGAAGGTTAAATTGTAAATATCGACTTTATTAATTCAATAGAAAACTGACCAAAGTCAAAATGTGCTGTAGGAAACAGATCTCAGTTCCTAACCTGAGGCGAGTTGTATCGCCCCACTTGATACGGCGGTGAGAACCTATGACACAGTAGGAGTAATGTAAAGATGTCTAGTTACAGCCCTTGAGCCGCAGCGTTTTCAGTGGGCTGTATGCGTCAGGCGACGAGCGACCCCACTAGCTCAGCGGCTAGCACGACACTCCTTTTGGCGCGCTCGCTCGCGTCTCACTCGTTCATTGCCGACTTGATCGCAACAGTGGCACGACGTATGGTACACTTACCGTTGCGTCGCCCTCAAATTAAAGTTAACTATTTAGTCCGATTTTGCTAGCGTCCAAAGTAAACGCGTTAAAAATTAATTTCTAGAAAACAAAGAGCGATTTTTCTACCAAAACGGCGACCCAAAGAAATTTTCGCTCAGCGAAAACTAATATCGCAATTTTAATCGTCGGCGGCGACTTGAACGTTTTCAGTATACGATTTCTTTAGAATTGTTTTTTAAAGTAATAAGTATAGTTTATTAAGTATTTGTGAGGAGACCAATAAAAAGAGGCGTGGAAGGAAAATAACCGAAAATGTCGAAAAAACATCTTCACAACCAAGCGGCTATACCGTTAGCTCCGGCGGTGTTTAAGGTAAGTTTCCAATGTTTTATTTATATTTATGTATTTATATATTATGCGAATTTTTCGTTTTATTTTCTTTTCTAGGATACTGTTCCGATTTACCCTTGGATTATTTTCTCTTGTTTGCTTTGCGACCATTCCTCGATTCTCAACTTGAATGATTAATATAACGGACTTGTTTAGAAACCTTTGGAGAAAATCGTTGTTAAATATCTATCTAACTCGTAAACTTGGTGGAAGCAAGTAAAACTAGGAAACCAATAAAACGGCTACATAAAATACGTTCGTCGATATTTACTTGTTAAAGTACGGAGCCGTTCAGACGGTTTTTGAAGTAACGCGAATTTTTTTAGACATTGTGAAACGGCCGGAATGCAGCGGAATAATTGCTTCGGTCTGACCGAATCCTATCAGCGCTCTGTTCTCAGAATTGTTTCGAAGCTGTGCGTTTATTCGACTACCGATTTCAATCTCAATAGTAACGATTAATTTTCTCTATAGTAAAAAACTGCACTTGAAAAATATGAAATTCATATTTACATAAAATATAACATAACATATAATTGTTGAAATCGGTACTTGAATAAAAAAATAGGTACATGCAACATTGGATTTGTAGAACTTATCATAGCTAACTCTGCACTTCTACATTGAAGTCACTGCAAACCTTGAAAGGGGGTGAAATCATGAAATATTGGATGAATTGCATGTATTTATCCACGATGGTTGCTGGGCTCTGAAGATAACAAAAAGTATTAAAACTCCACTGGTCTGTATAAAAAACCGCATAGAGGCTGTAATTGCCTGAACATTTTAAACCCTATAAACATTCTCATATACATATTTTTATGTATGGCGGTCATCTCACTTACCAATAAGTAACTCTTTTGAGGGTTTCAAGCATATTTCGTTTATAAGTTTTTAGAAGTTTTTGTCCACCTGATGCCGAATTCTATACCAACCTTGTAGAGACGGCAGCTAACTCCAATACAACTAAATAATAAGTTAATGTCATTTAAATGATGTTCAAAGTTGAAGTAAAGATATTACTTACCCACGGTTAGCTGGCAATGATATTGCGTGAAAGGCAACTTAATGGACGAGCCAAAAAACGATTTGGCATTAAAACTAAAACGCCAGAGGCCTTGAAATGTTTTCTTTCTTTCTAACTTTCACATAGATAGAAAATAGTACACAAAGTATTATAAGAACTATTAGTATTATACAAGATTTTATATTCATCTTTAAATACCAATCCACAAAATAGAGGCATACAATTCAGAAATGAATGCAATTCGTTTGTTTAAACATCGCAAATGACATCAGACTTGAACTTAAAGAGACCAAAGACAATGGAATTATCTAGTTTATGTAAACCACAACAGAAATCAGCCGTGGGAAACGGAATGGCGGCTACTGTCCAATGGTGGGATACTAGATGGCCTAGTATTATAACACTGAAGGCATTTCCCTTCAAAATACCTGAAGTTTCCCAAATTAGAAAAAAAAATACATTTCATAAATCCCCGAACGGTTTTGATGACGATGTATGTCCAGGGATCGGTACTACATAGTTGTTAGTTACTATTGCTACATATTATATTGCTTTTTATTTAAAGCGGCGCCCTCTTTGAATCGGACGGATTTTCTTCACCTAAAGTCAAGAACCTTCCCTTAACACCCTTTTTTGTCGTGGATTAAATGCTTTATGCTCATGACAGGTGACGACATAAGTCAGCATAAATCGTTTAAAACAACTCAAGTCATGAAAAAACACTACGCATAATAAAGTCAAATTAAGCTGAGAGATGTTTTTGTAGGAGAGTCAACAGGCAAAGTCACGCGCAAATCAAAATAGCAAATTTTGACAAAAATATTTTGACAAAAAACATTAGCTGATGAATAAAATAAAACTTAAAAAAATAACGTAACAAAGTAAGAATTTTTTGAAATTTTACATTAAATTTTTCGTTACTTTACATTTTTGTCAAAACGTGTTCGGTTAAATAATTTTAAACGAGTCTTTGTAACCTGTAGTACGTCACGCCTCATGCGACATCGCGTCACGTTAATTTTTTGTATGCAAAATAGAGGAATATATTACTGAACACTTCGGCGGTGTAGACTGAATTCATTTGCACTGATTGTAACCTCTTAGGTGATATTTTTACCTCCGCGTCATAGACGTTTGTTTCAGTTTACATGTGCTAAGTGATACAGAAGAACCATATTTTAGTTACATACATAAAAACATGTATGTCGCTGTCATTTAATTTTAATAAATAGATACATTATTATAGAAATAATATTGAGTATCAAGCAGAAATAGGATTAGTAAGTTTTGTGAAAAATATACACGTTGGTTTTCTTGCAAATGAAAGTAGAAAAGTAGTAGAAGGATATAAGGAAGAAATCACACGCAACATTGCGTGAAATAAAAAAGGAAACCATTTTCAAAAAGACAATATTGTTTTTCTGAATAAATTCTCTTTACGAATTAGTACCTCAGAATGACCGAACTCCTCTACTTAGCTTGCTTGTATAAATATGTATTTCGGCATCATACCGGGTATTGCCACTTTGTTCTTGAGATGATAGATCGCATGTTTGCCCGTTGACTCCTAACTACCGGCTTACTAAATTATTTCAGCCACTTCATCAGCGAGCGAAGCCAAAACTATCATTATTTCCTGGTGTTTAAAATAAATGACTATGACGCATTATTTAGACTTAGCAAAACCGCTAACAATTTAGGTTTAAACGTAGGTAGGAAGTTAGAACCCCTAACTTGTAAAATAATGGCAGGAGCGTATATGCACGTATTCATTATAAAGAGGGGAGGCAACACTAACGCAGGGCCTTTGTATAAAACACTAAATAATTAAAGCTAGGGGGAGGGGGGCATTTAAACACGAATGAGTAATCAGTTGTCAGGTGATGGTGGAAAATATTGTGTTGAAAAACCCGAGTCTATTCGCGTGAAGAACTTTGATTGATCACTCGCTCCACGTGTTGATATCACTTGCAAGGCATATACAGCGGGGGAGGTGTTTAAATATTTTGCTACAAAATAGCCAAATAGAGTCTTATACTTTTTATAAAACGTGGTTTAAGTATAGTTTAATTTTTAAGTTTGGGACAAACATTTAAACGTTTTTGATTTGGGCGTACACAAATACTTAGATACTCTTACTATTCCGTATTCAAGAACATAGTATGACTGTCTGTCTGTAGTGGCCAGCCTTTTAATTCACAAACACAATTCAAGCTACCCGTTGCAATGTGGACGCACAACATAGAATAAGCAATCTTTGAGCGGTTAATTTTGGGTTCCTACGGTGATCTCTAGCAATTAGTAGGTCCCTTACTTATCATAGTATTTTTCTTGAAAACTAATGTTAGATTTATTCAGATATTGCGCAATTCAGATGAAACAGAAAATTCTTTATGAATTCTCAAAGGAGTCTTGGTTGTGTATAGAAATACTATATAGACGTATATGTCAATATCTGGGCATGCGAAGTGCTTTTCAATGCACTAAAGCAATACCTCTGACATAGTGGCCTATTTAAGGCTTTCAGGGGCTGTACCGGTCAGTGCATTTGAGATAGCCAATCTATCGTTGATATATTCAAGATTATGAGCTCTAAGCTAGAGCATGCCTGGCATACACTTGTATCTGTGAATATAATGTAAAATCTGTTGGGATATTTCTTTCTCATTCAATGTTAACTTTCTATCAGTGCCTTAAGTACCTGCAATCAATACTTTGCATTGTTTTCTGGACTTGTTAAGCAAACATTTCCTTGAATAAACGAGTCTAATTAAATTGGTTCTTTAACTGGAGTCCTTAACGGGAACATATAATAACACACTATTGATTTTACCATGCCCAGCATTTTGCATTTTGCCAATTGCCATTCTCCAGAAGCATGTATGTCGGTGGAACCGCACATACTCAAGCATTTGACATACGTATTGTAATGTTATAACAATTCTCGTGTCTTTATTCATCAACAGTATCAGGTGTTCATTGGGCATTGTCTACTCGATCCGGTGCAAGTGGACACCCGCGACCATGCGCAGGCGTTACACTAAACGCTTCAGAGGAAAACCTACATGTACAATGATTGACACGACCATAATGGCGTCAAATAACGAATTTTCCTCAGTCTATTTCCTTGTTCGATGTGGTTCATTATACTAAATCACTTGATTATGTATATAGGTATACACCGTTTGTTATGTTTTTACGAAATGATGAAATTAAAACCACGTTCTGTAGCTAGCTACATAGTCGTATAAGTAACTCCTAACACGTTGAGATTAATCTAGAAATAGAAACGCCGGCGTTACTCGTCTCCTTTTCCGTCCAATGGAAAATAACCAAAAACGGGATGCCTATAGACAAGGACAGAAATATATAAGTTTGCGAAGCGTGCGATGTTCAAGGTAAAAACGAACTTGGTGCGTTCTGTTAGAGTTCAAATTGAATTTCAGACGGTAGGCTTATGATACCCTAAGTCTATACCGAATAACCCCGATAAGCCTGGCCCCAGTATTACTGAAGCGTGGAGCCGAAAGTTGCGCGCGCGCACTCGCGGCCGGCGCGGCTGCGGTGTGGCCTCCACATCGGTGCCATGACTATAGAGAAGGCGGTTGCGTTCGCGGAATGCTTCATCTCGCTACTTTTATCACTTAACAGATATACAGAACTATTGTTTTTTATGAATGATGTGGTTCCTCACATTTCACTAAGTATGACAAATGTTTGTTAAAATTGCGCCAACTCCTGCGCTTCTTTAGCTGTCAAATTTAAAGTCTGTATAACATTCTTAATAAAATGGGCAATAATTTCACAAGTACCTAACCCTCGTAAAAGTTTATCGTGAACGCAGTCAGAGAAAACCATAAGTCAGTTTCGATTATCTGGACATTAAACGTGTGCAGCTCGTGAGGAGAGGCGGTGATCGTGCGTCTCTTTCTAGCGTTTTCGCTTAGTTCAGTGTATGTGTAGACATCGTTTTAACAACGGCGCTTGGGCAATGGAAATTTCTAGACGTGTTCCTCGCCCCGCCGTCGCCGTCACCTGCCCCACCCCGCGCCGCTCGCTCGCATACCCGAATACCGTTCGCAAGGCGCTCTCCCCTTCGATACTATCAAAGGATTTTATACTTCTTTACAACAAACCGCTCCAGCTTGTTGCCCGCGCCATTCAAAACTACATAAAGGATCCACACAAATATTGTTCAAAACAGGTTTTTTTTGAGGGCTCACTCTATGTTCGATTTAAAAAAAATCTCAATGGCAGGAACACGTCTGAAGGGTTGTGAAATAAAAGGTTTAAAAACAAACAAACAAGGTCATTCATAAGAAACTTTAAGGAGCGATGTTTAATGAGAAGGATTAAAGCGTGTTACTTGATAACCGACGCGCGCCTCCTCTTTGCGCTGCAATAAAAACGACGCGTACCTACCTACCTACCTATTATCGAATACGACGCTTTTGTATTCTATGTTAGGTACCTACCTACCTTTTATAGATTCTTAGTAAATAGCTAACAATCGCGTCTCTTTTGTTCCACCAGTTTGTTTCTTTTTGTCTTTCAGCTCTACACTTTTTGTTGGTAGGCTTTTTACTTGCAAAGCAGGCTTTTAGTCTATAAATTAATGTAGATACAAAACTTATCATCGGAACGAAATACATTTATATTCAAACGATCTCGAGTTTGTAATAAAGAATAAACAAATAATTTTGACGTGTACAAAAATAAATACTATGCGAAACTGCAAAAATTTGATTCAGAGAAAGATACCAATACCTATATAAATGCTTAGAGCACTGTGCGCCGCCTAAAATGAAATTTATTTCAAAGGTGTAAGGTACAAATTCGCGTTTTGCTTTGAAGGTCAGTTCAGGTTTATGTTCTGCCGTGTTCAACAGAGGTGATGTGCCCGCGCTGTTGCGTTGCGAACTCACGTTGCAGTGACCTTAATCTTCTTATTTCTTTGAAATAAACTGCAAATGATTTGGTACCTACTAGATAATGTTTGAAGTTCAAATTCAATTACTAAAATACCAAATTCGAATAAACTGAAAACATAATAGAGATTATTAGCCTTCAAAATATTCCAAAACAATTTCAGTATCTATTTTCAGTATCAATTTCAATTATCTGGCATCATAATTGATTCTGGTGACAGCTTAGAGCTGCGGTCAGAATATATCGCTGCACGTGACGAGCCGTGCTTGGCTTCGACTCCTCAAGTGCCGGAGACGTACGGAGACAGTTGCAATACCGTTACCGAAGTCTCAAGAGTGTTGTTAAAGTGCCAAATAAATTAAACGATTGATTTATAGTCGCCCATCATAAATTCTAGCCGTGGGTCTGGCTAGGTGGGTGGCTGGATGTAACGTCGCGGGTTAGGTGCCTACACGGCTTTCACATACCATTGTTTTGACTGCACTTGAAATACTAATGAGGTCGCACACACACTCGCACACAACTCGAGGTTACTTGCCACTGACAGATAATAGGTAAGAATTATTGTAGAAGTTTGTTTAGAAAACTAGCTATTCATCGATCTACTTTCTAATTATTATTAGCTAGAGCGAGCGCAGCCTGCTATCATAGATTTGACTTAAAACTGTTATTATAATTGATCTAAATGGATAGTCATAAAAGGATAATCCCACTTAAAATTGATCATCAAGCATTTTGGTTTGTTTCATCTATTTTTTAAGAAATGTATACGGTTCTGAGTGTTACATTTAAATAAATAATCTTCATGCTACAAAAAAACATAGACCGCATTAAATTTTACTTCTAAACGGTTTACATAAAAGTTAAACTAAAACCGGCTTGCGCCATGCGTGTGCGACTCGGCGCGACGCGGCGCGGCTGCGCAGGCGCATGAAGTGTAGGCGAGTATACTGCAGTTAGATAAATACACGCTGACCGCTAATATTCATTACGAATACACATTCAAGCTCTGAGAAATCAAAGTGCAACTCTATGCAAATATGATTAGGGTACAAAATGACATTGGTATTTATTGATATTTATATCTCAAGTTAATGTTCTAGTCGCACATTTATCATCCGCCGCCCACACCCCCAAGACATAAACAATGTGAAAAAATGTTATTTGTTCCACAGACCAAACTCAAATGTTTTTGTTGACACAAATTAAAAATATTAAGTTCATGCACCTGGATAAAAAGTGGCATATAACCGCATCCAGCGTCCCACCTATCTGTTTACCACATTCCATCTAAATCAGTTCAGCTGTTCTACCGTAAACACGTAACAAACAAATAAACAAACTAAAAAATAATGTTTGATTACCTGATTTTTATAATTTATTCAACAGTTAATATTTTCTGTTATCATTGAAGAATTTTCAGCATAGTTAATTCATTTTCAGGCAATCAATTGAGAATACAAGTTTTATGCCCGATTGAAAATAACTGCCATAACAGCTAAAAAAACAAGAATAATATGCTAAACTACTTACTAATAAAGGCGTCAAAGAATTCCTCCTCAACTGGGAGCGTACCTAAGAGACTGCCCCTCCCAACCCTAGCTCGACAAGCCAGCCCGCGAGCTGAGCTGAGCTTTAAAATTCCTGATTTTAATAATAGTAATATATATTCTGATCCAGCCTGTCCCTTGCTGTCCTCCCCCAGCGACGCCCTAAGCCGAGGCCCGTACCCGACTATGGGGTGCCCTTAGCGTGTAGTCGCCTAGTTTTGTAAGTTAAGCCCTGGCTGGAGGCCCTAAATTCCTTTAAAGCACTTCACAGGCAAGCCCGGTTAATCAGTCGACAACCTTCTAGGTTGACATACGAGATGCCATACAAAAAAATAACCCAAGAGACTGGCTGAATTGCCACGTTGGATATCTATGCTTATCCTTTGGCCAAAGTTGTAGCATTAAATAATTGCCCCGCGTTTTTACTGAAATTTTGGGAACTACTTCATGCATCTGGAAAAAATCTACCCTTAGGCCTTCCCAGGTTTCAATCTCCGTACCAAATTGCATCAAAAAACGAATCAGCAATTTTCCACAAAAGTGTAACAGACAGACAGAGGTACTAACGCATTTATAATAATAGTAAACACACTCTCATAGTTGCACTCAGCGTGCATTTTCTCTCTCGGTTGGTGGTATTAGTTCTCCGTGAAATTGTAATCTCAGAAACACGCGTCTGCGCACGCTCTCGTTACACAACGGTAATTACGAACCGCTATAACAAAAAGAAAAATAAAACTATACTATAGTAACTACTTTAAAAATAACTGGATTCATCTGAAATAGGGCTTTCGTATTCCTTATTCGCGTAAAAAGTGCTATGTTGCAAAAATATATTTTCTTCCCGCGGTCTTACCCACATCCTTGCCCACTTTGCCCACCCAGATAAAAAGTATCCCAAGTGGTAATTTAAGTTATAAACTATATATCTACCAAATTTTATCCAATACTTTTCAGTAGTTTTTGCGTAAAAGATTAATAAACAAATACATCCTCACAAACGCATTTATGATATGAGTAGGATTAACTGAATTCAAAAGAGTTTCAATAAAATACTCAATCTGGGCGAAATTTAGCTACAGTAATATAATTTTAGTCAAAATATGACTAGGTACGGAACACCTTACTAGACTACAAACTTCAAGGAATTATTTGAAAGTACTACAATAACCAGATACTTATTTCAATCTGATCTGCTAAGAATTGGTCGCTTCTTGGGGTTTCTCTTGTGTGCTTAAACACGTTTTCGGATGCCAATCGTTATACCCTTGACCCAAAAAGGTTATAGCCTCGTTACCAGACAATATGAGTAATGAATACGACTCCGTATTATCTGCCCTATTTTGTTTGAAAGAACATTATTGGCAATAGTACAAGCATCGATAAAATACACTACGTAGGTACCAGCCAGCTCTAAAAAAATCTTGACGTGTATTTAAATATCGAAGATAAAAAAATATTTTCTTTTCATATTGTGAAATACTTGAATGATAATTGTCCACCATTAATGTTCTTATTGGGAGGGAAATTTCACTTACTTTTATATGGAATCTTCCCGCATTGGAGCGGGAATTTAATATCAGAATATTACCTAACATTAATATGTGTATGCGACTGTCCCGTGGTGTATAAATCTCTTCAAATATATTTCTTGTTAACCTGAAATAAACCTACTAATATTACTTTTTCACGCAATTTGTTACTCGTTCACGCAGAAACTACTAAACGGATCTGGATGGAATTTGGTACACACATAGTTTATTACCTGAATTAACATATAGGATACTTTTTCTCGGGGTGTGCGAATAATTTTCTCGGAATGCGAGTGAATACGCGGGGAAATTATATACACATGCAAGTTCTTGCATGAAAGAGTACATAATATACATTCGCGCAAACTTTCGCTTTTTTAATATTAGTAACATAAGTCAAGGATCATAAGATGATAATGTGGAAGGGAAAGATATCGTGCGCCAACCCCTAGTGGCTAGTAACGTACAGGGAAGACAGAAATAAATAGAAATGCTTGTGGCATAACAAAGCTAAGTTAATTTAATTTCTATCATATTGTAATTCATGTAAAAATCCGAGCGTTAGCGTTTACAACGCCATCGATTACCATGAGCACACACCATGCCTTGATAAGATAAGGTTGATTGTCCTTGAAACCGCGGTTTGTTATTAGCCTTTGCATTCGCCTCCGTTGTAAAAGAAAAATGTCTATTGCCACTCGTTGGCGCTGGCGATTGTTTTAATCCTTACTTTCTTAAAATATGACTAATTGTATTCGAATTTAATCCTGTATTAAGTTTAAGTCTGATAGAACTTCGTACAGTATCTTTCACCATCAATCAATGAGGCTAGTAAAAACGCGTTAATGTAATGGAAACGATTTTCGAATCATAAATACAACCATACAAAAACAAAATGTATGTTCAAAAGTGTTCAAAATACTTATAGCACAATTTTCAGCATCCAAAAATATGAATAATGTCATCAATTTAAAAAAATAACTTGTATGTAAGAAGCAAGTATATTCCAATCAAAATAGCTTTCGATACGAATACTTTTTCGAAAGTAATTCGTGTTAGGCCTATTGGTCATTAGTACTGACTCCAGGGAGCTTTATCTAACTCAACGAAAACGAAGATTAAATTGAAGTTTCGTACGTTTTCTTATGGGGTTTAGGGTCATTAGATGGAAATATTTGTTGCATCAGATCGCACCTACCTCACCATAAAAAATGTCGTCTATTCTCGGCCTTCCCGAAGTTTCGTCTCGGTGAGTTAGGTGATACGAAATTCAAGACTTGTAAAACTTTCCAGAACTGTAAATTGAAACTAATAAATTGATTCAATATCAATAATAAGGGAACATACAGCTCAGTTTATTTTGTTGGTAGAGAAAGTATTTTAGTACGGAAGCTGTATAGAAATGTGATTACGTTGCGGTATTAAAAATCCTAGTACCTACCTACCTACGTCATA
The DNA here is from genome assembly GCA_963891755.1 of Pyrrhia umbra. Classification (NCBI taxonomy): domain Eukaryota; kingdom Metazoa; phylum Arthropoda; class Insecta; order Lepidoptera; family Noctuidae; genus Pyrrhia; species Pyrrhia umbra. The sequence goes on along the minus strand of OY982916.1, from coordinate 794,714 downwards.
CAGCAGTTTACTCGCTACTCGGTCCTTGCCGGCTATTATGAGCAAAGGTATACCACGACTGTTACCCAACATTGAATCTGGTAGCACTGCTTTGAAAATCATTACTAAATCTAATTATATCACCAACTCGGGTTAGGTAACTAGGTTTCAGGATAAAAAGTGTCCTTTAAGTTAATCCAGGTTTTAAACTATGTGTGTACCTAATTTCATATATTTCCTAATTTCATATGAAGACAGATTATAAACTAAGAAGGAATTCAGGATCATTTTTATCTATGTGCATGAAGTAGTACCTTCAGGTTGCAAGTGAAACCGACGGGCTCATCTAGTTTGCTATAATATCGAAAGCCACGCTCGCTGTGGCTATTTCTAGGGAAAATTGCAGGTCATTGATCTTTAAATCTGCAAGCGAACAAGTAATAGTTACCATGACGTGACTCAAATAAATTGCGTCTTTTATTCGGGATATGTAATCAAAAATTTTTTACACTTTAAATTTTAATGCAAGTAATTTATTTAAATAGATTTTGTGGCTATGTCATCGTTTTTTGTACCGTCAGCAAATTATGTATAGAAAAACATCGAATTTTAATTTAACTTGGAATGTATCAGAGTTGCTGAACTACCCATTTAAAGTAGCATTACGCCTACCCACCTACTTACTTTTTTACCTTACCAAATAAAAGATAGCTTACTTAACAATAGATAAAAAAATATAAATCGCATGGCGCCGAGAAAGTTACAACAAGTTAATTTGGCTTAGCGAAAATATTATTTTAATAGTCATTTTCCATAGCTTTTATTAATTACTTCGATAGCAATATAAATAAAGCCACTCCTCCAATGTGTCAGTGTGGGCGCGGCAAGCCTCGGTCTGTGGCCATTACAGGCGGATGGTGGCTTGTCATGAAATTCGCGAATACATATTTTCAGACTGTGCACTGCCTTAGGAAAACTATTGAAGAAAAATATGCCTTATTGTAGGTACTAGTAGAAACAATTTACTATAATAACTACAGAATTGTAGTAAAACTTAATGTCGGTCTGTATGTGTTAGTACTGCCACAACTGGTCATTGTCGCTTTTTGAATAACGAGGTGGAGAAGACGATTGTATTGCTGGTTCAGTTTCAGTTTCAGTTTTTACTCGAAATAGTAGTTTAATTGGTATTGACTTGCTTCGGTGTAGGAATAACTTCATAATTATTAATAACTCTTTCACCTTCATGGTTATTGTTTATTTATCGATAGTTATGTCGATATAAGTTACCTATTGATAATTTGACAGATGAATCGCAGAAATAATCTCGAATTATGAGGTGTTTCATCTCGAGTCACCTTCAAATATTCATATTAGTAGTTTCTAAGGTACCTTAATAGTAATAGCTAGTGTAACATCCATGATTATATTTTTGGCGTGATAATGTCTGAAAAGAATCTCATCTTACGAGCTAAGCATTCGACTAGCTTTCCGCAAGCGGTTTCGCCCGCGTGGGCAATACGAATTCGAATTAAAAATGACAGAGTTTCATACAAACTTTGCCCCCGTTTTTCACTAAGGGGTAGGGGTAGAATTTCGGAAAATCCTTTCTTATCGGATGGCTACGGCATACAAATAAAATACCTTCCAAGTTTCAGGTATCTTTGATCAGCGGTTTAAGCTGTGCGTTGATCCTTAAGTCATTCAGGACGAAGCATTTTATATGTGTAGAGAAGAGTATGACTATGTTTCAATATGAAAACATTTCATAATTTTTACAGTTAGTCATACATTTTATAATATACCTTTCAAGAGATTATCAGATCACATTCGATAAATATTATCATCAGTGTTCAATTTTATTATTGTTTTGCTCAATACGTCACCAATAAAATATTGGTGGTGACGCAAACACGTACAGACGGTCACGATAAATGTATTCTTTCTATCAATAGTATATCTATGCGTGAAATGTAGATAAGATAGCGCTATAACGCGGAAATCACTTTCAAGATTGTTTTGGATATCGTGATAACAGATAGTTATAACCAGTTTAGGAGACTTTTATCATGAATCACGATCAGATCACGGAATACATAATTATGTAGAAGTCGGAAAAATCCCATTAGCTATAGGTGTACTGGGTAAAGTTATTATTAGTAACAGCGACAATAGTCAGAAATAGAGACCAAAACCAATACACTTACCTACTCGTATATTTAAACACTAGCTGTTTCCCGCGGTTTCACCCGCATCCCGAGGGAACTACTTAGCGCACCCGGGTAAAAAGTAGCCTATGTTATTCCTCAGGGTCTATTCTATCTCTGTACCAAATTTCATTTATATCGGTCCAGTAGTTTTGGCGTGAAAGCGTAACAGACAGACAGACAGAGTTACTTTCGCATTTATAATATTAGTAAGGATTTGAGAAAAAATACGTCAACCTACTCAATTAGGAAATAAAAGATTCTTTGAAATCTTACTTAGAATAGGTAACACAAGACTGTTGTTACTTTGTAATTAACTAGATAAAAGTTCTATATATGGTTACTTAGCAATGCAAATACCAGCTCTAAACTGGCTAAACAATAAGCTAAGTAGACGTAGGAATAAACAACAGGTTATTTACTGTCCCACTGCTGGCCAAAAGCTTCATTTAATAAAGAGGATTGATCCTGAGCCCGTCAGGTGGATTTGAGAAAACTCTGACACTGAGTCTTGTAAGGTAGCAACTGCCCACACTATACGAACAAGAATCTATTTCTAAAGTGAATAGGCTATTTCAATATTCAGTCTACGTTAACTGAAGATGCTTTCTTCCTCCGATAACCAGTAGAGTCCTAGATAGCAAGTCACATTGAATTGATATTTGCTAGGTTAGAACCGATATACTCGTGTTCAAAAAGTCGGCTCTTTAACCTTTCCACCCACTACGTCAGAACAGTAACGGTTTATGCAAACAATATTCTATAAATGTCGTTTTAATTAAAAACCATTAAAATAAATCGAAAACACAAGCATGTACGAGTAAGTAGCACGGATACCACAATATATTGATTAAGTATTGTTTAACTTATTTACGCATAGGTACCTACTAACATAGTAGGTAGGTACTTCTTTCACATTGTGCACGAAGACGAACTAAAATAGCTAGAAGATGCAAAAAATGGTGGGCTAGAATTAAAAAAATATACTGGTTGACCTGATTGCCTTAGCAGTAATAGCGAAGCGTCAATTTAAATTTAATATTTTGGGGGTACAGTCGATTATTCACGAACTAACAATTACCATAAAATGTCGAAATTCAAATGCAGCCGTGTTGTACGTGAAGCACATGTTAATAATGAGATAATACAGTGTGAACCGGTTACCGGCGGAATACGGCGAGTGTTACACTCTTCGAGCCACAGTTTATAAATACCGAGTGTATTGTGAGAAACGCTGCCTTCAGTATCACGTATTCATTACTGCATTCAATGGACTTATATTTTACTAAGAAACGATAACTTTTAAGATTGAATAAATGAATAGCTTTGCAGACAAACACTATCAATACTTGGAATGGATTTAGCGGTTCAGTTCTGTTTGCTCCCCTTGTTCTAGTTTATGATTTAATCTTTTGTTGGTTCCACGAGTTCACGCTCATTTATACTCTTCTAGAAAAATCCTTGCGAAAATAATTTCTAACTGTTCGTTTGCTAGATACTGTCACGGATTTAGATAAAATCTTATTCAGAGATGGATTAAAACCTGGAAAGGACACAGGATTGTTATCCGGCTGCGTGAAGTTGCAAGCGTGAAACCCTAAGGAGCGAGTGCAATCGTCAAAATCAGCTTGGATAAACAAAAATGGACCCTAACACATAATATCATAAGACTGTGATTGGCACGATATTACTAACCCAGTATAATAAAGAATTTCTTATAACGCTGATATACAATATCATGAATTGGACACTCAGACCGACAAAGGCAATATGATGCGTCATTTTAAATAAGTCATTTTACGCTACTATAAGTTGACACGTGAGCCATAATGATAGGGTTCCGCGCGACGGGTTCCGCGGAAGGCGCGAGCTTATCAGTTTGATAACATCGCCTGAAGCTTGCACAATTGCACCATAGTATGTTCTATAGTGTAATCTAGACGTGGAAAGTAAGCGAGCAAGCCAATCGACGTATGATCACGTTTTTCCGCCTCCATAAAGAGATTACTCCATCAAAATAATCAATACTACAAACACTGCCGATAGGTGTTAAAATATACGACACCGACACAACACTTTGTTTGTACACTGATTATTTTGCACTAATAGTTTATATAGACAGAGATTCTGTTCCTTAATGCACAAAAATAAGGATGAATTCAGCGCCTGAGTGAGCTCAGTTTAATTTTTGTTGCCTGTTCCTGAATAGTCGCATACGCACATAATTGCTATCTCTTTGTACATTAAAGCAGCCCGATCGAGCCATTGTTCAATTGATACCAATGATTTCCGTTTCATGAAAACAACCGAATTTGGAATCCTTACCGCCCACCACATTGTTTAGAACTGAGGCAAAAAACCAAGTGGGGAATTACCGTAACAGAATAGGACGAATAGATGTACGTTCACATTTTCCCTTAATTACCTTAAACGACCGTAAACCAAGTGTCAATGGTTACTTTTTACCTACATGGCTTCTTGTGTGCAAATAGCTTAATAGTCTAGGTCCTACGTAAACCTATTTATATGTTAAATAGAATGACTTATTCCAAGTATTTCCTAGGGGGATATTTACATCATAAACTTTAGATCTAAGAATAAAAATACCTACTGGGATGAAAATCTTGAAGTGTAGTCTCTGCCTAGTAATTAGAAGCAATTTTTCCTCGGTTTTTTTCCGTAATGCGAGTGTCATAGAGAAGTCATGGGTACTTTCTCATACGCACGGCCGTGACGCGAATATACTAGATGAAAACAATACATAGGTATAGGGAAATCCAATTAAGTCTGTGACTACGCCTATGGCTAACAAAAGGAATTGTTGTTTAACAATTAATTGCATAAATTGCAAATTATGCTAAGTATTGTAAATAATGTTGTATGAAGGATGTGTTTTTGATACACATCGTTTTTTTATCGGAGTGCGCAAAGCAGTTCCTTTAGGACGCGGGCAAAATCGCGGGAAACAGCTAGTACCATAATTAATTAATATGTAATAATTTTACATCGTTGTTTGGTTTACTTTTAACATTGTATATGGGCTTGATTCGTACTGGTAACAGTTGTGTTCGCCGCACGCATACGATAACTCACACGTGCTGTGTACAGCATCATTGAGGATAAAACTAACTACATAGTTAGGTATGTACACTGTTACGTCACTTTTGAAACTAAAATAAATATTGTATTATCCGTACGGACTACACAATTTTCAATGTAACATTATGTATGCGTAATGCCTTGTTTTGATAACTAGTATAGGAATATTTTGTACGCTAGCTTCAACGCACTAAAGAGTCACGTAAAAACGTTGTGAAACTCGAAATGTTACCACCTGTCTTTTCTATGACAAACTACATTATAAAGACGAGTAAAATGCAATCAGCTTCGGCTAGGCTTACAGGGCTTAGTCTATGCCTGTAACACAAGGAGTAGTTTCCGATAGATGAAGTTGAATACAATTTTAAGTTAAATGATATAAAGTGCAAAATAGTACGAGCGAGCCTGAGTTCCGCTGGTGTTCTCTTTAGGGCTGTCACTGTACCTACTACCATATGTAGATTGTAGATCTGTCATAAGAAAATTTGCATGTATAATTTTCGTAAAACGGGTAAATTGAAAGTGCAAAAAGTTGTACAACATTTTTCTAATCAGTCAACGGTTCATAAAATGAACAAGCGCGATGCCACCGTCATCTTATTCACCATCCGTCACAAATCGCTTTTTAATAGGCTATAAAAAATGGACTACATTCAGATGAGCCCATTATGTAGGTTGCTTAATTTATAGACCCGAATCTGACAAAAAAAGTAGACAGCCCTGAGGAGTCGTGCGCGAGCGCAGCGTTGTGGCGTCGCGCACGTGGTCACCGCGTGCTTCGGCCGAGAGCGTGCTCTAGCGCCGCGGATCAAGAGTAGGGCTGCCATCATCTAAATCGCAGACCCCGGACTAAAATTATAAAAATCCCAGAATGAGTTTGATTTTTATACCCGGAAACTTTTTTATGTTTTTTTTTAAATTTATTGTTTATCTTTCAATCGATAGGGATCGGGTATTGGGTAAAACACGGCAACTAAAAGTATCTCTCGCTCTAAGAAAACCCGGAGGCACCTCGGACGCCCACTCAACTAGGACAAATCCTGGGAAACGCGGATGGATGGCAACCCTTAAAAGCAACCGACACAGATGGGCATGGTACTCACGAAACAATTTAACATCTATTACCAATTTAACTTGATCGAACCTCGTTACATGAGAAAATTACTTAAGTAAGACTAATCAAAATTATTCCTTTTAAATTAAATACTCCACTTAACATTACTTTAAAAGTCCTAAAGATGCTATCACAAATATTTATCAATGTACAATTATTTTTAATGGCTGCCGGTTTGCAAATAAATTTCATAATATTCGTTACGAAATGAACGGAAATGTATGCATGCACACACAATACACACATGCACACACGCATAGGCCGTTCTCAACTTGCGCTTGCGCAGGTCGGCGCGCGGTAGCGCCACGTCACGATTCGCTATTTAAAAACTGCACACTAGTAAAAGAAAATGCACGTGGCCGCGTGCTATATCAAATTAAAATAAAACTGTGTTTATTTAGGATCGTTTTCAGCTTATTACGATTAATTTTCTAGAAGCTTAAGCGATTGTTTGTTGACTCAGCGATTTTTGTCCGTGTTGGTGATGTGTAGCATCTTTGCATCAAATGTTTTAGAATTGAGGCCAACGTGTCGCTGTTTCGTTTGATTTCTTTACGCAGTGAAATCAGCAAGCAAGTCTAGTCTAGTGCTCATTTCTCTCTCAAATGAGTAGTAATATGATACCCACCAGAGAAATTATTTAACAACTAGCTTTCCGCCAGCGGTTTCGCCCGCGCGTGCTGTACGAATATATCAAATTAATAAAAATGTCAGAGTTTCATACAAACTTTGTCCCTCCTTTTTCACACCCTAAGGGATAAAATTTCGGAAACTCCTTTCTTATCGGATGCCTGTCTCATACAAAGAACACACCAAGTTTCAGGTCACTACAATCAGCGGTTTAGGCTGTGCGTTGATTCGTCAGTCACTCAGTCATTCAGGACAAAGCATTTTATATGTAGAGATATATATGCATTGTAGCGTGAATTCAGTTTTCTACCATAAAGAAAAATCTATAGATTGATGCAAAGCGACGTGTAATCAAATAAATGAAAGCAATTTTATTTAGCAAATCCATATAGGTACATACTTAAATAGTAATGTTTTTTATCGACATTACTTTTTAGTGGGCGATAAGAGTTTTACACTTTAACAGTATAATAGCAGGAATATATTTATAAATAACTTTGTTATCAGTATTGTTTATGGTTCTTTGGTAGTGCTGCGTTTGATTCCCGTTTCGGGTAAAGTGTGGATCGTGTTTTATTTTAGTCTTCCAATGCTGAGATTGGTGTGATCAGGAAAAATCTGATTCCGAATATGTATTTAACTCAATATCGAAAAAAAAATGTTACTTAGGTACGGCTTATCTTCTTATGGCAGCAGTATGGTAGACCACTGCTTACCTCATGTAGTAAAACCAGCGTGATGTTACGATTGGTTTAGCTTGGCTGTCGCGGGTTCGATTCCCGCACGGGATAACTACAATTTGTTCTGGGTCTGAGTGTTTGTGCATGTGTAATGTCATCTCATCTCATCATCATCATCATCAATCATCATACACGTTAGTATCTAAGGATATCTACCAAGTTCATAATTTTACAAAATAGGTACGTCATATTGTATTTTATTCTTTAACTGGTAAAATAATACAAAGTTGTAAAAAACATAATTTAAGTGGCAGTTACTAATATACACAGACTATAATAATAAAGTGGACAGTTAGCTAGACATTCCATTAATAAGCGCATTGCCTTGTGGTATTAAGAAATAATTTGTAAAATACATATTTAAATCAAGCATTTTATATTAGTTTGTTGAAGTATTTCTATTACGACCCCTTAGTTATTGCCAGTACTAGTTTTATCCCCTGGAAATATTTTAAACTAGCTACCTCTGCAAAAAATTTCATCTCAATCGGTTCAGAAGAAGGGATTAACTAGAATAAAAAAGTGTGATAAACAGAAAGATAAACAGAGAGTAACTTTGGAAGAGAAAATTAGAAGTTTAATCCCGGATTACGAGGTTAAGTAAGGATTAGGTGAGAAATGGTTAAACTTCATATTACATGTTTTTTTCGGTAAGAATCTGTCACTAACGGCGAAAAAAAACAATGCTACTCCTTGTGGGAAGATACACAGTAAGCCTGCACTATCCACCGTTTGGCTCGTCCAAGTCGGATGGACGTATGACGTAGAGTCTGACGTCATCGAGTCATGTGGTTAGCGGTTAGCGTAGTGTGGTTACCGACTACCTTTGTTTCTGTAAGACATCAGAAAAACCGTGACCACTTATAGTATGCGAGATGTATTTAATAAACCTTTACGGTGACATAATTATTACTTACTACGTACTGCACCCAGTTGCGCCTGTTTTTGCTGAATGGTTAAGAATTGTGTATGAGACTAGCTTTCTGCCAGTGGCTACTCCTGCGTGGGCTATGAGAATTTAAATTTAAAAAATACAGTTTCATACAAACTTTGCCCCTATGCTTAATTTAAGCTTTATCAGTTCAGTGAAAGCTTAGTCAACAACAAATATTTGAACCATGATTTGAACCAAAAAAAAACTCAGTTTAGCGGTTTACAGTCGAAACGACATGAAAGTTAATAGTCTCTACAATAGTTTCACAATAATCTTGGACAAACAAACATACAAATTTGCCTCCTCACTGTATGTACGTACATACGGTTATGTAGACACCATGTAGATAATAATAAATGATTAATAATTATTTTTCATCACGGAAACTGTCGACATCACGTGTACTCGAGCGATTATTTCGTAATTTTATGGCAGAACTAGGTATTTAGAATGACCGCAGTAAATACATCCGCGGTATGTTTGTAACATAGATTTTAGCCTAGATTTTACTACAGATTACTAATTACTTCTCATTTCTTGGTTATTAATATAACCGGTTGAGAAGGGACACTGTAACGATAACATGAGATTCGCTTTAATTCAAGACAACTCACAAATACATATCGAAATACTTAATATAACATACCATTCTTGTCCACCATTCAGAAATCTCCAATGGTTACAAAACTGAAACTTCTTTTCATTACAAATAGGCTTTTGCAAGGTCTTTTGAAACGCCAAGTACTAGTTGCACGGTTCCAAGGAGTGGGTAGGGAGTAGAACCGGCGAAAAACTCCACACTGTTTTCAAAAAGAAATGTTATAAATAGTTTTCTTACTATAGGTACACTATACAGGTTAAAATTATACACATCAAATTATAATACAAAGTCAGCAATACAAATTATATGCCTGGTAGTTTTCTGGTCGCCAGGGGAGCCACATGTATAGAAAATAAGTTGTTATCGGCACGCATGCTTGTCGTTAATATGTAGTCCTGTATTTTAGAATATTATTAGAGTTGATTTCATGACAACTACCAAATTCTTCTTTGATAAATTTACTTTATTAGTACCTAAAGAAATATATTTTTTTGGAGTTCCGAACGTAGTCAATTTAAACATGATTGCCAAATGCCAATATGCAAGTGCCGTTATGTTGTGGAATGTCAATTATTATTAGTAAACTGATGTAATCAAACTATTAGGTGTGAAAATATTAATTATGTATGCACTACGTCTAGTGTTTACTAACCTAGCGGAATGTTCGTTGATTCACCGTTAATTACACACAGTTTAGTATAGGTTAAGCTAAAATCATCAATAATAATCTACAACATTATAATTTAATTTATAATATTCTAAACAGAAACTGATAAACTTTGTACTAATCATAATGTCTGGCGTAGTTCTCAAAAGTCAGACCATTTAATTTAAAAAACAAATTAGAATATCTATGTCTATATTTGGAAAAAATACATTTATTTCTTTAATATCTTACAGTTTTTTTATAATTACTTACCTATCAAGTTTTGATCATTGAAGATTTTTGCAATTGTCCCGCATTCATTGCTCCTGACCACCCCTGAGACAAAGATGGTTCATGGAAGATACTTGATAGTACACAAGCTGCTAATTAAATTAACGCGCTACATTCTATCAGTCTCGACTTTAGTTGCAGTTTGCATTTCCGCTCAAATTATCTTTTATGCATATACATAATTATATAAAATAGATTTAAATGCGATTAAATTAAAATTCTGTATTAAGTAAAATATTTTCTCAAAGATTTATTTTCGTCTAATTAAATACAACATTATCATTGCAAAGTAATCAATTATACGCTCACATGCCGCCATTTTGAGGTCAAGGATATCTTTTTTTCGTCGAACGAACTGTTAATTTAGCCTTTCGCCGGCAAAACAGTGCGTTCGTGTTGAAAGTTCTCAAAAAAGACTATGCTAGTATTGAGGCTTGTCTGAGAGTCGACGGCAGATTTTTTATTTCATATCAAGATGAATAAATACAAGCCTTGTATTTATTAGAGACTTGTAACTTTTAATTACTATTGAGATTGTGCTTTAGTTGTTTGTCATCGTACGTATATCAAGTTCACGATAAGAGACGAACCAATGTTGGATGATGCAATATTCCTTCCTATAAATTAAATGGTGCCCTATCAAGTGTACAATAGTTGCTCCAGCACCTTCAAAATCTCCCACGGCTGCATTAACTCGATCAAACCTAACAATTTCTATGTCTTGTATCAAACTCCAAAGACAAACAATAATCACAATTTTCCTAAACAACTAAGAACACAATAGGACACAACATAGCGAAGGAAATGCAAACACAACTTGACATAACATTCCGAAATCATGAGCCATTCTGGTTGTTTCTAACTTACTAGGTACAATAAAAAGTAAAATTAGGTAATAATCGTTTTTGTGATGAGTTATTCAATGCAGCGGTCGCCTCGTAATATGGGGCTGGAGGGAGGGGCGAGGTTTCGGATGCCAAGCTTGGCGCCAGTGCGGGGTGGCGTCCAGACAGTTACGTCACTTGAAAAACACGCTTTCCCCCATACCTAGACCAGAGGCCCGGCAGTTGGCACTAGGTTTATGAAGATAAACATCTAAAAAACTACCTCTCAAAACCCCACAAGGTCGTATAAACTACAGATTATAAATAGTTTGAAGGATTTTAGGCTGTTGAATGATTTAATTTATCTCAATTCTTATTGTATTGTAGAAACACAATGTCGAATTACTAGGTCATAGAATTCTTTAGAAACATTTGAAAGTAGTTGAAATAAAAATAGCTGAAATAATTTAATTACACAACAGAACTTTTTTTCCTATGGAATCTCGAGGAACACCTATTGTTGTTTCTATTCCTATGTCAAAGGATACCTTTACATACATATAACGTACACAGTCAGACTCAAAAATTCTCCGAACCTGTAAATAAAGAGAAAATCCTGCTCTATGTTCCTCTATACGTACAATAGACTTTTTTAATCTCATTTTCTATTGAATTTTGATTTGCTTTATAAAACTAGCTGTCATTGTTTTTAGATTCATATAAAAAAATGAGAGCGTTCCGGAATTGTTTCCATTGAACGTACAATAGTGGAAATGTGTTATGTTAGTTCTCGCACTAAATAAATTACACTATAGTCACCAATACCAATTTTATTGATATTACGATAAACAAAATCATAACCTATTCTGTTCTAATTTTAAATAAATAAAATGGAATTAAATGATGTGTGATGATGTTTAGATCATGAAATTGGCATAAATGCGCCATACTTACGCCATTTTGTTAACTTCTATGGCAGAATTGGAACAAAACAAAATAGGTTACGACTTTGTTTACATTTTTCGTAAAATCTATTGATACAGAGTATAGATACTGATATTACAAGTAAAACTTTTCAATGCTGCAAACTTAAATAATCGCTTTATTTGAATAATTATAATTATTTTACAAGTATCCTACAAGTGGTTTCTTCACGCAATTTGTTTTCGAGTGATTTCACTCTCATTCCATCAACTGTTTTACTCACCCGACTAAAAACTATGCCAGGTTTTAATACATTTCCATACAAAATACTTTTTTTATTTTATTGATAGGTTCGCGTTTGACCACTATCTCACCTGATGGTAAGCGACGATGTGGTCGACGTCGATGAAGCACGCTTACCTAGAAGTAACTATTCACTCTTGACTTGAAGACCCCTAGGTTATAGCTATCTGGAAATACAGAAATACTATCTTAATCGGCTAAGCCTTTTTCCCATGAAATCGTAACAACAAATCGACAGCTACTTCCGTAAATAGGTAGTAAGTAAAATGAAAAATATTCATTCATTTTATTGTACTTTGCAATAGAAAACATGAACTCGCGGCTAGTCGTTTTCTTCATGTATATATGCATAATATATGACATGCTGCGGTAATGTCAGCTTTGTTCTTAACATCGCAACTTCATTCGTAGCCTCTTAAAACCTAATTAAAAAGATGAATTGTAATTTGTAATCCAACTGCATTCCCATTGTTCTTTGCGTTCACTTTGTCATCGTTCTGAAAATATCAGCAAACAATCATTAATTATCAACAAGAACACACCTAGGTACTGCATCGAGGTAACGCATGTACATTTCATTCCATGAAAATAAAAACTGGCCAAGCGCGTGTGCTGCCACGCGCAATAAGGTTCCGTAGCACGTTTTAGTTCATTGACTATAACTCTGTAACCAGTAAAGCCTACTTTGCCGTGATAGTTGTCCTTTGAAGTTCGGTATATAAGCTGCACCTGTAATTTTTTTCACATATTTAGGTTCAGCCATTCAAAAGTTAGAGGGTCGCTCGAACCTAACAAAAATATGCACTTGAAAGCTTGATTTTTCATAAATGGCCTCCTAATCGAAAAGTGGTTTTCACACACCTATTTTTCAAAACCTAGCAATCTAATATATCTCAAATAATTAAAAAAAAAATGGTTGGCATGATCAATATGCATATCCATACCAAATTTCAGTACTAAAAACCTCTGCTCTGAGTTACGCCAAAGACAGACAGACGGACGGACATGGGGAAACTATAGGGGTTCCTTGTCGACTACGGAACCCTAAAAAGAATGTTGTTATGAACATCAATTAAATTGACACTGAATTACCCGCCGTTTATTGGCAGACGATTAAATCAATGATGTGTTCCATCGTCACTGCTTACGGCCAAAATTTTCCATTCCAAATGGTAATTTCGGTTGAATAACGACTGGAGTACTAAAACTGAAACAACTATGTACCAACACATTGTTTCTGTAAGGGCATTGTATTCATTCATTAAAATTTCTAAGAAACTGCTTATGAATTGGGTAAATGAATGCCTACTAGTGCAGAAGTTTTTGAAAAGTATATTTATAGCTGTAATAAGCAGGTACTCTTGTTTTTAAGTTATGTCGTAAAACTATGGAATTAACCGTTAGCTATTTTCGGTATGGATAAAAAAAGGGTTGTTATTGCTTTCACTTAAAGCTCTATTCACTGAAAGTCTGAAGGTATAGAGACGCAATTTCCTTTGTAAATTTCTCTCATTGTTGCACCACATCGTAACGAGAAATAGATCATTTAGTATCCTCTTCATATTAGCTTCAAAGAACAAACGACAACTCACCAGTACATCTTCCTTACCACAAAAACTCTTTAGGCTATTTCAGTCACATTGTCCCTAAGTCTATTAAAGTGTCACAGCAAAATGTCCCTTCCACGCGAGTTGCGCGACCGCAATCATCTCGTAATGTTACTAGTCCACTTACTGTCACACGGTGGTATCTATGGAGTCACAGAGTGCAATCATTAGAACGGCCTTGGTCGTGTCGCGGGCGAGGGAGCACCACCAACACTAAGGTGGCCATCTATTAACTACAATGAGAGACAAAAACTTCTCGGCTCTTCATTAATTTGTAGCGATCTCGAGGTTGTTTAGATTTCAATTCAATCACTTTTGGCAAGTGGTTTCATTCAGTTGATTTCAGTTTTAATACTTTCTGCTTACGTAGGAATTATGTACATACGAGTATTACGCAACAGCGTACGGCGATGATGAAATTTTAATGTATTGACTTGCGAAGTATGTACTTGCAAATAATTATACTTGTATACAAAGTTTTTAAAAATGAGAGTACAAAGTGCAGGTTTTTCGCATCTTTTATTTTTAGCTCAATGATAGATAAACGCCGGCGCATACATATTATGTTTGTATGAAAAGATAAAGCATGTTTTTGACTTTGCCATAAAAATGTACACAAAAAATAAGCAAGAAGCTGTGCCAAAATTTTAGCTGTCAGTCATCAGTGTTCGCCTTTCTATTTCTTTAATTTCATCTCATTGTCACTATTTTTGCTAATTTATGAACAAAACGTGAACATTTTACGTAACGTATCGTTTTTGCGGATGTTTATTTTCATGACACCAGCAGAGTTTGTGCAAACAAAATAAAATATTTTCACAACATCAATCATGAAGATGACTAGATTCTAGATCAGAAATAGCCATCTTGTGATAACGGCCACAAAATCTTCAGCGAGTTTTTCTGCAAATCAAGATGGCCGCCCAGCTTCTACCTGTGCACTAAAAGAGATATTCCACTATGAAACGCGATGTTATGAGTAACAAAAATAAACTTGTGAAAGTAAACAACAACATTCCCGCGTAAACGTTATTATAAAAAAATGAAAAACACTGAAAATCTTAGGTTTTGTTTAAAAATATACAACGTCGGTTGTCATTTTACGTGTATGCGTCACATAATTAATCTTGGTCGTGTCAGCCCACGCCTTTAGTTTCCGAAACGACGCAAAACCTTATAGTTAGCAGTTTATTTTTTAATCATGACTAAGTATAGGCATCTACGGTATTTTAGCTCAATCAGGTGCTTTTATCATGTGCGCAACAAAATGCTAATAGTTACTTACATACGTGAGTTATGTGCATTTTAATTTACTTCATTTAAATAAGAACTAGCATTTCGGATAGTATTTTATTCCTGCTTTGCATAGCACACAGTTTCTCCAACTGTAAATCGTGTTCTTGTTCAAGTTTTGAATACGATAATTATTTTAGAAATGTCCTCTCATATTTATCAAAATCCATCCACATGCTAACAGCTAGGGACTTATTTTTGAAAAGATATTACATATTTTTCCTCGATTTCACCCGCATCCTAAGATAACTACTTCGCCCACCCGGTAAAAAGTAACCTATGTGTTAATGGTTTAAAAATATATAGGTTTTAAAATATGTGTGAAACAAATGTCATTCAAATCTATTCAGTAATATTTGCGTGAAAGAGCCACAACATACATACATACTCATAAATGTTCGCATTTATATTAGGGTTTTATTACGGTGTATCAATTTCAGTATGTCACATAGAGCACTCGAGCGGCGGAATTAATTTGAAAAAAATCAGACTCAGTCATAAGTGTAATCTTCCGGCCGTGGAGCAAGGTCGACTCATTCAGACCAGGGTGAAAATCATTTAAATTGACCATTGTGACAAAAATGAAAGAAAAATGAAAATGTTACAAAAATGAAAGGCGTTACAAAAAATAACAAAAATGAAATATTAGGACTTGTTTACAAGGTGCATTTATAGTCTGACTGTTATGTATTTAAAGTGTTCCGCAATAAAACACCATATTTCTTTTATGATTTGTTTTATTAATTAATTAATTATTGGAGATACAAATATATGTTTTTATTCTCTCATAAAAACCTATTGTTTTGAGACAAAAAGAGATCAACGTAATATACTTAGTTACAATATGAACATAACCAACGGACCCGTATTATAAACAAAAATATACTCACATATACAAAAAGAAAAATATTAAAATCATGCTCTCTAATAAAATTTTATGAGCAATGTGATTACGACTTTAGTTCATTTTTGTTATATTCATTTTGTGACGCAACTCAAATCATAACAAAAATGAAAAACCGCTATGCTTTGAATGTAACTTCAAATATGTTAAGCCAAACAGAAATCACAATGAGTTCCAAACACCTTGTATTTCAATAAATGTCAGCAATAACGTGCTTAATTGAATAATTAAATGATATAAGTGCTCACTTACCTGTGTTGTTTGATACAAAACAAAACTGATAAATTAAAATTGGAATTTTGCAAACCAACAAAGAAACACGTGTTATTCACTACTTTTACTCGAGAACAAAATGGCCGACTCATATTAGATTCTGGCATGTGTGATTGGCTCGTTATAGTTTGAGTGTTGCCTTTGTACAAATTTCACATATTACCAAATTTTGTTGTTACAAATATGAATAACAAAAATGAACAAATCAATAGACATTACTTTGCATCCAAAATTTTAATATTTCAAATAATTAATATAAACTATTTTTCACCGTAATCAATGGGTATTAACAACGTTTAGGCAAAAGGTTCATCAATAATTAAATACCGTAGCTATTAGATTTATTTAGATAATTTTTGTTACACAGCCCGTAAAGAGGACAAATTATTTTGTATGAAGATTACCTGAGTTCGATATAAAAATATATATATAATGTGTTTATTATGGGCAACAGTTATATAAATCTGTGTAGCATAGCTAGATAATACATATCTGAGTACTAATAGGTGCTTTTTACACCGTAAAAATAATTTTGACATAAAATAACGGGCGTGGACAAATTTTGCGATCGAAATGGTCATTTTAAATGATTTTCACCCACCAATGACGCCGGCCATTGTTCCTCGAGGGCGCAGCCTAAGCTATTTCATAATGATAACCGTTCGACCCACTCGACACCCCCCCTTTTTGGTACTTCTGGCAATCAAGTTAAGAATACGTTCGAAGTAAAACTTAAAAACGTAGTCTGAAATTCTAAAATTGGATTATTGTTTTTTTCTTTAATTTTTCTACTTTTTTCTTTAAATTTTAAAACAAAAATACATGGGTATACTACTCATTTGTTACTATGTTATGTGTCGATATGAAACAAAGTATATTTTACTACCTTGTTAATGCTATGACATAATAGAATCTAGTTTTTAACAATGTTAAAATGACTTAATCCGTTAGCGGTTGATACTTAATAAATCTTTGGCCTCTGTCTCACATTTTATCGTTTAGATCAGCTTTAAAAATAATAAAATAGTGCGTAACGCTGACTCATGGTACAGTAAACCTAGTTAAGCCTTATTTTATTACAAAGTTTGGTTGGTACATAGCCATTAGTCAATGTTTACTCGCGAATGTTTTGCTAAAAGTGCACGTGAGCTCCTAGACACGTGTAGTTGGCAGCTCGCTCAATGAACTGCACGCCCAGCGTCACGCCGACCAGTACTAAACACTGTAGGTACACTGTACACGACCACGTAAATAGACATGTAACATGGAATCTTGACTCCTGTCCAAAGTCTCGACTGTCCTCCTCTACGAAGGCCCTTGAGCTCGACCTTAAACTAAGCGACAAACAATTGATCATGGACTGTCTGACGAAGAGGATGCTGTGCATTTGGTTATAAATGGGACGCGCGTTAATTAGATTCCATGTTTCTATAATTATATTGTGAAGTGGTTTGTTCATGAAATCATTGTATCACTAGTGGTAGTGCATACAAATGTAAATTAGACGAGCACGGTCTCTGTCACATGAGACTAGTCACAGTCATCAAGTTGACTGGAATTTAGATTATTACAAAAACAATGAAAGAATGATGATTTGGGCGCGCGAGAGGTGTGCAAAAATTATGGGGAGATTTTGGTCCAGTAAATATATTATGTAGTATATCAGCATTATGTACCTATCAAGTAGCATCACGTTCTGAATTTCAACGACGTAGGTGCTTCATGACTGTGCTATTGTTTTAATAATTAATACAAATATTTGATAGAGATAATCCACAATGTTAACTTAGTAATAAATTTTATACTAATCTATCCTTAAATCTTGATACATCATCAGGCATTGTTCTAGAAAGCTGGCCTGATGGTTTATACGGCTTACTACGGCTAAATTGTATTAAAACACGTTTACACGCCGTGAATTTGCTAGTTCTTACTGCATCGTTATATTTTCCAATTGATTTAGACAATAATCCTCTCATGAATTTAGAAGCCAGTTGACAATATCATTGATGTATCTAGATACTAAATTAAATCCGAAAATCCAGACATGACAATAGAAAATCGCAGACACACAAATATTTATTCAAAGGCTTTCAAACAATGACTTTAGTTTATCTAGTAACTACACGTCCCGACGTCCATGAATATCGTTTAATTTTCCGAAGCCAAAGCGGACTCTGAATGTCACCAATTTAGCTAAACTACGCACACCCATTCACAGTGTTTACCTGACCGACCTGGCCAGTGTTTGGGTACAGTGAGACATTACCCATTAAGTGTCCGGCTCGGGATGTAGGTCTCGCGTGGCTGGGTTCTCAAGGTTTCCTGTTCACTTTTTACAGTGACACCTCCCCCCATTCAGTTCACAGACAATTTCAAGTGCTAAATCGTTCAGATCCGGCTTAGCACAAGTCTAATCAATTTTGCGATTCAATTCAATTGTGGCGCAGGACGCGACATTATGTGCAAATAAGGACAACCGACAAACAGGTTATTTTAAACCGTGTCTCACACTTGGTAACGTTCTTCACATATTTTTGTTACTTGCAAATAGTTTTAAACATTAACCAAAAATTTACTAAATATAATAAGTTACCTATTTATTTAAGAAAGAACTGTTTGTTATAAAAATGAATTAAGAGCTACTTCAGCGCATGAAAACCGTTCTGACTGCAGACGGATTGTAGAACAGGATCTCTGATCATTGATCTATGAGTCGATCGATTTTCCCATTGCGGGGAGTTGTATGTTACGCCGTCATTACTGAAACTATATATGTAAATGAAATTTTGTAAGGATAAGTGGGGAAGAATAAAAATATGTGGTCGTGTGAATAACCAGAGGGGCTTAGGAAAAGGTAGGTCAAAAGATTATCTTAGAAGTATGTTGGAAGGAGTGACCTCGCCCCCGGAAGTCAAAGGTCTAAGGAAGGAACTTGAATGGATTTGAGTCAGTAAGAGTCTGTCACTTCCCCCCACTCCGCCCACGGCGGGAGACATCATTTGAAAATTTTCCATCAGAAAAAGAAATGAAGTACGGTGCAGGTATTTCCAAGGTATCGCACAGGCTGCCAGGAATATTTAGTTAGCTCATGCACAGTCAAGCGCGCAAACTAAATTGTCACGAAGTTTCAGTTTCTCATACAACTGTGGTTATACTGAAATTACCTATCTACGTTTCTTAAAAATTTCAAGGTGACTTTCCAAAGACGTAGAGTTCGTTTAACTTATATATTGATAAATAAGAAACGCACAAACTGGCGATTATGATTGTTTAGAGTGTAAAAATAGTCCTTAACTAATTTTAAAAACTCCGTCGTCTTTTTTGGTTGGTTGCCAAAATGTTGTAATGAACACAAACCATCTCTCATACCGCGGGCAATATGTCGTGTTACGTTTTACATAAGTATTTTGTTTATTATTTGATGTGTTCTTAATATTTGTACTTCTTCATTAGTTAAGTATTATCTACTGTTATAAGCCAGGGCAGCCAGTCAGCCATAAGTTATATAAAATTAAATAGCATATTAGAGTTACAAAGAAAAACAAAGTTCTCCACAGAATTTATTCTGAATTTCAGTTTAATTTTTTGTACCACTTTGATAAAAATATTGGTTTCATTAGCTTCAGTAGGTACCTATATGATTTTCATTTTTCAAAATTAAATAGATAAACACTGTGAAGTGCCAGGTAAATAAATTACCTGATGCTTATCACATGACTGTGACGACGGTAACTTTGAGGTGTTAGTCTTAAAATATCCCATAAAATATTGCTAATTCGATAGCCACACGAGACTTTACTGCACATATTATTATAAGAAATAATATATCAGAAGCCGTGACAAACAAATAGATTAGACGGCTCGTACGTCAGACCTGGACGCTGGGGGCGTGGCGCTTCTTCACAAATACATTCAATCAGCCATCCAACCTTGAGGCGTGATTTAGGTGGAAGTGCGCACTTCAGTCTCACAATGACTATGTGGCGTCACAGATAGTGTTGTAGCCATTAGAGCATCGTGACTGTACCAACAGTGGCTATTCTATTTGCGACAGGGGGCCAACTGCGGTCACAAAGCCGTCGTGCCTCGCTATTGACATTGACTATTATTTGTCACAAATATTGACACTGTCACGCGATGACAATAAAGAACATCACGGATTGAACTGTATTGTGAGCGACAGACCTCTTTGTTTTTTAGTTATTTTTAATATTTGAATTTAGAAGTTGTCATGGTACATAATATGACAGATTGATTTGACTTTTGGTTTTGACGGTGAACAATTTTTTTTTCTCAAATAAATATTCTTTAATACTGCACAAATAGTCGTATCATTTGCTCTGGCGGGAATAGTGGTCCCTCGAGCCGGATCTGTTATTGAAATTCAGCTAAATGTTCCACACGCCACCTCAAGGAAAAAGCATAATGGTACATACTCGCAGTGCTATGAAGAAACTACAAGAGGGTTCCCTAGCGCCACCGCCACCGCCGCCGCCGCCGCCACCGCCGCCTACGCCCATGGGAAAAGTCGATGAACCTTATGGTAAAAAAACGAAAGTGCCGTCATCAAAAAAGTCATCATCGACGACGCGCGAACGTCGACGGAGGCAGCTTGAAATTGAGGCGGCACAAGCGAGGGCGCGCATTGAGGAGAAACTGGCTGCCGATTTGGCGGCACTTGATGGAAGATACAGTCCACACTCATCGGAGACTGATGCTGAGGGTAGGAACATTGAAGAATGGCTCGAACACAGCGAACTTGAGAAGCAGAAGGTCAGCTACAAAGGTAAAAACGACGACCCGCTGTTTCCACCGCCGCACCAGGATAGCGGCACTAATGTTGCTGTACAACAGTTAGCCAATGCACTAAAGGATTTAGTCACTTCATCTATACCCACCACCAGCAATCACTCCAACCTACTTAGTCGGCTTAGTACGCCACGAGAGCTACCCCCATTCTCAGGGGACTATATGGAATGGCTGGCATTTAAAAGCGCTTACCAGGAGTCTACCACCTTGTGCCAGTTCAGTGCACAAGAGAACCTTTGGCGTCTTCGAAAATGTCTACGGGGGGCTGCAAGAGAGTCAGTTGCCGCTCTACTTATAAGCAGCACATCACCAGACATAGTTATGTCTACATTGGAGTTACAGTTCGGAAATCCTGATATCATTTTGTCACGCATATTGTATGATCTGAAAAAGCTGAACCCATTACCACAAGAATATCACAGAGAGATAGTGCAATTTTCAATTAAAGTTAAAAACTATGTGGCCTCTGTCCGACAACTTGGCAGAATTGAGTATCTACAGGGTGTGAGTGTTGTCAATATATTACTATCAAAGTTACCTACTACACTGCTGGCTAAATGGACCGATTACAGCTATCCACTGATCCAGCAAGGTGAGAAATATAGATTGGATATTCTTTCGGATTTCTTAAGTGAGGAAGCTGTGAAAATATCTATGTGTAGTGCGGGCCTACTCTGCGTACCTCGAGTTGACAAACGCAACAATTCACAACATTCCAAACATACTGTGCTACTACAAACAGACAAAAATAAATCTGATGACAAGTGCCACTATTGCCGTGATGCAAAACACGATCTGACCGAGTGTAAACGATTCAGAAAATCACTAAGAAAGGATAGATGGGCCTTTGTAAAACGAACAGGCATATGCTACAAGTGTCTTGTATTTCGTCACGACAGACAGACGTGTCCAGCCGCCGCATGTGACGTTGATGGCTGTGGGGAGGCTCATCATCGCTTGCTACACTTTCCTACTCCGCGCACAGTTTATGGTACGACCGACGACGCCGCCCGGCCAGCCGCCGCCGCCGCCCAGCCAGCCGCCGCCGCCGCGCTTACAGTCGACGCGCAGCTTAATGTTACAAATGGAAGTGATACACAAAGTGAGATAGTCACCTATGTAAATACAAACAACTGGTCAGTATTGCTGAAGGTAGTTCCCATAAACATTCATGGACCTAATGGTGTGTTCCAGACAAGCGCCTTACTTGATGACGGCTCTACTGTTTCTCTTGTGAGTACGTCATTGGCCGCTCGCGCTGGATTGCAAGGTCAGAAACACTTGATGCGAGTACGAGGAGCATGGGACAGAACTGAACTATTGTGTGATACAGAAATACTCGACTTTACTATATCAAATAGACTTGGTGATAAATATAAGCTCAGCGCACGAAGTGTGAATGAACTCAATTTACCTAAACAAAACTCATCTGTAAAATGTGAAAGTTTTACCTACCTACATGGACTTAAAGAACAGTTATGTACCAGCCCACAAAAGCCGGAAGTGCTAATAGGTCAAGATAATTACCATTTAATCTTACCTCTAGAGACTATTATAGGAAGACCTAACCAGCCGTGTGCCACCCGTACGCCCATGGGTTGGTGCCTTCATGGACGAGTGCCGCGCAAGTCGCTATCCGCGCGCGAGCACCACTCTACACTCTTCATCACCGGTGACACCGCTGAAGGTAAAGGGGATATTGACCTTGACCTCCGTGAACTTCATGATGACGTACGGCGCTACTTCTCGATCGAGTCCATGGGTGTATCCGCCTCTCAACCCCGGCAGAACTTAGAGGAGGAACGAGCATGGAACCATCTAGAACAGACCTCTTCCCTCATCGATGGCAGGTGGTATATTGGTGTGCCCTGGAAGGATGAAAACTGCACAACGCCTGACTCACTGCCTGCAGCTATGGTTCGCCTGCGAGGCGTAGAACAAAAGATGAGGAAAAATGAACAGTATGCCCAGAGGTACCACGAACGCGTACAACATTTGATTCAAAATGATTATGCAGAGGAACTGAAAGACCCTGAGAAAACTAAAAGGACCTGGTACATACCGCATTTTGGAGTTGATAATCCAAACAAAAAGAAACTGCGACTCGTGTTTGACGCCGCTGCCAAGTGTGCAGGTACTTCCCTCAACGACTACATTTTGAAAGGGCCTGACCTACTCAAGTCGCTATTCGGCATAATGCTCAGATTCAGGGAGTGCAAAGTCGCGGTGACTGGGGACATCAAGGATATGTTTCTGCGAGTTAAAGTTCGTCCTGAGGATAGAGATGCTTTTCGTTTTATCTACCGAGGCAATCCGGCAGAAATATACAACCCCAAAATGTTACATGAGCCAATAAAAACTTATGTCATGACATCATTAATATTTGGTGCCAACTGTTCACCATTTGTGGCACAATTTGTGAAAAATAAGAATGCCCAACGCTTTGAGTCAACTATGCCAGATGCCGCTGCTGCTGTACATTCACAACATTATATGGATGATTATATCCACAGCCTACCTGATGAACAGACAACGATTCAATTGGTGAAAGAAGTCACACATATTTACGCTGAAGGAGGTTTTGAGATACGCAACTGGAACAGCAACAGTCAAGCCGTATTGGACACTATTCCAAAAGAGATTCTCGGTGATGCTGCAGTAAAGTTTAAGACTGGCGAACAACACGAAGGTGAACGGACGCTTGGCCTCATATGGCAGACCAAAGAAGATATTCTAAGATTTGATATGTCATTTAAAAAGATTCCTAAACAAATTATCGATGGAGAAAAAAGACCCACGAAAAGGGAAATGCTACGCGTCGTTATGTCTATTTTTGACGTGTTTGGCTACTTATCACCAGTTACTATAAATGGAAAAATTATTCTACAAGAAACATGGCGTTTAAATGTCAATTGGGATGATCCTGTCAGTGATGAAATATACACCAAATGGTTGAATTGGGTTTCTCTACTGAAATCTTTACGAAATGTAAAACTCCCGAGGCATTACGCAGCTGTAACGAGAGTGAGTGATGCTCAAACAAACACAGCAACGTCATGTTATAAGCACCTAGAGATGCATATATTTTGTGATGCATCCACGAAGGCCTTCTGCGCAGTCGCTTACTGGAGATGGATTAATGATGCTTCCAATGTTCACGTCGCATTTATTGCAAGCAAATGTAGAGTCGCTGGGACTAAAACCATCACCGTGCCACGCTTAGAACTGCAGGCTGCTCTACTAGCTGCTCGATTAGCGGACTCGATAACTAAAGAACACAAAATTAAGCCTGAGCGTCGAGTCTTCTGGAGCGACTCAACAACGGTTCTTCATTGGATCAGGAATAATTCTCGAAATTACAAAGTTTATGTAGCTAATCGTCTTGGCGAGATTGATGACCTCACTAATATCAGCGAATGGCGTTATGTACCTACGCGACTGAATGTGGCTGATATAGCAACGCGAGAATGCACCAGCAGTGGTGGCGATGCCCCTTGCTCTATTTTGGAAGGAGAATGGGCACATGGACCCGCATTTTTGTATGAGAGTAGTGAAGGCTGGCCTAGAGATGTGATTCAACCTGAAAATGAAGAGTCGACATTAGAATGTTTAACAATCACAGTCATGGACAATACCGTTTTACCTGTGCCGGAGCCCAATCGCTTTTCTTCTTGGCTGCGCTTAATAAGGACTACAGCAAGAGTACTCACCTTTATTGAAAATGCAATAAAAGCTATAAAGCGCAAGTTGAGTGTTTACACACAGGAGGGTGACGTCATGGAGAGAGCTGAGCGCCTACTACTTAGATACTCACAAGCTCAATCTTTCAGCGAAGAGATAAGCCTACTTAGGAAATCAAAATCTATACCTACTTCTAGTAAGTTACTTACCTTGTCACCATACCTCGACGAACACGGCATCCTGCGGGCTGGTGGCCGAATCGATGCTGCAACTGATGTGGTACCTGAAATGAAAAGACCTGCAATATTAGATGGGCGAAATTACATTACTGTATTGATAATAAAGCAATACCATATAAATGCTGCTCATGGAAATCAAGAAACTGTAGTTAATGAGATAAAGCAAAAATATTGGGTGATAGGGTTGCGACCTACGGTTAAAAAAATAGCGAAGACATGCATGTTTTGCCGGTTAAAGAAATGTAAACCGGAAGTACCAAGAATTGGAGACTTACCCCATGGTAGGATGGCTCACCATTATAGACCGTTTACTCACTGCGGCGTTGACCTGTTCGGCCCGATGAAGGTCACAGTTGGAAGACGACACGAGCTAAGGTACGGCGTTTTGTTTACGTGTATGACGGTCAGGGCAATTCACATTGAGACTGTTGCATCCTTGACGACCGATTCTTTCATCATGGCCCTGAGACGCATGGCCGCAAGACGCGGATGGCCCCGTGAAATGTACTCAGACAACGGGACCAATTTGAGAGGAGCGGACGCTGAGTTGAAAAGGTCTATTCTTGAGCTGGACGAGGACGCCTTGAGTAGAGAGGCTGAAAATCATGGAATGTCTTGGACTTTTATACCCCCCGCTAGCCCACACTGGGGTGGGGCATGGGAGAGATTAATCCGGAGTGTCAAGAAATCATTATATGTCATCTTGAAAGAACATGCCCCACGTGACGAGTGCTTCAACACGCTACTAGCTGAAGTTGAACAAATGGTGAATAGTCGTCCACTCACCCATGTATCTGTGGAACCCGGCAGCGTGGAGACCTTGACACCAAACCATTTTTTAATTGGAACATCCTCCACTTGTCCACTTATTGGAAAGTTTGACAACTCTGACCTGTGCCTTAGAAAACAGTGGAGATTATCACAACGCCTCGCCGACATGTACTGGAATAGATGGGTAAAGGAAGTTCTGCCTGATTTGATACCTAGAAAGAAATGGAGAACAAAGCAGATACCCTTGCAAGTGGGAGATCTCGTTTTTATTGATAATCCAGGTGGACCTAGGAACTTGTGGTTGAAAAGACTGGTTACACAAGTCTATCCTGGAAAAGATGGTCGAGTAAGAGTGGTCAAGGTAAAGACCAAGTCCGGAGAACTAACCCGCTCGGTCACACGTGTCGCTCGAATACCAATGAGTGAGGAGTGCTGCTAGCAGCACTGGGGTGGGGAATGTGAGCGACAGACCTCTTTGTTTTTTAGTTATTTTTAATATTTGAATTTAGAAGTTGTCATGGTACATAATATGACAGATTGATTTGACTTTTGGTTTTGACGGTGAACAATTTTTTTTTCTCAAATAAATATTCTTTAATACTGCACAAATAGTCGTATCATTTGCTCTGGCGGGAATATGTATTCTATGTTAATTGTTTGCACAGTATCATCTTACTGTGTACAATACACTGCTGTATTTTATCGTGCAATATTCCACTGAAATATTGGTTAAACTTCATTTCTTACTTATATTATAAATGGGAAAGTTTGTATGTATGTTTGTTACTCTTTCACGCAAAAACTACTAAATGGATTTGTAGGAAAATTGGTACACACATAATTTATAAGATTTGTAGACTGTTTTCCTCAAAAAAAAAATGTATCCAGGTACCACACAGGCAGAAGCTATATAATACTGTAAGGAGTTGTGTTTGTTAGTTTAGATACATCCAAGTTTACTGAACTGATTTCAAAACACTCTTCAAATACCAAGCGTAAGCGCAGAACCAAGGTTTAATTTTTATTTAAATATATTTCTCCGCAATAAATACAATTATTTGTATGTAAAGGAACTGCAATATACACCACTCTATCAACAATTTTATGGAACTCACACTTGATTAAATTGATTTTACCAAGAATATCGTTGAGCTCATTCTGCTAGCTCAGTGGCCATGAGCATCATTTGATCATGGCTTCCAAATTAATCGGCGCACGTGTACTAAGGAATCACTGGACCAGTAATATACGTATTAGATAATAGGTATGCCTAGGTAACACCTGTTTTAACAAAACATCGAGAAAATACCCAATGACATTTGCTCTTCTAGGGTCTCAAAACCTAACCTAACCTCATCCTTAACATTCGGTGATAAACAGTTTAGAAAAAGAATATTATCATCTTCCTAACAATCGTTTATTTCCACGAAAGAGAAATAAGTAAAACAATATTATGAAGTTGAATTTACCTACTTATTTATATTTTGAATGTAACTTCCTTGGTTTGGCGACAACTAAAGCCAATCATTGAACGGATGGCCAACCCTAAATATTATTGTATATATAAGTCAAAGACTATATAACCACTTGACTGCGCATACAGTGCCCCGATGCACGAAAACTATTAGCGATTTGTCGCCTATGCAGAGAGTACACTACTAGTAACCACTTTAGTTGTTGTCCAGGATTAGACCTGTAAGCACGCTAAATTAATAAAAAAAAAATCAAGTTTTATGAAATTATAAAGCATTAAAATGCCTTCATGCGCGGTGAAATGGTGTGGGAAACATTCCAAGATATCTAATTACAAAAAGGATGGCATAACTTTTCATCGGTAAGTAAACAGTAAGAAATATTTTTATTATATAATCTGATTATGAGCCACCGCGGGGGTCTTGTTAAAATGGTCGTTGGGTGATCGAAGCACACGGTTGAGCCGCACGTTGATGTCTTTTGGAAAAGTCTCGTTCTTTCACTAGACAATTCTAATGCTTGTATCTCTTTCTATCCCTTTGTATTTTTATCGTAAAAATCTGTGCTGTTACCTTTAATGGCTGAAGTCAATATCGATAATAATAAAATTAAAATTATTTTTTAAAAGTGCATAAACGCTACCATTCAATGAATCAGGCGAGTTGTGGAGGGGAGCGGCTTTTATAACAACGCAGCGAGCGACAAGAGGTATTGCGACTCTAGCAAGCGCACCGTTCACAACCCTTGTATAGTGTTAATTTTGATAATTGTTAATTTACTTTAATTACGTTGAATTGTTATTAATAAACTTGTTGTACCTATGTCAATATTTTCTTATAAAAATATAAGAAGTCGGCTCTCCCTCGCCAATATCTGCATCGGAACCTTCCTGTTCCGAAGTACATGTTTTCATTTTAGATTTCCGTAGATTCCGGAACTTAAATAAAAGTGAATAGATACTACTAATAGATAATACCGATTATTTTATTAGATCGGTTTTAAAATAATTGATCGGGTATAATTTATTCCCGGATATTGATTTTCATCAATTTGAAATGGAATCAACAAATCAATTAATTGAATTAGCAAGATGCATAATTCAGAAATATGTAGATGCTCGTTTATCATTTTTTACAAAAAACAACCAGGACCCTAAAACTTTAATTCGGAAAACATATTATGTACCAAATTAATTCATTTTAAAAATCAATAATAACAGGATAATTTTCTTTTTGTAATTGATTTTTTTTTATTTGTTTATTACAGGTTGGTTTTAAATTATTTACAATATATACATTCATTGATTAAATACTATTTGATAAGATTTTAATTGAGTATTTTTCTTAATGTTAAAATCCATTTTATCGATATCGTCTATTTTCCCTTAATCAAGCACAGCAGCCCTAACGGTAGGCGTCTGCGCAGTTTGACCTTGAACCGACCAATTGCAGCCGCGCATTTTTCCTCGTCCCCCGGCCCGCAGTGGTGAGTTGTGTTCTTAGAAGAAATCGGCCTATAAGCTCTCTAGTGGATAATTTCTCTATGATATAAGTGCATCAAACGTTCTCAGACTACTCTAACAGAAATGAATGTCATAAAAAATATATCACCAAAACCATGATGATGAAACCATGATACTTTTAAAAACATTTAGGTACTACCCAAAAGTAATCTCTTATTTAAATTCTTTCGTTACTTTGTCGAGGTGGCCTAGTGGTTAAGGCACGTACCAATGTGACTTTTCTAAAGTCACATATTGCAGACACAGAAAGAGCTTATACCTCTTGTGGATAAGCACAATAGGTGCAAGTCTTGTAAGTAAGATGTCGCATAGCAATGTCTTGGTCAATCCCACATTGATGCGCTATTGAGGACTAAAAAGGGTTAATAGACTACACTAAATCAGGGCCCTAAATTAAGGGCGCCCATATTACATGCACTACACTAAGGTGCCTTTCTCTTATTACACTGATTTAGGGTAGTGTAATAAGGCCTTTAAAGACGAGACCACTCAAGAAGTTATCAAACAAGACAAGACAGTGCGTCTCCACCGTTAAAGCACGCGAGCGAATAAATTATAAGACAATGTAATGTTTTGGCGTTACGCGTTGCGAATATAAAAACGATATCTCATATGATATCGGTCGTAAGCTTGTCCGTTCCTTATGAAAAATAATAAAAAATCAAATCACGGTTTTGGTTTTTTTGATTTAATATTCTGAACATAGCAGATATTGGTAATAAAGTGACTATTGTTTCTGCTATTCGCAATAGGACGGTTTTTTTAATTCATACATAATTCATTTTTGATGTTGCGGGCAAGGCCCTTGGTGATCAAAGATTCATTTTTTTCTGGTGGAACCCATGCGAGTTAAGGCGAGGCATCCCTGAAAACCGTAGTTTTGTTTTGCGTTTTATTCGTTGATAACATGGATTTAAATTTTGAAAAAAATATATAAAACAGTTCATACTTTGATCTAGGTGATTCGGCCGTTCGATACACGATTACGTGTATTTGGCTGCATCCAATTTAATCGCAAAGACAAGTCTAAATGGTGATCTAAAACCCATTTCATTTGAGTAATATTAGGCTTTGAACAATAAAACTTATACCATAATAAAGGTCGTAAAAAATGTGACAAAAATCGGCCGACATAATTTGAAATATGAAAATACCTATACCACTAATTCCAAAATCAAGTGTTTTCATCTTCTAACGCGCTCGCGCCGTGTGATTTAGTCCCGAGCGGAACGCGTTGGAGGTCGGACGTGTGCCAATTTTTGCGAAACCGCCCCACCCCCGCTAAGTTTTGTTACTCAACTGGCTGAGTCGAAAATAATTTGTAAAAATAATACCTTTATAGAGTTTAGTTGTATATAATTATTGTTAGTTATTTATTAGGTAGGTCTAGTAGTAATAGTAATTAAGTTAAGAAAATGGGCAAAACTAAAAATATATTTTTATTTTTAGTTGTCATAGTTAGCTCTACGAATGCTGAATAAACAAAAAGGTATGGATGCTTTGACAATATGTATTATTATAATATATCTACATTATATTATGTTTCAATTTACTAAGTAGGTAGAGGTACCATACGAAATAGATTTACAAAATCTATACTAATATAATAAAAACTGAAGAGTTTGTTACTTTGTTTGAACGCGCTAATCTCAGGAACTACTTGTACGATATGAAAAATTATTTCAGTGTTAGATAGTCCATTTATTGAGAAAGGCTATTGGCTATATATTATTATCATCACGCTAAAACCAATAGGAGCGGAGCACCACCATTCCACGCGGACGAAGTCGCGGGCAGAAGCTAGTATGTGTATAAAACAGTTGAATTTACCACCCTATGTATACCTCAATGTCCTATGGTAATAAAGTAAATAAAGAAGTCACGCGCGCAAAAAGCTATAATGGTTTATTTTTCGCGCGGAATAAATTAACCAATCCCAACAACTGTATAAAACAGACCAATTTGAACCTTATGCGCCTATGATTAAAGCCCAGACATGCGCAAATGTTAAAATGGTTTATTATTCTCAAAAATTACAAATATTACAGCCGGGTCGCCGCTGTGTTAGTCCGGGTGTTTTTATTTTGTTTATTAGCCTGGATGGATTTAGTTTATAATATTTGTTATTTGCCTATACTTCATGAAAAATAAGATTAGAAAAACTTCCAAATTCTTTTTGCAGCTTATTAAAACCGATTTTAAGTTCTATTCCGTTCTGATAAGGATGGTGTTGAAAGCAAAATAATGTTTACAATAACAAATATATTCTGCATTCTGTTTTTGTCATGTCACCTTAGCAATAGAGCTCAACATCGTTTGAACAAACGGTAAATAGCGTGCGTTTAAATGTTTAATCTCTTAGTAATTGGAGTATAGGCACAGATTACTAAATTGTTACTACGTAACAGATACATTTCTTCAATACAAAATCGAAAAAACCTACGCTATAATCTTAATAATAATACCTGCTGTTCGCAGCGAGCAAAAATGTACCATAAGCACGCAACAAAGAGTTGAGATTGCTTTGCCCTGTGCTGCAAGCGCGTATTCGAACGAATGCGCTAGGGTTGTACTACGAGTAGTCAGATGATTTTGGTAAAAACGAATATTGCAAAAAAAAAAACATTTTTTTGTGGATCAAATATGTTTCAGATTTATAAAATGATGGATACATTTTTTCCTGTCTTTGAATTCACGGTTATTAAATTTAATCGTTGAAAATATCCTGAATCTCGTAAATAATATCATTTGTTAGTCGTAGACAATTTTTCATTAGCTTTTTGACTTTGACACCCATCCACTACAAAATAATTACGTGGTTTCGGCATTTCGATAAGTAAGCGCAGGAAACGTGCCATGCGTGAGCTCGGCCGGCGTGCGGCAGCCCTCTGTCGCTTGTATCAGTATCTACTATTGCAGGGTTGGGCAGTATTTGAATTACTTGTAATTAAAATACGTACTTCTTTAAAATGTAATTTGTTTAAAATGTAATGTAAATTGACGCCGAGGTATTTTGTAATTTGTATTTCAAATTCTTGATGCTTCAAATTACATTTTAACATTAAAATACATTTAGCAGGTTCTCTTTAGAAGGTTTTATTGGCTCCCCAACGACAAATGTCATTTAAAAATCTAGTGTTCATGAAAAGAAATTCTGGTCTACTGATTAATTAATCTTGTTTTCCTCTGCTGTTCAGCCCGTGCTGGTATAGATTTACTTGTTTTGTAATTTGTATTTCGTATTACAATTAAAAATAGCTAAAAAACTGTATTTTGTATTTTATATTTCAAATACTTTACTTAAAGATATTTTGTATTTCGTATTTTAATTACCTGCGATACAGTATTTTGTAATTTGTATTTCAATTAAAGCAAAGCATGTATTTTGCCCAGCCCTGACTATGCGAAGGGGTAGGTATATAATGCGTGGTCTTGAGCGAGTGTCGGACGCCTGCTAAAGTTCGTGACCTCATGAGCGACGCGCTAGCGCTCGCGTTTCCCGCGCATCGTATTTTTAGACGTCGTTTCGCATGCCTTGCGGGGGCTGAGGTAAGCGTTGAAGGCCTAGAGGCTCGAGCGCAGCCGGCCTTAATATCATCAAGCTTGATGCTTTTTTGGCCGACCTGGCGACCGGTTCTTTAAAAGTTCCAAATATATTTTTGAAACCAGTTCAATCCGGTTCCGCGCGCAATCTGTCTTGTCGGCAAACAGAGACAGAGCGCACATATTTTATTATTTATACCTATAAAAGTTGTTGAATGAATTTCAATTTAATACCTAAAGCAACGCAATAGAGCTTGATATTGGTTGAATGAACCAAATTAGGGTTCCTGAATTGCATGCGTTTAAAGCGTTCTATACTTTTGATGAGTCATTTCGTTGCAGCTGACGAGGTAGCCCTTTATTTGTACCATAGATTTTAAAAGGTGATAAAAAATTAAACAGTTTCGTGTTCGTAACATACAAGGTGCCTAAAGGCATATTATGAAAGGATTAAGTTCAAATTATGTAACGTTTTACTCAGCTCAGAATGGGCTTGGAAATGAAATCAGCGAACGGCAAATCAAGTTTTCATAGTAACATCAAAAATCCGGTAACGTTAGTAATCCTGTGGGAGATCTGTGTTTCGTACTTACGCGGCCGCGAATGGCTATTTATGTCTGCCCGAAATAGCGACGGCTTGGTCACATGGCTTCAGAACCGAGCCCCTGCTACGAATACCGGCTGACGTCACTCAAGCGTCACATTCAATGAAACTTGTGTACATTCCTTTTGGCACATTATCATCAATCCCGAAAAAGCGAAAATAAAGCACCATAAATCTTCGGAACAGTATCCTATAAGACATAGTATTTTTACAGTATTTTTTCGATAGTTAAATAATTTTTTAATTATTATTTTTCAGAAACCTCAAATGCGGCCGATGATAGTTGAATATGACCCCAAGAAAAAAGGAGTCAAAAATGACTTATCAGATGTCGTCATGGTCAAGTAAGTGACTATGTTCCGTACATTCTGCGACGAGGATGCCACTAGAGCGACAATCATTGAGTCAGCTTTGATTGCCCATTTTGTGTTGTCAATACTTAATTAACTTGAGTTTGGTCTGGTGCCACATCCGACCAAACATTATGTTGTACTGCTTAGTAATTAATTAGAAATTAAAATCAACATTAAAGCATGCTTCACAGCTTACCTCATTTTTATTTCTGTTCAGCAATTGATATTTTAATTGTGGAATATCTTTTCTTGTCAGATTTGCCTTAAACCTAATAATATTGACGTTTTTGTTTCTACAGGACATTGAAAAGAAAATGTATACCTATTAGATTTTATTATCAAGGTTATATCCTAAAACGGTAGCAATTAGAAGTTCGAAATGAGTGCGCTCCTCGGCGCACCGCGTGGCGGCTGAGCGAGCTCCGCTCTGTCCGTCGCCCTGGCCGCCCTAGCTCGATAATATCAATGTTTATTGACAAATTAATGTTTTGTCGTGGTATTTTATATTGTATGTTGACTGTTAAGTACTCGCTCCTTAAAATGAGCAAAATGCTCGAAGCTGTACGGAGACGATCCGGGAAGACGAGTGCTGCTTCCACGAGATAAATGTCGTTCGTCGACCTTGATCATCTTGCAATGGACTCATACACCGGTACATCATTCCATTTTATGGTTTCAATTTTGTTTATTTAATTTGTTTTGTTTGGTAATGGTAAAAATTTGGAGACAATTGCGTACGAATAGTGCCCGAGTCCGCTGCCACTGCGCCGGCGCACCGCGCTGGCCGTGCGCGGCGGGCAGTCGTGCGCCATCTCTCTTCAGGCTCGGGATTGGCTCGCAAACTGGCGATTTGTACAAATTTGATTTAGCTTTATGTTCTCTTAACATGTCTCTACTTTTTTTTACATACTACCACAGTTCTAGAGATTTAAGAATTATAATAATTTATAATTCTTGTAAAATTTTACTAGTTAACAATGCAATCACCCATGTATCCTTGTTGTCCAATTGCCATCTTTATCCGTTATGTCTGTCAAGTTCGTATATCTGACAACAACGTAAAGCTGTATTGAATTTAACGGTTGAGAGCCACAAATTTGTAAATGCCGAGTCTTAACAGAGTGAAGCGCACACAAACAAAATATATTATACTTTATTTTGGAGACCATAATGAATGTATCACACTTCACACCACAACACTCACACAGAGTAATGCAGCTTACAAATTAGTCAATAGCTTTGATCATTCGCGAACACTCCATAGTAGCCACAGAATGAGTATCGCGACGCGAGTAGTGTCATGTAGCTGGTATCAGCCCGCGGCCGCGACATCCACACCTCGTTCGTATCACATTATACATAAATGCTTGAAATGTGGCGCTTTATATGTTATCACTACCATTACATAGATCTGCTTTAAATTCAAAGAGTTACTGAAACTACACTTGGATACCCACCTCACTTCTAACCTATCAACACCACTTTACTTAGTTTGTAATATAATGTTAGCCGAGACACTTGTTATAACAGTGTGTGGGGAATGCTTTCCAGGTACAAAGTTGACCCAAATGAGATCCCAGTGGAACAACAGGCGGGCTCCACCCTGCCCCTCATGGAGATCCCGGGCAGGGACATTGAGGCCGATGAGGATTATAATCCATTCGAGCATAGGAAGCTAGCGCATCCTACGTCGTAAGTTACTTCTAACTCTTTAAAATGGTTTCGTTTACTAAGATTTTTCTGATAACTCACAAAATTAAACGAACTTGCGAAATTTGAGCTATTTCTGAGGTTCGGGATGAAGGCAAAGCACTATTCGTAGGAATAGTGCTTTGACAAAATGCACTGGCCATGTATTGGCTATACATACAGAAATCCATCATAACATGGATCTTCCTCATAATTCTTACCATACAAATTCCAATTATTCGAAATTACTTAATTAAAACCATTTATTTTTTTAGGGACATGGACACCCTTATCCATTTGCTAAAAGGATCCCTCGGAAGTGGGATCTTGGCTATGCCTATGGCATTCCGCAACGCCGGCCTATATTTTGGCTTGATAGCAACCTTCGTCATTGGAGGTATTTGCACGTACTGCGTGCATGTACTGGTAAAGACGGCCCACGAACTATGCAGAAGGTTACAGAAACCCTCGCTAGGTTTTGCGGAAACCGCTGAAGCCGCTTTCTTATCTGGACCACCCGCTGTGCATAAGTTTTCTCGTCTTGCTAAGTAAGTGTCATCGTTTATACTCTTTTTTACTTATTCAAACTTATTTAAACGTACTAATTTGCTGATTATTAATTTCATTCTTTATTTTTTTCAGAGCTATGATCAACTGGTTCCTTGTGATTGACTTACTAGGCTGTTGCTGTGTCTATATCGTGTTCGTTTCCAAGAACGTTAAACAAGTAGTAGACTTCTACACGGCAGAAACTGATTGGTACGATGTAGATGTTCGTGTCTACATGGCAGTGCTTCTTCCTCTGCTCATACTGATGAATTTGATAAGGAACCTGAAGTATTTGGCACCATTTTCCATGATCGCGAATTTACTAGTTGGCACTGGAATGGGCATTACTTTCTATTACCTGTTTCAAGATGTGCCTAGTTTGAGCGACCGTAAACCAGTAACTACAATTGAGCGCTTACCAACCTTCTTCGGAACTGCCATTTTTGCACTTGAAGGAATTGGTGTTGTAATGCCCTTGGAAAACAACATGAAGACACCCACTCACTTTATTGGATGCCCTGGCGTGCTTAACACTGGAATGTTCTTCGTGGTTTCACTGTACGCGTTTACCGGATTCTTTGGCTATTTGAAGTATGGTGAAGCAACCCAAAGCAGTATTACTTTGAATCTCCCTCAAGACCAACCGTAAGTACTCCGTTTAGTTGAAACTCTGTTGCACTCTCAAATTGTTCAAGAATTTGATGTTTAATTCATTTTGTTTAATATTTACAGATTGGGCCAATCCGTCAAACTGATGATAGCCGTCGCCATATTCTTTACATACAGTCTTCAGTTCTACGTGCCAATGGAAATTATTTGGAAGAACGTCCGCCACTGGTTTGGTGCCAAGAAAAATCTCGCTGAATACAGCATCCGGATTGGAATCATCCTTCTGACGTTGGGCACGGCTATTGCTATTCCGAATCTTGGGCCATTCATCTCACTGGTCGGCGCAGTCTGTCTCTCTTTCCTTGGCCTTATTTTCCCAGCCATTATCGAAACCGTTACTTACTGGGACAGGCCTAATGGTCTGGGTCGCTTCAACTGGGTGCTTTGGAAGAACATTTTCTTGGTTTCCTTCGGTATACTCGGTTTCTTAACGGGATCTTATGTCAGCATTTTGGATATAATCCACGGTGAGGAATAAAGACAGACGCGCATGACCATTTCATAGAATAAGCTCAATAGATATAGTTTTAAGCTAAGGCCGATTTTTATAAGTAAATGGTTTCGATGGGTTAATTTGATTGACAATGGCTTCCATTTTAGTAAAAATGATTTTAGAACATTCTTTTTTTATAAGTAACCACAAAATACAAATTTAGCGGGAAAAAAATCTGCACAAAAACTCATCAAAAGTGTGTCTTATAAAACCGTCGAGCTAAGAATTATCGTAATATTAAATTCGCTTTTAGTATTTTTACACTATTTGTGGTTATCGCCACTTTAATTTTGTAAAACAAAGTTGTATTCTCTTAATAAAATTGAGTTTTCGTGTTTAATGCTCAATTTGTATTATTTGAGATTAGAGTTATCGACCTTATTTACGTTTTGAGTTGGAAAATTAGTTGATGCGTAGCAGGTTGTGTATTCCTATTACTTACATTTATTTAGCCCCAAAAATCTGTAGCCATTATAGTTTTAAGTGAAGTGTAGATAAATCTACTTTTTAAATGTGTGAGAATTTGTCTAGTGCATTATCGAAATGTGATACAAAGTTTAGGTTAACTAAAAGGCATTATGGTATTGGAAAATATGACTTTAAAAAGAATGTACATGGTTTCGAAAATAGACAATATTAATGTAGTTGTTAGCATAAATTTTGGACAAGGCTTGCCAAGTCGTCCTGAACGGATGAAATACCTACTATTTTGGGGTCTAAACGTAGATACATTGTTCGTGATAATTATTATGGCATTTCCATTACCAAAAAAATACATGTAGGTAAGTATATAACTGCTTATGTAGTATAAATATTCATATCGAGCTTTTTTGGAAAATTATGAACTGACGCATTTATCTATATGTACCTATAGGTACGATATTAGGAGCCTCCGTTGAGATAATTAAAGTAATAAATAAGAGAAAAACACAAACTCAGGCGATAAAGTTGATAAATCTCAATATTAGATACATACTTATGTACCTAAAGACTGGTTATAATATTGTATTTTTATGTCACAAAAATATTATTCTCAATCGTCCTTCGCTGTCTCAAAATTGAAGTCGATACTTCTAGTAGATAATATATTTAAACGATTTACTTGTCCATTATAAATTAATTATTACGTAATTGTCGGAATCTTCATACGTGATAATAAATAAAGTAAACCTATTGTTCCTCGTACAAGTTTGTTTCAGATTATTTATTTAGATACTAACCAAGTGATTATTGAATGTATGAGTTAAATACGAATGGCTAAAATTAAGATGAAGAAAAATATTATAGAAAATGATCGTGTGATAGTCATTCTGTATTAGATGATAGGTAGTAAGTGTTTTACTTTTAAAGTTGGTATCTGATTTGTAATATCATCATTGTTTACACAACCAGTATATTAATAAAAGAAAAAAATAAGGGCATCAAGGCAATGCACATACTTAAATTCAACATTTCCATTTACTGTGAGAAAATTTTACATTTCTAAAATTTAAAAGATTTTAATTAAAATTTACCACATCCATTTTGTTTTCTAATTAATTCAAAAGCAACCACGAGTACCTACATTTTAAAAGATTTGGTGTGTGCCCTTATTTTTTTCTCGTAAGTACCTAATTTATTACAACTTGACCGATAATAGTAATGTATTGACCTCTTTGTTCTGATTATGTTCTGGAAGCTATCCTGGGAATCCCGTTAGCATTTCGGGATAATAACCGTAAATATTAGACTTCTTTTTAAAAACAAATTCGATGAACGAACGAAATTGTCAGTTTCATTATAAAATAATTACCTATTAATAAAACAGTAATGTCAATTCGGATAAAGATACTGAAAAATGTATTTTAAAATTCCTATATTTTTTGTGAGAAATATATTTATAGTAAAGATGAAAAATGATTTGCTACACGGTTATATAAAAATACCTATTCATGGGATATCATTCCTACATATTTCATATTTGGTATCAAGTACCAGCCTACCTATTTTAGATAAGTAGAAGTGGTTGTTTTGTTACAGTATTAAAATAAATACGATTTAAGGAATATTTGTGTTTCATTGCTGGACCTAGTACTTAGTTACCTAATATGGTTCTAGTTCGCTTAATCTTTAGGTTCGTTGACTACGAACACAAGAATCACTTATAATTTTTGTTGTGGCCGTCCGTCTGTCTGAAAAATAAAAAGTAGTAATGTGGCTTGGGTATACATTTTAATAACGCCGACAAATTGGTTAAACTCCACTACACTGCATGTGGCCCGACGCACTCAGACGTTTTCACTGCATCCAATATGAATTAAAAAAATCGGCCAAGTGCATGTCTGACTGGCACTCGAGGGTTCCTACTTTTGGAAAGAATATTATGCTCAATAATATCGCAATTAAGTTTGTTTGTAGAGGAAAATTGCCGATTACTTAAAAACTGCGATACTTAATATTATAGTTTTAATTTTCCTGCAGTATTTCGGTTAATGTCTATCAATCCTAATTTTATCAGATTTTTCCCTTCTCAAACTTCGGAGATAAGGGGAACGGTCTTTTTTGTACAGATTTCATTATAATTCGAAAATTAAAAAACAATTAAAAAAAATATATTAGAACGTGCAAATAAAGACCTTTCATAATTAATCATAATATTATTATACCTCACGTGACCTAGTGACTTTACTTTGAAATTTTAAACCCCCACTTCCCTCCACTTTTCTCATTTGCAATACACATTGGTTATATAATCGTTCTGTATTACCTTACCTGTTCCAAATTTCAAGTTGATAGCATGAGCATTTCCTGAAATAGTCAGCTGTGACAGACGGACGGACATACAGACGAAGTGAAACCATATGGGTTACTTTTACCATTTTTGGTCCGCACCCTAAAATAGAATCGGAAAGTTCGTGTAGGTAGAGCTGCGAATTTTACTAAAATAAATGCAGGCTCCGGTGTTTTGACATACCTTGTTGTGAGTGCGACGTCACCAACATCGGATATACGGGTTGTTAAGAATATGAATCGACAATATATTTTTTTGGCTCATGTGCTATTGTAGTTGAGTAGTAAATTTAGCGATGTTTAAACATAGCTAGGTATATCTGATGAATATCAGCAGAGGATAGGGTAATCCTTTTTATGCAATCAGCATTTTGACCAAAAGGCTTGCAGTCTTGGACCAGTACAAAGAAGGAGCAAGCAGCAGGAAAGAGTAACGGATGGTCAACATCATCATCTGCCATCTGCCTAGCCTTTTTCCAACTATGTTGGGGTCGGCTTCCAGTCTAAACCGGACACAGCTGAGTTACAATTGTTGCCCTCGACATATTCTGTATGAACGGTAAAGCCGTAAGTATCTACATCCAGCCATTCTCAAATACAGTTAATTGCTGTGTACTTAATGTTGGGTTCACCTTCCAGTCTAACTGGAATCGGGTGCAGCTGAGTGCCGTGTTTAACATGGAGCGACTGCCTATCTGACCTCCTGAAACTAGTAACTAGCTAACACGATACTCCTTAGTAAAACTGGTTGTTAAACTTTCTGGCTTCTGACTGCCCGTAACGACTGTCAAAGATCTAAGAAAATGAGAGCCGGGACCAGAAGCTTTACGTGCTTTTCGAGACACGGAGGAGTCTCGGTATGACGTAGATAGTAAACCAGACTGACCGTGCCAAGCGTAGCTTAACCTTCGATCGATCGAGCATTGCGGCTTTTACTTAGCCACGAGCTCTTCTCATTTGTTATGATTGTATATTTTATATCTACTAATTATACTGATTGTTACCCATTGAGATTAGTAACATAATATAGCTATGTAAGCTATGTTGTTACCAGTCTCCTAACCAGCCTTTTGCTGAAGCCTGTTAATTGCCGCTACCTCCTAACGGTCTTTGGTTTCCTGGTACTAGGAGGGTAGCAGACCCCGCCAACCCTCGTTTGCAACATAGTTTCGCCGAGTTTTCGTAATATTCGAATTTCCCTTTTGAATCAATTAAGATACCCAAAGTTTCAAAGGTTTCAGCGTTTCTAAGTTATCATTATCGCACAAAGTACCCACTTACTTCGATATTTTTTCCTTAAAATAAATACCTATGTAATGTTATTAAGTTCTTTTAAGGTAAATTGGTTGATGGATTATTTCGAATACCTACGTAAAAATCCTATTCATAACTATCTTAATTAATATTATGAATGCGAAAGTGAGTTTCTAAGGGATCCGACCAAAAATGGTAAAAGGAACCTTTACAGTTTTTTATTTGCTTGTTACGCTTTCACGACTGAAAGGACGATAAAACCTAGTATGGAGATATTTATGGTACCTACGTTGAGTAGTTTATAGGCAGTTTATATTGTAAGACGAGTTTGTTACTAACGACATACTATCATTGAAATCGTTTAGGAATATTTGTCTTCAAAGAGCTGTGAGTAGAAGTGACGGGGCCCTCCCGCAGGACTATAGCCTGCCGGAGCTGTGGGATGTTCGACAGAGTTACCGGGCATGGGTAGTTCGCGAACTATTGAAGGAAATGAACTACATGAAGTAGTTCATTTCCTTCAATAGTTCGCGCAAAATAAACTTATCATTCAATCAGTAGTCATTCAAATGTGTCTCTACTTCATTTAGTTCAGTCTTTCTTTTCGCTCTGCCCCAACTTTGTCTGGTTTAAAAGGTCTACGTCTACCAGTTAAATCTTCGAAGAAATTGTCTTGCATAAATTAAAATTGCAAGGTTGACAGTCCTAAGCCTGTTGAAGTATGAAGGAAAATCGACTTATGAGATAGTTAAAAAACTGAACTAGTGAAGTGCATCATTCGTTGTAACTTATCGATCACATTCTGGTCAACATTCATAAGGATAGGGACTCGTTCCGATTTGCTGAACTAAATGAAGTACTGAACTAAATGAGTGGACTACTTTGTTAAGCGAAAAGATATACTTCATTCATTTCTTTTCACTGACACATTTTGCGAATCTCTGTTACCGGGCCCCAGGAATACAAAGGCCTGAGGAAGGAACATGCATGGGTTCTAGTCCGTAAGAGTCTGACACTCCCTCTTGGCTCGCCCATGGCGAGAGGAATCAATTGATCTCTCTTGATTTCCCATCCGAAAAAATAAAGATTTTTTGTCAAAATACACAACTAAAAATTTAATTTTAATTACACATACGTGTTAGTAGTGTTAGTGCGTAGCTAGCTGCCAGCTAACCTTATCAGGATTTGTAAAAATAGACTTATCAGCATCCAATATCAATTTGGTACGGTATAGGCGTAGTACAAATTTCATCAACGGAGTCACAAAGGAAATTCTAGGAATTTCGCTGCGTTGTTCGGCTCTATGAAACAACCTTGTTCTATATTGACATTTACACAAAATATATTAACAACAGTAGGGTAACTTTGACCAACACTAGGCGCCATCTATACCTACGGGTGTGTATTAGAAAATTATTATTAAATAGCATTATTTATACTGCAATATTTGATATCATTTTATTTGAAAAACAGATTTGGAGTATGCTTTATAAAAATTATCGCGTAGGAATAATGAATTTAGTTTTTTTGTCGCTAGATGTCATTTGTTTTATGTTTTGCTGAGGACTGGAACGCGATGTAATTCGCTAACAAGTGTCAGAAGGTGTTACAAATAATAAAAAATGCGCCGCAAACAATGGGAAGTTAGAAATAAGTATACAATTTGTCTAAAAGCATCTGATTGGGATATTTGTCCGCTAGGAATGAAAGCCAACGTTCTTTTCGCAAAGTAGAAGAAACTAAACAAAGAAGGAAACATATAATACCAATAGTTTTCTAGATTATATAACGTGGAACAGTGTTAGTATGTTTACAGGCATATATGTTTACAGGCATATAGGTTAGTATGTTTACAGGCAGATCTCCTCTCTTTCTCTTTCTGTAAGATATAAGGAGCAGAAGCCTTTTTTTGACCAAAAATTCTCTAGATCAACATGGCCTGCTAGAGTTATGGGCTGCCATTTTTAATCTTCAGTCAGTGACACAAACGCTTCATTTTACTAGACATTTCAGAGCTGGTGCTTGCCTATAAGCAATATGGAATGCTTTTATATGGAAATTGATATTTTACTTGTAAGAGGATGCGACTTTCCAAATGATAAACTGCACCCCGATAGCAGCGCCACCTAGGTACTGGCTCCAATTGTAATTGTATGCAATAATATTACTACCTACTGGATGCGAAATTTTATATTATTACAAAA
Organism: Pyrrhia umbra; assembly: GCA_963891755.1. Classification (NCBI taxonomy): domain Eukaryota; kingdom Metazoa; phylum Arthropoda; class Insecta; order Lepidoptera; family Noctuidae; genus Pyrrhia; species Pyrrhia umbra. The sequence goes on along the minus strand of OY982916.1, from coordinate 751,720 downwards.
TAACACTAGAGTATTTTTTGCACCGCTTTAATTATACTTTTACGAATATGTATGCAAAAACCTGATGTCTATATTTAGGATACTTTAAATATTTTTTTATGTTATTAATACATACTGTAAGATTCAAATAAGATTAAGACCCACTTCGTGACGTCATAACTGTCAATTCGAACCAGTTACGAAGGATAAGCAAAATTAAATAAAAATATTTACACTAACTACGACAACATGGCGACTGGTGTCCTTATTTTTGTTTATCTTTAATAATTTTAGCACGGCTTCTGGACTTTTGTGCCATGCAACCCTGTATATTTTCAAACGAATTGGTGTCAACAATGAAAATAAAAAAGTAGGTAGGTACATATTGTAAACTAATAATGACTTTAAATAATTAAATATTGGCTAATTTACTACTATTTATTTTTTTATTTAAATTTGATATAAGACTAAAGTAAAATAAACCGTTTTTGATATGCAAATACAAGAAATTTTCTTTGCAAACCGTACTTTTCAAGTGACATTTGACAGATAGAGGTCACACGTTCATAAATAGCCATGTCGGACTATAATTGAATGGGTTTGAAGAATAAAATAAACTTATAATTATCATAAATATTTATACAAAAACATAGAATAATAGCAAAATTATCTAATTTTATCCTCCATTTTGACAGATCTTGAATGACAGTTCTTCCGTTTCACGTTTGGTATCCGCATATTTTTTGGTGCAATTGGCTTTAACTGTTCTTGCCGAAGGATGGAAATTTTTTTTTTTCATGAATTGTAGGGTTAACATACAATAACTCATTTTTGTTTCTGCCTGCTCATTAAACGCTGATAATTATGGTTAACAATAGGTACAAAGTTCTTGCTGAAAGACGGGTCAATATGCATTACAGATCGCCACCAAGTCACTCACGATTTCTGTACTGGAAGGCCGCGCTTAAAAAAGAAAGACTTGACTGATTCATTATTCGTGATGATTTGAAAGCATAATAGAATGGTGCAGATTCTTTTAGCGGTCAGATCATTCCAAATTAAATACACTAATAGCCCGCGAGGTATATAAGTCATTTTGCGAAATACGCCAGAATATTTGACACTTCCGCACTTTTTGTATTACTTTAAGAAACTGCGTATCGAGATAAATATCGCAAATATCTCTCTAGTGTATCTAAAAGACCTATTGTTAGAATTATTAGTAGTAATTCCAATAAGCTAAAATAACATTAAAATATTAAGTACCGTTTTTTTTTTACTTTTTGTTTAAAGTGAAGTGTTTTTGTTAATAAATATCAACATAGATGGTCACATTTAGGTCTTATTATCTGCCATCATGTAGTTTCTTAGTAGATCGGTCTCCATGATCTATCTATGAGCTCCTTGGTCTGCAATCTTGAACTACATCGTTGTCTTATGATCAAAGTGATCATTTTTCTGGCAACACTTTCATTCTGAAGATTTATTAATTCGCTTATTCCACATTGTTGCGATAATTTTGATAAACGTAAATTGATACCCTTCCTAGAAAATCATAATAAATGTTAGTATAAAATCACAATTTGATTTGCACTACTGCAACTTGACGTCGATATTTTTCCCCTAAGAGAGGACTATTATAAAGTTGCCTTCATTAAAATATTCCGATGATTTTAGGAGATTTACTCACTGCTTAAATTCAGATTAGCCATCTCAATAAAAATATATTTTAGCGTTATATAAAACAATTAACGCTACAATAGTTTAATACCTTAGCTGTTGTCCTCGATAGAAAGACAGTAGTATAACTATCGTTTGACTATTGTCTTAAACATACAGGACAAATGGAGCCATATATTAGTTAATTAGAAACAATATAAAAATAATAATTCATTTCATAAATATCGTATACAAATTAAAGGCATGAAGATTACTCTTATATAAAAACAAAGGAAAACTGGCGCAGTTCTACAAAATACATATTGCATAAAAGCAACGGGGAGCATGTTACGTAATAACAGATAGCTCCACACCCCGTACCCTGCCCTCCCGCCGTCCCTGCGTATGTGCCCGGCCAGAATCTGTGTCATTCTGCGCCTGAATCGAACCAGACGTGGACTCGCGCGTGTGCTAGTAATATTTTAAAGGGTGTGGCTATTGTTCAGGAAATACAGTAAATACCGAAAATGTAATTGTAAGTGCTCTAATATTATGTTTCTTTTCAAAAACTAATTTCCATACCATCAAAAAACGTGTCAAAGTAATATGTTCTTAATATTTTTTAAGATTAGGGGAAAAGATTACCTTTGTGCTGGCAACAGAACTTAACCGTCAGTGTCATAGGTGTCATAATCTTCTAATCTGGCATGACATTATTTCTTCATTGTCTGTGGCCAATTCTCATTTTCCATGTTAGTACACTTGGTACTTTCATTAAAATTTTCGGAAAACATTACGTTCTCTGATCTGTTTAATTTCAGTGGGTATTCATAAGGATATAAAACTACCGTTAAGACACAGAAAAGCTTAGGCATATTCTTTTTTTTTCTATATTTTATGTAACGCCTTCCTTTGTCTAGGCATATAGGTTTTAAATGCGCAGGTCATAAGTTATTGATTAAAATGGGAGGGGGTGTGGGGCGGGGTGTACGTGGGAGTTCAGCTCTACGAATAGCCGCTAGGTATCCTAGCAACGGAAAGAGAACCTACCTTTGTAAATGCAGTATGCAAGGACGTAGGTAGCACATCGATCAATACTTTGTAATGGAGCTAGACAATGGCTGTTATGTTTCAAAGTGTGATGCAATATTTGCAAAAAAAAACATATTTAAGCCACTTTTAAACGTTTTCTATACCTTTTCCGACATCTTTGTCAAATATTCTATACAACAATCACCATTAAAATTGTTTGAACAATATTTTTATAATTTAAATTCAAATAACTTTTGTATTGCAATTTTATGATTTCGAAAAAAAAAATTTTTGCTATGTAAATTTTCGTAGGCTACCCATTTAAAGTAAGTAGGCTTATGATATATTTATCGAAACAATTCATACAAATAATACAATTTTATATTATACATATATTACATAAATAGTCAAAAATAATCTACACATCTACTTATCAACATTCAAAGTATTAATTAGCCGCTACAACATACAACACATGCCAAGTAACACGACATTAATTAAAAGGATTTTCAAAAGGTTCCGGTGGTTCCGTTTCTGTGTCATCCGTCGTGATTGATACAAACTTCGAATCCTGCTGTGGACTGCATTCAGCTGAGATAACTTCATATTTTTTATTGCATTCAGTTACAGGAACTGACTCTGCTATAGATATATCCTGAAATTGTTGTTTTAGTTCAGAATCCAACTCGGAAACTTCCATTTTCAATATAATTTCTTGATCCTCTATAAATTTCTGACAATCAGTTCTAACTTGTTTCTGAACTGTTATTAAGTTCGGTTGGCAATTGCCGTGTTTTCCATCCATCTTCAATGTTTATTAAGCGGCAGGCATCACTTATCCGAAGTTTGACGCGTCAAGCTGCTGAGCACCAGGCGATATGGTTCACGTCAGGGGAGGCCTATGTCCAACACTGATGATGTTGATAATCACTTAATACTCTCGGAAAGTCTCCTCACATTCTCTTAGCTTGAATTTGAAATTTCATTCATCAATTTGGGGATGCTCACTATACTTCAGTTTGCAAATCAAATCCACTGTTTAAACTTCCGATTTTCAAATAAAATTTTTAAACTTTCGTTTCATGATCACGTAATTACTTTAATGAAAGTCTAAGGAATTCTTAACATTGTTTTACTCAAATCTTGAACTATTAACAATTATTTGTGCCAGTCCTCTCAGTTTCTTACACCAGAAGTGACGACGTTAATCTCCGCAGAACATCTTCAGATTCTACTAAATTTCAACGCGTATCATTATAGACTAATCTTCGTTCTATGCAATAGCAAGATCCCGCATCATTATTGGGCGCCACATTACACATGTAGAGGACATGTCTTCCGCACCTCCCGATAGTTTCTGCGATTATTACCAGAAAAATGTTATCTTCACTGACTGCTGTGTCTTTTACCATATTTTCAACATTGCTCAATACTATAGCCCGCCTTTTTCACCGATTTTAGTACTACTTCATGAAATACGCGCGGACGGTAAAGAGGACCGAACTAGACTAGCCGAAATACGTATACAGGTAAACAAACAGTAGATAGGTATCCTTTGTTGGCAGCTCCTTTAGGATTGAATTCAGTAGCAGATACTAACTGGAATAGTTTGGAGTTACCCTTTTCGAACTTCTTCGCAATAGACGTCGAGAAATTAAGTGTTATCGTATTTTTTATTTCGTTTAATTTTAAACACATACATATCTCTGTGACTATAAGAAACATGCACATATATTTTATACGATAATTTATTATCATTAAAAGCCTTAAAAATATGCAGCTCCAAAAAAAAACTAAATCTTTGTACGTAGTCTAATTAAATGTTTAAAAATGCTTAAGGCGCTGCGCTCGCGATTCATCTAGGTACTTTGAATTCCGCGCTCATAAATTGCACTTTTTGAAGATATTATTTTCCGGATTAAAAAGAAATTACAGTAAAAAATGTGGATAATGTGCATGATTTTGAAGTAATAAAGACTGTAAAAATTTTTTTTGGTTCTTTCGAAGAATATTCCTGTGCTGTCTTTTTTGGGCTCGTCACGCTGACGGGCATACGGGCATCGTGACCAAGAATCATAATTATTTTCTCGTGACTGACTGCAACTGCATACTACGTAGTGGTGTCCTTCTCACACAATAATGACCACTGTTCAATACTTTCTAAATTAGTAGAATTTCAAGAAATTAAAGGAAACGTCAAACCGAAACAAAAACAAAACCTATAGAATTGTTGTCTTTGTATTATATTAAATGCATTTTAACAAAAAAAAGGCAGCGGTTAAAAGTTTTTAAACTGAAATATTATATCAAAGATTTCTTGACGTAACTGTTTCTCTCGAGACGAAGACGATGACGTTCGATGATACTGGGGTTGCCAAGGATTAAAATTTATAGTCTAACTAAAAATGTACATAGGCAAGAGAAGAGTAGGTTGAATGTGTGAGCCCGTGAGCTGTGAGTTTATTGTAATTTTGTGTGATGTCTTTGCCGTAGTTCTAGTAGGGAATCATCAGTTAGGTATGCTAGGTGATCACTATGCTTTTACTTGTACTTCATTGGTGCATTCCTTTTCTGCACATTGCATAAAATATGTAGAAGTTATCACACGAAGTTTTTAAATTTTCCACGGGTTTTTTTTACTCTCAACTCACCTGCTATTTATTTAGCCTTTTCCCAACTATATGCCGGATGCAGCTGAGTACCAGTGTTTCACGTTTTACGGAATGACTGCCTATGTTATCTCCATAACCCAGTTACCGGATAACAGGATACATCCAGGTAAGACTCATTGTCAGACTTTCTGGCTTCTGATTACCCGTAACGACTGTAAAAGACCTACAAACGACAAACGGGACCAACAGCTTAACGTGCTTACCAAGGTACGGAAGTGTCTTGCTATGACATAGATGGTCAACCATCCACGGACCGACCACGCGAGCTCCTCCGAATTATGTATATTATTACTACATAATTAAAAAAAATACTAAATAATAATTATCTAGCTGAGTTAGAGTGGCGGTAAATAAATACTTTTGAATTTTTATGGGGTTCCGTAGTCAACAAGGAACTCTCATAGCTTCGCTATGTCCATCTGTCTGTCCGCGGCATAGATCAGAAGCTCTTAGTACTAGAAAGCTGAAATTTTGTTTGGATAATGTATATTGGTCACACCGACGAAGGGGTAAAATAAAATATAACGGGATATCGTTAGGTCTTTCAAGAATATTCTGAGCGTATGACAATAATTTCTCAGCTAAGTGAGCCATTTGCGAAATATTTAGCTTTTAAGTGCAAATTTTTGTTCAATATGAGCGCTCTCTAACTTTTGAATGGCAATCGCTAGAAATGTGAAAAAAAAAACACAGACGTTGCACATATAATGAACTTACAGGGAAAACTACACGTCTAAGTAGGCTAAACCGGTTACAGAGTAATAGTCATCATAGATCAATTAAGAATAAGCTTTGCTGTTCTTAGCTGTTTTTCATAGCTTTTTGTTTAAAAGCACTTTATATATTTATTGAGCAGTTCGCTTGAGACATTTCTCTATACTAGCGCCTCTAGCAGCAAATTCAAGCGCAGTAGCCCTCATTTAAGAAATTGCATTTTATTAGTTGGCAACATTAAATGGACCATAAAAAAGTAAAAAACTTCTTCACTTCACATTACCACCGCCGCCATATTGCTGTCCCCGTGCGTGCGTTTGATATTGAATCACTCAAGCACTTAGGTAATTATAATCTAATTCCGTACTTAATGCAATTCCGATACGATCAGATATTTCTTTTGAAATTGAACTACTTATAAATCGCGGAACAAATCCTTTTTATTGAAAACGTATGTTAATTCTGTTTCTACTTACTGCCACCTTGACTCTTGGATTGTGTGTTTCGTTTCAATCCGTTGCAGTCTCATGTGTGTGGTTTCTCAGTGTGTTTTCGTAACAAATGGATTCTTCTAATAATATTGTGATTTGGATGAAGTTGCGGCAGCATTTGGTTTCTATTGTGATTTTGTATTAATTGGTGGCTAATCTACGTAGGTACCTACAACTACCTGTGCAAAACCATTATTATTCTTCATGCACTGTTTTCAGATGATAAAATATTAAAGTTTTATGACTCTGATCCATTGCTACTGTTAATTATACAGTAAATGTATATAAATAACCCAAATGAAAGTTGTTTATGTACCTTGTTAATTTCTACCCTGCAATATTATTCATTCATAAATTTGAATGTGGTTATTTTGAAGTGATAGATAACAGATTTATTTTATTAATTAAGGCTGCTGATACTCTTATTGTGTGACATATAAGTAAGTAAATGTGAACTGTTTATGTTTCATTGTTCAACATATTTATTGAGTTCAACACATAGTTTTGATAGTGCATCGTATTAATATTCATTGTAAATAAAAAAATATATATTCTATTTCTTGTTAGAAATGCAAAATTTTCTAAATAATAATGCAACTTAACTAATTTATGTGTGTTTGTATGAAGTTGTATAACTATTATTTCACTAAAACTTACTTATAGTTCATCAAAATTATTCAAAACAAAGTGTTTATACTTTCACAATTGAGTATATTTTGTACTTAGTCTGAATACCTGCAGTACATAATTATGACAAAGTCAATGGGGTTAAGGATACCTTTTGAAATACTGAACGTAAACTAACAACAAGATACGTCTGGCACTGTAAACTGCTAGATAACCATCAGTTATTGTAAACCAAACCTTTGTGTTTAAACTCTTTTAAAGTTATTTTCTTTATGTCTACAAAGCATTTTCTTATACAACAGTTGTCAGATCATGCTTTATTGCTTAAATATTTTAAAGTTTATAAACTCTATTTAGAGATTTGATTTGAGATATGGCTGGGTGTATTTACTTAGTCAACCATAAAAATCATTAGCAAACAAAAATGTACAAGTTATATTTAAAAAGTTTAAATAATAATATATAATATAGTTAATAAGTTAATATCTTAGTAATCTACATTGTAGTTTGCTGTCAGGCTTTTCAGTTTTTACTAACAATAATATTATAGTGATGTGATAAACAGAACTCATAGCTGGCGGTTTTTATCCTTCTGCATTTAATAAGGGCTAAGTGCGACTTCTTGTATAGCTCTGCAAGTTGCAATGCAAATGTAGCGATCATTAACACATAGTATTTAAAAATAGAAGTACTTTATGAAATTTTAAGGATCAAATAATTTAAACCTAACCTAATATTAAGAAAAAAACTAACCTTTAGTAATGCTGAAGTTAAAATTAGTATTAACCTCACAAAATAGAGGTTATCAACTTGCACTGTATATGTATATAATTTGATTTACAAAAAAGTCTTTTTTTTTGTTATTATTATAATTGATTAGCTGTTGTTTTGGTTTGCAAATTTCAAAACCACTTTTGACCAGCTTTTGGTTAGAGTTATGTTGGTGACTGAGGAACCTCATAAGATACCACAAATCTTAAAAATATATACCATATTTTTTTGTTTATGCTACGCGTCTTCAAAATCATATACAATGCATCCTTGTTTACGTAATTATTAAGTTGTTTAGGGAAGTTTTATAAAAAAACCCCTACAGGTTATTAAAAGATTACGGCTGTGCTTAGTCTGATATTCAAGCATTGACTGGTTTTCTGTATTCTGATTTGCAGTCTTACTTATTTAAGTTATCATGAGTATTATTTACTGTAACTTCCGTGTCACAAGCCACAAGTACTATGGGTATTGGCCACAAGTCTCTATTAATCTATACAAATAATATTATAAAGAAGTTAGATTTGTTTGTTTGTTTTTAACTTAAAAACTACTGGACCGATTTTAAAAATTCTTTCACCGTTAAAAAGCTCCATCTTTACGAATTATTTCCAGAAATAATTAGGAATCCTTACTAAAGTAATGTAACCCAAGATGTAAAAAAATGATCACGCCGGCGAATCCGCGGGTGGAAAGCTAGTACTTTATAATATTATATACAAGTGATCTCCATACCAAGGTTTATCTAAATTGTCTCAGCCTTTTTATTGAGAAAAAAAAAACAACCAAAATTCCCGCTGCTTTTCACACACGCCCTGAAGGAACTACCTTTACTCTTGTGTTCTTCTACTGGTTTCAAACTCTACTTAAATCACATTTCATCGAAAAAAAACAGACAAACAGTTACTTTTGCACTTATAATATTAGTAAGGATAAGTTCGGTGGACAGGAGATATGAAAGCTCGAAGAGGAACATTAAATCTTTTTAGTTTAGTGACCTAAGTTATGTATGAATTTATCAGTTATAAACCTTGTTGCATTGCAATAAAGTTGAATAACACTTATATTCCGTACTGATGGGTCCCTGACTCGGGATGGCACTCAAGCACAATTGGCGACAATGGGTGAATTGTGATTTTCTTGTGATATATTGTAGGTTTATCTTATATCATTCAGTTGTGTTGCAATTGTGATACAGTTAACATTTGCACGACTTGTGCACTTGGGAAATATATTGTTTGATTATTATTTCTATGCAGGTGAATAAAATTCAATTAATTATGACCACTTGTTGAAATTCACATTTGAGACATCTTTTTTTATTAAGTATTGAGTTTTTTTTAGTTGAATGAGTATAATTTTCTATCTACATGACATTATCTATCTTATGAACTTAAGTTTAAATATTATGTTTAAGTGAATTTGTTTTTTTGTTACGCTTTCACGTTAAAACGGTTGAACATATTTAATAAAATTTGGTTTTGAGATCTAGGAACCTAGGAGACAGTAATAGGTTTTGGTGCGTTAAGTAGTTCGCTTAGGACGCGGGTGAAACCTGGGGAAACAGCTAGTAAATTATATCTTGCAAGTTAATTCTAGTTCCTATTTTTTTATAAATTTTGTATTGCAATTTTATAGAAATTTAACAAATTCTACTTCTAAACGCATACTGTTTAATGCACATGATATGTAACTAAATCATATTTTAATACCATTTTCACTGCGAAATCTTTAAGAGCAATATTTTTAAGCGCATTTGCGAGTATTGTAATTGTGTGAGTATCCTTGAACTTGATGCATTATTTGTCAAAGCAATATGTTTAAAATAGCCTGCTTGTACTTAGCTTCTGGTAATCACTCGTAGTTTCGAGGCAGTGCCTTGCAGTTGGCGATCGATACTGGTTCATAAAGAATTTCACAATGTAATTTTTCATTCCAGTGTGTCAAGTTTGATACACTACACATAATTTTATTATTTACGACATTGCTAACTAAACGTAAATTCTTTTACATTTTTTACTCAAATCAATAATTGTTTGTTACAGCTGTTCCTGCCTGCAGGTTACTTAAATTCATTTAATATTTCCTTCAACAACAAGTGTAATGGGTGACCGTAACAATCCCATAAAGTTTGGCCCCGAGTGGCTGCGCAACATGTCCAGAGAGCGTAGCGCCGCAAGATCCAGTAACATTCAGAATGCTAACTCGGGGCCAGGCACTTCGGCCTCGGCTGGCTCTTCTGGTGCATCCGGAGGGGCCACAGCAACCAACTCTGCGACACCACCATCAAACAATTCAAATACTTCATCAAAGGTCCTTTTAGCTAAACTTAGGTGTGTAATATCAATCCAGTATCATCATTCTTTTTCTTTACTCACTGGTAGTCAATATTATTTATTTATATACAAAATTAACAGGTATGGCAGAGAAGAGATGTTGGCACTTTATGATAGAAACGCGGAAGCACCACCAGAGTTGAAATTTATTGAGACCCTGTATCAACCACGTGGGAAGCAGCCAGTTGCATTAAACAACACATTTGAGGATGACGTAGTAAGTTTAAACAATTCTTTCTTTCGTTATTTTTTTTATTTTATTTTATTAATTGGTGGATACATTTTATCAAATATTTTCTGTTACAGAGGGACAACTTGCGAAGTGCCCCCCCTATAGGGGGGATGACATCTGGTGACAGATTCGTTCTTGGCCGAGGAGCAGGTAGAGGTGCCAACAACGACGGACGCGGCAGGCCCCGCGGTTCTTACATACGACAACCGTCTATGGGGCGGTAAGAAATACATATATCTATTTATAGTGTATCAATTGATTTTACCAAAAATGTAAACAAAGTTGTAACCTATTTTGTTCTAATTTTGCCAAAGACATTAACCAAACTGCGAAAGGATGGCGCATTTATGTAATTTTCATGCTCTAAACATCATCATTCATCATTTAATAAATAATTTTATTTATCTATGTGGGAAAATTAGAACAAAATAGGTTATGATTTTGTTTATTTTTTCGTAAAATCCAAATTGGTACATACTAACATCATTTGCATCAAACATTATCTACTATGGTAAAATCAGTGATACGGATGTTGTCGTAATTATTACATTGCGTATTTGTATAAAGGAAAATAACAGTATTAATAAGGCGTGTCCTAGAGCTATTTCCACTTGATTGCTAGGTGCCCTAAAACCCTTTTATAGGCTAGCTACATATATCCCACTTTCTGTTATGAAAAAAATGTGGGTTAGTTAGTAACATAATATAGATAGTAGCAAGTACAGATTTACTTGTTTTGAGACTTTGAGGCTAAAAATATTCACTAATAACACTAAGTTTTGATATTGATATGGGTTATCATTATTTAAAATTATTAAAAAAAAACAATAACTAACCTTAATTGTATACTTTCATTATAATTAAGTTGCCTTTAACATTAGTGGCATTTTGCCATGGCAATACCTTTATTGATCAAGTACTATCCAAGAGATAGTCAGCAGGCCTAAGCATCTGCTGACTTTTCCCGAGGAGTTGGGGTGGATTGAATAAAACAATCCAATCACCCCCTCAAGTCTCACGCAAAATACGCGCTTTGTCATGGAATTGCGGACACCAGCCCACTTAAACCCTACCTTTATTGATTACTGTGACTTCTAAAATATAACTAATTAAAAAAAAACAATATTAATAAATAAATAACAAATTAATTATTATAACTAATTAAAGAGTAACCATGGAGTTTCTTGCCCATTCTTCTCCATAGGAATCTACGCTTTGGAACGGGCAAATAGCAAATAATAATGAGACTAACTGACAGACTCATTATTATTTGACAATTCAAAAGTGCCTGTAAATGGTGTAATTGAAATAAATGATTTGTATTTTTTGAATTTTAAATACATGGTAATAATTTATCATTATTTTTTAGGGGAGCCATGTGGCATTTGGGTGGACCGAGAATGCCAGGGTACAGTGGAGGTGCAGATGATGAAAGTGGCCCCACTCGTCCCTGGACTAACAACAATCTCAACAATAGCAATAGAAATAGTGGTGACCAAACAGACTGGGCCACTAAAATGTATAGAAAGTACGTAATTCGTTTTTTATTTAAATTGTGGACTATTGGATACATTATGACATTAATGAGCAATCATATGTTTGTAGCAAACGGCAGGGCTCTAACACTAACTGGCGACAGCCGCAAACCCGAGATGAAGGCGAAGAGTGGAGGTCTTCAGAGCCCGGCAGATCTCGTCAACTCGAGAAATGGGGTAATTTAAACAGACTATAATTCTCATACAACAGTTAGTCTTTGTAAAATAAACAAGTGAACTTAAAATCTTATTTTACAGACCGTGACTGGGGTGAGAGACCAGCTGGAGACAGACCCCAGTCCTGGAACTCTAATAGGCGTAATTGGGCTGGAGGGGAAAATAATGAAGAAAATTTGCCAGAATGGTATAATTTAATTACAAATGTATTTATTTGACTTTCTCCATTGTACAGCTTTAACACACTTTCTTGGTTACCAGGGCCATTGAAAATGCTGAATGTGGAGGCACATTCGACTCTTCAGGAGCCTTCCACGGATACAGTAATGATGATAGCAATCTGCCAAAACACCAAGACGCTGCCTATTGTAAGTGATGTAGTGAAAGTTTTAATAATTTAATTAAAATACGTCATAAATATGATTCCCATGGAATATTTATTGTAATAAGGCTATTAGGCAATGACAAGTTGCCACCGGCAAGCTAGTAGGCAGAAAGTGGGCACATCATGACTAAGTTTACATACACATACTGCACAAATCCGAATTTTTCACATTATTAAAATCACATAGTATGTATAGTAATTTTCGACAACGCATTACAGCTCTTACGCGGTCGCATACTCATGGAAGCTTCCCGAGGCCAAAAGTGGTGGAAGAAGGCTCCGACGAATGGTGGGCCTCAGAAAAAGCCAAGAAGCTGTCACCAAAACGATTTGATGCCAGTGATCTCAAATTCAAAAAGGTATATGATCACCCAAATTTATTACAATGTTTTCTTTGGTCAGTGGATGTTTCTTGATAAGGGATGTCATTGCAGCAACCTGGTATTGGAATAGCTGATGTTTCCAACACAAGTACAAATAATAAATCCAACTCAAGCAATGAAGATACACACGAGGTGCCAGAGAAGTTGGACGCACAATCCGCAGCTGGACCGGAGCCACCCGAGGCTAGCGCCACAGGCCAAGGTGAAAACAAATTTGGCAAAAAAAGTGCATTGAAATCTAATAAGTTTACAGAGAGCAAAACTTTTGACGCACTCATGAGATCTGATATTAATTTAGAGGAAGCAAGCGATGAGAGGGGCAACTTCCAATCTGTCATCATTAATTCCAACAACAGTCTACGGCAGAAACACCAGCACCTCGTCCCAGCAATGAAAGAGGCTTCGGGTAAACAAATGCATAATATGACAGGCTCAATGAAGAATAATCAATCAGATGTGTAAGTTTTTTAAAGAGTTCAGTTTACAAGGTGCCGTCTTTCCTGAGTCTGGATGAAGTCACTATTTATTTATTTCTATTTCAGGGATCATGTATCACACAAGTCTCCTGAAGAATTACTGGTGGACAATATATTCAGCATGTCACTCGATGAGAAGGAAATACTCTCCACACCTTCGTCAAACTCAATGATGACTCTTTCGAACTCTGGCATGTCTTCGGGGTTAGCTTCTGCATCAAATATGATACCTCAAAACCAAAACAAGCAAATGAGTATGTCAAATGCCACTCCACCTAACCAAGGCATGAACATGGAGATGCATTTGAGCAAACAAAACATGCAAACGGCTGGAATCCCACCGGTGCACCATTCACCTGGGATGCAGCCAGGTGTAATGAACGCAGGTGGGATGCAACCTGGTATGCCATCAGGTATGCAATCAGGGCTACACATGCCTGGTATGCCTGTTGCAATGCAGCCAGGATATCAATCTGTTCCAATGCAAAACATGCCTGGGCTACCATCAGGCGGCATGCAAAATATGCCGGGAATGCCATCGGGCGGCATGCAGAATATGCCTGGAATGCAGGGCCCACGAGTACAAACGCCAGGGATGCAACCAGTCCTGCAAAATGTTGGCATTACTAATTCAGCATTGAACGCATCATTAGGCCTTCCAATTGGCCCGAACATGGGGCAACCCTTTCAAGGCATGCCACAACAGGTCATGCCTAATGTGGGAAATAGTTCGCCCATGGGTTCATCTGGAATGGGCGTTATGGGGTCAGGTTCTATGCAAGGAAGTGGAAATATGCCTGGTTTCCAATCAGGCATGTCTAATAATGTTGGAAATGCTTCACTATTTCTCGCGCAAAACAACAACACTTCTGTAAGTTAACTTATAACTTTTTTGTTATGCTTATTCAGTTTGTATTCAACTTTTATGACAATTTCGTTCATTTTACCAACAGATGTCATCAGCCAATGACATGCCAATGTCCAATCATTCAGGGCAAAATAATATGATGATTCAACTTCATGGATTACAAGGTTCCCAGGGACCTTTCGGCAATTCAATGTATGGGAACAATGCCATGCCGAATGCCAACTTACTTGATCAATGGTATTATGAAGATCCTGAGGTGGGTGCCACTGCTGTAGTGTTTTATATGTAAAAGCAAATAATACTAAGCAATTTGCAGATTTAATTTAGTTAATATTTTACGAAGTTATGATTTGACTGTTTAATAACTATATATATTTTACAGAGGAACATCCAGGGCCCGTTTACGTCCAAAGACATGTACAACTGGTACAGGGCGGGCTTCTTCAGCCCAAGCTTGATGGTGCGCCGAGCTTGCGAAACCATGATGAGACCCCTTGGCACCTACGGGCCAGTGGTGCCATTTGCTCAAATGGTAAGTTCCCGTAAACTTGCAAGAATTAATATCTATTAAATTCGCTTCGCGCTATGTTTAGTCCATCCCTTGCATAACCAAGCGATCTCATTTATGATTTTGTTGATATTGCAATAGCTCTCGCAAAATGTTATTGGTTTCTTGTACCATAGTGATGTCCTAATTCTTTTAGAAAGGATGCACTTATAATATGCACTATGAATGGACTTTAGGTAGGTTTAGTAAAGATAGACCATCGTTATTATTATTACTAAAGTACTCCACAAGTTTCTCACAATGTTATTACTCGAGATGTTTGGCCTTGCTACGAAGTACTGTTAGTCACTGTGCGCATTCAGGCATTCAATATTCTGCATGGAACTTTTCTGTACAATCAAACTCGTATTGCAGATTTTTCTAGACTTAGGGCCAAGTTCACCAACAGATGGTTACCTAATCGGCCCGTTAAATAAAAACGTTTTATAGCCACGAAGCGGGAATTTTCGTGTTGTCAACTTCTTGTTCAACCCCGGCTTGGTAATCCACCGTTTTAGGAATAAAAAAACATAAATGATAGTTTATCCATCGTATGGTAGAAGTTTAAATTTATGCTAAACAGTTGTTTTCAGTTGATCGGACCGTTATCTTGTCGGTGAACTTGGGCCTTATTGCTTGTTAATATAAACGGAGTTTTGGACACAAAAATAATAACTTGAAGGGCAGTACCACTGTTTTAGAGTTAAAATACAGTGCTTTAAATGTCGGTGTTTACGCGATTCGGTTTTACTGACATTGAGACGATACCGGTTTTAAAATATCAGGTATTTCAGGTTTGTTTGCCGAATTTAAACTGCGATTGAGAACGCATAAGCCAGGTCTAAGCTCAGTGCGTATGTCATTTATAAACAACATGTAGTGATCAGTCTTTTTCATACTTTTTTAACTATTATTTCCATGTGCTGGGCAAAGGCCATAATTTTTCATCCTTTCTCTCTTTTGATTCTAGTCTAGCCAATCCGTCGTAACGTCCAATATAGATAGACAGCATAAGGGCATCACGTCAGTACATACATATAGCAATCAGAAAATGCATAACATGGTAACTTTGCATTTGTAAACTTACCTTCACACGTAAAATACGGTATTTCGTGCAAACACGAATGTAATGACGTGTTTTAAAATACTGGTATCGCAAAAAACCAAGGCCAGAAAATCTATACTTATAAAATGCTTTGTCCTGAATGACTGACGGATCAACACACAGCCTAAACCGCTGATCGTAGACTTGAAACTTGCAGAGTGTGTACTTTGTATGACGTAGGCTTCCGATAAGAAAGGATTTTCCGAAATTCTATCCCTAAGGCGCAAAAAGAGGGCAACGTTTGTACGAAAATCTGTCATTTTTAATTTGAATTCGTATAGACCACGCGGGCGAAGACGCTGGCGGAAAGCTAGCCTTTAATACATGTCGGACTTAAACAAATATGGTCAAGGTATTCTCGCAACCGTTATCAAGCCCTGATAGTATGCAAATAATCTGTATGTACTGTAGGGGTGGTACAGCAAATTTAAGAAGAATTCCAGCCTTTTGCGTTTGGATTCGTGATCGACGCATCTTTTCGGGTCCCGGTGTAAACCCTTGACACCGCTTACCTCTTTAGAAGCTCTGGCCTTGGTATACATGATTAGAGTGTCTTGGGTGCCTGGTAATTGTCCGAGCTGAGCTAAAGTGTTAAGGTGTCTGCCCACGACATTATGCCCACTAGGACATTTCGTGCAAAAATGTTGCTCCATCATTATTGTTGACGGTATGCTCCGCTGTTGTTGGTCGGCGACGTACCGGTCTATTGGGCATAGTCTCATATCTTTTTGTTATGTTCCTAGCACGGTCATGGTATGATACGGTGTAGTGGTTCTACCCCTTTAATGAATGATAAGGCCCTCGTAACCGCTTCCATAGAGCAATAAAACACGTACAATTAAAGTTCCATGCAAAATAATGAAGCTTAATAAAGGAATAGATAAAACTGACTGATAGGTCTCTTTTTACCCACGGCAGGTTTGTGCAAATCCATGTTGATTTTGAAGCAGTTTTCAGTTACGGGTTCGGGTTTGATTGGTGCATGTTATTAGATAGGTGTTACGGTGACAACTCACCAGGGGGTGCTGCAGCAAACATTGTTTTGTGCAAATCCATGTTGCCATTTTTTCTCCAAAACTACTAGTCCTATTTTGATGCAGTTTTCAGTTATTATTAGCAGTATTTAATGCTCCTTGGTTTTGAACGTATGACTAAGACTTATGAATGTTTTCACAGGACATGATGAAATCGTTTCCGATGTCTGGTGGATTTGATCGGCCGCAAGGAACACATGAAAATATGCTGAACGCTCAGGCTACGCTGGCTTTAGATGTAAGTAACAATATATATAGAGATACATAATCGTGCATTATCTTGTAGACGTAGACGTAGTCTGTACGATATATACCGGTAGTTAGTGCTAGTTATGAATGCCTTGTGTAATAAGGTTTTCTTAATTTCTAGGTGATGAATATGGGTTCAATGAATGCACCCGATAATGCACCTATGGAATTACAGTTTGGATCTGTGGGAATTATGGCAAATCAAACATATGGCCAGCCGCAACAAATGGTAATAATTATGTGAATTCCTAAAATAAGATTTTAAAACTTATTTTCTATATGTTTGTAGATTTCGTGCTTAACGGAAACTACAAACAATTGCGGTGCCGTTTTTCTTTGCATATAATGTCCCCAGATTGATTATGAATTATATTTGGATAGGATTTTCATTTTTATATCAAATGACATGGTTTCATCACATAGGGTTTTTGGAATACTTATTTTTTTCGCTGTTGTTGTTCAGAGGCAAAAACATGACGGTGTGACTATTGCAGGTGGATTCCCTGTGGGGTCAGGGCCCTTCATCGTCAGCAGACTTGATGTGGATGCAACAGTCGCTGAGCCGCTCTGAAGCGCGCGTCAACAACTTGCCCGTGTTCTTCTGGGATCAGCAGGTATGTCCTAAGATCAAAGTACAACTTTGAGGGTTTTTAAATTTTGTGACTATATTTAAACCAAAGTCTGTTAACAATTTTATAAAATTGATAATATTTTACAATGTAGCCTTGAATAGTGTTTAACTGTATGGAATTTATTCAGTGTTCTTTTATATTTGTGCTCTTTATGCCATTTCTAAGTATGGTATATATTTTTATGTAAATATGGTCACAAATTTTTAGTTTCGCCTTAAGAGGTGGTTCTTCTCATAAATGAATTGAAACATTCTCCAAAGTCAATGTTATGTTGCATTGCGCAGACCGGCCTAAACATATTTCATTCATTTTGACACTACGTGGATGGTATCTAAATCTACTAACTGCACAATAATTTTGATGATATTAAATTTCCATTATCATTACGATTAACGCGAAACAGTCCCCAGATAACTTTTTTTGTATATTTTACAAGTATCAAAAAGGTAACTTTATAAGATAAACAAAATAAATATTTATTAGTTTTATTTTATTACTGTCCATACAACTCTGTAATAATATACCTTTTTGAAACTGTTTTTGTGTTCCAACATAGTCTGCCCCACACTGATGGAAAACTTTTTGAATTTCCTTTATCATATTTAGTTTTAAAAAGTTTTGCATCATAGTGTAGGTATTTTTTTATTTTATCATGTATATTTCTTGGGCTTTTCTTACTTCTACTGTGTAGTTGAGGCACCTTCTATAGATACACGATATAACATAATATATTGCCAATTCTGTTGGCAAAGTAATTCATCAAAAAATTGTTTGTTTCTATTGTTTGTTTTCTTTCGTGTTGTGTCGTGTTTCTATTCTGTTCATACAATTTGCATTCAGCAAGTAAAGGAATCATGAATGACTTAAATTACACAAGTAAATATTAACGCAGGTTTTTTCCATAATAAAATAGTACTACAATATCACAGATGCAACATGTATTATCGCATCTCTGAAAAAAAACGAAGAACATTATTATTATTATCATGCAATATCCGCCGTATCTAGTAATTTGCCGGAAATTATTAATACAATAGTCGACCAGCCTTTGTTAGTTGAATGTTTCTAGAGGAGTGGTATTAAATCATACTAAGTATTTATCTAGTTATATCTTGTATCATCCCAGCAAATACCAGAGGCTTTTTTGTACTACACGTACCATCTTAGATGAGCAGATTCGATTTTGTCTGTCCTCATTTTTGCAATCGGAGATAGAGTCTAAAAATATTAACAACATTATTGTGATTGGTTTCTACGCAATCCATCTAAGCAATACTAAAACGCATTAAGGAATTTCAACTGTTATTTTAAAAGCATACATTTTATATTTTTGGTAAAATTTGTCGCTGTTGGACTCTCGAACCACGCTAGCGAAATGGTTGAGGTGACGAAGTTTATACAAAAAGAGTAAAATAATGTGCAATTTTTCGAGATAATGTGTTAATCAGACAGAAAATTGGTTCAGTAGTTATTGCGTGAAAGAGTAACAAATATCCATCCATCCTCACCATATTTCGTGTTCGTAAGTAGGACCACAGTTTTAAGGTTTTCAAAGGCATAGAAGACATCACTTTCATGATTCCTTAAAATGCTTAAAGCGCTTTTTAAATAATATTTGCATTGTATTTAGACCACAGTCACATAAATTTATAATGAGCCTTTGTGTCATTAAAACAAAATTAATACAAAGTGGTTTGTTATGCTGCTGATTGAGAAATAGCATGACGTTTATTTCAATATATTAATTATCATTAATATTGCAATAAGGGCGCCTTTCCACCAATGATGTGCGAGGAAGCTGTAAGGATAACAGTCTTCGCCCTTCGCACACTTTTCTCTAGCGCCTCCCTCGCTCAGCCCCTAGCTTGTTTTGTATGCACTGAGACCTCACTCCACTAAGTCCTTTTCCACTAGAGCTGCGTTGCGCGAGGCTAGGAAAATTAAGCAATCCAAATTAATGGTACCATACGCATGATATCTTTCGCCTCCCTTCGCAGCTTAGCACATCTCTGGTGGAAACGCAGCCTAACCCTCAATCTAATACTGAAATATTTTCATGTTTTAAAATGTCATTGCTTATTCTTAAACGACCAAAAAAAAATTAAGTAACTTGTTGTCATTTAATATCATTTTTGCTTTTCTAACGTTTCACTGATCGCTTTAGTCAAAATAAATAATTAATCAATTCATAATATTTGAACTCAACACGGGGGTCATTCTCATGAAAAATCCAGATTTTTAGACAGATAGTTCAGATTTTTCCCTGAGTCAAATGATGAAATGAAATATTGTTGGATATCTTCTTATACTTAATGCAGGCTTTTGTGTTGTTCACTTGCCTGGTCTAAAAAAAATACTAATGAAGTATGACTGTACTGCTTGTAAATCAATGCAATTATATAATTGTACAACATTGCCTGGTCCGCTGCATCCTAACCTGCACATTGTGAGGGTGAAATAATTGATTTGCCATTTCAATAGTGCTAGACACTAATAAAAATTAATTAACTTGCTCAATCTGAAATGAAATAAAATATGCTTGTAAAATGGGAATGACCTGACTAATACTTTGATATTGTGCTTAAATAATATTCTCTTTTAGATATGCACCACTTTGTGTTAATGTATTTTTTATTTTTAAAGTTGCTTTGAAGTAACTAGTTAGGAGATAATAGATAGATTCTCATTTACATTTGAGAAATATTTACTCATAGAATATGTCAAATATGAAGTACAAGGCTGACATAATTCGCCACCCTACACTTATAAATGTTGTTTTATAAGTAATTTTCATCGCGCGTTTTGAGTTTCCAGCCACATAACAGGTACGTAATTTGCTAGTAGGCAATAAATTGCTATTAACCATTATTAATTGATCTAGGCCACAGTACACGGACGTGGCACGTAGGTCAAACTATCTAATACAATATTTATGAACCTAGTACGGTGGAAAGCATTTGTCACAGCTGACATCGCGTCTTAGCAGTTTGTTTGTTGTCCGTTTACAGGCCAGCGACAACAATTTTATTAATAACAGCTTAGGCACCACCCTCTGACCTTCGGACTAATGTGTTAGGATCGTTCGCATATGCAACCGGACGTAAATTACGTTGATATATATATTATTTACGTAACATACAAAAGCTCCATCTTTCAAAAATACATAGTTACGATGAAAACGTGTTGCTTATATTTAGGTATAGTGTTAGTATGAAAGTTTTTTACTGTCGTGAGTTAATAGAAAATCAAATAAAACTATAAATAAACATCTTACAATTAGAGCAAAACATATTTTAAGCGTGTTATATTCACTCAATTTAATTATAGGATGGGCCTTGACCATATCAGTACGGACTCGCGTGGATGCGTCAGATATTTTCATGGCGCAGTAAATTATATGCATTCTATGAATAGCATTTTACCTAGACCAAACCAATATATTGCCAGTATTTACCACTACATTAAGCCTTTGATTGCGTAAAATGGGACAGCCACAGGAAATGTTCCACAGGTCTTTCGTGAAATGGGAGTCTTTGAAGCATGTGATCCCTTTGTGAGCAACCTTTTTGGCAACAATATATCCTGTTTGAGACACACAGAGTGCTTTGTCGCGTTTTATTTTAACCAAAAAGAGAGCGAGAATAATGTACTCTACCGCCAAATGAAAACATTTTCCGTAAAGCAAAGTTAAACTTTAAAGGAGAGGTGGAACATAAAATTCACGATCGCTGAAAAAACTAATGCCTGCTGCTCTCAGGATAACGTTTGTCAACAGAAATATGCAGAATAGAGGAGTTGCTTTACTGCTTTTCGCAAAGACCATAAATAAGCATAAGGTGGTGGACAGAAAAGTATCCCCTTAATACACATTAACTGCTGTGGGATTGAAAGGGTGGGCATTTTCATGTCTTGACTTAAGGCTGTAAACCGAGAATTATTTAAGTAGTTTTTAATATTTCGTGTTTTAATAGTTTCGCTTTTATAAACGGACCTGTAACCGATTTGTTATAAGCAGATACTTAAATCTATTTATGTTATTGTGTAGTAAGGTAATTCTACGAGTTAGCGTTTCGTCGTAGTGATGTCGGAATACTGAAATAAATACAATTTGATATAGGACCGCTCATAATGTTGGATATAATTGTTTGCTATATAATTTTCTATCTCAAACTCGTTAAGTGGTTTAGGATATTAATTATTTTCCGCAAAATAATATCTGAACTTGTAACACTGCGATTTTTTATATCAGCCTAGATTTGCACCTGGTTATTAGGTATTTTATACTGAATGCGACAGGTCGTCTTGGCAATTGGGGTATGAGCTAAAGCGCAGGGTAGGGGATACGCCGCATACCCGCACATAGACATCTCTTAGTCTTAGCGCTGCACGACTCCGCATCGACCACGTTTATCGATTTCGATCTCCCTCATATTTTTCTTTGTTGTTGGGTATTAAAATGACTTCGGTTTCTTCCTCGTCACGTTTTAAAACAAAAAAATATTCTCAAGCACGAGAACTAAATAGAAAAGTATTTGAAAATTGTGACATTGAACTGAAAAACACATATTAAATACCCTGTCAATCAGACATTGGATGGGGTACCGGCTTATAGATAAGAACTTTCTCCAGAATATATCCGAATTAATATTAGCAGGAACTGATAAACAATTTAAATCGCGCAGAAGACAGGCTACAAATGTCGTGATTAATATCACTACAGCAAAATTTTATGTACAAAAGAAAATCGTTCCGACATGTCCCAAGTTACTTGTTGCGTTTACACGAAAAAATACCTTTTCCTTTGGGAGTTCGCAGGTTACAACGGCTGTTGAATAAAATAGGCTTTAGATGGCGTCAATGTCACACCAAACGATCTGATATGATTGAAAAGCCAGAAATAGCTTTCAAACGTTATCAATATTTAATGAAAATTAGAGAATCCTGTCAACACAACAGAAATATTTTTTTCTAAGATGAAACGTAGGTGGAATTTCATTTAACTTTCAAAAATTGTTGGCAAATGACTGGATCAAAAGGAATTCTCACAGATACTAGTTCTGGGAATAGTAATGAACGCATGAGGCAAAACCTTGGGCTTCTTTGATATTTAAGGCCAGTACTACCGAATCAATGGCGAATTTTGAGAAATGGTTAGTTGAAAAGTCTTCACTTCCTGACTGAAATAAGTCCAAAAGGAAATCAAACAATTGATACTAAAACAGACCCTGCAAACGACCTTATGGAGAAGTGCTGAAAAATTTCTTCTTTCTTTCTAGATACGTTCCAGACGTTTAGAAAGTTGCTGAAATTATAATGATACCAAAACCTGGCAAACCAAATGAAAGAACATCGTGCAGACCAATATCGTTGTTATAAATTATATCAAAGGTGTTTGAAAAAATATTTCTAAGGAGGCTAAAGCCCATCATAGAAAAGAGATAAATAATTCCTGACTACCAATTTGGTTTAAGAGACAATTGATTAGGTGCATAGATTAACTAACATAATAGAAAAGGCATTAGAGGAAAATAAAGTTTGTTCAACAATATTTTTGGATATAGCTCAAGCTTTTGACAAAGTCTGGCATGAAGGGCTGATATATAAGCTAACGCATATGCTTCATAAACAATTTGCAGATATCTTAAGTCTTACCTAACACAAGAAAGTGTATATTAGAGTGAGACAAGATGATGCCTATTCCGAACTCAAAGAAATAAAAGCTGGAGTACCACAAGGGAGTGTATTCGGTCCGGTCCTGTATCTATTGTATACCTGTGATAATCCAGAGTTAGAAAATCACGTCATTGCCACATTTGCACATGACACAGCTATTATGGCCACAGGACACCATCTCTGATTGGACAAAAAAGTGGCGAGTAAAACTCAAAATCCAAATCTATCCGCTTAGATTACACAAATAAAAGACTAAACTACCATCCGGTATATATATAAATAGCCAATAACGAGTTTAAGATACCATATAAAAACAGCCAAATATCTAGGCACATTAGAGATTAGAGGCAAGGCTTCGCTGGAAGGCCAACGTCAAAAAGAAACGTGACGAATTGGAATTTTGCTATAAAAGGATGCACTGGCTGCTTCGGAAGCATATTAATTATCAGTGCACAACAAATTAATTTTATACAAAAAAATCCTCATGCCTGTATGAACAAAATTCAAATTTCAAAATTCAAAAGTCAGTTATTCAAATAAGCCTGAAAATCAGCACCGTCAAGTTAACAAAAGACAGCCCCAAAACGCCCGCCCTTCACCACTTCCTATGTGTTTTTGCTGGGAAGAAGAAATGGCGTGACAAGATTCCAGAATAAAGTCCTTAGGAGTATCGTAAATTCTCCTTGGTTTATACAAAGCGAATACCTACATCGGGACTTTAAAATAGACTCCGTTGCCGGTGCTGATCTGACGAAAAGAGACTCCATCATCATGTGGACGTCGAGTCTATCCAGCTCCTTGACAACATGGACATAGTGAGAAAATTAAAAAGGACCTTTTCAGTAAGTGTAGTGTTAGTGTTATATGGTGAAATAACAACACAAGAAAACTGTGTCTTCTCCTTAATAGCGAAAAAGAAAAGTGTTAATGGACACGTTTCTAGTTTTTACTCTACCTAGAAGACAATAAGATTTCTTGCGTCAAATCAATGAGGAAACCAGATTTATTTTAAATTATAGAACAATACAGAACCGTTGATAGCAATTATGAAATTGACAATTAAAGGATGTGGCCATGACATTATAAGACTAACTCCATATTCATACGCATGAGTTCGTTGGATATTGCTTGTGATGAATAAAATATGATTATAAATTATATTTTAATTTTACTTATAATAAACCTTTTTAATTAATTTTACTCTTAGTTTGTTGTGTGGAAAAAAATATCGATATAAACCTGCTACGTGATGCCACATCATTAGAAAATTGCCATGTCGACCTGTTGCGTACGGTACCTACTTTAACCGTGACTATTTAGATAAAAACACACGAAAGGTAAATAATATAAGTGTTGTAAACGAGACCCTTACTAAGAAAACCTCTGCTCATGCATAATGAAGTCCCATCATTTTTTCGAGGAATCTTTATAACTTCTAGCCTTTGCTATTCTGACTACTGGGAAGCCTGAGCTATGATTTCTTTGTCTGCGTACGTAGCATGTAATATGTTTGTGTAGTGCTATTTTCCGGCACTTATTCTTTTTCTATTTTACATAAAAGATCTCCTCAATACAGGACATTGAATGTCATTTAATCCAAATGTGATACTCGTTTTGCGTAATTCTCTTTTGATTTAGCAGGGTATTTTCCTAGCGTTGTTTTATATGATTTTTCACAACATTTAATGTAGACTTCTGTGTACATATCACAATAGTTTCGTGTAATAGTTGTATCATTTAAAATTTGAAATCGATTTGGACAAAGTAACTATTTCTTACTATTGAAGTGTCACTTTAACTAGTTTAAATTAATTTACATGCGCCCTTAAATGTGTGTGGACTGTGAGCGTTATTTTTTCATATGCTCATATTAAAATATGCTCTGCTTTTTTCCCATTTTATGATACCTGTGTATAGTTAGCGTCCAGATAAGTTGGGGCTAGCCCAGTTATCGTGGCTCTTTTGCTCTTGCAATCTACGCTGAATGTATCCATTTTCTAAACTCTTTATCTTCTTTCTTCAACATTTTTCCTTCATTTGTTTTCATTAATAGTTAATTAATAGTCTGGTGGATTTATAAGGTCTGACTAATACAATATTAGATCGGTTGAAAAATCCATGTGTTGCTTGAAACATCCAACATGTTATAATGTTCCTATATTCATAGGACGACCTCTTGATCAATGTGCCATTGTGTATGTTTCCTTGGTTCAGTTACAATTATGTTAATCAGACTATGAAAAAATATACAGGATGTATTTTGAAGGCAATCGATTATTATTATTAACTGCATCTGCATTTCTAGACGTTTGATATAGTTCACCATTTTTCCAGGTTTCTCTGGGTTGATTGATAGTCGTTTAATAATCTGTAAAGTTAGTCAAAGTATAATTTAGATTGGCAACATTACAAGTTGAATTTTAATGGTTGGGCGCTCGTTTTATTTAGCCAATCTATCTCTTAAACTCTGGTATGAAGCTGGGCCCGGGCCTAATATTGTAATGAAATACGCCCTGTATATAATGTTTACATAATTGTTTGTTAGTTTGTTGTTCGTCTAATCCTCTCACGATTAGTATGCCAGATTGTAAATCAAATCGTGCCTGTATTTTTGCCTACAGTTTGTCCTTGCCGATGTAAATGGCGTCTACAGCGATCGAGGCTTACAGCAGTATTAGCGAGAGCCACATTTCCCGAGATACCTTATACACTAAACTCTATTTAGCCTTCTATACTTCTAATTGCACGATATTATTTACTATTGTACCTATACCGTAAAGTATCATATCAGAAACAAAAATATTTGTCACATTGCAAACTTCATAAGGTTGAGAGAGATTTTTGAGAGAGTTATCCCGTAGTATAACACTTTAAAGGTCGTTTCATTGTAGGTATAATGTCTTAAAAATGTGTTAAGCGAGTCATTTTGTCAGGATATAAAATCTAAATTGGATATACAAAAGCCATTCCTGGTCCTTGAAATGATAAAATACAAAGTGTATGTGCATGCGTGTTCACGACGCCGCAGACGCACTGTGCCATTTTGATAATGTTATATAATATAATGTAGACAGTAAAGTTTCTTTGTTTAAGGTATCTCGGAGGCTTCTGCACCGACCTTAAATTTTTCCAACAAAGAAAAGTTAACTTTTCTGTGGACTAGATAGAATCCTGGGAAACAATATATAACCACGGCGCGATCGACTATTGATTTCAACAATAGTAAATAAAATTACATTTGCTCAGGTAATCTGGACAAGTTCTTTTTAGTGGTGCGGAAAATTGTAATGATGTGATAACTTAGGAATGATCTGTGAAACTTACAAACATACTTGAGTACGATAACGATGAAGCATTTTGAACCAAAGACTTGAGCATTCGTTATTAGTCTATGCCTAGTTTGAAAACTGGTGCATTTAATAATAAATGGTCGTTCATGATTCCGAATTGAATACATTTTTTGTCAAAAAAGTTAATTAGTTAAGTGAGCCCTGTGGTTTTCAGAATTTAAATTGCGAGGAGGGAAATTTGATAAACTTTAATGATTAAAGAAGACTGCGAAGATTGTAATTCTTTATTAAAAATAAGTGTATTGTTAAAAAGGTAACGTGGAAAGGTAAAGTGCATAATTAGATTATTCAACACGTTAAATTTAATTCAAGTCTTAATTGTTTATGTTATACCTAAATGTTGTAGCGATATCAGTGTAGTATTCATATAGTTCGGTGACTAGCTTCCTCGAATTCTTCACACATATATACAAACTCACATAAAATAAGAATGACATATATACTGTCCTATAGCTATGCCACACGCTGGGAAACAACTTTAAATATTGTAGATAGGATATTTTGCTTCATGGAGACATTATTTTATTTATTAAGGTTCCGAACCAAAATGGTAAAAATTAATCCTTAAAATGCGATTTTGTCTGTCTGTTACTGCTGTATATTTCGAGAACTATTAATGCTATCGAATTTAAATTTATAACAGTTATACACAATTAATACCCAAACGTATTGCAAATAAAAGCAGTTGTATTTTGTTTTACTTATTGTTTAAGTGGCAAGTAAGGGGGTAAGTGGGGGTTTGAAATTTCAAGAATTTTGAAATTCACGCATATTTTTTATTTTATGTCTTCTAGTTTTTCAACTATCCAGTATTACCAACTAACTTTAAAAAAATAAATGTTTCTATGAGGAAAAATATCTGAAATATTTAAAGTACTTTCCCTCCACTAGACGGGGTTCTGTATAGCAGACACATATGAAACGTATGTAGGTACTCTTCTCGGTTATACGTCTATATAAAATCATGCAAACATTGTTATTTGACTAAACATATATAATCTCATAGATGTAATTTAAATTTAAGAAGATAAATTGAAAGAATATCTATTTTTTGTTATTGAAAAATGGGTGGCTCTGTAGACTTCGTCCCAAGCCTTGTATCAATGGAAGACGCCATGAGATGAGTGATACAGAATGAATGGAAATATCAGGCATGTGCCAACAATATTTTATTCAAAAAACAAAACAAATAAATAAATAGTTTCAAGTATTGTTACAACGTTGTGTTGTCTCGGCTTAAGTTAATCCCATTGTATTTTTTAAACTAATTTGATTATTGCAAACAATATTAAAATGGAAAGATGCACAGCGACAAGGTTAACCGATTTAGTATATTTAATTGTATACGTTAGAAAATGAATGTAGTTCAAGTTAAAACAGCAGCGCATATAATTTTAATTAACTAACAAATTTTATAGCCTTATTTTACAAATGTTAAATAATTTATGGACATCCCAGTTTCACGCCAGTGTCACGCAATAGTGATGATTTACACCGATTGATACAATACTTGAGACGAACCCGCCCATGGTTATAATATTTGACAAACTTTAGTTACTATATTCGCATCATAAGGAGGTATACACAGATCGACTGGTGTCTACACGAGCAATTGTATTCCAACATAGATGAATTTAATTAATTCACTCCCAATGCAATGTGAACTTTTATTGTTTTTCGACTTCTGTTTTAAGATCTGATTTAATCTAGCTAATTAAACAAGACACATGATCAACTTATATAACAGGTTTATACCGACCATGTGTTTTTCTTATTAGAATAGGTACATGTGGTGTTGTAGCTGTAATATGTCATTTGAAAGACACATTGTAAGATTAGGTTACGCTTCGTATTAATTTTATTTAGATTTAATTTTGATATTTTTTATAGTTTTAGGTTGAGCAGCGTGCTTTGTCTTTGGCAGAGCCGATGAGTTGGTAGAAACAAAGTACTGATAATAATAAAAGAAATACTTTTATTAACGCAATTGAAGTAATTTCTTTATATCTCAATTGTATGTAGAAATTGAACGAGTATGCGATTAAGTAATAATCCTACGGCCTTAGTGAATTTTGTTTTTCATGCATTTTTATTTTCTTATTTTACTTTCTTATTACAATACACATAATTGCCGCGTATTCTCGGATATTATTATTCTTCAATATCGCACACGTCAGAAGTATAATAGGTATTTTTAGGAATTATGCTAATAACTCAAATTGCAAAGTAATAATGAAAATAAATTTAAATGTGGCTAGAGAAAATGTATGAGCAAGCATTAGCAAACATCCTGTATTCTAAAAAAACTATGGTAGGTTTATAACAAGCTGCATATTATTCGTATACCACAGCTGCAGTTGTGGAAGCATATAAAGTACAATATTTAAAATCTTCTGAGTGCTCAAAACGCCACAAGAAATAATATGTTAAAAATTATGCGAGTATGACTTTAGACTGTGTGTTTTAATTAGTTATCACATAACATCAATTAGACGATGAGTTTAAGAAATCAGTTAATCGATTAATTTCGTGTTTTCACGTTGATTCTCAATATACATGATCTTTCAAGTACATTCAATTTTGAGGACTATACTCGCGATTTGAAACTGTTTGTTTCTCACAAATCAAATCTATGTGTGATTTCCCAGCGATTTTATACGAATATTAATTATTATATTAATGGCAGCTTACGATTATGATGTTATCAAGGAAATTCGCAATCAGGCAGAATATTTTTTAATTGATTTGTTCGATATCATCATTTATCTAGACCTTATAAGACGATAAAAAAAGTTTTTGAAATTAGAAGAAAATATCCAATGTCTTGTTATTTCTTTACACTGAAAAAAACATTAAAATTCAATTTTTTGATTATTCTATTTTTATATTAACAACATATACAGTAGGAGCAACAACAATGTAACAAACAAACTCTCCTCGTCATTATTCGGTTATACGGGGTACTTGTGAGTTTGCGTTTTGATTAAAATTTTCGATTCAATCGATTTGATGCATTTCATTTTGGCCGCAGAATTAATATTTGTTCCAGCACAAGTTTATAAAAATAACAATTACTCTTAAAATCTATAGTTAGTTGGTGTGCGAATTTATCTAAACTGGCTGTTTACTAGAAAGACTGATATGTGATTTAAGAAATGTTAAGATATGGCGAGTGTTACACGAGTGCTGTATTCAGGAAGTAATGCTTATTACTAGTTTAATATTCCTTTATGGTATAACCTAGTTACCAAATATTTTTTTTATTAAGTTTGTTAGTTAAGTTTATCCTATTTTTTGCCGTGCGGATAATATGAAATGGAATTGTAAAGGACATTGTGACTATCCGCACCATAAATATGTTGATTGATTCTCTTGTTATCCTTTATTATTCATTAAAAGCTCACACATAGACCGCTTTTGCATTTATGGGAGGTGTTGGATTGGATGATTACAGAAATTGTGTGTATTAAAGAAATTGTGCATGTTACTTAAAAAAAAAATCAGTAGGTTGTGCGTACATACATTTTACACACATTTTCCGTAATAAAACAGTATTCCCCCGTTTTTACTTTACGAAAAAGGGTTGGCATGCACCACTGCTCACTAAATATAGTTAAAGAGTAATTCTGTCTCAAACTGGTGTGCACGCCAGCCCTAGATTAATTACTGGAGCCGTTCGCTAAACATAATGTACTCGACACGGATCGATCTTAATTTTTTTTAACATACAAAAAACCTTAAGAAAGGCTTCGCCTCATAAATAATTTATGATATTATGCGACTTCTAAACACAAGCGTAAAATACATTACTATACAGTCTATTTTAGAAGATGGAGCTATTGTAAAACGTCATTAGTCCAATAAAACGGATAAGAGTGATATCTTTGAGATCGATACTCAAAGTTTTCTTAGAACTTCTTATGCATTGAAATAGAGCGTACAAAAGTTATCGATGTCGGAAAAAATATACGGGAGGGTCCGACCGCCTGGAATGGGATAATGGCCACAACTCAAGGATGCTGTATCAATCTAAGAGGCTGATTGAATAATATTCTACGTTAGTAGTGCACAATACTTACGTTACAGGATGCCACAGTTATTCACTTATGCATCTACAGATAATGCCTGTGCAGTTTGCGAAATGCAGATATACTCTACATTATAATATACATTGAAAAAAAAAAAGATAATATTCACAATTTTTGGCATAAAAATTTATTAACAAACATTTATTTCAATAAGTTGCTACCAACCAAGGGTCAAGCATGTAAAAGTATGTAATTAAAATTAAAACTTATTTTTTTGTTTAAAATAATATTTTTTTGCTATTGGGCTTTATGAAAAGTTTAAGGGTCTAATTACAAAACTGCTAATCGACGCAATGCGAATTCGCATCGAAGTGAACTGCATGTATGCCCAAAAACGTGAATAACATCCGTGCTCACACAACCTAGTATTATACATCACGCACGCGTGTTAGTGTGTAATGGAAACTCAAAACGTGAACACATATCTGAAACTGTTTTAAACATGTTTTGATTTCTAGAAGTATTAATGCTGACCAATGTACTGATGTGAGTAAATATTTCTGACCACACAATTAACACTTATTTAAAATAAAAAAAAGAACAGTGTCCGAAACTCCGAATATTTTCGCGGCCATTCTTGGCGCTTCTAGAATGTCATGTTTCCAGAATCTTAGATTGTTGTTTAAAGACCTACCTACCTATTCAAGATTTTGTCTAGAGCAAAAGTCTGGACTGTTTTCAATGGTTTAATAAAAATTTATACTTACAGTGCTAGAGGCTTGAGTAGGTTCTGTAATACGGCCTTTAGAAGGTCCAAAGGTGGATATATTATGTTCTTCTAACAGCTGGCATGGCCATAAAGATCAACTTATGAAATATATATTTGTTCTCTGACTACTTTCAGCAAGATTCAAAGTTTTTAATAGCTTTCATTGTTTGCGCCACGGTTACAAGAATGGCCACGGAAAATGCACTATTATTTTGTACTATTTTGGTAATTGGTTTTTAAGATCATTAGCGCTGTTGGTGCACACCTATCATTGTGGAGATTGGTTCTATCCATGGTTAGAACCAATCATTTTCTCGCAATGATAGGTTCTTGCCATCGGCCATTAGAGGTATAGATAATGCAAGTGCACCGTTCGTGCGTCGTCATCAGTGGGAAGTATTTATTGCCCGGATGATGATTATTTTTTGTATTTTATCACATTTTGTTATTATATGCATATTTGCTGTCGATTTCAGTGTCTCATCACTAATGTAACTCGTTTTTCATACAGCTTGTGCTGCTTGCATTATCTATGTCCGTAGCTCTAACAGTTCATTACAAATCAACTAAAATAATTAACCACATCGAGTCTTATATCTAAATAATTTGGATATCAATGTTTTGGATTCACGTTTGCATCGACCATTTGTTTAGCTACAGATGGTCTGTAGTACGTACTTTGTGACGACTTTGTTTTGTTCTGAACTTAATGTACTAACATCACTGGTTCTGGTTAGTTATGTACAACAAAGTAGTAAAAAAATGGAGTGTTCATCTGCGATCGATAGAGGTCAGCCGACGTCAATTGTCGAGGCGACATTCATAATTTAGTGCAGTTATTGCGCCTAATATTGCGTTGCAATATGTCAGAAGCTTCGACGCTGTCTTGCAGATCACTTTATTTAACGTGCTCGATAAAAAAGGTGACGAACCTTGGCGCTCTGTCTATTTACTACTCTGTGGTCTCTGTATTGATTGAAGGGGAAATGAATGATGGAACGCTTGCTATCTATATGCTTTATTTGATATTAATATTGTTGTAGAAAATTGTACTAATAATTCCATAGACGTTGAATAAAGTATCTGAGACGGGGATAATACGGTTATTTCAGCATGCATTTCACCATTATAAATCTAAAGCTTACGGTACAATCGCGTGACGACTTAGGAAGCTTACAAAGTAGTTTAGTCACAATAGTTGTTTCCACGTCATACATAAATGTTACTATGGGGAAGGGGAGGCAAATATTTTAACATTTATGTATGAGGATTGCCAATCAATTTCAGCCTTCTGCCATCAATTCAAATTCTCTCCTGCCGGATGAAATTGCGAAGGAGATGAAAACAGAGGATCAGATTTTGGCGCAGCTGCGAGCGACGCAGAACATTGGGCAGCCACCCCAGCAGTTCATGACCGACTTGCCGGCTCCTCCCGCAGCCACTCCCATGCCTGACGACTGCTATTCGCCCAACGTCAGCGCTACTCCTAACATGGAGGAATTGCAGAAACTGATTCAGAAGGAAACCCTGACTGGCCAGGCTGTCGCCGCCGTGCCTGAGCCTGACAACATTGATGCGCAGGTGAAGTGGCTTTCGTATTATTTTTTGCATTTGATAGACTTATACTTGTACGTACGTTCACACAGTACGACATTTTGGAGTCGAGCAAATAAGAAGTGAGAACCTTACGCACAAACTAAATATCGTTTAGTATCGTTTATCGCGCAGGCGGATGATGGACCCGTAGTTACAGGCCCATGTGCTACTTGAACGTGATATTATTACGTTAAAACAATAGTTTGTCAAAATACGAAATGCCATTTACGTAGAATAAAATTTGTATGCTTTTTCCAGCCTGTGGCGGAGAAACCTATGAAACTAGAGCAAAGCTCAAGCGAGTCGAGCGTCGCGAAGTCATCGCCTGTGACCAAGAGCAATGCAGAGCCCAAACAGCTGAAGCAAGCCAAGGAGGCCGACAAGTCTACCAAAAACAAGGAGAATAACAACACCAAGAATAAGAACAAGAAGTCTAAAGAAGAAAAGAAGGATGAACTCGCAGAGGGCAAGCCCAAGGAAGAAGAGGCTGCCAAGCCTGAGGTTAGAGTTTATATCTTTTAGAATATACTTACATAAACCAGCTTCCTATAACTTTACCCAGATTTCAAGCTAGCTTTGTACCAAATTTCATCTAAATCGGTTCAGTTTTTATTTAATCATAAAACGTAACAAACAAACTTTACATTCGCATTAATTATAATAACTAGCTGTTTCCCGCGGTTTCACCCGCATCCCGAGGGAACTACTTAGCGCACCCGGGTAAAAAGTAGCCTATGTTGTTCCTCAGGATCTATTCTATCTCTGTACCAAATTTCATTTTTATCGGTCCAGTAGTTTTGGCGTGAAAGCGTAACAGACAGACAGACAGAGTTACTTTCGCATTTATAATATTAGTAAGGATTAGTAAGGATAATCTCTGCAAACCGAATTCGGTCACGATGGTCAAGCTCAATGAGAACTAGCCAGGTCCGCAGGAGATATTATAGTGCGCAAGCACTTGCGCAGACACAGGTGCACTCTGTATTCTCTCACTCTCATAGTCTAATGTGTCGGCAATCCGACACGACCGGGGAGAGATCAGGCGCAGGATCGACAGCGCCACGTGCTCTCCGAGCCACATTCGCATTTAAGCTAGTTAGGATTACAGTTAGTGTATGAGGTAACATCGTCTGGTCATAACGGATCTAGAGATGTCTACCAAAGACAAGAAGAAGGGGTTCCTTCTGAGAGCCCTATGTCCCTGCATATGGGATAAGAAGATATTATCTTCGCTACCATTTTGTTTTATCGGACATTGGCCGCGATTCTCTTGACACCATCTAAATTAAATTTAGTCTATAATTCTCTCTTTCCGTCAACAAATATAAGAAAGGGATAGCAAACTTTTAACACCTGTCAAATTAGCAAAAAATAGTTTTCCATACAAATTAAACATCACGACGTAACATCTCGACTAAATTAACAAACCTGTACGAACAAAATGTCATCTGTCATTTAATTTGACAGCACTGAATTACTTGCTATCCTCTTCTTGTATTTCGCAATAGAAAAAGAGCATGATATTTTAAAATTAGTTTAGTCGTGTGGACGTCAGAATCGGCACCATTGTCATACATTCATCATAAATAACATAATACATATTTTGCTTTAGTTGCTCGTTGATTCATTAGCAAGGCTGGTTCATGATCAGTCCGTCAAACAAATTGAACTCCGGGTTCAGTTAACGATGACAACAAGACACTTTGCAATACACTGCCAATTTAGTCTGCTACTGATTCGTTCAAACAATGGTCGTCTTGTAAATATATAGCGTTGTGTATGATTGCAATGACAGAAGATCTTTGTAATATTGTAAGTCTTACTTTTGGTACACAGAGATTTTAAACAATAACCGAAACAAAGCGTTTATTTTGAATATTTACGAAATGTAGAATTCAATATAATCTTCATTTGAACTTTTGCTATTCAAATGTATTTCCGGACGATGTCTTCAATGTCATTTAGGAATTAATAGTAGGGCATTATACCATAATTATTTTGTAATTGTAGTAATTTTAATTGTTTTAACAGAAAAGGTCACAGGAGCAATCGCCATCGAAGAACAAAAAAGAAGATAAATCAAACAAGAAGGACATTGAAAAGGAAAAGAAGGTAGGTTTAATTTATTAATGAAACAAAATAGTGTTTAATTTTAATGCCTCGAGAGGAAACGTTAATTACATATATTAAACTTTACTTAAGTCGAAGCATTGCGAGTTAAATAGCTATTTTTAGTCGTTCATAATAAGGTAGTTTGTGTTTTTTAAAAGTACCGTTTTCCAATTTAGCAAATTCTATTTGAACATCACAGTCAATGATTTTAGTTAATCTGTACTGTCATCTGTACAAGTACATCAGCATATTTTTTCATTACACAAAATATATTAAGCAATATGTGTAATTTTTAAATTGTATTATTATTTTTCATATGTATAGGAGTGGATCAAGGAAGGGTTCACTATCGTGAAGGGCCCAGAGAAAAGCTCCAACAAGGATAACAAGAAGAAGGCGGAGGAGGCGCGTGTTGCCGACGAGGCCGAGAGAAAGAGGTACCTAAGTGTTTCACTCTCCTATGTTTCAACCGACCACAGGTACAGCCCTCGTACTTGTACGACGCGTTCAGGGGCAAAATGTCCGTTTCCCAAAATGTCCCCTCCCCATAATGCCCCCCCCCCCATAATGTCCATTTCCCAGAATGTCCCTTTCTCGAAACTTTCCTTTCTCGAAATTTATCATTCCCAAAATGGCTCTTTCTCAAAATCAAAATGACCATAAAGGCCATTTTTGTTAGTTAGATTTTTTGAGAAAAGGTCCAGAAAGGACCCTAAAAGTTATTTTTGTTGATTTGTTTCTTAGATTTCTTGAGTTTGAATGATTTTGGGAATTTGAACATTTTGGCATTTTCGGAAATGGACATTTCGTGAAAGGGACTATTTAAAACCAAGGGACATTTTGGGAAAGAGACATTCTGAGCCTGAACGGTACGACGCCGTACTGACTGGACGATTGTACCCTAGGAAAACAATTCCAAGCAAAATCAATGTGTAAAAAAATCCTCTTTTATGATATGATGATATATTTTATTTGTATACTAACTTTGTTGTTTTAAGAAGGTGATTGTGTTGATTGACAGAAAGGAGGAAGAGAAATTAGCGACTGACGAGGAGAAGAAGAAAAAACAGGCGGAGACAGTAAAAAAACAGCAGGTATGTTCTGTGTAACCATGAGAGTATAATAGCGTTGTGTTAAACCAGCTGATTTCGATTTTGTAGGCATCTACTTCACGCCCCCAGATAAAGAATACTCTTTATAAATATTACGTCAACTAGCTGTTTCCCGCGGTTTCACCCGCATTCCGAGGGAACTACTTAGCGCACCCGGGTAAAAAGTAGCCTATGTTGTTCCTCAGGGTCTATTCTATCTCTGTACCAAATTTCATTTATATCGGTCCAGTAGTTTTGGCGTGAAAGCGTAACAGACAGACAGGCAGACAGACAGAGTTACTTTCGCATTTATAATATTAGTAAGGATTTCATTATACATCAATGCCAAATTTCATTTTAATCGGTTCAAAAATCAACCTGACATCTGTAACACGGAGTAGATAAGGCATGGAGTGACAAAGAAGTCGAACTTGACGATATTCTTTGATGTGAACATCGCATACTTACCTATAGTCTGTTCCAATTGATTTAAAAAAAAATGTAAACAAATTCGTAACCTATTTTGTTCTAATTCTGCCACAGAAATTAACAAAATGGCGTAAGGATGGCGCATTTTTGTCAATTTCATGCTCTAAACATCAACATTCATCATTTAATGACGTTTTATTAATGTATGTGGATAAATTAGAACAAAATAGGTTATGATTTTATTTTCATTTTTCTTAAAATCAATACAGACTACAGTCACTCCATTTGTTTATTACTCTCTTAATTACATTATTAACTGTAGTGTCTTTACCGCAGGAACAGCAACAGGCTCAGCAGCAGCGCCAGGCGTCGGAGTCAGTGGTGAAGAAGGCGCCGTGGTCGACGGTCGCCACCCAGAACATGCAGGCGACCAGCAAGGACGGCCTCACGCTCGCGGAGATACAGCGGCTGGAGCGAGAGAAGAAGCTCGAGCAGATGAAGGAACAACAGCAGATGATGCAGATCATAGCCCAGCAACAGGCAGCGGCGCTAGCCAGGGAACAGGTCCGAATTTATCTTCAGCTTTAAGGATTAAAATATAGGACTCAACTTCTGACTTATTTTTATTTTTTTTCAATAGGAAATGCAAGCTGGTTTGGGATGGGCAAAGAAGAAGGCAGCCAATCAATCACCAGGACAGAGCTTGGCTGAAATTCAGGTCAGATATTATTTACATTTCAATTTATCTTTGAAATTCTAGAAAAACTATCCCATGTTCTTCTTCATATTTCAATCTATCCTTATACCAAATTTTTACTAAGAAAGCGTTAATTCCGCATTAATAAAATTAAGTAAAGATATAAAAGAGAATAATTATTTATGGTTTGAGTAATAAAAAGAGCACGTATTTGTTCAGGCGGAAGCGCGCAAGCAAGCCGTGGCGGCGGCAGTAGCGGCGGCCGCTAAAGCTATGGAGGAGACCGAGAGCGCGCCCGTGCCGCAGACCAACCACGCGCCCTGGGCCAACACGCACAACGGAGGTAACATTATACAGGCGCTAGGCAATAGAATAAATATGAATAGCGCACTAGGAACACTATACTATTCAGTTGGGTAGTAGGCACCACCTATTAATTGACATACATTTTTGAGCTGTCAAAACGCGTTTCTCCCTTAGATTTTGGATGACAATAGCAAATTGTGAGGTCACTAATGTTTGAACACTATTGATTGTTAAGCCACTAAAAATATAATTTTACAGTAAATTCAAAGTTTATCGGATTTTCGGGGATAAAATCAAGTGAATATTTTGATAAGTTTGTTATTGGTGTCAGCTGTCCAATTCATGGTAATCTTTGCATGAAAATATACTTCATCTAAATTAGCTTCCGATAACATAACCTTAGGGAATCTGAGTTTTTATTACATTTGTTTGTCAACAATTTTGTTTCACATAGGAGGTTTCTGGGACACTCAACCGAACTCATCCAAGGGTGAGAAACAGCAGGAATCTCAGAAGCCGGCTGAGCAGACCAAAAATAAGAAAAAGCCAAATGTGACCGCGCCATCGAAGAAGGACACCTCGCCGGCCGTCGAGTTCGAGGCCTGGTGCGCTGGAGTGCTCACTTCTTGGAGCTCCAAAATTGACGGTGAGTACTATTCATTTACAGCATTTATTATCTCATTCATTATCACATAATATTGAGTATTTAACGTAGAGACTGGGGTCTGTAGGTGAAACTTCACTACAGATTGTAACTATGATTGATAAGAACCTTCTTACATAGTGAAAGTTTTAATGTTACGTTTCTGAATGTAAGGTTTCGTGAGGGATTGGTTATATCGGTTGAGCAGTCTTAAAGGGAGTGTCTTAGGAAGCCCATAGTAAGAGCATGGAGTCTGTTCATGCCTTGGCTAGCCTCCTCTTACAGACGTGAACAAATACTTTAGCGTTTTCTTACATTTCTGTTTCAGTGCCGACTTTCGTTGGCTTCCTAAAGGACATTGAATCACCGTACGAAGTAAAAGATTACGTCAAATGCTACCTAGGCGAGTCGAAGGAATCTAATGACTTCGCTCGCCAGTTCCTGGAGAGAAGGTGACATTTTTTTCGAAAGTGATTGTGATGGTATATCCATTGTCATCGTTCTGATTGGCTGTCCCTTGTTCAGGTCTAAGCTCCTCCGCGTGGGTATGGTGACGCCGTCCGATGACCTGTGCTCGCCGGCCATGGCCGTCAACCCGCGTACCACCTCCGGCTCCGACTACCAGGAGGTGAAGGGAAAAGGGAAGAAAACCAAGAAGAATAAGATGCTGAAGGTCGACGTGCGCATACTGGGATTCTCAGTGACCGCCGCCGAAGACCGCATCAACGTGGGCGACATCGACACCGTGTGAGCTGTCGTCGCCAAACCTCTCGTGTTCGCTCTAAACTCGCCTTGTGATAACCCATCGGAGATATAAACACTTGTGTCGACACTTACAACGATGTTCGATGCCGTCGGGTGACTCTCCTCGGCACCGCTCGGTGGTATCCATCGGGCCTGCTCGCCAGTTCGTCACCCCGCAAAGTTAATTGTCACCCTCGAATCAGTAACACTTACACTCATTGTCAAAGCAATCTATACTATTTCTAGCGTTCACGATACCTCTTTAAATGATACCACGAATTAATTGATGGGTTCCACAACCGGACGCAATATGTTTTTTGTTAATTTTAAAATTTTCCCTATTTAAGTTGCTCGTCTAGATTAAGATAAAAGAAAGTAAATAAATATAAATCATTGCCATCTGAAATGTTCGCAAACTTAGACTTTTGGTATTTATCAAACAAAACTACTATTAATTTGATTACACTTAATAAATTATTTCTGTGTCCGGTCGTGGGGCACTCGATGTAACACGTGGTACCATTTAATGGCGTATTTTCAGCGCCAGCTAGTATACCTTTTGTAGTTTATAAGAAAATTGTACGTCTTATTGGGTCGAGGCGCATTACTGGTTGTCAATTTCAACTTCAATAGTTTTCTACGCTGTGTAATAATCTGAACAATGTTACCGAATTGTTTAAATGATAGTTATAAAGTGTATTTGGCAGAGTAACAGATTGAACCGGCTTGTACGTGAAGCATGGTGCGCGCAAGTCACCCGTTACGTAGCTAGTGCATAATAAAACACCGTCATATTGTGCCTTCAGTGTGTTATGGCCAATGAATGAGTGGAGGAGTGTCTTTAAGGCGTTCATTTTGCATGATTAAATATTAATGTCATCTATAACGCAGGTACACATGCACGCGTGTTATCTGTTATACAAAAACGTTATTACAAGTGAGACAAATAATTATGAATTCCTGACCCACAGTTCGAGTAGGTCACATACAGATGCAGCGATGCTGCTTCTATATTGTGATATATGATATTGACGCATTTCACGGACTGACATTATCAATTTCATCAAATAGTTTCGGACCCCACGCAAACTAAACGCAGCGAAGTGTGTCGCACGATATTCACCTTGAGCCGAGGAAATAACGTAATATCAACGATTAGCCTTGAGCGGCGACAATTGCTTGAGTTTCAGCTTGTGTGGGGTACAAGTAACATTTGATTTAGCTGAACACCCGTGTATAATATGAAGACAGATTCTGGTGTAACGTGTCCTGCACGAATTATGGGACAGACTACCGGCTCACGATCACTCTTGAGTGTCCCTGCAGTTTTCTAGTCAATTTCTACAATAATAATAATCGTGATAACCCATGAGATTTTCATGTACAATTACAATAACTCCAGAATTAAGGAGAATTTAAAATGAATTCTAAATATTATTTTAATGTGACAAAATTTTTAATATCAATTGTATAGATCATTTGAATTAATGGAAGTGATTCTGACGACAGCATAATCGTAAATCACAATAAATTATTTACATTTTTGTATGATGGTTCTTAAAACTTGTGCAAGCAGGTGGGTTATTTTAATTTGCTCATTTTAATAACACATAAATACTATTATATTAATTTAACATAAATGCTATGCATTTCTTTTACGTGAACATTTCATTTTAGTATTTTATTTTAAACAATGAGTTTTATGTATTTTTTCAATAATAAATTAATAATTTCTGTCCTCGACTCAATGTATTGCTGTATTGTGCAAATATTATGCAGATCGTATGGCGTCTATGCTAACTGTGGCTCGAGATGGACGGACGGACTGACTTGCCGTAAGATTAGGTGCACTTTTGAGACACCGGTCGGTCTCACTCATCTCTAATGGTTACCATAGCTGCCATGCTGATCCTACTGTGTAAATGAATTTTACCTTTGTATATTACTTTGTGCGAGTTTGTCTCCGTACTGGTATTGCCCAAACACAGATAAAACGTTTGCGCGATAACATATTGCAGGAAATTGCAAGGAACCGCCATTTATGTAGTTGATATCTCATTGTGGTGTGAGGCAAACTAGCACAAACTGATGTGTTTCTCCAGCCGTGTCGAGGATTTTTTAACCTTTATCTTAATATTTATTTACAAAATTTTGAACTTTTGACGGGTATATTGGTTTTTGATGTCGGGTTTTATTTTGAGAAATTAATGCAAAGTAATCGTTTTAATTGATTTCCTTTAGCCTTCGACGAGATTCGCCTAACTGATGATATTATAACTGGACTCAATTAATGAAATTTCATATGGGTTAGCTTTTGCGCCAGCTTGGAATTGTTTGTAGATAGAATCTTGCCGTTATTATGAAGGCTGGAGTTGGTCTGATATGTTGTCACAAGACAAGCTGTTTGTCGTCCTGTGCTGGCGGCACACTGTGTAGGCTGTGTTGACGTCTCAGAACAGTCATTGACACACTCATTTTAAATAGAAATTGTAAAAAAATATAATATATAATACGGGTACCTAAAATGTATCATAATGAACTGTGTTTTGGCTTTGACTGAAAATATACGAATTCGAATGAAATATTGGATACCAGCGTTTACGCTCCTATTACCAAAAAAAATTAACTTAATAATAATATATTTATGT
Organism: Pyrrhia umbra; assembly: GCA_963891755.1. Taxonomy (NCBI): domain Eukaryota; kingdom Metazoa; phylum Arthropoda; class Insecta; order Lepidoptera; family Noctuidae; genus Pyrrhia; species Pyrrhia umbra. The sequence goes on along the minus strand of OY982916.1, from coordinate 709,730 downwards.
TTACAATTTTACTGCTCAATGAAATTTCATGTTTTTTTGTTGTTCAATAGTTGTAGATTTTTACTGAAATTGATAACTGATAAATGTCAATACGGCTACCATGGTGTGCCTCTCCAGTATCGATGTTCCTTTATAAGTTTTAATGGCAGTATCTCGAGCGCTACTAACAGTTTCATTTGGTGGAAATGCAATTGATCCTCACCTTCTCAATTACCTACATATAGCGTCTTAAAACCACAATTCGTCGGAGGTTATTATGATAATGTTTTTTTAACGTTTTATTTTAATGTATGTAGCATTTTCTTACGTTATACTGTACATAAGACGACAATAGGTATATATACCTGATGGGGTAGTATAATGTTGTGTAAAGTTTCGCACCTACTAATATTATAATAATGTCTTAAATATCATAATTTGTCTATAGTTTGTTTGGCAGAAATTGTTTATGTACGATTTTTTATTTAGTTTAAAGTTCGAACTACATCATAAGGATTTTAATAGTATTTTATGTATATATAACATTTTAAAATATTATATAGTCGTTTTGTATATACTTTGTTTGTTAACGAGCATATTTTGTAGTCAATGTATGAAGTTGCTGATGTTTCTTTTTTAATTTTCTATTAACTCGATATTACGCAGTTGTGAGGGTCTGTTACGTGGTCGGCTCGTCACCAGTATAACAAGACATCCCGTCGTAGTGCAGCGCGGCAGCACGCGTGCCGCCCCACGCGCGAGTATGATGACGACGTGTTTTTATGTAGTTAGGCATAATTGTAACATTCACTGTGTTGTGCATGATCATAAGTGTTATATATTTCAACGTAGACAGTCCATACGATGGCGGGGCTTGTTATCGGTTTATATTAATGCCAGTCGACTGTTTAGCTTATTGTTGCCATTGCTATTAACGTAAGACGTATAAACACATAATATATACGTCGAGTTTAATCAGGATGTACTTAGTGAGATTTTCAGCTGGGTTTGGGAGATATGAAATTGTTTATTGGAAAGAGATCAATCGAGTGAAGAGTCGCCTGGAAATCTCACCTCGTATAGTTAATTAATTAATTAAATTATTAAACAATTTACTCATTGATGTCTTTCATGGATTTGTAGGTTTTAAATATTTTTGTGTCTGAATGATCTAATATTACAATAACTGTCAAGATGTTCTCTCCATAAGTGTAGTGTTGACGATAATTGTCCGTTTTGTGTACCTAATCAATATATATAACATATTTGTTCAATATTCCTCACGTACTGTTTGTGATGTGATGCATAGCGGTGGTAGAACATTCAGTTGTCCGTCATGTGCATTTCTGACAATTTTAAAGTAGTGTTGTAGTCGTTTCCTTGTATGCAGATTCTATGTGTTCAGATTTTACATATTTGTAGCGTCTTAATATTTGTAAATAACAGTCATTGGTCTACTCATAGGTGTAAAATCAATAATAAAATCAATTTCCGTATTAATGCCAGTGGGTTGGCTGAATAATTTTGAGTATTATGTATCATTTATTGAAATTACAACATTCTGAATTATAACTCAATAAATTAATTTCCTAATGAATTATATAACATGGAATGGGGCCGTTCATTTTAACATTTTAGGAATATTTTATGTGATTGCCAACCGTGTTCAAGCTCCGGACGAGCTTCATTTTTAACCGCTTCATGTAGACACATATTTATAGTACAAAGGGGGCATTCGCGGGGACCGCTGTCAGCACCCAGTTACCGTTGAAGCGGCACGTTATATAGGCGATTGGTTATGTTCTGTCTCCCAGAGACCTCACTCACTACTCTTCTCATGTCACTTAGTGGCGACGGTTGTTAAGGCACGTCAAAGACAAAAGCAAAGCGCCTTAAAAACTACTCAGAGGACTGTCAGTACCCTACAATGACAGCGGGGTCTCCCGCCCAGCCCCCTGTACCCGCGAGCCAGGGATACCCCTTAAAGCTCGCTTATTTAGTTCCATGTGACGTGGAAACAATTAATGCTAATAAAATGATTTGTTTTAGAATCGTTACTAGTTTATTAAAAACACCTTGTCTTCTACTCTTCATAAGTTGACACTTCGGAACTGAATTAAATTCATGAGTAAAATTAGTGTTAAAATTTCTATGGACATTGACGATGAATGTGAACGTGTATTAGTGCTCACATTGGAGCGTGTTGGTGTCGTCTTAACCTTTGCGGAGATACCTCAAACTTTTAGGCTGTATGTATATAACATTTTATTTATTTAGTTAAGGCGGCCGGTACGCTCGCTGTGACCGGCGAAATGTGGCCGAGTATTGGTTGGCAGTTGCTACAAGTAGCGGGATCTTACATATAGGGACTGAAATGGTCAATTTTCCTTTTCATTTGTTGAAACAATTAAGCAAACTTTTTGACGCTAAAACTACTTTTGATATTAAGGTACAAAATTTTCTGAACTAATGAAATTTTGTGGCGTTGTTAGCCTAAATGAATGTTGTGCTCGTACAAACTGTATAGTCGTATCTGACCGTGAGCCAATCAGTTCCTACCTCCTCCAGGCTGCCGAGCTTGCCCCAGGAGTGCAGGCCGCCTATATTATTGTGAAAATTGTCCCATACAGCCTTTGCCTAGCATCTCTTGTGGGGATGATGAATGAAGCAATAAGTGTACTGATGTTTGTAATCTTAAATGTTAAATGTTTCGATTATTATATGGAAAAGTATGTTTTACTATATGGAAGACGTGTAAATATTAAAATAGAATTATAAAATAAAATAATGATCACTGAATCCTGACGTTTTGTTTTTATCACATGCCTAGCAAGTGCACTAGCGATTCATTTAAAAATTGTTTCGATCGAATATGTTTCTAATTGTTTCTTATTATCTATCAAAACAGTATATAAACAAGCACTTTGTCTGTCTGTCCAACAGCTCATTTCCGAAACAAGCAAGTGTAAGAACCTTAAATTAGTCCTACTAATGTTATAAACGCATAAGTGTATCACTATGTACGTATGTCATTTTGTTACGCGGTGTCCTGCGTGACGCGGTGTGAGCGACGAACGCGACGCAACGCGACGCTGCGAACGCGACGAACGCGATCAACTCAACGGCATACCCTACTTGCGGCCTATATGACAGTCTGCGGCAAGACGCCAAAGAGAATACAATACTAACGTAGCGACGTAACGCGGACTTGTTTTGAGGGCGACCAGACGCGACACCACGAACTCGAAATTGTTGATTCAGAAGCGTTTTCTTTCTGTGCTTTTTACGATATTTTTTTAAAAGTATGTACTTTAAATATGAACTTTCGAGCAAAATTGTACTGTACTTCTCCATGGTTGGTCTCACGCAGGACACCGCGTCAAAGTTTATAGCCTGAATTAACATTATTGGGACGCGAAATATAAAACTTACCTATTAGAAATACCTAAATGATAAAGATAAATGATATTTATTTATTTTATAAATAGGTTACAAGATAACAATTTTACACGTCTTTTTTTTAAACTAGATGAAGCCGATGTTTCGTATCTGACTACCTTGAGAAGAAACACCGAAACAAACTCGAGCGTCTAAGTCTCTTATTAAATACATATCACGGTAAAACTGCTAGATCGATTTGGATGAAATTTGGTATAGAGATGGGACTAGGGCTGCCATCCGTCCGGGTTTCCCCGGATTTGCCCTAGTTTAGAGGGCGCCCGGGGCGCGTCCGTGTATGGGATTTTCAAAGAGCATCCGGAGAAAACCCGGACACTTGTTACCTGATATTCTATAAGTGTCCGGGGAAAAAATCAAACTCATTCAAAATGTCCGGGGTTTTTATAGTTTTAGTCCAGGGCTGGCGATTTGGGTGATGGCAGAAGATGGTTATAGGCTACTTTTTCTGGGTGCGTGAAGTGAAGCGGGCGCAAGGGCTAGGCTCGCTCGGCTCGCACAGTTGTTCCATGACGACGCTTCGGCGGGTGAATTTAAATGGTTTAGAACCACAAGCGCCACCTAATATGCACGAAGATACGGGTGGACTGAGCCATTAGAACAAACGCGCGGCTCGCGGGAGTACTGTGAACGCAACACTGGCGTTTACAATCATTTTGTGTTACATGCGCCTGCGCTAGCACCCGTGCCTGCCGCCATTATGAAAGACTACTTAGGACGCGGGAAATAGAAACTCTTAAAATTCTTTCTCGAAAACGTTGCTAGCTCTTAAACGATGACACACCAACTTTTTTAATAATTAATAGACTTCAAAAACAGGAGGTTTTGTATGTATGTCCGCGATTATCTTAAAAACTGATCCGATTTGGATGAGGTTTTCGCTATTTAAATGCATATTTTTCGTTCTTTCGTATAATGTGTGGCTATTAGGGACGTTCATCTGACTTCTCCGCCAACTTTGGCTGATTGCGAATTATAAAAACACTATTTCAAAGTACTAAATTGCACAAGCCGCTCATAGAACAAAAAAAACAAATTAATCTCCGTGCGTTTTATATATTTTTTTAAAACATCCAACAAACGACTTTTTAATAATCACATCCGACAACAGCACGGAGGGGGCCGCTTTTTTTTGCAGCAGCACTTCTTTTTCTTCCGGCGTCGGCGACAACTGCGGCGACGCTTGCGGCGGCGTCGGCAGCACATCTCGCGGGCCAGGTTGGCCACGTACCGGTCACCCTGCCGGTCCAGGAACCCCAGCACAGCACTCCTCTTCAGTGTCTCTTCGGCCTTCCACGTGAGGGTGTTTGTCCTCCACACGTCGCCGAACTTGTCTTGCAAGTAATTCGTGATCTCTACTGCTGTCGCGCCATCTTTGTCTGCCACTTTATAGAATGCATTCATTACCAGCTTGGCTGTATTCTGATCTTGCTCCTGTCGGATGTTGTCGCGCGACATTCTATCGATTTATTTTTTCTCTCTTTCATAGGAATTTAACATTGTTTCTGAGTTTTGGAAAAGTCTTCAAAAATGTAAAAATGAATCGGAAAAGCAAAAGTGTCAATACCAAAAAAGGATGAAAATCACCAAGCGTCTGTCATATTTTTTCTTAATTTTTTTACGGTTATGGAAGACCAGTATTTGTCTACTACACCCACAGATACAAATAAAGCTTTTGACTCAATGTCAAATGATTACTTAGGCTGAGGAAAGACGAGCGAGTCGGATGCTGATGATGCGTTGGATGTCACTCCATGGTTCTATCTTGATAATGAATAAAACTAATATAGTTCTTGTCGGCACTAGATAGAATAGGTCACTAGGTCTCTTATACCTTGCCAAAATACTAGCCAGCCATCGAGGTGATCCCGCTACCATCTTTTATACGTACATCTCATTTATTTCCATATTATTTTGTTGGTGGCGTGCTCCACAGCTTCGCAGCAGCGCAGTCACGCAAGGAGCACCATATCAAACGCCTATCACTTTAATTGAAATGGGACTTTCAAAGTTAAAACAACCGCGTACAACCAAGATGGACTTTTTAGTCTGTTTGATTTTAACTCTTATTGATTTATGTAACTACCAACAAAATTAATCACAACTCTTTTACTGCTGTGAGTCAGAATCAGATGGGGCAATTTTGTGCAGCCCTTTGTAACTATGAAAATCGCTATTATTAGTTATCAATTCCGTTAATTGTGATATAGTTTATTTTGCGTCAAACACCTCTTTCAGGTGCGACCTCCACTTGTATCCAAGGTATTAAGGATGCCATAGTCTTTGACTCTTTTTAAAATTAGAACAAGATACCAACCGCAACAACTATTTACAACATGGAATCAACAACACCGTTTTGACATTCTAATAAATCTCATTATATCTCTATTTAAATAATTCCTGAATTTCGATGATTATGTACGAAAAATTCAAAAGGCTTCAGTAGTTTGATTTAAAATGGAACAAGTTGGTACAATGGACACTGAACAGGTGGAGTTCAAGCCACCTGAATACCCCTCAGGAAAGTTAATTATCCAATATCTTCAGGAGATGAAGGCTGGAGCGACGATGGGCGAGATCGTGCAGTACCTGAGCACCGAATACGGGAAGGACACCGAGGAGTTGACTAATTCTGTCTTGTCCATATTAGAAAACGGTACTGCCCTGGGGTTTTTGGAGAGGAAGGGTTCTCATTATCTGAACTGGTCAGCTCGTGAAGCAGCGTGCAAGCGTCGTCGTCGCCGGCGCCGCAGTTGCTGCTGTAAGCGGCGCAAGCGCAGGATCCGGCGGCGAAGCTGTTGCCCCAAGAGGAGGCGACGCCGCCGTTGCTGACTATCCGAATTGTCTGATCCCGTGCCGAAGCAAATCAAGAGACGGAGGCGCAAACCTGATGCTGGACAGCCTCGGGGGAAGGGTCGTTGATTATTTTTTACTGATTGTCTAACTTTTGGCTTATAAAATGTTTGTTTACAGTGCGTTAAGTGTTGGTCTGATTATTTTATCCCTATCATTTGTCGTAATGTCATATAAGTTCTCATGAGCCAGTTACGTTATTGTTTAAATAATGTGGCCATAACAATAATAACATTAGCAGTTTTATTAAACACTAATAACATGCAACCACTAACAACCTGTGACTGAAAAGACTATTCATAATAGGTATAACCTACTCTAAAATAATGCTGAAGCCGACTTTTTAGGGTTCCGTAGTCCGACAAGGAACCCTTATAGTTTCGCTCTGTCCGTCTGTCTGTCTGTCTGTCTGTCTGTCTGTCTGTCTGTCCGCGGCATAGCTCCGTGGTTTTTGTTATTAGAAAGCTGAAATTTGGTATGAATATGTATATTGATCACGCCGAGAAAGTGGTAAAATAAAATTTTGAAAAATATTTTTTTTTAGGGTAGCTCCCAAACATGTAAAGTAGGGATGAATATTTTTTTTCTCGCGTACCCCTTTGTATGGGGTATCGTTAGATAGGTCTTTCAAAAATATTATGGGTGTGTGAAGACCATTTTTCGGTTAAGCGAGCCATTTGCGAAATATCTAGATTTTAAGTGAATTTTTTTGTTCGATACGAGTTACCCCCCCCTCTAACTTTTGAATGGCTGTACCTAAAAATGTGAAAAAAATCTAAGACGTAGCACATGTAATGAACTTACAAGGAAAACTATCACGGCTAACTAGGCTTAACCGGTTACAGAGTTATAGTCGACTAACTGAGATCTACTACGGAACCCTACTGCGCGTGGCCCGACACGCACTTGGCCGGTTTTTCTTCACGGAAAAGCGCAACAGACAGGCAGAGTTACTTTCTGATTTATATTATATTTATTTAAATTTCCCGAAGGAACTACTTCGGGCACCCGAATAAAACGTATGCTAAGTGTTAATCCAGGTTATAAACTAACTGTGTACCAAATTTCATCTAAATCCATTCAGTAGTTTTTGCGTGAATATCGACCTTAGTTATAGTAGGTACCTTAGAGACCTTAGTCAATATAAGTTAGGATTGAAGGGCTCATCGTTAAGTAACGGCCGTGCGGTTTGATGGATCTACAAAGTTAAGCTATGCTAGTAGAGGTCCGTAGCTGGGTGACCGTTTCCTAATCGTAGCGGGACTCCTCCGCGCCTCCGAGAGCTTGTAAAGCTGTCAGTTCTGAGCCTGATTATTTGTCGTGTCGGATTGCCGAAAACTAACAAAGCTTAGCAACTAAAATGTATTACGGAACTGGCCACTGTGCGTGGTTCGACACGCACTTGACTGGTATTGTTATCAAAGTATATATATAGTGCTAGGCCCAATTCTGTACAAAACATGCACTAAGAGTACAAAAACCTCTGCTCTGTTTAGGTGTGTTGCTGGAAAAATGGTTTGTTATCTCTCTGCCCATTTTGTAAGATACTTCAACGGTTCCACCTACTAATATAAATTAAAAAATGCGTAAGTTTGTGATGTAAGTATATCATTATTTTAATGAAATTTGGTACACACGTAGTTTATAACTTGAATTAACATATAGGATACTTTTTATCCAGTTGCGCGAAATAGTTCCCTCAGGAAACATAAATGAAGATCTTTGGTTTTAAAAAGTCCGTGAAATACTTGGGGTACCTAAGTGGATCATATCTAATTTTAGAAATGAAACACCATTGTGGATAGAGATAGGTAGCTTAAATTTATTGGGATGAAGTAAATAAAATATAATAGATTATATAGAATATAATATCATATATAAAATTTACATAATTTATTAATAGGTATAAATAGTTGATTAAGGTTTATTTCCGTGCATTGCGGCTGACCGCAGCCGCGCGCGATTGTACGCGTGCGTCTGACCCGCGCGGCAGCGATGCACGAAAATGCACCTTTAAAATACTTTATCTGTCAAATGCTTGATTTGTTCATGTATTTAAAAGTACAAGTAGAAATTAGTTTTTAGTAAATAGTAATTTTTGAAAATTTATATTTTTATTTATTTTAAATTAAGAAATCATTTTCTGTTTTTTTTTAATTTGATATTTCTTACTTCACACATTTGACCGGTAAAGATTTTTTACAAGGGGCTGCAGTATACATAGTATGATGAATTGATTAAATATAGTTAAATGCATAAGTATGTAGTTGAATATGGTATACAAATAATATAGTACCTAATATAAAATATATAAATAATATAAAATATATAAATAACATAGATATAACTGTTAGTTGAATAGGATAATATTGTTCATTCTATTGTGTGCTTAGGTATTTTGGTTAATTACGGATGAAATGCCGCGGTAAATTGAGGGATTCTTGAATGAAATGAGTGATTTTGCAGTATTCTATTGCGAAAAGATCGTGAAAGGAATCGACCACACGTGGTCGGAAAGGTAATAAATACGGTTAAGTATGTGCTACGGCTACTTAAACACTTAGTTGGGGTGAATATGCTTCTCTACTGTTCTCTACCGTAAATATATTATTATTTCTAAAAGGTAAAACATTTATGTGTGGTTAATCATAGTCTTAAATCTATGAATAAATTTGGTTTTACAGTTATGGTTATACTTTTCTTAATATGATTGATTAAATATTTTGATATCTCTATGATTATGCACTTTTGTCAGGAAAGGTACTATCGTGGACACTCCCGCCTGACCACACTAACTTCATTTTTGCTTGCACTCGAAAATAGAAATACTCAAGAATAGAAACGGTTGAGCCCGCCTCGTTGACCTTACATAGATGAACGAAAGACAAGACCGGCCGGTGGCCGGCCAAGCACACTGGAAAAAAATTGAAACTGATGGTGTGGGTGTGAGAAAATTATGGGGGCGGTAAGTTAAGTGATCAGGCGGCAAAGCTCACTATAGTACATAGATTCTACAGAGGAGTACTTTTGTTACAATTATTTTTAAACAAGGTATGGTCACTGACGGGTAGATACTGGTTAAACATCAACCAATTAGGGTTTTTTTAATATGAACCTCCGTCTATAATGTTTAAAACTTTGCCAAGATCTTAGAAATATTATTTCCGAGTCATAACAGGATTGACAAGATTTTATTAATGACTATAGACGGTGATTAATATTTAAAAAAATACCTAACTGGAAGATGATGATTACTGTTCTGAAATTTGGTTATAAAACAGATAGATTTTATCGAAGTATACCGACGTAGGTATATTAACTCAATATAAGTACAATTGTTTCTTATCCAGGAGTGTCAACAAAATGTACATCTTAAAATGTTCATGAATGTTTACTTCTACGATTGTTTTAATAATACTATCGTCCCAATCCTCAGTAACTGTCAAGTAATTTTGTCGTATTTTCAGAATTTTATATTCATATTCTGTAGATATTCAAAATCGTATTCAGTAAATAATAGTATCAAAATGTTTAGTAATGCTGTTAGTATGTTGTCCAGAATTGTTGTTGTAATATTCAGATAATTAGAAATTAAGAAAGATCTTATTTTCTGGTGTTCTAAATCTATTTATGCATAAATGCTTAATATTTTTGTTGGGTGTTAATCGTGAAATATAATTGGTTGGTGTGTGACTGTAAAGATTAAAAGTCAACTTAATTAACACGACAAAACATATGTGACGATATGTGTTATGTTTACCTAAACTTATAACTATTTTTTTTTATGTTTTAAGTATCTTTTTGATTATAATTTTCTACATGAGTATAATGTATTATGGATTAAAATATTTTTGTGGATTTTTTATTTTTTTTGTGATAAATAGACATCAAACCATAGATTAATGAAAGTCTCCGCGCTGCTCCGACTAGATACCTCCATTGTATTTGTAAATTGTGACAAAAAATACTATGTCGAAGTCGGCATACTCGAGCCGGCCCGAAACCAATCTCGTTGCAAGGGAGGCCGAATGATTTAAATAATTTTAATCATAATCCGAAGTAAAATGCCATTTTTTTTGTGAAACTGCAAAAATAGTATGTACTAGAAATTAAGCAAAGCACTGGGTTCACTAACACACACTAAAATAATAAATTGCCGTGTTCACGGAGCTATTGTTTTTAGGAAACGCGGTATCTAGCCGGAGCGGCGCGAAGACCTTTATTAATCCATGCATCAAACCTAATCTAATTTAAAAGAATATTTAAATCAGCTGTTACATAATGTTGTAGTATACATAGGTAATCAAATTTAAGCTCCCAGGAGTTTCTTGACGGTGTACCCGGGGACCGCGTACACCAGCAGCAAGATCATCAGCGCCAGTAGGATGACGATGGACAGCTTCAGGATTGTCCACTTGTAGTTATGCCAGACGATGTAGCGGATTGATTTCAGCGGGTTTAGGAACCACATGAACGACGCGTCGGGGCGGCTGAGAACACGAGAACGGTCTTTAATGATGGTTTACCTCTGACTAGCATTGTATTGTTGAATGCTGACCAAATACGAAGCAGCTCGTTGCTAAGTAACAGCCGCACGGTTTAATCGACCAATAGGTTAAGCTGCGATTGGCACAGTCGGTCTGTGGATGGGTGATCATCTATATAAACCGAGACTCCTCCGGGCCTCGAAAAACACGTTAAGATTGAAGATCTTTGACAGTCGTTATGGGTAGTCAGGGGCTAGAAAGTCTAACAACTCGTTTACCCCAGGGGTATTGTGTTACCCAGTTACCGGTTGTGGAGGTCAGATAGGTAGTCTATCCATGATGAGCATTGGTATTCAGGTTATACTGGAAGCCGACCCCAACATAGTTAGGAAAAGGCTAGGCAGATGATACACACCGGGTCTAACGTGCCATCGACACTACAGGTGAACAGAGAAGAAATATTTTCCAAATTCTCACTTGGGTTTATCCAAGGGGTCCGGTTCGCTCCGGCCGAGCCCAGCCGGCACCTTGTCAGCTTCCTCTCGAGTCAGCAGGTGGATCTCAGCTTCCACTTTCCCAGTGAGCTCCATCTCTTCAGTATCACGCTTTATATAAAATGGCCACCAGCCCTTAACGCGCTTTTGTTTGAAGATGTTGATCATAGGCACAGAGCCATCATATTGCAGCATGTCTAGAGTGCAGAGCTTTGAAGACTTAGCCCCGCGCGGGAATCTGCTCAAGTCCAGTGTAATGGCTCCTAAAATAATATTGCACATTTGTAGTTTCCGTACGTATATCCCTATTCAGAAATTATGAATTACCTACATAAAAAAAATATGAAATAGATATTAGCAAAATAGCTGGGTGTAACTCTAGTCAGCTGGATGGTAGTGTGGAGGGGGGGAGCCCATCGGGATGCATCTTAGGTTGGGATCATGGAGGTGGGGGTTGGAAATCCCAAGCTTTCTCTGTTGTTTGCGTTGAATCCTAAACACTAGAAGTCATGAGTTTATTTATTAGCATTTAGGTTAGTATATTCCTTACCCAAGAAATCATCCGCAGAAAAGTGATCAGCGTCCCACACTTGTAGTTCCAGCCGCGCAGGTATCTTGCATTCGGTCTCATCCCATGAGAACAGCGACTCCTTACGGGATATCACGATACGTTCCTCGGCTTCCAGATAGTCGAATGGATATATGAAACGCCAGTTAAAGTTGCCTTCTCCAGTCAGAGAGCGGTAATGTATGTCTGTACATTGACAGTCGTCTGGACCCTTCACCCATCTGTAAATGAATATAGTTTTTTCGTTAATTCTTTGAAACAATATTTCATTTTGTCTTTACGTGGAACTCGTCTTCCTTAAAACCTCGAAGAGGCTGAAGGTTTGATTAGAAAATATATTTAGATTAAGATTCATAATTAAGCATTAGTTTATAAACATTTGGGACTCAAACTTTTCATATCCAGGAAGTGTTCAGATGTTGCAACATCAGTGAAGTGCATTAGTACTTTACATTTAGATACTTAATACTTATGTAGGACAAGAAAATAACTAAAAGTATTTACCCCTTCACATAGATGTCAGACATTTTCTCTCCTGTAAAGAACGCATCGTCCTCCAACACCACATCATCAGTGTTCCAGATGATGACTCTCATTTCATACGACTTGGGCTTGCGCGCTGAAATGTCCATCGGTGGCCCTGGGAGAGGCATATCCATGGGGAACATGTCCACCCACATTTCTAATCGTCCCTGTTCAATACCTGTTTGTACAAAGGAAAGTTAGTCATGTTCCTAAAAGGTAATCATTAATCTCATGCAGGCAGTCCATTATGCCGTATATGACGATAATCGGTTACGCAATACCGATGTAGTAAATAGTATATTATGATGTGTATATTATAGTATATTATATTATATTATATTATATATTATATTATATTATATTATGTGTATATTATAGTATATTATATTATGATGTATGTGATGAGAAACTTTGTAACCTTCAAACTTATGTATACCTACATTCTTTGCAAATAAAGTTTATTCTATTCTATTCTATTCTATTCTTAACTAACTACTTTGTTATTTCTTACCAGGTTTGCTGGGGTTGTATAACGGTCTGGTTTCGACGTGTTCAGTGACAAGACGTGTCCCCACCCGCGGTACCTCCTGCCAGCGACGGAGCACCACTAGCGCCATTTGTTCCTCAACGGTGTCCGGGTTTGAGAACAGCTCGGTGTCATCCATCGGCATATTGAATACAGTACGACCGACCTTGACACGACCGTACTCGTAGATAGGAGGGTCCAATTTTCCATCTTTGCAAAGCTTTGCTAAAATTTGCGTCGGCTTCATGGCGTCACGCCAGCGATTGTAGCCTTGTCTAAAGATGTTAGTGTGTTAGTATCTATCAATATGTTAGTAAAATCAAAGAAAACAAGTCTACCTACTCTTCATATTTCATGGGCAGTCCGCAGGTTGCCCTATGTCGACTATAGAAACGATTCTCAAGATCAATTTTAGTTTCTCCTATCAGATCATCAGCTCCAAGTAAGTCCCAATCCAGGACTTGTATAGTTAGCATTGAGTCTTGCGGAAATGTTGCTTCTATTTCGAAGCACTTCCCAAATACTGGGTTAAGTTGCTTTGAAACATAGTTTTCTTTATCGCTGATTCTCTTTGATCCTAAATGTAGCACAATATAAGGATCAGCTTTGCCATTTAGGTCCATCGGATGCAGATCGGTGGCCTTTACAATATATACGCGTACTAGCACATGGATGGGTTCGTTATTCGGAACACCTTGGAAAAACCCAAAGTTTGGGTCAAATCCCATTACGGTGTGGTCATCAATTCCTCGTGGCAGAGGCCATTTGTAAACTTTGACAGCTCCCTAAACAAAGAAATAATTTAAACGAGGTTATAAAAACAAAATATCGACACATTTACTACATAACTGTACCAGGGAACAGTGCCGAGTAATCATAGGCATATTATTATGTAATGTGAAAGATTGCACAAAAAGGAATCAATGATCATTGTCAAGAAAAAAAGAACAGATTCAGATTATTATAGAATGTTTTTTTAAAGAAACTGTTACCTTGAAGTATCCTACAACTCTGTTCTCATCTTCCGAGTCGTCACCAGTCTTCTTGCCCCTGTACAGTTCGAAGGAGTGGAGCCATTCTTTGAATTCATCGTATTCAGGCACGGCTTCAAGCTCATGCGGGTATATCTAGAACAATATTTGTTATGTTAATATCATATTAAAAACGACAAATCAGTTGGATGCCGAACAAAGAAAACATACTTTGGCCAGTGCTGCACGCGGTATTTCATTTTTCTTCATCAAAGTTGGACTGGCTTTTGATTTCGGTGACGTCGGTGGTCTCTTTTTAATCCGCTCTCTATCTCTTTCGCGTTCTCTATCACGGTCCGGCCTAGGCGCGTGTACTTCCTCTCTGGGTGATCGAATTTCACTGACATATGATACTTGTGCTGGCTGCAGGTAACCTTGGCGCTCCCTCTTAGCCTCCTTTTCTTCTTCAATCATGAACTCTATTGAAGCAAAGTATTTAGTCCACCAATCCTTACTGCTCTCATCGTCATCTAACACTGACTCAGTACTTGCTTTACGCTTCTTCATTGCTTCACGTTTGTCAAACTTCTTTCGAGTGTATATATGTGATTTAATACTGGAACCATAACTTATAGGTCCCCTTCGTTCTCTTAACAGTAATGGGCAGCTCTCCTTGTCATTTTCGATGGCAAAATCATCTTGGACGATGCAATTAGCTCGTAAATCGACGTTTTGCAATGGAATTAATGATTTTTTCCTCTCCTCAATGTCCCTCTCACGCTTGCTCATCGGTGTATAGATGTACTTGTGAATAGAGTTTATCGTATGGGTTCCCACTAGTGTAATTCTTCCAAAACTGCGACAATCTACCACGCGTATGGTCAGAGGTGGTCTGTACAAATCCTGGTCTGGCAACTCCACATCAACGAATTTGATCGGGTTTGTAAAGTTAGGATTCCGTTTCGCATTCTGTATTACAGACGAGTACAGTATATTACCAGCACATTCAATATCAACTCGAGGTTTATCCACTGTCAGGAGATGAACCCGTTTCAAATCTCGTAATCCCCAAAACAACACTTCGATGCGATACTTTGATAGTGTTGGACGAATGCCCCTTGGCACGGGGAGTATTGGGCCTTTGTTAATATCAATAGGTGGCTTCCCATTGGCCTCCCTTGGTGATGGTAGATTAGGAAGTATTGATGCATCTTGTTTGGGGGGTATCTCCAGTAGTTCAAAGGTAGCCAGAAGTTCTCCAGCTCGATCATCACCACGCGTGATTTCATACCATTCTAATGAGGGTAAATTTTGTGAACCACCTTGAACATCTTCGTAAGTTTTGATGCGTGGTTTTGCCAACGTCCGACCGATAAACTCAGATTTACCAACTTTGTCTTGATCAAAAATCTCTATAACGACTGTGGGTGGATCGGCCCTGATGCGTTCAATGGTGCTGTATAGCAGCACATCATCGAAAACGAGCAATTCATCCCAAGTTGGGCTTAATGTTTCATCAATAACTTGTGTGGTAGCTGTGCTCTCGCCGATAATAATTCGCGCAAATGGATCAGATAACCCGGACGAATCAGATCCAATCAACGATCGAGCTTGATAAACGTATGCACGCATTTGGAAATTCTGAAAAATGAAAACATATTTATATGTGAGTCTTATAATTTAATATTATTTATATATAGATTTTTAGAAGTTGTTTCCTTATTCATACATGTTTTTCAGCGTAAAAGATTGTAGCTGGGGCATTAGAGCGTAGTTTGTCAGCGTTCCTTAACTCCGAGCTGAGCTCATAGCCCTGGGGCAGTCCATCGATGTAATGCTTCTTGTCTTGCAAGATTCCCAACCACAGGTATACACTGATTTTAGCAGGCATGGACCAGCCGCTTGGTAAAGTTGACTTTTTGCCAGGCCACTGAAGGTGTAAAAAATATGATTAAATATACAAGTTTCATGAATATTACATATAACAGAAAGAAAACATCGGATACGTTTGTCTTCTATACCTTAAGAAACAGCGTCTGCATCTTGCCACAAAGCTTCCCGGATTCATTAGTGAAGTCAGAGTAAATGATATCTCTTGCTGGGATTCGATGGTAAGCCAAACGTTTGCCGTTACTTATCAACCATATGAACACGTCTGGCAACGCGTGCTGGGACTGAAATTGAGGGAAGTAGAAATTTATTGAAGACAACCTATCTCTAAGTAGCAATAGATGTATCGAGGTGTATACTTACATCTTCACAGAGATGTTTCAATTTGTTCAAGTATGAGTAAGCAGTGCGCAAACGCTCTTTGATCGAGTGTTTCGTAATCAAAGCCCTCAGACTTCTGGTCAACGCTGCAATTTGTTCCTGTTGGAATGTAAATCACATTATTATTAATCTTTTAACACTCACACCGAAATTATCAAAAAGTCTTCACTTTGAAATAAATTAGATTTGGATTTCTTAAGATTATTTTCAGGATTAACTCGTAGTTTTTACTCAGGCTTGCTATTTATGCATGAAGTTTAGAAAAAGGATGATCGATCCCGATAATACCATATAATTTGACAGCGGTAACAGAGTGAATGCTTACGATTTCATAGACGCAGAGTTTTTGCCTTTCCTTATCCAGCTTCGTGTTGCCGAATGGCGGTGCATTGGTCATGTGGCGAACGTAAGCGCTGCAGGCGCTGCTGACAGCTTCCAGCGTTGTCTTGAGCATCAACACGCTTGAAATGTCAGGACTTATGTCTGCTTCAATCGCAGCTTGGGCGTCGCCCAGCCCTTCCTCCTGAAAAGGCAAAAGGTTTTCCCCATAACTACTGTTTGTTGATCATGTAGCTTTGTTCACCAGATAGGGTGATTTCGAGTTTAACTATCAGGGGTAATTAGAAGCACCTGAAGACGAGTTGGAGACTTAAACAAAATGACTGCGGTCCTTGCGTATGCATACATGTCTGATTGTATTATATACAAACACCTATGTAGATCGTTTCGGGATAAAAAGCGTGACCTTATATTATGCTTTCAAGCCCATTGCAAACGAACTTACATATTTCTCAATGATTTTTGCGATGAGGTTGGAGTTGTACATGCGCCGGCGGTGGTCGGGCCATATGCTGCGCACGTGCATGCACTGCTTGTGGTCCCAGTACGGGAGGTAGTAGTATGTCTTGTCAGTGGACGATGCCTTGGTAGGATGAGTGGTGCTCTGCCAATATCCTGTGTCGGCACTTATTTCGTCTGTTGAAAATTAATTTCATTGTGTAAATAAGAAAATTAAAAAATGTCATTACATTTTTTTATTGCAGCTATTATATACAGCATATTTTATGTAATATGAATATGTATATTCGTAGCAGACTTTTAGGACTCTGACTGATTTGTCACTAAGTATTAGGATCGAGAGTCTTTGAAAGTATTCTATTCTTCCATACCTAATTCAGCATCTAAGTCCTGTGGTCGTTTGACTGACTCGTGGTGTCCATCCAACGAGTTTCCAGAATTGCCAATACTGAGTTCAAATTGCAAAGGTTTGTCAGTGAGACGTTTGTCAATCATGTTGGCTTCAAAGATGCTGGCGAATAGAAAAAACTCCTCGTTTTTTTCAAAACTTTGTTCGTTTATCGGTGGAATGGCATCCACTTCTATGTCCGACGCTGGGCACTCCAGACTATCGATTATTTCGGTTCGAATAGAGATCAGAATCCTGTAAACATAAATTGAACTAGTCAAATTCCAAGGAGCGTTGAGTATAAAGCAACTTTGTGAATTTTATTGATAAATGAATACAATAATCATACAAAGCATCACATAGCTGGCATTTTTTATAAAAATGCATTGTTTTGTGAAATATAAATTGTCCATATGAACATAGAACAAATATGAAGACATTTTTACAACAACATTATTGAAATCATTAGCTTAAAATATTAGTCTAAATTCCAAAAAGGCTGGCTCTGTTACCTTCCCCTATAGGAAACCCCTTCACCCATCCCCATGTTGAGACCAGCGTGCTGGTCCAGCAGGCTGTAGTCGCGGGTGGAGCCGTACATATAGATGTAGGCGGGCCCGAAGGTCGGCAGGAACCCTGGAAGAATCAGTGTTATTTTGTAATATTACATGTGGAAATATTTTTAAATTACGTATAGGTACTACAAACAGTCTAGCCTGAACATTAAGGCGAAAAACACGTAATATGTATGTTATAAAAGCTATTCAAAATATGCTGTTGAATTATGAAACTAATTAGTCACTTAGAATAACTGCGGATTAAGGAAGAAAAATAATGCACGCCTAAAAGGTTAGTAGGTCAGGAACTTAACAATCTCGTAATTAATTAGTCGTTGCATAATACATACGTACGGCTTGTTTCTTGTGGGATTCTGTAGAGATAGCAATTATAGCGATTAATTATTAGAGTTTCGAACGAAAAGGGAAATAAAAATAAAAAGTTGAAAATAGCCACGCCAAATATTAACAATTTTATGTAATACACTAAGGATTAAATTAGAAATTTAAATTCCCGTGAGGTTTTGAATAATGGAAAGTAAGTAAAGAATATCTATAAGAGCCTGTCCAGATGACGCATTTAAAAACGCGCATGAGATACTAGAGGTTGATACATTCTGTCCACATGCAGTCGCGCGATTTAACGCTCGGGCGTCATCTGGGCGCAACATGAATTTCGATATCTTGACTCAACTAGCGGGTTTAACGCGTCACCTGGACAAGCTCTAACACCTTTTAACAACCATACCTCTTTCTCCATCATTGGAAATCGATTTGAGATCAATGAAGTGTGTCCCGATGACGTTGGGGTGTACCGGGTCGTTGTCGCGCAGCTGTATCTTAATGCGCTGGCAGAGCGGCGGGAACATCTCCGTGAACACTATCTGCTCGTTCCACACCGGAGTGTACGAGTTCTTGCGCACCGATGTCGATCCCTACAACAATTATAATTAAAAATAATACTAAAAATTATGCACCTTAAACAATGAGGTCTAGCATCCCCCTTTTTTTTTGTTACCTATCGAAGAACACTTGGACTAATGAGACGAATCTAACGATCCTTAATTAAAGAAATCCATCGAGTGGTTTGGAAGATATGAGGCAATATAGAATACTAGCTTCTGGCCGCGACTTCGTCCGCGTGGAATAGTGGTGCTCCGCTCCTATTGGTTTTAACGTGATGATATATTATAGCCTATAGCCTTCCTCAGTAAATGGGCTATCTAACACTGAAAGAATTTTTAAATCGTACCAGTAGTTCCTGAGATTAGCGCGTTCAAACAAACAAACTCGTCAGCTTTATTATATTAGTATAGATTACAAACAGGCAGGCGCGAAAAACATAACCCTTTCCACATTGTTCTTGTGCCCTGAGCTCGATCTTCGAGTTCATTCCCCTTCCAGACTTACGAATATCATCGCCCCACCTAGCTACAGTTACACCTAGCTTGTTAGTTGCCGTACTAAATTATCTCCATAAATAAATACATTAATTAAATCTTATGATCGTGCCTTCAGACTGGATTTTGAATAATGTTTAAAATGAAAAAAATTAGTCTGGATTAAACGCTTTTTACTTCATCCCCTATAATTTACCCGAAGGTATAACAACGTGAGAATATAACAATCTAAGAGAATACAGGAATAACGTGATTTTTTCACGGGAACATTTTCTTATAATAACCGTATATTTTAATGATATAACGGAAAGCGGTAGGTACGGTAATAAAGAGGAACTTTCATGAAAGATGTGTTATGAATGGCTGCATTTATTCTGAGACTTACAGTCATTCCGGCGAAGCAAATTTGGACGTAAGGATCAACAAGATCCTGGCTCTCTCCTGTGAATGCTCTCTTCATGTTAGCTAGGAGGGAGTAGTTCATCTTGGGTAGACCGTCAGCTCTGTGGATCCTCACGATGAACCTGGCACGCTGGCGCTCAATGGGGACTCCGTCGGGTAGAAGCAGGTTTCTGTTATTGCATTATAAAAGTTATGATTGCTCAGATAAAGAAACGATTTTTTTACATTTCTTGGTTTATGAATGAAAAATATAAGATAAGTTTGTATAAATACATATAATACGATTGTATTTTCACGTAAGTGTACGTAAAAATCAAAGAAGAATTTGATGACCTCTGTTTTTAATAATCTATCTATAGATTTGCTTAGGTATTAGAAGTAGGTTTTTGCATGTATACCTACAACGAATGCTGCTTTATTAATTTATACGCGCTCCTAAATCTACTCTACTTTCTTCATAAATTAATTGTGAAATAATAATAAAAGTTCTATCTTATTCATTTCCTCATAAATTTTTAATCAAGGAAAATCTACAAAAATACGGTCCACTGACTGTGTCCAAAGGCCAGGGAATTTCGTAAAGACGAAAGAACTTAACGAAAACATTTTGCAATTTTCAGATGTTGAAGAGCGATGTAAAAAATTGGGTCACTACCTAGTCTAACAAATATCTGGACTGCACTACCACATAACTCGTATATATTAGGCTAGGTATCATTTAAGAAATAAATATCATAAAAAATGGATTTTTAGTGTTAGTCAGACTCGCGTATCGATGATCCAACTGTCTTGATTTCCCTGACCGCATTATTAAGTTTGTTTGTGAAGGAATTTTGGTGATTACTCTCATCGTGTTTACCTATCAACCATAATTTCATATCTGCTATTCATAATCTTTGCTGTTTTGCTTTACTGTGGCCTGAAGGTGAAAGTTACGCGATGGCTTTTAACGTGAAATATTAAGTTACCGAAAAGGCCGAAGCGATGGCTATACTATTATGTACCTACATGTACACAAGAGCATATGTTATAGTAGTCTTTTGGAAGGTAAATAGACAACCTGTTGAAAACATTTAGAAAGGCTATTAAATATTTTATGTCTTACTCTAAAATATATGTTGAAATTATAGTTTGACGAACGTTTAATCAAATAAAATGCCAACATTCAAGCTTTTATAAGTACAGTAGAAGGACCAACGGGCTAGTCCCCAGGTGAATTTCTTAGAATACATAATAATTATTTTGTGCCGCTTTAGAATTCGTAGCGATGTTACTTTGTTATAGAGTAAAGACAAGTTAAGGGTATTAACAAGAAAATACATTTGTTTAAGTAAAAGAATACCATAAGAGTTTATTTCATGTATTATAGTATACAAGGGGAGCTCGTATCAGGTGAAACATAATTGTTATCTATCATACTTGTGACATGAAACGTTTTGACGTAAGTAAGTACGTACCCACACTCAAATTTATGAACTTTTCGAGCACACAAACACGTCCCGGAAAATATCTGTTAACTTTTGATGGCACGTCGAATTTCGACATGGGGAAGTTTTAAAGATATTATTACAGTAAAAACACGTTTACGCGTTATACATATTTCTTTCCGTAAAACAAAAATGTTATTTTTGTGGTGATCGTGTAGATACTAACCACACCTTTTATGCCATTTGAGCGTTATTATGTCCTATATGACGAGTTTAGCTTTACGGCGTCAGATTGTATACACTTTATTTTTGTTTTCTTATGAAAGTCGAGAAAGATCTCTTAGGTATACATCTAACTCTCTATTTTGTGAACTAAGTCTCAATGTGTTTTTGACGTGATTAATAATTTAATTACTCTGATTAACTAAACAGATTTCGATTTTGAAATACTTACGCTTCAATATCATCTTCATCCTTCTCGCTCTTCGGCGGGACCTTGATGGTGTCTCCCTTGCCAATGACGCTGATGTCACACTTGAGGTACCCCTTGGCGCCAGCAGCCACATCGTCAGGGTCGGTCAGCAGTGCCCATTTGTGGAAGAACTGCCGATCTGTTGGCAAAATCTGAAGTTAGCACAACGTACAAAATATCTATAGTCGAATGTTCTAGAACCTACTGCGAGCCTGGCGCGAGCATACCTAGTACCTATCTATGTATATTGTAGCAACCGTTCACATGAATGCTTTTAAATAAAAAGTACAGCCATGATTGCATAAAACAAAAGCATCTTCAAATACAGCAAGTCAAGTTCAAGTTCATAAAAAATGTGAGAAACGCGTTTATTCTAAAAATCGCTTATTGTTATCTACTTGTTGATAGGTTCTCTGAACATTATATCTATCACAAAACACACTAATTTTCTCAATACATTTACCAGAAGCTACATACGTCTATGTATATAGTTTTAAACCTATAATTATAGATGATCTGATAGAGAATGCTCAAAGCTAGCATTAAATATTCTGGTGTACGAGCAAGGTACCATTATCAACAGCTTCTGCTAGACTTTGTAATAATTAAGAAGGTTTAGAGCGGTGTCACTCTTGGCGTACTGACGTGTACTACGTTTTAGCGTAGCAAAGCAGTTCATCAGTTCCTAAGACATTGTTTGTTCGTCACAATTTAATAACGGATAGAAGACGATTATTTTGTCAAGTTAGAATATCAAGAATACAATGGAACGATGTGCTTTTAATTGTGGTAATTACGTTAAATTTTGTCTCAAGGTAAGTACTTAGTGGCACAGAAATAATAGTAGGTAATATTACCTTCCAAAATGAAAAACATAAGTATCTACTGATGGGTTTAATTTTTCAAAGATAACCAAAAAAATAAACAGTAAGAAAAACAACTTTATGTGATGGGAAATTACGTAGGTACCCGGATAAGAATTAGCGTATAACCGTCCTTAATGTCCCATATATCTCCTAAATTTCACCTTAATCAGTTCAGCAGTTTTATCATATACCTAAGCGAGATAAACGAACACGGTCACGGTCGCATTTATAATATTAATTAGGATTTTCTTCGTGGTTTTTATTTTATTAGGTGGATTTTAAGCACGTTTTCACTCAATAAGATATTTCTCAGCGAATCTTTTTTCGAATTTATTGTCGACACCATTTTCTTACGTCGGTATACGGAGCTTTTCAAACAGAAATACTCGTATTGTTGAGTCCTAATCGCCGATAAGATCGACTATGAGAGCTAAGCCTTACACCTATTTTGTTCGGAATAAATCGTAAAAATGGAAGCATAATTCCATGACTTGTCTTATGCTAAGGTATTTCGTTAATATTTATGGGGAGTATAAAGTTCGTAATGCAATATTTAATTCATGAATTTGTTTCGCAATTTCAGTTGGTACATTAATAATGTACGAGTTGGGCGCGGAGCTGTGTTTACGATGATATACTCCTAACTACTTACTGCGCACTTGCGTTTAAAGACAGTAAGATTAGAATTTACACACTAGGGTACAATGAGCATTGGATTATGGACTCTGCCCTCATTTTTAAGGTTCCGGAACCCTTATAGTTTCGTCGTGTCCGTCTGTCTGTCTGTCCACTGCATAGCTAAGAGGTTCTTGGTACTAGAAATCTGAAATTTGGTGTGGATATGCATATTGATCATGCCCATAAAGTGCTGATTTTTATGTGTCCACGTAAAGTATTCTTTTCTCATGTATGCTATTGTGTGAGGTATCGTTGGATAGGTCTTTCAAAAATATTGTAGGTGTATGAAGACCATTTTCCGATTTAGGGAGCCGTTTGCGAAATATCAAGCTTTTAAAGTGCTTATTTCAGTCCATTCGAGCGTCTGGGCTTTTAACTTCTGAATAGCTGTTCCTCGATAAATGAAATATATCACAGAGGTAGCGTATAATGATGAACTTAAAAGGAAAACTTTCACGGTTAAATAGGCTTAACTGGTTACAGAGTTATAGTCGATCAACTTAAACATCTTTCGCGTGGCCCGACGTGGTCGCCGGTTTTTAACTTTGGCCAACAGTGATGATTTTGTGTCAAACGAGGACCGCCTGGCATGTATGTATGTTTTAGTATAAATGTAGAATCCAATCAACAATGGCGTGTGTTATTCGGAGGGTCGTATTAACGTGTCAGTAGCTACATATTTTAGCACTAACAAACATAAACCACAATGAAAATATATCGAGTCTCCTAGATGTGTAATGGCCGCGAAAAAACTGCCAATTTAATAACAACTTTCGCGCCATAAAATGAGTACCCAAACACGAAAGCGTAAAAAACTTTGTGATTATCAATTTATATGTTAAAAGCAAGAGTTTGCTTTATAACGAGCTATTTATATTTTACGTTTTACCCACGGTATGAGAAAACTACTTGACGCATCTGGATATAAGTATGCTGTAATCTGCCCAGGATTCAAGCTATCAGTGTGCAAAATTTTATACGAATCGATTCAGCCGTTTTACCGTGGAAGTTTAGCAGGCATAAGATAGACAGAGTTACTTTTTTTATAATATTTGGTTGCGCCAACATTCACAACACGATTGACATCCGCATCTCCCTATTTCCATCTCCTTCCCGCACATACCTCGCGAGTGAATGAGAAGATTCGCCCCGCCATTTTTTTTGACGCACACGCACTTCCGGAACGCACCGCAACAAGTGCGCAATGGCGACGGCTCGCTCCGCGTAAAAATTAGATAACTTTGGATCTACCGCATTTTCTTATGAAATAACGTTTGAATTACGTTAATTTGTGCTTGTGCTTGAGTTTGAAGTGTGAGGACAGTAACCCCGAACCTTGGAGAGTGAACCGGTGCACCGGCGGCGACGCGAGCACGAGGCTTCGTAAAGGTTTGTGCTTCCCTCCCTATATATTTCGGGTTGTACTCTCACTATCCCTAAATCCACCGCAACTCGAAGTACCTAACAACCAGGCGTTTGTCAATCGTTGATTTTTTAGCACTGCAAATACAGTCCACTAACTGGCCCTTAGCGCCACCATTTTCTTTGGTCCCTCTCACCGGATAGTTAGGTACTTATTGGAAATTAGGTATTTGTTATAGTTTCGTATTAGTATTTATTCCATAGGGAATAAACGCACCGCACCGCAGTTTTATACCTAACGCAATCGTTTATACCTAACGTTGTTTGTTTCGCCGTTCGCTTCGCAACTTGTTTATATATCTATTCCCTACGTAGGTACGTAAATACATAATATTCGTTATTCATTCGGAAGTCTAGTCGTTAGTCAAAAGTATTCGTATACCTACTACCCGAGACAGAGACATAACCCAGTGGGTACGATTTGGTTCGATTTTAAAATTACCTACTTATAGTTATTTCGCCAGCAGTTTACTAAAATATAACTGCCTACCCGCTTTAGGTAAAGATATTGCCGTGTCACTGTTCTCCATCGCTTATTCGCTAAAATAACTTTTGTTTGTATACCGCTTCGAGTTTAATAATTATTTAAAATGTCTCAAAATAAAAGTCAAGTTAAATTAAAACTTTTATATGCTAAAAGAGACATGCTTTTTTCTCGCGTGCAATCAATTTGTGATAATGCACTTAAAACAAGTGATCTGGCTATTCGAGATTCGTTCTTATGTTCTATAGAAAACTTGGATAGTTTGCGCACGGAATTTGAATCCGTCATTAATGATATTAATGTTTTCGAGCTAGAATTAAATCCAGATTACGCTGTGAGTTATCAAGCTTTAGCGTCATTTGATGATTTATTTTGTCGTATAAAACGCGTTGCGAGAAGCTTGGAGAAGCCGTCTGTCTATCAAATCCAGGCAAATCACACACGCGACCGACCTAAATTACCGCCCATTCAAATACCTGAATTTAATGGAGATATTCGCAATTGGAATTTATTTATTGATAGTTTTGAAAACACGATAGATAAGAACGTTTCTTTGACAGATCATGAAAAATTACACTATCTTGTTGAAAAGTTAACTGGTAAGGCTAAAACTGTATGTGCCGGAATTACTTTTAGTGCCGAAAATTATTCATTAATTTTAAAAACTTTAAAGTCTAAATATGAAGATAAAAGATTAGTAGCTACCGCTTATTTAGATCAGTTATTTGACTTGAAAAATATTACAGTTTGCAACGAATATAATTTAGAGAAGTTTTTAGATACTTTCGCATCATCTGTTCGCGCTGTAAAGAACCTGAAGGTCGATGACCTCTGTGACTTCTTGTTTTTGTATATGGGTTTAAAGAAATTAGATAGTGAAACTGTTCGTTTATTTGAGATGAACCATCGCGGTAATAAATTACCAAAATTTAATGATTTAGAATGTTTTGTTCGTGATCATATAAAAATATTGCAACGCACTTCGTCTAAAAATGAAGTTACGAAGAAAGTAGTTACGAGTTCCGACCGTCGAACAGATGCGCCTTCGAAGTCACAAAAGTCGACACATACATACGTGAATACCGCACTTACACCTGTACAATCTACTTGCTCTTTGTGCAATAGTCAGCATTCGCAATTGTACAAGTGTTCTGGTTTCCTAAAATTTACACCATATGAACGTTATAAGTTTGTTCGCGATAATAATTTATGTTTTAATTGCCTAAATGACAAGCACCGGGTTACGTCTTGTAATAGTACACAAAGTTGTCGTAAGTGCCCTTCTAAACACCATACTTTACTTCACATGGAGAAAAGTCATAATAATGCCGCATCCAATGTGAGCAGAGTTAGTTTGTCAAGCGGGGACACGTCGTCGCAGGCAGTTGGCGCGAACTCAGCGGCCGCGCCGCAGCCGCAGCCAGCGCGCGACGTTGCCCACTCGCAGCCCGCCGCTGTGAGTGACGTCACGTTGTGTTCGATGTCCGCAAGCAGTGCGTGTACTACTGTGGTGCTCGCGACCGCTCACGTTGTTGTTGATGATGCTTTAGGTAATCCGTGTCTTGTTCGAGCGTTGTTGGATAGCGCTTCGCAGAGTAATTTTTTAACTCAAAATTGTTGTCAACGACTTGGGTTTAGTATTAATAAGCGACAAGACCGCTCAGTCGTGAAGGGGTTTGGTGGTTTAAAATCAGCCATTCATGGTTCGATTAAAATTAAATTTTCTTCGCGTTTTAATTCTGATATTTGTTTTGATATGGATTCGCTTGTCGTAGATAAAATTACGGAAAAATTACCTACTGTCCCGGTTGACACGTCTTTATTGACAAATTTTAAAGACTTACCGTTGGCAGACGAATCTTACGGGGTCCCTGGAGACGTCGATATGTTGATCGGCGCGTCGATTCTCCCGCACCTCCAGTTATCGCGTAAGGTTCAAGGTCATTTATCGTACCCCGCACCGCACGCCCTAGAAACAGTTCTAGGTTTTGTTATTGTTGGTTCCGCACCCGCACATATAGATAGTTACTCGACTGTGTCACACTGCTGCACTGTCGAGCCGCCGCTGGAGTCTACCATCCGCAGGTTCTGGGAAATTGAAGAGGTCAATGTCCCGCCTATCCTAAGCCCCGATGATAAGGTGGCTGAGGAAATTTATTGTCGCACGACTACTCGAGATAAAGATGGTCGTTATGTTGTCGCGCTCCCATTCAAGGGGGATATTTTTTCGCTCGGTAACTCCTACGCTTCTGCTGAAAAACGCTTTTCTTGTTTGGAACGTAAGATGCAAGCATCTCCGAAGTTGAAGCAAGCCTATGATGAAGTCGTTATCGAATACTTGGATAAAGGATACATTTCACCTGCGCCTGCGGAGACTGACGAGACTCGCGATCATCCGTGTTATATCATCCCGCACCATGGAGTTGTTAGAGAAGACAAGCTTACTACTAAGCTTCGCGTGGTTTTGGACGGCAGTGCTAAAACTAGTACTTCTGTATCGCTCAATGATATTTTGTATTGTGGTCAAAACCTTCAAGGTAACTTATTTGACATTATTGTAAATTTCCGCTTGTTTGCTGTCGCGCTTTCCGCCGACATAAGACAAATGTTTCTTTCCATTGGTATTCGCGAATGCGACCGCAAGTTTCAACGTTTTTTGTATAGATTTTCACCGCAAGAACCTTTGAAGGTTTACGAGTTTAATCGAGTTTGTTTTGGGCTCAAGTCGAGTCCATTCCATGCGCTTCGCACTATTAAGCAGTTAGCCGCTGACGAGGGTGAAAGATTCCCAAAAGCGCAAGATACTATAGAGACCGGGTTATACATGGATGACTTTGTTTATAGTGTAGCCAGCGAGACGGAGGCCGTTGACACAGCCGCTCAACTAATAAGTCTTATGAAAGCTGGTCAGTTTGATCTTGTGAAGTGGACAAGTAATTCACAAACCGCTCTAGATTCGATTCCACCATCACATCAATTATCTTCGGTAAAAGAATTTGATAGTGATGAGACACACAAGGTTCTAGGTTTAAGTTGGTCACCCGCGTCTGATATGTTTAGTCTTAAAGTTAGTTCGACTCCGCAAATTTGTACTAAGCGCATTATCCTGTCGTGTGTAGCACGTATATGGGATGTAATGGGATTTGTAGCTCCGGTCGTTTTATATGCCAAGTTGCTTATAAAAGAACTCTGGCTTTCCAATAGTGATTGGGACGACCCCGCGCCCGACAATATTGTTAAATTGTGGGCTCGCTTTAGGAAAGAGCTTCCATTGCTCGATCAAATCAAAATTCCACGCCATGTTGGTATATCGTCGGGCAGTATAGTTACTGTTGTAGGCTTCGCAGACGCCAGTGAGAAGGCTTACGGGGGAGTAGTTTATTTTCATGTACTAAATGCTAACAAGGTTTCTGTTAGTCTTATAAGCGCTAAATCTAAGGTATCTCCTCGCAAAGTCCTTTCTCTGGCGCGCCTTGAGCTGTGTGCTATACTTTTATTAGTGCAATTGATTAGCTCGATTGTTAACGCTTGTAAACACCGCATTTGTATTGATAGAATTATAGCTTTTTCGGACTCTACAGTAGCTTTATGTTGGGCCCATTCTTCGCCCCATCGCTGGGACACCTTTGTTGCAAATAGGGTGGCTAAAATTCAGTCCGAATTAGCACCGCAAAATCTCTTTCACGTTGCTGGTACAGATAATCCCGCAGATTGTCTTTCCCGTGGATTGCTTCCTTCGCAAATTTTAGACCACCCGCTGTGGTTCTGCGCCCCACTTTGGATTCATAGTGCGATTGAGGAGTGGCCGGTTAATCCCTTTAATCCAGCTGCCGTCTCAGAACCACCCGAGGAGAAGAAGCATTCGTTTTTAGTTTCGGTTCCACGTGAAGAGTCGGTTATTTTGTCGTTGTCTAATCGCGTCTCGTCTTGGTCGAGACTTCTACGTTGTGTGGTTTATATCTGTCGTTTTCTTAAAATGTTGCCCACACGCGGTAACATAACCGCCTCTGATCTGGATAAAGCTGAGTCAGTCGTGCTGCGTGAATTGCAGAGATTTTATTTCGCATCGGAATTTAGTAGTTTAGAATCCAACAAAGTTTGTAGTCGCGCTTTCCAACATTTGAAACCCTTTTTGCATAATGGTCTCATTCGAGTAGGTGGTCGTTTGAGACATTCCGATTTAGGATTTGAACAAAGGCATCCAGTAGTTTTACCGCGCAAGGACCATGTTTTAGATTTGATTGTAGACTATCATCATAAGGTGAATTGTCACGCAGGTCCGGATTTGTTGATGTCTATCCTTAGACAGAAATATTGGATACTTTCCGCTCGCAATTTGATTCGCGCTAGAGTGCACAAATGTGTGCCCTGTTTTAAGCTTCGCCCGCGTTTTATCGCGCCTGAAATGGCCGATCATCGCTCCTGTCGCGTTGTACAATCCGCAAAACCTTTCGTACACACCGGTACAGACTACGCTGGCCCGTTTAGGGTAACTATTGCTCGTGGTCGTGGTATACGCTCCGCAAAAGCTTACGTTTGTCTATTTATTTGTATGACGACTCGCGCTGTTCACATAGAGTTGACCGGTGATTTAAGTACGCAAAGTTTTATGTCCGCGTTTAAGCGTTTTCTGTCACGCCGTGGTCCGGTGAAACGCTTATATTCGGACAATGGCACTAATTACATTGGAGCTCGCCGTAGTATCTCAGAACTACACGCATTCTTGCGGTCAAAGTATTATCAGAGTGAATTTGCTCATGTTTTGGCCGAAAATCGTATTGAATGGCATTTTAATACGCCCGCTGCTAGTCACTTTGGTGGTAATTGGGAGGCTAATATTAAGAGCCTGAAGTCGCATCTGTTCCGCGTTGTAGGCGAACAGATTCTCTCTTATGAGGAGCTGAGTACTGTACTCGCTCAGGTAGAGGCAGTAATGAATACCCGCCCTCTGTGTCGCACTCTATCTAGTGATCCGTCGGAGTCCTTAGCTTTAACGCCGGCTCACTTCTTAACCACCACTCCTCTTAAGTATTTGCCCGCTATGGATGTCGATCAAGACAGACTGCATCTCCTAGCGCGTCACGCTCTGTTAGATAGATTAGTTCAATCTTTTTGGAAGCGTTGGAGAACAGATTATTTGCACACGCTGCAGTCGCGTCAAAAATGGAATACTCCATCGAATCCAGTCACCGTTGGGACTGTGGTAATTTTAATGACCGAGGGTGCTCCACCTTTACACTGGCCTCTAGGTGTAGTGGAGGAAGTTTTCCCTGATTCAAATGGAGTAACGCGTATAGTGAGAGTTAAAACCGCAACTGGATCGTACTTGCGTCCCGTTATTCGTCTTTGTCCTCTGCCTAATCAGCAGCAGGTTTCAAATTAGCTTAGTTGTTTAGAAACGCATCATCTTAGCTTAGGATTAGGTTAGCTGTTAGAAATTATGCCACAAGTTAGTTATTTGTTTAGTTTCCGCTTATTGTTTTGAAGGTAACCCTTCAAGCCGGGGGGGAAATGGTTGCGCCAACATTCACAACACGATTGACATCCGCATCTCCCTATTTCCATCTCCTTCCCGCACATACCTCGCGAGTGAATGAGAAGATTCGCCCCGCCATTTTTTTTGACGCACACGCACTTCCGGAACGCACCGCAACAAGTGCGCAATGGCGACGGCTCGCTCCGCGTAAAAATTAGATAACTTTGGATCTACCGCATTTTCTTATGAAATAACGTTTGAATTACGTTAATTTGTGCTTGTGCTTGAGTTTGAAGTGTGAGGACAGTAACCCCGAACCTTGGAGAGTGAACCGGTGCACCGGCGGCGACGCGAGCACGAGGCTTCGTAAAGGTTTGTGCTTCCCTCCCTATATATTTCGGGTTGTACTCTCACTATCCCTAAATCCACCGCAACTCGAAGTACCTAACAACCAGGCGTTTGTCAATCGTTGATTTTTAGCACCGCAAATACAGTCCACTAACTGGCCCTTGGCGCCACCAATATTTGTAACTAGTTTTCCGCCAGCGTCTTCGCCCACGATATTTTAGTCAATGTATACAAAAAGTTGACAAATTATATATCAAAACCTTCCTCGAGAACTACTCTATCCATTGGTGAAAACAGTATGAAAATTGGTGCAGTAGTTTTTGAGTTTATCGCGAACAGACAGACAGACGCGGCTTTGTTTTATGATTTACTAGCTGTTGCCCGCGATTTAACCCGCGTCCCGGGGGAACTACTTAACACACCCAGATTAAAAGTAGCCTTAAACCTTCTCCATGGTTCCCTCTATCTCCGCACCAAATTTCATAACAATCGGTCTAGCCGTTCACGCGTGATGCCGTGACCAAGGGAAATAGGGATTCATTTTTATATATATAGATGTATAGCGAAGATTGAATAATACATAATAATTGAGTTACTTATATTTTGAGATTCAACTTCACCATATAAAGCGAAGTCTCTCTAAGTGTACAAGATTCCATTACTGATAGCTTAAATCAATCAGTTAGATCAATTTACTTGGCCAGTTGGGAAGTAAATTGATTTTCCAATAGAGTTTAAGTAAGAAAAGGTAAGTCTGCAGATTTTAAAGTAGCTTTATAAGTTCAAGCTGGACCTAACATTCTGCAGCTAGCTTCTGGTATAAATAAAATAATTACTTTATTATTATAGCAATGTACCCAAAACTTAGGAATGGTATAATAACTTTTTTTTCCGTCTAAGTAATTGAGAAAGATCCTTTCATTAAGTTAAGTATTATTAATTAAGAACATATTTATTAGGTTTGAGTTCTTTAGCAATATTACTATAATATATCATGTGTTTCACGCTTTACTTAATGTATTATATACTGATTAATTTAAGCCTTCACTTTTGGGTACGAAATCATAAAAAAATACTACACAAAATTATTCTTATTCCAATCCACATACCAAGAAAAACAAATTAATTGGTAACTCGATCTACGGGACAAAAAGTCTTTTATTCGAATTGTTGTTTCAATCGTGTTGCCATAGCGTAGGTATGATAGTGAGAAATCCGATTTAATACTTCTTACCAAATATTTTCAAGCAATAAAATATGATTTTGTTCCTCCCACGGTCGACTTATGCTGTTATACGCGGTATTTTATTCCTACACAAAACGTTGGACGGAAAAATTTATACAAGTCATAGAAGGAATTTTATAATTTCCTTCATAGCACAGCAGAGATTTTTCCTTGTAAAATATTTTGCTGTTCATACTATCGCCGTATAGAGTGGTAATCAGTCTGAAAGCGAATTAGAATACGACCTTACTTGAAAGGACCACATTCCTTCATGCTTGAATAATAAATTATACCTTTAGTAGGTTCTCAAGTGGTGTTTAAATGTCATGCTATCTCCGTAATATTATAGTGACGAGGGGATTTGTAAGTGCCTAATACTATCTATATATATTTGCCGCGGTTTCACCCGCGTTTCTAGGGACTTAATGTACCTGAAAAAACCTATAACCGTCTCCAGAGTCCTCTATATCTCAGTACCAAATTTCATTGAAATCAGTTAGGTTATTGAAAGCGTAATATGCAGACATAAAGATAGAGTTACTTTCTCATTTATAAAATTAGAAAGGATTTGGACATTTGGGCATGAATTTGACTACTAAAACAAGAATAAAAAAATGCATCCATTCGGAATTAAAGCACCGCACTGCAGAGCAAAATGCGGTTCAGCAAACTAACCACAATGTCAACGCGTACAGTTGGGAGTCCAGTTAGTTGTTAGCCACTGTGACTTGTAGTCAACCAACACAGAGCATTGTTCAACCCACTTTATGCAATGGACCTTTCTCAAAGAAGACCGATTTCCGCAGTGTCGTAATTTATTTACAGTAAGATAGAACAAAAAGTGTTATTACTAGATAAAGGCATTGTAAAACACAATATAGACATTACAACAAAACGTAATAAACTAAAAATGGCCTTAAAAAGATAATATTTACTTACTTTACACTGACATGACTGGTTTTCATTCGATAATCTATTTGCTCGCTATCAAATTATTAAATACATAATATTTTAGTCCAATTAGTATAACAAAAATATCATTCTATTGCTCAATAAAAGCCTCCCTCAGCATAACGTAGCATTATGTAGGTAGGTATATCCAAAACAGAGTGCTATGTGTTCATATAAATTATGCGTAATTAATTATTATCCATGTTACGGTGGAATAGAATACTAAAGGCATGTATTGAAATGACTTGCTTTGTGTATTTTCAATAATTATCGGAATCCATCACTGAAATCCATTTTCAGTTAAAGCGATATTAACACAAATATAAAATTGCATTTATTATATTGAATGGAACTGGAACAATAACACATCGCATTGCAAAGCATTGCACACAATATTCGCCAGCGATTACTTACTTGTATCAATATAATTATTAACCATTTGTATTAACGCTATTCATATTAACATTAACATTTCGCTCAGCGCAATATTGAGAACAATGTAAAGCAGTTAATTGACTGGAGCCTCCCCTCTGGCCATAGCCTGCCGGGGCTGCGCGATGTTCGAAAGAGTTACCGCGCCTTGAACACAAAGGGCTGAGGAAAGAACATGGATGGGTTTTAGACAGTAAGGGCCCGCCCCGCCCACGGCGGAAGGAGTCATTTGAAGATTTCCCATTCGAAAAAAAAGGAATTAGTAATATACTTTTTGTGGTATTTACCTATACCTACTAAATTACGGATATACTCCTGGAAATAGTTTTTCAGAGTAAATATAACATCTGGGATGAAGTAGGGTTGGTGCAGTGGCTGAGCGATCGCCTACTGCGGGTTTCAGTCGCGCACTTAACAAATATTTGTATTGCCTATAGTTATTTCAGGTTTGGCTGTTTGTGTTGGTGAGTTTAAATGTTTGTAAACGCACTCACAATACAGGTGAAGTCATTCCTAGTGTGGGGCAACACTTAAAAAAAGAAATTCCAACCGGTGCAGTAATTTGAACCCGTTGGATTATTTTTTCATTTTCCTTCACTTCCTATATAACAAATTTTTATCTTTATCTGGTGGAAGAGAAACCGTAGTGAAAATCTTTTCGAGGAATTCCGTACAAGGTTCTTGATCACGCGAAGTTAGTTTATCATTGAAGGAATATTATTTTAGTTCATATTTTTCTGATTTTAGGACTTCATCCCTGGAATAACCATTCATTACGGTTTCCCCTCCACCGGTATATAAGTACCTACATAATATGTAAGCTCACCTTTAAACGATGTCGAATTTACGTTATCTGGGACAGTTGAGTGATTCTGATTATTATTAAGGTACAAACTATACAACATTACATGAGGTTATCCAAAGCTTTTGAATAATTGACGTAGTTATTAGACAATTATAAAGAGCAAGGTTTATTAGTTTAAACTTACCTGTTGTATTTGATATAGCTGTTTTCTGCTTGAGATGCAATTAGTCAAGGGCCGATATTTGAGCATAGATATTATAATTATGACTATAGTTTCGAAGATATTTTCTTGGTGCAATCGGTCGTAACCATAATTGGTCTTGTAGAAATTCATTGGTATATAGGAAAGATTCGAGTATTTTAACTTTTCGCTTTTTTCTAATAAGTACCTAACGGTCACAATATTGAGAAAATAATTTTATTTCTGTTCAATTTTATGAATTTATTTGGCCAATATTTCGTAGAGGAACTTTTCATGTTTCGCCAAATAACCATGGACCACGGTTCGATCTCCAAGTCGAGCATTATGGCAGTACCTATTGGAGTCTGAATTGTTTCTGATTAAGGAGAATTTAATCAGACTCCCAAGACTGTATACTATAGAGTACATTCCTGACAATTCCTCTTCTGCAAATAGAGGTGGTTGGCATTTGGAAATTCTTTAGTTTGCTACTAAGAGAATGATCATAAAATAAGATGAATTATTTTTGTTATCTTGCAAGACTATGATGATATAAGAAATAACTACAATGGATATTACTTGGGAGGAAAGGGGGATGAAGATAAAAGATATACTCCTTTATCAAGCTTGCAAAATTAGGATACTATATACCAAGTCAATAACTAAGTCTAAAAGAATCTAAAATCATTCGTATTCTACATAGTAAAAAATGATCGAAATTATATCACTAATTAACAGAAAAGCTTTATCAAACTAATTACTACACTATACTGCTAAAGTGTTCTATTTCCGAAACTAATTTTACATACCTACGTATGCTTTTCTATTATGAAAACACAATGAGACGCCCGACATTAACTTGTAATGTACTAGTTAACAAGCACCTCTATTTGTTTAACCGAGGCTTCAGAACAGACTTGGTAAATAGTGGAGCTATCTAAGAAATTCACAAACTGTATTAGTTTAACAGACAAAATATCTAAATCTATAAATTATTGTCTAATTACTACGACTAACTATAAAACAGTATAATTTTACTTGAATTGCAAATCTAATTTTAGCACTATTTAGTTTTCAAAGCAATAAGTATTATATTTTTATATTACCTGCTTGAGCTATATAATTGTTAATCGAACCAAAAAGAAACTAAATATTGAAATTATTCTCACACTGTAGGTAAGGCTATAAACACACTATAACTATGTATAGGTACTTATTATGTAGGTATGTTTCTGTCTGGAAAACTGACCGAATTCTTTCGGTATAACTAAAACTCCTTTGTAGTTTTATTTAAAAAAATAAAATAATTAAATTCTCTTCATTCTTGTAAAACTAATTACCGTAGTTTCCGTACACTGCTATATTAAATAAACTCATAACAAAGTATAGAATAAAAGAAGAAAGAAGCCGTTGTAGATACAACGGCCTAGATAATTATGTAGGATATAACTTACCACATGCTTCGGTAACGATATGTTTCCATCTCCTCCAGGCTGGCAACACTATTGCTCACTAAATACAATTACGGCTGTATAAATTCCCACATTTTTTATTATTTCAAACAATAAATAAAATATATATTTCTTTGTTTAATTGAAAAAAAATGCCACCTCTTATTACTACCCTTTCTGTCAACTTCAAAAAAGTGACGTACACTAATTCAACATTTAAAAAATATATCTAGCAGTATCTTTAGTGAGCAGTAGTGCAAGTCGGAGTATAATCATGTAGTAACTTACAGGAATACAGCTTGGAAAAAGAACGTACTAAGTTACTACGTTCATCGACGCCTAATTATGCGACTTTCCAAAAAAATCATATTCCTCTATATGTATAGATAGAATCATAAAAAACTCTGTCCGATAAAAAAAACAGTGCCACCAAAAATTAAACGGAAAAAATCTGGTGTCCATACATTTGAACATATCATTACAGAACAAATGTTTAAAAAAATCATTTTTTTAATTAATGATTTATTTATTATATCTATATCTCTATATTTAATTATCGGACAGAGTTTAAAACAATCTACAGCTACGATTACGAAAAAAGGCGTTAGTCACGAGACAGTAAGCTTTTCAGGAATTATACTCATCATACCGCAGACGGGCCCAGTCCACCCTCTGGATGTTCTGAAATAGCGTGAAGGAATTCATAATAGGTGCACGGAACATATAGACAGACAACATGCATACAGATGACATAGAATATTTAATAGAAGTAGACAAAGAATCACACAAGAAATTGAGAAAATGTGTACAATCAATAAATAAATAAATCTTTTTGTTTGTATTTTGTGATGTACAACAAAAAATAGCATTAGCAGAATGTGTTGTAATAACAAGTGTATAAGAAGTTTAGAGAAAACTATAGTTATTATTATGAATAAATAAATCGTCATACGTATTTATTTTTTATTAAAGAGAAAGCTCTGATAATAAAGACAGAGTCATTAAAATGATTACGTTTCACGTGTCTGATATGATAAGAGCCAATTTGAATTATAAAATGTGGAAGGTAGCTAACAAAATTCAATAATTAAAATATGCGTTAGAGTTTGTTACGGGTAAATTTAAATACTATCTAGCGAAATCTTTGTGCGTATAACAATAATATATATATATGTACCATAGAGCATCTAGTGATGTAGGTAATACTAAAATCTGTCACTCCTCAGTCTTCACAATTAAAATTGGGATCAATTATTATAAATAGGTATTTATAAAATATTGAATGTTATATAAATGTATAGTTTAATATTAGTGTCCAAATTATCACAAAAATATGTACCCAATTATATGGAACTAAATATTATTATGTGTCTAAGTAGAATATTGCGTAGGTAAGTACTATTTTTATGGATCATGTACGGATCCATCACTCGACTGTCACATAGGTAAGATAATTTCGTACAGCCTATTACTTCTTCCCAGTAATTTATAAGCAGTCATCAGCATCTTATGAAAACCTATTACAAAGAACCTAATTAGAAAGAAAAGATGAAAACAATCATTCAATATCAAAAATGTTGACCATTATAAAGCAAGATAGATCTGTTAAACAGGTTTCCTGCGTTTGAATGGATTACATCGAAAAAGGTAAAAAAAAGACAAGGAATACATATAGGTCGAATATTTAAAATATTACTGTTTTTGCATGCAACAGTGGCATGTTAAATGTAAATAGATCCTATTGTTATGTCAACACGCGACGTCATGCTCGTTTCGAGGCTAACAAGTGCACACTTTGTACAAATAACAAGCATAGAATAATGGTCAGAGCCTTTTAAAAATAAAACGTCAACACACATAATCAAATATTATCCATTTTATCGAACGCTCTCAACTATTTTGTAAATGTAATAGTGTTGCAAGCTATAAGATGTGATAAATAGATTAAAATATTTTTTTTATTATCTGTTTTATATCGATAAGAGAGAAATTGCCTTGTCGATTTGTTATACAAGTCCTACTGTTGACCACGAGGTCCTTGCTTCGTATCGGCCGGGTCTGGTGAAGTGTTATCCATACTATCTATGCTAATACATATTATATAGAAGAAAGATTTGTTTGTTTGTAGGGATTTAACTCTAAAA
The DNA here is from genome assembly GCA_963891755.1 of Pyrrhia umbra. Lineage (NCBI taxonomy): Eukaryota > Metazoa > Arthropoda > Insecta > Lepidoptera > Noctuidae > Pyrrhia > Pyrrhia umbra. The sequence continues at coordinate 671,693 of OY982916.1, read as the reverse complement.
CTACTGGACCGATTTTAAAAATTCGCCATTAGAGTGGTACATCTTTATGAAGTGTCATAGGCTTTATTCATTTCCAGAAATAATTAGGGATCGGTACTAAAACTTGAATAATAAAACTCAAGGTGTAAAAAAATTGCCCACGCGGGCGAAGCTGCGGGCGAAAAGTTAATTAATATTAAAAGGCATTTCTAAAGCGGATCTCACAAAAACACGTGCTACGTCCCGGAGCGCGGAGTGACGCATCTGTAACCACGCAAGTCGACGCGCTGTCAGTTGTCAAACTGAAGTACAGTCAACGTAAAAAAAACAGCCCAGCGCACCGGAGGGTGGCGTGTGTTTGGCCTAAATAGCAATTCTAATCTGTATTTGTGGCCGGTTAATGTAAAAAAGTACATTCAATAGACATGTATTTAAATAGATAACGCAAGTTCCGTCATTTATAATGAAAGCAAGCGTGTCACTTTACAAAAGCCATTTAGTACCTTATTAACCCGTTAAAACATTTTTAGTACCTAGTTTCTGCAGCTCAATAATAAAAATCTCCTGTTCTGTGAGCTGTTTCAATTGGAAGGATATCATAAAAGTTTACGTTAATAATAACCACAATGTAATGCATATATGCCAAAAATGACAGAATATTAAAATTTATTTCAACACGTTCCAGTTAAATTATGATATTGCGTCACGCGTGCCCGTTGATTAATGGGTTTGCATGTAAATACCCGTGTTTAAACCGCACTGTCCATTAAAATCTATATTTTAATAAAGTTCACGCCAAAAGTGCGACTAATTAACAATTCCCAGAAGTGAAATGATGAATATTTGGAAAGAGTAAGTTGTGAATGAAAATAAAGTGGTGAAGAGGACAGTTTTTGATTTTCATCGCAAATATTTTTCTGAATCATGTTTTTTTCTGAAGCTGAAGAGTTTGTTTGTTTGTTCGAACGCGCTAATCTCAGGAACCGCTGGTCCGATTTGAAAAAATCTTTCAGTGTTGGCTATATATCATCACGCTAAGACCAATAGGAGCGGAGCACCACTATTCCACGCGAAGTTGCTGGCAGAAGCTAGTCTATATCTATACTTATAAAAAATCTGTACATGAAATATATTTCTAAAATAACTATCAGGGGGTGATTAGGGATCGATACTGATGCCAAAAATGCAATCAGTAAAATTTTTGTCTGTCTGTCCGTCAGTCTGTCTGTCTGTCTGTCTGTATAAACTCTATAGAAACAAAAACTACTTGACGGATTTTAACGAAACTTAGTACAATTATTTGTCATACTCCTGAGATGGTTATAGTATACTTTTCATCACGCTACAATCAATAGGAGCAGAGCAGTGAAGGGAAATGTTGTAATTTTGTTTAAACGCGCTAATCTCAGGAACCGCTGGTTCGATTTAAATAATTCTTTCGGTGTTAGATAGTCCAATTATCGAGGAAGGCTATAGGCTATATATCATCACGCTAAGACCAATAGGAGCGGAACACCACTATTCCACGCGGACGAAGTCGCTGGCAGAAGCTAGTTTATAATAAAAAGTTTATGTTGACGACCAAAATTTTCCACATTTCGAGAACTATACAATGCATCTTATTAAAATATTATCTACATTGGACATCTTTTTAAGCTTTACCACAGGGAGACGGAAAAATCTGGAGAGAAGAAAGAGAATGCCTTATATGGAATACTTTTGATTATTTTAATAACATACTATTTCCCGCGGTTTCACTCGCACTCTGAGAGAACTATTTCGCGCACCCTGATAAAAAGTATCGTATTTATTAATCCAGGTTATAAACTATGTATGTACAAAATTTCATCTAAATACATTCAGTTGTTTTGCCGTAAAGGCGTAACAAACATATACACATACATGATGAGTCCTACGACCGCTCAAAAACCCCGACCGAAATAGTTACCAACAATCGAGTCCGTACGAAATTGCCACGTCACAGGATTCAAAAACAGCCACACGATGCGATGGATTAATTATACGTCAGCCACCGCGAACTGTTGCCATATCCGTCAGCTGTTAAGCCCGAGCTTTCAATCGCTATCAGGCAATAAAGTTGAATATACCAATGCTCGTAATTACTTGACTCACTGACTCAACAAACCACGTCACAAGTTTCAATGACTGTGTTTAGTATTTTTCTAGCTTCTGCCTGCGACTTATCGTGTGGGCTGCAGTTCCAATAACCTAACAAGCCCACACAACATGATATCGAACATACAAATCAACAAGTGCTATCAAGATAGCAGCCGGGTACGACGGCTAAGCGTACCCAGGCACGGGGGTATAACACCACCAACTTCCTGACTCCGGGCTACTTTTTGTGAAATTTTCCTAAATCCACAAAACGATTTCTGCCCGACCCGGGATTTGAGCTCGATACCCTATTTACCGCATTCGCGTTTTGTGACCACTAGATCATCGCGAGTTCATCTGTGTGGACTAAGAATTGGGTACAGATATCAGGATAAGAAGTATCCTATATTTTAATCGTGAAGTCGTGGTGGCCTAGCGGTTAAGGCACCTGCCTCTCGTGTACGAGTGTGCAGGTTCGAAACCTGGCAAGTACCATTCTGACTTTTCTAAAGTCATAATTATGTACTTTTTAAGTATATCTAGAGGTCACTGACTAACGGTGAAGGAAACATCGTGAGGAAACTTGGACTTAAAAAGTCTGAAATCGCCAATCCGCCTTGAGCAAGCGTGGTGATTAATGCTCATGCCTTCTCTGTATGAGAAGAGGCCTGTGCCCAGCAGTGGGACATTATATAGGCATTATTATATGGATGATGATGATGATATTTTAATCCAGGTTATTAACCATGTTATTCCCTGCCGGAGTCTGTATTTCCTGATAGCTATAACCTAGGGGTCTTCAAGTCAAGAGTGAATAGGTTACTTCTAGGTAAACGTGCTTCATCGTCGACCACATCGTCGCTTACCATCAGGTGAGATAGTGGTCAAACGCGAACCTATCAATAATAAAAATAAATAAATATGTGTGTACCAAATTTCATCCAAATTCATTCAGTAGTTTTTGTGAGACATAGTAAGAATCATACATACATGCCATATACCCATCCTCACAAGTTTTCGTATTTTTACAATATTAGTAGGATCAGTTCACATTTATAAGCGTTGTATTGTGTGTGTTTATAAGATTGTGATTAATAAAAGATTTACAAGAAACATTTTTCTAATGTTAATATACACTCGGACAGATATTGCGACGCAGATGTTAGAATAGATTTTTATTCTGTTCACACTTCAATAGTTTCTTTGTAATGCTGTCGCGACACTTTTTTTGTCACAAATAATGCCCCACACCTGTTTACACTTATAGCCGGTAGCAATCAAACTTTTTATCTTTATTTTATACTTTTTCCAAAATCACAAAACATGATATGAAGAATACTTTTAATATGTGTTATGTCATCAATACATAGATATAATAATTAAGTAAACATATATCATAAATATTACGACGAAAAACACAATATAATAGCAAAATTATTGAATTTTATCCTCCATTTTGACAGATCTTAAATGACAGTTCTTCCGTTTCTCGTATAACCGCATATTTTTTTATGCAATTGGCTGCCAGTGTACCCACTGAGTGTACGGTGTATGGTGTCCTAGTGTAAACCTAGCTTTACACTTAAAGATTCCCAACTATTTATTAGTGAATGGGAAATATTTCAATAAGGAGAGCAGAGTAAATACTATGCCAGTAAAGCTCTGCAAAGCTTTATGTACTTACGTAGCGATCTTTGCTATCTTTTCTCTTTAATAGATGATAGTTCAATAAACAAGATTGGCTTTACATCAGGCAACATAGTCTCATTTTGCAGGTTAGAAACATAGATAAAATAGTATTTATTGCACACAAAATAAAGGGGAAGAATACAAAGGTTTTTGCATTATGAAAATTACCTCGAAAATAGCCTATCTACTTTATTTTTTCTCAACTATGTAGTGTCGACTGCCACAGTCTAACCAGATTCAGCTGAATAACACATTTCTGACCTTTACAGCTTGGAGACTGTCAGTAGTCAGAGTTTCGGCGTTCTGAATAATAACAACTGTCAAAGATCTACAAATGACAGCCGGAACTAACGAACTTTTCCGAGGCACGGTGAAATTGATGATCATTATTCAAGAACTGACCGCGGCAAGCGGACTGCCCTCCATCTTTTCTTCTTTACTATAAATATGAAACTCTGTCTGTCTGTTACGCATTCATGGTAAAACTACTGAACTCATTTGTATGAAATTTGGTAGGTACGGTACACAACTTTTATCTGTACAAACGGTATAATCATATTTTGGTTCTGTCGAATGAACAGCTCTCCATCACACATCAAACGGAATAATCAAATAACACGTAAGCATGAAATTATAATATCTACATAAAGAATGTCTACGTAAGTCCGTTATGAATAATAAAGTTGAATTGTAAATCATAAATATTAAAATTCTGTGCCAAGCTGGGCTTAGTTTCAACTTGCTAGGGTAATTACCCGGCTTATGTAATGTGTCCCAAGCTTTAATAATCCCAGTTATTCTGGTGAACCAATGGTATTGTTAACTACCTCGAGATTGTTTTGTTTGTAATTAACAACAGACAAACAAAACACCGCGGATGTTTTATTTGTAAACTGTTTGTGTGTTTGGGAGGTTTTAATACACTCAGTAAAAAAAACGACTTCAAAAAAAAAACTAAAAAGTATTAAAAATGTATAAAATAACTTAATAAAGATTTAACACAAACCTAATACCTTTAATATTAATAAAACACCATTATTTGTATGTGCTACCTATTGACAGGTTTAAAGTCGGTGCCAAGCCAAATGTAATAGTGTTACTCATTCAGGTATTAAAAAGTTTTCATCTGTTTCACATTAATTCACATTGTTCTTTAAGTTTATTTACGTAGGTTAATCTTTAGGAATTTCATTTTGTTTAGGACTTGGCACCGACTTCAAACCTGTCAATAGGTAACACATACAAATAATGGTGTTTTATTAATATTAAAGGTATTAGGTTTGTGTTAAATCTTTATTAAGTTATTTTATACTTTTTTAATACTTTTTAGTTTTTTTTTTGAAGTCGGTTTTTTTAAACGTAGTTTTTTTAAATTTATTTTTTACTTTTTAGTGTCTGTAATAAGTTGCTCTGTAAACTACAGTATTTTTTACAGGATTTTTATAGATTACATAAGGAAGGCTATAACATTTCGTTGTTTTTATTGTCATAATTATATGTTAAATAGTTTTTTTTTTAAGTAGCTATGGGTAGGCCTACGAAAGGTGCAGCTTTAAACAATATAGATCAAGAAACGGGAACGGAAAATATAAATCGACTCCGAAACAATTACGTCATCGATGTAAACAAAAATGTAAAAAATGTAAAAATCTCAGCGTAATCGGTGTACATACATAGAAAAAAAAAAAAAAAAAAAAAAAATACCGATCGAATTGAGAACCTCCTCCTTTTTAACCGACTTCAAAAAAAGGAGGAGGTTCTCAATTCGATCGGTATTTTTTTTTTTTTTTTTTTTTTTCTATGTATGTACACCGATTACGCTGAGATTTATGATCCGATTTACGTGATTCTTTTTTAGTTTGATGCGGAATAGATGCCATTTGGTCCCATAAAAATTTCACATGGTTTGGCCCAGTAGTTTTCATTTTGTGAACATTTTTTACATTTTTGTTTACATCGATGACGTAATTGTTTCGGAGTCGATTTATATTTTCCGTTCCCGTTTCTTGATCTATATTGTTTAAGGCTGCACCTTTCGTAGGCCTACCCATAGCTTCTTAAAAAAAACTATTTAACATATAATTATGACAATAAAAACAACGAAATGTTATAGCCTTCCTTATGTAATCTATAAAAATCCTGTAAAAAATACTGTAGTTTACAGAGCAACTTATTACAGACACTAAAAAGTACAAAATAAATTAAAAAAAACTACGTTTAAAAAAACCGACTTCAAAAAAAAAACTAAAAAGTATTAAAAAAGTATAAAATAACTTAATAAAGATTTAACACAAACCTAATACCTTTAATATTAATAAAACACCATTATTTGTATGTGTTACCTATTGACAGGTTTGAAGTCGGTGCCAAGTCCTAAACAAAATGAAATTCCTAAAGATTAACCTACGTAAATAAACTTAAAGAACAATGTGAATTAATGTGAAACAGATGAAAACTTTTTAATACCTGAATGAGTAACACTATTACATTTGGCTTGGCACCGACTTTAAACCTGTCAATAGGTAACACATACAAATAATGGTGTTTTATTAATATTAAAGGTATTAGGTTTGTGTTAAATCTTTATTAAGTTATTTTATACTTTTTTAATACTTTTTAGTTTTTTTTTTGAAGTCGGTTTTTTTAAACGTAGTTTTTTTTTTTGAAGTCGGTTAAAAATAAATGTACTCCTTATAGGTACTCTGTCTTTTTCTATACTATTTTGTAGTTACCACAAGTCTTTGATAGGATTTCCCGCGTCAGAAGCCCCTAAAAATGGTTCTATAAGACTTGAAAACTATAACTGTATTAACGAATACTAAATAAATTTTCTAGGTCTAGCGGCTAAGCGCGGGGATATTTTGTATGGTAGCTTTGAGTGTTTGCTTATGAGATTTTGTATGTTTTACTGGGGTATTCTTAGGGTTCCGAACCAAAATGGTAAAAAAATATTCTATGGTTTCACTTCATCTGTAAGCCTATTCATCTGTAATATAAGGAACTAGGTACTAATGATTAACCTTATTTATTAAGAATGAAAAACAATGTTTTAAAATATAATTTCTGGACATTAGAAAGAGATACCGGGGCTCGAATTAGAAAGAGCTGCGAAAGGAACATGGATGAGTATAGACAGTAAGAGTTTGACACTCTCACCCGCCTCACCCCCGGTGGGATGGGTGGATTTCCCATCCGAAAAAAAATATATGAAAGGAACATATAGAAGGGCTTAATTTGCACATGCATATCTTGAAGTTTTGTAAATGACAATTGCACAAAAAGACGCTTGCCCACCTTAATTTGGAAGTTTGTGAAGTAATAAATCTGGGATAATTAGGGTTGATAGACATTAACGCAATAATACAGGAAAAATAAAACTATGATTCTAAATATCTCAGTTTTGAAGTAATCAGCATTTTTCCTTTAAAAACAAATTTTAATTATGTTGTTAAAAGAACAATATAATTGGACCATTACTGCGTACAATTTTCCTTCCAAAGTTCGGAAAGCTCGGTGCGCGAGTCCGGCTCGCACTTCGACAGTTTTTTATTCAGTTCACGATGAGAATTTGTCATCTTTTATGATTTTTCTAGGTCTTCTCAGGTCGAAAGTTATTACACATTTCGTGGTACAAGACAAAATGCCTACTGTTGTACTCCTGGGGCTGAGTGGCACATAAATTGTGTGTAATATATAACACGGGTGCTCCAAAAGTCCATTACGTGAGTATGCTCAAATCATACGAATGTTTAAGCCCTCAGGGGACAATCCTTGAAGCTTCAATATACCAATAATAATACAGTACCACAGTTTGTTATTCGACCGAAAAATGGTATGTTTTTTTTAATCATTTCCCTGTTTCCGTTTTTGATTGTTTGATTTATTGAATATATCAAAATATTTGAAGTTGGCCTCTGCTGATAATACAAATGTTTGAACATTTTTACTGCAAATTGTTACCGTTTGTTTTCAAATGAGGTGTGATACGTTCGAGATTGTAAAATAGCAAAAGTTAGTATTTCAATTATTTATTTAGCTATGAGGTATTCATTGCAGACATATTTTCAGTCAAAATATAACTATGTTTCTTCAAAAAAGTGCAATAGTTACCTACGTTAATCAAATTTCATGCCTAGGGTTCGGGCTAAATCTACTTTAGCTCACAGGACATGACAGAATGAAATTTGAATGGAATTGTGACTAATCTCTGCGTTCTTAGATGTAATAATATGACTTCTAGAAGAAATAATAACTTAAACAATGAAGCAGAGCCCATTGCGGTTTTTCTTAATTTATTATTTTTGTGACCGACTAAAGTACCTTGACTTACTACATCATTAAGAATTTCATAATTACTGGTATCTACTTTATTCACTTAATGGCACACAATAAACATATTTTCTGCTTAGCCTTTTCCCAACTATGTTGGGGTCGGCTTCCAGTCTTATCGGATGCAACTGAGACCACTATTTTACATGGAGCGACTGCCTATCTGACCTCCACAACCCAGTCACCGGTACCTACGCAATAAAAACTTTTTTACTAACAATTTTTGTCACTGTTTTCTTCATTTTAATTTATTCATATAATCTCTGTTTTTGAAAGATTTTTTATTTAAATTATGTTTTATATATATATTTTTATTATCAAATAAAGTTACACCTATAATATCAGCTATTATTCGGAAAATGTTAAAAAGTAGGAAAAAGAAAAGAAATAACCTTACATGTAGATTTATAAAGTAACAATATAATTCTAACCCCGATATGAGGCGGCCGTAAACGCAAAATGCGATCGTAAAAAATACATAAAACGCGTCAAAATATAAAACTGACGAAACTACATCTATCAACAATAATCAGGATAAATTGTATCAACAATTTACCACGGCGGACCTGATGGAATGGGGCTGATTTTTAAATATTTTGCCAGATTTTTTGAGGTTTTCTGCAAGGAGAACCCCAAAAAATCTGGCAAATTTAAGGCTACGGTTCCACTAGAGCTATGGATCTGTTCCGCCATGTTCCATAGCTCCTGGAGAGCTCGTGCCCAGTCGTGGCTCAGTACCAGCCGCACGAGTCCATCGATCAAGTTAAAACTGTGATAAACGCGGTCAGTCCTTGGATTGATTACCATCTATATAATACTGAGACTCCTCCGTGCCTTGGGAAGCAAGTAATTGTTACCAGAAATCTGTTAAACTCCTACTAAAGGGTATCGTGTTGGCTGCTGCATGGGTTGTGGAGGTCCGTAGGCAGTAGCTCCATGTAATAATTTGGTATTCAGCTACCTTCGATTAGATTGTATAAGAATGTGATCCTTTAGAAATCAAGCGATCCTATTGCTGTATAAGTGGCTAAGGTGCCTACTCTAATGGAACCTCAGCCTTAAAGTCTAAGCCTAGTAGAAGTTGTCGCCAGTGAGTTCGACATTAAAATACAAAATGTTACGTACCGGGTTGGCTCCACACGGTGGCCACGTCCAGCTTGAAGTTGCCCAGCAGCTTGTTGGCTCGCAGTATGTTGCGTGACTGCAGCACCTGCAACAAACATCATCGTTGCATGGCCCTCGCAGTACAACCCACCACATAATAGCAACCACTGCCCCTTCACTACCAACATCACCACATGACACAAGCTTAATAGCGCAATATACTCAGGATAAGAATATGATTTATTTTTATGTTGGCACTTCTGAAATTTTGAATGCTTGGCAGTTTATACAGTCGCATGTGATGTATAATATCGTTAACAGCTTAGTATAAAAATGACAGCGTGGCGTATAATAATATGATGTTATATTGCGTTTTTACCTGTGTAGGCCTACCTTAGGTATGTTACGATCAATTTCGAAACTCGTTGCTCACCATATTAACGTTTATCTTATATTTTTGTATAAAACGTGAGCTTTAATTTAATATAATGTATTTAAATATATATGTATTAAACAATGAGATGAAATTAGACATCACTTTAAAGTAAAAAAAAGAACAAATTAAAAACACATTTTCTGTACTGTTTTTCTTTATTTTATTTATTTATTTAGGATTTCCAACAAATGATTATAAATCACATATACGGATTGTGCGGAGACCACAGCATGCACATTTAATAATAAAAAGTAATACAGGTTTTGTTTTTGCGATAATTTTTCTTCATAATCTTTGCTATTATTATTGTGTTTGTTTTAACAAGAGACGGGGTATTTTTACAATGCGTGCCCTATCAGGGAGAACCGCCTTTTATCAGGCTTTTGAGCCTCCTAACGAGAGCCTCATAAAATATTGGTTGAGAGGTTGAAAGTTTTCTCAAAGGTCAATGACATTAAGAACTCACAATATCTGAAGACGAAGAAGAAGAATCTTTAGATGTTATAATGCTTTGTTTTGTATTATTATCTTGTTTTTCGAGAATATAGTGCGTACCTATACCTCTGCATACACCCCGGGGACAACAGGGGTGGTGATCGATCTTTCGTCGGATCAGTGACAGTGATCTTGACATTGATAATACATCGCTCCCTGTTCGATTCAACTTGGTAATTTTCGTGAATTGTGTCAGATGTAACATAACTTTCCGTATTTACCCGGGTGTCCCATGTGTGTTAACTTTTGATGTTAACATAGCAAAAGAAAGCGTCCATTTTTAATCAGACGAAGTATATAAGTACGTACCTCAAAAGCACGATTGGGGATGCAAACTATTTTGTCGACTAAAAAAGCTATATCTATGGTATTTATCAACTTGATATACAATACTTTTATTTAAAACGCGATGACTCTTTGAACTTTGTATCATCTACATGTAGGTATCTTAAGTTATTCTTACCGTTTAAACTTTCCCTAGACTGTGACAAACATTTCAAAACTAAAATCAGCAGAATCGGTTAGCCGTTCCCGAGTTTTAGCGAGACTAACGAACATCAATTTATTTTTATATATATAGATAGATAAATTATCAAATTATACGATGTGAGTTGTAACGGCAAAATGCAATCGTGCTGTTTATTTTGGTTTTTCTTTCTTAACAAAAAACTTACGTAGGTACCTATATATATCCTTACTAATATTATAAATGCGAAAGTAACTCTGTCTGTCTGTCTGTTACGCTTTCACGCCAAAACTACTGGACCGATATAAATGAAATTTGGTACAGAGATAGAATAGACCCTGAGAAACAACATAGGCTACTTTTTACCCGGGTGCGCTAAGTAGTTCCCCCGGGATGCGGGTGAAACCGCGGGAAACAGCTAGTAAATTATATTTTAACACAAAATTTCCTGCTTACCAAAAAAATATACAATGAGTTTACCTTAAATAAGTGGCACGTGTTTCAAAGATATAAGAGCTGGAGGCAATGTAATGATTAGGTACCTTACATAGTTAGAACTCCATAAAATTGCCGTAAGCTACACCATGAATGACGGTTTACCGAAACAACGCAATTCATAGCCAACATTATAGCTACCTATAATGTTGGCTATGAATGTTGCTATCCACAAAACCAAAATAACAGAATTTGGAACAAGAATGATTTCTTTTTGGAATAATCCCTCGATAAGAAAACGCCTTTTAATAAATTATAATAAAAAATCGGGTCAAGTGCGAGTCGGACTCACATATGAAGTGTTGCGCACCATAAATAGTTTTGTAAATCCTGTACCGTGGTAAGGAACCTTTTATATGCGGGACCGACTCGAACTTGACCGGTTTTTAGTATTTGTTGTTATAGCGGCAACAGAAATACATAATTTGTGAAAATTTCAACTGTCTAGCTATCGCGGTTCTTGAGATACTGCCTGGTGACAGACAGACGAGCGGACAGACAGTGAGGTCTTAGTAATAGGGTTCCGTTTTTACCCTTTGGGTACGGAACCCTAAAAATGGAAAATATTGAAATAAAAAAAAACATATAGGTCGGTCACTTTGAAGCTTTTTTTTTCAATTATGGCCTAAATCAAAAGCGTTAAAAGTTAAAATACAAATTTAGATTTTCCATAAAGGTACACTATAGGTACCTACCTACTGCCGAATGGCAGCTGTAACAGCTATACTCTCATTGTGTCCAGCGGCAGCGAGTCGAGTTACTGACTTGAACAAATTACCGATATATAACTGTAACTAGTGAGCACTTTGTAAACGGGGCTTCTTTACATATTATACCTTTTTTAGGGTTCTGTACCCAAAGGGTAAAAACGGGACCCTATTACTAAGACGTCCATCCGTAAAAAAAAATAAAATAAAAAAAAACGTTTATTCTCTCAAGACAATATTTAAAATGCTACAATAATGTATTATGCTGTTGATAACAATGCAATTACAATATCGTGAGAGACTGGAGCCTAAGCTAAGCCAGAAGCCTGTGTTTCAGGACTCCAGGTCTCCCCTGAGTAACAAGGTCAGCGCGTACTAGCACAATACACCGATAACATACGGCTATTACGGTACAATATAATACATCCGTCTGTATGTCATCTGTATCTCAAGAACTAGCTAGGCTAGGCAGTTGCAGTTTTCAAAGATGATGTATTTCTGTTGCCACTATAACAACAAATACACAATAAAAACAGAATTAAATAAATAATTAATCCCATAAAACAATTGTGATACGTTTTTATAAATCACGTGCATGTCTACGTCTCACATTCTACATTTACAGTGTCTAATGTTGTGTGTCCAGTTAATCTGCAGTTTAGCAACGGATTAGTAAACATCTCACTCATAAAAGCTGTTTAATGTTAATCCGAACTTATGTTAGTAGCTTAATCCTAGATAACGATATTAAGTAAGGATTAGGTGAGAAATAGTTAGATTCAGATTACAGGTGTTTTTATAAGTACGACGGTTAGTGCGCGAGTCCGAAACACACATGGTTTTTCCAGTAAATATTGTATATACTATTTAGAAATTTAATGTCACCAGGTGTAAAGTAGAGACCGGGTATTGTATAACCGAGTACCTACGATAACAAGCCGCGGTGTACGAGCTCGGTCGGATATCAAAGACAATAACTTCCAACTTATTGGAAAGCAATATGTACCCAACGGGAAGGTATGTCCAATAACAAAGGTTATGGTACACTTAAATGTATTGTCCAAACTACGGCAAATTAACCGTTTCTAAGGATTACCAATTTTTTGTGGTAAACGTAAGAAATGTGCTATGATCATTAATAATTTTGAACTTCATCTTCATATCATATCATCACTTCTATCACCATACACTTTTACTACGTGACCTTGGCTAACACACAGTCATGTGTCTAGAACTTATGGCCATATAATGAACTTATGCGAATGCATTACTTTTGCACTAGCTTTCCGCCAGCGGCATCCCCCGCGTGGTCTATATGAATTCTCAGCCCGATCGGTTTAAAATTGACAAAGTTTTATACAAACTTTCATCCCCTATTTTATCCCCTTGGGGATATATATATTAGCCCTTATAGCTCGTTAAAATTGGGGCCGGTACTCTATCACCGATGGCAGGACGACTTGAACTTCGGCATCGTGACTGATGGAAGAATTCCTTTGCCCAGCAGTGGGAAACTACAGACATTTAATAAGAATTGTGTGAGTGCTTCAGTTCTCGATTAGATAACGGAATAGATAAGAAAAAAGGTCCAAATTATCCTATAAAAAAAATACCTAAGTATATTAATTAACTTGAATTACTTAAGTTGTTTATCATTTTTTATACCATAAAGATCTGAATTTGATTCTTGCCATTTTTTTTGCAAACATTATAATTTTTATGAATATACCTACTATTTGTAATTAAAATATTTCTTTAGAGTAGGTAAACTTTTATGTAAATAGACCTACAAAGTCAACCGAACTGTTATTAAATGTCCTTGTAAACATAAACAGAAATAAATCGCAGATTACCCGAGAGACCGACAGCTACTCTTTAGAATAGTAGGCCGCCAAGTTTGCTTAAGTTTCTGTACTAAGAAGAACTCGAAGACTGATTCAACGACACATATATTTCAAGATTAAGAGTCAGGCTCAAGAGACTAGGGCTGTTCTTAAAGAAGCAGACGAAAATAGGTCAATGGCCTCCTTTGACCAACTTTCTAAGCTGTTTTGGGACATGTGTAAATCCAGTAAGTTATTTTAGCTAGCGTTGGGAACACACAAGGACCTCCGGACGCAAGACCACCTCCAGGGAACAGTGGCGGGTGCATAAACAAGTAACAAGCGCCAAGGACTTTCTTTGTTATCTAAAGTTGGCAAAAAGTCTGGTATTCGGAATAATATAATAAAATGTGAAAATTAGTATTGTTTTCGTGTTGTCCATTAAACAATGATTATTATGCTTAGTATAAAGTAATAATAATTATTGGTTCAATCGTACAATAATCAGGGTAAAAAGTCTAGCAAAAAGCTAGCAAATTCAGTGCGTGAAATGTTCAAAATGCAAACTCCTTTTTCTATTTTTCTATCGTTCTATTTATCTTGAGTGAAAGAATTTATCATTAAAATTTTCAGAGTTTTCAGCCGTAATACTAAACCAACTACAAGACTACAATTATGACACAATGCAAGAGAGAGATGGAACCATACAGAACGTATAGTGCCGTCCCATCTTCGCACCGGAATCCCGATAATTTACCGTGTAATACGGCCCCGGGACTTGCCGTCTTGGAATGCAAGGCTATAACCTACATAATTATTATTGTTACCTATATTGTTATATACCATGTTTCCCTACTTGTGCCCGTGTAAGAAGGATCCCTTTCAAGGTAGGTATGCTGGTAATGGCCTGGGGCTGCGACATCCATTGTTGATGACCTACTGATACCGACCTACGATGGAATCCGAGGTTCGTAATATGAAACATGTATTGATGCATTTCATGTATGTCTTATACATATAAAATGCTTTGTTAAACCGTTGATCGTAGAGACCTGAAACTTGGAGGGTGTGTTCTTGTATGACATAAGCATCCGATAAGAAATAATTTTTCAAAATTCTACCCATAAGGGTGTGAAAATGGGGGATTAAAAAAGTTTGTATGAAACTCTGACATGTTTAATTTGAATTCCTATAGACCACGCGGTTGCAACCGCTGGAGATGAGCTAGTATTCCTTGTACATCACATCTGGACATAATTCGATGACCACACAAATTAAATCGCAGGTAGAAGCAAGTTAAGATACAAAATGAGTGAATTGTGATAAAATGTAGCTATTATAGTGGCTGTTATCTCTCGACGGAATAATAAAACACAGATTTCATTGACGTCATGCCGCAGAGGCATTGTAGGTCTGTAGGTGCGTTGTTATACTGTACTTATGAGATGAAATGCTAAAATTATGGACATATTTTAAAGTTTGAACATAAATATTTGAGCATCAGTTATTGTCCCGACAGCCATTTAAATGTAACCCTTGTTAGCGTAAATATGAAATTTAATTTTGAGTACAATGGTCAAATAAAATCTGTTTCTGTAAAGAGACGCCCGTTACCTCTAATTTAAATAGCTGACTGAATCGATTCTAAAATATAATTATGAGTAATATATAGCCGATTGCTATAATATTATGATGTTGCAAATTCATAAATTCCATCTATTTGATTGCTCAAAAACTAATGGAGTATACATGGAGATTTTGAATTAATTAGTATCATAGTATATAAGTAGGGTATTTTTTTATTAGCAAACCTACCGCCAGATAACATAAAAAGTATAGATAAAAGAAACGTAAAAGTATAAATCACTTGAAAAAAATAACTTTATATCCATTCTAATATTTAGTTTCTCTGTCTGTTTGTAACCTTTTAACACTTGAACCGCTAAACCGATTTAGAAGAAATTTGGTATGGGGGTAGCTTGAACCCTGTGGAAAGATATAGGGTAGTTTGTATCCGGGTGCGTTAAGTATATCCCTCGGAACGCAGGCGAAACCGCGGGAAACGGCTAGTTAGTATCTTATTATTATAGTTGCGGCCAATTCAACAAAAATCCGGGGTGTTCCCCGAAAAAGGCGCTTGAAATATATAAAAACTAGCTTTCCATCCGCGGTTTTGCCCGCGTTGTAATTTTTTACACCTTGGGTTACATTATTCAAGTTTTAGTATCGATCCCTAATTATTTCTAGAAATAAATATAGCCTATGACACTTCGTAAAGATGTAGCTTTCAAACGGAGAAAGAATTTTTAAAATCGTTCCAGTAGTTTTTGAGTTAAACCCTACAAACAAACAAATCTTTCCTCTTTATAATATTCGTATAGATGTTGTTCTAAAATCTCGGTGAATGGGTAAAATGAAACACATGACGTCACAGTAAGGCAGTCGTCATGTAATTTTAATGATCATGGCCAGAGCGCGGCTGTGTCTGACCCACTTTAGTCACGTATACAATGTTCCCGTACACTGCGTGCCAGGAAACGGACTCAGTTTGTGTTTGTTATCACTGCTCCTATATTGGTGTACATTTTAGTTTACCGCAGGTATGTTGGCCGTAATGATTTCCTTTAGCCGTCTTTGGTTGGTGTCTGATCAAAAAGTTACTCAGGATCAGAATTTTTTTTCTCTTATTTTTGCAGGGAACAGAAATGAAATTATGTCGATGATTGGAATTAAATGGATTCTTTATGAATTGAAATCTGAACATTTTCTAGTTATATTAAATGATATCTTGTTTTGAATTAACTGCAGATTCAAAGACTCCAGATAAGTATTTGGTGTAATCCCTTTCGCTCTTTATCTAGATAGATATTTTTTCCCACAATCGTCTGTACCTGTACTGTATCTACTCATTATAAAGGTAAAGAAATTTCATATTTTTTTACTTTGGCTAAAATTGAAAGCTTAAAACACCAGTTCAAAAAAAAGAACAACCGACAATTTTAATCACACAATCATTTTGAAAACACACACAACATTTGTTCGCTCTCACCCTTGACTCGCAAACACATTAAAATTAGAATTCAACTAATTAGGAACAACTAATTAGAAATGAGTTTGACGTCACAACCTTACGAACAAAATGCTACGTTCTTTATAAATAGTTAGTCGTAAGGCACACAAGTGAACTAACACCAACTCATAGGATGCACCAAGAACTAGCAACTTATGCAGTTTGAACATAATGTTGCCATATTGTGGCCAAGTATGCCTCTTGGGCTATGTTAGTAAGCGCACTTCAACTCAACGCGTGAAAGTCTTAAAGGGGAGCTTGTAAGAACGTTCTGCTGGTATAACCTCTCTTGGTTTTGTGAATTTGAACAATCTACGTGACTGCATTGTCGGACGCAGGAAATTATATACCAACCAACTTCATTCTACGTTAAAAGATGACGTAGAACACGAAATTTGTTGTTTTTATTTGTTACTAGCTGTTTTGAAGGAACTACTTAACGCACCCTGATAAAAAGTATCCTATCATCGTCTCTTATGTTCCATCTATATCTGTACCAAATTTTAACCAAATCGGACTATCCATTTTACCAAGACAGCGTAACAAACAAACTCATTTACGCATTTATAATATTAGGATTAGAATGTTTACAGTTTACAAGCATACAATGGAAATTTCATCAGCTTATACGGTTCTATGCAATAGCTATGCAACAGTGCGGCGGTGAATAGTCAATGGGCATGTCATTGTGTCAGTCAATAAAGATTGCA
Organism: Pyrrhia umbra; assembly: GCA_963891755.1. Lineage (NCBI taxonomy): Eukaryota > Metazoa > Arthropoda > Insecta > Lepidoptera > Noctuidae > Pyrrhia > Pyrrhia umbra. Next base: position 654,272 of record OY982916.1, on the reverse strand, counting down.
TTCGTGGGCTCTCGCAAATTTTACGCAAAGTTTTGGCTTTGCGTGAAATGTTAGTGTGTTATTTCGTACACTACAGGAAGCAATTTACGTCATATATACGTTTAAGTCGTAGAATAGACAGGAATATAAGTTGTTTGACGACAAACTAACAATATTATTACTGTCGGAGAGAGGAAGATCAAAGGTATACCTCTGCAAAGCTGCAAACTCTCGGGACTTTGTGAACCACATCAAAAGACGCATTTAAAAATGCATTGAACACACTTCGCGTGATATTTTACATGTTTCCAACAAAATCTAGGTAATGTTAAAGGTCGGGAATTATCTATACTATCTTTACTAATATTATAAAGAGGAAAGATTTGTTTGTTTGTTTGTAGGGATTTAACCCAAAAACTACTGGACCGATTTAAAAAAATCTTTCGCCATTAGAAAGCTACATCTTTATGAAGTGTCATAGGTTATATTTATTTCCAGACATAATTAGGGATCAATACTGAAACTTAAATAATGTAACCCAAGGTGTTAAAAAAATTGACCACGCGGGCGAAGCCGCGGGCGGATAGCTAGTCGCTAATAACATAATTAATTTATATTTAGAAAACCTTAATTTAAAAAAATACCATTTGTAAACTGTTGCTCTTTAGACGAAAGAGACTAAATTCCACGACACAGGGTATCCTAGTGTGGGTTTTCTGTGTCATGTAAATGATGGTTGTAAACTTTTTTTTGAACAATAAATTAATTGTTAATTTTAAAATTATTTATTAAAAATATAGTTAATTAGTTAGGATAGGATTTTTGTAACAGCCTCGGTGCTGTCTCGCTTTTAAGCGATTTTAAGTTTGTCTATATTCCACAGTTTATTTTATTTTCTCAGAAAACTATTGCAACCATAATATTGTAAATACAACTTTTGAAACAAGTATCCATGGAGTGTCTTGCCGGTTCGTCTCCATAGGATCCACTACTTGGAACCTTGCAACTAATTTGACCTAATTTGGAGACATGTGTGAAATAAAAAAAAAACCGGCCAAGTGCGTGTCGGGCCACGCGCAGTAGGGTTCCGTAGTAGGAGTTAGTTAGTCGACTATAACTCTGTAACCGGTTAAGCCTACTTAGCCGTGATAGTTTTCCTTGTAAGTTCATTACATGTGCTACATTTGTGATTTTTTTCACATTTCTAGGTATGGCCATTCAAAAGTTAAAGGAGGGGGATGCTCGTATCAAACAAAAATTTGCACTTAAAAGCTAGATATTTCGCAAATGGCTCGCTAAGCCGATAAATGGACTTCACACACCCATAAGATTTTTGAAAGACCTATCTAACGATACCCCACATGAAGGGGTACGCGAGAAAAAACATATTCATCCCCACTTTACGTGAGGTACCATAAAAAAAATATTTTTAAAAATTTTATTTTACCACTTTCTCGACGTGAACATTATACATATCTATACTAAATTTCAGCTTTCTAGTAACAGGAACTAGGAGCTATGCCGCGGATAGACAGACAGACAGACAGACAGACGGACATGGCGAAACTATAAGGGTTCCTTGTCGGACTACGGAACCCTAAAAACTTGATACCAAAATGTAAACTTTCACTACAAGATTTTAAATAAAACGTAACTAGGTACAGTTATATTCAAAGACGTATCTTCAGAGGGCGTTTCTGTGTAAATTAACTTAAACAACTTGGCTCCCGACAGCTTGTATTACAAAGCCGACCCCGCTCCACGGCGGTGAGGGTCTGGCTTCAAACTTCGGTGACGTACAACTTCGGGGTCTGGCTAATTTTGATACCCAACTTGTAGACAGTTCACACAAACGGATTTATCTATACTCTGTTTTTCTAACTTGTCCTCAAGCGTTATCTTATAATTGCAATTTGTAATTAGCAGAAATTATTTTGAAATCAGGACTAGTACTAAATCGATGTCAAAGCAAGACTCTAAACATTGAGTCGTTAAACATTAATCTTTTGTGAAAATAATTGCATATTTTAAATATTATTCCAAAACAAACTACTAAGTAACTACTTAGCTACCTTCAGACTTTAATAATTACTAACTCCATCTAAGAACAACATCAGTATATGAAGATGTAAATTACAAACTAATCTCAGTTCTCTATGCAAGTTAAAAGCGCATTTAACTTTATAAATCAAAGTTAGATGATAAGTCTTAACGACTTTCTGATTTATAAAGCTTCCAGTCTCCGCTACGAGATCTCGTAGCTTTCTTTGTAGCACAAGTCACACGGCGTAGCACGCGTAGCATCATTAGTAGAAGTTGTTCGCAACTTGTTACGTCATTCGTAGCGTGATTAATTTCGATGTAGAACTTCATGTACCTTATTGTTTGCGGTAGGTATGAGTTTTGCTGAAGATAACAACTTGAAAGTTGTGAGTATCAAAAAAAACAAACCACAGTATGCGATATTTTTTCAAAGAGGAATTGTTTATGTTTCAATTTTCTAAGTTACCAGTATTAAATGAGTGTGAATAAACTTATTCAAAATATTCTTTTTTTCAAATTTAAGAAACATTTCTGCGCTCTTGTGTTGTCTGAATGAATGATACCGGGGGTGGCGTTACCATCGCCTGTCTAAAGAGGGCTGACGTTTGAGGGGTGGCTGGTTAGAATTTTGCCAGAACCTTTAAAGAAGACCAGAAATTATAATTAGGTACATCTATAATTCTATTAAGGTCTTCAACAATGTATTCCTTTACAAAAAAACTTTATTACTACTAAGATAGATTGTCAAACAAATCGGTGGTCTTATTTGAAATTGTTAAAATAAAATCGATATTTTATTTAAAGGTGTAATAACTAAGCTTGTATGGTTGTTGCTCAATGTTCGAAAAGGATTATTTTTACCAACAAAACAATTGTTGAAATATTTTCCTATTTTATTGGAACAGGAATTGGGTCGAGCCGGCATTGGCACTTCCACACATCGCCACGGATTTAGGTATGCATCGGACACTGCATTCAACCCCGCTGTGAGCTGAACCATTTTCTAGTAAACCCTTTCATTTTCAAGAGGATCAATTCCCGCTTTTATGTGAACATTGAACAGAAAGAATTCGTAATTCAAATATTTTTTATTCAAATTAGGCTTAGAATTAGAACTTTTTGAATGTCTAAACATTAAAATTACAAAAGACAGCCCCCAAAACGATTGCCCTTCACCACTTCTTATATGTTTTTGCTGGGAAGAAGTGGCGCAACAAACTCCCCAGCAACACATATCTCTGTCTATTTATCTGTCTGTGTGTTTGAAGAACAATGCCTATCTACAATGAGATATTGGCAATGTAATTACAATATTTTTATAGTAATCTCTTGTTACAACTATAATATATACATTCTGATACATTTCCACAACTTCCACATTCCCAAGAAATATAGAAAAAGAAACTCCATACAAGAATTTACTGAAGTGGGAAGTGGATCACCAAGAAACTACGGAGTAGTTGATAACTGTTCAACTACAAGTCAACAAATACAAGTTTATCGCAGCTCGATATATCCGCACGTCATTGAGCCGCAAGCGAACCAACTCTGCTACCAGGGGGGCTAGACAAGTGGCAAAAACGCTATAGAAACGCTATAGAACGCTAAACAAAATGTATGGGAATGACATTCGTTTACGACTAGCTATATGTCATTCCCATACATTTTGTTTTCTATTCTATAGCGTTTCTATAGCGTTTATGCCACTTGTCTAACCCCCAGTTCAGTACACAAAAATAATATTGGCTGTTGTTTTAAATTAAAATGTATAAAAGTAAAGCGAGATGAAAACCGCGCCATCTGGATTTCCATTTGGTCGGCGACCTTAGCATTTTTCATTTGTGTTGAAGTTTAAAATCATGTAAACTTGATGAGTATTTTATTTATATAGGTCCATTTCAGCCGGCTGCACCAAACTATCATTTATCTATCATTATCTATCGTACTATCATTTATCATGAATATCACAAAACATGATATATTATCAATAATTAGCATACTATTAATATTTTTTATGATATTAATACACAAATATAATAATTAAGTAAACATAGGTATATCATTTTTATTAAGACAAAGAACATAAAATAATATCAAAATTATCAATTACCCTCCATTAAATGACAGTTATTCCGTTTCACGTGTAAGTAACCGCGTACTTTTTTGGTGCAATCGGCTGTTTGAGTAATTAGTTTTCGGCAGTTTCTGACGGTTTTACCCGTCTCCTAAGACCTACTTGACATACCCGTATAAAAAGTATCCTGCAATCTCCACCAGTATTTAATCTATCTCCACACCAAATTTCGTTAAAATTTGTTCAGATGTCTTACAGTAGCGTAAGAAACAAAGAAACTCATTTTTCTATTTACAGTATTAGGTATGTAAGATTTAATTGATTTAAGTATGGTTAAGTTATTTCTCGTGAATATAATAACGTAAGCTCCTTCTAGAAGTGAAATAGGAATTGTGTCAGAAGCGTTTGCTTTTTGCGTTTAAGCTAGGGGCTTATGACAAAGGATTGCTTTGTAACTTAATAACATTTTACATGTACGAACATTGCGCTGTGTTTGTTGGTTCTCGTGGTGGTAGTGAGACTTCTGTGGGCACGATAGGTCATGTAGTATTGAGGTTAACCTTTTGAAAATGTTTTGTAGTAATCCAATGAGTTAAAATTGTAATATATTCGGCTTTACAGTATATATTATACTAGCTTTCCGCCAGCAGCTTCGCTCGCGTGTTCTATACAAATTCAAATTAAAAATGACAGTTTCATACAAATTTTCATATCCTATTTCACACCTTAAGGGGATGAATTTATAAAATTTCTTAATGCACACTTACGTCATTTAAAAAATATTTTTGCAAAATTTCATACTTCGAGAACCAGCGGTTTCAGCTGTGCGTGATCGATCAGTCAGTCAGCCAATCAGTTTCTGCTTTTATATAGATAGATAGTCAGTAGTAGTATAGTCAACAGTATTGTAGGTACCTTATCAAAAACCGGCCAAGTGCGTGGCGGGCCACGCGCAGTAGGGTTCCGTAGTAGGTCTCAGTTAGTCGACTATAACTCTGTAACCGGTTACGCCTACTTAGCCGTGATAGTTTTCCTTGTAAGTTCATTACATGTGCTACGTTTGTGATTTTTTTCATATTTCTAGGAATAGCAATTCAAAAGTTAGAGGGGGGGATGCTCGTATCGAACAAAAATTTGCACTTAAAAGCTAGATATTTCGCAAATGGCTCACTTAACCGAAAAATGATCTTCGCACACCCATAGTATTTTTAAAAGACCTATCTAACGATATCTCACACAAAAGGGGTGCGCAAAAAAAAACATCCCCACTTTACGTGTTTGGGAGCTACCCTAAAAAAAATAATTTTCATAATTTTATTTTACCACTTTGTCGGCGTGATCAATATACATCTCTATACTACATTTCAACTTTCTAGTAGGTACCAAGAACCTCTGAGCTATGCCGCGGACAGACAGACAGACGGACATGACGAAACGTAAGGTATAAGGGTTCCTTGTTGGACTACGGAACCCTAAAAAAGGGATAAGCCGTTTTAACAGGTTTATAATTATGACCATATATAGGTAGGTATGAATCCTTTCCAAAGGATGTTTTGCAATTGTGAATATTTTGTTAATACATATTTTCTTAAGGCTTTCACGAGTTTTAAGTAAACTGTAACAGACTATTGACGAATGTTGTCGTTAGATTAATTTAAAACAAACGTATTATAATTTGAATGCGTTTAAATATTTTTATTGTTAATCTCTCCATCAGCACTAATTTATTCGAATGTAGTTTACCCTTCGTAATAGTTTGACAAATATTTTTAAATCCGATCAAACCTAAAGGAAGGTTTTATTTTCTCATGAATTCATAAACTTTGTCCCCATGTGTCAAATAAAAGCCAATTAAATGGAATGCCATGTAAGAAAAATGATTACATTTGAACCAGACATTTCATTTACGAAACAGAATTGGAATACTTAATACAACCCGTGTTTGCGAGCGGTACGACCCTTTTGGAACTCGGCGTTGTTTTTATTTTATGTTTTTCTTTGAATAAGAATCTTTGGAGATAGATTTCGAAGGATTCACTGGCCGCTAGTAAAAAGTTAAATCAAAGGCTTTCATAGAGTTATGTACATGTACGCAAATTATTGTTTTTTTAAACCGCTTAACAACCTACTAATATTATATGTAAATGCCAAATTTGTAAGGATGTTTGTTACTCCTTTACACAAAAACTACTGAATGGATTTGCATGAAATTTGTTACGTACTTAGTTTATAACCCGAATTAAAGAATAGGATACTTTTTACCCGGGTGCGCGAAGTAGTTTCTCCTGATGCGGGTGAAACCCCGGGACGGCACACGTTGACAGCGACTTGGACCAGTTAAAAATGTTAATTAAATACCATTGTTTCAATATAGACTATAAATATTATAGTGTTAAAAATTAATTAAGACCATATTAAGATAATTTTTATATAACGTACCTAAGTAAATGTTGCATATAAGTATGTGTTTGGAAAAGTTCCATAAACATAAAAAGTTGAATGATAACACTTTTATAAGCATCCTATCTAAACTTGCCATAAAAGGCGCATTTTCCCCTTGGCGATGGTACAAAGTTATGAAAACGCAATTTTTTCCTTTATTGGCAAGACTTCAAAAGTAAAAAAAGTTGAAAGATATCTTCATCGCCCTCACTTACATTTCGCTAGCGATTACTTTACATAATAAAATAATTGTCTTTTTGGCGCTCCGTAATTTATTTCGAAGTTTTAACATGTTTGTCTGTCCGTGGGCATAATTCTTAGATTCTGGTTGGTTCTCTCTCATGTAAGTATGGGTTATTCTTGAAGCGATTACTAGCTGTTTACTGTGTATTCGAGCGAAAAATGAAGATTCGATTGAAGTTTCGTACGTTTCCTTATGAGTTTTATGACGGTAAGGTCCAAACCATTGTTATATATCATAGCATAAGTATATCCATCTATGTACAGAGCATCAGACGCACCTTACCACACCACAGAAAAGTTATTGTCTATTCTCGGTCTTTCCGAAGTTTCGTTTCGTTCAGTTAGAGTAGGCCCCCTGGTCTCTGAAGTAGGTTAAGCCCTGTATTACAGATCGGCAAGCACCCAACGGCTTAAAAGGTTTACAAGTATCGGTTCGTACGGTTTCTAATAAATATAGTGAGTTATTTCTTAATCTCGCGAGATCGTTCGCAACCTTTGAAATATAATACGGCGAAGTGACGTAATATCGGGAAGTAAGGGATAATGGTCGGATTTCTAACAAGAAGTTTAATATTTTGTGATAAGAGAGGGTTTGTTTTGTTCAAGTTACCTACAATCTATTTAGTCTGCTGTCGGAATAGGAACAATGATTTTGGTTGAACAAAATACAAAGTTTTATTTAAGAGTAGCTACTTATCGTAGTGTCTAACTTACTCCATGCGCCTGAAATGTCGGTTCCCATACTTCAGTTTATCTTTATACCGAATTTCATCTAAATCTGTCCAGCTATTTTAACGTGTTTTAAGTGTAACAACGAAACAAACTCACATTCGTAATTTAGTTAGGATAATATTGTAAGAATCTGAAATCGTACACTTGCGAGCATTGAACCCGGGCCACTCATAACATCTATAAGATCTCCGAACTTATGAAACATTCATTGGTTTGTTGGCTTAACCCTTTGTATGCCAGATCGTGGATCCACTCGAGACACAATGGAGATTGTGTTGTGTCTGTGATTATAGCGCACAGAAAGAAGTCTGTATTATTAGATCAATTAAGCATTTATACTCCATAACTGTTTCCCGCGGATTCACTCGCATCCCAAGGGAATTACTTCGTGCACCAGGGTAAAAAGTAGCCTATATCCTTTCTCAGGCTCTAGGCTATCTGTGTACCAAATTTCATTTAAATCGGTTCAGTAGTTTTGGCGTGAAAGCGCGACAGACAGACAGAGTTACTTTCGCATTTATAATATTAGTAAGGATTACAAAAGCAATCTTAAATGATAACGTTCTACTATATTTATGCTTGCTTTAAAGAATTCCGCATAAGAGGGGTACTAAAAGGGATCCTATTATTAAGCTTTCGCTGTCCGTCCGTCCGTCCGTTTGTATGACAGCAGGTATCTCATGTACCGTAATAGGTACGGAGTTGAAATATTTAGACGCTGGGTTTCTATTGCCGCTATGAAAACAAATAATAAAAAATAAAGTATATACCTAGTGTTATATATATCCCGTATGGAAGACTTCGCGTGCGAGTCCGAATCGCACTTGACCGGTTTTAATTACCACATACAGCATCTTTATTCGCTACAACGCAATATAGCGTGAAAAGCAAAGTTTGAGCAGCTCGTAAGTAACAACCGTGACCGATAGATTAACAAGGTTAAGCTGCGATGGCCGCGGTCAGTCCATGGATGGGTGACCACTTTCTGAATATAGCAAGACACCTACGAGCCTCGGAGAGCACGTAAAGCTGTCCGTCCTGCTCCTGATCTTTTCTCGGTTGTATTGCGACCCATAGGAATATGAGAGTGAGGGAATAGAGAGTGCACCTGTGTCTGCGTAAGCGTGCGTGCACTATAATATCTCCTGCGTACCTGGCTAGTCTACATTGTGATTGTCCGTCGTGACTGAAATCGGTCTGGAGATGATTATTATTATAGTGAGAGAAAAAAATACCCATAATTCGTCCTCATTTCATTGCTATTTTCTTAATGCTTGTATTATACTTGTATTTTATTTATACCTAGTAAGGATGTTTTAATGTAAAAAGTAGGTCATCATCTGCCTAGCCTTTCACCAAATAGGTTGGGGTCGGCTTCCAGTCCTAGCCGGATTCAGCTGAGTACCAGTGTTTTACATGGAGCGACTGCCTATCTGACCTCCACAACCCGGTTACCGGGTAACACGATACCCCTTGGTAAGACTTGTTTTCAGACTTTCTACTCGTTACGATTGTCAAAGATCTATAAATGACAACCGGGACCAACAGCTTAACATACTTTCCGAGGCACAGAGGAGTCTCGCTATGTCATAGATGGTCAGATCCACGGACTGACCGCACCAAGCGCAGCTTAATCAATGCCGCCCGTGCCGTTGTTTCTTAGCCACGAGCTCCTCCTTTATTTATACCTACGTAGTAATTATCAAAATACAGTAACCCCGCCACTGCATTGTCTCGTATCATATTTCCACTCTGTAAAGCTCCTCGCTAACACTTGCGGTAAGACGTCATAATAATGCCTAATTCCCAGAACTCATTTATATAAATTAGATGAGAAGTACATTCATACTGTACTGTACCTTGTCACGCACTCACAAAATAAGGTTCACAATGCTTTGAACAACATGCACCTAAAATAATAAACGTACTCTCGAATCTCAAACACCACAATTAAAATATTATGTTATTCAATTAATAAAAACACTCAATTTTACTCTGCAACCTTAATTTTACTACTGTAAGGTCTTTAACTTTAGTAAAATAAGATTCAATATTCTTTGTTTATTGCCTTATTAGCTAAGTTTTATGTTTCATTTTCATTTGTTTTGACTGTTTTCGAAATTTTGTTACTTTATTTATTCTCACAATGTGATCATAAAGAACTAGCTTTACCGTGTTTTCATCCACTTCTAGAAGAAAACTACCTCACTCACCCGGATAAAAAGTATCCTATGTATTAATCCAGGTTATAAACTATGTGTGTACCAAATTTCATCAAAATCCATTAAGTAGTTTTTGCGTGAAGGAGAAACAAACATACATACACAAACTAAACGCATTGATAATATTAGTAGGACTTCACGCGTCTACTAACTGTTACTGATATACAAGAACAGGAAAAGCTTCGAGTATTCTGGTGTCGTATAATAAGTAGCAACATTAGACAAGAATATTTACCACACACATGTATATATTAACCAGCATAATTTACAAGATTATCTCATATCTCAAGTTTCCTTAACGTTACATATAATTATATATACCTATATATGTAGTCGTGTATGTTATAATATAATAGCATTTCTTGTAATTTTTACTCGCCTCCTTAGGCCTTACGATGACGTGCCAAAGCAAGAATAGTCTAGTTGTGAAAAAAGAGCCAGTGCTACACGACTTTAATAGATTTGTCTCGCTCTCACACCTGAATAATGATTGCAAAAACATGTTTTTCAGCTTATTTTTATGTAAAATATCATATTCACTTCATTGGCTTTATTATCATAAATAGCATATACGAAAAATTGTGGTAATTTTCACCATGTTTTACGCATACTTGATAATTATGATTGGCATTACTCTGAATATTTATATAGGCTGTGTAAATTGATGCCTGAGTTAATTGGTAAATCGTGATGGAATTTTGGTGAAAACCAGCTGACCCGGCAAACTTCGTACCGGCATATTTTTTGTTCTATTCGTTTTTTTATACACATCCTGTCCTAACAATAGCGAACACAAAAAAAGAATTATCTAGCCTGGCGCAGTCATTCAGAAGGTATTATATTACATTTCTTGCTGACCTGCCCAACTTCGTGCCACCCCAATACGTTTTTTGTTGAATGTTTTAACAGTTTTTCTGCTATTCGAAGCGGAGACAAATCCAACAAATCAATGATCATAAAAATCGGTCCAGCCGTTCATGAGTAAGGCGCTATCCACACATTTCTGGGTCAGTGCTATCCGTGTTCCGAGATGTCCGTGTCAGTGTTCCCGTCAAGAACGTGCCATTCGTCACCCACATTCAAACACGACGTAAAGACGTCGTGTTTGAATTAGCAATGATTGCAATAGCGCTAGAAGAAGCAGATCACTACACCACCACCACTACCACCTACATAAACATCGGATAGCCCTGTCAGAGCGTCCGTGCGTCCAACACTGACGATCCGGATGCCTCTGACACGGAGATGTGTGAACGAGTTCGTACAAGTTGTATTTAACCGATTTTTTCCCCGTCCCTGACGGAACACGGCAGGGGCGGGTACCCGGAAATGTGTGGATACCGCCTTATGAATGGTGTACTCGCACGATTTTGTTACATAAATTAAATTGTACACATAATTTACATAAACTGCTACAATTCATAATTGCGAAGATATTGCGTATCGGATTTTTTAAATAATGTTTCGGGATGATGCCGTATTAATCGTTCGGGCTTACTAGCGGGAAATTGGAGCGACCTATTTCCAGCAGATTTATGTAAGCCTGTTTTTAGCCTGAAGCATTGTATTGGCTGAAATTTTGGAGGTAATTGAATCAGAAAATAAGCTAAGCCTACGCATAAACCTGGCTTATGAAAACGAACAAGTGATATTTTTTGTCAATAAAAATAATTGTTTCGGCATTATGAATAAAAAAATACGAAAGTTTTTTTAATTATTAACTGTATAGCACTGTAATATTATGTTGTCTAGTCTAGGACTGTAATAGTAGGTAATAGGTGTTATTTTGGAGTAATTAAAATTAATGAGGTAGGTAATTTTATTTATGTAATCTGAAACAAACTTTATAGGTGACAAAGAAATTCCAAACTAACGCTCTTGTGTTATAATCACCTTGAAGCAATGATAATTATATAATAATTATTATAGACAAAAGTAGTTTTTGGAAGTTCTTACTTGAAAAGGAAAAATGTAACTCTTTTATTTTTATTTCATTGTTAGAAAAACGTTATAGGAATAGTATTAAATCGATCCTGTTTTCTTCAGGACTCCTGGGATAGATTCTGCTTTGGTCTGTAAACTAGTGTAAGCCTAAGGAACATAACATAGCCCGACTTACATACCTACAAAGACTATCCTTTCAAAGATATACTTGTATATATGGAAAAAAGCTCATCACAAGCTGTAATCTATCGACACACGTCTATCATTACAAGCCCATCATTCCCGCATATCGAATAGGATAGCAAATAACACTTAATTGTACCAAAAGCCAATTGAAGCGCAATTTCTTACGTTTATCTTGTGAATAAGAAATCTGATTCGTAAGCGTAAGTGCATTTAATGCACGTCTAAGTGGGGGTATTATCAGTAGCGCTGTTTGAAATTACAGATATTATGGATATGCGACGCTTATCGTCTACTTTCTGGCTATTATCCTACTTGTAATTAACGAAGATGACCAGTCCAACGCCACATTATGTCCATTATATGACATTATGCGAGCATGTCTAATTGATGTCATCTAGTTCTTCGTCCGCATTTATCTATACATAAATAATTATGGCTGATGTCGTACGTAATACGCGGTGTAATTTTGTTGTTTTCCGGAAAAGTATGAACCTACCAGTAAATGAATTTCTAAATGACTAACTACCTAAATAATCTTGCAAACCTTTTTTACAAAAAAATATAAACGAATTCTAAAACACTACAAATTGAAAAATAACTTTTATCGGGCGAAATGCTTTAGGACTAATACATCGTTCTAGAAGCATAAGTAGCATTTTCTTTCCGTCTAGTGCTTCAGACCGAATTTCGGTAAAGGCGACAGATCTCATAGGAGATGAGTTGTCTCCGCAGAACATATTATAGTGCACAAGTGTATTCGCAGACGCTGTTGCACTCGCTATTCCCTCACTCTGAACATCCAACATGCCAGGGGAGAGATCAGTCGTAAGACCGACAGTTTTACGTGCTCCCCGAGGCATGGGATCTCTCGCTATGTTTAGAAAGTGGTCACCTATCCATTCTCTAGCTAGCGCAGCTTAACCTAGCCAATCTGTCGATGCGCACGGCTGTTACTTAACTGCGAGCTGAACCGATTAACGTGTAATTGCATGAAAAAATAAATGGAAACCTATTAAAGGACATAGGATATTTTTTAAAGGTGGTTTGTGATGATCTACTGTGCTGTGTGTGTGTGTGTTTAAAATATTGTCTTTAATTCTGCCAAATAAATGCCATACCTCATAATAATAATTATATACAGATGAAATTAGCTGCAATTTGGATAGTTTCAGTCGACTTTTACATGAACTGTACCTGTAACTTTCAGTTAAAGCTACGCATTTTTTATGATGGACTATGGATATCTGAACATGAATCTTCCGAGTCTACCATAGTCTTGTACTAGCCGAATATCATACAAGGAATTCGGAGGAATTCCTAAATTGTCACAAAAAGGGCAAAAATAATGTTTTATTTCATTCCGGATTTTCCGTCAGGGGTCGCATAAATCATATAATGACAAATGTAGGGACATAACAGGAAAAATGTTGTACTACCCTCCAAGGTTGTTCGAATACTAAATGGCTTCATTTTACCGAATAATTAATGCGTTTCGTGATAAAATTGCGCTGGCACACAAATTGGTCAATGAATGCTTAATATCAGAATGTCAAAAGCGAATTAATTTGTGCAGGTAATCAAGTGATGGGATAAACTGACATACAATTGGTTCAAAATGTACCTATTGTTACGTAAGAATTTTAACTTATAACCAGTGAGCTATCTTTTGCAGTAAAAAAATATATTATATTAGAAGGTAATCTGTACCGTTATAATTAAACACATGAAAAATCCCAATGGTTCTTTAAAATAAATAAATAAAAAAGCTCTGAAGACCCAAGGGAAGGTGATCTGAAAGCTCACTTTGAAGGGTTCGAGCCTTCGAGTTGCAAGAAAATTTTAAGTACTTTGAACCCTTTGTAGTGCTGTGAAAGCTGATTTATTAATTTTTAGAAAGTAACTTTGTTTGTTTTTTTCGTTTTTGATAACATAATTATTATTAATAGACGGAATACCTACTTATTCCTTACTCGTAGCTTACAATTAAACATTGTAGCTTTTGAACATGTGGGTGCTACGACGCTACGCCTTACTGTAGCGTAATGCTACGCAGCTTCGTAGCACTACATTGATTTTAAACGGGACAATATTATTTACCCAACAAGGCAATCGTTAAGTTCAATTAATAATAATCTCGTCACCTAACATCTTATCAATTATATTCATCATCTGCCTAGCCTTTTCCCAACTATGTTGGGGTCGGCTTCCAGTCTTAACCGGATGCAGCTGAGTACCAGTGTTTTACATGGAGCGACTGCCTATCTGACCTCCACAACCCAGTTACCGGGTAACACGGTACCCCATAGTAAGACTGGTTGTCAGACTTTCTGGCTTCTGACTACCCGTAACGACTGTCAAAGATGTACAAATGACAACCGGGACCAACAGCTTAACGTGCTTTCCGAGGCACGGAGGAGTCTCGCTATGACATAGATGGTCACCCATCCACGGACCGACCGCGCCAAGCGCAGCTTAACCTTTGATCGGTCGAACCGTGCGGCTGCTACTTAGCCACGAGCTCCTCCTTATCTTATCAATTATATTATCAACATTAATTATTGTACTATAAATTTATTATTTAATTTTGAATAATTTTGGAATTAAACCACGCTGTCATTGATATTTACACAACGCAAGCATTAAATGTCATATAAAACTTATCTACAAGTATATTCGCGTTGCACCAAACAGTTCGGTCGCTTGTAAGAATAATAATAACTGTGTAAAACTTACCGATAGTGTGATGATCTTGTCAAACAGCATTATCGGCGGCATGTGGAAATCAAACACGAAGTACTGTGGACAAGAAAAATCTGTTATATTATATGTACAATTAATAACATAAAGCTTCTGGGCTTTTGTTGTGCAGTGAAAAGTTAGTTACTAAGCATTTACTTAAACAAAATGGAAATTTCCATTAATTTTATTGGTTCCATTAACAGTATCATTCCAAGATGACAATTTTAGTTCCAGTTTTCACCACATTCATATAGATCCTTGTCGGACTATGAGGTAATAGCAATAGAGTTAGAATTCTGACTAATATTGACTTCAAAGCAATTAAGCATAAATCTAAATTTCCAGTTAATTAAATAATAAGCCGATTTTCAGGTCATTTCAGCTGTGTGCTGGAATTATTGGCAAATGTTTTCAACTATCTAATTAACTATTTACTGCATCAAAGCTATTTTGTGAACACATCATTACGGGATAATAACCCACAGAGCCATTCCAACGCAAACGATGTAGTATGTTTCGTTATAGAAATTGAAATTATTATGATTATGAAGATGACTGTTTGCTGCGGTTTTGCCCGCGGCCTGAGTGAATTACTTCACGTACGTGGACAAACATGTCTCTAGGTTTCAAACTATCTCCACACCAAATTTCATCTTAATCGGTTAAGCCGCTGCAGTAAAAATTAAGCAGACAGACAGACTCGCTTTTTCATTATTAGTAATGTTCAACCATCATCAAAATTATAGTTAAAACATTAATGTTGATGTCTAACTACGCGTTAGTGAAAAACAAAATCATAATTTGTTAATGTTTGACACATTTCAATAACGTCTTATTTAGCGTGTTGATTAACGCGTTAAAGCGAAGGGAGAGCTTGAGGTACGCTAATATATTATTAGTCGTTGATCCAAACATGCTGAGAATTAACCACAGTGTGCGGATTATATTCCTAAACAAGATGTTAGACGCAGGTATAATATTGTCCAAGTATAATGGCCACAACAAAGGTTCGTAAAGTACTTGTTATTGTTCGGCACCTGTTCGGTTGTGTTCGATCAGACCCGTATTGTGTTTCCTTCTCAATAATAGGCCATTATCTAGACCTAATTGGGAATATACCTGTATTTTTTAAAATATATCAATATCTACTAGCGAATAGATAGACGAAACTGAAATATGAATGAAATATCTTAAAAAAGGCGTTTAGAGTTGTCAGCGTTTAAAAAGAATGTGATTTCCATAGCAAAAGTGAACCTTACCTCGTTGTAATAAGGGCAGTTGGTGCTCTCTTTAACGCTGGTGTACTTGCGAACGTCGCCGACTTGCACGCAGACGACCGGGTCCATGTTGAGGCCTGCCAGCTGACGAGCCTCGATCACCGTCACGCAAACTTGGAAGTCAGCGGCTTTCAGCGCAGACGGGCAGGTGGTGTCGATGACAGCTCTCCTACAGGAGGAAAAAATAAATGTAATTTTAAAAGTATCCTTTATTTACGTAGGTTACTACGTAAGCGCGGAGAAATCTGAATACCGTACAAATAATATTATGTATATTTCGATTGTTCTCCTCGACTGTTCGCCATATAGCATATCCTCATTTCTCTAATAATGCATATTAATATTATATTTATAATTTGGCTGGCCCAGAAAACGAAACACAGACCCCAGGCCCCAGACCAACCAAACAGAGAACAATGTATGTAAAATTAGATAATTTCTCACATGAATTATATACTACGCTAGAATCTTAATAATTTACACAGAAGATTACATCCAAGATTGCGTCTTGTACAAGCTTGTATTATTTAACTGAGAGATATTAATTAATTACTTAGAAACTCCGAATTAGTTGGACATACTTACAACTTCTTAAACTTAGGCGTGTCTGTGGGTGAATGAACATCAACTAGCACGTCATCTGATGATACAGAAATCTGGCTTGCAGGGCGGTCTGGCTCCGAGGAGGGCCCAGGAGTATCCAGGAGCCCTTGCTCCTCGTCACTGCTACCCCGGCTGGGGCGCATCTTGCCAATACGCATAAAAGTCTTCACAGTTTTCAGAGTAGAGGGCCGTTTACGCTCTGGCATTTCAGTCAGAGGCTTCTCACTACCAAGAGTGAAGCCACGCCTAGAAATAAATATAAATAAATAAATATCTTTGGACAATTTCACACAGCACCCTAACCCCAAAGTAAGCAACTAATATGCTTGTGTTATGGGTGCAAGATTAACGGATATACTACTTATATGTATTTTTTTTAAATACGTACATATTATACAAAGTAACACCCAGGCCCGGCCGGGAACGAACACGTGACCTCTTGCGTGGTATTCCGACATGTTAACCACTAAACCATTCAGATCGTCAAAATGGAAATAAAAAAGTGTAAGCCCAAAGTTTGTAGGTCAGGTTTTTGTGTCAAAAACAACGCTGGCAGGTACCAATTAAGCTTTCGGCAATACGGATTGGGTCTACATATTCCGTTTAGCTTTTCGAGTGCCTACGCTCAATGCGGCCAAAAACTAAATTTTTGCACGTTCCGTTCTACGTAAAGTTTTTTTTTTTTCAGAGTTTCCGTCATAAGGAAAAAAGAAGTTTTTTTTTTCTATGTTACTGCCGTCCGTAGTAAAGGTGTAACTATATATTTTTTTGATATTGAGTTAGTAAGTACATACTTAATTAGAAACAGGAAAAGATTCTGATTACGATATTCGTAGTCAGATCCTTTTCCGTACTTAACTCAATTTTGAAAAAAATAATAAAGTTACACCTTTTCTTCTTATGACGGCAGTATACGACACTTTTTTAATAAGTTTAACTCATTTGCAAACATAAAAAAAGATCTGATTATGTAAATAGGTAATCGTCTTCAAAAGCAATGTTCGGAAAACTCTTCAGATCAGATTCCTGAAGTCTACCCATCTCCGCGAATCCTATTTATGAATATTTAGCTGTGAATTAAATATTCTTAGAGCGTCAGTGCGCCTTGTATAGATTCACAAATTTATTTATGCAAGTGAAGCGTTTGGACGCGAACGCAAATTGCGGTATTCATTACTGATTAATTGTAAGTTTTCACTTGAATAGTCAAAATACGTACTACGTATCTTGAATTAATATTCTAAAGTCATATAGAAACGAAGGGTTATCATTTATCCATGTTTATTCAATTATAAATTTCAGTCGCATTCAAATTCAAGTACCAATTTTATAATTTTATCATAACCTGGAGAATATGTTGCATATATAAAAGAAAAAACGCAAACGCAAACCAAACAACAATGCCAGTACAAAGATACGATTCGATGGAATATGAATTACGAACGCTAACTGACGTCAATACTTCTAAAGTAAACCTAACTATACCTTTAGAGCAATAGAAAACCCAGTTCAAGTTGTCTGCGAACAGTTTACAGAGGTTTGATTCCTAATAAAGTGAATTATTTGAGTTTGCTATTGACGCTGAATGTTTATAAATAAGCAAAACGCAATAAATCCAAAGAAATATTTATTTACCTGAGGAAACGCTTCCCTGCCGTCTTCAGCTTGCTAGCGCGGGTCTCCTCTATGTATTCCAAGTCTAAAGCCACCTCCTTATTGCGAAGGGACTGCTCAAGGGACGCAATGTTGCGCTGCACATCCTCCAAGACATTATCATCGGAGTCTTTGGGGGAAGCCCCTGTCAGTGAGCCACGGGAAGACCCTGGTGTCGAAGCGAAGCCAGACATCCCGTGGATTGGTGCAGGTCCCGCACCATGGACTGGTATGGTGTGTGAGGATCCCTTAAAAGAGGTGGCCTCCGTTCTGAAGAGTTCCTCTCGTAAGAGTCCGGTTGGTGGTGTGTAGAATACCTCCATATCAACAAAGACCTGAAAAGAAGAGCTCTAATATTATATCAATATGAAGACAAAGAAATACATGAGAATGTGCCAATCAAGACCTTTCACATGATACCCCACATGTCCTTAGTAACTATACTTTGAAATTTTAAACCCCCACTTGCCCCCACTTTATCCATAAAAGCAATGATTTTTCACTTTTTTTATTTAAAATACGCATGAACAATCGATTTTTATAATTGTTACACATTTCAAGTCGATAGCATGAGTAGTTCCTGAACTAATCAGCTGTGACAGACGGACAGATAGACAGACGAAGTGAAACCATAAGGGTTTCTTTTTACCATTTTTGGCATGGAATCCTAAAACTAGTCTATTTTAAAACGCAATATTATATTTTCAATATCGCTTTGATGAATGTTGACGATGTGCAAACGAGTTCTCTTGATGTGCCTAAGTAACTACTTCAGAGGAAATGCAACAGATGGTGCATTAGCAACGCAAACACAGACGATGATTGAGCTCCAACCTTGTGGAAGCTAGTACTTCCCGCGAAATAAAGAACTTCTTTGTTTTTTTTTTGTTTTTTATGTTTATAATTTGTAAAAATAATAATTAATTTGAAAAGAGTATCCATGGAGTTTCTTGCCGGTTCTTCTCTGCAGGATCAACTTTTTGGAACCATGAACCAAGTTTCTAGCTTTGACGTTTTATAAGAACCTGTTATCTCTATAAAATAAAAACCTTTGTCTCTTGATTAACAATAGGTAGGTGTACAGTAATTCATTTTGAACTAGCGTTTCCATCAACAGTCCGCCTTCCATGTGCACAATACCTGCTCAGTGAGAAGTAGTAGAAGAATTCTACGAGTGAATCAAGAACATGATCTAACACCATTTTCCGAGTTCAACTAGGTTTAATGTTTTTCACGGAAAAGCGTACCAAACAACCATTGTCGAACTTTCACGATTTTCCTACTTATATTGTAAATGCGAAAGTAACTCAGTCTTTCTGTATGTCTGTATATTTGTTAAGCTGTCACGGCGAAACGGCTGTACTGATTTGTATAAAATTTGGAATGGAGATAGATTAAAACCATATGGTAGTTTTGATTCAAGTGCGCGAGGTAATTTCTTCAGAATGCGAGTGATTAATAATCTGATTAAAGAGCATATTATTTTGAGAAATACAATAAAAATCCGCTGTCTAAATTGTTCATGAGTAGACAAAGATGGAACGACCTACAAACTAGCTCTCTTGTTATTTCGGGCACCTAATCAATTCATATTAGCCTCACTGCAGAAGCAACAGTTGGCCCATCTGACGGCAACATGGAAGCTCTTGTATTATCCCCGCGTCGTTCCAGCCGCCATTGTTTACACAACATTTTACGACGAGCCCCGCCATGAGCTCCATAGTTCGTAATAATTGAGTGGCAGCGGCCCCAGGTTGTAGCCAGCCATTCTGTTTCTTCTCCATCATAAATGGAAGTTGCTTTTTAATCCAGGCAGGATTTAATGAATATTTACAAATTAAGCTCTTTTTATTAAAGGAGTTAAGAGTGAACGTGTACATTTGTAACTTTCCTAAAGAACAATAAAGTCGGCTTCCTTTTAAGTTAGTATTGTTGTAACCTTTTCTAACTTTCATGACCGATAAGTTTTAGTTCAGTAAGAAAACATTTGGAAATAAGATTTAAAAATTGTTTTATTACTTTGGAAGTAGTCGGTATCATTTAATTGGTATGGATGAAGACATTTGAATGAAACCCTCGTACTTATAGCGAGTATTTAGTATGTTTAACCGTTTCCGATAGATTTATTTTTATTTGACATGTTATTTAAGTTCTTCAAAACTAGAAAAGTATTGAACCATGCGCCGCCACTAGAAAAATAAATGCTTATAATATTATATTCAATGAAGGTCGTATAATAATTAAAATATCTCAGCATTGAAGCTTATTAAAACTGTTCGAGAAAAGAAAATAAAAAACCAATTTGAAATACAAAAGATTAATTAATATTCCTTGTATAGATGCGGTGGAATACAAAATGCATTGCAAAAATTAATTAAATATTTGTAAGAACAATTCTTTATTGAAATAAATGCGATTACTTATTAATTATTCCTAGTATTAAATCTGGAAACTAGAACAAATTTCACAGTAAAAAGTTAATTAAGCCCTGCTAGGAACAGTTCAATTATAGAAACGGTAAATTTAAATAAATATTTCTTCAACTGCAGTTAGTTTCGAGATACAATTAATAAATTATAATTTAATTACTTATTAATTAAGAAAAATGTTGGTATGATTTTTTGCAAAGAACAATAGTAATTGGATTTGCGGCTAAATTATTTAGTATGTACTACCACGCACACTCAGATAAATATGATTTCGTCTTTTAATTATTTTGAGAGAATATAGTACTTCACTAATTTCGCGAAAATTATTAATTTAGTGTGAATGGGTCTGCGTTGATTAATTAGTCAGTCAATTAGAAAAGCAATTATAAGTAAGTTTACCTATATACAAAGAATAAAATTACATAATCTTTTTCATCCTATTGTTGCTGTTATTCACGCCCTTTTTGAGCTTAAGTAAGCAGTCTTTTTCATTTATATCAACCGTTCAAAAGTCAAAAGTCAAGTTTTCGAGAAAGGACAGAGTTCAATCCAGTGTAAAATATTCCCTAATAGTCTTACAGCAGAATGGACACAGTAAGTGAGTCCTCAATTTTCAAAAGGATAAAGAGTATTTTAAATCCACAGAAAAGAATAAAGAGCCATTTATTCTATTTTTCTTTTAAGAGAAAACGATTGACGTATAAGCCTTTGTGAAGTTTTTCCTGAAACAGTTATTTTGTGTGCCGCTATGGCTTGGCTATTTGACCGATCTTTGAGTTTTGATTGACAAGGAAATAGGAGCGACGAACATGCTGGGATCAAACGAACAAAATAAAAAAGTTTCGTGGCAAGCAACATTCATTATTCTGGTTACTTTTTCTTCGCATTCATTTCTTGTTCAATTTGAATATGAAAATATGACATAAGGAGACGATAAATGAAAATACTTGCAATACAAAAAAAAAAATCTAACAAAAAAATATTTTCTTTTTGGCAATGTGTTTTAAACTGATGCTGGGTTTCTACTGCCATTGATAGCAAAATGCCCTGAAACCTCATTTTACAATATTTCTACTGAAAAAACTATTTACGAATAAGTTAAATAACGAAGATCTCCTCAAGATTGGATAAACGCTTTACTATTTCCAAATATGCAAATCCGAAGATATTTTCGTTTGCAGACTCAAGTTCGCCGAATAGCTTGACTTATGTTAATTGCAACATACGTCGGCGAGTCTGTATCGCATGTCGAGTTTTCCATCTCAAGTTATTGACTACTACTAGATATATATGAAATTTACGACTCGCCGAACATGAAAACAGAGTTCCTAGTAGCTAGTTCCAACGCTTTGATTATTATATAGATACAGAACATTGTGTGTAATTCATTATTATATATTAGCTTACGCCTTACGTAACAGTTTGTTTACACTCGTAAGTTCTGATAGGTACCTACCTCGGTTCCTACTTCACTACATAGTATAAAACAAAGTCGCTTTCTCTGTCCCTATATCCCTATGTATGCCCTAAATCTTTAAAACTACGCAACGGATTTTGATGCGGTTTTTTTTAATAGATAGAGTGATTAATGAGGAAGGTTTTAGTAAATAATTTGTCAAGCTTTTGTATCCATTAGCTAAAATATCGCGGGCGAAGCCGCTGGCGGGAAGCTAGTATATTATAAATGCGAATGTTTGTGATGCATGTTTGTTACCCTTTCACACAAAAACTAATGAATGGATTTGCATGAAATTTGGTATACACATAAGTTAGAACCTACATTAACACATAGGGTACTTTTTATCCGGGTGCGCGAAGTAGTTACCTCAGAATGCGGGTGAATCCACGGGAGAGAGCTAGTTTAAACTTGGGTTAGACTTAGGTTTAGACCCGCGCTGCGGTAATCATCGGAATACCATTATGTACATAAGTCACATTAAGCTTTATGCACTTTAATTTATAGTCTTTATTATAATAACTGTTTTTGTAAACATCTATGTACATTCGATAACCCTTTCATTAATTCAATTGTAGCGAAGACACTGTCAAAGTAACGAACGTCGCCGTCACCTGAGAACTTTGCAGCTGGATGGTTAATACCCAGTAGTTGGTTTCACACCATTCAATACCACGTAATTAGATAGGCGGATAAATAACACTTTACTAACAACACAATGTTAAATAGATGATTAATTTAATAATACACAGTGGAGTTAAAACCATACAATTAGGTGGGCGACACCAATCAATCGATGTTTTTCATAGCTTAACGCGATTCACCCTAACGTTTGGTATGGCAATAGCAACTTGTACTCACTTCATTGCCAATTCAAATGACTAACTAAATATTTGAATTTGGAATGATTGGGAATGAGTGGCAATTACCCAATTGGCAATTTCAGAATATTATTTTAAAAGTTGTAGTTTGTTGTGTTGCAGCATTGTTATTTCTTATAACAATGGCGAAAGTATTAGATATACTAAAATAAAATCAAATAAAAAAACGGTTGTCACAAACTTTTCATCTTGTAATAATCCTCTTAGCCTCTTGTAATAACCTACACGAGGGTGTACTAGCTATTTAGCTTTAAAAATAACTTCATATCATATGGAAAATAAAATCGAGTTCTTTGAGATGTAGGCGTAAGACGTTCGGCGTAAGGCGTAAGACCGTTCAGCTTCAGATATGGTAATGATGCTGCGATGCGATTTGAGACATCTATATATAACTGGCAACAATGGTTAAAGATAAATATCTTGAGGTTTTTCCTAATTCTCAGCCTTCGTACATGAATTAAGCAGGCTATTAAGTTCCCTCTGGTGGGAATTACGCGTGGGCATACATGACTTGGTGGGGGGCAGATGTCGAATGTATATGACACAGGTATTTACGGAGGTGTGGAATCGTGTTGGAGTACAGCTTAAACCGCCTGCACCCCAAGTACGAGTGTGTAGGTACAAAACCAGACAAGTAACAATGTGACTTTTTCAATGTCATATATTCTAAGTGTATTTGAGACGTCACTGACTAAGGGTGAAGGAAAACATTTTGACGAAACCTAGACGAAAAGTCTGAAACCACCAATCCGCCTTGAGCAAGCGAAGTCTTTACGCACAAGATGTATAAAAACACCAGACGGAACTTAACTTTGTACAAGGTGAAGACAGGTATTTATATCCATTAACAGCTGTTTCCTTCGGTTTTACCCGCGTCCCAAGGGAATTACTTATTACACCCGGATAAAAAGTAGTCTATATCCATCTACAGGGTGGTATCTCACGCCACGGGCGTTGGGAGCCACAAGACGACTCCCGGCCACCGTAGGCGCGGCCGGCCCGCGGACTGAGAGCTATGGGTGGCTCGCCGTCCGGTAAGGACCAGGCCCGCGTCGACGGTGCGTTAGTATTCCACGCGCGCCTCAAAGAGATGTCAGCATAGATGACTATCCACAGTGCCATGGCCTGCTGGGACTGCAGGATCTTCGAAAGAGATACCGCGCCCCCGGAATATAAAGGGAACATGGGTTTAGTCAGTAAAAGAATACCGGCTCCACCCCACCCCTCAAACAGATCAAAATGTTCAATCGCCCCATCCCATGGGGTGACAAGGCCAAATACCTGGGTGTAACCCTCGATAAGAATCTCACGTTCGGTGAACACATAAGGACGGTGCGTTCGCGCGCCGCCTTCGTTCTCGGACGCCTCCATCCCATTCTTAATTCACGCAGCAAATTGCCTCTCAAGTGCAAATTGCGTATCTATACAGCGTGCATCCGCCCCATCATGACCTATGCCAGCGTAGTGTTCGCACACGCCAAATCTTACCGCCTCCATAGGATGCAAACCCTCCAGAACCGTTTCATGCGCAGGGCCACAGGATCCCCGTGGTACCTTAGAAACGAGAATCTCCACCTCGACCTCAAACTGCCTACCATAAAGCAGTTTATGAAACGCGCTTCAAAGCGCTACTTCGACTCTGCCGAAAAGCACACCAACCCCCTGATAGTATCGGCTTCCCGTTACACTCCCTCCCAGATTAGCTCGATTCGCCGTCCGCGGCATACTCTCACGTTCCCTGACGACGAAATCACCCTCCTCCAAGAGAGTAATAGGGAAACCAGCACAATACACAAACACAGACCGCCGTCATACCGTCCTCGCCGCCGAGGCCCGTCGCGACGTCCCCGTCCATGCCCTCCCCGACCCTTGCTCGATGAGCCAGCCCGCGCGCTGAGCCAGTAGCATAAAAAGTCCCGTAATAATAATATTGTTATGATCCAGCTAGTCCCTAGTTGTCCTCCCCAGTGACGCCCTAAGCCGAGGTTCGTTCCCCACTAGGGGGAGCCCTTAGCGCGCTGTCACTTAGGTTTTAAATTTAGTTGTAAGCCTTGGCTGGAGGCCTTAATTTAATTAATTAAATTAGGACCTCGCCATACTGTCCGGTTAAGCAGGTCGAATGCTGTTAGAAGCACCCTGCAAGAGGTCATGTAGAAAAAAAAAAAAAAAAAAAAAAGTCAGTAAAAGTCTGACACTCCCTACCGCCCTACTCACGGAGGAAGGAGTAATTTGATGATTTCGGATCCAAAAAAAGGGTCGTATCTCAGTACAAGTTGGTTGAGCCATTTTATTGTAAAAGCATGACAAACAAACTCACATTCGCATTTATAATATTAGTTAAAGTTACAAAAGAGATAAAGCCACGCCTCACCTGCAGTAAAAACTACGCTCAACTGAATTATACGTTAATATTTAACATTCCTATTTACATTGGAGTTTGAACTCGTACAAACTATGTTAGCTTTACAAATTAATAACTGACCCCTGTAAAATCCAACTCGTCTAGCAAATAAATATTTGCTTCAAAAGTTTGATGAAACTATGAATCGTGTTATGTTGGTACAACCGCTGTTAGGAATTTTATATTTTCTATTTTCAGAGTATACTTGACTGAATTGAATAGGTTACTCTCTAAGCGTAGGTACAGTTTCTAATCTCAGTGAGAAAGTGACTGGTGGTACTGTCTGATTGTTCTTGCGGTCAGAACACGCATCACTCGTCATCATGGCCGTTTTGAGCTGATGTGACGTATATATTCCCCATTTTTTTTTGTCTTATTTTTATTATGCGTCACGTAATTGCCGCGAATAAATGTATTTTCTTTCGTTCAATTACCATAATCCTCCAGCCGTTACCTGACTATTTGGGGTCGGTAGCGTGTTGTATTTCACTAGAGTTTAGAGTTTAAAGTATTCACCGGCAGCCAGTGGTTTGTCAGATGAAAATTCAGAATGTCTCGGTTGTTATCGAATACCTACCTGCCTAAGTTGGCAAGTCTAACGTCATCAAATAAATAATAAAAATATTTTTTTTTTTTTTTTTTATATTAATATTCTCTTGAACATAAAACGTCCAAGAGAATTTAAAAGTTTATCATAAACTGGCTGTTTAACTGGCACTCCTAAGCGAACTATTAGTCGCATTAGGATGAATATAACATCCTACGTCCTTCCCCAAGGGGTCAAGCTATGTCCATACCAAATTTCATCTAAATAGGTTCAGCAGATTTACCGCGAATACGTAACAAACAAACTTAAATTCGCATTTATAGTACAGCCTAACTGTTCCACGGCTTCACTAAGGTGCCGAGGGAACAACTTCTCGCACCATATCCACACCAAATGTAATCCATATTGATTCGTTCAATTATCGTGAACCCATAACAGAAAGACAGACAGAAAAACATATAGATTAGATAAGGTACTTAACTCTTTGTGTCTATCTGTCTGCCTTTCGGTTTTATAATATCAGTAATGCACGAAAATAAAAATAAGAATCGAAGAGTTTGCTTCAATGGCAGTCGCCGGCTTCGCTGCCCGAGGCGGGATTAAACAAGCTATAGCTATTGTTGGCGAGGAATAAGACAATTCATTAGGTTCCCGCTTTTTTCAGTGCACCACCGGTTCTCTGCTCAATAGCTTTACAGCTTACCGGCTTGCAGCCTTTGTCATACCCATTTTCATATCGGACGTGCTCTGATTGGTTCTCAGCTTAATACTTCACTTTTCATCTTAGTTCTAGGTTTTATTTTGTAGCCTGTATCAAACGACACTTTGTATTAACGAGGAGATAAAAGATTGTATCTTTTTTCATGCATTATGCGAAGTGGGAGATTTGTTGTTTGAAATTTAAATTTAAATGAAGTAGTGGTGAAAGATAAATAATATATATTTGTAATTAATGCGAAAGTGAGTTTGTTTTTTAGTTACGCTTTCATGGTAAAACGACTGAACCGATGTGGAAGAAATTTACTACGGAGATAGATAGGACTGTGGACATGGTTATAGGCTTCTATTTTTACGGGTGCGTAAAGCAGTTCCCCTGGGGCGCAGGTAAAACCGCGAGAAATAGCTAGTATTATAGTATAAACTAGCTTTACGCCAGCGGATTCGCTAGCGTGCGCTCTATGAATTCAAATTTAAAATGTCAGAATTTCATACAAACTTTGCCCCCCTTCCTCACCCCCTTAGGGGTAGAATTTCAGAAAAACCTTTCTTATCGGATGCCTACGTCATACACAGAACACACCCTCCAAGTTTCAGGTCTCTACGACCAGCGGTTTAGGCTGTGCGTTGATCCATCAGTCATTCAGGACAAAGCTTTTTTATATGTGGGTATAGATAACTTTAAAATTCTGTCGAGCAACATATTCAATATTGCTGAACATAGGTAGGACCTATGACGTCACCTGTAATTCAGTCACGTAAATAAAGTTAAAAATTGATTAGAATTTCAAATTACACGTCAACCATGACCGTAGGGCTTTGTTTGGACAAACAATAACTCGAATGGAATTCATATTACGGAAAATATTTTCCACCGTGGTTCCGCGAAAAATATTTTTATTATCACTACATAGTATTAAACAAAGTCGATTTCTCTGTCCCTATATCCCTATGTATGCTTAAATCTTTAAAACTACGCAACGGATTTTGATGCTGTTTTTTTTTATAGATAGAGTGATTGTCAAGTTATTGTATCCATTAGCTAAAATATCGCGGGCGAAGCCGCTGGCGGGAAGCTAGTATGTTATAAATGCGAATGTTGTTTGTTAGGGATTCACGGGAAAACGACTGAAACGATTTAGATGGAAAAAGCTTGAAAGATAAAGGTTATTTAGGGAAAGTTGCGTGAGGTAGCTTTCTCAGAACAACATTTCATTATCATCAGCCTATATACTGTCCCACTGCTGGGCACAGACCTCTTCTAATATAGAAAAGGCAGGAGGAATTTCAGGCTTTTTAATTCCAGGTCTTATACATACATACATACGTAAGATGCGATCTGATGCTCTGTACATAGGGGAATATACTTATCCTTACTAATATTATAAATGCGAAAGTAACTCTGTCTGTCTGTCTGTTACGCTTTCACGCCAAAACTACTGGACCGATATAAATGAAATTTGGTACAGAGATAGAATAGACCCTGAGGAACAACATAGGCTACTTTTTACCCGGGTGCGCTAAGTAGTTCCCTCGGGATGCGGGTGAAACCGCGGGAAACAGCTAGTACTATTCATATATAACAATTATTAGCACCTTACCGCCCTAAAACCTATAAGAAAACGTACGAAACTTCAAAGGAATCTTTATTTAGTAAGAGTCTTGAGTAAGAGTAGGCCCCCTTACTTAAGTTATATTTAAACAATACATATTTCTATGACGTCGTTAATATAGGAAACTGTAATTAGTATTTACTAGAGCAAATGTTAATTAGTTTTGGAATATATTTTTTACCGTTTCAGTAGCTCCCACATTAGATTCCGTTAATTCAACTTGCCCTGCATCTGAAGATTAATTAATTGAATTATCTATGCTCAAAAGCAATTATCTCGTTGGAATAAATTTACCATGATTTATAGAAAAATAAAAAGAGAATATATACAAAACTTTCCCTGTTCTTGGATAAAACAGATAGAAAAAGATTATAAATTAAAATAAAAAAAGACGAAAAAAAGCTTTTCCGATAATGAAATAGTTTAAGATAAAAGAGCACACCTAATACTGCTAACCAAATAAACAAAAAAATAATTGTTCCCAAAGATATCGAATCGATACAAAAAAAATGATCTCTTTAATTTTAGATATAGGAAATTCTCAAAACCTAAGTTTAAAATAAACAATGAATTATTTCAATTCAGTTCAGTTTTATCTGAACTAAAATTAATAAGCGTAAATTAGCGAAAGGTGCATAATTGTAACTGTATTCACTATACTTTGTTTTCTTTCATACTCACCTTTTCGTGTAAAACGCTTTTTTGGTTTCACTTACTCTCTTTATTCTACCTAACAACAATAGTCAACATATGCATAAACTTAAATTCAATAAGAACAAATATACGAGAAAAAGTTTAAATCTATTGTCAAAGCCTCTATTATAAAATGTAAAAGCATTTAATTCCCGGATTTTCATAAATGGACGACCCGTAAAATGTTTGTGCCATTTGCATTACAAAGCACTACGGGCGCTCTTTCTGTATGCTTTTCAATTCGGACTGCAAGGATGCATGCTTTATTAATATTGTCATTCATTGCACAGACAATGATAAGAATGAGGATTTAATTAAATACTCATTCTTGTTCTATTGTTGTTGGTTCTTTGAAGACTAGATGCAATATGCTCCTTTCACATATTGTCGTAAATAATAAGTAAAGTAAATACGACTCGGTCTTTTCTTTACAGTAAGAAAAATCCTTTTATTTATTAACTGAATGGTATTTGCAGACAGTTTTAAAGCGGATACCAGTACCTATATATAGCCAGCAACACTTTGTTACGTGTCCACGTGTAATGACCATTTTTAATTCACTTTAATCGTAACACGCACATCCATGAATTCCAACAGCAACACTGTGTTCGAAAATAGCGATTACAACTACACAGAGTGATACTTCGTGTCGGACTGTGTACACTTGTGTGTTACACTTTAAGTTGCTCGGATTTGTACAATCTTTTCGAAATTAATTTACGTTATTTGCGGTGGTTGGGTGTTAGGGAAAGGGCTGAGTTGTAAGATGAATGGTTTGTTTTCAAGGTGTACAAGTAATTGTAATGTGGGTATATACTTCATGTCTACTGAACAAAACGTACGTACACGGTATTAGGTACCATTGTGTTCGTTCCACGAGAGTTTGTGCCTCTAATTGCCCTATTTATTCAGCAAAAACAAACATAATCTATATTGATCCGTTACAACGTTAAATTAAATAGAGGTTATAATTTTATTATACATCCATAGTTTAAATAAAATGTATAAAAAAAATAATTATTGTTGAACGAAACATTTTTGTAGGTAGGCGTTTATGCCATACATACACAATGAAATGATAATGCATGCAGTATCTTACTAATATTGTAAATACGAAAATTTATGAAGATAAGTATGTTTCTTACTATTTCACGTCATTATTACTAAATGGGTTTGACTGAAATTATAGGATATTTTTTAACCAGGTACGCGAAGAAGTTCCATCTAGATGCGGGTGAAACTGCGGGAAAAGGCTTGTCCGTATATAACAATTCTCCTTCCTTATATTATATTATGTAACAGCTCTAGCATATTAACAAGAATAATATTGTTACTGAAACTCTTGCTCGTCACACGGGCTCATAATAAAACATAATAATATAAACAGGAAAAATGTCGCGACAAGCTTTTCAGACATGTCATATTTAATGTCCGTGCTGTTGACAGTTGAGGAGTTCTTTTATCTGGAGCCAATCTGGGTTATGGTTATCATAGAAAATGCTCTGTTATCGGAACTGTTTCAACATGACAATTTTTGTCAAAGCTGGGGAGATTGTTGCGCGACTTCTTCCCAGCAATAACACATAGGAATGATGAAGGGCTTTGAAGGTCAAATTTAGTACATTTAAATTCAATTTATTGTCCCACTTACATTAGCTAAAAAAACAAATATGAAAAACTACTAAATAATAAATTCCATCACTTTTTTTGGTTAATTTTTTCAATGTTTGTTAATAGTTATTCTGCTCTTCGGGACGGAGACAAATACAACAAATCAAAAACCATGAAATACGGTCCAGCCATTCTCGAGTTAGTGATCGAACAAACCCGACTTTGTTTTATATAATAATGTATGTGTAAATAGATACCTACGTAAAATATTATTACTGTCCTAAATTGAATATAAAATTATGCGTATTTATTATCCTAAGAGAAAGTGGTTGTTGTGGTAATTCAGCTCTCAGCTTTGACTGAAACAAACTAATGAGCATTGCCATTGAAATAAAGCCCGCGTAAAGAGACTTGTCAGTTTTTATTTGCTTATCGCCTGTTTGTTTTTATATTTCGAACCAAATTTCGACTAATGAATTTCCAAGTCAAAATCTGACTTTATGAATCATGCCAGTTTTAGTAAGCAAAGAGTGTCGTGGCCATACCTAAAACACAAAGACCAAACTAACTACCACACAGTCAACCGTAACAAAGGCCTCTCCTATCGAAAATGTTTTATTTTCATTAAAATATAGTGAAAAGATAAACGCTGCTGTTTTTGCCTTCAAAATAAACATTGATAAAGTTACGTTGATCCTCATATTGGTGTCCAACGGTAGGTTGAACAACGCCATGCAAGCGTCACTGAATATTGAACCTTAATTTATTCAGCTAGGGCTCAATAAACGGCGAGCTGCCCTACGCTCCGTCGAGCAGCTCACTTTCGTTCGGCAAACGTTTATTTTTTACGTACCTGAATTTATTGCGATTTTTGCATTTTATAGGCACAGTTTTGTTTTGTTACATAGAACAACTATTTTTAACAGATCCTCAAATATATTTTGTGCTACATTTTAATTTTCACTTGTTTACCTAAGACTTTTATTAAAATGTTTAGTTGAAGTGGAAAGCCACGACTAACAAGTATCGACGTTGAAACATTGAGAATGTTGTAATATTGGGAACAGAGAGCTCGTACAAAATGAAGTCCGTGTTGGCATTAAAAAATAATAATAAAAGAAACTACTACTTAACACTTGGAACGATGTTTCAATAGTTTTTTAAACCTCTTTGTTAAAACAGAATTGGATAATATTCTCTATAACCAACGTACTAGATTATTTAATAAATACATAGGTAGATATTGACGTAACATATTGTGAAGTGATTGAATGAAAATATTTATTTTTTGCAACGTTTTCATAAAACTATTCCGTGATTTACAACTTTGTCAAAGAGAGAGAGGACTGGGTACGATATCATACTCGTATATCCAGGAGCCAAAGACTAAATTGCAAATTATAAAAAGCTACTGATTAGCTCCCGACAATGTGAATGGGTACTTAGGCAACTCAGTCGTAGTCTTGGACCCATTACTTTATATTAATATTTACTTACGCGAGAAGATTAGCACTGGGACGCGGCTAATTAATTTAATTAACCGTACCTTTTTTAATGTTAAGGTGTTTGCAGTCTTTACTTAAGAATTTGAGGATAATACTTTCTCAACTGGAGACCGGATTCGTTTTATGGAGTTTTGGAGTTCGTTAGTGCCGAAATGGGGCTAAAATACATCGGCCTACTACAATTTTGTAGTTTAGTGTGCATGTCTGTCAGTACCCACATGTCGCTACAAAAATATGAAATTATCTACGCTTTCACGCCAAAACTACTGGACCGATATAAATGAAATTTGGTACAGAGATAGAATAGACCCTGAGGAACAAAATAGGCTTTTTACCCGGGTGCTCTAAGTAGTTCCCTCGGGATGCCGGTGAAACCGCGGGAAATAGCTAGTTATCTATAAAATGTGAAAAGCGGAAAATATATCATATCTGAAATCAGTAAAAAGAGAAGTCATGAGCATATTTTAAATTAAAGTGCAAGAGATTTCTTTAAAACGACTAATTGATTCGTACTTCAATTTCAATGAGATCAATACTCAAGATAAAACAGAACTTACAGACAAGGCAAAGATTCTTTAGTAATTCTGTCCTTTAAAACTTGGAACAAAGGAGAACAGAATGCAATATATGCTCCCAGTCAGTCCTATAAAAGTAGAGAAAATGTAACAAGTTGAAGTTTCAATACAATTGTAGGAGCCCCTTTAAAACCTTCGCTTTACTTCAACAAGTAAAACTCATACTTTATTATAATTAGCTCTCCACTAGTTTTCATTTAGAAGACTCGGTGCACGGAAACGCTCTCAAGTTAAAAGGCGTGGTTGTATTTATTTGATATTCTGCAAACTGTGCATGTAGAAGGTATGCACGTGTGCAGGCAAATCTGCAAAGTTGCACAGTTAAACGAAGGCTTGGAGAGTGCTGGAATTTGATACGAAATGTAATGATGAAAGAATCGCGACGAGGGTAGAGGTTCACGATTTCTCGATATTATGTTATTTTTATTAGACTACGGTTGTTTGTTAGTTTGGACCTTCGTGCGACTAAATTGAACTGATTTCAACAAATGAGTTCTACTTAAAACAGATTCTCATTCGGAGAGTGTCGGGTACGTGACGTTATAAAAAAACTATTATTTCGTAGTCGTGTTTAAGTTGAATTATTTACCGCAGCTTCTAAATATTCCTAAATGAATATTAATCTCACATTTGAATTATTTGATCTATTACCTTATTTGGAATAAACAGACGGACAATAGGACAAACAAATTATTTCGTTAAACATAAGTATCGTGTAAACATTCATAGTTCGTAAATAAAATTAAAATGTTTTTATAGTGTACAATTATACGTAGAATACGATAAATGCTATAATAAAGTAAACACAAAGTTTTTCAAACCTAATAACTTTAGTGTCACGAAAACAGCCGCTTGGAGCGATATTGGTGAAACAAAAAGTAAAAACTTGGCTACCAGCCAGCCCCAGCAGCGCCGTACAAAAACAAACCAAGTGAGTAGGTACCTCCAGGCCGAGCAACAAGTTACTCACGATGAAAAACCGCCACTGAAACGTTTCATGGAAAAGGGAATGTTGTAAAATAAATAAAGAACTTAAAAATATTTTCGACATCTTGAAAAAAAAACGAGCGAGGGAAATGATACCTACAACTCGAAATTGAAATTTTCAAATAGGTAGTGTGGATTCGAAATATGTGGTGGATTGTTTTACAGTTCGCTCAAAATAATTGAAATTGTCTGATGTGAGGTTTTTGTAACTTCTGTTACAGAAAAACACGTAGGTAACTACCATTTTTAGAGTTCCGTAGTCTAGTATAGTATATAATAGTTTCGCCATGTCCGTCTGTTTGTCTGTCCGCGGATAGACAGCTGTGATTTGGTATGGATATCCATAATGATCACGCGTCCAAAAAGACAAAATAAAATTTTGAATAATGTTTTTTTCACTTTGGCTTTCCTGACCGGTTTTTTATTATTACAAAGTAAATAAAAAATATAGAGTAGTTCTTATTGACTACAGTCATGAAATCTGATCGAGAGTCAATCTAAACATTGTTTGCTATTACAATAATTTAATTTTGCATTTGGCAAAAAACAAGACCATTGTAACGTGTTCCACGTCAGAGGCCGTCCAGTGGATTTAAGAAAACTGACAATCTAGCTTGTCGAGTTAGTAAACCAGCCACACGATAAGAAAAAGAAGAAGAATTGTGTGTATATTTTCCCTTTTTAAGTGCGGAACCCTCGATGCGCGAGTCCGACTCGCGTTTGGCCGATATTTATTAACGAAAATATTTTATATTCTTGTTGTTTTCGTAACTGACGATTTCACTTTGAATTAATTATTCTGTTTGCCACATTCAGATATGTTATGTAAAAGCAAAAATGTATTTTCAACTAGGCTTTTTGGCGTGTTACATTTTAAATGAACCATTTAACTAATAATACTAGTTCGTTTGTCTGTTAATTGATCTATATTTACATCCATTCCGGCTACAGTGGTATGGCATTAGGTATAAACTAGGTTGAAAGCTGTAATATGCTTTATTGAAATTCCATTAGCAAATGTCAGATATATTATAGCTAATTAAGCACCGTAATTAAAGTCTGGGCTGATAATAATACTTAATAACGTTCTAAATAGTGCTTCTATTTCATTTTTCAAATTATCATATTTTATGATAGTATTTATTGTAGGTAATGATACTACTGTTTATGTCTTAGTAGTTTTTAGGGTTCCGTAGTCCGACAAGGAACCCTTATAGTTTCGCTCTGTCCGTCTGTCTGTCTGTCTGTCTGTCCGCGGCATAGCTCCGTGGTTTTTGTTATTAGAAAGCTGAAATTTGGTATGGATATGTATATTGATCACGCCGAGAAAGTGGTAAAATAAAATTTAGAAAAATATTTTTTTTAGGGTAGCTCCCAAACATGTAAAGTAGGGATGAATATTTTTTTCTCGCGTACCCCTTCGTGTGGGGTATCGTTAGATAGGTCTTTCAAAAATATTATGGGTGTGTGAAGACCATTTTTCGGTTAAGCGAGCCATTTGCGAAATATCTAGCTTTTCAGTGCAAATTTTTGATCGATACGAGTTACCCCCCCCTCTAACTTTTGAATGGCTGTACCTAGAAATGTGAAAAAAATCACAAACGTAGTACATATAATGAACTTACAAGGAAAACTATCACGGCTAAGTAGGCTTAACCGGTTACAGAGTTATAGTCGACTAACTAACTCCTACTACGGAACCCTACTGCGCGTGGCCCGACACGCACTTGGCCGGTTTTTTTCTTTATATTTCTGGGGCTAAGTGTCAGCCGCAGTGAGGAAAGTAGTGCTTTGTAAGCTTGAGTCTGTCCGTTCGATACCTTGCAAGTATCAATTCGATCATTTCAAAGTCGTAATGTACTTTTACCGTCTTACTTATAAAATCCGATTAATTTTTAATCCGCTGCTTAGCAATGGATTAACAAAAAAGTCACTCATAAATGCTAAACGTTTATCCGAACTCAAGCTAGTAGCTTAATCCTGGATTACGATGTTAAGTTAGGATTAGGTGTGAAATAGTTAAACTTCAGATTACAGTTTTTTTATAAGTAAGACTGTTAAAGCATCGTGAAAAAATATGCACCTATAAAAGCATGTTTGTAGATCACCAACCCGCTCATCACGCTTGATAGCTCAAAAACTTGTTATTTGTAATTGCATAAAATTCTCATTTAGGAGGAACAAAGTCAAAGTCAAAGTCAAAAGGTTTTTATTTCATATAGACCAATTTACAGGTACTTATAAAACGTCAACAATAGAAGCTAGGTGCACGGTTCATCAACAAAGAATACATATCACAAACAATATGATTTCAACATCAGTAAATTGGTTCAGAGAGCGACACTTTTGAATACTGCTAACAGAATTAATTAGCCATGAGATGACTAGATATAACAGGCTACAAAGTCATTAGAGATGCTGAGCTCTGCTGAAACACTGTTGCGGAATATTGTGCCGACCGGTATGTTTGAGAATGGTAAATGTACGACACATTCAATATTTGTGTCCAAGTAATAATATAGGTACTACACAAGCAATTTTAATACTAGGTTAGACTAGGTAGGTAATAAGAATTGCGCGAACAAAATACTTTTTACGCCTATAAAGAGAGTACGATTTGGAAAAAAATATATTGAGAAGGAGTGCAAAAAGTTTATGATAATACATATCGTCATAATCAGCCTATTTATTATTAGTCCACTATTGGACATAGGCTTTCTCTAACATAATATAATATATACAATTTCATATTAGTATACGGTTAGCATGGTCCAATGAGCGGGCAAATCATTTTGTCGTGTTTCATAGATCCCAAAGAAGCTAGCGAATTTCAAAAGACACTGGTTTTTATTCCCTGCAGTGGGAAAATACAACCTTATTATAATTGTCATATTATTATATTGATCAAATGAGCCTTTCGTTATTCAGATAACGTCTTGTTAATTCTGAAAATGATTTTTTGTTGAAATTCATATCTCAGTAGCATTAGGAATTAATCCTGCTAGACGCTGATGTACTTGCAAACTAGTTTTGAAATCTTTATTTGCTATTGAGGCAAAACCTTTTTGAATCCTTAGAATTTTCCAGAAAGCTCAGGTTCTATTCAGCTATAAGCAGGTTACACTTCTATTCAGCAAGAACCTTCAGCCGCCGGTCAGAGTTTATTCAAAAACGGGACATCTGCACATTTTAAATTAATATTATAATTTGGTCCGGCTGTTATGCATATTCCTCGAATTCGTCTTGAAATCGTTGAAAAGAAATTTTACGTACATTTGAAAATTCAATAAAAACTTATATTTCTCATTTGTAAGCGTCGGGTCTTGACAATTTGTAGCGCATACTTACACACATTTGGGGCTGGTTGCATAAAACTTCAAATCATTTATTTTTTATGCTTTTACGTATGTCACATAACTTGTTAATAATAATTTTCATTTTATTTTATAGAGATAGACGAAAAATATAAAACAACATAGAAACGCTATAGAATAGAAAACGAAATGTATGGGAATGACATTCGTTTACGACTAGCTATATGTCATTCCCATACATTTTGTTTTCTATTCTATAGCGTTTCTATAGCGTTTTTGCCACTTATCTAACCCCCCAGTTATATCATCCATTTTAAAAGATTTTGACTGACAGTTCTCCCGTTTCACGTTTAAGACGACGACTACCGCCAATGACCTTGAGCAAATGGGCGGAGCTTGAGCTTCCCCCCCGCGGCCCCGCAATGCACACCGCACGCTTGTCATTTTATATTTTGAAGAACTTTGACGGGTGACCATAATATTATGTAGAGATTCTAAGGACAGTCGCATATTGTATTTTGATATGCATGTCTAAGATATAAAAATAGAAATACAAATAACATCGGTCTGAGTAATACTTCGAAACACAAATTTTAAATTTCCAACCCCCAATGCATACTTCGTTTGCCAGAAAAGCAAAAATATTTTCAATTTCTTTAATCTGCAAAACATGCTTATCAATCTGAATTGTTACAAGTTTCAAGAAAAAATTCTGACAACTAGCATTCTTGAATTAATCCGCTGTGAAAGATGGACAGACAGACAGACAAAATCGCACCATAGGAGTTAATTTTTAGGCCATATTGGTGTCCATTTTGAGCTCTTCTAACAGAAATGCACGCAAGTTTTTTTCATATTTGCATTTTACGACATCTGCTGCTTCTCAAATAACTTCAGCTCATCTTCAATTGTATAGGAAAATCATTAGTTTTGTAAGGAGAGCCTGGAAGCCAGTTAATTAGTCCGACGTTTCTGATCCATCTGTAAAGTGTCCGACCAAACCTTTGGCATCAGCTTTGGCCAAACCATTAGCTTAAAATTGGCCTAAGTTTTGACACCAACAGAACCGAAATTTTATAATCTATTACGTTCAAAGACCTAAAAGTGAGTGAGTCTCACTACAAATGATGTTAATATTTTAAATAAGCTGCAGGTAGTTTTATTTATATTATTAAGTTGATACACCGAACATATTAGTAAAAAGTCAGTGTGGCTTCTTTGCTAAGGCACCTCATTTATGAGTATGCAGATTCGAACTTAGAAACCTAGAAATTACGAATCTGACTATTCCAAAGTTTTACATGCACTTTTTTTAGTATAACTTAGACACTATTGACTAACGGTGAAGGAAAACATCGTGAGGAAACCTGGACTACACGGTCTGAAATCACCAATCCACCTTGAAAAAGCGTGATAATTAATGCTAATGCATGTCTATGTCATACCAAAAAGTGGGATAGTAAAGATTCCGATTATGACCAGGATTTTTCAAATTTTTACCTATCATGAACAATGGAATATCACCCGTTTTGGGCCCAAGTTTGAAAGTGCCGCAAAGCAAAAAATCAATGCAAAAATAAATGTGCTAAATTCGGATATAGACTTTGTCTGAATGAGAATTAGCTGTTACATTTTCAAGCACCAAATTTGTACGACCCTTTTCCACGGTTTCATGCATTATTGAAGAAATAAAGTAATGGAAAAAATCCTACCATTGTATGGCATTTCGATAATCTTTTAGAAAGATGCAATATCGATTTTTGACTTTGAAATCATTTATAATTACCGATTTAAATATTTTTGATCTTTATCTTTTTACCTTATATTACTAATATAAAGTTTTTTATAATATATTTTATCAGAAAAACTCACCGCAAAAATTGACAGATTTTTTTATAAAAAGATTATTAATGATTATTATTGACATGCAGTAGGTCAATTTTCATTTAGTTTTCTTATTACAATTCATCGGAATTCAAACATAACCTTGGAATTGGAAAATGGTCGAAATACCATATTAATAAAAGCATTTAAGAGAAAAGTGTACGGAAGTCTAATTATTTCAGAATGTTTGTTTTACAAACTACGGAGAGTTTTTTATTTAATTTAATTCGTATACCAAAAGATGTCGAAGAAAACAAAAAATATTAGAATATGCATCAAGCCTTCATATTTATGATGACGTAGAAACTACACTTTGTAATTTTAATTCCCATTTTTCCTCGAAAGTAGTAGGTAGTATTTTTCTACTTTATCCATTTGCGATATATGTCAACAATTATTCCAAATCGATAAGGTTAGTTATTCCTGAAGTAATTATCAGCTCTGACAGACAGACAGAGAAAGTCGCATCCCATAAGGGTTACTTTTTACTATTTTGGTTCGGAACCTTAAATATACTATTTGAATATATCTTTTTTTTTTTATTTTGTCTTTGACTTCTGGACCAAAAATTAAAGAAGATCAAGTCCTTTTTATTTATCAGGGCTTTAGCCAAAGAATTAAGCGATTGCCTATTAATCGGCTTAGGCCTAGCCAAAAATCGACGTTCTGTCGGATACTATTTGGTGTTGAAAATAAAACATAAGAGTGGCATAGTGAAGTAGGACCTTCATTTCTTAAACACTATGCTTTGTCTTATCTTTTAGATTGTGTGTATATAATATTATCCCACATTAGATACCTTAACTAATAGATTAATATGTATATCATATGTGACTGCTTACTTGGCGTTTTTACTAAACTTCGAAAATGGTTGCTATGTAAAGCATCACTACCCAATATTACCAGTAAAAAACCGGCCAAGTGCGTGTCGAGCCACACGCAGTAGGATTCCGTAGTAGGTCTTAGTTAGTCAACTATAACTATGTAACCGATGAAGCCTACTTTGCCGTGATAGTTTTCGAAAGTTAGTTTTTTTATTTTTGAAAGACCTATCTAACGATACCCTACATGAAGGGTTACGCAACAAAAAAAAAATATTCATCCTCATTTCACGTGTTCGGGAGCTCCACTATTTTTTTTTTTTTATTCATTTTTACCACTTTTTCGGCGTGATCAATACACATATCTATACTAAATTTCAGCTTTCTAGTACCAAGAGCCTCTGAGCTATGCCGCGAACAGACAGACAGACGGACATTGCGAAACTATAAGGGTTCCTTGTCGGACTACGGAACCCTAAAAATAAAACTAATGTAACCAATCCAAAATAGGAAGATGGTCTAGCTAAAATAGTCAGACAATACAATACATTTTACAATTTTACATTTTACAATACTCTTTTAATAGCGTAAGCTTATTTTTTTTATCATATTCTGCATTTTTTTTCAAATTCGTCTCGTAGCAAAGAAACACGAACCCAAATTCACGTGTTTAGAAAAATATTTTCATTGGTAATAATTTAGAATAGCGCCACCTTGTTACCTATGGATAAACCGTTTTATTTACAAACCATTAAGTTTTGTTCTAAGATATCATCCCATGCCCTGACTTATAGCTACTATTTCTATAAATTCCAAACTATTAGGAAATATTGTAACATAAAATGAAAGAATTTTAATTTTGACGATTATCTCTGACCTACATGTAAAATTTAAATGAGGTATGCAATATTCTCGTTTTGAATACGCAATGTATTAAAAGAAATACATATTTAAATCCTAAAGTACATTTAATTATTTAGTGTCAATAACAAAATATATTTGTCCTGCCAAATTTAGATACACACATTTTAGATTATGACAGATTATGGATGATTTGGTTTGAAAACACGTTATTCACATCAAAAAAATATTTTATCCGCATGTAGTGCCTTTTCAATGTAATAATTATAATTCACCAGTCATCTTATCACAAATATAATAATTTATTTACATCGTAATGTGCTCGCTCTGAGTGACAGCGTCTACCCGTGACAGTGGTCACAGACGTACTGCCCCCGTCGCCCGGTGGAGCCCCTCCGTAATTTCAACTCAACGTTTTGACAAAAGCACAAAAATTGACGTAAATGTACGATTTAAAAAAAATATACGTATACAAAAAGACAGATAATTAACTTTTCTATAAAATGGTACAGGTTTCATTAAAATCCGCTTGATAAATTCTATGTATAACTCAGTTTTTCTTCTGCGTTAGACCTAACTTCATGATTTTTTTATACAATGTTATAAATACATAATTAAAAAAAACGTTATACAAAATTATCAAGCATATGCTCTAGTTTAGTATATATACTTTTCAAATCATGAAAGCAAGTCGTTAAAGCGTATTCATTAGCTTTAAAAGGGGCAAAGTCGTATATCGCCGCCTTAAGAAACAACATATTTTTTTATGCAGAGACTAGAACATAAGATAATGAACAGTTAATCATTGCAATCTCAAAACAAATGTTATTTCGTAATACGCATTATTACTACCCATATTGTTCGTCTTTAAGAAGGGCAAAAACAATAATTCTCCTTTGAAGTAATTTCTTATGCTACAATAATAATCGTAGGTAACGCTCAATCCTAGGAATAATCCAGTATAACAGTATAACATATTTTTTTAGGGAAGCGATTGCATTTTACTAAGTAACGATAGACTAACAGCACTAACGATAGCAAGCATTACATATTTAAAATGAATATGTGGGAATGGGAATTGTAAGCTGCGTTTTCCCAGCGCAGTCATTTAGCAGCGTGCCACGTACTGCAACTCATTGCAATGGCCAGGGTATGATAAAATGGCTCCCAGATGAATTGTCTCGCCGTGTGTGAGGCGATCGTTTTTATTTTCCTTTCGTAAGTTAGCTTGATTGCATGATATTCAGGATCTAGCCTAGATGCAACAGTGAAATACTTAAAACAGTCCACATTTAAAAAGTAGCAGCTTGAAAAAAACAGCACGAATAAAAGATGGCGTCATCATGACATGTCAAAATGTTGAGTTATTCGTCGGTACCTACTTATAAATGACGCTTTGCAAAACAGGGAGGATAAGTTTTTAAAGAGAAAATTCTTCATTCTCCTCTCTTATTTTTGTTTTACAGAAAAACGTTGCCCTTCACTAGGAATTACTCCTGTTTCGTGGGTGCGTTTACAAACATTCATTACACATGCACGACTACCCAGACCCGGAACAACTTTAGTTGTCCCGTGCGGGAATCAAACCCGCGACCTGCAGCCAATTTCTCAGCCATTACGCCAAACGTGCCGTCAAAATTGTTACAATACTATATATGTATTGTATATAATATACTTATATAGACAAAAGGTAATTCCTTGCCGATTGCATTGTGGTCAGGACAGCCGAGGAAACGCAATCAGACTCAGATCAAACGGAACTAATTTTGATGTTCTATGTACGATATGTATATGTAAGTAAACCTCTTGAATTTAGTTATGGAAAGCAATTACACTGCATGAATATTGGCAATATATTGCTGGCAAGGATGCATGGTTGTCACTGGATTTATATGGAGATTAGTTCTGCGGACATGTGAACAAGATTCTTGTACAATAATTCCGCGGTTTGCGGGAATATGTTGAATTTTATCTGTGGTGCAAGACAACTAGGTTTATCATAGAAGTAAAAGACTTTCTGTAGTGATCACTACTTTTGATAATGCGTTTCAGGATTGGCATTGTTGTATAGAGCAGTATAATTGTAGATACTAAATAAATACAGGAACACATATTTAAAAAAAATGTATAAGTACTAAAATATTTTGCAATTCATATAGGTGTTTTGCATAGGGATTCACTTTTTTATTATCATTAAATACATGATATTGGTCCAGGACAAAATGAAGTGTCGTATAAAGTAAGATACTACCTATTGATAAAAATTAAAACCCATTAAAAAAATAACTAATTAGGTAATATTATAAGTATAATATTATTCCTGCTTAGCACAGAATATTCATATTTTACCTAACTAACTTAACATTAACGTACTATAATCTTAGGAGCACGTATGCATATAGTTTGGATCAAGTTTCCCCCATAATATAATCTCCCATAGTGCCTTCAATACTGAATGCAGTTCTCTGTAATATGTATTAAGCAAGTCAAGCTCAGGCAGCACATTAGTAGATAACGCAGGCCCATTGTGACATCACCAGGAACCGAGCGTACTGTCTAATCATTATACTGCATCAACATGTTGATTGGACAATGGATTATCATCCCTGTCCAATCAACATGGTATCTACTGATACATGCGTCAAGCTCGTGAACGGGTGCCGTCAGTTGAGGCTGGTCATCTCCAAATTGCCAAGTTTTAGCATTAAAAATATTAAAACTTAACATTTTTAATCAGACTTTTACATTGTTCTCAAATATTTTGGAATAACTAAATATCTAATGTAGAAACAGCTATTGTAAACTTGTTTAAAAGAGTAATCGTCGAGTTTTTGCCCGTTGTTCTCCATAAGAATCTACGCTTTGGAACGGGCAAATAGCTTCAACTATTCCATTATGACTAACTAACAGACTCATAATTCTTTGACAATTCAAAAGTGCCTGTATATGGTCTAATTGAAATAAATGATTTGAATTTCCCATTTTCCTGGACAGCGACACTGAACCGCGAAACATAAACGTACGTATAATTATAACTGCGGTAATTTTCAACGAATAGCTTCTGCGATCAGCGGGCCTAGCACAAACGCACTAATCTAATCGCAACGTTACCAAATACAACCATTACAAATTAAATATATGTTCAAATAAATAACAT
Organism: Pyrrhia umbra; assembly: GCA_963891755.1. NCBI lineage: Eukaryota > Metazoa > Arthropoda > Insecta > Lepidoptera > Noctuidae > Pyrrhia > Pyrrhia umbra. Next base: position 610,683 of record OY982916.1, on the reverse strand, counting down.
CAATTGTTGTGCGTCCAAAAATAGTACGTAAGAACATTCCATTCAAAAATCGCTTTCGACACGAATACATTTTCGAAAGTGATTCGTGCTAGGCTCACTGAAAACCGTCAAAAAATGGTAGTACCATCGTGATATTTGTTCAAAGGTGTGTTTGTGAAAATTCCATCCACTGTTCATCACCCGCCACTTTGAAAAAGACCGTAAGTCTTCTCAAAATAAAATTCCAAATTTCCTATTTTTTTCTTGCAATATACTTTTCCTTTAATAATAATAAGCCTTTATTTTTCTCAAAATTCACATTACAAATAAATAAACATTATGCTTTGGATAGTTTGGATAGTTCTAGACCGCTAGTTTCATCTAGATTAACTGACAGCCTAGTGTCAGCTGCTGTTGATCCAGTAAAATCGTATCCATTATCGGATTTTCCGTCCAATGCAACGCCTATTACGCCATGAAAAGAACCGTTTACACAGCCTAGCCATTGTAATTCCTCAGTGAAGATCGTGCAGACTGAAAAGATTTAAGTCTTTTATACAGTTGAAGTCCTAGTGGTTGGTGGCCTAGGTTAAAGCGCCTGCATCCCAAGTAAGTGTACAGGTTCAGTACCAATATCATTTTTACTTAGACGCCACTGACTGGAATGGTGAAGAAAAACATCGTGAGGAAACATGTACTCAAAAGCCTGAAATCGTCAATCCACCTTGAGAAAGCGTGGTGATCAAACTGAACCGAAGAAATTGAGTAAGAAAAGATTATTCTTTGTTACCTAGTCCACTGGTGCTAACACCGTCCTTTTTGAGGAGAACTAATTTTTTTGGTCCCACCGTTAAATAATTAAATTATTATATTTTTATCAACAACACAAAAAAAAATATCTTTATCCTTATCAACAGGTGAAGAATATAATTCAGATCGTAATGATGTTAAACTTTTGTTAACAATAATCGGTTCTAATCGAATTTGTTACAGTGTAGTTCAACATACACGTAACACCTTATGTTACAATGTTACAAGATAGCCTCGTAAACGGTTTAATTGTGGGAATTAAACTATGTTGTGTGTAGCGACATTGAATAGCTGGAGTTCTTTTTATTCAGCGTACTGTTACAAAGGCTGGTTCTCGTGAAAGAATGTGTGACGTACGTACATAATGTGAGGCCGAACCTAACCCAACAAACGGGAACTCTTCTGTTTAACTTGCCGTATTTAACTGAAAATCGGTGTGTGGGAAGGTACTTTTTAACCGTTCTGAATGATTTTGCTAAAGTATTTTTAATGAAATGATATTCTGTTCGCGTAAACATATAAAAATGAGCACGTGAATTGATTTCGTTACAAAAATATATAACGCAATGTATAATATTAATATTTTTAATTTAAGACATGGGGCCCCTACCTATCTAACCTCCACAACACAGTAACACGATAGCTCTTAGTAAGACTGGTTGTCAGACTTGCTCGCTGCTGACTACCCGTAACGATCGTCAAAGATCTACAAATTTCAGCCAGTACAAATGGCTTGACATGCTTTCTGAGGCTTGGAGGAGGCTCGCTATGACATAGATGGTCACCCATCTACAGATCGACTGCGGCAAACAAGAGTGCAAGGGGAGATGCAAAGTTTGTATGAAACTCTATCATTTTTAATTTGAATCTAATACGCGGGCGAAGCCGCTGGCTTAAAGCTAGTTCACTTATAAATATTATATAAGTACTTTTGTCTGCAAAGTTTGCAAATTCTTCACATTAGGATAGGATTGCAATAGAAGCAAAATGCTATTGAAATTTACAAGTGTACGAGTATAATCCTTTTACACGTGACTACGTAAAGTATGTATGAAATCCTTTCATATTTCTGAATAGCACACATATGTAATACCTTTGTAATCGCATTCAAAAGGTTGAATACGATCAAGTATTGCACAGGGATTCGAAGATGCAACACCCTTTAAATGTATCTTATATTATACTCGCACAAAGAAATCGTGATCCACGATTTTCGAGCATTTTATGTGATACGGAATGCCTCCTCTCTTGAAATGGAAGGGGTAAGCACCTATCTATGTATTATGTATATGACTTTGTAGTTCGATATTAATTTTTATTTACAAGTACCTACTAGGTTTGCTCAGAAATGTCTCTATAGGTCATTTTAGTTTATGTATATAAGAATTAATTGTGCTACTAGAGTAAGCTTTTAAGTTAGAAATCCTAAAGCTCTCTTGCACTAATGAAATATTTAAAATTACTTAAACCATACTTATTAGGCTGACTACTACTTCTCAAATTTGTAAAAACTAACACGCCAACTTTTATTCCACAAAAACCGTGAACCATAATTTTGAAGGATCCGAAATTATCATTCAACGTCGGCTTGGTTTTATAACCAGTTTGAATGAACAAACTTTTTCACAATATTCGCTCGGGTTTTGCGAGAATTTCAGGAACACATTTTACGACGTAAACTACTTACCTACGTATAATAGTGTAATTCAACTGTACAAGTGTACAACGCTATGCGATGAATGCGTAATCGTGGTATTTCAACTGAGTCCCCTTATGAATAAAATATATTTCAGACTGTTTACCGATATTTCAATACATAGAATTTACTGTAGCTGTTTCGAAGAATTTTCTGTAATAATGTGGAATTGTGGTTGACAATAATTACTAGTTCCAAAGAGCTGCCAAACCTTTAATTAACGCGTTGAAAAGTAGATTTGTTTACGTATTCTAATGGACGGCGCGCTTGTCGTCACGCGTCGATTCATGTCAATAGTGAACCTCGGTTGTCATCATGACGTGATTATGGCTGAATTTGTATTTCTATGATTACATTCATATTAATGTGTAGTGTGTTTCAGTGGTGGAGTATTTTATGAATAGACATCTTTTGACTTTAATATAATTGCAGCTACATATTAAGCGACGTATTTTAAATGTACTTTTAAGTCTAAATTCGAATTTAATATTTTGCATAACATCTGTTGCATTTTCTACTGACATTTGGATATTTGCTTAACAAATATGAAAATGTGTTTACGTACAAAGAACAAAGAGTACCTACACAAGACAGAAATTTAGTCTACTTGTATTTAATATTGTTCACTTACCGGGACGGGCTTGTTGCGGTCATCGACGAGCGTGTCGGTGATGGACAGCTGTCCATCCGTGACCACGATCTGAAGGCCGAGGCGGTACACCCCCAGCACTCGCGGCGTGCCCCAGCGCACCCGGGACAGCAGGTGCAGGGTCACCACCTCGCCGGGGTCGATGGGGCGCACCACGGCCCACTCGAAACGCTGGTGACAAGAGATAGGCTTAGGATTAGGCAGAGTTCGTCATGTCGAAGACCGGGCGATCTGACATAGTGTATTATTATAAAATAGGGTGATGATGATAAGAAATGATGAGGTTAGTTATTCATACACCTCGACAAATCGCGTATTTAGCGTGAAAGAATAAAACAAGTTGAAACATGATAATAATTTTAAACATTTTCAAATTGTATGCGATGGCGTTATTCCAGTGCAAAGTTCTCGCGGTTTTTGGTCACCTCATGTAATTACCATCAAAGTGTTAACTTATTGAGAATTTCACGTAAATGTGCATAATAATTAAATAGCTTGCGAATATTTTTATTCACATTATAAAGTCTTGAAAATTTCATAAAGAAATAATTGTGATGAACCTTTGACCCTATAACATAATTTCATTGATTTAAGTACCTCCCTAAATAATATTAAGAATTAGATAGAATGTATTATTTGCGCCAATGATTGTATCTACCAAAATCACCAGCATGCGTACAAGAAAACCCCATTTGTTAAGGAATTCCATAGAGAATTCAGTAGCCAACGATCTCGGAGTTACCACCTATTAATTATGAGCAAAGGTCAGTTCTGGACATTTGGTATTATTACCAACTCCTTCATTCACAATGCAATGGCTTGAAACGATCTCTGAATTAACTAGCGAGCGGCGAATACGAGGCTACCAACCCAACTGTTGCTCACCGAATTATATAAGTGGAATGGGACTATCACAATCATTTTCGTGTTTCGTCTTGATTTCTAGGAATTCTATGTGAAGAAAGATTTTTACTACACGATTGTATTGACACTGAAGAAGTTATAATACATTTTTTTCTATCTTAGACACCACTGACTAACAGTAAAGGAAGACGTCGTGAGGAAACCTGGACTTAAAAAGTCTGAAATCGCTAATCCGCCTTGAGCAAACGTGGTGATCAATGCTCATACCTTCTCTGTATAAGATGGGCTAACATATGGGCTGATGATGATGGCAATATATTACTTTTGTATTTCAAACATGACAGCCAGATGTTGCTGGGAAATTTATGGAAATATTTCTTTTTCTTAGGAAAATACTTGAAATTAAGGAAAGATTGTCCATGGGTTATTCCTGAGGGCAGATTTCCAAAGAAGGTTGCGAATGAGGTATTCATTTTAAAATTTACTTTTTGATTTCAGTTTCCGCAATCAACGACAGGGATAATAGCTATCACATAAATGTGATATGATGACCGCATCATTCCTCAAATCATTCACGTAAACACTAACAGATAACAAAATGACTGATTCGTTCGAAAGATCTTTATCTATATTCCAAAATAACGCAGCGCTGTTACAATATCTGCGCTTGTTAGCGCTACAATATCCAGTAATTGAGAAGATGGTCTTTAACACAGCTATCCTTGTGCTGCAGTCCATTAAAATAACCACCAGTGGCGATACTTAAATATACTCCCAGTTCTGAGCAGTTGGTCCGTTATCACCTTGCTTAATAGCCAGTATTTTACCATGATATGACTTATATTAGTCCGCGCCGATATAACCAATGGGTTTAAAAGTGCACTTACTCTACGAGTAATTATTGGGGAACTAACTGTTTACCGCATCCTAAAGAAACTAGGTACTTCAAGTACCCGGATAAAAATGGCTCAGTTCTTTCTCAAGTTTCAATATTCCGTGCCGTTTTCCCAAGAATGCGTAACAGACAGACAGGCAAAGTTACTTTCAAATTTCTTCTATACATCATTTAAAGTTCGTATTACAGACCACTTAAGACTCAAGTACTACTTCAAATTAAATTCAACTAATGAAACGTCTCAAATCATATTGAGCATCTGTTTTTAGGACTTAAGTACTCGTTCACGTTTTATCGGGTATTTTTTTACACAATTCATTAATTAATTCATCAACAGTCCAGGGACCTTACCATGACGTGCCAAAACAAGATTATTTTCGTTATAAAAAGGGACGGAGCTATACAAAGTTAGTACATAGCTGTGTCTCGCTCTCAAACCTGAATCGTGAATGCAAAAACACGTGGTGGTACAGCCCCTGATCTTTTGTATTCGCTTTCTTAAACTACGTTCAGGCTTTTGGGCCTGCGGGATGTTCGAAGAAGTTTCCGCGCCCCCGGAACAAGAAGGGTGAAGAATATGGGTGGGTTTTAGTCAGTAAGAGCCTGACTCAGCGGGAGGGATCCCGCTCCGCCCACAGCGGGAGAAGATGAAGATGATTCAAATAGGAATATGGTCAGCGCTACTTGATGCATCTCACAATTAATCGCAATAGAAATAACTAGAGAGTCGTTATACTAACAAAAATTATTGAATATTTCAAACGGTTTCAATTTATTAAATTTTTAATGTGGCAAATAGTGGGTAGTATTTACCACTTTTTTTATTTTTATTCTAGGAAAGTAGAAAACTCTCTTATTCAAAGGATATGCATAGGTATGTGTTGGTGTATAAGTGTGGGTATGAGCGTGGTGGCGCTCACATGAACGCTATCCTCCTTAGGTGTTTCACAAAGAACACCTCGCTATATTTTTAGCACTTTTATGAAAGCGATACAATAGGAAGCATCTCCGATTGAACATTATTACAATGGGCGTCAAATACTTGATGGATATCGCATTATATATTTTTAATCGATATCTTTTCCTACTCCTATCATAACTAATTTTATAAAAGTAAAAATGAGTTTATTTATTTGTTACGCTTTCACGGTAAAAAGGCTGAACCGTGTTGGATGAAATTTGATACAGAGATAGATGGAACGCTGGAGACGGTTATACTTACGTTTGATTCTACGTATTTTATTGTCAAAAACTGTATATTCAAAAAAATGCACTCCTCTTCAATTCTGATAAAACCACAATTGGAAGAGAATATTTATACCCGATAAATTGAACTAATACGACGATGTATCAAACCAGTTTGTTGTAAATACGATATTCTGGCCGCAGCTCCGGTTTGTCCGTACTGATCCGGATCATCAATAATAAGGTGCCACCGGCATAAAACAACATCCGTATAGACACGGTCAAAGTCAATCCGGGTAAGCCCCCGGCATGGATCAGAATTCAGAAGTGTCAGCGAAGAGGCCTATACACCCTGAGTGTTTGAACCACAAAAGGAAGTATATCTAAGTATCATTGTGAAATACTTTTAGTCCAGGATATATAGAATGAGCATCGGTGAGACAAATTTAAACAGAGTGGTGATATTATAAGAACTGAACAAAAATGAAATGTATAAACTAGATTATTATGTAAGGTTAAAGAAAAACAAGTCGTCTACAAGTCATAAGTTGTCAAATAATCTATATTTGAGAATAGAAGAATAGAATAGAATAGAAGTTTGACGCTTTATTCAATTAATATTATAATAAATTAATATTATATTGTTATGTATTACTACTATTGGCTTAATAATAATTCGACGGTCACAACGTAAATCATCGAAACTGCAAAACCTCTGTGTCATGCTTGTTTAATGTGCTATGTTTTAACGTGCTCGTTCTATGCATTCTCGATTCTATTTGATTGAAAAATACAGTTTAGGGGATAAAAATATGAATAGTTTATACATAGAATCATAGATCTTGATATCTGCTTCCTAAGTGCAATAAAAAGAAAAGAGCCTTTTGCAATTTCGATAGTATACTTGGACCGTCGTAGTACGTCTTTAGAAAAATAGATCTTCAGATTTCTGAATATTTAATAAGCTAGTAGTAAAATATACAATGCTATGCATTATGTACATAGCTTTAAGCATTGCATTATATATAAGCTACATTCCATTATTATTAAAAAAAAAGTTTCTTTGTAGTGAAACTAGGTATTTATTTTCGGTAAATTACGACAACAATTACAAACTCGTTTAGAATTATTTTGTCATTCAATAAGCGGAAGTCTAAGAAGTTAACAAAAAGTCTAACCAGCAGGAAACTGTAGAACAAACTAAATATTATCTCAACGTATACAAAAACAATATTTTACTCGGAGAAAATTGTTATTTTGTTAGTCTTCGCCGGGACCCAGTGTCCCGTTGTTTACGATGTTTTATTATTCTCCGATTTTTGTATACAAATCACGTGCCATCCATGATGGGCTTGAAGAATAATTGCGCTCGTTATTAGCTGTCCCGCGGCATTGTCTGTTCAAACAAAATTCCTTTTGAGCCCCTTAAAGGTCGAATTTAAGAAAAGTCTTGTAAATTAGAATACTTATGAAGGAAAAGTTATTTATTTAGCTAATGGCGGTAAATACAGGGTTATCATTCTTGATAGTAAAAGATAATAATACCCTATCGCTATCAATAAATTCAGCTTATTGAAGAATGTATCAATTTATAGCTGCGATAACTGTGCACATAAAATGACCACATTTCATTTAATTAATGTTTTTTAATTTATGCTACAACCTTCACCGTTCAATTAAACCCATAAAACCTATAAAATCAAACATAATTTAATCAATACATATTCATAAAATAACGGCAAATGTAAGGACATAACAAAAATTACTACTCTACGTTCCACGTGTAAATACATACCCATTTATATCTTCATATATATACCAACGTGGAAGGTGGGTTAAATACGAGCTTATTATTTAGTCTCGTTACATCCTTAGGCCTAAGTTCACCGATAAGATAACAGTCCGATCAACTCAAAACAGCGTTTACCATAAATTCAAACTTCTGTCTTACGATGGATACCTTATCATTTGGTTTTTTTTTTACCTAAAACGGTTGATTACCAATCCGGGATTGGACAAGAAGTGGATAGCACTAAAATTCCCGCTTCATGGTTTAAAAACAGAGTAAGGTTCAAGGTAATCTATCGGTGAACTTGGCCCTTAATCTAGCAACCCTATGATACGTATATCCCTATCCCACCAGTACTCGCTAGCTCACGATGCAATCGTACAAGTGGTTGTGGAAATGCTATTGCGATGCAATCATTTTTCAATTTGTTCGTCACACCTGCTTTAAAAAATGTGAAATATAAAACGTAGGGGTATTACAGCTCAGCTCAGGCCCACGTAGAGAGAGTCTGAGCACTCTAAGGCAATGTTTCGGCTCATGAATATTGCCAAGTCAAGCTGCGCTTACAGTCATCCGTTGGTGGATGGGGGCGTTATATAAAATGATTTCTAAGTGAGTTGGTGTGCATTTTATTGTTCAATTCTATCCTTTGAAGAGGAATAAAATAGGTATTTTTATAATAATTCTATATTTCAGTTTCTTTTAGGTACTTATGCTCATTATTTCATTTTCCTTTGCTAAGATGCATGCAAAACATCTATTCAAAAGATGAAAGAGACTTTCCTTTAGAAGGGTGTTAAAGCTATACTTAGACGCCCACAGCATAACATTATTACCATACACGAAGACGCATGTCATTACGACAATATCACAGAAAACATTTCACATGAAATACAAAGTTATTTTAAAGATGTCTGGCAGGTGGCAGTATGTTCTGTGAGATGAAATATGGTAAGGACACATCGTTAGTGCAAGCATTCTTAGCGACGAGCGATGCATTTGACATTCAACAATTGTATACTTCTAGTCCGTTTGAAGTTATTGTGATATTATTGGAAATCTTTTTAGAGTATCGTAATACCATAATAATGAGGAGAAATGAAAACGTTTTCGTGAAGCCGTACGCTGTCATGATAATATCTATAGAATTATTTTCTTTTCAAATATACGAAGCTGCACCTACCGCTCGTAGGTGCAGCTTATATGCTTTTGTGTATATAATTATTTTCTTAGCAAATATACCTACATAAGCTGCACCTACGAGAGGCTTTTGTGAAGCAAATGGGCGTGCATCTAATATATATTTTCTCTTTGAAGATTATGTTTTTTTAATAATATTTTTTGATAAGCGGATCACACACTAACAAGCGCTTTGTCGCATAACGTTCACCGTATGTATTACTCCTACACCCGTCTATGAGAAGAAGTGAGCCTTGAGTCAGTTCTTCAGGTAATATAATATAGAAGAATTTTAAGGACTAATATCCTACCCCCAGTACTCACTATAATCTGTAGCAATAGATTTTACTAGAAATATAAACAAAATCATAACCTATTTTGTTCTAATTATCCCACATAGATAAATAAAATGGCATTAAATGATGAATGATGATGTTTAGAGCATGAAATTGACATAAATGCGCTCCTTACGCCATTTTGTTAATTTCTGTGGCAGAATTAGAACAAAATAGGTTACAAGTTTGTTTACGTTTTTCGCAAAATCAATTGGTACAGGCTAAACAAAGGTCCGGTTTACCTACATCGCACAACCACATGTTGTTACTTTAATCTTTCGTTTTAATCCCAGGTACTCGGAATTCGAGGAGCATTTAGATAAAACAGTTTATTCACGGAACATTGCCGTTCTGCGGATTTATTTCTGAAAAGATTCAAAGAGAAGAATTATATCTCGATGAATTTCTTTTGTAATGATATTTGTTTTATGATGGCCAACTAAATCTCTAAATGCAAATATTTCATTCCAACTTAATGTGACTTGAACTGGTATTTTCATGCAAGTCCTGTCTAGCAAAACCTTATCTAAATATGAAGATCTAAAACGTTCTATGTATACTATTATGATTCATACATTCATACAAAATATTTGGACAGCTAATACCCAAATAATGTGGGCGTCGCCTGTGTTGTGTAAATCCTTATAAAGCACTCAGGTATATTGTCACCTTTCAATTAGTGAGATAATTCCGAATCGGTTCGTAATTCCTGATTATAATCTTTTCCTCGTTATAATATTAGCCTCATAGTCATAATAACACCATCCGCCTCATTATTCTCTTTTAGCTTTTGATTTTTTGTCCCTTTCTATCAAACGTCATTTTGACATTGACAGATAAACAAACAGCTTGATAGCAAAGATAAATTAAAAAAAAACTACGTTTAAAAAAACCGACTTCAAAAAAAAAACTAAAAAGTATTAAAAAAGTATAAAATAACTTAATAAAGATTTAACACAAACCTAATACCTTTAATATTAATAAAACACCATTATTTGTATTTGCTACCTATTGACAGGTTTAAAGTCGGTGCCAAGCCAAATGTAATAGTGTTACTCATTCAGGTATTAAAAAGTTTTCATCTGTTTCACATTAATTCACATTGTTCTTTAAGTTTATTTACGTAGGTTAATCTTTAGGAATTTCATTTTGTTTAGGACTTGGCACCGACTTCAAACCTGTCAATAGGTAACACATACAAATAATGGTGTTTTATTAATATTAAAGGTATTAGGTTTGTGTTAAATCTTTATTAAGTTATTTTATACTTTTTTAATACTTTTTAGTTTTTTTTTTGAAGTCGGTTTTTTTAAACGTAGTTTTTTTAAATTTATTTTTTACTTTTTAGTGTCTGTAATAAGTTGCTCTGTAAACTACAGTATTTTTTACAGGTTTTTTATAGATTACATAAGGAAGGCTATAACATTTCGTTGTTTTTATTGTCATAATTATATGTTAAATAGTTTTTTTTTAAGTAGCTATGGGTAGGCCTACGAAAGGTGCAGCTTTAAACAATATAGATCAAGAAACGGGAACGGAAAATATAAATCGACTCCGAAACAATTACGTCATCGATGTAAACAAAAATGTAAAAAATGTTCACAAAATGAAAACTACTGGGCCAAACCATGTGAAATTTTTATGGGACCAAATGGCATCTATTCCGCATCAAACTAAAAAAGAATCACGTAAATCGGATCATAAATCTCAGCGTAATCGGTGTACATACATAGAAAAAAAAAAAAAAAAAAAAAAATACCGATCGAATTGAGAACCTCCTCCTTTTTTTGAAGTCGGTTAAAAATGTAATAAACCCCCTACGTAAAAATGCCTTACATCATTTTGGAAAAGCGCTGACACTTTTACACTGCTGAATCGATATTAACCAAATATAGCTAAGAACTAACGCAAGGAAATTAGCTTTCAAATGAAAAAAACCGCATTGAAATCGGAGCATCCGTTTGAGTGCTACGATGCCACAGACAGACAGACATCGTCGTCAAACTGATAACACCGCTCTTTTTGCGTCGGGGGTTAAAAAATAGGCTTATAAGACGAATGTCGTTATTATGAAAAAGGTGGATAGTGTAGACAATTAAGATAATAATGGCGTAGTTTCCCGGTCTATAAAACTCACAATAATAATTAACTATTTCGGGGGTCGGTCATAAATATTCATAAAAGCTGGCTGGTATCGGCTTTGAATGCAAGCCCCGATCCAATTTGTTTGGCTATCCTCGTTGTAAAACCTGTCGCTGGGAACCTTTACGTGATATATAGCATTATTTACTCCGGCTATAAAATTTGTACCTCGTTACCTTCTTGCTTGAAATTTCGGTAAAAAGAAATTTTTTCAAGGAAATTTGTTGCTTTTACAATTTTCACTTTATATGCTACTTTATTGACTGTTTATCGCGGTTTCCCACCCACGTCCTAAGAAACAACTTCACAACGAATCATCAGTCTTAGATCTATCCCCACACCAAATTTTATCACAATCGGATCAGCCGTTTTAAAGTGAATCTAACGAAAAGTTCAAATTAATGTCAAAAAAATGAAAAAGTGACGGGGCGCCATCTCTCTCACACTAAAATCTGAACAGCTCGAATCACCATCACATCCGGATACACACATAATTGAATAAAACTAAATTCCTTCAAAGTGTGTTGTGATTAATTAATCCTTTAATTCGAACGCGTGCATCACATCACATTACCGAATACCTAATAAGCTTCACCATTAGCCGGTCATGATGATAATTTATTGTGACAATCACTACGGATGCAAACGACATTTCGAGCTGAAATGCAATTAATATGATAGATAATGGTCTATACTGTGCTCCGATGGACTAAATATTAACTTTGTTATGTCCAATACTGTTAATTGCGTCTGAATGAAACTGAATACAATTGCGTCGGAGATTTACCGGGACGAGATACAACGGTGGCATTTCGGTGGTCGGTGCATACCGTATGAAGGCGTAAGGCGTATCCACCTTGGGGGCGAGGACAGATTCCGCACCAAGACGGCGATGACGCAGCATACACGGACGGCAATGGATGGCAAGGTACACCCGGTGGCACTCTTATGGTACAGTGCGCGCGAGGTTTGCGTACCACACGTGACAGCGAGGAAGAATACCGCTTAGTGTTGGACATCGCAGCCTGCCACATTCCACGCAGAAGAAATGGATTCCTGTAGATCTGCATCTTCGTACGAACAGCGAGCTCAGCCAGCGTCATACGAAGAGCAAGAATGTCAGTGAAGTGTTTTTAGTGATTTACGTGTCATGTCCTGATGGTTATATTTGTAATACGTTTCTTTGTAATGTAATGGTCTTTGTAATCTGTATTAGCTCAGTGTATTTGTTTCACAGTTCCCAGTATCGACCGCAGTCATCATATTTTGTCAAGTTAGCATTGTGAGAACTTGCGCTCACGAACATGATACTTGTTTATGTATACGTGCTTTGTAATCTAGAGTCTAGAGTCAGATAATTTTGTAATTGTTTTTGTGTTAGTATTTATAATGTAAAAATTTCTTTTTAAAATTTTAGGGGGAAGTGATGTAGGGACACAGTTCATTGTAAACTGAGACGTACTGCTGACGCATGAGTTTGGCGTACAGGCGCGCGGAGGTATTAGCGCGGCGCAGCAGTCGTCTCCCCGCACCCAATCAGTTAGGTCGAAATTAGTTTATAGACAATATGTAATCTGGTACCAGTTAAGGAAATATATATTACCCATCATGTGTCCCTCATTGAAGAGTATCCAACAACTAGAAAACCTAACCCCACATTGTGGATGTTAGTTCCTGATAATATCTACTGTATATCACCAGAATATTGCCCAAAAGGGCTGGAAAATTTAGGAAATTCTAAATTCACTTTAATGTAATGATTTCGGAACTAATTGTTATTTACAAATAGAAAAATATGTATTTAAATCAGCCCAGTGGGCCTATCACGCGCACCACAGTGGTTTAAAAACGTATAGGAAACATAAATATTAAATTTTATTAATATATATCTGCTTTATTCAAGTCAGTTGATACCGCTTCAGTATCGCAGCCGAGACAAGTTGGAAGTTTCTAGTCTTGCAAGTAATACTCGGAGGGATGAGAATAGAGCTCCTGCAGACGATCCAGACGATAAAGTTACAAGGCATAACCGATTCGCGCCGTAAGTTGAGAGGTGCGCCCTCCTGCTGAACTCGAGCCGGCCTCGGCTTAACCGCGGCAAACATTAATTATTACTAAGATCAAGGCGTCGTACAGCACCATGGAGAACGGAATTATTTCTGTTCTTCATATACAGTATGTACCAACGTAGATTAAAAGTTTGTTAGGATGAATGTTTACAAGATTTTTACGGCTACTACCAAAAAAAACAGCGTGTTTACCTCGGGTGAAAGACCTTTGTAGGCCCTCGAACTATTAGCGCCCTCGCTAAGCTCGTGGGTCAAACTATCTCGTGCGTACATAGGTCACTTTCATCCCTTGTGTAACAATCTACTATTATAGTGGCCATTGAATTTCCCTACTTTCAAATGATTTCCCAAGTGATAGGTATGCATAGGACTTATCTACATGATTGTGTCTAAGTAAAATGATTCTTACTGAAGAATATCAGAATTCAATATTCAAAAATCCTTTATTTAAACTAGGCTGAAAATCGGCAGACAGAGACGGCAGACGGCAACGTCAGATTTACAAAAGACAGCTCCCAAAATGCCCTTCGCCACTTCCTATGCGTTTTTGCTGGGAAGAAGAAGTGGCGCAACAAACTCCCCAGCAATACATTTCTGTCTGTAAGGTTTAAAAAACCAGATATAAACAATACTAATGACCATAATGCATTCAGAATAGGAAGTCCATCTTTTCTCAGTCAGTCAAATGGAGCTCCTGACTCTACATTGTATACGTAAATTAAAAAGATCTCCGCAAAGACAAATATGAAGAATATACATATTTTATGGAGGACCGAAATGTAACACTCTTCTTAGAATTCGTGAATAGAGAGGACGGTATAATCAAGATTTGAAGAAAAATAAGTAAGAATTCAAAAGATTTCCTTCTTCACCATTAATTAAAGTTACTTTTCACCGACTTACATAAAGTGGAGGTGGTTCCCAATTCCTATGTATCTACTGTACTGTATTTGCCGTTTATTTCATGCGCTTTTGTTTGAAAATATTAATGGCTTATTCCGAAAAGCGAGCCGCATTAATTATTATGGTTGATGTTTTTTTTTTGTAAATATCTTTGAAGTTAATTAATTTTGCCTACACAGGCAATGTTTATTTATTCATGTGCACATCGCTAAAAGTAGTACCTACTTACCTATATTTCGTTACTAGTAACGTGATAGTATAAATTGCAAAATTAGATTAAATATTTTAAATAATAAAAATTAATAACATTTTACATTTTTTTTACATAGCTATTATTAAATTTTTCGTTATTATATTGAATTTTAATATTCAATACCTACTCAAATGTTTACTATAAGTACATAATATTTCATGTAGAGAGGTACCGTACTGCAAGTAAGTTTTCCCATAGAAAAGGGAATTTCAGGGCAGCGTGGACAGTTCTCGCTGCCAAGTCACTGAACAGGTGCACAGGACATGAACTACGCTCAATTCCAGGGTCTGAAACTTGTCCAATATTGACACAACTCCTGTTAGTCATGCCTACTCGGTGGTGAAGCACACAGTTACAAGTAAAACAATACCAGCCAATATTAACGTCAGCGCATCGAATGCACTAATGTATCTGCAGAGAAATCCAACTACGATCCCAATTAGCAGGAACACTAACAACGTGTCTGAAATTGTACGTGTGTGTAATGGTGCTAATTCGTTTGAATTCACCGCTAGAGGCGCCACTATGTCTCTTGAAATGTCAAATGTAAACGATTTTTCACATCTGCATATATCCTTCCTTCGATCTTAACAAAAATCGAGGAAGATTTAGTAAAAAATCGGTAAAATATTATGGAGAATCTCTGAGCAATTCTTGCGAATTCATAAAAAATTGTCATGATTGTGGCGAATAATGTAATCCCTGACTAATTATGACATACCTGTACATCTCGATAATTGTAAGTTATTTAAATAATCGTTCGACAATTAATAATTGGTGGACGTCACGACCCTCAGCAATGAGAAATAAGACACAAGGAGGAGGGGAAATAAATGAAAAACGAAGAAAAATAGGTGCAAGATTGTCTCAATACCACAAAACATGATATAAATAATTAGCATACTTTTAGTAGTTTTTATGGTATCAATACATAGATATAACAAGTAAACCTATATCACCAATATTACGACAAAAATATAAAATAATAACAAAATTATTCCATTTTGACAGATCTTGGATGACAGTTCTTCCGCTTCACGTATAAATAACCTTTTATTTTTTCGATGCAACCGGCTGATAATGTTATGTAGAAAAGATTATATTTTGACACTTGTTGCATTCACATTAGCAAATGCATAGAAATGATTTATTAAAACTCGAAATAGATACTTACGAACATAAAGTTTAATCTAGCCCTTAAATGCTACCTATTTATTTAGCCTCAATCTTTAATTGGATCCCGAATTGAATAGTGTTGTAAGTACTTGAGCATTTCAAATTAAAAAAACTTAATTATAATATTTTCTTGTCAAAGCAAACTAAGTGCCTGGCAATAGCGATGTAGCTTGTTTTTTATTTTAGTCGTTTGTTATTTTTACAACCTTATAAGTAGATATGTTAATTGCAAATGTGACTCGTCAGATGTCGTCCCTATATATAGATACGTATAATAAAAACCACATGAAAAATAGTATTTTCAGTATGAGCGATTACTTGAGTATAAAAAAAAATTGCAATGTGATAATTAGTAATTAAATAAAACTAGTGATGGTATTTCGATTTTTAATTCGTGGGCAGCGAATTGGTATAGCTAGTATTTCTAATTCGTTGTTTGAGGGCTCCGACTCTCAATAGTGAATGACATTTAACCCTATTTTAAAATGCATAGAGTCCAACAGAATGTTAATTGATTAATTAATAAAGCAGCTGAGTAAACTTATTAACTATTCAGCAAAGCCTTAATGAAAGCACTTTGTAGCCTTTCTCTTAAAACTTGTCAGGTTTACAAGCTCTCGAAGAATTGTTATAATTAAGCTCAATTTCTTGCCACAATACATATAAAATACATTATTTAATTAACATAAACCCGTTGTTATATAGTATACAATGTGGGGACGACAATACAGTACCAAATTAATCTTTATTTACGATGAAAGACGATTTCCTTCATGAAACACGTGCCCATACCGTATTGAAAAAAAACAGTCGAGTATGTTCAATTATTTAGTCTTTCTCGACATATTATCTTTTATTTTTTCTACTTTGTTTTTGTTACCGAGCTGTCAGCTTTACATACATACAAACATACATAAATTATGTTGTTACTAAAACAATAAGTTTTAGTACATTTTTACAGTCCAAATCAAAGGTTTTTTTATGTAGACCAATTACAGGTTCTTATAAAACGTGAAAGTTAAAAACTAAGGGCTCGGTTCCAAGTGGGTAAGGCAATGAAATTATTTATAGTTGTACAGTCGTTCCCACATAGTGTACAACAATGATTTGCACTTTGACCTACCTGGTTGACAAATATGATCTCATCCGCGTGTAGCAGCACGGTCGAGTACTTGTTCGATCCTGGAACAAAGAAAACATAAATATTAGTAAAGGAGCATAACATAACAAACTATAAAGATACTCGAATCCTGAAGGAACTTCTTCACGCACCCGGATTAAAGATATCTTATGTCCTTCCGCGGTTTTTACAATACATCTTTTACCATGATAACCGGTTAAGTCGGTAAAGTAACAGACATTTTGTAAATAAGCCGACATAAAGTCTGGTGCCATCGCTCATTTCATCTTTTCACAACGTGTCAACATTTCAATATTGTTGGATAATAATAATAATCTCCAGACCGACTTCGGTCACGCAGCCAATCTCAGTAAAAACTAGCCAGGTACCTACGCAGGAGATATTATTGTGCACAAGTGCTTGCGCAGACATGGGTGCACTCTCTATTCCCTGACGCTCATAGACCGATGGGTCGGCAATCCGACACGACCGGGAAGAGATCAGGCGCAGGACCGACAGCTTTGCGTGCTTTCCGAGGCACGGAGTAAGAAAACGGTCCATGGACCGACCGCGGTTATCTTAGCTTAACCTTACTAATCTATCGATCTGCGCAGCTTACTTAGCCACGAGCCCCCTAGATAATATACGAACTTGCTAACTTCCAATCAATGTTATCTTTGGTATCCATAAAATAATAGAGATATCTGGAATGTTGAATTAGTAATTTTATTCCCAGAAATGTATTGTAACGATCTTTTGAAAGATATGGCCAGGGAATTTGTTGTAAAGGGGATAGATTGAGATATTGTAATAATACATATAAATGCAAAAGTAACTCCTTCTGTCTGTCACGCTTTCGCGGTAAAACGGCCGAACTGATGACTGATGTAATTTGCATTGAAGATACATTGAAAACTAGGAAAGACATGCCTAGGATAATTTTTATTCGGTTGCGGGAAATAGTCTCCTCAGTGCGAGTAAAACCGCAGGAAACCGCTAGATTATGTGAGTAACCTCAGGTATTACCGGTCTTTAACAAGAGTGGACTATCTATTAAATATAGTTTGCGCCATTAGACCTGACTAGACACATTGTCGTCGTGCTAAAAATATTAATTTAATAATGTCTTGAATTGCCTCAATTTGTGTCAACAACTAGAGCAACTTGTTTCTATATTGTATAACTAGCTTCTGCCAGCGACTTCGTCCGCGTGGAATAGTGGTGCTCCGCTCCTATTGGTCTTAGCGTGATGATATATAGCCTTCCTCGATAAATGGACTATCTAACACTGAAAGAATTATTTAAATCGGACCAGCGGTTCCTGAGATTAGCGCGTTTAAACAAAATGACAACATTTCCCTTCACTGCTCTGCTCCTATTGATTGTAGCGTGATGAAAAGTATACTATAACCATCTCAGGAGTATGACAAATAATTGTACCAAGTTTCGTTAAAATCCGTCGAGTAGTTTTTGTTTCTATAGAGTTTATACAGACAGACAGACAGACAGACAGACAGACAAAAAATTTACTGATTGCATTTTTGGCATCAGTATCGATCCCTAATCACCCCCTGATAGTTGGTTTGGAAATATATTTCATGTACAGAATTGACCTCTCTACAGATTTATTATAAGTATAGATGGATGGATTAAAATGGATACAGACGTAGTGTTCACCGTTGTGAGAATGCATGTTTCTAACTAATCCTACCCTAGTGCCGAGTCACGGCTTTGCTTTTGTTCATCGTTATGTAAATGTTATTTGTTAAGAAAAAAGTTCAGTTAGGCAGGTACGTATAATAAGCTAAATTGTCTTACTAGACAGTAATGGTAATACCAAGCAGTTAGGCCAAGCTGTCATCGTTGCCTAAATAATGATTTTGTGTCAAAAGGTACAAGGAAGCTACAAAATAAACAACTATCTCAATGAAATAATGAGGTTACTTAAAGTCCCCGCGCATCCGACCAGCATAAAATAAAATTTATAAGATAAGTTTTACGCTAAACACAGGTTGATGACGTTACATTATCTAGGACGAACTTTCATTAATATTAAATTGCGTTACATAAAACTAGGTTAAATTGCCCAGTAATTGTACTTTTCCGCGGGAAAATGCGTCTCATAGCCACACGGGTGTTACTAGCGTATGACATCACTGTACAAACGCCATCTTTGTTTTCACATGTCCTTTAAAGATTCAAAGAAAATTAGTACCGAACCGTTTGATTCTTTTTGTAATTCTTATTAAAAACGAAATTAAAAATGGTTCAAAATTAATTCAGATAAAAATGTTAAAAATATCTTCGAACAAATGACGTCTTTGTGATGCCGCTACAAAAATTTTAACAATATTGGATCATTAATTTAAATCTTACAGACCTTAACTAACCCATTTATATAAATAAGATACATTTTTATTAAGCCACTTATATTAATTAATATACAACCGCAGAAATTAATAATTTGATTTTTTGATTAATAATGGATAAATAATGATTTCTTAATAACATGCTCTATGCTACCGGTGAAGAATAAAATGACCGCGCCTTCGCTACAGGTATTGGCAAAATATATTAGGTCCGGTAAAATTATGGCATTTTATTGGACCTAATTAATTTTGCCAATTTAATTTATCATATAGAACATTAGTTACACCTCTCCCATCTGCTACTGCTGTAGGGGACAGTAGCTTTGTCTGCATAACATTATAAGTTAATAGCAGACTCCCTCTTGAGGATAAACGAGCTTATTTACATAGGTAACATAAGGTACATTTCTATAACCGAGCGAGTGTTTTCTTTACCACGGTTAAATTACAAAGTGAGATATTGTTATGATAGCCAGTGTTCAGAATTAAAATAAATTCTGTACACAGGTCAAGCCTTTTTTTTCTAGGTAGACAAAGAAGCATAAATCATCAGTAATGCACTTAGGTAACGTCAGTTATTCTATATTTGAAGTCCCATACATACCATAGGGGCGAACCAATCGCCATTAACTATTGGGAATTTCACTACTAGCCAACGTTTAATTAAATTGCAGGTAGCCTAACATAAAGACTACACAAAAAGAAAACGAAGTAAGTATAAAAAAATAGGTAATATGGGCCGATTTTTCAACAGTCCGATAACTTTTGTGTTAAGAATAAATATCACAGTTTGACATAATATTTTGTTTACAAAATCTGGTAAACTGATATATTTCGACACTGTCGTAGAACAAAGTCAGGTGTGATAATACAATGAAATTGTGAGTTTTTCAAAATCAGCTTCAACTAAACATAATCTATCGATATAAGCAAGAAAAAAAATTATATATCTGGTATTCTCTGAGATATTAAAACGAACAAAGTTGTATTTCCAATACGTTCCAAAGAAAATCAAAACTTTAAAGTGCTCTCCTGTAAAGTAGCTATTCTGTAGATCCGACTTTGTTCTACGACAGTGTCGATTTATTTACTACTCGTAGGTCCAGGGGGGTTAGACAAGTGGCAAAACGCTAACGCTCAATGTATGGGAATGACATTCGTTTACGACTAGCTATATGTCATTCCCATACATTGAGCATTAGCGTTAGCGTTTTGCCACTTGTCTAACCCCCCAGAACTACTAATTTGATAATTAAGATTGCATAGAAGCAAAATATGATTTATCAGAACGTAACTAAGTACTAAATTCGTCGTTGTTTTAAAATAACAGATTAAAGCCTTCAGTAATAGAATAACAGGATCATGAAAAAATGTCGTTTACTTTGTTACCGTTGGCTAGGTATTTTTCATTGTTCAGATAACGGAAATAGCCTTACTCGAGGAAATAGAATCTTGTCACCTTTTCGTTCACTCAGTATATTGCGGAGTGACCAGCGTACGTGAGCCGCGTTTCATTTCAATTGCGATCCATTTGTTATTAGGTACCTACATTACTTAGGACAAGACTAATCCTAAATAAAATTATTATTATAAATGTAGGAGTGAGTTCGTATATTTAGACTCCATCTGCATGGACTTTTTGATTTCTTGACTTAGTATTCTATGTGTTAATCCAGGGTTATAAAGTATCGAGTATGAGTGTTACCACACCAGAATGTTGCGTTGTATGCACGCACGACTTAGATGAAATTTGATATGGGGATAGCTTAACCCTGGGGAAGGATTTAGGGTAGTGTTTATCCGAGTTTGTGACGTAGTACCCTCAAGAAGCGAGCGAAATCAAAATGTTAGCTAACTTATGGAACATACCGGTAAAATGTACCTACTATACATAGGTATAATATATTATTATCATATTCTTGTATCTTAGCATACATTCTCCTTAATAGGATAATACACTGCACGCCGCAGATTGAATTTAAATTACGTGTTAATAAATTAATAGGAAGGAAGGCCGGAGGGAGGAATGTCTAATGTCATTATCAGATCCTCGGTAGGAGTCCTAATTAATTACTATGCCTTTGCCTGCAACTAAACTAAAATCATAAAAAAACCTACTGTTGGGTTATTTGCTTTAAATTTTGAGTTATCGATGTCTAAAGTCGAAACAATCGCGTAGAAATTCATCGTGGAGGTTACTCAACATTCCCTCAAGGAAAAAAAATCACAAAGGAATTGGTGAGTATCATGCTTGAGCGCTTTAGATTTAGGTTGTAACATGAGCGCCAAGATATACATATTATACAACGTGTAAAAAAAATAAGCAATAAAATTTAAGCGGGCTACACATACGGTGATAACAAATCTTTTGCGCCGTATTAGGAACTGGAAATCTTATGGGATCTTATAGTTTTAGAACAAAAAGAATTAACAGTTTTTGTTAAAAAAAATAGGTTACAGCCCTAAAATGGGTTAATAAACTCAAATTTGAAGATCAATAATGCCGAGTTTGCAAATAAGTTACCCCTTATTTTCTACCTATTCGTCAACTAGCCTAATAAGCCTATTAAAATTTAGTGAAAAAAAAATATGAAAAAAAAAGTTAACAGATTTAATAATAAGATTTTGTCAGTAGCATCTATACTTGATATATGTACATACCCTTGAATATTATTGCTTATTTTTTTTACACGTTGTATATTACATACTTATATATAATACATTCACGGTCATATCGATCATTTCCAAAATAACCCGGAGGACTATAGTTAAGAGCAAAGAGATCGCTTTCATCAGGACATAAAAAAGTGGAAAATGGGCACCAATAATGTTGGGATGTCCATATGATGGACAGACCTTATTAGTGTGATTGTCCAGGCCAAAATCACCAAAATCTTGAAAGGCATGTTTTTTCGAAGACCCCTAAAACAAAGCTGTTTTTTCAGCGAAATCGATTTTGCCCTTTATTTCATGAAGAAGAAGTAATTCAGAAAAAATAACCTCGGTCTTGAGATTACTATTACGTATAGACATACTTATAAACAGGTCTAAAATTTATTTTTGTAAGCCCGTGTTTTTTACTGACACGCTCATATTATTAAAAGCCGTGTTTACATAAAGTTCTTGTTTTTACGAAATTGTTTTGTGACACCGACTCGTGTAACAGTGGCAGATTCTCCAATTCTAATTTCTATGAAATGACGGATTAGCATAAAAATATCGACAAAAAATCCTTGTTTTTTTTTTAAATTTAGGGCGGATTCGACCAAATAGGAATACATTTTACTCTCGGCGTAAATCGCTTATTACTCGAGAAAAAATCAATTTCACGTTTAACCAACTACAATTCGCGGGATAACGAGTATATTCGGGAATAGTCACTATACCACCATTTAGCATGGAATAAGAAGCTAATTCCTGGAATAAAAAAATGTCATTAAATGACATCATAATTCACTGACATTTTTTTTTATTTTTTTTATTAATTTAAAGGGCTTTTTCGCTTGGCAGCTACTTTTCCACACTATAATACGACAAATCAGAGTTGACATGAGTTATGCTTCTGCCCCCTCCCATTTGTAGAACAACTTTTTTTGGCTGCGTATTACATTCGTTCACATTCACTTCGCTATTCGTGAGTAAGCAACTGCAAGTATAGCTATACGCTAGATTGCATGGAAAAACGACTGATGATTTACTCGAGAATAAAATCGTGGAATATATTATTTTCCGTATAGTTATTCTTGTATAAATTCAGGTTTGGTCGAATCCGAACGTAATTACATTTTAAACATACTTTACTTGGCTTTTCCCTTTGTATATAATACTTGGACCTTTCCGTTAATGAAAAGATAATACTATGAAATCAGTCTTCCGAAGACATTTAATTTGCAATAGCATATCATCACAAATACTACCTTATGTAGATTTGAATAGAGTACTTTATTGCACTGCAGGTATAAAGGAGATAGACATCAATTTATTCGATGTCTGTAAGGACACTTCAGAATGAATGGTATGTAATGGCGTAAAATAGGTACACGACCATAGAGTAGTAGGAGGCAGCTTAATAAGTTAATACACTCGAGAGCAATAAATTCAGGTCAGTTGCAAAATCTTTACATCGCTAAACTAATGGTACCTACTTCCAATGAAACACAAACTTCTCTAACATACTCTTATTATATAATATATATCTATATAGATATAGTATTAGCCTAAAGTAGTGTTTTTTTTTGTATGAGTTTTGTAGTTCGACCCATCACCATTCTATATAAACTAACAAATTCCTATACGGCACTCCAAATACTATATTTAAAATAAAATAACCATTTTTACTCTAGACTACGTTACCATTCATGTTTCTCTTCATTAAATACGAACTACCGAAAAACAGCTAATTAGTTGGCTGTTGTATATAAAAAAATACATTAAACAGTTTTTCCACTTCACCGAGCTAACGTTCATAATTAAATTTTTGTAACTGACCCGAATTCGTTGCTCCCGAGTGGACGGTGATAAATATTGTTTGACAGTCGTTCGAAATAAGAGACACGCCGCAATTATAATAGAATAGAATAGAAAATAATATAAGTGAGGAGCTCGTGGCTAAGTAACAGCCGCACGGTTCCACCGATCAAAGGTTAAGCTGCGCTTGGCACAGTCGGTCCGTGGATGGGTGAGAATCTATGTCATAGCGAGACTCCTCCGTGCCTCGGAAAGCACGTTAACCTTTTGGTCCCAGTTGTCATTTGTACATCTTTGACAGTCGTTACGGGTAGTCAGAAGCCAGAAAGTCTGACAACCAGTCTTACCAAGGGGTACCGTGTTACCCGGTGACTGGGTTGTGGAGGCAAACGCTCCATATAAAACACTGGTACTCAGCTGCATCCGGTTTAGACTGGCAGCCGACCCCAATATAGTTGGGAAAAGGCTAGGCTATATTATAATACGGTAATACATAAACAATTAGTAGCTACGAATAATTGCGTTACCAAAGTCATTATGTACTTCAAAGTTCGTTATCAAGTTGTTGATAGGAAACAAACTTAGTTTGTGTATTTTAAAATTATTGTCACGACAGACGTTATTATGAATGATAGTGAAAACAACATCTTCTAGTACGAATAAATCGGCCAAGTGCGATTCGGACTCGCGCACCGAGGGTTCCGACCTTTGGAAAGAATATTATACGCAATAATAATAATATTACTAAGTCGAAATTATCTTGTTTTTTTTAAGGACCGCATAATTAAGTTTATTTGTAGAGGAAAATGACTGATTACTTAAACATAATAATGGGTGGTTTTATTTTTTCTGTAATATTTAGGTTAATGTCTATCAATTCTACGCATTGGTAATCGTTCTTTATAACTTTGTAATAGTCGATAGCATTAGTTAGCAGTTCCTGAAATAATCAGCTGTGACAGACGGACAGACAGACAGACGAAGTGCAACCATAAGGGTCCCTTTTTACCATTCATGATACGGAACCCTAAAAAGATAAATAACAAACTGGAACTAAAAAAAAATAAGCAAACGCATAAGTTACAAAAATGCGATTTATTGAAGTAAGACAGACTTGAAAAACAATTGAACATTCTTGTGCAGAAAATATTGTTCGATCGAATGTTATTCGAATCGTATTGTAGTAGTATTTTCTATTGCATTGTATTTCTATTCGATATATTTTCATTGAAAAATTGTATAATGTTTATATAACATTACCGATACAAATAATAAACTTTCTGCTACCTTTATAGTGTGAGAGAACTTGTTTTCATAGAATAACATATTATGATTTGTTTCTCCAAAACATTAATATAGAAATGCTTAATCAACATAGTCTATCTAAATTTAAAGTTAGAGTGAACAGGCTTCTTCTGGGTAAACTCGATTTTATGGCATATAAAGCTCTGCTAGCTTTAAATTAAGGCACAGAGTCATAATGAAAGAGTACGCGATTAATATGTTTCATACAAGTTTGGGTATTCCATCTTTGCAACAGGAAAAATATTAATTATCTGCCAGATAATTCCAAATAATTAAATATATCTCGTAGCTAACTCCCACCTAGGCCTTTTGTTTAGTTTATTAAAATTTGGTCATTAAGTTACATCTTATTCTCGCTCATTGGTCTCTTGAAATACCTCAATGTTTTAACGTTTTTATAGAGTTTAATTTAATACTCTTTTATGCTTGAAATTCAGCCAAAATGTACATTTGAACCGAAGGGTTACCCACATCAAGAACACTGACATAACTCGAATTCCGTGGCCCTTGTAGCCGCGACTAAAAGTAAACCAATACATTTATTTTTAATTAATTTGAACAAGGCTTCCGACAAAATCGGAGTGAAAGCGACGTTGACGGAAGTGACTGGCATTCCTAGCTAGCTAGCTGGAAGGACGTTCTAAGTACTTTCATGTAATCATGATCGTTTCGTAAACAAGGAAAGATGAGACAAAAACGGTTTTAATGAGAAATCCTGTATAAAAAGCACTTTTAGTTTTGAATTTTCCAGGAAGTATTCCAATTTTCCTTTCCCTAATAACCTTAATCTATGTACAACAAACATTTATTTTAAAATAAATAAATTTCATGTCGGTCGGTAAAAGTCGGGAAAGAAGCTCTATTATATCGATTTCTGAAATAAACAATTCGCTTTTATCTTCCCTTAAAATTAAGTATTCGAATATCATAGTATCTAAATGACAGCTATACCTATTGCAGTCTGTGATGTCTTGTGTAGCGTCGCTTGTCCATGTCCAACTTGTCAGTTATAAGCACAGGGTAGGCTGCTGTTCAAAGGGAGGGTCGAATAAATAATTTACGCTACAAAAGATAGCTGTTGGTCGGTAAATCCTACTAATTGTATTACAAATGCGAAAGTTTCTGCAGGTGTATGTTGGTAGGTAGATATGTATGTTTTTTACTAAATCACGCAAAAACTGCTCAATGGATTTGGATGAAATTTGGTACGCACACAGTTTATAACCTGGTTTAACACATAGGATATTTTTTATCCGGGTGCGGTAAGTAGTTCTGGATGCGGGTAAAACCGCGTTAAACAGCAAGTAACAAGAATAAGTATGCTGGATATTGTTGTTGATCTGCGATGTGTCTTTACAAATACTGAGGTGACTTCGTGCTTAACAAAGATAGTTTAAAATTAGCAAAAAAATATACGAGTTTCGCGCGGTTTCATCCGCTTCCCCAGGGTACTCCTAAACGTACCAGGACAAGAAGTAGCCTTTATGCCTATCAGCACGTCTCCAGGGACCTCTATCTCCGTACCAATTTCATCCAAATCAATTCAGCAGTTAAACCGTGAAAGTGTAACACTAAATTCACTTTCGCGTTTATAATATTAGTTAGGATTTCCATCTAGATATATATTGTATATACTAGATAGAAACTTTAAAATCCACACTTGAAACTTATACTGTCTTACTTATTACTTTCGATTAATTTTTAAACGCTGTTTAGCGTTAATCCGAATTTAAGTTAATAGCTTAATCCTGGATTACGACGTTAAGTAAGGATTAGGTGAGAAATGGTTAAACTTCAGGTTTTTTATAAGACGGTTAATGTATCTATATCAATAGCTCTGATTTCCTGCTCGTCTGATCGATATATTTTCCACCACTTTTCAATAAATTACATTTGTCACGCTCAATATTTTTAAGCTCACTTTAGTAGGAAACTGTGATTAAAGTTTAATTTAATAGATATTCGATCGAGGCTACGATGACATTATTTTATTGGATATAATGCGCTTCAGCAATTTTTTGTCGTGATTGGCTTTTTAAATTATACGTGAGTTATATTATTATATCGGTAACAGCAATTAACTCGATTTTCATTCAGCATAGTTATACGGTATAATGCCTAAGCTAACTGTTAGTTACGACATACAAGCTTTTAAATAAACTTGCATTTTTTTGTTTTTTTTTTACATTATTATGAATTGTACGCTTAGCACGATGATTTCCTTCACCGTTAGTAAGTGGTGTCTAAGATACACAGAAAGTACACATGGCTAGATAAGTCACATTTGTACTTCCCAGGTTTCGAACCCGCACACTCGTACACGAGATGCAGGTGCCTTAACCAGTAGGCAGCTATTAAATTTGAGTTATAAACAAAATTATACAAGTCCAACATAAAGCAATAGGCTGTATCTAACGCAACTTGGTTAACTTCAGCAAATTATAACTTAATACTTAATTTAAAGTTTAAATCCCGGCTCAGGTATCTTCGGGGTCGTTACGCAGATCGATGTAGCTTTACTTTTATTACTGGATAAATAAATAGCACCTGTCACAGGTACAGGTACAGGTGCTATTTATTTATCCAGTAATTAAAATTGTGAATTCAATGTTGAAATTCAAATCCTACTAATATAAATATGTTTGTATGCATGTTAGTTAATCTGTCACGCAAAAACTACTAATTGATTTGGATTAAATTTGGCACACACAATAGCTTATAATATAAACACATAAGATACTTTTTATCTTCGTATCTGGACTAAATTCTAAGTCCACACAGTATAGTCTTATTATAAGAAATTTTTGTTCCGAAAAATACAACCGACTTTCAAAATACTTATAAGACTTTTATCTGAAAGGCGAATGGCAGCCTCCAGCGGATTTCCTTTGGTTAGGTACTTTCTCCTTTTAGTCGGAGAGTTAAAAAAATATTTAACCCTTTTTTATTGCATTGTTTACCTACATCCGGGTTGGAACTTCTCATTTTTTTTGTTTTACCTCTTCATTCCAATAAAAGAGATTCTACATTCAAAAAGTACTTCGACCACAGGCTTTCGACTGTAATTACTTTTTCAAATATTTGAAATGGCTCCATGGCTTGTTTAGTTCTATGTAAAACACCACTCAATCGATTCAGCATGTAAGTGTACAGACAGGCACACGATAGCAATGTTAATATTTGAATAATTAATTACTAGTCAGGATGTTTGATGTGCTATATACCTACTTCTATAATCTACTTCCAATTCTTTGTTATTTTACATAGGTAAGTTATTTATTTTTTTAAATAAAGTTTCTGCGCTGCTCCGACTAGGTATAGCTTAGTGTACTTGTAAAATGCGGCAACAAATTTCGGAATGCCGAAGTCGGCATACCCGAGCCAGTCCGCAGCCAAGATACAAGACAAAAAATAATCCGAAGTGAAATGCCAGTTTTTGTAGCGGAAAATAATACTAGAAAAATAAGAAATACACTGGGTTCACTTACACATACTACAATAATAATTTGCCGCATTCACGGAGCTATTGTTTTTAGGAAGCGAGGTATCTAGTCGAAGCGAGCGGAGCCTTTAATTCATATATCGGTCAAAGATTTCGGTTACCTTGTTATAACGATTTCTATCAAACATACACAAACAGGATTTAGGTAAACAGATACGGGATACAAGCTTTCCTGCGGTTTGTGCCGCCCCGCCCCGAGCCGGCTAATTACACGGCAATTCGAACCAAAACTCGGGTCCATTTACTTGTGACGACAAACATCAACTACTACGGAATCATTGAGTGTAAAATTATCAATTGCACGTCAACTGTTGGTTTACGAATATTTAATTCACGTAATGTCGTATCACATTTGAAAAATATATGTGATACGAAATTGAAGAAAATAATCTGTATTTTTTTTAAATACCAGTATCCTTTCCTCGCGGTCTCTTTAGCATTCTATGGATCCAAATTAGGTAATGGTATATTTAACCAAACAGCGGTAAAAGTCAGTAAAATATGGTAAAAAGTATAATAAAATAGTCAATTTGTTATTGATGATTTTTCGGTTGCTTGGTTTCGCGATAAGGATAAAAGTGTGAAAAAATCGCCAAAATAAAATGATTCTACTAATTGCAAATCACTCATTACCTCAAAGGTCTTCTATAATATGAAGTTTTTTCAATACTTATATAACACAATATTATTGCCTGACCAAACATTGGGGTTGTAAACTAGTTCACTCTCGCTTAAGATACAAATATAATATTACTGAAACTACAAGTTACCAGTATAAAAGCAAGAAGGTAACTACTGTAGGAATGGTACGTTTTTAGGGTTCCGTAGTCGACAATATACATACCGCAGCATAGCTCATCATAGGTTCTTTATACTAGAAAGCTGGAATTTGGTAAGAATATGTCGCTGGCCCCGGGCAATATAGCGGTAAACACCGGTTACGCCCTTTTTAATGTTATATGATTTTTAGCTTCCCTGAGTATCAATCTATCACTCTTATTTTTTTCAGATTTTTAAAATAATATTTCTCTAGAGTAAATTACAATAACAGCTTTATTGCATGGAAAATTCTCTTACGACTAAGTGATGTATTATTGCGTTACTCTAAGAAACATTACACAAAAAACCGGTGAACATCTTTACACTTAATTTCTAAACAAAGAATAACAGTAATAAATTTAAACGCGTTTTTTGGAAATAAACGTATTAAAATAAAATAGCGATAGTGGATGATACAGCTAAGATTTGGCTACAAAATTTCCGTGAAGAAGGTGGTAATCGGCTGGTACGCTCGAGATCTAAAGTGGAAATTACGTCGTATTATTTTCTTACATTCTTGAATATCAGTGGTCGGTGTGTTTATAAAGTCATTAATGATGTTGCAATTGAAACAGTATCGTCTATAATTTGTATTATAATTTTTTTCAGTTATTTCATTAAATATTTATACCATAACAATTATTTTTAAAAGGTTATATTGGTAAAAAAATTAGCTTTCATTTGACATTTTGAACGCCTGTGTTGGATCACTGTACGCTGCACTATAAACAAATTTGCTTCTTTTATTTTTCCTGTAAAATTCGATTTTGTATATTACCGCTTTATTGCCCGGGGCCAGCGATGTATTTTGAGTATGATCAAGCCGGGAAAATGGTAAAATAATATTTTGAAAAATATTTTTTAAGGTAACTTCCATACACGTAATGTGTATCGTTGCATAGGTATTTCAAAAATAAAGCAGGTGTGTGAAGACTATTTTCCAAATTTAGGAAGCCGTTTGGGAAAAATCTAGCTTTGAATTGCATATTTTTGTTAAGTTCGAGCGTTGTCGTTCCCCTCCCTCTAACTTCTGAATGGCTGCTCCGAGATTTATGAAAAAATCACAGACGTAGCATATGTAACGAGCTTAAAAGGAAAACTATTACAGCTAAGTACGCTTTACCGGTTACAGAGTTATAGTCTACCAATTACGGAACCCTATCGCGCGTAGTTAACAACACTGTTTTCCTGGGCATTACCATTGACTGTAAATTGCAATGGGGTGCTCATATCTCAGCTCTGTCAAGCAGACTAGGTTCTGCTGCTTTCGCAGTTAGAAAAATAAGACAGCTTACGGACGTTGCTACAGCTAGGCTCGTTTACTTTGCTTATTTTCATAGTTTAATGTCCTATGGCATTCTACTGTGGGGGGCAGCGGCTGACGTAAATTCCATATTTATCCTTCAGAAAAGAGCAATTCGTGCCATTTACGATATGGGTCCACGCGATTCACTCAGAGAATTATTTAAAGAAATTAATATACTCACGTTGCCGTCTCTTTACATACTAGAAAATATAATGTTTGTTCGTAAAAATTTGGAACAGTTTAGAGTTAAAAGTGACATTCATAGCATAAATACCAGGAATAAGCATAAAATAGTAGTCCCAAAATTTAGATTAACTAAATCAAATAAATCGTTTTTAGGGAATTGTGTCCGATTCTATAACAAGCTACCTAAATGTGTAACTGATCTTACGAATAAAAAATTTAAAAACGTAGTCAAAAGTACTTTAATTAAAAAAGCTTACTATAAAATCCAAGACTACGTTGACGATAAGGATGTATGGCGCTAACCTGTTTCTGCATGTGTGGCTTCCCTGGCGACTATTGAACAGCCGTATAATATGACATTTGAGTACATTTTCATCTTGCACTTCTTTGTCTTTTTTTTTTTGTTTTCTTCAGTTTTTGGTTTGTATAACTGAGTAGCATACCTTGTATTATATAATTTTCTTAGCTTATATTATGTAACCGAGTTATTGTGAACATCACTATTTTTTTGAAAAGAGTATCCATGGAGTTTCTTGCCGGTTCTTCTCCATAGGACCTACTCTTTGGAACCGTGCAACTAGTGTGACTTTTCATAAGAGCCTGCAAAGGCCTATTTGAAATAAAAATTTTGACTTTGACTTTGACTTTGACTTTAGCTCGGCACGCACTTGGCCGGTTTTTCGTTTAAATGGCCGTTTCGTGCGCCTGTTGCGCCTGCCGACATGACGTGCTCAAGGAGATTACATTACAGCTCCCTTTCACGGCGATGTTTGCTTTATAAAAGTAACAACATTTTGTCGTACGATACCCCGGCAAAGATTTTATCTAGGTATCTCGTATAATTGTCTGTATGCAAACTGTCTCACCGTCTGTTAGTACACTAAGAAAATTTATTTTGAGTGCTTTTAGAGGTTTTTTTTTCAGACTATCCCGCTGAATATTAGGGTGAGATAAGATTTTTAAATGCCCTCCCGACCCTAGTTCGACGAGCCAGCCCGCGAGCTGAGCTAATGGCTTTAAAATTCCCGATTATAATAACCATATATATTATGATCCAGCCTGTCTCTTGCTGTCCTCCCCCAGCGACGCCCTAAGCCGAGGCCCGTACCCCAACTAGGGGGTGCCCTTAGCGTGTAGTCGTTTGGTTTTGTAAGTTAAGCCCTAGCTGGAGGCCCTAAATTTATTGAAGGCACTTCACAGGAGGCCCGGTTAAGCAGTCGACAACCTTCTAGGTTGACCTGCGAGATGCCAACTTTTTTTTTTACGTTTAAGTATAATATTTCCTGCAATAAATATAAATACTAGCTGTTCACACGCATCCCGAGGAACTCTTCGGCCACCCGGGTAAAAAGCCTATGTCCTTTCTTAGGGTCTAATCTGGACTATCTGTGTACCAAATTTCATTTAAATCGGTTCAATAGTTTTGGCGTGAAAGTGCGACAGTAAAATATTAGTAAGGATTATAATTAATCTTTCTGTCCTAGTGACGTGCTTTATAGAAACGTTATGGTAGGTATAATAGGTATAACTGCCGCGCGAATAATAGTTCAACTTAATGTTACCGTCAAATCAACACTCGGTTGATCAATATTGTGGTTAAGGCTGCGCACACATTATTAACTCGCTTAATACTGAGGCACACTGAAGGCTGTTCCAGGAGTTTTGAAGCACGTACTTAACACATAGAACGGAAGTTACATATGTGGAAACTGTAAGAGTGAACTTGAAGAGTCTCATGAGAATCATCATGTAATAAAAGTGCTATGCCCCCTCCGTTTAAATCTCTCTTCTCTCTCTTTCTAATAACACGATAGGGGTATATGTGTGAGCTAAGAACATTGTTCCTGGCGGAGATTGCCAACTGCACAATTTTTTATGAAACTCGAAATAAGCCAAGATATAGCCAAAAGTGGAAAAAATCTAGTGTGGGACTGGATTGGATCGGAAATTCTAGTGTGCGGTCGGGGGACACAAAACTCGTCTGATTGAATCTCAATACTCACCGCACACGATCACAAAGGGACTCTCTGTGTTATGGAGGAAGCGAACTTAGCGAATACAATGCGTTAAAAATTTACCTCATAAAAAAACTATAAAACGACCTAATATTCAATTTATTCATAAAAGCGAGGTGTTTTATTTAGCCCTTAGAATGTCACAGTTAATGTAAGCCACTGAAGTATTTCTTGGTAGTTTTCTCCAGCTTATTGCTGCAAGCTGGTGTCCCTTGTCGACTTTAAACAGTGACAGGTGGAACTCGACAGCAGCTTTTAGTGCAGGGTCGGTGTTGGGCTATTGCACTCCTATTGTTCAAAGGAATCGCGGGGACTGGTCGACACTTCGCGAGCCTCTTGGTCCAAGATTCAGAATTACCCTTCAACGCGGCAATGCTGCCAGTCTTCTGGCATCTTGCCCAGAAGACTGGCAGATTATGTACAGCGATGTAGTAATACTATGATATATACCACTATTAATACTTGCCATTAATTATTTAATTTCAATGGAAAAGTGTTACATTAATTATACATTAACATTTATTACGCTTAACTAATAAATCAGCTTTCATTATTATAAAAAGCTCATAGCAAATGTCAATTCATGCTGAAAATTGATATTGAAAATTTCAAAATCAGCCTTGACCAAAGATTTCTTGTTTTAGTCCTTGTAAGTAAAAAAGAATCAGAAATTGTTATTCCAATGCTGGACCATAAATTATGCGAACAAAACGAGCCTATTTCATTGAATTGACAAAAGGTTTTTTGTTACAATCTTGAAAACATTGAAGTTTTTCAATGTTGCTAACATTGAAGAAAAATTTCAATGTTGGTAACATTGAAGTATAACAAAATCATTCTTGAACTTTAATAAAAGAAATCCTAAAAAATTAACCAGTCATTTATTTAATTTAACAGGTTTCAAGGTCCGCCCTACAGCTCAAAGTTAATTTATTCATTGAACTTTGTTTATTTACATTACTGGTAGCTGAGGTACCTTAGTACAGATGAGTATGGCTCATTAGGCAATAATCTGCTTTGCAATTGAATTTCAAAAACGAATCAATTAATTACACTTGTACCTGATACTACCTAATAGGAGTTAAAGATTAGAATATGTAGGCTCAAACTGCTTTTTAGTACAAATTTGCTAAGGCAAGTTAAGTAATAAATCTAGAATCCATAATATATAAAAGATGAAACTGATTGACTGGTCGATCAACGCACAGCTGAAACCGCTGTTTCTAGAAGTATAAAAATTAGCACAAATATTCCTTAAATGACATAAGTCCTAGTACCTATGCGCTAAGAAGGATTTTTGTAAATTCATCCTCTAAAGGAGTATAGTAGGGGTTGAAAGTTTTTATAAAACTTTCATATAGCCCACGCGGGCGAAGCTAGTTAATCATAGAAGGCTTTTGGTGGAAATACTAGAATCTATGTATTATAAGTTCAAGCAATGACATTACAATATGTCACCACTAACCATGTCATAGATTCATCATAACGAGCAGGCTAGGCGTATCCCGTGTGACGTGGTGCAGTGTTGATTGATACCTACGATCAATTTGGGACGGTCGAGGCGTCCGTAGATCACGTCGTGCAATAGACACGTTACCGATAGGTATTTTGTGACGATCTTCAAGGTTCAGCTAGCCGCCATATCTCGTGTATAACATAACTAAAGTTGTTTTTTTTCTATTTGATGCCTGTGAATTTAAAACTTAATAAAATGGTAACTACGGTAGACCTGATAGTACCTAAGTCAATATTTAGAATAAGTAATGCATAGCAGAAGACGCTGGCCCTGTAGTAGAGTGAGAGGAGCAATCGCGTGCGGCCAAGTGCGTGTCGGACCACGAGCAATGGTTTTAGGTGATCGACTATAACTCTGTAATCGGTAAAGCCAAGTTAGCCGTGATCATTTTTCTTTTAAGTTAGTTATACCTGTGTTTTTTTACTAATCTAGGAGCAGTCATTTAGAAGTTATAGGGGAGAGGATAGAACCTAACAAAATTATGCACTTTAAGGATTGATATTTCGGAAACGGCTCCCTAAATTGGATATTTATTGCTAATTTCAGCTTTCTATTACTAAGAACCTCTGAGCTATACCGGCTAAATTATAAGGGTTCCATGTTTATGAGAAATGAAGCAAGTTATTTCAAATATGTCCGAAACCTACACGGCGTGGTACATAAGTGTAGTACACCCATTTAGCACGCGCGCACAGAGTGGGGCGGTTAAATATTATGATTTTATGAACAAACAGCTGCAGCGACCGAGGTGAGCTACGTGATACAGCCAGCTCGTGTGGAGTAGCCTGATTGTGTTTGTGTACCGGTGTACTCGGCGGTGACATTTCATACATTCTTATAAGACCCAAGCGTGATCAGTTATGCCGAAGTCACTATTATTGCCTGAGTGCAGGTGGAGCTGACTATCTAAAACAATATCTTCTGCAAAGGATTTCAAGTAAAAGCGGCCGATTTAAACTAATTTGTATGAATACGGAATACGTTACGGTGATTTTTATCCGGGTACGGTAGGTAGTCTCTAGGAATGCGGTTGAAACAGCGAGATACTGCTAGTTAATAAAAATGAAACGGTTCTCAACATGACCTACATCACTAGCACAATAGTTTGCCAACTAACACAATTCTTTAGGCTCTCATATTATGTGCTCCTAAAAGTTAAATAATGTCGGCTCTTCCAGCAAGCTTTTATTTTATTTACGCCATTTTTGGAGAAGCGGTCAGAGGTAATACGTTATGAATAAATTAGGTAAACAGTAACGAAATGGGGGGAGTGGTACAGTTCAGCCAGGGTACTACATTATAAAACCATGCATAACTTCACGGCTCGGTGGATGAGACTGGTGAATATGTCCAGTATTTGTTTTCAAAATTGCATTTAGTGGTCTCATCGCATAGGTTAAAGACCTTGAGTTTGTTTGGTATATGATATCGCTTATACGGTAAAACGAGTAATCGTGTAGTGCAGATAGATGGAACCCTGTAGATGTTTTTAGTTTTTAGATCGTTTGGGACAAAAAAAAGCTAGTTAGAATATAAGTAATTCAATCACTCATTACAAAATAAAAAGAGCAAGTTTTCTAAATCTGCGCTCACTGAATAGTTTATATTTTCTCACAACGTATACTTACCGATGTTATCACTTGGAAATAGTCTGTTCACTAACTGTCAGGCTTACGACTACGAAGTTTAGAACTTTTTAACAAGTCGGGAGTCGGGTGTCAGACGCCTTCTTACTGAAGTCGCGAGGGCGAACTAGCGCCGTAAACAAAATATTTGTTTAAATTGAGTATTTTGTTCTAAAATCGAAATATAATATTTGGTTAGGAGATATTTGAACTTAGTGAAGGAAATTTATTTTATCCAAGTGCATACCTTCAGGATTCCAGACCAACAGGACTCAGTTTCCATGCCAGTATGTAGGTATGTTTGTTACTCTTTCACGTAAAAACTGCTTGATAGATTTAGATGAAATTTGGCACACTCATAGTTTATAACCTGAATTAACATATAGGATACATTTCATCCGGGTGCGAGAAGCAGTTGCCTCAGGATGCGGGTGAAACCGCGAGAAGCAGCTAGTCTACTATAAAAACGAAAACACTTTAATATAAACGTCAGAATTAGCTAGTTAACTAATGCATTCAAGGCTTGCACTCACTAAGTATGACATATTAAAACGTAACACGCAAATGAACCAAGGTTATAATGAGAATGTGTAGGGCGGGAGCACAATACAGTTGGTTTGAATGGCCGTTGGAATAAGTAAAATGGCGGCCCATGTAATGCATATCACATGATAAGTAGACTGAAACTAAGATAATTATTTGATCTTTAAACCCCAAATTGATGTTTTTTATACTTAGCCCTAGCTGCCCGCGGTTTCAGCCGCGTCCCGACGTAATTTATATTATCTCCGTACCACATTTCATCCAAATCGGTCCAGCCATTTTACCGTAAAAGCGTAACAAAAAACTCACTTGCGCATTTATAATTTGATTAATTAAGGGGATAATGCCCGTAAATTAAATTTTTAATACCGTATTATATAAGCAAGACGAACTATTTGAGGTATTATTAAAATTTCCTTTTTAAAAAGAAACCAAGACAAGACCAGAACAAAAGCAGCAAACGATGAACATCCGAAAGACGTTTGTTGCGAGAATATCTCATAAAATTTTCATCGTAGGCTCTTTATGAAATAAGTTTTTGGCACGTAACATGGCCCGTAAGGCGGTTTGTGTTAGAACTTGAAGGGTAGACATCGTCACAACCTTCTTCGTCTTTGTCTCGGTTTCTTTCTATTGTCTTTTTAATCGATTGTGTGAGAGATTCGAGCAAGCGAGCATTGAGCGCGGCCGACGGCACACAATGTCCGACGGGTGTCCCCTGAGTGCACAAGGTTTATTTTAATATTCATTAAAGTTTACCAGATACCTACATAGTTCGTTACGTTTTATAAGTACCTGATATTGTCTTACGTGAAATAAAAAAATCTTTTGACTATGAATTAATCATTAATTTGCACGATCACATAGGCACAATGCACATCCTTCGATCAATCGCAGTGCACATACTAAAAGTGTAAATGCGAAAGAAATGCAGGATGTAACTGTGTTGGGAACAGGATGTGCTGATGCTGAATGGATTTGGACGAAATTTGGTACACGGATAGTTTATAAACCGGATTATCACATAGAATATTTTTTATCCGGGTGCGCGATGTAGTTCTCTCAAAATACGGGTGAGACCGCGGGAAACAGCTAGTTTATATTAAAATTTCATCCGGCGTCTATATATAAAATGCTTTATCCTGAATGACTGACGGATCAACGCACAGCCTAAACCGCTGATCCTAGAGACCTGAAACTTGAAGAGTGTGTTTTTTGTATGACGTAGCCATCCGATAAGTAAGGATTTTCCGAAATTCTACCCCTAAGGGAGTAAAAAGGGGGGGCAAAGTTTGTATGAAACTTTGTCATTTTTAATTTGAATTTCTATAGCCCACGCGGTCGAAGCCGCTAGCGGATAGCTAGTAATATATATAACGTCGTAGAAACACCTATAATGTACCACGTAAAACGTAAATTTACAGAGTTTTGGAAAAACCTACCAAGCATTTCGTTGCGTTAGAGTACACAGGAGGAGTTAGAGTTAGAGGACTTGATGTACATTTCCACTCCCCTGTCAGTCCATTTTCAGCAGCCTACAAACTAACAACTGTTTTAACCAGAAAGTATTACTCAGCTACTGGGTTATAGAGGTCAGATTTTTTGCTCCAAGCACAGCTGGTGCTCGCCTGCATCCAGTTAGACTGCAAGCCGACCCCTGCATAGTTGGAAAAAACCGGCCAAGTGCGTGTCGGGCCACGCACAGTAGGGTTCCGTAGTAAGTCTTAGTTAATCGAATATAACTCTGTAACCGGTTAAGTCTACTTAGCTGTGATAGTTTTCCTTGTAAGTTCATTACATGTGCTTCGTCTGTGAATTTTTTAACATTTCTAGGTATATCCATTCAAAAGATAGAGGGGGGGTGCTCGTATCTTCCTAGTAACAAGAACCTCGGAGCTATGCCGCAGACAGACAGACAGACAGACGGACATGGCGAAACTATAAGGGTCCTTGTCGGACTGTGGAACCCTAAAAAGTTCTGCACAAGTTTTATAAAGCAAACAAGTGTGTATTTCATTTGATTAAGCTAATATTTGGATTGACTGACCCACTTCAGGATTTTTCAATTATTTCAGTAATGAAAAGCTACCTTGTTAACAATACAATAAGCCGTATTTTATTGTGATGAAAACAAATTTACTATGCTCCGATAAAATCGCTAGCGCTGTCTAATGAATAATATTGTTTCATTTTATTTTCGTTTATAAACAAAATTCCTGATGAACTTAGAAATACTTAGATGTAGATAATGTTGAGAGGAGCTCATGGCTAAGTAAATGTCGCACGGGTCGATCGATCAAAGGTTAAGCTACACTTGGCGCGGTCGGTCCGTAGATGGGTGACCATCTATGTCATATAGAGACTCCTCCGTGCCTCGGAAAGCACGTTAAGCCATTGGTCCGGATTGTTTTGTAAATCTTTGACAGTCGTTACGGGTAGCCAGAAAGTCTGGCAACCAGTCTTACCAAGGGGTACCTTGTTACCCGGTAACTGGGTTGTGGAGATCAGATAGTCAGTTGCTCCATGTAAATCACTGGTGCCGCATCCGGTTAGACTGGAAGCCGGCCTCAATATAGTTGGGAAAAGGTTTGGCAGATGATGAATATAAAAGACTATATTGCTCTCTTACTATCTTTTACGATTTCACGGCTAAACCCCTGAATCGATTTGGATAAAATTTGGTATAGGGATAGCTTAATTTGTACGAGTGAATAAAGTCCTCAGGATCTTGGAAACAGGTATTATTATACCTACAAGAGGAAAATTCTGTTCTGTAGATTTAATGGGAAAGTTTATAAGTATAATATTAGTATATAATTAAGATAGGATGCATCTACATCGCTTAAGATTTTTCAAAGTACCGAGATGCTCTGTTTTT
Organism: Pyrrhia umbra; assembly: GCA_963891755.1. Classification (NCBI taxonomy): domain Eukaryota; kingdom Metazoa; phylum Arthropoda; class Insecta; order Lepidoptera; family Noctuidae; genus Pyrrhia; species Pyrrhia umbra. Next base: position 571,108 of record OY982916.1, on the reverse strand, counting down.
GAACTCGACGTGAAACATTGAAGCATTCTTTTCATACCATCGTAACAAGTATCTTATCAAGTATACTAATAAATATATTTTTCTAAATTACGATCGAGCTTTTTTAATTGGTAAATAGAGAATGCATTCAGCCAGGTTGGATCAGACAAAGTCAGAAAATATGAGTTTTTTGTAAGTTAATCGCCAGTTATGAAAGAAATAAAAGAAACGCAATTTACATTCGCTTCGTATTTAGTTATAACGTATTATTACAAAACGTTACAAAACGTTTCTATTTCCCTAAAGTGCAGTGAGACAACACATATTGTCTCATCTTTAATATTCCCAACAGCTGGGCTAAAGTCCTGTCTCCTGGCTAGATAGGGCCAGGCTTATTTCTGTATTGATACCGATACATGCCAACAATAGTTATTTTTTATAATGCTATATCTTTTGCCAAGCTATTGCCATATCTCTGTTTATGGCCGGCCAATAGACTGACTCTCTATTGCATCTGTACATCATCATCATCTGCTTAGCATTTTAAACAACTCAACATAGTTGGAAAGATTTCGACATTCAGTAAAAATTGTAAAACACGAACAATGCCGCAAGGAAATATTATAGAGTATCGTGTTAGTGCTATAATTGTAAAAGTTTGGGTGTTTGAGAGTTTATAAGTTGGTTAATGACGTCGCAACTTGGGAGACGGGTAAGTCATCAAATTATTTTACTTTTCCCGGATAAACGGGCAGTTCCTACAAAAGCATGAGGAAAAACGCAGGGCAAAGTCTGATAAACTAGACAAACAAACAAATACACGTAGACTAATATCATAAGATGGCACAAAAAATAGACTTGCCGGTTTATCTCACTAGAAACCCGGACTCATCATCTGTCTAGCCTTTTCCCAACTATCTTGGGATCGGCTTCCAGTCTCACCGGATTCAACTATATAAGTACCAGTGTTTAACATGAAGCGACTGCCTATGTGACCTCCACAATCAACTTACTGGATAATACGATTTAATGCGAAAGTAACTTTAACTATGCCTCCAGATGAAACGGCTTAACCACTAACCCTCGGAAACAACATAGGATTTTTTTTCTTCGGTATATAGGTACACCAAGTACTTTGCTCAGGATGTATGAAGCCGCGAGCGACATCTAGTCTGATATATTTACCCGCAATCAAAAGAAAACACGATGTTCTGTGTAATAACTAATTGATTTTACACAGTATGAGGCAGCTATTACGCCACAATAATTTTAATTTACATCGTAATTAGTATCTTGAATTTTGACGTCATATTATTATTTACGTTAGATTTATATAAGAATATTTATGGTTTCTTTTTTATTTTTTCTTAGTGTAATTATACTTTAAAGATATAAAATTAAAAATATATCTTGAACTTTGGAAATGTCAATTTATTTTATTACCTACTACTAGCTTCCCGCCAGCGGCTTCGCCCTCGATATTTTAGCTAATGGATACAAACACTTGACAAATTATTTACTAAAACCTTCCTCATTAACCACTCTATCTATGAAAAACGTATCAAAATCCGTTGCGTAGTTTTAAAGATTTAAGCATACATAAGGATATAGGGACAGAGAAAGCGACTTTGTTTTATATTATGTAGTGATGCGTTAGAACGCTTCAGAGATATGACGGTGTTTAAAAACATTTTTACAGTAGAAAACTCCTGAAAACGATGCAGCGTTCATCCGTAGAGCAAGTTGGTTTCATAATCGGCCCGTTAAATAAAACTGTGTTTTAACCACTAAGCGTAAATTTACGGGTTACCCAGCGCTTGTTTAAGAGTTTGAAATCGTCTGTTTTGGGAATAAAAAGCTCAAATGTTAGTTACTCTTCGAAACTTTGGAAGTTTGAATTTAAATTAAACAGCTGTTTTAGTTGATCGAACTGTTATCTTGTCGGTGAACTAGGGCCTTAGTCTGTTTATTGTACTTTTACGGTTAATGCACTGAATGGATTTCTATGAAATTTGGGAAGGAGGTCGAACTCAGTTACCCTCACTGATAACTATCATAATTATTCATACCCTTAAAAACGATGTGTTTTATATGGAGGATATGAAGAGGAAAACACGGGCAAAAGGTAGTCCGTAATAATTAAAAGATAATACAATTCAGGTAGGTAATTTCTCATCATGATTTACATCCCCATTTTAATGATTCTAAGAGTTGATAACGATTGAGATGTGGTTCAAATATATTTTCATCCTATTAAATCTCCGGAAAGCGAAGCTTTTAAACATCTTCCTTCTAATTAAATGGTAACTCCGCTTCACTAAGTATATCTATTGAAACGCGACCCATTTATGAAAACAAAGAATTGGCGCAATTTCTATGGAGTTTCAACAAACACCTTCGACCTTCACCGTTTCGTGTTAATACAAGCTGTAAAAATATTTAGCTTTTGTATCTGATTACATTACTATAATTAAAACGAAATGAATAACAAAAACTGTTTATTTAAACCCGTTTATACAAAATAAAGGTAAAAAATAAAATCAGGACTAAATGGAACATATTTTTTATTGTATAACAAAAAAACACATTGACAATAATAATATAACAAACGATAAACTTAAAAAAATAATATAATTAAGAAGTGAAATTACTAAAAAACATAATAAATAAAATAATCCCTCTGTGGATACATAACTTACCTCGAAAGTCGAGGCGTGCGAACTTCTCGTTCTTACACTTTAGGACTTTAAAACGGTTAAGTTTAACGACGAGCGCCATCGTTGCAAATTTAATAAATCACTGCACGCTTTACTCACGCGGAGCCGGGAACAGAATTACTACTCTGGGTCATTCATTTTGAATGACCCAGCGGCGGTAAGCAAAGTAACCATCCAACAACAACTTTTCCGCGTAGACTAAGCGCAGTAGCAGACGACCGGCCCGGGCCGTAGTCGCCGATAGAATGAGAAGGAAGCTCTGCGAAGGGCGGGAGGATATCTAGCCAGCTCCACCTTCAACCCCTGAAGCCCCCTCCCCGCCCCCCACTCGCCGCCTGCCCCAGCACAGCGCGCTCTTCTGCCCGTAGCGTATTTCAATAAGCTCTAACACAGGTGCTGGAACCGATACGTTTTTGCAGCTAAAATATTTAATATTTATAAGGATGCCATATTATTTACTAGGTATCTGCTTTGTGGATAATATGTAAGTGGCATGATATGAATAACAATCTTTTGTTTGGAATAAAACATTGCTTAGAGCGCTCAAAAGTATTTGCGACTTTTTTTAATTGAGATTGTGATCCGATAAATTCCGCTTAAAGTTTTTTCACATTTGTTTTTATAGTTGACTATCTCCCACGGTTTCACTGGTATTCTGGGGTTGCTTCTTCGCCCACCGGGATAAGAAATATTTCAATGTATTAACTAAATGTGTATCAATTTTCATCCGAATACATTCAGTACTTTTTTGCGATATTGTTTTTTCATTATAAACTTCTAAAGTAGCTAGAACAACGACTGGCTCAAGTTTTCGGCGCACATTGCGACTAATTTTAGCAGTCCAGTCCAAAGTAATCTTAAAACTAAAATGCTTTATACTGAAATCACTATGCTAAGTGACGCGGTGAAGAGTTGGTTACTCCTTCCTTCAGGTTCCTTATTCTTCAATTTAAATGCGCACATTGTCCTTTGTTCCTTATAAAATAAACCCTTCACGTAATCACAATATGTTTCGAGGGACATGTAAGTACGCTAGTTGTAACTACTAGGTAACATTCGTTGGATATAAGAAAGCTCTCGTCGCCACGCCGCGCCGGGATACGGATTTTAATTAATTAAAGCTAAGAACTATACCGATTACAGAGGAGCTCGTGGCTAAGTAACAGCCGCACGGTTCGACCGATTAAAGGTTAAGCTGCGCTTGGCGCAGTCGGTCCGTGGATGGGTGACCATCTTTGTCATAGCGAGACTCCTCCGTGCCTCGGAAAGCACGTTAGGCTGTTTGCTCCTGGTTGTCATTTGAAGATCTTTGACAGTCGTTACGGGTAGTCAGAAGCCAGAAAGACTGACAACCAGTCTTACCAAGGGGTACCGTGTTACCCGGTAACTGGTTTGTGGAGGTCAGATAGGTAGTCGCTCCTTGTAAAACACTGGTACTTAGCTGCATCCAGTTTAAACTGGTAGCCGACCCCAACATTGTTAGGAATAGGCGAGGGAGATGATGAACTATACCGATTACACTATATTTCAATTAAAATGAAACAGATTTTAATCGGTTGATCTGTTTAGCCACATATAGACACACACGTTAGACTTATTACACCTCTTCATTTGTCGGGGGTTTAAAAGCAGTTGGACTGGTGAATCAGTGGTGTTTATGTCCAATACTTAAGTAAGAGAGGAAGCAACACTATGCGAAATTATTTACCTAGTTCTATAGCAAATCTATCAGTTAGCAAAGCTGGACAAATGTGATGAGGATTGTGTTAGCAGAGCGTCGGTTCCACACTTACTAAATAAAATATAATGATAAATAATTTTATTTTATTGTTTATAAAAGTGTACAGTTGGCTCAGTTTTAGTTTATGTAATATTTTTATAACATATCATTTACAAAGGAAGAACGGGTATGACGTTGTTGCCTTGGAAGATGGGTAGGCCCTTGGTGTGGGCCGCAACTTGCGTCGACACCCTGGCTCCTTCTCATCTTCCAAGCACGGTAGGCTGTGCAGGTGCGGCTGCTGCGGCTGCAGAGACTACCAAGCGGCGCAAGTATAGTAGCCTTGTGGGTAAATATACTTTTGAGCCGTTTGGGGTCGAAACGCTCGGGCCATGGGGTCCGAGTTCGCGTCTCCTGTTCGCGAGACCAGAGAGCTAGCATATTTTTTGGACAGCGAATAAGCATTGCCATTCAACGTGGCAATGCTGCCAGTCTTCTGGGCACGTTTCCGGATGACAGCGATAAGGAGGAGTACTTTGACGCCTAATCTCATTGTTGCGCATGTCTGTACAGTTTTGTTTTATTTTATTTTTTATTTGTATATATATAATTATATTAAGGCAGTAGGTATATTTAAATATTGTAAATACATATAATAAAGATAAGTTTCTTTATAAAAATATATTTACAAATAAATATAATAAATTATGCTAACATTGTTTATTTAGTTAAATTAGATTTATTTCAACACTTCTAGTAGTTTTTATGTAATTAAGTTTTGTTAAAGATTCAGATAAAATTAGACTACATTTAATAAAACGTACAATAAATCTTTAGCAGTTTTTAAATAAGGCCCAAAAAATTAATAAAATCTATTTGTAAAAGCATGTTTCGCCTGAGGTTTAGTCAGTCAAAATCAGTTCTTCTCTTGTCCGACGGCACTGAGTTAAAACCAAGTTCAGTATGCTGTACTAAATTATAGATAGTGAATACAGGTGTTACTTATTTTGGACTCAGTTTGACGTGGTTGTGTGATGATAGGATCTGAAAGTTTCAGTGCAGAGTGGGTAATATCAACGTGCAAGGTAGATAATAATTTTTGTCATTTAAATAATGTTAATATCTCTAATATTAATAATCTTGTTTAACGTCGTGTCAGTTTAAATATATTAGAGACGAGCTGCTTCCTGCGGTTTCTCCCTCATCCTGAAGGAGTGTTCTAAATTATATCAGAATCCATTCAGTAATTTTCGCGTTAAAGAGTAACAAACTTACAAACATACCTACATCTTCAGAAACTTTAGCATTTACGATATTATAGTCTGTACCAATTGATTTAAAGAAAAATGTTAACAAAATCATAATCTATATTGTTTTAATCTTCCCGAATAGATAAATATAAAATGACATTAAATAATGATAAATGATGATATTTAGAGCATGAAATGAACAAAAATTCAGCATCTTTACGCCATTTTGTTATTTTCTGTGGCAGAATTAGAACAAAATAGGTGCCGACTTTGTTTACATTTTTCTTAAAATCAATTGGTAGTAGGATTTGCTAGTCAGTCTATAGGCACTAATGTCTTTCCACTGATTAACCATTAAACTGTCATTGTGCTGAAATTGAATACTTGATTAAAGTACTGGTTGTTTTCCACGTCCTGAGTCCTGGAGAGAAACAAACAGCAAATTTGAAATTACATCACACTTGATTCTATTACAAACTTTATTTTACCGGCGTTGAAAAACACTGACATCATTTTTTTTTACTTAATAATCTTCTACGATTTAATTAATGAGGAAGATTTAATGACATGCATGAAGTTCCTGCGCATAAATGCATAATTTATAGTGCAATGTGGGTTCAGCAGGCAAAAATAACAAAAAAGATAGTTAATTTGTCGTTGACATATGGGCTTGGAAACATGTCGGTAATAAATTAAAACGCAGATTGGTTAATACGAAAGCCTGCAAGCAAGGAGTCATTATTTCATGAATTTCGTGTGTCCTTGTCCTTATGCCCTTCGTTATCATAACCGAAGCGCCCTAAGTGACTCACGCTCCTAATATGCACAATATCCATAATCACCAGCAAGGGAAGCACATTTTAAAATAACTGGCATGTCGCAAAAAAGTAAATTTTTCACAGATGGCGTCGATGGCGGCGCACGCTCCCCGCGCACTCCCTGCGGCGCGAGCGCATCCGAGCTCTGAATACATCGTTTCTCACTGAGTAACGTACACCGCTGGCTTTAAATTATTGTTTAGTCATCGCTGGGGTATGAGGCAGACGTTGTATGCAGTATTTCGGTGTGCTGTGACGTAGTCGTCGTGTGGGAGTCGCGTATCGTGTGTGTCACTTCGGAGCAGGCTGGCTGACTCAGTTGTGACTGGTTTCTGGTCGGAGCTGCTCGTTAGTGCCTTGTTTTATATATATATATCACCACGCTTCCACCATGCACGACACTATACGCCATCAGGTATTTATTCCTCTGTATTTGCTCTGTTAATGGCACGGCGTCTGTTATTTATTTGTTTTAATATTATGTTTGCCTTGCGGTGTTATTGCGCTGATATTGACATTGGTAGTTATTTGTGCAATCAAATAATTAGTATGTAAATATTAATAAATAAAAATATCGTTCAGTATTACGGCTTTATAATTAAAACACTAAAAATTATTCTATTGCGTTTTTCATTAAATAGACACGCCTACACTTATAATGTAGACGTAGGTATTTAATATTTGATTATCTCGCTCAATATGAGCCAGAATACAGATATGCTTACAATATATAATATGTAGATTTAAGTCTAATTTTTGCATATATTAGCACGATGTCTCAATATGTCTACCAATTTAAAATCAATACGCGAATTACGACTTAGTTTGAATATAACACAGTTGCGCAGTGACATGGAAAACCAAGGTCGACCTATCAGTTCCGTAACACCATAACTGGTGACACTTTGTTCATACGCGTGTGTTATCGTATTAATTAAGCGATATAGTATGTTGAGTCAATGTTTTATTAGGTACACTTTAGTATTGTAAGAGCAAAGTGTCCTTACCCACCTAAAATACACAGGTACTTACGTCTGACTCTTAAAACTCCCATTGTTCATAAAGCTTTGCGAAATAAAGTGTCCAAAACTATCCATAGAAAAAACTGGACTGACCTGTTTGATTTGAGTAGTGACAATAAAAACTAATAATTTCAAGACACTTCTTTATCACTGTAACCTAATTAATTGTCATTTAAATACATAATACATAATGTTTATTAGCTTTAGAATCATGAAATAGTTAATCAATTGAGCTGCTAACTCAATAGTGTAATAAGTGACGTCACGGGTTCGCTCAAAATCTATAGGGCAATCGCGTTTGACAGCTTATTTAAAGTATGTCAATTAATCATTGGTGTCAACTCCTCAATTGGCCGTTGGTAGATCTTGATAAAACCCTATAATGTTTACTATCATCCATCTAAATTTTATACAATAATTATTTCAATGTGACAAAGAGAATGCTGTTTTTATATTTTCAAAAATAGCTGATTTATGCAATGCGAACTTGTAATGCTAAGGCCAAATATTTCTTCAATAAATTAATAGTGATAGTTGAATATATTCTCCGCTTCACTGTGGATTGGTAGTGAACTGAAAAGCAAGTTTGATTCATTCAATGGTCATCAATGTCTGAGTCACAGGGTATTTGAAACAATCTCTGTCATGTACATAAAGAAGATGATCACTTTAACCCAACATGGCATGGCTACCTGTAGTCTAGACTATGATTCGCATCGATTCAGGGAATATTATGATACTCTCTTGTACCTCATCGTCGCGGTTTAAAATCCAGTATTACCAATGTCACTGGTCAAAGTTATATGTCAAGAAAAAACTTATTTTTTATTTCAATTTCTTTTTTTTTTTATTTAATTGGATAGTTTTACAGAAAGATATAACATATAACATTTATTTCAAATAGATCTTTGCAGGCTCTTATGAAACGTCAAACACTAGTTGCACGTTCGCATATAGGTAGGTAGGTACTTTCTAAGTTTTCTATAACACCACAGACAGAAAGGTGATGGAAAACTTCGTGAGGATTTCGACTTACAAAAAGTCTGAATTCACCAATAATTCGGTTTGAGCAAGCGTGGTGATGTGGTGATTAATACTATCAATGTTGTTTTAGTTTATCATTATTGGTAACAAACATTCAAATAGGTTAGTTTTAAAGTCTTGTATGATAATGAGGGCAAAGGGCGCTTGTGGTCACACAGCTTGTACCACATTACATCATCTCCTGATTAGAATGTTTACTCAAATGTTTGAGATAATGTACCGTCGTATGTTTATTTATTTAATAATGTCCGTGTCAAAATGGTTACTGAAATAAGTGCTCGTATTTTATTGTCTAGTTATTTTCTATGGTAATAAAGATGATGATCTTAAAAAAAGTACCTAATAAAACTACTTACCTAAGGCTCAGCGAAGTGGCTAAGCGGCTGGCAACTGGCTGCCTTTCGTGTCTCGGGTTCAGTTTCCATATAGGATAAATAAATGGTCACTGTCATCATTAAACTAAAAACTTGAATTCGATAAAGTTTCGACTGCACTGTAACTTGTATAAACTAAGGGAAATCTCTTTTAGTATTTTTTTAATGTAAGTAGGTACCTACATTAATAACGTTAATTAGTGTATAAAAACAATTATCACAAGCACTAAAGCCACTCTCTCATAACATAGAAAACGTTTTTAAGATGATTCTGACATACACTTAGTACATTAAAAAACATTATTTAAGTTCACCGTTTCTAAGACAGCTGACAGTTTATCTAATAGACAGATGGAAAGACAGTTTGCCAAGAGTTTGGAATATAATACAAGTAACACTACCATATGAGATATCAAAAAAATTTGTTTAAAAATTTTTGCAAATCAGAGACAATGATCATTTACGCACATAATGCAGAATAAGCGTAGGTATTAATTCCTTTACCTTTAGTAATATTCGGATATTTTAGAACGATTTATACTCTCGCTGTCTTGGCATCAACATCGCTTCCTACCTACCGTACACCTGGGGCCTTACCATGACATATCAAAGTAGGAATAGTTTTGTTTTTAAAAAGAGACAGTGTTATACGGCGCTAGTTTGTCTCGCTCTTACACCTGAATAGTGATTGCAAAAACACGTGGGATACGATGAACACGAATACATTCTACAATAAGGGCCGGATCCATCTCCCTCACTGCGAAGTGACGTATCAGTAAAAAGATAGGTCAGTCCCGTGTCTCAAACGCGCAGCTGAAATTTCAGCGAAATTCAGTTTATACGTGACGCTACTACAAATAATTTGGTCACAGAGTGTCATCGTTCGAACTAAAGCGATCAGTATTTTTGGAACTTTCCTCACGGAATATGAGCAACTTTGTATATCTGTGTTTATTATGTGAGTAATCCCTTACCCGTAGAGCTAGCCAAGCCGATACGTAGGTATAGACTTAACGTGGGCCGTTGTGAGCGCTACGCTAATAATAATTCATCCTGTATATGCTGCACACGTCATTACAATAATCAAACAAGAAATATGATGAAATTTATGTCGTCGAGAATTTTAAGAACATTGCTAATTGCCACTTCAAAATATCAATTCAATTCAATTATTCATTCATGTACAAGCACTTTTGAAAGTCGAGCTAATAAGAATTTAGTTGCTCATTCTAAAAAGTAGTTTCCTATGGAGAAGAACGAGCAAGAAACTCCCTGGTCGTTTAATCATTATCAGCCCATGAGACCCCACTGCTGGACACAGGCCTCTCCCATAGCACGCCACTCAGCTCGATCTTCAGCTTCCCTCTTCCCATCCCTACCCGCTGCCGCCGCGAATATCATCGCCCCACTCAGCTACTGAGCCACGCTGAAGTGGCAGTGGGCCGGCCACATAATCGTGGCCGTTGGGGCAGGCTGTTTCTGTAGAGACCGCGTTTCAGAAAACATCGAGATCGTTTAATGGTCGGTGAAAATACAAGACCCCTATAACCTATCTATACGTCATTGTGTGTCAGTTGGCAAAGGAACAGATTAATGTACTTTTAAAGTACCTATTAGGTACAAAAAAAAATGCGTATGTCATAATTTTAAAACTTATTCATAACAAGGTACAGTTTGCTTTTAATCAAAAACAAAATGAACATTATTCGTTTGAACTAGACATAATTTGCGTCCCAATGCTTATTTAAAGTCCATAAAGCAATAATTCTAGTTTACATAAGACAAAGTCTTCAGCACGACAGCTTACAAGTCCCACACTGTTATTTGGTATCACGACAGGGCTAAATTATACCTACTTTGACATGTTTCAAAATGCTGTAGCTATAATTAAAACATCAACAATTTACAAATTATTGATTTGTATCGTGTACGCTGAAGTCACACTGAAACAAAAGCTACGCGGAGCGATTGACGAGCTTTTCAGTGCAAAATATTTGTTCTTTTTCCGTCGTATCGGGGTATCAAATTAAATTTGTTAAATTGTGACTCGTAGAGGCTATTTCTATGCAAAACATCTTATATATAACTAGCTTTCCGCCAGCGGCTTCATCCGCGTGCTCTATACGAATTCAAATTAAAAATGACAGAGTTTCATAAAAACTTAATATCCACCTCTTTCACTCTCTTAGGGGTAGAATTTCGGAAAATCACTTCTTATCGGATGCCTACGTCATACAAAGAACATACCCTCCAAGTTTCAGGTCTCTACAATCAGCCGCTTGCGTTGCGCTGTGACAAAGCATTTTGTAATGTAGGTATAGATGGATTTTGAATCTTATGTACCAAATGCTATTGTTAAAATTCTATTGTTAAGCAAATTGTAGTGTAAGACTCCTCTCCAGCGAAAAGGAGTGACGGACTGCGAATGGCTGCATGCAGAAGTTGGAAACGTTAAGCTAAAGACAGGCACCCTAATTACGTAAAAATGGATATCCAATTGACATGCCTATCAAAAGGAGTTTTACATACATTGCTGCATATTTTTGGGCATTTATCTCATTGATACTTTCAACGAATGTATATCATTGAAATATCAAAATTAAAGGTATTGCAACTAAAATTGAAAGATATTGGCTTACGTAATTGGGGGTCGCGCCGTATAGCACACCTTGGGGAGGCCTATGTCCAGCAGAAGACTAACATTGAATGGGATTGATGTATCTTTCCTTGAGTCATCATCAGCCTCTGCTCTTACAGATTGGCGATTTCAGACTTTGAGCCCAGATTTCCTCACAATGTTTTTCGTTCCCCGGTAGTCAGTGACGTCTTAGATATACTTAGAAAGTCCATATGACTTTAGAAAAGTCACATTGGTGCTTGCCGTGCTCGACAACTCGTACACGAGAGGCAGGCGCCACTAGGCCACCACGAACACATTCCTTGGTGCTAGGATTGTATGGCTTTGTACTAAATATTTATCGTCGGCCGTCGCTACGCTATCAGTGTAATGCACCCTAACATTTGTCAATAAAGGAATACCATAAACCTCAACTCAATTAAATTGTCAAATACAATGCGACCACTTCGTAATTCAATCATTTAGTGGATCTATTAATTAGTGACATATCTCACATTATTGTGGGTACAAAGGAATAGCAGTATTTTTAATTATTAATAAGACATTTTATAAAAAGATAATATATGATACATAAGGGTCCGCTGAATAGATACAGTTTCATGTGAATCCTGACTTTTCCAATATAATTATGCGAAAGTGAGTTTATCACGGTAAAACTTCTGAACCAAATTGGATGAAATTTGGTACGAAGAGAATTTTTTTTTTAAATATGAGGAACATAATTCTTAGGAACCGTAGTTTTACTTCATGACTCTCCCTTTTCCCTAATTTTGACTAATATAATGTTTTTTCCTTGTCAATCTCTGACTTTCCCTGACAACCTTTTGCTTCCCTGACTTTTCCCTGATTTTCCAGATAGTGGACACCCTAGATTTAGAGAAGCGGCTTGTTAACACTTCCCGTGCCCGAGGGCATTGCCTTCCATAGACAGACGCGGAATAAAATCGAACGCACCAATATACATAAAGTTAACATTTATCTCTTTGTATTAAAGTATTCTAGTGACGAACAAACATGTATGCTGCAGTTCAGCTATTTCAACACGTTATAAAACGTTCAATGCTACAAACCCAAAAGCTTCAAGTCACCGGTTTATTATCAAAACAAATACATTTTCTCCAAATAACTCACGCGCCGATATTGTCTAGATTATTCTTTGGTGACGTCACAACTGGCAGCGAACGCTAACTACGAGCCGTTGTACCTCACTACAACATATGCACCTATAAGGATATGTCCCTCAAAGACCCTGCCTCTTTAAAAACGTGTCATATAATCACGGCAGTTTCCCCTGAGAGTTAGTCAGAGGACTTAACTTGAATTCACGTTAAAAAATAATTTTAAAATATTATTCAACTTATTTAACTTGCAGCAAACGTGAGTCAGAATTATAGGCATATCGATAACATGAAGTTACAGTTGCCAAAAAAATAGCAGCTACAGGTACAACCCCACTATTAGGGCCCTGTTTAGGTTCAGACGGAACCCTAAGCACCGGCTCATAAGAAAACAAAGCTTTAGAATATTTCATTATAAAATCAAGTCAGTAGCTTGGTGAGGTTAATCTGAATCTGAAGTCTAAAATTGCTTCGCAAACAAAGTAAGTACGCTCTCAACAAAGCAATAAGCTTTTCAATGTATGAAAGGCTATTTAAAATGCACTCTAACAAGAGTTACGTTGGTCGGTAATTAACTTTTAATCATCTCGTAAGCTAGCTATCTTACAGGCCTGATGCTTGTACACTCTTATTTTTCTAGACAATCCTTTGTTACAAAGGCTCATTCACGTTGATTGAAGTAACAATTACCGGATCGCTTGTAAAATTGTAAAACGGGATTGGACAAGCTGTGCAAGGGACAGGCTTCAGATGCAGGGTTCAACTAATATTTACATAAATCTGGGTAGATTTATTTATAATTGTGTACAGAAAATATAATAAGAAAAAATAATAGAATAGCTTAGTACAAAGGTACTGCTTATTTCTAGAGATACCTATTCCAGCAGACCTGCTAGGAGAGTTAGAATAAAAAGAGATGTAGACATACTACATCTGTTTTTATTCTATTAGTATTTTTTCTAGAATTTTATTGCAGTACAAATGATATTAGTGCTGTCTTTATTGGTACGTTCACATAAATTTTCTACTCCAAGGGTTCGCGAATATGCTAGGGAATTGGAAAGGTATGTAAGTACCGAAGCCGGTGACTTTTCTAGTTTCCTACCGCCAAAAGGACACTTTCTTTTACATGTATACAGTTTATGCAAGCAGATGCAAGTGTTTAACTAAATTAGTCCTGTTGGTTAAAATTACACGCGCTTGTTTGCGTCTGACATTCAAACATGAAGGAAACAGTAATTGCTTAATGATGAACATTTGCGTTTAAACTAATTATAGTAGTGACTGTATTATAACAGCTGTCAGTGGTGTTGATACATATAGGTATCCTTTATCCCGCTAGCCGTTGACCTGTTTAATAATATCCTTCGGGAACACCTTACATATTTGTTCGTCATGTTAAATTTCTGTGAGAAAAAATAGAAAAGTTTTATTTATAAATATCCATAACGTATTTAAACTTTAAATAAACCCGAAGACTTAATATATATTATGTACAAATAAAAAAATTAAACAAACCTATGCAGACGTCAGTGAGATTAGGCGTCAAAGTACCCATCCTCATCGCTGTCATCCGGCAACGTGCCCAGAAGACTGGCAGCATTGACAGGGCAATCCTGAAAATTATGAATCAAGTAGAGTTAATTTGCACCCGGTATGCATTTTAACAAAAACAAGATACTAACATATCCTTGAAAAACGGTTTTTGACTTGTTGATCATGGTTGAGATAAATAACACCATAACAAACCAAATAATAAAGTTTAATTAGATACTTAGTCAACTTTACGTCACCCATGGGACAGAGGAGCACCCCTGTTTCGCCTTCGTTATAAGAAGCCGAGTCTAAATGCAATCTTAGTAAAAGCTGGTCTGAGGCCGTGGAATTCGCTCTTACATTTAATTAGATGTCTCTTTGAGCTTAAATTCCTGCAAAAGCCTTCTTTAGCTTCTAAAAAATTAAGAAAAAAATTTAAGTTGAAAGACTAGCTTTGACACGAAATATCGGAGCCATTATTTCATAAATGACAACTAAATAATGACTATTATAATGTTGTTGCAAATGCGTTACGTGTCGACCTGATATCTTATAGAAGCACTAAATGTTGCGGTTTGAGTAACCAGCAAGGTGGAATAGCCATCCCGTCCGTGTTGTAAATTACAATAATTAGCCCTAATTACCCGTCCACAATATAATGACTGCTTTCCAAAGGTCATATTGGTAAGAGAAACAAAGCAATACTGCGCAAAATGCCGTACTCTGTGTGTTATTTATTAAATGTTTTCGAAAGTTGTTCTTCATCCTATAATTGAACGACTACGCAATACGATTTAACTATTTTTAAACTTAGGTGACTGAACTTTTTCAATAAATAGGTATCTATTTGATGTTTTCTTTTTCTTTAACTTAAGAGCTTCGGCGCGGAATGCTTTAGCTTCCTAGAGTTTCTTCAACTCTTTATAAGTTCGTCACGAAATTCACTTCCAACTATAGCCACGCTTAAAAATGTGGTATCTACTTGCAGCTGTCCAAAATTTACGTTCCCTTGGGCCGACACGCTCCATCTATCGTCCCTGTAAATTATGCCCGTCTCTGTCGATCTATATACATACGATAGCTAGGTGTGTCTGTTTCCAATTCCAGGACAACTAAACTACTTACATTTCATAAATTACTTAGTAAAATAATGTGTTTACAGGAAATATGATCTGTTAGCTGTACCTATCTGCACCTGCTCTGGGTGTCAAATTAGCTTTGCACAATTACTTTATTATAATAATGTCGTCAACATTTTGTAGATAAGAATAAATAAGACAACGAAACTGTCTGACTGTTAAATCAGCCGCTGTCTAATCATTCGCACAATTACACTACTCAAGCTGCATTATCTAATGAGATCACGTCAATTACTTCCAGCCCCTCTCTCACTTTTTCTCAATAGTATAGGGGTATCGAAAAATACGAAGATTTTTAAAAATATTGTTTTGTAAAAATATTTTCAAATGTAAATGATGTTAAAAGAAGAATAAACGAAATAATGGTTAACATAAAGGCTTAGAATCTTTTAAGGAATTTTTCAAGTCTAATGGAGAAGATCAATTTTGAATTCCCAAAGGGTGAAATTAATAGGCGAAGATTGAGTCTATGTCTATCACAGGTAAGCTTTATTTATATCGATGTTAGTCATATATTTACAAATAATAATATTAAAATTAAAGTGCTGGCTAAACGCTCTGCGATTTGATAATAATAACTATTCTCAATGATTGCTCTGCGAATAAACTAAAATAGAATGAAAACAGTTTGCTTTACATGCTGTATGTCTATTTAGATCGCTTGGACTGTTTACAACACGACATAGTTGCGGTTCATGTGTATAAATATTTTGTTACTTTTTGCCAATTTTGTAGGTGGATTTTTTGCTATTCCAAAATGTATATTTTGTCTTAATGCGCAGCTTTTACCAATAAGTAATTCATGTTATCCTATTTTCAAAGTACAAAACTGAAAAATAACCGTTTTTTTATTGGTGTATATACAATAAATATTTAGGTATCTTTGTATTGATAGGAGGATCATTCTAAGTTTTTTTTTTGTCTGGCGTCCAGACTACTACGCGTAGAAGTACCTAGTTCCCTCGGAGTAAAACCATTGAACACAGCTAGTAGTAATAATTATATGTCCTCTTAATGGATATGTTTATTCGTGTTTATGTTCTATCGGTAACCAAGGCCCTCCGCGTCGAAATAAGCTGTCAAAAATAGCTACACCACGTGGGGGGCGACAGCACAGACCGTGCGCACGCGCATCTCTCTCCACGTCAACATAAACAATGCGGTTACAGTGCCATTGGGTGAGCAGGTCTCACCCACAAACTTCACGGCAATACCATAAAATAGAAATTAATCAAAATATAGTTTGAAAATTTATAAACTTAGACAAAATTTTACAAGTAGGTAGGTACATCAATCATGCAATAAATATAACAAAAATCGGACTATTAACGTAGGTAAATCATTGCAATTTATTAAATAATAATTAAATGTCGTCGTGTAAAAGTAATGGTCGTCCTGTTGTCGCAATTAGAGCATCACATATAATATGTATAACGTTAGCTGTTTCCCACAGTTCACCCTTTTTTTACTATTTTGTTTTCGGGTGGGATATCATCAAATGACCCCTCCCGCCGTGGGTTTGGCAGGAGGGAGTATCAGGCTCTTACTGACTAAAACCCATCCATGTTCCTTCCTCAGCCCTTTGTATTCCGGGGGTGCGGTATCTCTCTCTCTTTTCACTGAGGGAACTCCTTCGTGCACTCGGTTAAAAATATCCTATATCCTTCCCTAAGTTTTAATCTAAGTATCTCTATGCCAAATTTTGACAAAATTGGTCCAGCCGTTTTTAGCGTGAGCCGCAACAGACAGAAAGACGGACATAGTAACTTTACATTTATAATATGAATAAGAATGAATATTAACTCTTATAAACTTTCACTACGCCAAATATCTCACTCATCAAAAACAGGATAATATTTTCACAAAAACCTGTAAATTAAGTTTATATTAGTTTAAATTAGTACGCAATTCAATTAATTGATATCAAAACACAATTTCCAGCCATAACACTAAAAGAAGCATTGTAGGGTGGGCGGTTTCGGGGTGCTGTGATAATGTTTTTTGACTTGAAAAAGGACTATTTTAATTAGTCTAATTTCAATAAACATTTTTGAGTTTGAGTTTTAATTCAAATCAACAAGCAGCTGTGTGATTTCGTCGCGAAGATTTAAACTATTTACTAATAAGAACTTATTATATCGCCGGCCAGGGACTATTAAATACTGTTGTGTGCGATGTGTGCATGTATATTATCTGATTTACGGTCTATAAGCTAGCTCCGGATGTACCTGGATTTCTGCCTAGAATAGCAGGCTAAAACTAGATATATACTGTGAATGATGTTAACAAGTCTTGGTACTTACATACACAGACGATGTGGAGAATATTATGACAATGAATCTTTTGTTGTTTCTTTTTGTGGTATACCACATTTTATATCGTACTCGTATGTTAGTGTAAATATAGTCGTGCGGCCTAGTGGTTAAGGCACCTGCATCTCGTGTACAAGTGTGCGGGTTAGAAACGTGGCAAGTTCCAATGTGACTTTTCTAAGACCATATGTACTTTCTAAGTATATCTTAGACGTTACTTACTTAACGGTGAAGGAAAAACCCCGTTAGGAAACCTAGACTTAGTCTGAAATCGCCAATTCATTTTGGGCAAGCGTGGTGATCAATTCTGATGCCTTCTGTGTATGAGAAGAGGCGCAGCAGTGGGATGATAACATACGCTGATGATGTTAGTATAAATAAATTGAAGAAAATATTTCATATCATTTCAGCTAGAAGAAGATGGTTACGTGATCTTAGAAGATTTCCTGCGGCCAGCAGAATGTGATGAGATGCTGCAGGCAGGAGTGGAACTCACCAAGAATATACCAGCCAAAGAAGATAGGATCAAATTTCTCTACAGTTAATGCTGAAGAAACTGGTAAATATAACCCAACTATACTGAAAAAATGTTTTTTATGTTAGTCCTCTAAAGTTTCCTATACCATTTAACCAATTGTATTGAAACTTTGGCGGGTGTTTCTGTGCCCGAGTAGGTCCCTGGCTTAAAGAAGATCGTAGCGTTGCAAAGTTGTGATTTTTTTTGTGTATGGCATCTCGCAGGTCAACCTTAGAAGGTTGTCGACTGCTTAACCAGGCTGTAAAAAGTTGTGAATAGAAATTAAATTCCTGTTTAAGAATGCAGACAGAAAACACTCGAATAAGTATTTATAAAATAAGAAACGCGCAATTTATTTACTTATTAATTACGAAAAGCTATACAACTTTTGCAATGCATTGATTTCAATCAGCTGAAATACAAAAATTGCTAAGATCTATGAAATAACCATAAAACCCTTTTTACTTCCAGCAAATGAAACAAGAATACTTTTTGAAAAGCAACGATAACATCAGCTACTTCTTCGAGGACGCTGCAGTCAACTCCGACGGAGATCTCACAGTAGACCCCAGCATATCACTGAACAAAGTACGTATCAAAGCTAGGAGGAACTGGCCTGATTAATTATACAACATACAATTATACAAAGTCGGTGGTTCTAAATTAATACTGTAGGTTTTGGAATACGGTTATATTTTGTAAAAAGGATTTCTTTTCGCGATTTTTAATGGTGCTTAGGATTTACCCTTAATCCTTTAGCACTCTTTAAGACTGCAATTTTACCAAAAGCCCTTTCTTATGATTAAATGAATTTTGCATTCCAGGTTGGGCACGCGTTGCACCTGCAGCACCCCATCTTCAGGTGTTACACGTACAGCGACCGCGTGAAGACCGTCTGCCGGGAGCTCGGCTTCATTGAGCCAGCCGTAGTCCAGTCCATGTACATTTACAAAAATCCTGGCATCGGTGGCGAAGGTATGTGACGAGGATATCTTTTCAAATATTTTTAAGCCTTTTTAATAATATAACAACATTAAATTTAAATCTTCTAATCTACGTAAACACCAAATGATTATTACTGTCAAGAGCCTCAAAAGAAGTTTATCAGCCATTAACGATAAAATGTAGGTACTTTAACCAGAGTCGTTGAAAAAGGTAGACACTTGGAATATAATATTTTCTCAAATTAATTTACTTGCGTCAAGGGAGCGATTTGTAACTGTAATTACATTTTCTTTCACTGGTGTCAATTGGATTTATATTTTAAAGTGGATGGAATAACGAAACTTTTTAGAGAATGGGATGTATGTATGGCAAGTCGTGGTGGCCTAGTTGTTAAGGCACCTGTCTCTCTTTTACGAGTGTGGGGTTTCGAAACCTGGCAAGTACCAATGTGACTTCTAAAGTTATACGTACTTTCTAAGTGTATCTTAGACACCACTGACTTACGGTGAAAGAAACCTGGACTTAAAAAGTCTGAAATCGCCAATCCGCCTTGACCAAGCGTGGTGATTAATGCTCATGCCCTCTCTGTGTGAAAAGAGGCCTGTGATCATCAGTCGGACAATATATAGGCTGATGATGATGATGTTTGTACGTTGTATCTCCTGTTGGTCAACTAGATCGTTTTCTGTTTTGTCATACTAAGACATGCGTGGGTATACAAAAATAAATATCACATGCAGAAACACCCAGACCTAGAACGGTTTAAGGTGTCCCCGAGAATCCAATGTGTCCCCGCTAAATTGCCCAGCCCCTACGCCAATCATTATATCATTAATACTTTCCCATTCTTTAACTAGCAGTCTTTCTCCACAGTAATACCTCACCAAGACGCCACATACCTGCACACGGAGCCTGTGTCTCCCCTCGGCTTCTGGATAGCTCTGGAAGATGCCACCGTACAAAATGGCTGTTTATGGGTAGTTCGAGGCTCCCACAAGTCCGGAGTGCATCGGCGACTGATACGGAACCCGGACAAGAGTAGCTCAGAGTACCTGACATACGACCGGCCGGCTCAAGTTTACCCGCAGTCACGTTTTACACCAGCACCTGTTAGCAAAGGTCAGATCTATTACCTTGAAATTAACTTGAAAGTTTATTTATTTCTGTTGCAATTCCATTCCGATAGTCTCAATCTCTTATAAAACGTAAAATGGTAAGCTCAAACGTAAAAAACTTACATTATTATGACGTTTTGTTATTGGTTTCCATTAAATACCGTGAAATATTGACGGGCTATAGCTGTAGAACATTCTATAGAGAGATAGAATTTCTGTAAAGGAAATTCTTCAAAGAATAGCAATGAACAACTTCATTTTACGAAAAGTTCCTTCGAGATTGTTTTCTTTAAGCCACGCTCAGAAGTTTGCAATGAAAACAATTCTTCAATCTACTATTATTTATTTTATTTCTTATAATGATACAATATTGTTATGAAAATACATGTTGCAGAAAACATAGTCAGCAGCTTAGTCGGAGTTGCCCGTAGATAATTACTATGTTGGTAGCGGATAATGGCAATGAGAAAAGGATAGATCTTTTAAAGAGGGGTATTTTTAAATTCAATTCATGTTGCCTCCAGGCGCAACAGTTTAATACTGCCTCGGTTGCGGTTACGGAATAGAAAATATAAAACTGCAATATGAAAATCCATTATTATTTTCTCTTTACATAAAGTTTACCATCAATATTCTAATTGTAGGTACGTGTATCCTTCTCCACGGTAACGTCGTGCACAAAAGTGCTCACAACAAGTCTGACAAGAGTCGCCACGCGTACACCTTCCACGTGATAGAAAAGCAGAACAACAAATACTCAGAAGACAACTGGCTACAAGAAGGGGAGAAAGCGCCTTTTGTTAACGTCTACACCACACCCCAAATTATTTAGTTCCGCTATACAATACTTCGGACAAATGAGAGCATGATCGTTTCGGTTGAACTCGGCGAAATTGTAACATGGGTAATTTGTACTGTATTTTTAAATCTCTTTTTAATTGTATGCCTGTATTATTCTATACTCCATTTACAATAAGATTAGACATATTTTTAAAAAATGATATCGAATTCAAAGAAAGAAAAGATTTTACAGAAATGACAATTGAATTTATATTCGAAACGTGTGCAGTTGAAATTCCTAAAATGAATTTATTACTAATAGTTATCTACTGGCCACAAAAAAACAGGGAAACAGAAACATTCTACACGGCCTTGCAAAATCTGTTACTTAAAATTAACACAAAAGATAAACATAAACATGTGATTATAGGCGGGGATTTCAATGTAAATATCCTTGAGAAAAATTGTAATTCATTTAATCTTATAACTACTATGACCACTTACAATTTTCGACAATTAGTGACAGAACCTACCAGAGTAACAACCTCAAGCGCAACATGTATTGACCTAATATTTACAAACATGCACGATAAATTACGTTTAGAAGTAGTAGAGCTTGGTCTCTCAGACCACAGAGGAATAGAACTTACTATACCTACCTACGATCCACTAATAAATAAAAAACAAACTACTTTAAAAAGGATATATAACAAAAAAAACATAAAATCGTTTAAAGAAGAACTGAAAAAAGTAGACTGGCTCAAAATACTAAACGAAAACCAAAATATAAACACAAATTATCTGTCATTCCATAACACCTTACAAAATATATTAAATCAGTATATACCTAAGAAAACCGTAAAAATTAAAAAGAGAGCATCTAAATCATGGCTAACGACAGGATTAAGAATAGCGTGCAAGCATAAAAGACAATTAAAAGCACTAATGAATACAACTAATAACATTGTTTTGGAAAAGCACTATAAGCATTACGAAAAAATACTAAAGAAAACAGTAGCCTGCTCAAGAAAACTAAATTACATAAGAATAATGAGTAAATCGGAAAATAAGACTA
Organism: Pyrrhia umbra; assembly: GCA_963891755.1. Lineage (NCBI taxonomy): Eukaryota > Metazoa > Arthropoda > Insecta > Lepidoptera > Noctuidae > Pyrrhia > Pyrrhia umbra. The sequence goes on along the minus strand of OY982916.1, from coordinate 549,009 downwards.
GAACAATGTGGCAAATAATAAGAGAGCGTACAAATAAGAATAACAAACAGACAATAAATAACATAAAATTGTGCATACAGAATAAGGTGACTGATAATGCTACTACTATTGCTAATGCTTTTAATGATTATTTTGTATCAGTAGGAAAAACGGATACCGCAAACGGAAACGTTTGTCCAATTGGCCGCCCTATCGCCTCCCAAAGTGAAAACTCCATCTACCTAACACCTGTTTACCCTAACGAAATTAAACTTATTATAAAACGACTAAAAAACAAGCGAAGTTATGGATATGACGAGCTACCGCCTATACTTATAAAAGCATGCGCGGAAGAATTAACCTTACCGCTAACTTATTTAATAAATCAGTCTTTAGGCGAAGGCTCAGTCCCTGACCTGTTGAAAGTATCTATAGTGAAACCAGTTTACAAAAAGGGAGACCAGACCAACACTAGTAACTATAGGCCGATAGCATTACTACCAACGTTCTCAAAAATATTGGAGACTGCGATGTCAACACGACTCTATTCATATTGCGAAAAGTATAGAATATTCAACGAAAGCCAGAATGGGTTCAGGAGAAATAAATCCACGACATTAGCAGTATTTAAGTATATCCAGGAAGCTTTAAATATAATCAATAACAAACATTACGCAGTGGGTGTATTGTTGGATATGAGCAAAGCATACGACAGAGTTTTATACGAAATTTTAATTAATAAATTATACGCAATAGGTGTTAGAGGTATAGCACACAAGTGGTTTTGCTCGTACCTGGAAAATAGAGAACAAGTCGTAGAGGTAGAACATACTGACCCACACACTGGTCAAATAACACGTGTTAGATCAGAAAAGGCAAAAACAACAATGTCAATACCACAAGGCAGCGTATTGGGATGCCTATTATTCCTAGTTTATATTAATGACCTCCCCAAAGAAATAGACGCTCAAAGTATTTTATTTGCTGACGATATCTCTATAATTTTTCCTTACAACCAAACAGAAAACCTAATCTTAAGTCTAGATGATAAGCTCTCCAAAATAATAGCATGGTTAAAAGATCACAACTTAGAATTAAATTTCGATAAAACAAAGATAATGCAATATAGACCATATCAAAAACGCAAATTAGATATAAACTACTCATACAATAATATAAAGCTGCAGTGTATAAATGAGTTTAAACTACTAGGATTGACTATAGATACCAATGTAAATTGGAAAGCCCATATAGATACATTGGCAAACAAACTAGCCAGCTTTATATATGCCCTGAGAGAACTTAAAAGAGTTACCGATTTTAAAACTGCTCTAATAGCATACTATGCCTACGCATACTCCTGGCTTAGTTATGGAATTGTGGTGTGGGGAAACTGTGTAGACAAAGATAGACTTTTTATTTTGCAAAAGAAATGTATACGAATTCTCGCCAATGTAGATAACACAGAAAGCTGCAAGCCATTCTTTGTAAAATATAAAGTCCTCACATTAACTTGTATCTACATTTTAGAAGTTTGTAAATTTGTAAAGAAACATCAGTTACTATTCCCACTTGCCAAGGACATTCACCCACAATATCGTAGTGTTAGACGTAAGAATAACAACGAGCTAGCCCGACCAAGCTCAAAGTTAGCTATGTTCCATTCGGGACCATTAGCCATGTGTGTAAAAATATATAATAAGCTTCCAAATTCAATGAAGGACATAGAGCACGAAAATAAATTTAAAAGCAATCTTCAAAATTACCTTATATTAAAATCGTACTACACATTAAAGGAATTCCTGGATGATAAGTAAATTTGACTCTCTAATACACACACACAACACTACCTTTACCTTGGGATTGTTGATATTGTAGCAAGAATACAAATGTTTAACCAATTTAATACCTATATTATATGAAAATGTTTTAGATTTGTTATTTTAAATTTAGTATTTTTTCTATATATTTAGCACAAAGTTTGTTTATAATGTTGCAACACTTTGAGTACATTTAAAATGCTTTTATATTGCTGTGCCCTAGCAGGGTCATGTATGTACCTTAATTTATATTTATAACACCTTGTAAACTACATGATTGCAATAAATGACTATGACTATGACTATGACTATGACATTTAAACGCACCCCATTTACCGTTCGTTCAAACGATTTTGAGCTCTATTGCTGAGGTGATAAAACAAAAAACAAATGCAGAATATATTTGGTATTGTAAACATTATTTTGCTTTCAGCACCAACCTTATCTATACGGAATAGAACTCATAATTGTTTGAACGAACGGTAAATGGGGAGCGTTTAAATGTCTAATCTTATTGTAAATGGAGTATAGCTAGAATGATACTCAACAAAGATCGTCGTAAGCATGGTTTTGTTAATAATTGATTTGTTAAATCGATATATATCCCTTAATGGAACCTGAAGTCATGTTTATTTTTCCAAAGAAATAGCTAGCTGAAGGTAGATGATAACTCTTTTATCTATCCCCAGCTCGATATAGAGGGTACTGGAAACTATAATTTTTCCTACTCCTCCGCTGCCCGGTTCTTATTGATTTCCTTGTGGTTTCCAAGACCGCTTTATTATTTCTCTACGTCTCATCAAGCTTCGTTGCCTTGACTTTTTTTGGTGATCATCATTTCTGATGCTGGCTGTTAAGAGTTGCAGAATGGAAGCGGAGTCATAAAAAATATAGCATAAAGTTGATAGATGAAGTACGACAACGACGTAAAATTAAAATATCCAATTTAAAAATGAATAGGTACACGACTGTACCACGCTGTTTTCAGTTGAAATGCTACAAAGAGAAGATTATGTGGTTACCAATCAACAATATTAGAGATGAATCTATATATTTTTTAAATTATTTTCTGCTCGTATATTGTGATACTGATTTGTATGCCATTTTTTATTTTTTTGGATTAAGAATAAAACGATTTGAATTTAAATAATTTTGTTTATTTTTCCTTTCTCTTATTTCTACACTTAGAGCGCATTTCTCAGCACGGCTGCTATGTGATACAAACTTAGGGCCAAGTTCACCGACTGATGGTTTGGTAATCGGTTCGTTAAACGAAAAGGTTTTTAAACCAGGAAGCTGGAATTTTCGTGTTACCGAATTCTAGTTCAACCCTAGTTTGGTAATCGACCGTTTCAGGAAGAAAAATCTCAAATATTATACCCATCGAAAGTTGGGAGTTTGAATTTGTGGTAAACAGCTGTTTTAAGTTAATCGGACCGTTATCTAGTCGGTGAACTTGGGCCTAAGATATAGCTTTTTCGTCGTCACCGTCAACGCTACCCCACTGCCTGGTAAGGGCTATGAACGTCTTATGGTCTGCACTCGTACATTCCTACCCATGAAAATACCATTGTCAGACTGGAAGTCACAGCCTCTGAGTAATACTTCTGAATGTGCGGCCCACATGACTTTAGTGATATCTCAGACAGTAAACAACTTCTATTTAAAATCATCTTAATTGCAGGTTAAGAAAAACAAGTTACATCCAATTAATATCGTATTTCACTCTATCCTTAATGATTGTAAACAAACTTTAGTACTAAGCAATTCTTTGAAACCTCATTAAAAAAGTATCTAACGCAATAACTTGTAATTTTTTAGAAAAATAACAACCTTTGTTTATATGAAATATCTTTTTCTCAGAATTGATTTCCACGTACTAATTATTATGTCGAGGTTGGTTTCAAACTATTTGGAATTAATCGTCTGTTGTAAAAACACTGTAATTGATGTCACCTTCGCAGCGTGTAATTTCTCCTAACATTCTAATAGGTAACAGACAGCAATTAAAATAAAAAAAGGAAGTTAGTATTTTATATTATGTACTTTTACATGGCTATTAATAAATTGTAGTGACATACATAAAACAATTGTGTGGTATACTGTACTGATTAGTTGATTACACACAAAAATATTTGAATAATGTTAAAGAACGACATACAAACATACAATTATTTACTGTACACGTTCCTTACCAAACACTCAGTTTTTTCGCAGCAAACATGTTATTATTTTTCATAATTGGTCGATTAACGGTCTAGTGCGGCCCGTTTACTGTGTCAAAGAGCAACTGAGCGATACCCCACAATTTTGTATACAAATAATAACAGACTCTCCATTCAAATGTGTGTACCCGCAATGGGCCATGTGGTACCCTAAACAGGGGTGTTATGACAAATGACACGTTATTGTCATTCAGGTTCCAGACTCAGAGAGAGATGAAGCTGTACAGGATTAAACATCGTCTCTTTTTCACACTGGATACTGCATGACTATGACGTGTTATAATGTTAGCTGAAATCTGCCTTCATGAGGACGCCAGATAATTTTGACGAAGCTTTTTTATGTGTCCCAGTTACCATATAAAAACTAGATACTTCATTTATTACATTCAATAGGCAAATAATACTACGCTTATATTTTCTCCCCGGGTTTAAAATATCCCTATGCATCAAAATTAACGGTTTAACCGCGAAAGCAAACCAGACAGAGTTACTTATAATTATTACAAGTGTGGGAGGAAATTGGGGAGAGAATGACCGCAAAAAATAATAATATGCTGATTAGCTTGGCCATACCCTGAGGATTACCATGATGCATAGCAGCGCCATCAATCAAGGAGTAACAGACAACGTTTTGTAAATAGTGTTCACTCAATCGCCATACTACACGCGCGTGTAAGTAGAGGGCGCAAGTGTGCCACCCCTAAAGTGAAATTTGCGACGCCACCAGTTTGCGTAGTTCCAAAGAACGTAGGTAGGTGTCGCTTTTTTAAATAATTACCCCCTGCTTTTTGTAATATTCCTACCAAACTTGGGGAATCATTCGCTATTTTTTGCATAGAACTCGAAGTTTACGTTTTTCTCTGTAATTGTATAATATCGATTATGAGATTACGAATATGAGATTTACGTCCAATTTCTAAATTTAGCACGCTGATTGTTTTACGTTATGATGTAGTGAAAACTTAATAATCTTTAAAATCTAATAAATAACAACTATAATTTTAGCGTAGGTACTCGCTTAGCATTCATATATCAAGTGTACCTGCCTCGCGTAACAGCAGTCTATAATTTGTTCATAACTGAGGCATTAAATAACAATTAATTACAAAGGCGTTAACCTAGACACTACAAATATTTTTAATATCTCCCGCTCGAGTTGAGTTAATACTTTGTATTTTGTTTATTTTAAGCCTGGCGTCTGTTGGCGACGGATCGGGGTGGGTTGCATGGGAAAGGCCCGCGCCAGTGTGATATTATGTTTGCAACAGGGGAGCAAGTCACTATTTAGTTCCGTGATCTGTAGGTAGATGACGCTATTGTATTCCCCAAACCGTTAAACGTTATGCGATCCTAGTAACATTCGGGCAATTTTAGCTAAAGATTTTTGCACGCAATTCTGTACTATCACCATCGCATCATAACTTTGTAAATAATTTTGTGTGTTCAGTAATTCATTCTTACTCATTATTATTATTTATTATGTTATTTATATTTAATTGATTGATTTGAAGCAATTATTATGTGCACATAGCAAACTTGCGGACAGGTTAACTAATTATTTAACTGGTTAGCTGGGTTAGCTAGTTCACCTGGGAGTGTTCTGTAATCCATGGCTATGATTATGAATAACAGCTCCTCAGATATCCCTTGCCGTAAATACTTCGATCTTATTAATTATTCACTACATAAATAAGTATTGTATATTGTATTTGCAAGGATGAACAAATGTTACGAGTGAATGCCAAACCATTCAAGAATTTAGATAATTTAGTACAATGAGCTTTTTATTCTAATTTCCGCATTAAATACGAGAAGAGATAACAGATGCCACACTAAAACATGGCTTTGTTGAAACGAAATATTCCGAGAAAAACATGTATCAATAAAACAATGTTATCCCTGTATTCGCTGAAGGCAAGTAGAGACGACACAATTCAATTATATATAGGTCCGATATGACAGCTGAAGAACCGATCATCGGAGGAATATGTTTTCAGTTAGAATAAGCCTCACAACACTTCAACGACAATAGTCCACCCTAGACGAAAGTGGAACTACGAAATGAAGAGTAACCGCGTCCCCGGGACACAAAGGCGAAGTATTTTTTTTTTTCTTTTTTTTTTCTACATGACCTCTTGCAGGGTGCTTCTAACAGCATTCGACCTGCTTAACCGGACAATAAAGGGCGTAGTAAGGAACATGGATGGGTTTTATTTAGGAGTTTGACACTTCCGCTCCTGTCTCTGGGAGTCATTTGATGATTTCCCATAGTATTTCTAATTAGTTCAACAAGTTTGCCTTGAAGTTTTTAAATTTTTGCTAGCTTATACGGTGCTCAACGTAACACAAATGGAACGCCTTTTGTGCGTTGTATTACGCTGTCTTAATCTTTCCCCACACGTAAATAATTTAGTTCTAATATAGTATAATAGATTTTAGTTCATATCCTACCAGAAATAAATAATTCAAACACAAATAGGTATGTGTAGTACTTTCACCAAAGCTTGTAATTTCAATCCATTCTATACGATCATTTAGAACTAAAAACATTAAGTCCTATCGTCGGCAGTCGTTTAGTGTAGTACAACTTAGACACGTTGGTAAAATATAAGCCGTCGCAGGGCTTCGTGTTAGGCCCTTAGCTTTTCTTACAAAAGCAGCATAAGATTATCTTAAGGCTGAATTAATATTTTCTCCGGTTGGATGGTGTGTTGGCCAGGTCGCTGTCACTTCGAGTATTGGTACTCGTATAATCAGTCAAAAATGTCATTCATAGCCTATCCCAGTCTAGTATATTTTTTTATTGACTAAACATAAACATACGTACCTACTACGTTTTTAAAAAAATATAAAATTAATGTAGTATACCTGTTTTATAGGTACCTCGGATGACAAATTTAACAACATTATCATAGTAATTATAACCCCAGAAAGATTTAAATAAATGTTATTTAAAGTGATGATAATAATTATGAATGCATTATCCCACGCACTAGCGAGTACATTACTCGGGAGGACAACGACCTATAAATTCGACAACATTTTCGTTCCTACACAAATAACACAAACAGAGATAAAACAATAATTTTGAACTTTTATGAACTTCACTTTAGATTATGTTTAAAGAAGATACCTTTATTTATATTTCATGCACATTTCAATAACTTACAGAATCCCTTTCGGTACTCATATTATTTTGTTTATGTAAGAAACTAGCTATTTACCGCGGTTCCACTCGCGTCATGAGGGAACTACCTAAAAAGAAACCTATGACAATCTCTAGGGTTTCATCTATAGATATCCATACCAAATTCATCTCAATCGGTTCAGATTTACCCGAAAAATCGTAACAAACAAACTCACGTTAGCTTTCAATAATCATTAGTTAATTTTTATTTCCTAAATTCTCAAGAGCTCTGATAACAGGGTCAGACAATCTATCTATCTATATCTATTATACTTATAATAAATCTGTAGAGAGGTCAATTCTGTACATGAAATATATTTCCAAAATAACTATCAGGGGGTGATTAGGGATCGATACTGATGCCAAAAATGCAATCAGTTAAATTTTTGTCTGTCTGTCTGTCCGTCTGTCTGTCTGTCTGTCTGTCTGTCTGTCTGTCTGTCTGTCTGTCTGTCTGTCTGTCTGTCTGTCTGTCTGTCTGTCTGTCAATCAATAGGAGCAGAGCAGTGAAGGGAAATGTTGTCATTTTGTTTAAACGCGCCAATCTCAGGAACCGCTGGTCCGATTTAAATAATTCTTTCAGTGTTAGATAGTCCATTTATCGAGGAAGGCTATAGGCTATATATCATCACGCTAAGACCAATAGGAGCGGAGCACCACTGTTTCACGCGGACGAAGTCGCTGGTAGAAGCTAGTTGATAATAAGAGTTTGGTCCATTACAACAGAACTTAACACCTTATAACCTTAGAACTTAATAAGACATAGTAACCAGATGAAATATTAAGTATATATTAAGTAGATGTAGATTTACTCGAACTAAATATCGTTCAAGACATCCTAGAAATCATTCATGAAATGGCCAAAAATAGCTTCATTCGATTCTCAATCAATTTCGGATTGTTTTATGTTATTATTGTTGTTATGAATAAAACTTAATAATTAGTATTGTAGCGCGGTATCAGACGCACTCAAATTTAGGGGTGTTAGTTTAATGGGATGATAGATATGGTATGATATGACGGCCGTTCACACTGGCGGGAGGAAGTGCGTATCAGTCCAGTTCGGAACTCGACAGTGTGCACACCGGCTACGATGCGTCCCAGCACTGCGCTCCTGATCGTCACCCTGGCGTGCATCCAATGTGAGTAACTACCTTAGGCTGGCATTGCTATTGCAATCGCTTCTTATTTAACTTAAAACTGCGAATTGATTTGCGTTTTTTTTCTCCCTATTTGATTTCCGATACAATCCTTAGTATGTAGGTAATATAGGTAGGTAATGTTTTATTATTTAATTGATGTAGTAATACATTTTAATGTATGTATGTCGCTATGCACAGACAAGTGTCTTGTTTAGAAGTTGGATATCAAGGGTCATAAGTTCGTTCGGATATTACGAGGCATATTATTGTGAAAAATAATTATGTTGTTTTATTACGATGTGTTCTCCATGCAGGTGACCGATAGATTTTAAAACATCTGAATGCACTTCAAGACTCTTAATTAAGACTTAACTTTTTTTTTTTTTTTTTTTTTTTTTTTATTATTGATAGGTTCGCGTTTGACCACTATCTCACCTGATGGTAAGCGACGATGTGGTCGACGATGAAGCACGCTTACCTAGAAGTAACCTATTCACTCTTGACTTGAAGACCCCTAGGTTATAGCTATCTGGAAATACAGATAGACTTTGTAGGTCATATTGATCTTTAGAGTGTTGTGTTCATTGCATTTTAAGCCGATTATGATATTAATGTCGTTTTATCCCCGACATAAGCTTTCCCAATGATGAGCAAATATCTTCTCAATATTAGAATTCTAGAGCATAATACTTATATAGATGTTATGTGATTTTTTGTGGTTTCTCTTTCTTGACCAAAATTTTGCTCGCGTTTATACCCTGTTATATACTTGATTCTTCTTCTTCTTTTTCGTCGTAACCTTATAAGAGTCGTGACCACCAAGAGTGGCATTGCGGGTCAACATTTTTCAAAGACAAACTAGATAGCACCGTAAACGAGGGAAATGCACACAATATTCCCAACCAGTGCATCCTGCAGCCTGTCAGTACCTCCCCCCAATAGCAAGTGTCTGCAAATTATTTGTGTTGCACTTCTTGACCTTCACTTTAATGCCATCCTGGAGTTTAAGCTGAGATTTGCTTTCGCATGGAAGTGAAGGTGATACAACCATTCAATGCTTCATTTTAGTACATAATATATTTAATACCTTCTAAAATTACACAATAAACAATATAAAACTTGTTGCTACTACAACTGAACTAACAGCCGATTGCACCAAACTTATCATTTATACTTTATACTTTTACGAACACCACAATATATATATATATAATATATAGTTTTTATGATATCAATACATACTTATAATAATGAAGTAAAAATATATCATAAATTTTCAGACGAAAAACATAAAATAATAGCTAAATTATTCAATTTTATCCTCCATTTTGACCGCATCATGGTAACCGTATATTTTTGGTGCAACCGGTTGAACTAAATGATAACAAGGAAAATACATTATAAATGTAGTACCTAGTAACTTTTCGCGCGTGAGAATACACTGGGCGTTCTGTACCTACGATGCACTGCACGCATTGCAGCGTCCTCGCAATTTGGATCAATCAACACGAAATAGGTCACTGCTATCTGGTAGACGATGCACTAGATTCGAATAGACAATGGGCAGCTGGATGAACGATGCCTTGGGATTATAACTACATATTATTATTATCAATGACATTAATTATAACCTATTTAACTTTTAACGCTATTTCGACTTGGTATGGTAGACTTAAGTTATTATTAAGAATGTTCAACAAGAGTTCGCAGGGAATCTGCAGTTGCGTTTTTTTTTTATTTCCAATTTAAAAATGTAGGTACATCGACAGCTGTAAAACCTTTCCTGTTTCCTCATTAAACTTTGGTTTTGAAATAAGTCGAAACAAATTAAGTTGAAACACGTGACACCACCAGGGCTTCCTAATCAAACCACCCCTTCGGTACGTTTTATACGTAAATGACGATGTTTTTTCCTCAAGTTATCGTTACTAATAAATACGAAAGTAAATTTGTCTGTTAGATATCCTTTCAAAAGAAAACGGCTCAACCGATTGAGATGAAATTTGATGTACAGAGACGGTTATAAACATTTTTATCCGGGTTCGCGAAACAATTTCGGGTTAACGTAAAAAGCAGGAAACAGCCATAAATAATTAATTATTATTGCAACCTTCATCATTTTTGAAGACCTCTTCATCAGCCTAACACTGGTCCACTGTTGTACAGAGGTCATTTGAAGACCCAATGCAAGACTATTAGGTATCTAATGCGAACGAAACTGTTTGTCGAAACTGTAATCGATTAAAAAACTTGTATACTGCAAAGGATGTATTAAATCAGAATGAACGGAAGCTGCAGATAAAACATCCCGCAGTAGGGCCAAACGTTTTACATAAGTACCTTGGGTGAAGGAACTTACCCAACATTTGAACTAAAAGTTATGAGAGGTTCGAAGCCGTACTAATGAATTTCTTAACACAGAAAGTTTTTTACCTTTAGTAGGTTCAAAACATACGCCTTTCATTGATCATTCGACCGCAACTTAGCTACGCAACGTTGAGCTGTGGAAATTTTTTGGCTCCTTAACGCTGCCACTGCTTAAGTGTTGAAGTTCATCCAACCACCATCAGCGAGGACCCTGCAGCAATATGGGATACCAGCATCTAGTCTAGCTCTTCGGAAAACTACTCTAGACTTTTTAATTATGCAGGGAGATTTTTTAGGATCCGAGTTACAACATCTTAGATTGATCTAGATTTCAGTGTGAGAGAGATGTAGCTATGTTGTGATATATAGCATTGTCCCTTAGTCACATAGGTAGCAGGATCTTTTTAACATGTCATAATACGGCCTCAGGTTACTAAATGTAATGTCCGATATAGGTACTTAGAATTCTGTAATAGTACCATGGAAAAGTTCCTACGTACCTTTCTTGGGATTCTTTAAATTATAGAATTAAAAAAATCTCAAGAATCTATCTTTCGCAAATTACTTTTTATTCCAGTTGTCCCAAGTAGGTAGTAAACTACCTATTTGTTACTGAAGGCTGTGTGACAATAATATTTACATGAATACAATTTAATTACTTGCAATGACCTAACTTAATGATAATAACACTTCCGCATTGAAAACGGCTTGTAAGTAAACACTTATTATGATACAGCATCGGTCTAGTGTCGGACTGGCAAAAGTCTGAAACTGAACCTATTCATTCATAGTAGGAATTACTTTAGCATTAAATAATAGCCATATTCAAAACAGACCAGAAACAATAAACAACTTCACTACATAGTATAAAACAAAGTCGCTTTCTCTGTCCCTATATCCCTATGTATGCTTAAATCTTTAAAACTACGCAACGGATTTTGATGCGGTATTTTTAATAGATAGAGTGATTAATGAGGAAGGTTTTAGTATATAATTTGTCAAGTTTTTGTATCCATTAGCTAAAACATCGCGGGCGAAGCTGCTGGCGGGAAACTAGTAAATCGTAAACTGAAAAAAAAATCAATCTAGCTCATTTTGATAAATACGTAGCAACTAAGTAGGTAGGTATCTACAGAGGTATTTAGGTAGGTATAACAACTATAGAAAGAGAAATAAGTTCTGCACTACTACAAATACAATTTATCGTTATTTACTAATTGCGAAATATTATTTGGTTTTTTTTTTTCTTCTAAAGTTTAGAAGAACAAATTTACTACTAAACTGTTACTCAGTTTTCGTTGTGAAGTTTATTTTTATGACTTACTATTACTAGACTTATATGTAAGGTAACTTCATTATAAAATGATGTAAAGAGGGTAATGATGTAAAAAAAATATAAAATTTACACCGAAGTGACTAACAGTGTGATATAGAAACCAATATTAACTAACACAAACATTCTTATATTACGTTTACGAAGATATATGTATAGGTATGTACAGCCTACCACCAATCAAAAACATTTCTAATCTTTTGATTTCGCAAATCTCTACTTTCGTCTCATCATGAACTACCTACATAAAAATGTCTCTTGTCTTGGTAAAAATATTAGCCAGTCAGCGAGGCGGACTATTTCACAATATCACTTGGATAATATCCATCTCCTATTGACTAAATTTCTCTCATGGGTCCTACACTGCTAATTGGACATGCATAATATATTCCAGTGACGTGGGCCTGCGAAACGGATCAGGCTCATAACGGATGCAAGATCCTCGGAACATCGTGCACCTGTGGGTTTGGCTGCAGAACTGAGTTCATCTACAGGACACGGAGGGCATGTCTGAATGCTTTGAGAGGTATTTAAAATTAATTAACGTTATTTTATCTGGAAGTACATGTTCCCCGCGGTCTCACCCCGTCCCGTGTGGACTACTTAACGCAGCTGGATAAAAATTAGTCTATAACTATCTCCCCCAGGGCTATAGCCTGCCGGGTCTGCGGGATGTTCGAAAGAGTTACCGCGCTCCCGGAATATAAAGGGCTGAGGAAGGAACATGGATGGGTTTTAGGCAGTAAGAGTTTGACACTCTCCCGCCCCACATACGGCGGAAGGGGTCATTAGATGATTTCCACATAAAAAAAACTGGCTATCTCAGTACCAATCATCCAAAACCGTTCAGCCGCTTTACCGTACAAGCGTAACATACAAACTCACTTTCGCATTTATTTAATATCTACTTATTAGTTGCTGTATAAGGTGATGACCCATCTGATGGTGGCGAACTACAGACAGTGTCACCGTTTGCACCAGAGATAAGATGGATGTTCCCTCCTCCTCCCATGCTCCCGAATTTCCTTTCAAGGGCCTCTTATACTACATACTTAAAACTCATCATTAACATAAAATAATAAAGCGGTGTGAAACAATACATGCTTTTATAGAAGTCTTGTACATACAAGTAAATCTGTCTGTCTGTTCGCTTTCACCGTAATAAGGCTGTACTGCTTTAAATGAAATTGGTCCCTATTGAGAAAGACTGAAAGACTGAAACCTGCGGAAGGACATAAGACAGTTTTTATCCGGTTGCATGAAGTTCTTCTATGCATATATCGTAACAACATTCCTGATACTGGTGCCAAATAAGTAATCTCCCTTCTAAATTAATTAACTATTAAACCAACTTCCATCCATTGATATAGTTCGCTTATCCATTCTGATATCTCTATTATACTTTCACAGAAAGAAATTCGAATGTGTGCAGCCGCATGCCATGCTTGAGAGGTAATTGTCTACAGACCATGCAAGATCCAGGGTTCATATGCAAGTGTGAAGGCACTGGGTTTTATGGCCAGCGATGCGAGAAAGGTATACTCCTCAATATTTATTTTTAACACTGAGCTGATCAACACTTACCTAATAGTTTTCTCAAAGGGCATTTGCGTTGGCTTTCGTCCCCACATTTGGGTCCGAAAGGTCTGGGTCACTGCAGTCCCGTGTACGGTAGGAAAAAATCGTGAGTATGAAAGTGGAAGCGAACCGAATAAAATCAAAACTTTAGGAAAATAGACCTTATGGTAGCCTTCATACATAGGTACCCATTACCCGCCCATAGATACCTATTTACCTACTATAATATTACAACCGAACTAATGGAAACCTAGTATTAATATAGTATACACACACGCCAAGGTATTCTAAATGACTTCCTAAAACCAACTTGGTAACAATAGTTATTACCTACGTTTTAATTTATAATACCTGATGCTAAAGATTCGTTTTTTTTTTCTATTTTCAGCATGCCCCACAGTGCCAGTGCGCGGTATGGTCTTCCCCCACGAGTGCATCGTCATTTGAAGCCATGCAGACGACGGGAAACGCATATTTATTTAGGCATCTTAAAGCTAGCTCTGTGCACACTGTACAGTTAACCGTGTAATAACATAAGTTATAAGTACCAATATTTTATCAGAAACATTTTATTATTTAAGAAAATAAATATTTAATAAAAAATATTAACTGTATTTAACATTATTTAATCAATTTCAATGTGAAACACGTTATCACATTTATTGTTGCCCCGCCGTCCGTCCATGGTCCGTTCGAGGGAAAAAACTAAATAACAAAGAAAGACATAAAACATCTTCATTTTATATTTCTTTATCTTTTGATTAATGTTATTTATAGAAAATAGTTTGCATGACAGACTGATATACTGACGAAGCCGCATCTTTCTTGTACCATCTTGATTAAGAACCTAAAAAAACGAACTAATTTATAGCTTCAAAAACCCCGCCTGCTCCCAATTTACCAGAGATGGTATAATTTTAAAAAATGCTTTGGTAAATTTGGTAGATATATTATTTAGAACAGAATATTCAGTATATTTTGCACTGAACCTGATCCACATCAACTACAAGACTAATTTTGTTTAGTTTATATATTCAGAGAATGAACTAATTTAGCTAAAAAAGGCTAAGTTTATCACAAAATATGTGAGCTTTAAGAACTGTTAATTCAAAGATACTTGTACTAGTTAAATGATATATACGTCGGTGAACTTACCACAGCATACTTAACTATATGTTATAAGTAGTACATATTGTATAGCAAATGTAGGCTTTTGAGCTGCTTTTCTGTTGACTCACAGTACCTTACTCACCAGTGGCGCCATATGGTGACCGCAAAGTGGCAAAAACGAGCCCCATTGTTATGAAAGTACTCTAGAAGTTTTATGAATCATAATAATTTTATTATTTAACCTTATTGTAGAATCTGGCCTTACCATCGTTTGAATTAACAACGATAGATAAGACGAAAATTATAAAGATTTTCATATTTAGATGTCGTCACTTAAATTGATATGTGCACAATGCCGGGTTCTAGTAATCTGTAGACTCCGGGGTCCTCGCAAGTCACTCAACTTTCAAATTCATACAGTACCTAACTCTTTTAGTGTACTTTAGCCAGCTTTGGTGCGTGAACTTGACTTACCTGCGAACCTGTCTATTTAACAATTTTCGTTAAAAAAATTGATAAAGCCAAAAAATTTTTCTGAAAATAATTATCTTTGCTTATTGAGGGTATTAGCGGCGCAAATACTAGCAAGTCATTATGAAACCGAATCAAAGATCTGGGCATTCTGTATGGCCTACATAGCAGAAATTTTAAAATTTTAGTATGCAACACCAAATATTACCCACCCCTCCCAAAGGGTTGCCATCGTAGGGATAGGGAGAACACTTACTTTACATCCCAAAAATAATTTTAAAATATATCTGGCGTCGGGACTGCACGGACGTGTTCAAATAGTTATTTGACTTCTTGCCTTCAAGGCTCAGTTTTAAAAGTTGTGTGAACATCAACTACGTGCGATCAGTAATGGAGGAGAGCCGGAAGAAACTCTTAGAAAGAGTATGGCGCAATTTGGGAACGGAGATGTCTCAATCCGGAACAATGATGGATCATCCGTTCAACCTTAGCTGGAATTTCGCCTATCTTTACAAATACCATGCCAGAAACTGGATTCGTGCCCTGCAGAGAGGTGAAAACCCTCACAACGGTCAAGAAAAGAAGAATTTGGAAAACCTGAAATCTTATATGATTTCAGCGCAGCTCCACCTGCCGGAAACTGCAGCTAAATTTGAGGAGAAGGATTATGAGGCGCTGTTCAACACCATATACAACTTGTAAACGTTCTTCGCTACGGTTCAAACGTTGAACGCCATGCTGCTGTGAATCCCCGCTTGTCTCGTATACGCGCATTGTTTGATTTAACTTATCTGTTTGAATAAAAAACGACGTGCCAAACCTATGGTGTTGCTATACATACAACAAAGAACAAGAACCTCAAAAC
The DNA here is from genome assembly GCA_963891755.1 of Pyrrhia umbra. Taxonomy (NCBI): domain Eukaryota; kingdom Metazoa; phylum Arthropoda; class Insecta; order Lepidoptera; family Noctuidae; genus Pyrrhia; species Pyrrhia umbra. The sequence continues at coordinate 532,932 of OY982916.1, read as the reverse complement.
TCTTTCAACCAAAATGTGCTGATAATGGATTGTAAAGAAGAAAGTTCAAAACACTCGGAAACAAAATAGTAAGAAGCCCAGCAAGAGCGCTTACAAAGTAGATACTTTGTGAGTTCGAGATTATTTAGAAAATTAACTGTTTTACCTGTCTGGAAAAGATTTTCGGGAAAAAGGTTTCCATGCAATCATTATTTTACTTTGTCTGGTCAATTCAGATCACTATTGAACATTTGGAGAAGAACACGTTTGGCACTGTTTCGTTCAAAATTCAATTTAGCATTGTTGTACCCCTGTGACGTCCCGGCTTTGTATGTTGTGAAATAAACCAAGAAAATGTAACTGTTGTTTAATTTTGTCCCTATGTTGTATACGTCATTCGTTATAACCCACCAGAATAATGTGTGGGTGTTTTTTCTAAGGCAGTAAAGTGCAAAATATACATAGAACGACCTTTAAGTAAATACCTACATTGACATAATATTAAACTATTTAATTAATATTATATGCTTCCCTGAATGGTATTCCCCTTTGTCTGGATGCCCCAACGATGTAGGATATGTAAGTATGTATCTAAATAGGTATAGGTATCTATAAGTTGTATCTATATCAGGCAGATAGCAGTGGTTAAGATGGAGAGACTATTGTATATAATAAACTTGAGTTTTTGTTGTTTGAGGTTGGTGCTTTTCTGGACGTAATTTATTTATTGCTTGCCTCGTGGACATGGACTGAGATACACACTAAAATGTGTTCTTGGATTGTTAGGTATATTTCTTAAAATTACATCGTATGGGTACCAGTATCTTCAGTCTAAACTAAATAAGCGTACTAAGGTAACTGAGGTTTTAGGAGGTAACATAATAGTGGCCTCGGTTCCCTAGCTGAAGAAAACTACTAAATTCATTAATTTCATACATCTTTTATTTGCCAAGGAGTTTGAATATTCAGTGTTAGACTGATTCGGGCTTCAATTTTCGATGTATGCTTAAAACTAACTGTTAAAACAGCGCAGCGTAAGTATAAAACTCATTGCAGTAATTTTTTATGTAGGCTCTTAGTAAAGTTATTTTGTGTTCAAGTGTTGAGTGGTCATTTTTTAGCAGTTCGTGTACTTGTGCAATAGTGATAGGTACCTATTAAGGAAAGATATAATATTTTTATACCTACCTGTGGAAGTTATTTCGAGCCGAGTGAACTTATTATTATTTTCAACCAGAAAATTATTAATTCCACAAATAGTGGTAACTTGGCAACACTAGTCACGTAATTATGTCAAGTGCAAAAACTGCTTGCCTAGAAAAGTCATTGTCTCGTTCGCTTGACGCTCGTCGTTAGTATAAATTTACATTTTCTTAAGCGAATGTTCTCTAGGCTTCCTTAAAACTTGAATATTATTAGAAATAGTGTATTGTCCGTAGCTTTTACTTTGAACTAAGAGGATAAGGAACGCCCAGGTAAGAGTTACAAATTGGTTTGTTATAAACAGGCTTCTAATTGCGATCTTCAATTGTTTACGAAGCTCAACTTTCTGTCATTGTTATCGTAAAACACAAAATGCTACTGTCAATTGTTTTGTAAATTGAGTTATTCAATAGCCATGTAGGATAGTCGTGGCATAAAATAAGATAATCATAAAAAAGTCACCATATTTTTTTTGTACCGACGACATTATTTTGTATCTCTTTTCAATGAGTTAAAACAACTACAATTAATTATGAAAACTGTAATCGCAGAGATAATATACAATTCTAGAGGAACTAGCTACCACTGGCTAGTTGCATTTCTGTTACTTTTTTTCAAAAACCTTTTCTATAGTGATGTGGGCACAGCTGCCCAATGCTTGCCAATGTTTTATCAGTATCAATGGAATGCTACACAATATGATGGGACAAACAGAGATCATTCATTATTATGTGTATATTTATTTATGTTGACATATTTATGTAGGTATAGCAGTCAATCTATGTGTAAAGTTAACATGAAGTTTTTAGTTACATTTTTTATTGTTGTGTTGCTGCTGGCTTTGGTGTTAACTGTACCTAAGTGCAGCAAGCAATTATAACAATTGCTACAAATAAATAAAATACAATAACACTAACACCCAGTTGCACCAAACATTTTATCATTTATACTTTCAAGAATATCACAAAACATGATAACAATAACCACTCACATGTCCAGGGATACTTTGATATCCAAAAAAAAAGGGTATTGTACATCCAAAGATATTTTTACATCCATTTCAATATTTATTCCAAATTCAATATTTACACCTATTTTTTATATGTTAAATTAATTTTCAGATCTTAAAAAATACATAGATTTAATCTGTAGTCTTCTAGCAATTTTTCGTTGTATTTGTACTCTAGCGGTATAATAGGTATTTAGGTTGGGACGTGTGAGTGGATAATTAGCATACTTTTAATATTTTTATGATATCAATACATAGAAATAACAATTAAGTGAACACATATCATACATATTTAGACAAAAAACATAAAATAATAACAAAATTATTCAATTTTATCCTCATTTTGATAGATCTTTTTTTGGTGCAACTGGGTATATCGATTACTGTGCTGAAGTCATGTAAGCATAACCTTAGACAACTCCAGGTATTTCTAATGTACTTTTATGAGGGATATCTTAAAGCCACTCACTGACTTTTGCTAGCAATTGTGAAGGTCTGATATGCAATTGTTTCATGACAAGTTTTTATATTTAACTGCATGGGATTACACTGGAAGCTTGATAAATACGTTCAAAAAGAAAAAATTTACCACTACTAGAAACTCCTATGTCCTTACAACCACTGTGCACTCTGTCTTGGAATCAAACCTGCATCAAATAGGCAGTGCAGCAGTAAATTCCATCATAGCATATAAAATATGACAGACAGACAGACTTGAGACTATGATAGTCTTTTGACAGTGTAGTGCTATTCAGCTGAAATATAATGTACGCTCATTTTTAGGGTTCTGTACCCAAAGGGTAAAACGGGACCCTATTACTAAGATTCCCTTGTCCGTCTTTCTGTCACCAGGCTGTATCTCATGAACAGTGATAGTTGGACAGTTAAAATTTTCACAGATAAGGTATTTCTGTTGCCGTTCTATAACATAAAATACTAAAAAACACAATATAATAATTATTTAACTGGGCTCCCATACAACAAACATGTATTTTGCTGGTTTTATAGATAATAGTATGGAACGTTTCGTGCGAGTTGGAGTCTTACTTGGCCGGTTTTTACTCACTGAAGTACCAATTTAAAACCTGGCTTTTTATCATTCTATATTAATACTATAGTTCTGCCTATTAACTTTAAATGCTACTCTTTAAATTGAATAGTGCAATAGTTTTATGAACTTATTGCGCTTTTGTATCACAATGCCAAGCTTACATTCACAAAAGGCAGTCAACATACATCAACGGTCACATTATTTCTTCTGTGCCTATTTTCTAAAATATTAAATTCAAAATACAAAAGTTAAAAATCTTGGAGAAGACCTAGTTTTCTGTGAACATGAAAAACGAATTGGGGTAATTATACATAATAGAATAGAATATTATAATGTGTGAGCCTTTTAAGAATATCATGAGAATAAAATAATTTACAAGATTTATCATGTGAATGCAATTGGAAGCCGACCCCAACATAGTTGGGAAAAGGCTAGGCAGATGATGATGATCATGTGCATGCAATTGCAAAGCAACCGTATAGACATTTATAAACACAGACAGTTTTATATGAAATAAATACAGTAAATAGGGCTACCGGTTTGTTCGCAAGAGTTGCAGCGGCCCTGGAATATAAAGAGCAATTGAAGGAACACAAATGAATTTCAGTTAGTAAAAGTCTTGACACCTCCTAGTCCAGGCTTCATTAGAGAAGTCATTTGATGATTTCTCAGCCCTAACAAAAATGCTAGGCCAATTTCTGACTTGTATACTAGTCAAGTCTAGATCTTAAATATATTTTTTCTTATATTTCAAATAGGAAAAAAGGTTACAGCAAGTATTATTTTCAGTATGGCGTGGACTGGGTATCAGAAGTTCCTAGCTGGGATGCTAGTAGTGACGGGCTCCATTAACTCTTTGAGTACAAAGTGGGCTGACAAATTACAAGCCAAGGGCTCCGATGGACAAGTCAGGGACTTCGAGCACCCATTTCTGCAGGTAATGTGGACATTTTAGGACCTATTGCAATTTGCAATACACGCACCACTCACGGCGCGGCGGGAGGGGTCATTTGATGATTTCCCATCCGAAAAAAAATATATATTATAACTATTTGCAATATTTAATTTTTCTAAAAGTAATATTTATCATTCTTGTAATCTATGAAGATTTTGCAGAAGCTCAAATTAACTGATGGTATTTTATTCCCATATAGGCAGCGGCCATGTTTCTGGGCGAAATGCTGTGTCTTCTAACATTCAAGCTGATTTACTACAAGACGAAGAACACAGGTGGGCACGCCCTCACCAACGGCAACCAGAACTTCAATCCGTTTATCCTGATGCCTGCTGCTATGTTTGACCTGGTAAGTTCATATTTATTTGATGTGTTTAATGAATGCCTTTGTCTTAAAAACTATGAAACTGGCTCGCGTTCGTAACAAAGGAATGGCATATTTATTAACTGTTGCGAATTTCAATCTACGACGTTATATTAATGGTGATTTGATTCATAAAATAGTCTTGAAAATTATTTTTTTATGAACGAGGTAAACTATGAAATATAGGACGTACTTTTCTTAAAGCTATTACGTCATTGGTAATAAAGAAAATTGGGTATTATTTTTACGAAGTTAATCAATAGTTTTATTCTAATTGGGGGTGTTGTGGGTGGGCGTTTGTTACGTGCCTACTAACTACGAATTATGGACAGATAACTAGTAAAATTCGCCTGATATCAGTTTCGATACTAGATTCAAATGTTTTGTGGCATTAACTCGTTTCGTTTAAATAATTTAGATTTATGAACATTGCACAAAATATCTCTGTTGCTAACTGCTTGGAGGCCATTTTGTCAACTCAACACTAAACTGCCGGTCACTCGCCCGCTGTCATGCAATCTCATAATATGTTTGTATGTAATATTAATATAACAAAGAGCGATTTTATTTTATCGTTGCGAGCATCATAAAAACAAGATGGATTCTGTGACATCACTAATACAAGTTATCACGTGTAATAGTCGGAATCGATTGCGAACTTGTTATATTATTGTTTTATGAAAACAGTGATGAATGAATTTTGATTTTTTTGAATAATGTTGTTTTATATTCGAGGTTGAGAAATTTTAATAAGTCTTTACTATGGGAAGAAATAAATTGAACTTCGCATGTCCTTATTTACACAGAACCTGTCTCAATACTTAAGCACTACTTAAAACTTCAAGATGAGCTTGAGGAAGCTACATATTCCCAACTAATTAATAATTATGAATCCGAAATTGATTCATTTGTAACGCTTTGGCGATGAAACGGCTGAACCAATTTAAATTAAATTTAGTATGGAGTATTGAACTATGATGAATCTTGGTTATAACTGGATAAGATGTCAGATATGTCATATAGGATGCTTTCAGATCCCGATGGCTTCTAATCCGTTGCACCTCTCGGTTTTTAAAGCATCGGCTTTAGAAAGCGTAGTTTTCAAAAATCGCGCGATCTACATCAAAACTATAATTTCTAGATCCATTCATATTGATATCTTATTCAATTTGTTTGCATACTCCGTGTATCGGTTGTTGATAAAACATGGGCATGTTTACGGAAAGGTCACCAGAGCGCACAAACAATGTACGGCTGGATAGTCGGCTGTCTTTTCTGCTTAGCGGTTTGTAAAGCAACAGGCAATCGCGACCGGCTGGCGTTCCTTGGCGGGATACTGCGTACCTGTTGCCTGCGAACAGCCCGCGACTTTGCCATTCATGAAACTTATAAGATACGCCCACACTTGAGGCACGCGATCTGTATTAAAAATTAGACAAAATCAGTCTTGGGTTTTTTTTGCAGCTAAAATTAATTTGGCGTAATTAGTTTCATTGTAACATTTGAATCTGTTGGTTTCGTATACAAGAACTTGTAAGAAATTTATTGCAGCATGTTATGTAGAAATCCTCTTGGAACAATATGTTCTCCTGGTAACTAGCTGCAACTGAAAAATCAATAACTGTAACTTAATTGCACCGCTTGCATCTGCGCGCGCAGTAGTCATCTCGATGTTGATTTAATATTCCGCGAATTTGAGCCCCGGCTATCGAACTACCTATATACATAAATAATTAAGCATATGTACTAAGCCTTTGTTCGTAATTATTTTATGCAAAACACTTCTTTATTTTTGGTCCTTCTTAAATGATTTGCTTATAATACGCTGCTGGCGCCCAACAAAAGACCTCACGTACTAGAAAAAAAAATAAAAGCGAATATTAAAAAAATACCTATCAATTAAAATTGTATTTCCCACACAGATTGGGACGTCGATCATGTACATCGGTCTGACCCTGACATACGTGAGCAGCTTCCAAATGTTCAGGGGGTCCATCATCATCTTCGTGGCTGTGCTGTCCATGACGTTCCTGGACCGCCGGATCATTCGGCGCGAATGGGTGGGCATATGTAAGTACCATACACTTTATCTGCAACACAGTTTCAGATTGAAGACCTTTACTGGCGAGTGGCGACAATTGAACTCAATTGTTCAGCTATTACTGTTGATAGGGGGCAGATTTTAACTGTAAGAGTGCACCCTTGACCTTCTTATGTACCTCCCGTTATCTCATAAAAATGTAGGCTTTTGTCCCAGGTGTATCTACGAAAATTATTTCTAAGTTGTAATGTAAGTGGCTATTTAACTACGAACCAACATGTACTGAAATTCTTTACAAGCATGTCAAAAAATAATAAAAGTAAATCAATAAAAATATAAGAAAATCATACACGCTTTAGAAGTTTCTGGAAAAATAATTCTCTTTACTTGCCACGCGAAGCTTAATTTGTTCTGGGAATTGTCGAGTGCCATGATGACGTAATATTTCAATCCTACTATTCCTTTCTAGAAACGACTATTACGACGATATTTCATTTGTATTTTCACTGTTTATTCTTATAAAAAGATCAAGTAAACACCCAATTGTATGCAGCTACGCTCTCTAACAATATGCCTGGGGCTCAGGGTTCTATAAAGTATAGAAATACTACACTCTTTAATACATATTTTGAAATCTCTAATAGGTACTTTTTTAACCACATATTTAACCGACGTCAATGAAAGCTGGTTGTGCTTTAGTCGGGTTTTGAAACAGGTAAGGGTGAGGGGAAAAAGTTTTCCGTTAGTTTCAAAGGTTTTAAAAATTTCTTGAACACGACTATGTTGCCAAGGGCTTGCTTACAATATAAAAGGAAACCTTGTAAGGTATTACCAACATTTTCTAAGTTTTTAACCGGGTTTATTACGTTGGAGGTTATATCCGGGGTTGCGAAATTGTTCGAAAAAGTTACCACGGGCCCGCAATACTAAGAGCGAAGGCCGGAACATGTATGGGTTGTAGTTTGTAACAGCCGGTTGTGCCAAACTCTTTGTCCTTTATACTTTTACGAATATTACAGAACATGATTTCAATAATAAGCATACTTCTAATATTTTGTATGATATCAATACATAAATATAATAATTATAAAGTGAACTTGATATCATAAATATTAAGATGAAAAACATACATACATAAAATAATAGCAATTTTTATCACTTTTATCCACCATTTTGACAGATCTTGAATGACAGTTCTTCCGTTTCACGTATAAGTAAACGAGTATTTTTTGGTGTAACCAGCTGTCTTTAGATGATTTGTCATCCCTCAAAAAAGGGGGTATGTAGGTACCTACCTAATAGTAAACGTAAAAGTCGGTCCAATAATGCTGTTGCATAGATTTATATGCGTGGATGGCGGTTCTAACATGCAACAGGTAGAACAAGGAAGCGATAGATGGTGTTTAAGTTAATATGACTAGAAAGCCGGGCTTTACTTAGATTTGATTGATAGATATTATAAAAACATTCAACATTTGATGATGATTCTGCCTCCACGAAGGAATTGGGATCATGAAAAACAAAAGAACAAGCCAATAAAATGACACTGCAGTTTTGGTTCAACATGAAACAATGAGCTTTTACATACACAGTATTTTTAAAAGAAAAAAATATACTAATGTACGTAGATTTCGCTATGAAAGCAAATAAACAACTATTACAATGTTTGATCTAATTCAAAATGATCTTCGCAGAAACAAATCATTGTCATACAAATTACATTTATATCGCTATACCATTACACACAAATAATCCCACATTTGCAAATCTATTAAAGCGATGTTTGGGCGCTCGCTTCGAGAATCTTCGATGACGTATGACCATAATACAATGTATGACATCCAAGACAACGGGATGTACACTTTAAAAGATGTTATCAAAACATCTTCAGCGTGTTCGCGAATAGTCGAAACATTACACTATGTACTTATTATTCTTCGTATGGACATGAACTGCATAAGGAGGCTGCAATCATGTCTCAAGTGGACTAAGTTCCGTTTAGGGAAACTGCCGACGCCGCTAAGTACAAAGGCTGATAGGATGAACGAGGGACTTGATTACTACCACCAAAACTAACAAATTTTGTTCTACGAGTTTATAAAATTCGCAAAAAATAACACTTCCCATACAAATTGGTCGATCAGCTGACTTTGTGATTTTTTTTACGAATTTTAGAAAAGCATAAAGAAAAAATCACATGAGATATATTTTTTTGCCGGCATTTCCTAACTTCCTGTGTAGCGAGGGTTGCCCACTTTGCGGGAGGGTTAACAACTTTACCCTAACAGCCGCTTGCACCAAACTTTTTATCATTTTTTCATAAAAAAAATATATTAATAATTAGCATAGGTACTTTTAATATTTTTTTATAATTCTAATACATAGGTACATAGATCTATACAATTATTAAGTAAACATTTATCATAAATATTCAGACGAAAATCATTTAATGATAAGAATGTTATTTAATTTTATCCTCCATTTTGACAGAACTTGAATGACAATTCTTCCGTTTCACGTATAGTCCATTGAAAAGTTACATTTGGGGTTGCGTTTTTTAGAGGACGCAATTTTATTTTTTTGATGTGTAGGGGGGGTCAGTGTAAAGTTAAAACCAAGTTTGTGGGGTCGCCACCCTTGTCCCCCGGCCGCCATCTTGAAAATAGGGGTTGAAAAGGTTTTCACGATATATCTCCTAAACTGTTTATCCGATTTAAAAAAAATCTTGACATTTTTGTTGCAAATTAAATTCTCTACAACTTTGATCCGCAACTTTTTGTCATAGAACTATAAATAAAAAAGTTATAAGCGAAAATGTTCAGAATTCCAGAAAAAAAATTATATTTTTCGATATAACTTTTTTTTATCATTTTACGAAAAAAAAATATTAGACCATTTTTGTAGATCGTTTTACGAGGAACAACTTTTATGTAAAACATTTTTCATTAAGTCAATAGCTAAGGTTTTACAGCGCTCCAAAGTAATAGGCCAGTGCTTTTAGCCTCTAAAAACGGTAAAAAGTAAATAAAATAATAGTCGGATGAAACCCATTGGAAAAGGAGGAGAATATAATAAAAATGATAGGAAAAATAAATTACGGGCGATCTGAGATCGGGAAGTGGGGGAGAGGGGGGTTAAAGTAAAAAAAATGGTTTATTTAAATTTCCGGCAAAACTACAAGTCCTATGAAAAAAAGTTAAATGGCAAAATTGTAGGTAATAAAAAGACCTACAACATTTGTATTGACACTTTTCACATAACCTTAAAATTTAGGTGAAAAATTCAAAAAACCCAAGTTTTTGGAGTTTAATTTTTATCTTTTACAATATTTATTTTTTTTCCACAAAATTTGGTGAAAACTTGCCTTTTTATGTCCCAAACACACTGTAATTTATTTTATTTAAAATAATTATTTTTTAACCTTATTTTGACTTAATATCGAAAAAACACCCTAATTTTCAATCGAAAATTCTCGCGTCAAAATATCACTTTTTTAAAAAAAGTCGGTGGTCTTTTTGTTTGTTGAAATCTCTACTTTCTGATGGTATAAAAAAATATTTACATTTCTATGGTAAATGTTCTCAGAAAATATAAAGAAACGCTACGAAATAACAGGTAGTAAGGCCTGAAGTTTCTGAACATTTTCGCTTATAACTTTTTTATTTATAGTTCTACGACAAAAAGTTTCTGGACCAAAGTTGTAGAGAATTTAATTTGCAACAAAAAATGCTAAAAATATTTTTTTATTAAATTAATAGTTTAAGAGATATATCGTAAAAACCATTTCAACCCCTATTTTCAAGATGGCGGCCGGGGGACAAGGGTGGCGACCCCACAAACTTGGTTTTAGCTTTACACTGACCCCCCCTACACATCAAAAAAATAAAATTGCGTCCTCTAAAAAACGCAAGGTTAGGCCTAAAAAATGTAACATTTCAATGGACTAGTATAAGTAACCGCATGTTTTTGGTGCAACCCGCTGTAAATGTGAGGAACGGTAAAACTTACTTACAATGGAAAGTCAAATCATACAAAACTCTTCCAAGTCCAGACACGGTCGAAAGTTTTACGTAATACAATTTAGGGTAGACTATGATTGTTGATTAGCCCGGTTAAGCAGTCGACGACCTTCTAGGTTGACCTGCGAGATACCATACAAAAAAAAATATGATTGTTGATTGTTCTCAATCGTAAACCACAGACATGTATGTATAAACCATGTTACAACCGCTCAAAAGTTGACATAGCCAAATTACGCACAAACGTCGCCAGTATTCGTTTGTGGAGCTTGAACAAAGGATTGGAAGCCGTAGTTGGAAAACATAGCTATTAATTAATGTCTAAGGAATCTGACGCTTTGGAACGGGCAAATAGTTTGCCATTTTTTTTTTACTAGCTTACGGGCTAATTATTTGAGAATTGAAAAACCGCCTGTAAATGGTCTAATTGAAATAATGTTTTGAATAAGGTGAAGTTTGATGAAGTTACCTACATTAATGTATTTACCTTCGTCTTTGCAGTATTGAATAATATTCGTGTGCTACTCATATTTTAATTCATCACTCGGCGCAAACATACGTAACTTATGTAGGTAGGTACTCAAATAGCTGAAAGCTAGCTTTGCCTGGGCTAGCCGGGTGCTGTGCCCCCCTATAAATCAATATCCGACTTCTGTATGTACAATGTACAGATTGCATACCCTCCTCCCGCTCCCCCCTCAAGTCCCACGCGACTCATCCCGTTGTACCGAGTAGGCGGGCCACCCTTGGATTGCATACAAGGATTGTAATTATCTGGTATACCGATGTTATTAAATTTTTAGGGATCCGACCAAAAATTGTAAAATGAACCCTTATGGTTTCATTCAGTATTTCAGTGACAGACATGTCCGTCCATGTCCGTCCGTCTGGCAGCCGGCTGATTAACCGTAATAGTGTGGAAATTTTCCCAGTGTATATTTCTATTTCCGGGTACGAAATCCTTCGTGTGCGAGTCCTACTCGCAGTTGACCGGGTCTTTTACAGTTCGGCATCATTATAGGTACGAGTTGATCATCATTATAGACAAGAGGTAGGTCCCAGTCTTCACTATCTAAGTACTTCATACTACCTGGCGAACACTGCGAAACTTAAATCTTGTATTCCCAAAATCAACAACAGGTGCTGATGACTAGAAAATATAACCAAACGTTTTATATAATTTCATTCTGATCCTGCATGGTAAAATATATTGGAGTCTTCATGATGAACAATATAAAGAAATTGAAATCTCGTTACGGAACCCCGAAGCCCCGCTCGCGCTTGACCGGTGTACGCAGGGTGGCTGCTGATGCAACCCACACCGGAATACGTATAATTGCATGTTGTGATGTCTGCGAATTTACGATCGATACCCTCTCTACCTTTGATATCAAACCGCACTATTGCCTGCAGCCCCAGCCCCCTCATGGTGGGGGTTGATTAAGCCCTCCCTTCAATTTCAATCATTTACAAAGTATTTCATTACTGGAATATTTTATAACATATTTTATAGAACTGTTATTGTATAAGTTATGCTTTACAACGATTTTCCCCCTTTTTTTACAAAAAGTCGATAGCTACTTCGGAGATAACTGTTTTCGTGTTAACTTCGCTCGCGATATTTTAGCCAGAGGATACAAAAACTTGTGGTAGTTAGGAAGAGTTGTACCTACATAGGATTGTATTAGATTCGTTTTGCCATGCACCAAGCACAGAACCAGGTTCCGTCTACTGAAAAAACCTTATGGAATAGTCAACAAACATTGCTTACCCCCGGGTCTCGATCCGGGTAAGTTATGTTGTTGCACGGTGGTTCGAGACCCGTATTTGAAAAGAAATTAATAACAACTGGGCAGGATTCCCACAGTAGTGCTGTCTATGTGCTCGACTTTTTTACATATAGATACTTAAACGATATTTTTAATAATAGTGGAATGTCCGTAATAATAATTACAGTGTACTCAGTAGGTACGAACATAACTAACATCTGTGTCGAGTGATTCACGTACTGTTTGCTTGGGTAATGTTATCAATGCAAATGAGTCACCCAACATTTATTTGAAATGGACTACTGATTTTGTTACTAGCTGCTAGTAAAATGAGCATACTCGGCGTTCTTGCTGTAAGAGTATTGTTATTGCAATTTAATCTACAAAACAGCATTTTCGGGTCGCCTATAGATATTGTAATAAATATATTATGTTTAGTCGAAAACGGTTCGTAGCTAAGTAACAGCTGCACGGGTCGACCGATCAAAGGTTAAACTGCACTTGGCGCGGTCGGCCCACGGATGGGTCACATGTATATCATAGCGAGACTCCCCCGTGCCTCGGAAAGCACGTTAAGCTATTAGTCCCGGCTGTCATTTGTAGATCTTTGACATTCGTTACGGGTAGTCAGAAGCTAGAATGTCTGACAATCAATCTTAACTTGGGGTATCGTGTTGGGTTGTTGAGGTCCGATACACAGTAAACACTGTATGCTACATGTAAAACACTGGTACTCAGCTGCAGCCGCCCCCAACATGGTAGGGAAAAAGCTAGGCTATGGCTTTGATTTCAACTTAAGATTCGAATTCAATCAATCAAATAGTTCCAATCTAACAATCGTGAGCTATGTAGATTTTTTGAATCCAAAATAAGGTATTCTATTTAAAGGTATACTCGCTTTACAAACAAAGAGAGCGTAACATCTAACGGTAACCCCAAATTAAATAGTTATAAATGTCAACATCTACATAATATAATATTATGTACACAGATGATAAGTAGGCAAGAAATGCATTGTGTATGTTCGCTTAGCGCTGTGAGTTGTGACCTGAATTACTAACGAAAATATATCATATTACTTACAAATTTCTTTACGTAACGTCTTCTATTATGCTTCCTCTACATGTACAGCTTTATTGGGGTAAATAAAATATCATCCACGATTGGTAATGTATGCTCAAAGCTAGGGAGCTTTAGGAGGAGCAAGGGTAGTGTTTATCTTACTAGGTAGGATTTTTCCCATGGCATATAGCTATTTTTTACGACTGAAGAAAACTTATTGCGATACTTCTTTGCCATGAAAGTACATAATATTTTTGCTTATCACAGTTATCACATTAAGTCAATCATTTTGTTAGCTAAAATAGATATTCGATCCACGAGTGGCGATGCATAAAAGTACGTCCAGTGGTGTCTGGGCATGCAGTATGTTTCTTTGCAGTGTGGCTAGTGCTTATACCACTGAAGAAGATCAGCTCAGGAACACCATCGCATGAGAAAAATCACTAGTACACCGTCGCATGGAGAAAAATCTAAGATTCCGATATAGGTAGCGAGAAAATCATAATCTACGAAAGAGACAAGGTCGTCGTTTAAAAATAACTGTCTGTAATAAGGCTTCTTGTAAACGATTAGTTTCTTCCCACGCGCTTCTTAATAAATCAATATTGCGTAGCTATTTTTGTTATATTTCGAAAAACAGGGGTGTTGGTATTTATATTTTAGTTATGATACTTATGCTTAAATGAAAACGTGATTTCTCTCCTTGGTTTTTCCTGCAATCCTACGGCATCCGGGGTTACCATGGTAACCGTATACATTTTTGTCCCTACCACGTTGCCTAAGCAGGAAAACTTTCTATAAAAACGTTTAAAATCGTTTTCGCTACATAACGTGTTCTTTTGTGGTCATCTATCTTCTATCTATACTTATAATAAATCTGTAGAGAGGTCAATTCTGTACATGAAATATATTTCCAAAATAACTATCAGGGGGTGATTAGGGATCGATACTGATGCCAAAAATGCGATCAGTAAAATTTTTGACTGTCTGTCTGTCTGTCTGTCTTTCTGTCTGTCTGTCTGTCTGTCTGTCTGTCTGTCTGTCTGTCTGTCTGTCTGTCTGTCTGTCTGTCTTTCTGTCTGTCTGTCTGTCTGTCTGTCTGTATAAACTCTATAGAAACAAAAACTACTCGACGGATTTTAACGAAACTTGATACAATTATTTGTCATACTCCTGAGCTGGTTATAGTATACTTTTCATCACGCTACAATCAATAGGAGCAGAGCAGTGAAGGGAAATGATGTCATTTTGTTTAAACGCGCTAATCTCAGGAACCGCTGGTCCGATTTGAAAAATTCTTTCAGTGTTAGATAGTCCATTTATCGAGGAAGGCTATAGGCTATATATCATCACGCTAAGACCAATAGGAGCGGAGCACCACTATTCCACGCGGACGAAGTCGCTGGCAGAAGCTAGTACTGAATATATTTATACTTACTATAATGTCTGATGTCGTGGTGGACACTAGTCCACCACTAGGTTACGGCACCTGCCTCTCGTGTACGAGTGTGTGGTTCGTACCTGGCAAATACCAATGTGACTTTTCTGAAGTCGTATATATTTTATATGTTATCGTATATATCTATATGTTATCGTATAATCGTATATATTTTATATATACGACTACGTACGACTACGACGAAGTCGTATATATTTTATATATACGAATGTATACTTTATGCGGCGTATATACTTTCTAAGTATATCTTAGACGTCACTGGCTAACGGTGAAGGAAAACATTGTCAGGAAACCTGGACTTAAAAGTCTGAAATCGCCCATCCGCCTTAAGCATGCGTAGAGATCAAAGCTCAAACCTTCTCTGTATGAGAGGAGGCCTTTACCTTATAGTGGGACAATATATTAGCTGTTAATGATGATAATGTCTGAAACATTAGGTATAACTTTTCGAATTGTTCAATGCTCATGGAATCACTACATAGTATAAAACAAAGTCGCTTCCCGCTGTCTGTCCAAATGTATGCTTAAAACTACGCAACGGATTTTGATGCGGTTTTTTTTAATAGATAAAGTGATTCAAGAGATAATTTGTCAATTTGTGTATCCATTGTCTAAAATATCGCGGGCGAAGCCGCTGCTGGAAAGCTAGTAGGAAATATTAAAAAGTTCAAATTCAATATTTCCTATTCCATGAACAATATATATAAAAAAAACTACATTGTATTTGTATTGTCCGAAATATTAAAATTATATTATGCCTAATATTATTACATGATCTTTATTTCTTTGTTTGCGGAAAACATATATAAAGATGTTACTGCAATTCTTATTAAATATTACTTTTCCTCTTTTCAGTGAGCGTGATCATTGGTCTCGTGGTAGTGGGTGTAACCGACGCTCTGTACCAGACTGCTGGCGAGTCCAAGGGCAGGAACAGTCTGATTACTGGGGACCTGCTCATCATCGTGGCTCAAGTCGTATCCGCCTGCCAGATGGTTTATGAGGAGAAATACGTTGCAGGTGAGCTGGTGATGACTTGGTACTCTTGGTACCATTTGTGCAGCATTTTGGACACAGCGTGACAGACTGACGGGACTTATTGCTGATTTAATACACATCATTAAAAAATCATACCATTAACAGCCGCACGGGTCGACCGATCATAGGTTAAGCTGCACTTAGCGCGGTAGGTCCGTGGATGGGTGACCATCTATGTCAAAGCGAGACTCCTCTGTGCCTCGGAAAGCACGTTAAGCTGTTGGTCCCGGTTGTCATTTTACAGTTGGTACATCTTTGACAGTCGTTACGGGTAGTCAGAAGCCAGAAAGTTCGACAACCAGTCTAACCAAGGGGTATTGTGTTACCCAGTAACTGGGTTGTGGAGGTCAGATAGGCAGTCACTCCATGTAAAACACTGGTACTCAGCTGCATTCGGTTAAGACTGGAAGCCGACCCCAACATATTCGGGAAAAGGCTAGGCAGATGATGATGATTTTACAAGAGTGACACTGCGCTTCTCAATAGACCATAAAACTTAATTGGCATGTAAAATTTCCAGGTCAGAACATTCCGCCATTGCAGGCTGTAGGCTGGGAAGGGGTGTTCGGCTTCTCCGTGCTCTCCGCGCTGCTGGTGGTGTTCTACTGGACCCCGGCGCCGCCGCACTTCGGGAACAATGCCCGGGGCACCGTGGAAGATGTCGTTGATGGTTTAGTACAAATCGGTAAGTAAACTGACGTCATCAGCTCGCTACTAGACGTAGGCCTCTCGCATCGTCATAGAGCTCGATTTCCAGCTCTCCTCATATCTCAGTCTGCATGAAAATTGTGAAATACACTAGGGAAATATTTTTGAGTTCTCAGGCTGCAAATACTTAGTGAATAAATTACTTTTTATATACCACTATTATTGCACACGGTTTTATGATAATTTTATTATGTTATCATGTACTATGTAATGTAAATTCTGCCGCCACTTAATTTCTTTGTTTCAAACTTATCGCGCATTTTCATTGTTACCAAAAGTAGAACTTAAAAATGCGATATGCGTTGACCAAATCCTAACTAATTTTATAAATTTGAAAGTGTGTTTGTTTCGATTTAACAGTAAAACGTCTAACCGATTTAAGTGAGAAGTTTGGTACAGAGATAGGTGGGATACCTACCTTGGAGACGGTTATACTGTAAAGCTATTTTTTAACCGGATGCCTTTAGTAGTTTCCTCGGGATGTGGGTAAAACTACGGAAGACAGCTAGTTGAATATATTCCTTGAAAAGTACAATAACGTGTAAGATATATTTCATACGAAAAAGTTACCTAAAAAATGCCTCATAAAAAGTAATAGAATATTCACCAGTTTAAATTACGCCTATCATGTGTATGTGTGAATGTAAAAAGATTATTCCGTACGATTGATTAGCATTTCAATTTACATGAAAGTGCTTATATTAGGCAGATTACAATTACATAGTCTTTTAAACAACAAAGCTAATTATAATAATCTAATGACAAAACTGTTATTTGTCTAATATATTTAGGAACTAGCTTCTGCCAGCGACTTCGTCCGCGTGGAAAAGTGGCGCTCCGCTCCTATTGGTCTTAGCGTGATGATATATAGCCTATAGCCTTCCTCGATAAATTGACTATCTAACACTGAAATAATTATTTAAATCGGACCAGCGGTTCCTGAGATTAGCGCGTTTAAACAAAATGACAACATTTCCCTTCACTGCTCTGCTCCTATTGATTGTAGCGTGATGAAAAGTATACTATAACCATCTCAGGAGTATGACAAATAATTGTACCAAGTTTCGTTAATATCCGTCGAGTAGTTTTTGTTTCTATAGAGTTTATACAGACAGACAAAAATTTTACTGATTGCATTTTTGGCATCAGTATCGATCCCTAATCACCCCCTGATAGTTATTTTGGAAATATATTTCATGTACAGAATTGACCTCTCTACAGATTTATTATAAGTATAGATATAGATTAAGTACCTGTTAATAAAACTATATTATTTCCACCAGCGGCTTCGCCCGCGTGGTCTATACGAATTCAAATTTAAAATAGCAGAGTTTCATATAAACTTTGCCCACCCCTTTTCACTCCCTTAGGGGTAGAATTTCGGTAAATCCTTTCTTATCGGATGCCTACTTCTTACAAAGAACACACCCTCCAAGTTTCAAGTCTCTACGATCAACGGTATAGGCTGTGCGTTGATCCGTCAGAGATTGAGAACAAAACATTTTATATGTATAAATATTTATCATTACAAGTAAAACTTTTCGGTCAATGAATATGTTTGTTTTCAGGCAATAACCCGTTGATCCTGGTCGCGACGATGGGCACCATCATATCGATTGCGTTCTTCAACTTCGCGGGCATCAGCGTCACCAAGGAGATGTCCGCTACCACCAGAATGGTCCTGGACTCCGTTAGGTAACTTACTACCAATGTATAACTAAATTAACGCTAAATATTCATACTAAAAATGGGAACATCATTCTGTCTGTTAAGTTTTCACGCACGCTAAAACAGTTGAACCGATTTAGATGGGTATGATGATTGATTGTAACTGTGGGAAGGATATAGGATATTTTATTAATCTAGTACGTGAATTAGTTTCAGGATTCATTTTCATCAGGTTTTATACAGAGTTTCCACACACTTGTTAGTTTGCTACTATTTTCTTATGTCCATCAGAATGGACGGTCACTAACTTTATATCCTGAAAAGTTTTGATTTCAAAACATTGATATATGAAAGTAGCAATCTAATAGCAATTATTATTGGTTAGAAAAAGCTTGATTTAATTACGCAGTTTGTTCGCACATGTGTTGCACCGAATGATAGGTGACCAGTCATACCGATGTCAGAATGGACCGTCACCTTAAAAAGTCGTTTATTTAAAAATAGCGGAGGTAGCAATTATCATACGATTAGTAGCGACTAGAAACAATTAGGTAGCAAAAGTAATTTATTCAAACTTGACTGAAAATCAACACTTTTTAACGTCAAATTTACAAAAGACAGCCCCCGAAGCACCCTTCACCACTTCCTATGTTCCACTTGCAACTTGGAAGAAGAAGTGGCGCAAAAACTTCCCAGCAACACATATCTGTCTATTAGGTTTGAATTCGTCAATCTTAAAAAAAATGCTTGAATGAAGATGCAGCCTGGTAAACCAATGCTTCCCTCCAGGACTTTCGTGATCTGGATGGTATCGCTGGCGGTGAGGTGGCAGGACTTCCACTGGCAGCACCTGATCGGCTTCGGCGTCCTGATCTTCGGCATGTGCGAGTACAACGGCGTGGTGCCGCGCTGCCGGCGCCCGCGGGCCGAGCCGCCGCGCGACGACGCCGAGAGCCCCGTGGTCGCCGAGCCCGAGCGCACCGACGCAGACCTCGACGATCAATAGGTAAAGCATTCGTTACCAATTCCGTGCCCACCCTCTACGCACCCCATACAATCTGGGAATCTAGACTGGCCACTGAATTTGTAAACGCAGTGTAAACGGTAATGCAGTGTATAAAAATGGGAACATTGAATATTTTGATGATATTTATGAAACAAAGACTTATGCCGATTGGTAATACTCTTTTTGAAAGTTTATGAAATTTTAAATTGTGATTTTTCCAAGTCTCAGTGTGATAAGCAATAACCATTCAATTATATTATGTGTCCTTTACTGATGTTTAATAATATCATAGAAAGTGAATCGAACACACCTGACACTTGTTCGGTTCGTTAGTCGAGTAGATCTCTGATGTAGCGCTTCATGTTCTACTATGTGTACCGTTTATAGAACCTATATTTACGTTATGTACTTGACAGCAATTTATTAATTCCAAACTTCCATGTAATAAGGGTAGAAATTATTTTCTCTATCTTAGAGGTTTTGATATATTTTATAAAACTATTGACGTGTTTATTGAATAATGTACGTTTTTATATTACATATGTATGTTCACTAAGTAGTTATTAACCGTAGATAGGATGACATTAGTCTGAAACAAATTGAATGAAGGGGACACTATATAGTCCCCGACATTACGGAAGGATTCTTGATGCTACATTTTTGCGAGAATTGTTGGATGACTAAAGTGACGGAATCTGATAATGAAGACAATAAAGTTACCAGTTACATCTTCATTCTAGAATAAAGGTCTCGTGAGAATGCAGTATAGCTGGAATCCCTCGTATATGACGCGTGCAGCTGCACCGCACTGTCCTTAAGGAATTTTACGAGGAACATGTTTAGCTCAATTCGTGTAAATTATATTGATAGGTATAATTATTGTAGTAATCATGAACTTTATATGTGTAACAAACGAATTATGATTGTAACGAAATATCAACTTACAGTTAAGCAATGTCACACATTTGTTTAGGGAGCTACAGCTTTATATTGTATTCTTATTTCGTAACTTATGCCTATGTCGCATAATGAGTGTGGTTTGACAGTTTCTTTTTTTGTTACTTGATGAGTTTTTTTTTTAAATTACTTATTCTATATCAGTTATTACAATGTGACGCAGGATCATAGAATATACTGTACACATAGAGCTTTAACAACCTTTCCATAAAGCATAGCTCCCTAACCATGGTAAACAACAGGACTTTTTAGAATGATCTATATAATAAGTATATAATTATGTCGCATTCACGATTTATAAACATAGCAAATTAAGAACTAATTCCAAGTTTTACATAGGTATACATACACCAGTTTTTTATTGTTTTTTATATATTGATCTTGTATTTTACAGCGTTATAGGAATAAATACATACACCTAAGAGCAATACAATGAATTGTTAGTAGTTATAGCAGGACGGTTTAAATATCACTTATAATTGTGTCACTCTTTACATGTATCATTATATTGTTTATTAACTGGCACACTGTTTGAAATATTGTTTATTGTTACGATGAACTGTTAATAGTATCTTTACTTGTAAGGTCGGATTTTGACTGCGAAAAAATTTACACAACGCCAAAAAAACAGTTGTTTAATCACCTCATTCAGATCTGTTTTAGACAGTTTTTAAAACGCATTCATAATTTGAAAGATTTTTAGATTATTAGCTCACAATATAGATTTTCATAAATTCATACTTTTCCAGTGCACATACTGCAGTCTGTTTACGTTATCCGGTCTTACATGTCTACTATACTCTTTATATATTTACGTCTAATCGTTCTCAAATAAATTTTCAAATTCATCATTCATTCATTCATGTTAGAAACCGCGTATCCTGCCGGCGGGCAACACTCGATTGTGATTAAATTATTAAAAATTAGTTCTTCCAACAGCAAATAGAAAATCGAAGTTTTTACAGTTTTACATTATTAATGTGTTATGTATTTTAACGATTTATATAAGCCAGCTTCTTACTTGAAAGCACATTTCACATACTTGTCCATTAAAGCGCTCTACGCGAATGATGGCTTCACTTTGTAAATAATATTATACATTGCCTAATTATTATGATTGTATCGTGTGGAAATCTAAGTGAACGATCAGCAGACACAAGCTAATGGTAAAGCTTTCAAGCTTTTTCCAGATATGTTCGCAATTCGTATTTAGACTTCACACATACAAGCGTTCACGGATAGCACGGGGTTAGTGTTTAAACAAATTAACACTTAGTAGGTAAACGGCTCAGAGAACATTCCATCGCGTCCTGTATAAGGGTCGTTGCCGATAAAAATGGCACTAAGTATATCTAAAATTAAAATAACAGAACATACGTCCCGCCTGGCGTGAAATTATCTTAATGTTCTACAATTCAAGTAATTTACTACTTCACTGTCTGGCACTACACTAACACTAGTATGCAACAATGCTATGCTAAGTATGACTAAGATTTTTCATAGACTAAGCCAGCTTTTTAATTCACAAACAATAGTCTACCAACCTTTGCTATGCGGACGAACAGCGCCGGATACGGATCTATGATTGGTTGCTAAAGCGATCTCTGGTACTTGTAAATTCTTTACTTAGCATAGTACTGTTCTTAAATAATCGTATATAAATTCATTGTAGTACGACCAGTCTGGAACCTAATTCTGCTAATTTCCAACGTCACAATTGTGTTTCACAAGCAAGACATGAAAGATACCAATTCTGTGATTACATTGCGATTGAAATATAACCCCATCAGTAGACACGTGCGATGCACTCGTCCACTAAACGCAACCGAGATGACATTGAAATGTATCAGAACACTACTGACACCATTGCAATCAAGACTCGGAAATGAGTCGCTGGAATGGCAGTTGTTTCATATAATTAGCAGAATCAAGGCCCTATAGTCTTGTCTGCAACGTATCGTGTTCGTTTATAGGAATTTGATTCCGTTCCTCGCCGTCACGCCATAGTCTTTCAGTACCGAAGCCGGCTTATTCGACAAACCTATTGTATGGCAACATTTGGACTGAATAGGTTTTTTATGGCCTGTATTTAATTGAATGTGCTATTATTGTAATAAAACGTTGTTAAGCAATGTGTTTTTGTTTTTTTTACATGTTGAAGCCACATCTTGTTACCCTTCATCGGCCTATATCTGCCTAAGTACTAGACTTCGCTCATATTTTTAAGCTATCTGCACCTCTCATATAAATTTTAACGAAGCCAAAACTCTTAAAGGGCTCCAAAGTTTTGCTTTTTAGTGTAGAAGATAGTTCAACAGGAATTGTATTAGTTCATTGATATTTGAAATAATTCTTGTATCTCAAAAGACTATGAGACTACTAAGACTATGAAACAGCGCCATCTACATTTTCAAATTAATGACTAAAGATGAAGAGATAAAGACTGACAAATCCTTAACTAACGATAGATGGCGCCACACGTCCCCAGAAGCAGGTCAATATTAACCCGTAAGATGCGTAATTCTCTCGTGTGTCTTGAGCTGTCGCAAGTTCAGGTATTTAAATCCAATTCATTGTACATAGTTCCAAATATCTTAAAGAGAATATATATATATTGAAATAATGTACCCATTTAGACAGCGAACGTTTCTTAGTCTCTATTTACTATCTGGTTTCAAAAGTGCATCATTTTGATTTTATTTTTAAGTTCTGGCCACAATTTGTGATCGTACTCTTCACGTCCTTTATAATTTATCAAATTGCTCAATCAATTTTGCAGTTAGTACCTAAAATTGCATCACGTTTTACGCTTCCATCATTATCTTTTTCGTTTCTTAATTTTTTAGCAAATAATTTTATAATTGTATATCTTGGCGCGAAACGTAGGATTAACATGAAGAGCAGTATTTTTTTAAATGAAGAGTTTCTTTATATTTTTTCTTGTAGCTCAACTAAATACGACCATTTAGCTTTAACCCATTAAAAAACAGAATGAAAGAAGTGTGGTATGTCATATAATAATAAACACTTTATTGTTATCGACTAAAAATAAGGTACTGACGCCTGCCCTGAAAACTTCTTCAATAAATTATGACCTTGGTCGCATACTGTTGCAATTATTTTAAATCCGGGACAGAATCATTTTTATTGCATTTTTAATGATAAATGTTAATTTTTCTGAAGATATTGTCTTTGTTACAAGTAGTGGGCAAGAGGTTGCTCACTTTTTAGGGTTCCGTAGTCCGACAAGGAACCCTTATAGTTTCGCTCTGTCCGTCTGTCTGTCTGTCTGTCTGTCTGTCTGTCTGTCTGTCTGTCTGTCCGCGGCATAGCTCCGTGGTTTATGTTATTAGAAAGCTGAAATTTGGTATGAATATGTATATTGATCACGCCGAGAAAGTGGTAAAATAAAATTTTGAAAAATATTTTTTTTTAGGATAGCTCCCAAACATGTAAAGTAGGGATGAATATTTTTTTTCTCGCGTACCCCTTCGTGTGGGGTATCGTTAGATAGGTCTTTCAAAAATATTATGGGTGTGTGAAGACCATTTTTCGGTTAAGCGAGCCATTTGCGAAATATCTAGATTTTAAGTGAAATTTTTTGTTCGATACGAGTTACCCCCCCCCTCTAACTTTTGAATGGCTGTACCTAAAAATGTGAAAAAAATCACAGACGTAGCACATGTAATGAACTTACAAGGAAAACTATCACGGCTAACTAGGCTTAACTAGTTACAGAGTTATAGTCGACTAACTGAGATCTACTACGGAACCCTACTGCGCGTGGCCCGACACGCACTTGGCCGGTTTTTTTATGCACGCCTTGTAATAATAACACTAAAACCTGGTCAGCTAGATCTCCAGTCCGGGCGTACTCCTAGATCCTGGATCCTAGATCCTGGTAACCTTCAACGATGTCAGAATGAGATTTAGATTAGATTAGATGAAGATGTAGATTAGATTAGCCTCTTTTTAATTGACTTCTCGTCAAACAAAATTACGCGTGATCTATCTTTAGGAGTCAATTAATCAACCTCTCTTCTAAGATGTTTCATAACAGTGTTGTTAAATCCAGGATGGATGACCATTTCGCTTAGAATACTCTGTAGAATCCTTATACTGGGCAAGGATACTAATTGTCTTAGATATCTGTATAGCATTGGAGATATTTTGAACATTGCTATGGCTAGTGCTTTATCATTTCTTTTTCTTCTTTTCTGTGCAATGCTTGCCTTGCCTTAAACAAAAGCATCGATATCGATATCCATAAATGTAACGTTGCACCGCACTACTTTTATGAATCAAACGGGCTGTGATTGGGATTATTATGAAAATAAATTATATTTTGGCCCAAACAGCAGTAGTTACTTTTTAGGTAGGTATATGACTAATAATAAAATTTAAGGAATGTTCTACTCACAGAACTTTACACAGCGGCAATCGGGCCATAAAAAAAATTGTGCGGTCTTTCCTTTCCGATTTGAATAGAATACAATTACACAATATATAAATATACAATTACAGGCTTTTCATCGATGCTTTTCATATGTAAATGATAGGTGTTAGAAACCACACGACAAATAGTAAACAATTACTAAGGCAACAAAACAAAGTGTCAGACAGTGTCACAAAAGACATATCATGAAAGAACGACAAAAATTAGGAAGTGAGTGAGAATTCTGCCCCATAGAACCTTCTTACCAGACTGCGCCAGAAGGAGGGTTATGTTTTTCGAGAGTATGTTTTCCTAGTAGTCGCGACAGACTGATATTTACCTGCCACCTGAGAAATAACACCTCGTTTCTTTTCATTTTGTAATATATATTTTTTTATTATAGCTCCGGCATCTGAGGAAACTACCTGCCTACTTCATATAGGCATTTGGATAAAAAGTAGATAACCTATCTCCTTTCACAAGGTTCAATCTGTTTCCAATAAAAAAATCATCATCATCATCTAAATCATTGATGTATTCTCTCAGCTCTCAGGCCGACGACGCGCGAGACTCTATTGTTAACCATATATATTCAGTTGTCCGTAATAACGGTATTAAACCTATTTAAATATACAGTCCTCTCATTATTTAGCCTTGAGCCTATTTCAAATGATATAAACCAATTCAGTGTATTACCCGTGGTAACATACTATAAGACACAGTACACCTATATATATCATTGTTGTTATTTTGTTGTGAATTTTCATTAGGTAACTAGCTTTAACGAAGGCTACACGAATTCAAATTAATTATGACAGAGTGTCATACAAATTAAGCCCCCTTTTTTTACTCCCTTAGGATTAAAATTTCGGAAAATCCTTCCTTATCGGGTGCCTACGTCATACGAAGAACACAACCTTCAAGTTTTGGCGGTTCAGGCTGTTCGCTGATCGTAGAGACCTGAAACTTTGATACTTAGATAGATGCCAAAATAAAACTATGATTGAAATGTATATCGAAATATAATTATGGGTAGTTAAAAGATACAATATTATGTAATACAGAAAGGACATCACTCTTTCTGGTGTTTGTGTAATACATTACATATTCAAAGATAAACAAATTTCAGCAGTAATTTTTTTCGGTACAATCGTATCATGTAATGTTCATATTATTATTTAGCGTGAATAGGTAAACAATGAATATGTTTCCACTTTTTTAACCCCCGACGCAAACAAGAGGGGTGTCTGTGTCCCATAGCTTTTAAACAAGATGAACAGTTTTGGGTACGGATTTTTTATGTAGGCACCAGAATCGCTTTGTAGATTTTGGTTATATTATCCACACTAGCCTCAACGTGTAGTAACTTACATATTATTATGAAAATTCTATTCTTTCTCATTGTTTTCATACGTTTTCAATCTTGGCATATTTTTAATGGTCTAACAAAAAATGCATTTAAAACAAGTCGTTTATTTAACAGCAAATTCAACCATTTAAATAACATTTTTCTGTTTGAAAATTGCTTTTTAAAAGACTTTGCTTGTTTTATAATTAATTAATTTATTGTAAAAAATTGTTGGTATTTATTTTTCAAGATCGTATACAACTTAAGTAAGAAAAAAACGAGGTAGATAATAATATGCTCGTCTCACTTGGGTAGTCAGTCCTGCTATCTTGCTGACTGATCTACAGTGACACCACCGTAGCTATGCTACTTAGGAATTGTGCGAGAGTGATGTCCACTGTTAAAATGTTTATTATAATTTCTACTAGTACTAACTATACTGGATGAAATTAAAATCATCGATACCCTTCAAAACAGTTATTGAAAACTTAATATAGATACAGAATGTCAATAATTTCAATTTTAACCACAAACGAATAAACATGTACGTTGTTGTACTAAATATAA
Source organism: Pyrrhia umbra (assembly GCA_963891755.1). Classification (NCBI taxonomy): domain Eukaryota; kingdom Metazoa; phylum Arthropoda; class Insecta; order Lepidoptera; family Noctuidae; genus Pyrrhia; species Pyrrhia umbra. Next base: position 506,294 of record OY982916.1, on the reverse strand, counting down.
GTATAGTATGTCAAGCTTTTTCCTTTTCCAACTGCTTCGGCTTTTCTCCCTCCGCTGAAAACCAATTCAAGTTATCAATATTAGCTGCACATTATTAATTACCTCACACGACTATATATGTAGGCAACACGCTAATGTCCCTAATAAACGTACCAAATTAAATAAAATGGACACCAATTGTCTGATTGATGAGACCTTCAATCGTTTAATAAGAGTTATTTATTTACGAACTGACGGACAAAGAATCTGCATTTTTTAGAAATCTAACGAAGCGAGTACACGCAACGTAGATGCTACAGGCATTCGAAGCTGTCTAACATATTAGGTTTTATTGCGAGGAACTTACGCAGAGCCTCTCCGTTGACCCAGTACAAATACCGGATGGTAGACTGTCCACGTTTCAGGGCCGCCTCCTTCTCCTCGCCCTTCAGGGATCGACGCAAGATGCTCGCGGCTATGTTGGAGTAGTTCACGTAACTGTAACCAATGCAGTGTATGTTAGGTTCTGTAGTAGTTAGCAATTAACTTGTAAAGAGATACCTAATAAAAACATAAGAATAATAAATTATATTAATACAATTAGGCATCAAAATATTCATCCGCATCGCTGTCAACGGGAATCGTGCTCAAAAGACTGGCTGCATTGCCACGTTGTATGGCAATTCTGATTCTTCCCTTTGATAACGCGTGGAGTCTACTAAACGTTTGCCTATATCACCAAATAGTATACGGGCACTTGGACCCCATCCATGGCCCTAATGTTTATATTATAGATAGCTACTACAAACAACACCATGATTATCAGTTGAGCTGGGGCCTTCCCTTAGAATTGCAGTACGCATACATATTAGTAAATACAAGTGAACATACTTGAGCCCTGCCATCCTCCATGTACTCATTTTGTATGGTATACGCAGTAGATATACTAAATAGGCAGGTAAGTTGCGCGCTAAAACTCAAAATCAATATTATCTACAATCGTTTGTTATCAAAATTATTTTCTGCAACGTGTTTTGTTGTATTCGTTGTATTGTCAAATCTTCCAATATCAATGACGTGTCATGACGAGCTAGCAAATAGTTTAAATCTCTGTTTAAATACTTAACGGAGGTCATCTGAGGTCATGCTCTTTATCTATGGTTTTCACGCTAATATCTGCGATCTGGTTTTTATGGAAAGAACTGAAATCTAAAATAAACTTGCTTATTTCAAGAGTATCTATAGAAAAGTAAAGCTATTATAGATTAATATCACAGTTTAAAAAGAGTTGTTTTAGATACGAGAAGAACACTAGCTTTTTTGCCTTAAAGACAATAATATTGAGAAACATGCCTGTCTAACCAATATTGAGTTTAAAAAAATATGTAGGGCGGTACTTTATAAGATTATTTTATAGGAGCTAAAACTATTTTCATTCTCATGAAACATTAATCAATAATTCTGTAAGTTTCATCACGCGGACTTGTGATGTGAATCCCTAATCGATTGATATATTGTTACTGATGTAACATAATCTAAATAGGAGACAAACGACATCGTAAAAGTTTAACAACGAAATTGTCCGACACGCTGATACCAGGATAAGATGACATTCAGACGACCTCTGGGAACAAAATTCGAGACTCAGAGTGAATAATCTTATAACTGGTTTTACGACATACTTAGGTCACCAGCATAGCTATTTACTAATAACATCATTGGACGACAAGCTTTTTGCCTTACCAACTCTAATCAGACCTGGTACAATAAATGTATTGATCAGGACATACATATTAATATTCGTTCTGAGTGGGAATCAAACCTGCGACTGTCATAGCGGCACGTCCATGATGTAGGTACCTTGTTGAAAATAATTTATTACTAAAGTATAGTAATTAACGAACAATTTAATGGAAGCCTCTTTGAGTCGGCGTGACCTTAGATCTGATAAGGGTTGCAAGGGCAATGACCTTCTAGTACAGAGTGTTCTTGAACTCTGCTTAGACAAGGGTCAATATTTTACACCATGAATTTTGTTTTAGTCAATAAAACTAAAGAGAAATTATATTCAATTATTACCTACCTAGTAACTACCTATCAACTACTTCCAATTTTATTTTTTCTCAAAAAGGTTGATCATGCTATGCATATTTTTCTTGCTCAACGCCCGGGTACAATCTCACATTATTTTGATAATAACGCTAATTATATGTATAAACGACCTTTTAACACCAATTTGGTTTCAGTGGCTCTAACTAGTAATGTCTCCCTGGCTATTAAAGATAAGTTATGTGATAATAACCCATAAACGTCAGACGATATTGGCTAATACATTAAAAACTATAAATTACATATATTAACCAATTATATTTTATCGATTTCATTACATCTGTTTCGTGGATACGTTAGCCATCACTCAAACTTTGTGACTACACAAACGTTTGTTCAATGCGGGGATCAAACCCACGACATAAGGGCCAGAAATAAGCAAAAGAGCAATTAATCAGCGAGTGCGTGTACCGCTAAATTATTCAAAACATACACAATAAAAAAATATGTCCGGCCGTGGTAGTCTTTCACTCGATAATTATGACGATGATAATGAAAATAACTAGGGAATTACATGAGCCAGATGAATACGTGCTTGTTGAGAAGTTTGCGCTTCACAGTGAATCGGACAGACGTACAATACGACAGCGCCAATTAATTATATCATAGTTTGAGTAGCGTGAGTCATACCTGGCGGGCGCGGAGGCCCGGCCTAACGGTTACTAAGAAATATAAACACTATACGTGATAAACATCATCTACGCAGTCCGACTCTGACTTTCCGTATCACGAAACCATGTGAAACGCAGACCGAGTGATTGCTCTGACTAATATCTTGTGAAATTCAGACGTAACACGTAAACATATTGATTTCGGAAAAAAATATTGATTAAGAAACAAAACTTATCTTTGGTGAAGTTTGGTGTTGAAAAATGAAAATTATTGAAAATATTATTGTTAGTTAACTTTATCAGAAGACATTGTCTGAAAACGGCGCCCACTGTAAAGGTTCCTTTTAATTCTATGCCTGCCCAAAATACATACTTGTTTATATCTTGTTGTACATATTCTAAATAATTTTAGTTGTACCTTAGATTAGGGCAAGAAAGGTATTATATGGAAAGGAGAAATGGGATAGGATACCTACATAGAAATAAAAATATTTTGACAGAAATTTGGCATCTTTACAAAACGGTATTAATTACGAAGAAGAGAAGGGGCAAGTGTGTATTATTGCATGGGTTAGAGTCGGATTTTTTAAATTATTCTCTCATACATTTTCTCTTTCAAAAATAACAATAATTCGTTGTTTACGACGCTAATTCAGTGCATTGTCTCTGCTAAATGTGATTCGCTGTTATTTTTAGAAACCCGGTATTTGCTTGTATGCTCACATTCGCGTTCAGGATATATAATGTGTTCATAGTAATTTAAGAGTTCAATGTTTTCAAGTGGCTGAAAAAGTACTGAGTCCCGCCTCCTGAAAGAACTTTGTACTTCACGCACGTCAATAAAAAGCCAGCTGTTTTTTGTTCAGCCGTTTACCGTGAAAGTAAATTCACATTCGCATATTAAATAAATCAATCAATATAAGTTGGGATAAACCGTTTGATTTAGCAGGTTCGCACATTCCACACGTGATACAAATACGGTATCCATCTAACCTTTTGGGGTATAATGTCATGAGAGCTATACGGTAGGTGTTGTATGCCTAATAATAAGAATTAGGTAGCTATGTGACCCATATTACTCGTATGACCGGTCCCGCTCCGCCTTATGGTGCCAAAGTCTGAGTTTCAATGTGCCGTGTAAATTATGTAGGTACCAGCTCAGAATCAGCTGAGCTCAGGGACAATGACGTATGTAGACTCAGGCATACTCATTGACGGACTTTTATGTATATAAGGAGAGGTACCCATCGCATGCTCCAAAATATAACAGATCTCTTTAATGTTTCATCGTGGCCGCTTACTTCATCATAGACTTATTAGAGAAAATAACCATCTGTCAGCAGTTGAAGCGAGTCACGACAGGTATTGTATTCTCTTTGCACGACAGCTTAATTTTCGCTATAGAAATTATGTTTCCTCTATTTAGTTATTTAGTTCCGCAAATAGCTCGTGGAGTGAGAAAACAGTTTATCAAAGCCCACTGCATATATGGATTTATACCGTCCCGTGAGTATAATTTGTGTTTAAGTTATGCTGTGGATGCACCTGCACCGCCTATTCATGTGCACAGCGAGTGTGGGGGTGGATGCAATACTTATAAAGCGAGTCCCGATGATTTTACAGCGATAAAGAAGGTTTTGTTATTCCTGTAACACCATCGAGGCCTCCACAATTTTCATCCAACGCTTTCATTTAGCTGTGCTAGTGTTGATACCATAGCAGCAGCTACGAAGTCCCTGTATACGCTAACAGTGACATAGACATGCGCCTTAGGGGAATGCATCATGCATCAATTTATTGTTGTACTCGTTATGAAAAGGTAACTAATGAAATCGCGGTAACTTAAGAGCGGCCTTGTGGCCCGACCAGATCATCGTGCCGAAAAGTACCTACTTCCGTCTTTATCTTGAAAATAATACTGCAACTGCTACAATACCTACATGCAATTCAAAGCCAACCGTGAAACAGTACCTACTATGCAGACTTATAACTGCGTATTTAATTTTAGTTGTTTATATAAATTATCCAACATTTTTGTGTGTTAGTCAACATACTCGTACATTTAATAAATACATAGGTAGGTCCTCTTTCTTTCTTACCAGCCGTTGTATTTCTATCATTATAGCAACGCAACTACTTAGGTTAGGTAATTCGAAAATTTAGCTAAAGGCATGGATACAGCCATTTAGAAAATTTTGTGCAATCAATATTTCGTTCAAATTTCTGCTGAAATATGACGTTTGTCATAAAAATATCTGTGAGAAATAGTCTGGCGTACGCTAATTAAATTGCAATATATTCATACACGGACTTGAAACCCGTGCGAAATCGGGGCATGACACTAGTATCGTATAATTTTATTGATTACAGATACTAAGTCCATAATCTGGAACTATACAAACTACAGCACCAGCGATGTGCCGCCCGAACTGATTCACACAGAGAAAGATCGTACTTGCAAACAGTTTACGACGATAGGGAAAATTTTCAATTACAACTCCCCTAAGAGTTTCGGCTCAGGCGATAAAATCAGTGTAGTCGGCCTAGACGATATCGGAATGGCCATAGTGTACACTCTACTTACTAAGGTAAATAATAATGTCATTGGTTTCGGTTCGTGGCTAAATAACACTGAGCTGATCAGTCTGCGGGGTTAAGCCGAGCATGTCACGATCAATCCATGGATGGGTGATCGTTCTTAACTCTTCAAGACTTCTCTGTACCTTGGAGCGAAGAGTAAGTTAAACAGTCAGCCTCGGTTGTCTTGCCATAAGCTGGGAGAGTTGTTGTGGGTAGTCAGAAACCCGCCAGTGTGATGATGTACCTATTACCCTTTACTTGGGTCGTGGAGGTAAGATCCCACTCGATCTCTCGTTCCATGCAAAATTCGTCTCAGCAAAAACATAAATGTAAAAAAGGGGGGCTAAGTTCAGTACAAACGTCGTACTGTAGGGATAGGCTTCAGGAATTTACAGCGTTCTTCATTCGATTAAAAAATAAATTCGTTCGTCACATCTTTGATATTGGCCGACTGGAAAAAACGTAGCCCATCCATGGAATATCCTCGGCTAGCGTGGCTTATCATCGCAGATTCGATATTAAAAAGAAAAGATTTACTAAAAATATTTTACGTTATCACGCATTTGTCTAATATACATATTTATTACAAGCATCAAATAACTAAAGTAACTGACTGTTGACATATCAATACAAAACCTATCAATAACTTACTGTTACAAAAAAAAATTAAATCAATTGAAGAACGCTGTTTCAATCTGGCAACTCCTGCCATAGAATCAGATCCCACCAACGCCAACTCTTAGCTACGCTAACTGCCTTGACTATCGTATACCGAACTTGGCCCACTTAATACGTCATTGCCGTCATAAATAATGACGACAAACCCACACGTGTGCCTGAACAGGTCTCACAGAACCTGTAGCCAATTCTCGTTTTACATAATACAAGTGAAGGGAGATCCCGGGCGTCGGTAAACAATATGTAGATATTTATTATAGTGTAGCAGAAATGATACCTTTTAGAAGCAGCGCAGCAGTGCCGACAGCGGTAAGGTAAGATTTATTACAATATCTGTCCCACAAAATCAGTTTGTTTTCACAGATAAACTTTTTATATAATAAGAAACTACTATCGTAACTACCACTTTCCATGTTTTATTGTAGGAAATAACAAACAACATTTGTATGATTGACATGAATGAAGAGATATTGCAAGGAGAACATATGGATCTACAGTCTAGCGCTATGTTTCTTAAAAACCCCAAGATTACGTCTAGCAAAGGTAATTTAATTTCGAAATACCATAATTACTGACTAATTTAGCTTCATAAATTTCATAATCAATTTTGTGGTTCAACATAATGAAGCAAACGTGTAAAATATTATAAGAACTAATACATTAATTATGTAAATAACACCGCGTGTGAATATTTTTATTTGAATTGATGAGACGACTTTAATGCACATAGATCCTGCGGACACCCGCGACTCGAAGGTATGCATCATCACCACCGGAACCTATAAAGGAAGAGATGAGAACGAGCTGGACTATGTGGCCCGGAATGCGGGAATCATCAGGGCAATTGTCGGACCGGTAAATAATATAATAATTATTTTTAGAATAAATGTACAATGCAACGAGGTAAATAGCAAGCAAGGTACAATAACAAAACATATATTTACATAAATGTAGACCCCTTTTTCCCATGAGTGTAGGTAATCAACTATTCAGTAACTATAATAAACTCCATCGGTGTAACGATCGTTTTTTGTACTTTTGATCAGTGGCTGTCTGGGGGGGGTCACAGGGTACATGGTACGCATTGGTAGGCAGTGTGTTGTCAAAAGTGGCAGTAGTGTTGACATCAGTCAACACTACTGCCACTTTCGTTTGTTGGGGCCCATGGCTTTTTTGGTTGTTGATGACCCCCCCAAATATTTGGCTGCGACAGCGAAGCGTAGTCACGAATGAAAAGGTTCATTCGTGACTACGCTTCGCCAAAAGGACTAAATAAACTCTAGAAAAAAACTGGCTTGATTAAAGACAAAATGAACTTACTAAATACAATAAATAACTGATCAGATTTTCATCCTCCAGCTAGCGAAATACAGCCCCGACGCGATATACATAGTGGCGAGTGATCCAGTCGACATTCTCTGTTACGTCACCTGGCGGCTAATTGGCATCCCCAAGCAAAAGATCATAGGTACGGGCACCCTGATCGACACGGCGAGGTTCCGATACATGCTGGCGGAGAAATTCGGAGTGGCCCCCGAGTGCTGCCATGCTTATATTATTGGAGAGCACGGATTACAAAATAGCGGTAAGATACAATTAATCGCTTAAAATCAGTTATTTTATTTATTAGACTGAGGAATGGATAACATAATTTTTTTTCGGCGATTATTGCCAATTGCTGCTTGGAATTTCAGAAAGACAATTTCAGACGATTCCAGTTATTTTCAGTTTGTAACATTTTTGAGCAAGTCGTCAAATATGGAATGGACGTTTAGTCACCCATTCGAGGACACTGATCTCTCGTCCCCTTTGCAACTGCTACTCAGCGGCGACTACTACACGAGAATACCACAGCAATATGTTAATTTATTTTGTACATTTCCCATAGTTCCTGTCTGGTCCAACGTGAACATAGCTGGGGTCCGGCTCCAGGACGTGAACCCACAGATTGGCACCGACAAGGACCCGGAGATGTGGAACGACCTTTACAAGGATGCAGTCAGGTCTGACAACCTAGTTCGTCAGCTGAAGGGATCTGTGTCCTGGTCCGTAGGCCTCGCTGTGGCTGAGATTTGCAAAGCTATCTTTTCGAACTCATACACTGTGATTCCTTTATCTACGTACGTAAAGGTACGTTGGATTTGCCATAAATAGTTTAATTTTAAATTAGTTTACTTTGCAGTGTGGTCAGATTTATATTTTATGATCTTATCCCATTAATTATATTATTATTCCTAAGTCTTGCCCATCATACTTATTCGCAGGGCGAACACTCTATAAGAGACGAAGTTTTCCTCTCGCTGCCATGCGTGGTGGGCAGGGCCGGTATCACAGACATCATCAGACAGACCCTGACCGAGCAAGAGACCTCGGTACTGCGCAGGGGCGCGGAGAACGTCGCTCAGAAGCAAGAAGCTGCCAACAAAATTATATCCTAGTATGATGAGTCCTATCACTTGTTCGTGACAAATTATGCATATGGGTTAAGGTAAATATCCATTTAAAACATATAATAACCTATCGATCTATCTATTCTAGTTCATAATTTGATAGTCCTTCTATATCGCTAAGGCGTCTTGACCTGTGGTCTTGCCCTATAGGAAAAAAAAAGGTTCTGACTACTGAATTCTAAAAAAACAGATATTTTGGTGATTTCGTAACTTTATTTAAATAGTTCATCAGTTTAAAATATCCAGTACTTACAAATATTGTTCAGGTATACGATATACTTACTTACAGAAATTATTTGTTTTATTCTATCTATTTAAATGATTTCATTTTAGGACTTATCTTTGGACGTAAAAAATGGAAAAACCCCAAACTTAATATGGAATTATCTGTTCGCCCATCACGGATGAGGAAAATGTGATGAGATGACATTAGATTCAGATGGCATGTCGTTACCCTTACATAAAGGTTGAATGTATTTATAGTAAGCTGTAACTGTTAGTGTACTGAATGTATGCGTTACTTGGTTATTTTTATTTTCCTTAGCTTTCATTATGTTTTTGGCGCACCTAATATATGTATAATGCCTTTATTGTTATAGAAGTTAATATATTTCTATTTCTAAGTATTTAGTATATAAATACACCTGAATGGAACCATGTTACATAAGCCATTTTTGAGGATAATAATTATAGTTTTCGTTCATAATAAACTCTAATGTTGTTAAATGTATGCAGTTTCCTTCAGAACGTCACGAGCGCGAACTTTTCTTAAAGTTCATTCGTTCATTGCTTTCGAATTTACATTTTGAATTTAATGGAAAGGAAATACAGAGAGTAAGTAGAAATATATAACGATAGTGGCTCGCTTGAAAAACGGATGTATATATTTTGTTGTTTATCTTATCGAATATACTTATGAATTGGGTCTTCGCTCGACTCTAAACATTTTAGTGTAACATAAAAATTCGTTGGAAATATTGCAGAATACAATCGTAATGTTATATTATATTATGGGTAGGTGTTTAATTGAGAAAACATACCTATCACATAACTTTTATTTCTTACAAATATCACTAAATTCTCAGTCGCAATCCTAATAAAGGTGAATGAACTTTGAAGTAAATTCTCCACTTTGCCAAATTATCTATTTATCATAGCTTCACCCATGGTCTAATAAATATATAATCTAGACATTTTTTATTTGAACTCAAATCTTATGACGAAGAACTATAAAGCTGAATTTGAGCTGTAGACAGATAGAGCCATTTCATAAATTGAAGTCCTGTCTGAAGCGCGCGGTTGTTGCAAATGCGATCGTATGTATTGATAGTATGGTGTGTTTTCGTGGTACCGCTGGCCTTAATTTGGACATGCGCGATGGCGTGGCATCCAAAACTGAGTGTTGAAGGTCACCTTGAGTTTGAAGCCGGCGCGGGTGAACAGGCCCGACGCGGCCCGACGCGTGCCGGCACCGGCGGCCGACAATAACATTGGCCGATCAACTACGTGACCCGGCTCACGGCGTGACCCCGGCAGACTAGTAAGTAAACTTTCGATTACTACCTGCAACACCTGACGTTGTTATTATTTCTCAAGCCGAGCTCTTATAATTTTTTGAACTAACTTCAATGTCCTACCCGACTAGTCGAGTACAACCAACAAACCCTCTCCCACTAATTTTGTATCTGCCTTAAATATTGGATACAGTATTTAACTCTAGACAAAACAAAACCACACACTAGTAATTCGTAATCTTATTAACTTTAGGTTTTTTGGAAAATTCTGAATATAGGTAGGTACTTACTTTGTATCAATTCTCAAAGTGCAACTGGAAAGAGGAAAACGTTTAAAAATAATAATCCAACTGACACAGTTCATTTTAATCACCAGACATTAAAAAATGTATTTTGTGTTCCGAGAGCGATGCCAACATTTTATTAAAAAAAATCCCTTTTATTTTTACTCACTTGCTGAACATTTTATGTTAATGATTGGTTTTTACGTTAGGCATCTAACAAGCTGAGAATAAAAAGATACCAATGTCTGATATTTTCTAACTGTGGAAAAGTTGCCTTCTATTACAAATGCCCTGCTCCTGCGTCCCCGACGACCCCCACGACCTTGACTCCAGACATGACCTTGTAATAAACTTCGGCTGCAAGGAACGCGCGTATAACGGGCGCACCCTACATTTTCGCGCGCACGCAAGCACTAATCACATGGCGTTAGGAGTTCTTCGTTCGGTCATTCACTCATTCACTGAAAATACATAAAAGAAGACCGGTTTTCGCTACTCATTCAGTCTGTCGTTGACGGTGAAGACGTGAACGTATCTTTTGTATAACGCATTCGATCGACGCGTAAAGATAACTTAGTGTTTTGATAAATTTAAATCTATAACTGTTGTAGAAATAAATATTTCGAAGATGGCTGACAGTAATTCGAACAATCACAGCAATGGCAACAACATCGGTAAGTTTACTTGCATAATTGCGCGATTGCAGCTGGCGTTACATGGGAATGCAAGTTGTGCTTTTAATTCGTGGAAAACCATTAATTTTGTGTCTGTGAGCCACTCGTGGCGTACCTAACCTACAGTAGCTTGGGGAAACTGTAACCGTATGATAATGACAAATGATACAGTCTATTTTTAATAACATTTATTAAAGGAAAATGAAATGCAAACTAAGTTTTGTGCTAATTAGTGATTAGGACTTATCAGTTGATTAATGCACAATTTTTAATTACATATATATATATTACATTCTATGATTAAAATGTATTAAAACTGAATGGACTTTGCCGTGGATCTGTGGAGTTTGCTCTGTATTGTTGGTACTGTTTGCGAATATGTGCAGTTGTTTGTTTAGGTTCCATTCTTGTTTTTTTTTTATAATCCTAGTTTGTTTTGGCTATTTTTATAACACCTATGTCAATAAAAACCTGTTCCTAACAGAAATTCTGTAAATGTGAGATATCGGCCGATCACGTGTCTACTCATACGGGCGCATATTATGTCATGTTATTCCTATCGTATACGCTGATCACATCATCATTAAAATCCTACACAAGTCTTATATTTTTATTTAGGTAGGTACTATTTATGTGCACACATGTTAATAAAACAAATAAAGGAAAGAAAAGGATATATAAAGTTCCGCACCCAAAGGGTTGAAACGGGACCCTATTACTAAGACCTCACTGTCCGTCCGTCTGTCTGTCTGTCATCAGGCTGTATCTCATGAAACGTGATAGCTAGACAGTTGAAATTTTCACAGATGATGTATTTATGTTGCCGCTATCACAACAAATAAAAACTGGTCAAGTGCGAGTCGGACTCTCATATGAAGGGTTCCGCACCATACATTATATACATTGTTTTGTAAATCCTGTACCATGGTACGGAACTCTTCATGTGCGAGTCCGTCTCGCACTTGACCGGTTTTGTTGTCTTAATATTATTGGTCTTCCAGCACCTTAATTCGAAATGGTTATGGTGAAGTAACACAATTTCGTGTCCCCACAAGATCAATTGCTTTCATTTCGAAATTATTTCATTTAGATATAACTTTTTCGGTTACTTACTGTAGTAAGTTGCGACCCTTAGCGGAGACTATTCTGTAACGTGCTATATGTAGGTCCATTCAATATGCTTGGCGAAGTGTAATCATTTGAGTGCGGAATAGGGGCGCGGGCCTCGCGTCTGGTGACCATCGATACCTGTGACAAGTAACTCATTACTTGCACCAACCGAGTGATTAATTAATGGAATTATAGGTTTACTCATAATGTCCACAATGTTTGGAACGCCCAATAATAATAGAAGATTTTAAACACAATAAAATATTAATGATGGATTGCCGAGCGTTTCATAAATATACTTTAACAGGCTTTTTAACCTTACTAATATTATAAATTGTAACCTGTACTGTAAAAAGATAATTGTAAACATTTCCTTTTGAATAGAGTGTCTATGGAGTTTCTTGCCGGTTCTTCTCCATAAGACCCACTCCTTGGAACCGTGCAACTAACTTGACGTTTCATAAGTGCTTGCAAAGACCTATTTGAAATAAAAACATTTGAATTTTGAAAAAAATCAAAAGTCTGTCTGTTTGTCTGTAACGCTTTTACGGGAAAACTGTTGAACTGATGGAGATGAAATTTTGGGGCAGGACGTAGAATAGTTTTTATCCAGGTGTATGTAGTTCCGCGGGATGCGAGTGAGACCGCAGGAACAGACAGTATAATATAACAAATGGATTATTTGATAGGTAGGTACCTACTTATTTATTATTAGGTTAGGTTTTTTACTTAAGTTTTTTAACACACCATTTAGCAACAAATTAGCCCTTATTTAGCGTTAATCTAATAATGAGTAAGGTTTAAAAATTATCCGTCCAAATTAAACCCCGACAGAAGGTGGTATTAACTTTCTTGTTACCTCGCTAGAGGCGGCAACACCGGAGAAGACTGGGGCCCAATGTTACGAGATTATTTACGAGTTGTATAGTATACGATTTTGTATAGTTTAAACTAAAAAAAGTAGTAAAAAAATTAAGGCTTGACGCAGTTCAATATTAATTAAATGCTTCAGTTTCAAATAGTTTCAATAAATAGTTATCTAAGTAATATCTAGAGTGAATGAGTGCCGATATAAAAAGAGATAAAGTAGGTACGAGCTGTAGGTACCTAGATATATTGTTTCCGCCATTGGCACTTTAGGGCTTCTAGGAATATACGTAGTACGTGCCATCAGTTGCACGTTTGTACTTCAATAAGTAAGTCCGCGAATACACAAAAACGGTTAATATAAAAATAAAACATTATGTAACTATGTAGGAAGGAAATGTTTATGGAAAAAACTTTGCTATACCAATGATATAGCAGTTTTGGTCCGTACGTGGTGCGAAGGCCACGGTCGTGGAGTCGAGAGCGACTAGCCAGCCCACACATGCTAACCAGCGGTTGCCGTGGTCACACCATGAGACGAGTCCTGCCCGTTTTGATCACTAACACCCTGAAGTGGTCGCGACCCCAGGAGTCGATACTGTCCTCACGGTGCTACATGTTGCCAGGTCAAATGGCGACCATCAGGAAGCTGCTGCAGTCTCGTCAGGACAAGGCGGCGGAGGTGGCCAACAAGGTGACGGTGGTCGGCGCCGGACAAGTCGGCATGGCCACCATATTCTCACTGCTCACACAGGTAACTAACTTACATTTAATTAGCTTTGCGAATTTTACTCTAAGTTGCACTTGCGTACAAATTATTTTAAGTTATTGGTAACATTTTAAGATTTTTTAAAAATAAATTTACACTTTTTTTTAATAATTCAACATGATGCTTTTTTATGTACGAACGTGTTAGCAAACAGTAGGTGGTTATTATTGTTCTTATATATTTATTTTTTCACATACATTTTATCACAATCGTTATATTTTATGATTTTATTTTTGTAGAATAATTGTATTTTTGATTTAAAAAACTATGTAAATAGTTAGGAATAACAGATTCTACAACAATTATTTTGTTTGATGCTTTAGCAGAGATTTATATTGTATAACTCATTAAAACTGACCCTAAACTTTAAAAAACTTATGAATTACATAGGTACATGAGTTGACCTTGATTTAGATAATATTTTTTATGTTAAATCAAGGTTATATTTATTGCCAACTGCAATAACAAATAAATTGAGTGACTGCTTCCTGGCAATACAGTAACGTCACGAAGTGCACACGCGATGACGCGACTCGTGTCCTAAAAAACTCATCATTATGTACATAATTAGTAGATAGGTATTACATCATGATTTCAAGTGGTGGACTATTGTTGTTGCGATACTAGACATACGTGTCTAGGAGCTCACGGTTGCAGCTCGTTGCGTCATTTGCTGTAAAGACCGCCCAGAAACAAATACGAGCCGGTTTTTCCTTGTTTAATTGCGGACGATTGTTATTGCATTATCCTGCATGATCACTATGTCCTTAGGAATAAGATAGGATTAGGCGGAATTTTTTTATTAGGTATTACTATAGCTCACATTAACACTTGTGAGCTATCAATGTACATTTCAAGCGCTGATTTAAGGTCTCTGTACATTTATTACGTTTTTCGCATTCTTGATATTGGCGATTACGTTTTGCGAATCTGTAAAATCAATTTATTTATAGTTTATTAGTAACGATATAATAGAACATTATTTCTTGGCGACTTAGTATTAAAAATGCTAGCCTAGGCCATAGGCTCCGTAGGTTCTATACTATACGGGTAACTTAATACAATAACTATATTTCCACCCAGAGACTACCTCTAGGTACATAAATATACAACAAATTTTACCTGTTTTTATTATTAGCGTACAATAGTTATAACTTGACAAGGCACAATTATCAACTTGTGTATTTGAATGTTTTTTACCGTATACGCGCTAATTGGCATGTAGCTTGGCGAATATTAATTAATATAGTTGAAGCACAATATCTCGGTATGATGCGACAATGTTCCTTTCTAACAAATATACCTTAGTTATCATTGTTTACCTGGAAGCGAGTAATTCCCTCGTTGACTAAGGTAATCCCCTGAGTTTCTCTTTACGTGGCGAGTCACCTACATACACACATTACGAACTACGTTGAATAGTGTTGCGCTGTCTTCCGGCATATATTTCAACATGATATCGATAATTTCAGTTGCACAGTGCCTACGTACTATGTGCTTAGAATAGAGCCACAGGATAAATAATAGATAGTACTTAGCGTAATTGAGACGACACCATTATTCCTTACTAATATTATCTGTCTGTCCGTTACGCTTTCACGGTTAAATCGCTGTAGCGATTGAGGTAGAATTTGTTTACGAGTTATATTGAAAGCTGGGATATTTTTGTCAGGGGATATGAAATGGTTCTCTCAAGATGCAAATTAAACGCGGGAAACTGCTATTTACTTACTTACCACCTGTTAAAATGATCACTGTTTGTAATGTTTGAAGCACGGTTTTTAATATTTTCTATATAAAAATAAATCCGTATTTTCCTTGGTTACGCCATAACTTTAGAACGACTTAAGTTCATTTTCAATATCACATCTAGGTATCCTAAGATTTGCTTACTAGAGATAGGTTTTTAAAATTAGTTGTATGAACCTAATGTCAAAATTCTAACTCTAGTAAGAAAATCGTCGGATAGATACGTAAATAATAATGGCCGCTAACCGATTTAGATAAAATTTGGTAGGGAGATAGGGGGACCCTGGACAAGGATACAGACTACTTCCTTCGCGGATGCATGAGGTAGTTCGCTCAGGACGCGGGTAAAATCGCAGTAAACGACCAGTAAGAGATAAAATAAAATATATCTACTAAAAGCTAAGAGATAACAACTTTACTTTCAGTAATTCATGATCAAGGGCGGCGCGCGCGCGAATTGCACAAATAAACGCACTCGACCAGATGTTTAGCAACATTTTTAGATTAAAGAGATAGCAACATAAAACTGCTGAATTATTGACGTCAATCAGATATTAAAGTGAAAAATGCACCTAAATATTGTGAAAAAATGTATAACTATTAGATATAGCTGCAACAACACAAAAATGTTGAGCCACTCTAGACAGACAATAACTATTCTACGTTGCTCTGTTACATAAGTTCTCGCGACAGCAATGAGCATGCAGATTTGCCGTTCTATCGTGCTGCAAGGTAATATGAATCAGATAATTTGCCCTAAAAACAAAATACCAAGAATTGTAGCATTTCGTAGATAAGATTTTTCATTTGTTGTACAAACTACGTATCTTTGATTGATAAATAGTAGGCAGGTCCTTTTTATTAACTCTGATTAAATAATGGGCGGACTCACATTCTTAAAATCTGCACGTGATTAAATCTGCAACCGGTTTAAATTACTGCTAGCACTTTGTGCTGGACGTCGATCCCGTTTGTGCTGGATTTTCCCACATAATGCCTAGGTGGGGGATGGGGATCCACTATAACATACATCGTGATACCTAATTTATAATCTACTAGCTTCCCGCCAGCGGCTTCGCCCGCGATATTTTAGCTAATGGATACAAAAACTTGACAAATTATATACCTACTAAAATTTTCCTCATTAAAAAAAACTGCATCAAAATCCGTTGCGTAGTTTTAAAAATTTAAATATACATAGGGATATAGGGACAGAGGCGTTGGTGTCAGTGTAGGTGTAGGTAAGCGTCGGTATCAGTACATGCGTTGATATCAGTCTATTCGTCGGTACGTGGAGCGACTGCCTATCCGACCTCCACAATCCAGTTACCGGGTGGGTACCTCTGGTTTCTGACTACCCGTAACGACTGTCAAAGTTCTACAAATGACAATCGGGACCAACAGCTTAACGTGTTTTTCCAGGCACGGAGGAGTCTCGCTATGACAGACATCCACGGACCGACCGCGCCAAACGCAGCTTAAACTTTATTTGATCGGTCGAACCGTGTGGCTGTTACTTAGCCACGAGCTCCTCCTCTGTATAGTTCTAGCAATCGATTTATTACTTATAATAATACTAGAGCTATATGGACCAAGTGATGCTTAGGAAGACAAATAAGAATCGTAGATTCTCAACGTATGTTTTAAAAATAGAGAACATTGTATCTGTCGCTGCAGAATCCAGCAGACTTTCGTACTTATTTTGACGCGACTCACTTACTACGGCCTAGGAGACTGAAAGTTCCAATTTCACGCGTCACTTGACAGCAACAGCTAGAATCATTACGCCCTAAATAAACGCAACTGTCTCCGTGATACAATGCAATAAACACTACAAGGCGTGATCGCTCAAATGGCGGCCCCTGGTCTATTTCTACTGTAGCCAGCTATTAGTGACGTTTAGTACCTCCTTATGGGGCTACGTTCATAGTTCGATGAGCACGCAATTGCATTTTAATTCGGAGCCAATGTCAATATAAATAGTACTATCTATTAGTTAATAGAAATCAAAACCACAATTTTAATCATTATGTAATGTTTAAAATTATGACGTTTATAAATAAATATCAGAATGTAATATAGCACATAGTAAATAAGTAGGCAATAGCAGTTTGTGTCCGATACGAACCGGAGAAAACTTTAAATCATATCGAATACCAACATTGTGCACAACCATTCAAACAATTAGTTCTACTGAAGGGCTTCTTCAGAGCAGATTCAGCTCGGGCTCGGGTGCGGTATGTGTCGCGCAGCCTGTTGCAGTTGCTCAGTGCATGGTAAAGCTATATTATTTACTGAACGCTGATTACTAGTCGAGTCTCCAGTCAATCTACAGGACTCTTTATACGCAGTGCCACAACTGACGACATGGACTAGTCCACATGCTAAGTTGGTCGCCACTCATGCGGAGCGTGGACGGTGCTCCCTAATCTAATCGGCAAATACTCGGAAACTGATTATAAATATATAACGCCCAATGAAAACTTGTGACTAATCGCCGGCGTTTGTATAGAATGATTGAAATTATGATATTGTACGGATTTACCCCCTAGCTGTTGATGTTTTTATAATCATTTTTAAAAATTTACCCAGCTACGACAAAGGCAAAGGGTTAAAATTTTATGGGGTAGGTATTGTGCATTTAATACCTATATAGGTATAGACGTGTCATAGTCCTCGCGTAGAGGCATATAGGAATGCTTAAAACATAGGATTTGTTCTAGCATACCTATATGCGAAGAGCTATGTATTTTATATATCGAGAACCAATGGCGTAGGCAAGAGTATATTCCGTTAATGGACGTAAGTGCCGAACAACAGTTTACGACCCTCTGATAATATTAAATTATAAAGTTATGCCATGCTACGCTGAAGAAGCTCAGATATAATTGATCATTCAAGAAAATCATAAAGAAGCAGGTCCTAATGTAGGTGCCTTGCGCAATATTGTTATCGGTCAACTAGTGCACCTAATCGGACAAAAGTTTTAATTTATATGAATGTTTCCGTAAAATGAAGTTTTTCTAATCATAAAGCTAAGTTTAGACTGCGTAACTATACCGCGCGGTGTGTGTGCAGGCGAAACACGAGTGTGATATTTACTGTGACTCGACAATGCGATTGCGACTGCTGTACCTGCTGTGGACGACATCTAGACATTCACGTCTCACATTTGTGCCGCGATTTGTGTCAGTCTTAACCTAATATAGGATTTGCAGTCAAAGTAAGTGCGACACTCCACGGAGGGTTTCAAAACGAAGGGATTTATAAGTTATAAGTTAATTCATGTTTTAGAGTAGGTAGACAGTAGATAAGTCTACTGTCTACCTACTCTAGCGTACAACACACACTGGTTTGAACATGACGTTTGTCGTTACAGGGCGTGACAAACAACATAGTACTGGTTGACACCAATGAGGACAAGCTGAAGGGCGAGATGATGGACCTGCAGCACGGGTCCGCCTTCCTGTATAATGCCAACATAAGAGCAGGCACAGGTACGGGCCGTTATACGCAACACCTTCAAATAGTCAAATAATTTTCGTAACAAAATATAATAGATATGTTTAAGTAAGTCCTAGTCGGCGTACAAATCATAGCTACGGTTACTTAATAGCGTCTCTGCGCTAAACTGAGGATGCGGGCAAACAAACGGACTGAAACTACGGAGCTATATAAGTTCTTCGTTGTCTACGCAACCCACAAAAATTATTATCATTCTCTCAATACTGTCACCTTAAAAAAATTACATTTAATCAACTTGTCGCTTCGTATCACAGATTATGAACTGACTGCGAACTCCCAGATTTGCGTGATAGCAGCCGGCGTCAGGCAAAAGGAAGGTGAGGATCGACGCAACCTGGTGCAGAGAAACGTGCAAGTGCTTAAGGGAATTGTCCCTAAGGTAAGTTAAATAGCCTGCATACGTGGCATCGCCAAGTTCTTCCCTATTCTACTAGATGAAGTGACTTAGCTATCGAACTCGAAGTCTCTTGAGTTAGCACAGCCTCGGGTAAAAACGATTCTATGAAGACGACAAAAATGTTAATTCACCTGTACCTCGATAGGATAGAAGAATTCGATATATTTTGTAACGCAACTGCCTTATCCACAGCTACTGCAATACAGTCCAAACGCGATCCTCTTGATCGCCAGCAACCCAGTGGACGTATTGACATACGTGTCGTGGAAGATCAGCGGCTTACCGAAGCACCGGGTGCTCGGCTCGGGAACGAACCTGGACTCTGCGAGGTTCCGCTACCTGCTGTCGCAGAAACTGTCAATCGCACCCACCTCCTGCCACGCGTACATCATCGGAGAACACGGCGACAGCAGCGGTGAGTGTTGGCGTCCACATCGCGGTACTACACGGCGGCCGCATACACCTTCAGACTACTGTCGCCTCATTACCCGCCAAGCAAGAAATGCTGATTTAGATGAACGCCAGATGAGCAGTTTTCTTAGTGGTGTGGTGTGATATCCTTGTTTATAGATTGTGATAAAACACCACCGCTCGGCGAGAATATTCCACCTAGTTGCGATTTGAAGTGTAGTAGTCACATTATTGTACGATCCCTGTCTTTTCAGACTTTTAAGTATAAAGTATCGAATATTAAATTTCCGCAGTGCCGGTGTGGTCCAGCGTGAACATCGCTGGCGTGCGGCTCAAGGACCTGAACCAGAACATCGGCTCGGACACCGACCAGGAGAACTGGCAGGAGACGCACTCGCAGGTCGTGCAGAGCGCATACGAGGTCATCCGGCTGAAGGGTTACACCTCCTGGGCTATCGGGCTGTCGCTCACGCAGCTCGTCAAGGCTATCCTGACCAACGCGACCAGTGTGCACGCGGTCACTACTTGTGTCCAGGTATGCGAAACATTTTGATTAGTATAAGCTTTTCTATTTACGCGACTAGTGTAAAAAAACTATTAACACAAATATGTATTTATGAAATGTAATTTCTTGTCACAGAAATGGAATTTATAAATGGTGGAAATTTACAAATCAAAATATTATTGTTCTAATAAATAAACTTAATTGGCAAAGTTCCCAACCCACACATAACAAGACGTCACTTCCCAATCTAGAACCACCTGCAAGTTGTGCGAACTCCGGTTGCTTTGCATTTCATTTGTGTATCTTAAAGTTTGTCTGTCGCGCCAGGGCGAGCACGGCATCACCGACGACGTGTTCCTGTCGCTGCCGTGCGTGCTGGGCCGCAACGGCGTGCTGGACATCATCCGCCAGCCGCTGTCCGACACCGAGAGGAAGCAAATGTTCCACTCCGCCTCCCTCATGGCCGAGCTGCAAGCCAAAATCGTGTTTTAAACTGTCTATGATAGACGGAAGGTCATCAACAGTTACTGTTGACCTAGTAGGACATAATGCATTTATCACTTAAAAATTATTTCGACAAAACTCCCCCTACTGTACGTCATACAAGATCTTACTCATTACTATTTATCATTATCTATTTGTGTCGATGTCGCATTCTGTTGTGTATGTAGTTAATAAAAAATGTTTTGGTCTCGTAATTTTAATAGCATGCAAGAATGTTACTGTACAATTAACTTAAATAATATAATAACTCAATACTGTTTGCGTATAGCTATGATTATAACGTCCACCTGTTGTAACATGCGAGTCAATCTTCAAATACCTAATAACAAAGTTGGAGATAAGTAGGAAAATAAATAGTTCTATTTTACTTTCAGTATTAATAGCTCTACGTCTGGTCGTGGGTATACTTTCCCGTTTCCGCGTCAGATAATAATATAGTAAAGGTTGATATTTTACCAAGCAAAGGACTTTTACATGTTCTGATATTCGTGTACAGGTAAAACCTCACATTACCAACATATTTTTGACAGAAATTTACATATATAAATGTAGGTAGGTATGCAATTTTAGAACGAAACTCAAATGTAAAGCGCACGCTTATCTATATTAAAATTTGGATTCACCCAAACGTTTGCACGGCACGTGAACATGACAGTGAAACAATATTAATTTATACTTTTATATTAAATAGGAATGTCGTCTCGCCGTTTTTTCCTTTATGCCTGAAAATCTATAAAATATTTCGTGCCAATATTATCTTCATTTAGGACAAAAGGAAAAAACTGGAATAGTTATAGATATAGTCTATTGTGTTAAATAACACTTTTAGTACATATTTCCTAGGATATGTTTGTTTATTTATGAATAAATGTTGCTTATTAATGTGATCTGGTGTTTAATTAAAGTTTTTATGACTTACTATACTAGTCTACTACTACTACTAGTCTACTACTGAGTTACTAGAATCATTACGCATAAGTCACACTAGAAGAATATTCGCTACGAATGCAATCGTAGCGAGCGCATTCACCTGTGGCCAGCTGCGAATGGAAGTAAACTTGTCTCTGCCACGAGCGTGTGTTATATTTGTGTTTTTACATGTACAATTGTACGTACAACAATGTACCGTTCAGGCTCAGAATGTCCCTTGCCCGAAATGTCCATTTCCTAAAATGACCCTTTCCCAAATAATCTAATAAACAATAACCGGCCATGTGCGTGTCGGGCCACGCGCAGTAGGGTTCCGTAGTAGGAGTTAGTTAGTCGACTATAACTCTGTAACCGGTTAAGCCTACTTAGCCGTAATAGTTTTCCTTGTAAGTTCATTACATGTGCTGAGTCTGTGAATTTTTTCACATTTCTAGGTACAGCCATTCAAACGTTAGAGGAGGGGATGCTCGTATCGAACAAAAATTTGCACTCAAAAGCTAAGTATTTCGCAAATGGCTCACTTAGGCGAAAAATGGTCTTGACACACCCATAACATTTTTAAAAGACCTATCTAACGATACCCCACACGAAGGGGTACGCGAGAAATAAATAATTCATCGCCACTTCTCGTGTTTGGGAGCTACCCTAAATAAAAATATTTTACCATTTTCTCGGCGTGATCAATATACATATTCACACCAAATTTTAGCTTTCTAGTATCAAGAACCTTGGAGCTATGCCGCGGACAGACAGACGGTCATGGCGAAACTATAAGGGTTCCTTGTGTTTATGGTAATTTCTAGAAGGGACATTTTGGAAAGGGAGCTTTTTAAAAAATGAACGTTGCGGGAGAGTAGTTTTTTGATACCATAAGACATTTTGAGCCTGAACGGTATGTACATAGATAAAGGCTGAACCATAAGCAGCGCATGCGATCAACGTTCGCCTACATTGCTTCAAGGGGTTAAAAAAACAACAGCTTTTTCAAAATTATGTAATACGGTTTTATAATATACATCAGCTTTAGACAATATGATATCTAGAAATGACACTGACGGGTAGCTTGCTTCTTATTGATACACATTAGAGGCTTTAGTGGAGAGACGACATTGACGCAGCGGGACCCGGCGTTACAGCAACACGGGAGCCGTGCGCTGCTCCACTACGTACTGCCGGTGGCGTGGTCGCTGCGCTGCGCCAACGTGGCCCGGGTTTGTGCGTGACGTGACACTGGTGACCACTATAGTACAATGAGAGTATCGAGGGAACTGCCAACTTATTAGTACACACGTGTTCTAATTGATCACAGATCATAAAGGCGTTTTCTTGTTATGACGACCCATAACTATCAATTAATAGATTTGAACATTTTAACAATCTGATATTTTTATAGTAAATCATATATTTTTAATATGATACAATTACAAACGCCAATATGCAAATGAGCAAAGTGAATGTATGAAATTATAAACGGTCATGATATAGGTGCCACTTGCATACATATATAACTGAATGCAGCCCCACTTGTATGTCAGTTTGTTTAGAATTAATAAGCAGTTTACAATAGTTGTTTGATGTATTGATATTCGACTGAGATAAAAGCTTACATTGTCCGAAGTAATACTTCACTTACAATATCTAAGGTAATTAGTTACGTTGGAAGGCGAGCGCACGGTAGCGCACGGCAGCGCACGGTAGCGCACGGCAGCGCACGGTAGCGCACGGCAGCGCACGGTAGCGCACGGCAGCGCACGGCAGTGTAGTGGCGTACATTCCATGTTATGACTATCATAAAGGTACTAATAATATATCTCGCGTATATACTATAATGCGTCGCGATACATCAAACAAACATACACGATTAAAAATGTTGCATTTTGGTCACAAATTAAGACAAAAACGACGCACTAAAACTTAATTCTATATACATTTCATTAGTGTATAATCGATTTATTATTAATTTAACAAGTTATTACGATAAGATTAGGAATAAGCACGAAAACTTCATTTTTAGCATAAATCACAGACACTTTTCTTTAATCGGCCACTTTAGGAATATTATTTAACTTTACAATCGCCAACAGTTGTTCATTGGTTAGCTTGTTGCACTGGGTCGCCGGTCGCCGGTAGCCGGTCGCCCGCGGCACGCCGGCAGCGACTTCTTGCTGACAAGGCGGCGTTAGATCGAGTTCCCAATAAGACATAATTTAGCTCGACAAACAAGTCGCGAACAAATTTCAAGTAACTAAAATACCAAACTGAATAGGTGGGCACGTTGACTATAGAACGATATTACAGTAACCTACAGCTATTGAGTGGATATTGAATAAGATCTACATTTGGCCAGCGCCTTTGTTCCTTAATTACAATGCACATACAATGTTGGCTACAAGAAGAATGGTTATTACTAACAACATCGATCGGGGCAATGTTTCGAATTCGCTCCCATTTAATATCAGTCCGGGAAGCGACGGTTCTCTCGTCGTGTCACACTACACGACACGTCGGTGCGTGCACGCTATGACATCATATCCAACAATAATGCCTAACGTAGTCGAAGAGTAGTAGCGGTTTAACACATGATACTTGACACATGACATGACGCTCGGAAGTCATCATGATCTGGACAGTCTATGTAGCACTGTTGTGTTGGGAATGCGGCAGTGGTGCGCTAGAGCGCGGGGGCGCGGGCGCGGGCTCGCGTCAGGTGTCGGTGGGCGAGCGCAGCGAGTGCAGCGCGTTGCCGTGCCCGGCCGGCCGCCGCCGGTCCAGGAACGTCTTCAGTTGCGTGGCCGACAGCGTGCTCGCCGGGGCCTGACACACAAACGTACTCACGATAACATAAACACCCTTAAAAGCGTTATCATTAAATCAATTTGTGCTGTAAAGACTTCGACTTGCGATGGCGCCGTTAAAAGTGATTTTAATATTTTTCTGGCATAGTTATTGCGTTAAGAAGAGGATCTAACAAAAGTCATACTAAGTACTAATATTAGTGAGAACAGAGAGCGGCGGTACTAGCAGTAGAGTACCTCGTCGAACCAGGCGTCCCGCAGCGCGTCCCGCGGCGCGAGGCGGCGCGCGGGCGCGGGCTCCAGCAGGCCGCGGATGACGAGCTGCGCGCGCTCCGCCACGCCCGCCCAGTGCTCCGGCGGGAAGCAGTAGTCGCACTTTATTATGTTCGCCGTCGTCTCCTCGATCGACTCGTCCAGGAACGGCGACAGCTACGGCAATATTGCACAATACTCACTATTTATCGAAATAAATCATAGTAAAAATGTCTTCCTATAGTGTAAACAGCAATTGGAATTAAACGAAAAAAATGCTTCAACTATTCCTTTATGACTAACTGATCATTCAACTCTTTTGACAATTCAAAAGTGCCTGTAAATTATGTAATTAAAATAAATTATTTGGATTTTTTTAAATAATGTTATCTATCACTACAGTATAAAACAAAGTCGCTTTTTCTGTCCCTATATCCGTATGTCCCTCCCTATGTATGCTTAAATCTTTAAAACTACGCAACGGATTTTGATGCGGTTTTTTTTAATAGATAGGGTAATTAATGAGGAAGGTTTATATGTATAATACATGCATATTATAGTAGAGAAAAGCCGAGAAATTAAAAGATTTGTAATGAGATGTCGTAACAAACATATTTTATTGCGCTGGCTAAACCTTACGAGATAGATCAAATTTATGTACTACGGAATTGTATATCTTAAAAAGATGAATAAAAAAGTCCGCGACAGCATATGTTTATCTCCTAAGGATAACCAACAGTAACCATTTTTATCTTTTACATATTACAAAAAAATATGGGTTATTTACCAAGTTATTTTAAACGATACAGTATCATTCCTTATCCAATTAAATACATTAGATACGTTGTGCATTTCGTGTAGATCAAAATTGCCCTTTACAGCATGTGATTTAAATGAATATTTTCGAAGATATTACAGATTTAAAAGTTGCGGGACGTAGCGTTTGCGGCGGTACTGGCCGGCCGGGGTAGTACTGTAGTGTATTTAGTATCAGCATTGTACCCGTGCGAAGCCGGGGCGGGTCGCTAGTATAATATAAAACAAAGTCGGGTTTGTTGGAACACTTATGACTCGAGAAGGACTTGACCGATTTTTACGGTTTTTGATTTGTTCTATTTGTCTCCGCCCCGATAAAACATCGGAAAAATAGCGTTCGAAAAATGACGAGGCGGTGCAAGTTTGCCGGGACGGCTTGTTGTTAATAAAAACATACAGCCTTGGCCAAAAGTATTAGGCACCCCTCTAAAACATAGATATCTCAAAAAGTATTTAAAAAACAATATTTTTTTCTTATCAAAAGCCAAGCCAGTGCCGTCAAACTTTAATTTAAACAATAATTAGCCTATTTCTATGGCCCGTAAAAAATCTAGCGAGCTAACTCCAAATTATGATTATTTTATAGAAAATATTCATAAACATGATTAGTCTTCTACAATCGCCAAATCTAAAAACTATTGAGCATCTTTGGGGTATTCAGAAGCGCAAGATCTGAGAGCATAGCACTACATCCAAAACAGCATCAAAAATGCTTAAATTCAAGAGTGGGACGTCATAAGTGCATCCGAATGTAAAAGGCTTGAAAGCAGCATGCCCCAAGAATTGCTGCTGTGATCAATGCAAAGGGTGGAGCAACTAAATATTAGTATTTTTTGTATTTTTTTGTGAATATAAGTAATTTGAAAACAGAAATAGTTTTATTTTTTACTATAAACACGAATAAGTCTGTAAATTTTAGGGTGCCTAATACTTTTGGCCAAGGCTGTATGTATATTAAAAACAACTATGCCAAAATATTTGATTGTGAAGAACGAAAACTATGTATTAATTTATTCGATTTTATTTAATGGAATTTATATCCATTGTTGGCTCTCGTCGCGACTATGCTTCGTTTAAGGATAATCTTAGGCAAACCTAAGTGAAAAGAAAAAACAAATGGAGCTTTGAAAAAATAGCATAATGATGATAAATCAAGATATTATTATGTTTGTCGCTGTACAAAAAAATCAAATTCTATTTTATTACATGAATAAATGTCTGCACAGGTTAATATATAAGTATTAGTTACCCCTGTTAGGAATACGTATAGGAAGACGCCGGCGGCCCAGGCATCCCAGGCGGACGCCGGCGGGCGGCCCAGCACGCACTCGGGGGGCGCGAACTCGAGCTGCGCGGGCGCAGGCGGCAGCACCTCCCGCCCCGCAGTGCCGGACCCGCCCTCGCCCGTCTCCACCGCCGAGCCCAGGTCCACCAGCTTCAGTTGAGGCACTGGGCCGCCTAACTCTACGAGGATGTTTTCAGGCTGGAAAGTATCATATTTCCAATAAGTTATAGCTATTTTTTTTTATGTATATTCAAATAAAGAAAGAAATGTTATGCAGAAAGTAACGTAGGTATATAATATTTATAAAACTAGTTCTCCCGACTGACCCTGACGTCAAGATGTGCCACGTTGATGGAGTGCAGCCAGTCGAGCGCGGAGAGCAGTTGCTTGGTGTGGTGCGCCACCATCTGCTGCGTGTAGAGCTGCGGCGCGGAGGCGGCCCAGTCCAGCAGCGGGCCGCCGCTCACCAGCTCCAGCACCAGCGAGTGCGCGCCGGCGCGGGGCACCTCCGCGAACAGCGCCAGCGCGCGCACCACCGCGCCGTGCGCCGAGCGCGACAACAGCCGGTACTCGCGCACCGCGTCCGCGCCGCGCCCCGCCACCACCTGCCACACCGCCGCTTGTTAGTGCTGTACACACCTCCACTGAACATGCACCCTACGGAAATGCTATAAGCTAACCTGTTTCAGCGCTACTCTCTGTCCGGTGCCCGTGTCTCTGGCGGCGAGCACTCGAGCGGTTCGTCCGCGCCCGATCTCTTCCTCCACGCTGTATCTCCGCGCGAACTGCTCCCGCTGCCAGGCCCCGCCGCCTCCGCACGCTGCCGGGCCCGACGCCGGCCCCGGCGCACCACTGCGTGTGCAGATCAGCCGGAAGCTGTACTGTCCCGCGGGCAGCTCCTCCAGCGCCAGAGTGTTGGCCGCGGCGGGCGTCTCTGTGGCGCGACGCCACTCGCCCTCGCCCACGCGGCAGTACTCGAGGTGTGCCGGCGCCGACTCGTCCCATTGCACGACGAGGCCACCGCCGGGGTGCGCGCGCACGGCCGGCACGCCGGGCGCTCCCCCCGCGCCCACGGTCAGGCGTGCGGAGCTCTGCACGCCGCCCAACTCGTTGCTGACCAGACAGCAGTACACCCCGGCGTCAGACGCACGGCACGCATGTATCGTCAATGTCGCTAGGCCATCCGGACTCATGGTGATAGCGAACCGGCCGCCGTGGCGTAGCGCTCGCGTCTCCGGCGCCGTCTTGCGCCAAGAGGCGGAGGCGCGAGTGGCCCGGGCGCGGCACGCCAGCGTGGCGGACGCGCCCGGCGCCACCGTCACGTCTGCCGCCGGCTCGGACAGCTCGGGCGCGCGGAGCTCGGTCACCACGCCATCGGCGCTGGGCTCGCCGGCACCGCTGCTGGCGGCGGCTCCGGCGCTGGCGCCTCGCCGCAGCTTGAGTCCCCACGGCCGCTTGGATAAGCCCTGTCGTACGAGACAGTGAAGGCTCGCTGCCGACGGAGACGTGGCTGCGCTACCCTCACAAGCGTCGCATGCATGCTCACCCGCGCCCCGCACCGTCGGCATCATCCGGGGTACATTCGTTACATCTACTATTTACAATCAACAACTTAAAGTCAACGGCGGTTATTCCAAATCACTTAGCACAAGAGTTGCGCGTCAGTCTAACGGCCCGCTATCACAGTCTATGTTAGAAATGCATTCTCGTGTTTATCATACCTACAACAAAAGAAATATAGACAAGCGTTAAAATAAGACATGCAATAAATAAGATGAAGCATAACACCCAAGCGTAGATCAAACGTTTGAAATAAGATAGGTATTAATTAATTTCAGCCAATAAAATATAATACAATATAGGTATGAAATAAAATTACAAATAAATAAATATAAAGAGACTAGGCAAAAGCTGTAAGTACTTCTTTACTGGACAAACTTTTGCCGTGAAATAAAAAAACATGGAACCTATGGAAATGTTCACATTATATAATAATTATTATTTATTTATTAGTTCTGTGTGATTAAGTAAAATGTGCATAGGACCAATATGTACCTGGGGCGTATTACCTAACACTTCCGCAGTGGTAATCACCACGGCTCAATAGTCATTACGAGCTGGAAGATGCTGCGGCGACAAAAAAATATCTCTCAAGCAAAAGAGGAATCAGAATCATACTTTAATTATGTAAATTAATATTGCTCATCTCCGGCTCGCCTTCTCTGGCGGGCTGGAGTGGACAGCCGTGATCGGCCGTCCACAGGGGAGCCGCGCTCGTCCCCGCTGCACTCTTGTTGCAGTTTGAGCGACTACTACTGGGGTCGCGATCAGTGAGCTGGCGAATCTCCGCCCACTATTTAAATGTATATTTTACATGTTTTCGGCAAGCGGCATCTGGTTTCCATAGTTCCCCATTTACTAGTCCACTATCATTCCATTACATTTAGTCCCGCACAAACCGGAGATTATCCCCAGGTGAGGTTCCATAGTGTACCTACGTCCTACATATAATAGTCGGCGGTATGTGTGACCAATTTCATAAAAGATGTCTTACAGGGCTTCTGGGCGTTGGCTTCGGCCCCGAGTTCGCCTCTAAAAGATCCGGGACTCTGTAGTCCCGTGCATGGTAGATACAATACATATAAAATGTTATGTTATTAAATATAGTAAGGCTCTCTCTCCCACACCTGAAAACTGATTGCAAAAGCACTCGGTGGTGCGGCCCCTGTACCACGAACACACTACGAAGCAGTCTACGACAGCGACGAAGCAAGTAAGGCCTTTATTGCATGCGAGAGATAAAGACAGGGTTAACAATCGCTTGCTATCGTAATCCTTATGTGACTCAGTAGAGGTTATGTTGTTTACATTTTTTATCTCGTCTCGTTGCCTTACTTAAGGTCATAGCGACCTAGCACACACAAGACGGACGCAGCTGGACAGACAAATATGGCCACCCCAGATAGTGAGAAATGGAGGTCTTTTTTGATAGTCCTATCAAATGTCCTAAGGGATAGCAGCAAATGATAATCATAATGTGCGTATGCAAGCACACGACATACATGCACCAGATAAACAAGCTGTCGCCCGCGGCTTCACGCACATAGTCACATCCTACAGATGTTCGCGTGACAATCAAAATTTACTATTTACTTCAATGGACGTGGTTATCTTTATTGCCAAATGTCATTCGTCTAGAAGACAACTGTCGCTTTTAGCAATGACTTGAAAGCCATTCAAGACTAAATTGTTGACATTTATAGAGTAGTTTCCTGGGGTGCCACTCGCGCCCTGAGGAACTACTTCACGCATCCCGCTAGAATCCACGCTAGATCCTTCCCAGGATTTTAATCTTATGTAGATTAGGTACTACTACTTACATAGTCTTCGTAGCAAATTTCATTCAAATCGGTTTAGCTGTTTTACTGCGATAGCATTACAGACAAACATAATAATATTACTTAGGATTGGTAGGAGGTCACCAAATTTTCTTTCTTATCAGTCAATTATGCTACTTACTCATTATCTGATTACCATTCCTGAATCGTGTGTGTGTGTGAGTGATAAAAGTCAAGGCTTATTTTGTGGAAGCCCAAACCTCTGTAATATATTATGTCACTTAATGCCTTAGAAGTTTGTTTAGAAAAAAAAACTGTCTTATTGCTTCCAAATACTTGTTTGATATACTTTACTATGGTTTCAATTAGTGCTGATCCTATACTTGTTTTTTTATGAATTTTATTCTAAGTATAGCGGTGTACTTATGTAGTATTCATGCTTAATACTGACTCTTCCTTGGAGTTGGTAAAACGACCTGACAGTCGACAAGGAATTGCCCATACATATATACCTCGAGGACGATGAAAATGATCTAAAAGTATCGTATGTATTGTGTAATTACACACATTTTAAAGCATTTTGTATATTTATTCGGCCGAATAGGCAAAAGTCGAATTGGCCTAATACCTACTGAATCATAGCCAAATATTCGTTCGTTGCAAGTCTAGTCAAAAAAGTATAATATATTTCGGCTTTCGTTGTTGTAATACAAACTTTTATAAGTTTTCTTGCAATATGTCCCATGTAGTCAGTCCTACAGTCTCTGCCAGTACAGTCCTACTTCCTGCTAATTACTAACGTGAACAGTTGTGTGGACGGACGGATACACAAGCTGAGGATTTCATAGTTGCTCTTTCACGCAAAGACAGATTTGGATAAAACTTGAAATGAAAATAACGCGGTCAACTTTTTTGAAAAGATAATAAGATAGTTCTTTAAGTTTACGCTTGTCTCTTGTTGGATTTCCTTCATGTCTTTGGTTTAGATTGCATTAAACACAATCCTTTAGTGCGTTTTCTTAATGGCTGTGTTTCGTAAAGGAAATAATGTTCCCAATGCAATCTATGGACTTTCTATTTTCTCAGCATCCGCCTACATGATATACTTACCTTCACATTTTATTCGTCTCTCTATAAGGTTAATGACAGAAGGTATTCACTGATAATAATTGGTTCGTCAAACGTTTCTTTTTTGTAATATTACGTAGGTTGGTATTACTCGAAGTGTGTGCAAGAGTTCCAAAGTGTTTTACAATTCGTTATTAAGGGAAGTTATATTTTTCATTTTTGTATAAAGCTGTTAGTAGATACCATTTCCATGCCAGATATAGGATATAATATAACAATTTAGAAACCCAAGCGTTTTCTTGACTCTTGTGAATACATTATGCCTGTTCACCAGACCATGCACTTAGATGGGTTAGTAGGTGTAGGTGCTGGTCCGTCGTTAGCCACTACATCGAAGAAGTATAATCCCCACCTACGAGTGTGGCGAACTCGTTTGGTACGACCGCCAACTAGATACAAAACTCAAAGCTCCTCCCCCCCCCCCGCCTCAAGCAGCAGCAGTAGTGGTAGCGTTAGGTTACGTGTACCTCAGTCGATTAAATTTGTTTACATGGAGTTCACTTAGCTTAGCACTCTGGCAATATGTTGCTACTGCACCGGCAGTAAGATAACAAAATGTTAATTATAGCGATTATTGTTGTATTCATTTTTCTTTGGAGGCCTGTGCCCAGAATTTGCAGAATAATTAGGTCAATGATGATGATGAATCAATAGTGATGAAGATTCGTCTTCCAGACTGCAAGTTTCTGAACTCCTGTGTTAAATATACTTTTGTAAGACATCTACTACTTTTATTAATTATATTTCATAACGATAACTTTTCTTTATAGTGCTGCATATAGCGCGTTGTCATGGTACTGTTTATTACGTAGGCGTTAGGCGACCTGCTGTAAGGCTCGGCTCTCCTGACATGTGTGACTCGCGGGTGATGCGTTCGGTCTTACACGATACGAAACAAATGCCGATATCCGAAGATTTGCTAGGCTAAAGACACTAGTTCTATGGAGTGTATGTGGAAATACCATTTTTAGTAAGAAAATCTACGGATAGATAGATGGATTATTGAAAAAGTCATAAATCTCCAATATTTTTCTCTGCTCTCTCTTAAAGATGGAATTTCTTATGGTTTTAAGTATTTATGTATTGTAAACGTAGACTTTAAGCACCTATTAATTTTTATAGCTACCTTGCTAAGTATAATACTTTGAATTGACTGAATACTGACTTGTGAGGAATTAAATAAAGAGTATTAACTATAACTAAATTAATATTTTATATTTAGGTAGGAAACAAAAAATACATCGATGTGTATCTGAAGTTTCTACATCACGCGACATTTTATTTTATGACCACAATGATGTCAAACAGTACCATGTGTAGCAGTCACGCGAAAACAAAGAACGTGTTTATTTTACACATGTCGTTGTCGGCGGACAGCGGCGGTGTGGCGGCCAACCGGTCACCGGATGCCATCAGGAGGGCCGCGCTAACAGCGAGGAGTTGGTGTCAACATAGTCTCTGTCACGACGCTTATGCCCGGCCTACTAATCAGTTGAGTACATCAGTTATCTGTATTATCTATTCATTGGTGTGATAATATTTTGCCGTTTTAGTTGTTCCATGTAAACAGATTTCCCCGACGGACTGGTTGCGTAAGCAGGCCCTGGTGGGTGTCGTGTCGTACACTTACGTTGGCTTGCGGCGGCGAGGTCGGGCTGACGGCAGCGCTGCCGCCGCCCTTTTTCCGCTCGTCGGCGCGTATAGTGGTGGTGGGTAGGTTGATAGTGTTGGCCTTGGCGTGCGGGCGCTGGGCGCGCGCGCGCAGCTCGGGCGCCAGCCGGCCGCCCACGCCGGGCGGAACGCTCTCCGTCTTGCGGAGGCCGCACCAACCCTCCCCTACACTATCGGGACGGGAATAGGAACGTTAAAATCAAAATAAAACAAATAAAAAGGGGTGCACCAGCTTTTGTCCACTGTGTGTGTGTGATTACTTTCTACTTGAAATGTATATGTCAAGACAGTTCCAATTTTTATGCGTTAGTGTAGATTTAGGTTGTGAGAATATTCAGAGAAAATAGCTTTTGTTTTGTGTCGTTTTATGATTTTTGTGCTTTTTTTCACCAATTGATGTAGATAATGTAAATACTTACTTCTTATAAAAAAATGTATAAATTGATAATAAAATAAAAAATAATATTGATGTTGTTTAATTATATTACCTAAACCTTTTCAAGTAGAAAGTACTCGTAGTAGGTAAGGTGAAAAAAAATGAAAAATTTGTTTCATATTAGTGTGTTAGGAAAGCCGATTAAGCTTTTGTTAGTATTAAGATATAATCAGAATAATGTCTATGGTAGGTACTTAATGCACTACATGTTAGAGCGCTATAGCTGTGTCGCCCACTAGTGGCGGCTGCGCAGTAGGTGGTGTTCGTGTGACTACAGCGCTAGGCTGGCGCCAGGCGTACCTACCAGCGCCGGTTAGCCAAAGTTGGGCCCCAAATTATAAACATAACGAAACGTAAACAAGCATGCGGGACTAAAAGCATAAAACCACAAGCGTATTTTATTGACATTTAATGGTTACTCATGTCACAAAGTAGTCTAGTAGTACAGTGATTGTTACATGTTAGTATTATATACATAACTTAGAATCCGAAAGGCGAATATATACATACGACGACAGTTACAAAACTATAATACCTAAGTGTCAAATTAAAACTTTTTGGTCGAAATTGGATAGCAAAAGTAGATACAGTTTAGGTAGTATCTAACTAAAATATATACTAGTACAGATCATGATAGCCACGATCGTATAATATCGTGGAATTGAAACTACACATTTTAATATTAATAAGTATCGTTTACACAATGTTAGTTGATGAGGAGACAAAGCGCAATACTGCGCCATCACAAACGCATCGGCGGCCGCTGAGCCGCGCTCAAATTATAATTAGGTCTACAATGATGATACAGTCTAAACTTAAGTGGGAACTAGTAGCGACAAGGAAGCGTGGCCGCGCCGGCGGGCGGCGTGCCGTGGCTCGGCAAACAATACAATACACAACTTAATCTGTACCTTACGTGCTAATATTATAACATCCAAAGCTGATTGTTAAGCATCATGTTAATATAATCGTTCAATCTTACTCACTAGTTGGGATTTCGTCACTTCATACACGATACATTGAAATATATCATGTACATGGGAAAACTAAACAAACACAAGTGTTGGCCCCTACACGTGACTCATGTACAAAGTACAGTATATAAGTATGAGACAGTTCGACATTTTAACATTTTTGTTTTACAGTATGGGGGTGTGACTTAACGATATATTATAATATTACATAAGACGTGACGTTTACTGCGCGGGTCATGCTCATAGTGACGATTAAACTCTGGATATTACTATTCATTATCGCTAGTAAACATTATAAGATTGATTCGAAGCTAGTATTACTGTAAATACGTTAAACACCTAATACATGACATGTCACTTCATGAAAGCGATGGTATGTGTGGGTGACGTCGCCTTGACAACCAGTCCTCGCAGTGGCGACCAGTTTCAACGTCAAATAGTTTGCCGGGTGTGGTACCGTCCCTGTCGCGCACCACGTGTACGCGACTGCAGTTGTCACTTACCTAAGCATGCAATACTTTCTAAGTCCGTTCGTTCTATACATCTGTCGTTCACTTCTTTAAATCCAGTCTTCTTCGATTCCTACTTAACAACTAAGCGAAACTCGTTTGATCGGTGAATACAAAATGATAGGTATTCCTACACTCGAGAGCTTCATATAGTGCGTGAACGCACCTAACAGCGCATCACGCATGTACTATGAATATTGCTCATTACAGGTACAACATCTAACAATGTCTCTCGAGAGGGACTCGCATGGGCCTCGTTCGATCTCAGTGCTAGGCTTCTCCAGCTCTGCACCTTAATTGCGATATGCTGTACCCGGTTCCATGTACTCCGTGAGTATATCGACGACTGAGTAGTACTTGAGATTATTCGGTGAGTAACCCTCGATGATATTCGAGCAACACATTGCGGTTAGTTGTAAGGTTACCGGCTGCGCGGGTGGGCGAGGTCAGACGAAGCAGCAGTACCACACAATATGCGACGCCACTACTCGCCGCAGCAATGATAGTCTGCGCGTAGTGCCTACCAACAGTCCGCTACTGCCTGCCTTCACCCCGCCCTTGTGCGTTTCTCTCACAAGTGGTATCCCGACTCTTGTGACTCAGTTCGAGTGCTCGGTGACGTCATCACGTAGGCAGTGTTGATTCCACTGACGTCATTGGCAGACGTTTACATCTAATCTATTCAATGTACTAACAACTAAACATCGACACACGAATCTCGGCAGTGATCGCTAAATGCAATTATATAATGGCAGTACGTTATTGCTAGGTGGGGTGTGCGGTGCAAGGCATTCGAGACCAATGACGCCTGTCTCGCTTGTTCCTGTAGACCAAGAGCTCGTGTGCGCCGCGCCTACCGTGTGCTGTAAGTGTGCTGTAAATGCTGCAGATGTTCGTGCCTAGCTACACCATCGCAGGTCGGAATGTTTGGATAGTATGAGCCGTGGCTCGAGGTGGCTGCGACAGGTCGGGACAGGCAGCGAATCACAAATATATCCCAAAATCAGTTTTTGGCCAGACATTTTCAAACTATTGTTATCTGTCGATGTCACCAGATTTAAAGTTCATACTAGCCAACTTTGTCTGCTTGCATTGGTGTCTTTACACACAAAAATCTCCAGCCTTTGTATAGATGGGTCTGGCGGGCACTGGCTCTTGGCCCGTTAGAACGGGTCGTTTCATAGTGACACATATCATTCCCATATCTATACGAGATGGCATTGACAGTGTCGCCACGACCGCAGTGCAACAATTGCTTTTATTATTGCTACTTTTTTAACATAATTAGGTACCTATATCAACGTTAAAAAATATCTAAATTAATATATCTAAATATCAATTCCAGTGTTTGTTTAACCTAACATGGACAATATAATATTTGCTAGTGAACGTTGTGATACAACGCGCCTCGCTGGCATCATACGCCATCAACTAAATAGTATTTATTTATTATCGCATTCATCATCACATAACTTATGATATTTTGTATTAATAGTCAAGCACTATCACACGTGCACCTAGTACTTTCGAAGGAACGGTGTAACAATGTCCCCCCCCCCGCTTGCTCTGCTCGCAGTGGAGCGGCTCCCTCCCCCAGACTCTATCTACACAACTAGTTAGCAAACCTTAGCGCTTTCGTGCACACTTTTTAAATACCACTCCGATATTAGTAGTACTTAGTTGTTTACCTAAATCTTCGGAACACGATGACAGCTAAACGATGCCGGTTAACTAGATGGAAGTGTTCATGGCAAGCATGACAGATTTTACGTTAGTGTGTCCAAGTAGATTGTAGTAGTCCAATATTTGAATGATACCTATTTCTTTCATAAATATTTTTGTATGTACAGTGCAAGGTTATACGAAACTTGTTAGTTGGAATTTATTCAATGGCTGACAGAGTTGAATCGTATACAGGTAATACAAATATTCACTGAAGCCAGTCAGCCAGGTCGGTAGTTAGTGACGGCAGTAGACAGAGCGATGCTAGGTCCGCTTGCGGCGCGGCGGTGCCGGGGCGCTACTTACGCGGCGGGGTCGCGCGCCGGCTCGCGCGTCAGCTGCTCGCGCAGGTAGGCGCCCGGGTTCTCCAGCGCGGCGCCGAAGTTCTTCTGCAGCGTGAGGATGCTGGTGAGCGTGGCCAGCCAGTGCGCGCGCGTGCCCTCCGACGGCCGGCACAGCATCGCCAGCTTGGGCTTGCTCGGCCCGTCGGTGCGCACTATGAAGCCCCCGTGAGCCTCCGCTTCTTCCAGCTCCATCTTGTTCACCTAACCGAAATTATGTGACTAATAAATATTATGCCATTAACATGACCTACTATTCCGACTGCATTTTTCGAACCCAGGTCAATCTCAACGGTGACCACCTAAATATGCTGGAGCTAGTTTAGTGCCACTACCGAGAGCACTCCCTCTTCTACCACTGTGAACCAGACAGCAATCGATAAAGACTAGTCTATAAAGTCGATAAAGTCTACCGAGAAAGGCCCAGCACACACGCCCCGACATCCAACTGCGGCTTACTACTGAGAAATTGCCCAATCTAAGACAATGCTTGCGACTACTGCACCAGCAGAGGACTCAGTGACTTTGAGAATACTATTATTATGAGTGTGGTAGTGACGTGCGAGCGCACCGACCTGAATGTGAGCCTTGTAGTTGTATGCGGGGCTGCTGTACTGGCTCTTTTTGCCGACGGCCTCGCTGAAGATGATGCACTGCTCGAACAGGAACACCTGCAGCTCCTTGCCCTTGTCGCTGCCGCCGGACACGTCCGCCACACTCATCAACTCCTGGATCAGCAGCTTGCCCTGCGCGGTGATGTTGCCCTGGAATAAACAACCGCACGCATGTGTTATCTTGCTGACGTTATACCATAATAAACACTCATAGCCGCAGCTCTAGCTCGACGCTCAGCTGTATTGTGCTCAACGTCAGGCTTCGTTCATAACACCATGTCCCTCTCTAATGTTTAGCACACGCTGTACACAACAAACCAGAAGGAAAAATATACCGGCCAGATGTACGAGGACTCTCTATTGTCGTCCACTGCTGAATACAGGCCTCACCTTACGGTGGCGATCCGAGGGGGTGGGGGATTAACAGTGGACATGATTCGTCCATCAAAGTAATATAAAGCAAATACAAAACAAATATTCGCTTAAGTGTATAAAATCGCTGCTTATTCCATGTCTTATTGCTTGCAGCAAGTTCAAAAAAAGTCGCAGTCAATTGCATCGCAACGCTGGGCACGCTTTGCGCAGAGCGGCAACATAAATAATATCGCATTAGCTTAAAAAAATAGCAAATCGCACAGTGTGTAACACAAACAGGTAATGATGAGTAGGTCCTTACCGCGAATCCCTGCAGCCGGCCCACGTCCATCATGTTGTTGGCGTTCTTGGGGATGATGTCGGTGCACTCGACGGCGTCGCGCAGGGACGCGATCACGTGCGGCGGCGCGTTGGCGTGCTCCGAGTACGACAGGATCTTCTTCACGAGCAGGTGGTACTTCTGTATGCGCTGGATGGGCTTGATCAGCAGGTCTCCCAGCTGCAACGCGACCGACCCATATTACAATAACCGCGCACTTCACCCACGTGGCCCGCGAGCATGCAACCACAGTAAGCGACGACAACAATCTATAGTGTGTGTTTGTGCGTGCGTGTGTGTGAGTGGCGACATGAAAATAAATGTAAGGACCCCCAACAAAAACGTAAGTGAGTGGTGTAAGAGGTGTAGGAGTAGTGCTGCAAGCTC
Source organism: Pyrrhia umbra (assembly GCA_963891755.1). NCBI lineage: Eukaryota > Metazoa > Arthropoda > Insecta > Lepidoptera > Noctuidae > Pyrrhia > Pyrrhia umbra. Next base: position 467,686 of record OY982916.1, on the reverse strand, counting down.
CGGAACTCATGCAAGCATTTACCTGGCGTGCCATCGACAGCAGGACTAGTACACGTTAGGGACACACTACACGTTGTGTGAACGCTAACTTGTGAGCTGAGTGCTCCGAGAGGCACGCACGCGAGTGTACACGTGTCCACGTCGTCTGTCCGAGTACACGTCAGCGCAGCCCGCACAAACGTCAATAGTAGTAACAATATACACAAAGCATAGCTGGTAGCACCAGATGCGTGAGAATGCAAAATTTGGAATTTATATTTGTGGAATAGGTGGTTAGTCATAGTTCGGTGATCGAGGCTGAAACTGTATTGGCCAATTAGTTCAGTCGACAAGGACTGTAAGTGAAGGCACAGGTACCAGCATAGCTTGAAGGTTTAATATTAAACTCCAGTAGTAGGTACCTGAGCTAGAGACATGCGAGCCCCGGGGAGGGAAGCCCGCTCCCTAAGGCGGACCTACAATCAAGCACACGTCACCCAAGTGTTGAATGTCGAGCTACACTAACACGCTGCGCTCAAGATGCATCAACGAATGTGTAATGATATTATTGGTTGGCAGTGTATGGAGACCAGCAAAGATATTAGTGATCTTACGTAAGTAGGTAGGTATATATGTTAAGCCATGATTTATGGGGACAACAACAATAAAAATCCATGACTTGATACAACTCATTTGCGAAGATCGGTTTACTTGATAATGACAGTATTCATATAATCGTCTCGGATTTTTTAAAGCTGTTAGGGTCTAAACATAAATGTGCATGCGACGTCGCATTGTAGAAGCAGAAGAGCTCGCACGAAGCATGGCGCACCGCTGGCGAGGTCGCGTCACGCTCGCTGGCTCCTCAACAAGTGGTATACTCTGGGCGAGCTGCCCTCGGCGCACCAAGTTTTGGCAGATTTGTGTTTGGACCCTTAGCCCTGAGGTGCTCATTCACTCTATGCACTGTGCATTTCGTATGTGTTTTTTTAATGATACATGCGATGACTTCGGTTATTTGCGATAGCTTATATAATTTAGTATTAAGTTTATTAGTTTTTAGATTGACTATACAAAGCTATGTGTAGAGACTGATACACGGAAATGTTTAGTATATAGCTATCACTAGTTGAGACCAAATGAAACAGCTTAGCTTGTCCGCTGCATTGGTGCATCCGTGTATCAGTTGGTACACCGCTCCACACTAGACGGGGGTGGGGGCACGCACCTGCAGCTTCTGTCCGAGCTTGACGCGCAGCTCCTGGAAGTAGCTGTCGTGCTCGGAGACGATGTACTCGGAGACGGGCTTGTTGCGGCAGTACGCCTCGTACAGAAACATGCGTTTCTCCAGGAAGCGCCGGAACAGAGGACCCAAAAGCTCGGGCTCTTCGACGCACAGATGCAACTCCCTGACAAATTTACTGCACAGACCAAAATTCCATCATGTACAATAGAAAATGTAACAAAAGTTGAATGCGCCAGCTTAACATTAATGAAGCAATCGATTGACCAGCGGCACGTGTCCACGACTCCCTAGATATTGCTCGCCTAGATTGTAAGTAGTTACACAGGATTGCCAGGTTACAATTTGTTTTTGAGTCCATTTGGTTTCATTAATTTTGGACAGCCTTTTTACGTTCTTTATTAATTTTGTGAAACTTTACAAACGCTATAGATCGGTAAGAACTAGGTAAGAAGTCGGTAATTGGCTTAATTTTGGATAACTCCTATGATTAAAAAAAACAGTGTTATTTCTGAAATCCAGTCAGAAACCATCGCACAGCGCGGTAGCACATTCGCACACAGTAATATATTAAAATAGCAGGCAGATAGTCAGGCCTGGCGGCACCCCGCAGCAGTTCGTCGCAGCAAGCAAGTAGCGTACTAGTCTCCTGCTCGTGGGTACCGCGTATATGGCTTGTCATTGCTTAATATAGTACAGGCATATACATACATGATTAATTGTCCTTTGTCTTTATAACTGATCATTTTTATTACCCTATATACCAGGTCCGAAATCTTAAAATGACTGTACACATAATAATTATGATAATGATGTTGTACTCACTCGCGGTGCCATTCATAAATGGCTTCGATATTTCCGAAGATCATGCGGTGGCGGCGGTCGCGCAGCCCCTCGGGTAGGCCCGGCTCGGCATTAGGGTCCTGCACCGCATTACTCAACTTAATTGCTTTCAATGATAACGATCAACTCTTAACAAATATAACTTTTTTTGTAGGATATTTGGAATCCTGCTGTTTCCCGCGGTTTCACCCGCATACTAAAGAACTAATTCGCGCACCTCCAGGTCATGAACATGTGTGTACCAAATTACGTTCAATTATATTGAAAAGGTTTTGCGTGAAAGAGTAACATACATACATACATTCAACCTCACTCATTTTCGCATTTATAATATGAAGTAGGATTATGACTAATGCAAAACATGTTGAATTATTATCTTAGCCAGTGTTCGACTCAGTTTATTCGAGTTATGTCAAGTCTCGCAACTCGCTATATTTAGCTCCAATGAAAGTTTTCAATCTCATGTTAAATAAATTAGAATAAAAAAAACTAGTATGTAAAGTGCGCAGGTGGCGTGTTACCTGCACGTGGCGCATGTAGCCCTCGCACACGAGCCGCAAGTCTGACACGTAGATCTCCTCCGTGTCCACAAGCTCGCGCAGCACATACTCGCGCTTCTTCAAAGTGGCCTCGTACGACTCGGGCCCAGGAGTGACCGGGACTTCTTCTTCCTCGGCGTCGCCAGCCCGGCCAGATGACGAGGCGACGCCGTGTTGTTCCTGTGCCGGAAACATTCACTTTGTTTCTCCAATTGTTCATTCATTTTGCTAAATGGTAATTAACTACAAAACTTATATTTGAAGCTGGTTACTAATTTAACTTTCTCAAACTGCTGGAAGTGTATTCAATAATTAATACACGCATTATTTATATTATGATATAAACAATAGAATGAACGATTGGTCTGATCATACCACAAAGTTAGGGTTGACAAGAAAATTGACAGTTTAATGACCATTCTGAACTTGGATTGATGTTATGTTGTCATACGTTACCAGCTGGATGCTTAGTAAATTATCCTTAATAGAGCTAGGCTGCTATCCGACCAGATAAGTAAAGACATGCAAAATAATACAACTAAAAAAATCAACTAAAATAAAAACATGCGAAAGCGACTTTCGACTAATTAACCGAAATAAAATTGAGCTGCCAATGTCAAACCAAAATCTTTAAATCTGAAGATATAAAGGATATGTTGTGTTTTAAGGCAATCAACATAAATATTTGCCGAGGCCATCGAAATACAATGAGAAAGAAAATATACTACGATAATAATAGTAGCACATACTGTTCAAAGCAGTTAGAGGCGTTGCGCGACTAGGAACTCTGTGGCTTTTTAATGACACTGAATGAACTCTCTCATTAACTGTGTGTCGTAGGAATCTCAACCTTATATAAACAAGATCATTACCTCGGAGAGCATCTAGAGTGAGCATCCTTGCCCCTGGACTGGCGTCAGTGGTTCAGAGCAGGTGTATTTTTTTAGAGCAAAGTTCCATAACGCACGGCCGGAGCTGACCTTTCTGTCTCTTTTATGAGCAATTTTATAGGGAACTTCGCAGCTGACGCCTGACAGGAACCCCGACCACACATGTCTATTGATGCAAAGCAACTCGAGAACATCGCATTCAGCGCCAAAAACTAAATGTGGTGCCATGACGTTAACAGCGGTCTTACTGACAACTTAAACAGTGCAGGTAATGTGAAAAAAAAAATGGAAAACCAAACATGCACACATCATGCATTGATATAGAGCCAAACCATTTTTTCTTTGACAATTTGAACGATCTCGTCAATGTCGGCCGCTCCTCCGTTACTGTCCATAGCATCCATAGCCAAAGAATTCTGAAAATGTTCACCAATATACAGGCTGCGTACAAGTTCCTGGTAACCGAGGGTTAACATTCGGTATGTAAGTCACAATGGATAGCGAGTGAGTGGTCAGTCGCAGCGGCCTACGGGAGGGTACTTACGCGTGCTGCGGCCGCTGACGTGACCGCCGCGGGCTGCGGCGCCTGCAGCACGGCTTGAGGGTTCTGTCACAACACATTACAACGGTTATTACAACATTTATTCTATCCACTAAATATGATATCTATACTTATAATAAATCTGTAGAGAGGTCAATTCTGTACATGAAATATATTTCCAAAATAACTATCAGGGGGTGATTAGGGATCGATACTGATGCCAAAAATGCAATCAGTAAATTTTTTGTCTGTCTGTCCGTCTGTCTGTCTGTCTGTCTGTCTGTCTGTCTGTCTGTCTGTCTGTCTGTCTGTATAAACTCTATAGAAACAAAAACTACTCGACGGATTTTAACGAAACTTGGTACAATTATTTGTCATACTCCTGAGATGGTTATAGTATACTTTTCATCACGCTACAATCAATAGGAGCAGAGCAGTGAAGGGAAATGTTGTCATTTTGTTTAAACGCGCTAATCTCAGGAACCGCTGGTCCGATTTGAAAAATTCTTTCAGTGTTAATAGTCCATTTATCGAGGAAGGCTACAGGCTATATATCATCACGATAAGACCAATAGTAGCGGAGCATCACTATTCCACGCGGACGAAGTCGCTGGCAGAAGCTAGTACTAACTAAGAATACATTTGTTTTACTGAACTCCACACGTCTAGGTGATAGAATTTTCTAAAACTATCTTGTGAATCAAAGTTCGGCGTAGAACTAATTTGATATTTTTGTATTATTATCACCATCACTTCGGGATAGGAATTATCCACCCGATTAATTCATAACTGCGACGTCATTTGAATAGTATGAAATTATTAGGCATTGCTGGCTGCAATATCTTTACAAATATGAATTCGTGAATTATTTTTAATCGCTTTAGATACACTTGTTTTTCTTTATCATAGAAAATTATTTTACCACAATTTTATTAATCATGTTTTTAGTTGTCAGGTTTAGCTTGTAGAGTAAATACATGCTGAATGTGAATGAGGAAGGAAAACCAACCATTTTTGTAGACAAAACAAGATCTAATTTTTATGGACGTTAAGTCACCCGTACGTAATATCCCTGAATAAACTGTAACATGTATATGAAGTCTCATGAAAAAAAACCGGCCAAGTGCAAGTACACACATCTGAGAAGTTTGCAACTTCGAAATTAATTAAACTTTATAGCATGTAGGGGTAACATTTTGACAGAGTGTAACCTACAACAGAGAGAAAGTATAACATACTACGGTCGAAGATGAAAGTCGACCTAGGTTATCGAGGCCGACAAGACGAACCGATCCGACTGAGGAGACAGGGTTCACGGACTAGGCAGACGTCTTTACTCGGAGCATGGTCATTTCAACACGTGCATCACTAGACTGGCCGCGGCAGGAGCTGTTGTTACTTGCCCACAAGCATTTTTCAACGCGATTAAACCAATTTAAGTACGTAAATTCTGGTCTGTGTGTCATCAGCATCACTGTACTGCATATGGATACGAGTGTAACAACAAGCATACGGTGTGTATAGGGTTGTTGTTGAGTGTAATGCAAGGTATGGTGTGCCCGGTGACAGTGCGGCAGTTCAGCGGGCTGCATGCTTCTCCTGGGCTATGTGAATAAACTCCGTACGAGCCGGTGCGAACTACGAATTCACTGCAATACTTACAATATTCATTCCGTTTCACGATAAATTGGGAGTTTTTAGATTAATTGTCTAAATCTGTATTGTGAACGACAACTATGACAAGTTACATGGAACAAAAAGCTAAAAGCAATATTATGTAATTACATTACAAAGTAAGAAGATACATTTGACAGCGCTAGCTCGAGCCTATAAAATGATTTCAATATTGATATAGTTTCCCTACAGGTATTGACTTTTGTTTCTAGAAGATTGTTATTATGTTGACTAGCTCTGTAGTGCAAAGATTTAAGATTAAGTTTCTCTATTATTTTTATTAGTTACTCCTGGCAACCAACGCGATTCTTTAAGAAGCATATAATCAAGATCAAAGAGCCCCTTCGCTGAATACTAGGTAGGTTGGTTGGATGGGCTCTAATTATTGCCCAGGCAACGATGTATTCGATCTGAGTAGAAAAGTACTTGCCGTTAATGTAGTGTATTCCAGGTCCAGTTCATTAAGGAAATGTTGACTCACCTGAATGGGCTTCATAGGTGGGGGTAATTCCACATCGGCTGCTTCATCCTCAGCCTCGTCTAATACGGCGGGGACGCCTTTGCCGACGTCGTGGTCGTCGGCGCGCCCGTTATCGCCCACCGTGCCGTACGGTAGCTGCACCAATACAATAGATTATCATGTCGTTTCTAGAAATCTATTTGTGAATTTACATCGTACGTTGTCCTAAAGGGATTAATATCAGTTTTGTAAACTTTACCTAAACGGTGCGAAGCTTGATGATATGTAAATACGCTCTTTAATAATTATATCTAGCTGTTTCCCGCGGTGTGACCCACGTCCAGAGGGATGGAACTACTTTACGCATCCCGATAAAAAGTAGCCTACAGCCTCCTCCAGTGTTCATCTACCTCCGTAACAAAACGTTACGTGTCAAGTGTTACACAATAATAAGAGAGCCCTGGCGCCGGAGAGACACACGCCTGAGGAATGATCTCCCGGAGCGCATAGTTAAGTATGAGCCGACGAACCTGCTCAAATAAGTTAATAACGTACCTTGAGCTTCTTGTCCGACAATGTTTTCTTCAGTGGCGCCGGCTTGTCTGTAGTCGCGGGCGATTGTGCTCCACTCGGACCCTTCTCGGTCTTCCCCTGTGACTGTTTTCGAATCCCCAGCCATCTTTTCCTATATGGCGGTGAAAGGACAGTCAATTAATAACATTCAATCCGAAAAGCAGGAGTACTAGACAATTATCAACACAAGTGGAGTATTCCATTTAATTAGGTTACAATAAACGCTTTATTTACACCTATTTTATATTAATGTCAAGCAAGTTGTAATGTATATATAATAATTGGTATTTTCAATTCAAAATTGACTTGATTCGCGTAACATACAACTAATGTATGGAAATACGGAATAATAAAATATGGAATAATGGATGTGATAGGAATGCTAACATCATTATAATATAGCTGACTCTATTGAGTCATATTTTATGGTGGGAAATTTAATATCCCTCAGCTCATTACTTTAGTTATTATTTATTTTCCTAATAAGAGAAGCAGTACGCATTAAAACTGAACTATTCACATGAAATTTGATGGAATACCGCGGAATATATTCGCGCGGTTAGGGATGAACTCACTGTGTTCCGATAAATTGGAGGTAGGTGCCTACGTAGTTGGAGATAATTAAATTAACGATGCGTAGGTACTCGAAATTATTAAAATCAGTACAAGTTGGTAAGAGGCTTAACTACATTTAATAGTCAATTGAAATATTTAATTATACTAAGCCGTGCTAATAGTTAATATTTTCCGATAAAGAAAATTTGGTTAAATTAATGTAAATGATAACTTCGTGAAATTCAGAACAGTGTTTTTTCGACTAATTGATACTACTGTAATGACAAATGGTTTAGTTTAATCCTTCAAACAGATTTCTGCAATCATGATATACATGTTTTAAATGGAACAATATATGCCCTTAAACTGAAAGTAGTTGATTTTGCCCACGCAAGCGAACACAAGTGCTCAACAAATGTATGTGTATGTAGCACGCCGAGCTGCCGCACACTGCGTGCGTTGTACTGCGAGCTCCAGCTGCGTCCATTTAGGCACAGCGCTTTGCGCTTTGCTCTGGCCATGGCCAGCAAGGGACCGCAATCACACATATATGTAACCCAATACGTAAACCGCATTGCGTGTACTCGATATATCGTGCGTCACTATTACTTATAGTTTTCCTCGTATTTGATTGACACAATCAGTTTTCGTTTGTATTGCTGAACTAGGAATTTCCGAAATCTATATTCCCTATTGACATACATACTGACTAATCAGCGCACAGTCTAAGCCACTGGAGTCATGGTCAAACTGATGTTTTAGTCATAGACTGAGCTGTGTGGAAAATTGTCGAAAACAAAGTTTCGGACCTTTACCGTTAAGAGTAGATCGGCCTTTTACAGTATATATATTTATTTTTACAGTAGGTACCGATATTTATAAAACGGTGACAGTTTACCAGTTGGCTTTTTCTAACACTTGGCGGAAATACATTGAACCAACTACATACAACATTGTTTATTTGGGTTATAGTACGTGCGCAAGATATAGTACGTGAAAAAGGCCGTCAGGACACGGACATAATACAGGAACATTTTCGGTTCTAACAAAGGCCCGCCGCCGTTGGGTTTGAGCCAATTAGAAATTATTTCATTCACTGCGTTGGCGTTAATTTCCCGGGTTGCCGCGAATCCGCGAAGTGCACACAAGCACACAGCCTCGCACAGAGGGGCGGAAGTATTCATGTATCGTTACGTTAAGGGTTAATACGTCGTCTTGTACGACGTATTAACCCTTTGAATGTTTATCAACAATGTTAAGTTAAAAAAAGACTTGTAGCCAAATCTTAACTAAACCCTCTCAATATTTGTCGAAAGTATTTAATGGACATAACGATTGCTAATTAATAATCAATAGAGTTGAAAACAACAATAACATTACGGGTCGAGGTTGACTCAACAGCCACACTAAATATTTGGCTCTTAGTATATAAGCATGCTAACTAATATTATAATAAAACGGCTGAAACCGATTTGGATGAAATTTGGCACTGAGATAGACCTGAAGACTTTTTATCCGGGAGAGTTAAGTAGTTCTCTCGAGACGCGAGTGGAGCCGTACGAAACAGCAAGTAAAATATAAAGACAACACAACTAAGCTTTTGACTAGGACTGAGAGAATTTGATCTTAGTAGAAGAAAGTTTCATCATTAATTTGAATATCGGTTACAAATCAATATCCTTCATTAAGATAAATCGTCTATTTTGATTTCCAATTCTTACTAACAACACTAGGCCCTTTAAGAATAATAAACAAAATACTAAAATAAGTTCATTCTAATTGATAATTTAACTATATGATAATGCAGTTTTTACTAACTGTGAATAGACAGAAGTTAAAGACTATACGAAAATAATATTATGTACAAGAAAACATTGGCGACATTTTAACAACATCGCATAAAATACACAGGTGATAATATAAATACCGTTTCCAAAGTTCTACTCGTCTAATAGAAAATGTAGCAACGAACAACAACATGAACTAAATAGTAGTAAATATAAATCCTTTGGATAAACGGTGGAGCAGCACCGGCTAACTGAAATAACATATCAACTTCGAGGCGAACCCCGCACACTCCGTGAAACTGAAGCGGATAGCCGATTGTGGCACCGTGGGAAGCAGTCGGTAAGTCAGCAATCTATACTCTATACTAATATATAAAGCTGAAGAGTTTGTTTGCTTGAACGCGCTAATCTTAGGAACTACCGGTCCGATTTGAAAAAATCTTTCAGTATCAGATAGCCCATTTATCGAGGAAGGCTTTAGGCTATATATGATCACGCTAAGACCAATAGGACACCACTATTCCACGCGGACTAAGTCGCGGGCAGAAGCATGTATAGGGAACAGGACAAGAGTTAGGAGAGAATTACGCGATTATTAACGCGCAACTTGCTCCTGGACTCAGTGTTTCATCCCACCAATGATTGCCTAGTTAAAGTTTGTAAATTGCATGTATTTTCCAGTAATCACATCGAATTAAAACTTCATTAAAAATTAAAATGAATTGTTTAAACATTTACTTTTGAAACATTGAAAGAAACCGTGACAGTTATCACCCACATGAAAATGTTCCACGGTTGCGATTCATGATACTGATACAACATGCCACGATAAACTTATTCAGTCCTAATGAGTGTTACATATAATTGTCAACAATTTAATTGTGCACTGTGTTACTGTAGACAGCGGTCAGGTTCAGAGCGAGCCAAGGCCTCGGCACCGCATTGCGGTCGCAGTCCGACGACCGCCGGCACCACATACCCCAACAGCAACAGTTGTGATCGCCTTGTTGCGTAACCCGCACAGGATCACATCACAGTGAGATGGCAAACACTCGGGACTTACTTCGCGCAAACAACTTGATTCCACATAACTGTAGCGTAGCGCTAACATCACTGTGACACGCGTTCACTGCTGCGATCACGTGTACACTGACTCACATGCAGAACGTGCACAAACACTCTTATCTAAGTTCTATTTCGAAGGAGTAGATCGGGGGACCGTCGACAAGGAGCGGTATCAGGCAGATACACTCACGATAGTGTTGCAATTGTAATGAGCGCGTGTACTATGTGTAGCGATCCGTCGCCGCGTCGCCTGCCGCCCGGCCACCGCGAGCACAGCGAGGCGGCCCTCGGCGACACCTTAACTACACGTCTATCAATTAGGTAATGAACTCATTGGACTCGTCGTCGTCCGTTACTACCAACGTTCACCTGGCCACAACCGCAGCAAGCGGCAGATCGATGGAGTATGTCCATTTACGGTTCGGGACTAAGTCAACAGCGATGATTCCGTGTAACAGCGGATACATTACGAAATATTTAATTAGATATTGTGAATACGTACGAAGTGAAACGAAATCTTCTTTAGTCGTTCCTTTACCGATGAGGCTCGCTGAGGCGAGATAAGATAACGCAAATTGTTAAGATTTGATAAGCGTGACATAAGAGTGTTTTTGTGTTAGGAACACCAAGTAGTAAAGAAATAATGTATGTAAGTGAAGTAATTGACTCATAAAGGAATCATCCCTTCAGTACATGTGCTGAGATATCAGGAAACATCTACTATATTTCGCAAAGGCTCAAGTTTAGCTCGCGTTAAAGCGCCCAATTACAATCAAATAATATAATTGGTCAAACTAAAGTTTTTTTTTTAACAATTTGACAGTCGGTGCGGACGATCTAGATGTTTGTACATATTTTATAGAATTTACGGTTGAAGGTTCATTCAGCTCGAGGGCTCGGGCTGCGTTGCAACAAAAGGTGTGTTTTCAGGCACTTTTGTACTCTCATGTTTGATAAAACACATATCATCGTAAATGGACTGAAATTTGACAACCAGCCTAATTGCTTAAAAGCACAAGATTAAGTATGCGAGTCAAAATGTTGGTATGTAATAATTACTGGGAACAATTCCGCGTCGTATTGCTGAAGTCGTTACTGCAACATTTGGCGTGCGTTACCTGCAGATGAGGAAGACAGCTTGCTATATACATAACAAGTAGCTGCGGTGATTGCAAACAGTTTTAATAGATATTTATTCGCAAACTACTAATTGGATAGAAGAACAAGAAAACCTTGAAGCATTGAACTGCATAGAAACCCTAATGCCAATGGGGCTAGACAGGCCAGACGACTGTTTTGATGAATAACAAATACTGGGCTTTTTATTAAAGAGAAGCTTCCTGAACCGTGCTAGTGTGATGTGATGCGTCAATAGTCTTGAATAACGAGTGGCAAAGTATATAACATTTAGCGCTCGGGGAGCTACCAAATATATTCGTTTAAGACAAACCGTTACGTAATGTTCTGCGCTCCAAGTCATTAGTATGATGCATTCAGATAAACACCTCGGCTAATGCAAACAACAGCACAGGAAAAAGTTTTCACGTAGGCACTAACACGCCATCGGGGCACATTGTGGACGTTTTCCCAATTAAAACATGAATAAATTAATTTAGATGTACGACTAAAGATAACGGTCGGTGAAACGAACAACCTGATATGATGGAAACAGTCGGCACAACAGAGTCGCGAGTCGTCCGCGTCGCCGTGCATCGTCGTCTGCGCGGGCGACGCCGTCACACCACTGGCCATCGAGCGACTGAGCGCGCCTGCTCCGCATCGTCACACGAATTAGATAAAACCGTACCAAGATAAAAAATACGAAGAAATAGAAAACGAATACGAACGAATCGTCTGTTTTGAGCTCACGAATAGATAGTAAAAATCTATTGTTTCTACATAAAAATCTTCTTGACACCTTTTATTTAAGTTGTGTTTATGGTTTACCACAAGTACATATGTACTCGAACGAAACGGTACCGCGCGACACAGGACACGCGACAGGGAGCCAGACAGAAACACACGAGTGTCTTCTCTAGTCACTACGGGATCATGCCACACGAAACAGTTTTTCTCTTACGACCTCCAATAATTGTATGAGAATGCAAGCTTGTACATTGAAGTATTTTTGCACTAGTATTGTCTTATGTTATCTAGGTACTGTGTATGATCATATTCTTAGACGATGGTTTGTGCTAAGCCAGCGTAAACGTATTAAGTACATTAAAAAACTCAAAACATTAAATCACTCACCCGCTAAACGCCTTCCTTTGTTTCACGGGGCTGGCGGCACTCACGCTCCCCCCAGGGTCCGAGTTGGACGCTTCTGCAAATAACGATTCTGTTAATGAAAAAGGAAAAAGAAAACTTTGTATGGTCACCTGTATACACATATATACATTACCAACTCTAAGACTTACAATAATAAGGTGCTGATAGGGACGGTGCGTAGTACCTAGTGAGGTGAGGGCCACCACTTGAAGAGTCGCGCAAGTTATGCGTGGCAGTTTTCATAGCCTTCACACGAAAGCGGAAGCAGGCATAAGACGGTGGAGTTTTAGTGGTGCAAGCCCCACATAATCGTCCCGTTAACCCGAACGGAACAAGCAAAACACAACACATTTTCCTCGCTCAAAAAAAGAAACCTGCTCGTATTCTCTATTTACATGATCTTGCCTACGCTGCCGTAGTTAGTAGTTCGAAATTAAAATTGTTACGCATTGCTCTCAAAGGAATGAAACCATCCGGATGTATATTCTGTTTTCGCTCCGTAAATAGAGTTCACAAAAACCGATGAAAAGCAAATATGGCTGGTGCAATCAGAATTTCGTATCCGAATTTTGCCAAACTACATAGGTACGTAGGTAGTGGATTATCGTTTAGGTTCAAGTTATCAACTGCTTTAAATGAAAAAGAATTCCTAAATCAATCAATATGAGTAGCAGCGTAGTTAGAAGCTGACACCAACAATATTTGGAAAAGGTCTATGTAGGCAGATTGTAATTTTTTTTTAGTGTGTTTGACAATACTAAGCGAGCGACGAGACGAACGTCTTAGTGCTTAAAATTGCGTGAGACAAAATAGGCGAAACTGGTATTTATGGTGGGACAGAACCCTCGAAATTGCTGTAGTTCCAATATTTAACATAAAAAACTAACGACAATCTTTACCTAGGTATGTACATGTGTAGGTAAATGGGTGGGCACGTTCGGCAAGAGCCATACGCCCATACCTAATCAAAACCGGGCGGGAATGAAATTCATATCTAAAAAGAGAAAGATAATTCCAACGCTAGCATTGGTTTACCCAATGTATTTCGCATTTTGACAATATTGGCTGGCAAAAGGCACTGGTAAAAGGCTCCAACTTGCGTACATATTTTCTATATATCGAATACATTTCGTGTGTATATTTAGTGTGGTCCTACTGATGGAATAATTTGTTCCAATATGGCATTTCAATTGAATACCCCGCTCAACAAAGTCACCAGGAAACTGAAAACATGTAGTTATATTTTAAGTTTAATCTTGCAGACGGTCTAGCTCGGTATGAAGTTTTTCAATGCAGGTATAATAAAATTAAATAGTATATTAGCTATTTAATTTTCTGTTGTTGAAGTAAAACGTTCCACCTGCCCTTAGGAAAAGAGATAAATTAAACAATGAAGAAATGCAATGTGAGTACAAAACATGAATACGCTTTAAAGGTTTACACGGACTCAGTCCAAAGTCCAACAAAGGATTCCTAGTGATTCAAAGTAATTGTTTGTGCAGTTCCCACAGATAATTCTGTGTACAAAAATCCTGAAATGCAGGGTTTCAGTAACAATTCCATTCAACTCATTTCATATAAAGTTGCTCCTAATGCAGCATCACCAACACCAGTATAGATTATACCTTATTTGTATGATTATATTTTACAGCTGTAAGTTTGATTTCCGTCGCAAATGAAACTCAGCGTATGATGAGTCCTTGAGGAGGAACTTATGACTGAAGTGTACCTATATCACTAGAACCTAAGTGAAGAACATGGCTACCTGTATGATGGATGAACAGTGATACCGATACATAATTACACAATGATTATCTCACAACAAGAAACATAATAAAATTCCCTATGGTTGAGGATAAGGTGTAGCAGTAGGAAAGCCACATTTACATTTCGCAACACATGATTTGATAGATACCCGTATAATAGGGTAGGTTCCAATCTATTCATATAATAAATACTACGTGTATGGTTTATTGTGGTGTTCCACAAGAACTCTATTTCGATTAGTCGTATTAAGCTTACAGAAGCTGGATGTCGCGCCAAATGGCGTGGCACGGCTTACACGCAGTGAGCGCGGTTTCATGCACAGAGGCCGACAGAATAATAGAGTTCATCGCGTTTCAAACATCACAAAGCGGGCCGTCACGTTTCGCGCCGCAGGGGTCTCAAATATTGAACTTCGCATCAATCGATAGGCGTGTCGAGTGCAATACGCAGCTGGTACATACGTCCTCCCCTGGACTCCGCCGCTGGCTGGCACAATGCAAATTACCTCTATTATCTCATGTCATTCTCAAAGCTCGCCGCTTTCCGTTTTGTCCGTGTTATAGAACAAACGTTTACTTGTCTACCGCGACTCCCCTGCTAAATGTTGATGAGTTTCAGTGAATATAATTAAATAAATAACAATACTTTTTTATTGTTCTATCGATTTAAGGAAAATAATAATTAGATTTTTTTAAACTAGCCCTCATTGTGTCGAAATTAGAAAGTAGTTTAGACTAGGCAGGTATACTACACTGACGGACTAATAAACTCCATTAAAGTTCAACACGCACCTACCTTTGAAAAAAACATTTTAACCAAGTATTCCAACTTTGTATATAAATTTAAATTGAAACCTATAGCTTGGTTCGTTAACTTCATAACAGCGTAGTAGTATCATTATCCCTAAGTGTATGTTTGTATACTGGAAAAGACCATTCAATTTTTTTAAACAAAAACTATGATACAGTTTCTTTGTCTGGGGATATATATGCTGTTTTCTTATATGGATATTAGTTTTCGAATTATAACGAAAAATGCATAAATAAAAATTCTCTCTTATCTCAATGCAAACTGCAGAAGGAGAAAGACACAGACTTACAGAAATACTTGCCCATTTTTAATAAAAGATCTAAATATGTGTGTACGACATGCCTTTGACCAACCAGAGTAATTAATAGTCCTATCACCTTATAACGTTTGGTGAAATTTTTATCAAAAAAAATCAGCAATACAGTTCACGATGACAGATACTTCCAGTGTACTACAGTGCGTACGTCACAACTAATTGGGACATGTAAACTATGCGTGCCGTCATTACTGCACCCAATTAAACCCAAAGATATTTTTCTGTCAAATAGTGTTGCGACAAATTATACAATTAGTACTTGTTAAACTTGAAATAAAAACTGGACATAACTCCACTACGACCATTATTATATTGAAGACGCGATTGTATACTTTGAGAAAAACACTTAAGAAAACTGGACAATGGCGGATGGCGGTAAGTGCAGGAGTTTATTTAGGACAAATAAATGTGAAGTGCCTAAGAAAGGAATCCAACAAGCAACCGCAAATTGCTTCATTTCGGAACACTTCACAACTCGTAGGCTAGTGACATGATAAACGAACCCTAAATTAAAACTTGTTCGTTTACAAGGTTGTTGTATGATCCACAAATTGATTCGGAAACAACACATCAGTTCGCTGCCGAATTAATGGCACCGAGTGTTGACTTGACGACTGGAAACTAAAACATGTTAGCTAATTGAATGGGATTTCATCGACCGTTTACTTCAGTAGCGGCACAGTTAAGCGTGAAATATGACGGACTGTTCACACGTGACGATTTCCGTCGTCAAGTTCAGAGCCACGTGTTTATAGGATGTACGTACAACGTAAAATTGATCATTTTACGTTGTTTAATGTAACATCATTAATATTGGTACCAACCATTAAAAAACTATTTTTACAGGGGAGGGTTGGCAATGCTAGGAAATTACCTGCCAGAAGCAGCAACGCTCTGTAACACCACGAACAGAGGAACATGTGGGGCGGTGGGTGTCGTCGCCTCGACTGCGACTGTCGAACGAGGCGACGTACGGCCGCGCGCCCTTTTAGTGCTGTCCCTTCATTATTCCACAATCTTGTTGTTATTTATTTTTCTGCTAATTATTTAGTGGTGGTCATTTTTGCACGAATGTTCACAATTACAATGAATCCGAGTTGTTTTTTATTACTTAGTACCTACTCTAGGGACTATGTAGAGCCTTTAGTAAGACCTTAATAACAACTACACATAAAAATGCTGAAAGTATATCAACAAATGTGCTTTCTGATGATCTAATAATAAGTAGGTACATGTCACAAGAAGCTAAAACATGTATAACAAATTAAAAACAGGTGTGTCTCGTGCCTATTGGTAGAGGCTGAATGTAGCCGAAACCAGTGTTCCGTGAGATCGGCTTCGGAATCGGGCAACGTGCTCAGAGAAGCTTCATCTATCGATTCTCTTGCACGAGCTTCCACCCGGCGCGGACTGCCACTTCTTCTGCCCGTAAACACTTTATTACCAGCGCTTGATATTAAATAAAAAAGTAAGTAGTAGTGCAGAGTTTAATATTTATTGAAGTACTGTCCTTTGGAATAAGTGTTCATAAATCATGCTTAGCGAAAAAAAATATCATTTAGGTAGGTATAGTTCTTCTCAAACCTAACGGTCTATGTATGGTTTACATATTAAACGTGTACTGATGGACAAGTACAGTCTGCACACGTTAATTAGACAGCTGCCAAGCTACCTTGCCTAGTATTTTAGATAGGTATACTAAGAACTAATATTACGCTACGTGTTCCTTCAATATTGCAGTGGTATTAGCAGCGGTTATGTCTAAACAGTGTTGCATGCATTATTAGTCACAGCAACGGGACCGCCTATGTATTGTATAATCCTAATTATCGCCAGGCGGGAGATTGCTTTGTTCCGCAAAGATCAATGGGCTATATTTACCACGCTACGCTTAGACGCGATAGCTCTACTGCTAACGTCTATTAGCGTGGCCAAGTATGGCTGTTTAAATTTCACTTTTGCTTCGAATACATACCGTGTACAAGCCATAGCGAAATAGTTCGGCTGGCAAGCAGTAAAAGCGTAACGATATCCATAATCTATTTGTTACCGATTAGCCGGACGTGCGAAAACCGTTGGCGTCCGGCCCAATTGTTATTTTTTCACAGCACCGCGGTAATGCGGCTGCGGCGGCTGGCGAAGAATAACATTATGGTTTCATTGTCATGCCTGTGAGAGACGGCGTCGTTTCTCAACAAGCCGATTGTTTATTTTCTCACTTAAGGGCTATCAAATTGTATTGTTCTACAGCACTGTCCCCTTTGTTTTGTACAAATACTTCAACGCCAAATTTAAAGTAAACCGTATTGTCCTGGGCTACTTAACTCACGCTAAAGATGCAGAATAAGTATTTTGAATCGTAGAGATATAGGTACGAGTACTTTCATGACAAGTGGAAACTATGAGCCCGTGCGCCAGTGCGGTGCAAGACATTCAATATGCTGCTAGGGCCTATGCACACAACCGTATAACGTAAGGAGTTCTACTGCTGGTTTCGTAGCGTGAGGTGCGATGTATTAATCCACAAGCGTTTCAGCAGAAATTAAATTTATTTTTCTGTTTTCAGTATATTTAATACAATCATAATATTGAATTTAAAGACCGCTTAATACCCCGTCCACCGCGTTACCGCCACCTCGACGAATTGAAGAGAATTTTAATAATTCAAAAGCGCACATTTAAATCGTTTATTGGCTTAAACAGCGTGTTTATTGTCAAAACATAAAAGGCTGTTGGAAAGTTGCTTTTTCGGAACAACTCCAAATAAACGATTTTAATAATGCGAGATTACTACAAGCTGTACATGGGCTGGGTAACCCAGTGGTGGATACGCGCGGCCCTGTGGCCTGCTAGCCTACACAACGCGGTCGACATTATCCCGAACTTTAGAACACTAATGTGTAAGGAATAGAGTTTAAATTGTATTGTTGGTTTGGCAACAAAAACTCCGTACAAGTACAGATGCGAAGTTATATTTAAATCACAGTGCTCATCTGCAATGTTAAGGTTGAATTCCGGAACGTCTGCGTCACTTGAGTTCGCCCGTGTATGGTGTTGTACTACTATTGTGATATTAAACATTATATGGCCGGTTGCGTCTATATTTCTAGCATCTGCCCGCGACTCCGTCACATACTTGAATTTGGTTCAGATACCAAGTAGTCTACTAGTTGGTAGTAGTCAACTGGTTGGTAAGGCTAGCTGTGGGATATACTACTAACTGTAGTTTCATAATAGCATAACAGAAATAGTATAATAGTGATATATAAAATTATGACACAGTTCGTGGATTAAAATAATATAAAAGCTTATTTCGAGCGCGTGCGGCGGCGGCACGTCCGCGCTAGGCGCCGGCGCAGCGCGCTCCAGGCACCGTAAGACTGACACACATAATAAATAAATGAAAATTAACCTTGTACTCTATGTAATTCACGACGTTTTAAGGAGGCTGACATTGGCTGCGAATAGTTTTAATATGGACGCCTGTTGATATATTTATATTCTTGGGCCAATACCTACGCGTACAATATAAACAATTAATACCCACTTCGATGTATTTTTTATTTATTTAAAGTCACACAAAGCAAGCTCAATTATAAGGATTATAAGGATAGATTGTAAGAAACGCTGTAAAATTAATAAATGTATTGTGATTTTCTGGCCAATCTCAGTGATAGGTTTTTGTTACCGTTCCTTCATAAAGCCTACCGCACTCATCGCAGATTTCCTTAGGGATCGGTCGTATCGAGTGGTCATTGATGGCTGCTCGTCCGACTGGCGAGCTATAATATCTCTGGGGTAGTTTCCGTTTAAATAACAACGATATGTTAAGGTAACATAAAGTAGGAAGACGATGCGACTACATATCATGAGATTCAACATACACATATAACTGGATTAACACATACTTAGGTACGTTACTTTTATCCTGGGGCGCGAGGAAGTTCTCTCAGGATAAACACGCGGGAAACAGCTTGTACATACGGAGCCGGCCGTTGTGGTAGGGGAGCCCTAGAAGGGATTTCGGGATTTACTAAAGCGCGGCAGATTAATATACAGGGGGATACCTAGTACCCGTTTGAGTACCTCCACCAAATATGAGCCTCATATATAAGGACGCGCGTCAAGGATAAAGGATCAGATTAGTAAAAAAAAATCGATCATCAGACAATCTCGAGCGCGTCAGATTAAGGTAGGGTGAGTTAATTACATGCTAAAAAGTGTATATTCCACTAATCTGACAATTTGAGAGAGACGCAAAGAAAGGGGAGGGCGGAAAAGTTGTAAAAAAAAAACGTCATCTCGACATTCTCGAGCGTGGCTGAATTTTTTTTTATTTTGTAGTAAATTATTCAAGGATAACGAAAAATATATAATCTGACCATTTCCACAAGCCGAAGTAACAAAAATTCGTCGATAAAGTTTAATGCGTAAAGCTGCGTGATGATGATTATCCTCTCTGCGTTTCTATTCCCCTCTCACTCTTTCTCTATCTATTACTATCTCACTCCTACCCTACTCTGGTTTCGGTTGCTATGACGCCTTCACAGCTGATGACACAGAACAGACTCGTTCGTGGCATAATATTATTAACAGTATTTCCAACGTTTTGGCTTTTCGTTTACGTTTTTTTTTTGTTCGAGCACGAAAAAGATGAAGATGATTCTACTGATGAAGATGATGATTAATTAATCAATTAATTATAAAAAAAATATATTTTTTTGAGCATTTTAAAAAAAAAAATCTTATAAATACGAGAATACTTGTAGTATTCTACTTAACAAACGTACACGTTTTTATTTGCATGCTATTTCCTGAGCTTTTCAATTAATTAAGTCCAATGGTTTGAATAAAAATGTTTTTTTTGTCAGATTAGGCGAATCCCTCTAGATAATCGTCAGATTATGAGACAGCACGTCTAGGACATAAAGATGAACCATATATATCTTAATCTGACGCGCTCGAGTATTTCAAAATGGCGATTTTTTTTTGCACATTATAATAATGGCCACGAGTTTGCGTCACATCGAAATCGTCAGATTATTGATTGAGAGCGTTTTTTTAGGTTCACTTAACACCCCCTTAGAAAATCTGACGCGCTCGATTAAATTATTTTTTTTTTCATTTTCAACCCTTACGTACGACCACCCCCATCATGCAAACGATCAGATTAACATACATACATTCTTAAAAATACGTAGGACATTGATGCTATCAATATCTGACGCGCTCGATTATGTCCATGCAACAGATTTTTTTTACATTTTTTAAAATCTATAGCTGCTCCCCCCACCGATGAAAAAGATACATTATATAACATTTTTTTCTTCTTATCATCTAAGCTTTGCATCCCAATAGGTCTCTATGACGCTCGAGTAAATCCCCATTTAGCATCGTGGGCTCCCCTACCATTGAGATAGACGACTAAGTCTGGGTTTTAACCGCGCTCGCCGGTATCGCGACACATCATTTATCATTCATCATTTATCAATTACGCTCGGAAACAAGTTATAAATACAAAAGAGTTGACTAAAGTAAAATACAAGATACAACTTACCCATTCATGAGATTCTTAGCGCGTGTGTATAACGAGGTGTGTACATTAGGGTGGGCCGATTTCAATTATTTTAGAATTTGTTCTTCCAAGACCCCTCAAAAGTTGCGTAATGAGACGTAGATTATGGGAAAAATAATTAAAAAAATATAGCTAATAACTTTTAGCCCTCTACCAGCGGTCAAAGTTTGGTAAAATACCATATTTTCATATATTTCACACCTTACTTTTTTTCTGGTAAATAAGTATATTTTGACCATTTTATTGATTTACTACTGTATTTTAACCTTTTATTTACTTTATTGACCACTTTGCAACAAGATTTGATATGCAAGTAGTGTAAAACAATTCACATTTTTACAAGATTCGCGCGGCAAAAATCGCTGTAGTTTGCTATGAGAACACGACACACTCTTGTTTGAGTTACGCATTTTATTACACCAAAAATATTGTTTTCTGATAAAGTACTAGTTTTTCTGAGATTTTGTAATTAAAAATCATTATTGTAGACCAAAATGAGCGCTGGACCTCGGCGAAGTGGCACAGTATTTTCTTTGTTTATTCCCATTCTGAACTCGATGACAAGATACTTTCTATCTACTGTAAGTGATGTTATTAAGTTTATATTATTAAAAAGACAGGAAGTAAAAAAAAACTATAACGGCAAACAACCACCTTAATGTGAAATGTTGTTGGTAGTAACTCAAGAAATTGAAATTATATGGAAAAATGCATCGATACCAACCGTTTCTTAATAACGCATTAAACAAATGTTATAGTCTCATTTTGATAAATATCTTTCTTTCATAAGATACCCCAATTCCAAGAAAAAATAAAACTTGCTGTTAGCAATGTTGTATGACTCGAAAGATCACGTGCGACAAATAGCTGTAGCGCGAATCATGAGAAAAGCTAGGCTTTCGGGTATCACGGCTCCAATACGGATTTTCAAACCCCCAAAGGTAATCTTTATGGTTGGACTATATCGACTTATTATTGTGCAAGATCTTGTAATTACTCCACCGCCAATTCTTATTTGATATCGTAACGAAAAATTACAAGATATGCCACAAAAAACAAATATAATCTACGAAACAAATCAATGTACGATTATTATCATTGCTACACTCAAGCCGTAGAAAGGTCGGTAAAACTGGTAACTAAAGATCTCAATGTGTCATCGGGGAACTTCTAGGGATAGTTTAATCTATATATATATTTAAAATTAAGTCGAATTTATTACAAAACTTATAACTCGAGAACTGCTGGAACGATTTCCATGGTTTTCGATTCGTTGGATTTTTCTCCGTGCCGAAAAGCAGAATAACTATTAAAATATCAGAAAAAATCACGAAAAAAGAGACATAATGGGGCAGTACGAAGTACAAAGCAAGAATACACAAAAAATCGCGTTTAAAAATGCCCGAATTCAACTGTAAAAGTCAATTTAAATATAGTGAAAAATGAAGACTTTTTTGTAAGTTTGAAACTTTGATTTTATTAATTATATGTGAAAATTTAAAAGAAATTGTTATAATTGCTTTAAAATGTAGTTTTATTTATACTCTTCCGTAAGAATAACTTAAAAAATGTTATTAGAACATGCAAAAAGAGTTAACTGAAAAATTTGTGAAATTTGATAAAAAGTTCATTTTTTGACGGCTGGTAGAGGGCTAAAGATGTAATATTTTTCAACATTTTATTGTATATTTGGGATCTAGGCGATCAGCCGCAACTTTTGACACCTCTTGCGTTAAGAAATTCGAAAAAAAATATTTCTTCATACAAAATCGGCCCACCCTAGTGTACATGTACTGCAGAGCGCTCAATGAGGTGCAAGACTTTACGTTTCCACGGCGCGGCGGTCGCGCGAGCGCCACCACTGCTGCGGCTATTACGCGATAATGTTACGGTTATGTTCCGATGACACCGCACGTCTATACCGACTGGGAACTAACTCCGATGGAACTATTCGGCGTTTGGCGCCGCGTTGCGCTGTGTGAGGAAGTCCTATGTTGCGGGCATACTACACTACGACTCTTAGCGTTGTCTTTATCCATTTACACAAGACAGTTACACTATCAATCAGAGTTAGCGAATCGGGGACGTCACCGCTTACACGGGCCGGAGAGCCAGCGCTGCTCCAGCGCCGGCCACGAGTTCACTGGTCGCACATTATTGTGCAAGACTCGTGCCGGGACCTATTCAATTTCAAATATGGTAGCGGGCGCGCGCGCACCGCCTGTTGGACAGTTACAGCATAACAACGCAATGATCACAAATCGTATTGTAAATAAATCATTTGATCACGGCTATTAGGCAACCAGCTAATTGTTATGTGTCTCAATGTTGGACATTCAACTCCCGGAGCCGACGACTAGGCGGGAGTGCCGTATAACTGCAACTGCCGCTTTGCGCGTGAGGTGGACTATCATTATTATGGGTGGTTATCATTTCTTCTGTAACGTGAATATACGTTATACACACATTACCTATTGTGCGGGAATTGAACCCGTAATGCAGCGTGGCAACAAAACAAAATGTGTCTGCTCAGCTACTGCGCCTCTGGTGACGTCAAAATGCATTTACAGTATATTATGTCCTCCAGCTTAGCAAATTCGAGGGCTCTTACTAGTTATAATATTAATTTTGAAAACAATTATTTGTTTAATTAATGTTTTTATAATAATAATATTCTTATCTCTGCCTGCCAAATAATGTAAATTTATATTATTGTGTATCGGCATCTGCCGTAGGTTTCTGTTCTTATTTGTGTACAATTTAGTTTACTAAAATAGCTCTTGAAGCACTTAGCATCAATATTTGAATATACAATGTATATTGCTACTAACATTATTAATGCGAAAGTTTTAGGTTGTGCATATGTATATATGTATATTTATGTATGTATGTCTGCTACTCAATTTCGCGCAAAAACTGCTGAATGGATTTGGATAGAATTTGGTACACACATAGTTTATAGCCTGGATATGATACTTTTTATCCGGGTACGGGTGAAATCGCGGGATACAGTTAGTATATTACATATCTACATATTGCGATACATTG
The DNA here is from genome assembly GCA_963891755.1 of Pyrrhia umbra. Lineage (NCBI taxonomy): Eukaryota > Metazoa > Arthropoda > Insecta > Lepidoptera > Noctuidae > Pyrrhia > Pyrrhia umbra. The sequence continues at coordinate 443,750 of OY982916.1, read as the reverse complement.
ATGTTAATGAATATGAGTAAGTAATTGGGGGCTAAATAATCTTACAGTAGGAAACATTTGCATTAAATTAAACCGTAGCTTACCTAGGAAGGAAGCTTTTATGCAGAGTTACTGGAGATATATTCCAGGACTCTTAGGGATCTGTAGTTAAATTAAATTGCAATACACATGCCGATGTTGTACAAGTAACGGTGGTCGGATAAACATTCGCTACTAATATATGTGCATGATAGTGCGTATCGTCTCCTTCTCGTGTGGAGCTAGTCGGGCGGGTGACTCACTCGCCTCTGTTTTGTGTAACCCGCCATTTTTCACACTAGTAGACGAAGATTAACCGCTTACCGCTTATGAACCATCGACCACTAGGCTAATAATGTTAAATATTTGTACTTGAAATAGCTAGCCATTCAAATAGGCAATTACCTATGGTATGGTGTGGCATTTATATTTGTGAATGAAGTGAGCGAAAATCCTTTATAAATACGAAAGTTAGTTTGTTTGTTACGCTTTCACGGTAAAAAAGCTGAACCACTTTGGATGAATCGATGAGATAAAGAGGATCCTGGAGACGATTTAAAGCTACTTTTTATAAGGGTGCATTAGGTAGCTCCCTCGGAACGGTTTCTTTAACTTTAAGTTTCAAATAAAAACGCCCGTTTCTGAATTGTCATGCAGTGTTATTATAGATATTATATTAAATCTGAATGTAAAAAATCTTACCTCCATTATTACTGGAATGGAAATTATACGGTAAGTACTTGGACATTCTGTTATATGCTGATCTTATGGATAGTGTTCGTGATGAAGTGTCTGCACTTGAAGACGGGGGCGACGTGTCATTGTCCTGATAATCACTGTCACTGAAGGAAGACGGAGTCGAATCAGAATTCATTGAAAAAAACTTATAACAAGAATAATAACACGCCCGGAGACAAATTTTGACGGCTTTTATGTACTGTTTAAATAGAAAAACTTCAACACGAGTGTCAAAGTGGTGTTTATTGAAGTATGTAGTTGAGCGCGACTGGCTACGGAACCGCGGCAGCGAGCAGGTCGCAATGCGTGCAATCACACCGGAAGTAGAACAAGTTATGGACGCATCCGCGTAATGTGAGATGTATCCCGGGGATCTGGGAGGCGGGCCTTAGTTCACGGGGATGCAGGATGCAACAGGAGGGCCGACGAGCCGAGCTGCGGGTCAGAGGCGCGGCGCGGGCGGGTATGCGCGTGCCGACCTCCCGCCCGGCTTCTCGGCCCGGCTAAAGCACGCCCATCCATTGTTACTAACACTTCCACCGGTGTAGTTCAGTACCACCGCCCAAAGCACACCACTGGCCAATGCACTACACACGCATACGTGTTACACTGACTCGCCGCCGACAGACGCAGCAATAGCACTACCTGCCCATGCTCTATGTGTAGGCTGTGTTGCACACTACCACTACTGTCAACATTTAACTTCCATATTGGTTATACCGACAATCAATTTTAATTTCATTAAAAGTTTCACGTGCAGATATTGATGTACGTATGTATAACACGTGGATTGCGGCATAAAGAAAAGAAATAAAATTTAAACCGCGGCGCTTTATTTAGCAGCGCTGAAGACACAACAAGTCTACGGGCTGGGTTTCTTTGCACTGTGTGTTATTTAACCGCGATTATAAGCGTCACGACACTAATAATAATAGTAGTGTCGGCCAGCGAGGAGTACTGACTACGTAGATCGCGGGCAGACGATTTTGCAATCGTTACGTGTTCAGCGTAATGTTGACAATAACAAATAGTGTTTATCGTCGACCGCGTGTTTCGGTAACACATTTACGTTGCTAAAACAATCACTCATCCAACAATCAAATGTAAAACTTGCTACCGATTTCATTCGCACCTGAAACACCTACTGAACTATTTATTGTTAGCTTTATTTAAATCTAGCTTTTGCCGATTGCTTCGCCATACAATTTTCGAACCCCAGTTTCTTAGTTGATGTTTACAAAATAAAAGGCGTCATTTGCCAGTTTTTACATGTCGCTTGAGATAATTTGGGAACGAAGTTCACTTACGCAGCTTACGGTAGGAGTTCGCTGGTGGAAGTGCGGTAAACAATAACAAGTGTTGTATTCAGGCGGGAGTGGGACGCGGGCGAGGCGGGCGTCACAGTGCCTGGCTTTTTGTCATCATGGCGCAAGACACAGAAGCGTAGGTAATGTTGTCATTTCAAATCGGTTCTAATTCTAATCACAATTTGAGGAACGTTATTGCTATGATTTAATAGCAATTAATTGGCGGCTGACGTAGTTCCATTGCGCTCTCATTCACGAATGAAAGGTAAATTGCGGTTTACGTTTTATGACGTATTATAAAATACTCAATAGATCTCGTACAACCAATTTTCGGTGGAAGTTTGCATGATAATGTAGGTAGATACATCATATATTTTTTTTAGTTTTATCATTCTCTTATTTAGAAGTTACAGGGGGGACACATTTTACCACTTTGGTAGTGTCTCTCGCGCAAACTATTCATTTTAGAAAAAAAAAATATTAGAAATCTCAATATAATTTTTGAAGACCTATTCATAGATACCCCACATAGTACAGGATCCCTGGTACATCTTTCATCAGTTATTACTAACAAGCTGATGTTTCGTGAGTAGGTTCCTTTTGACTAGACGCCCAACTTTTTTCTTTACAGTAATGTTGGTAAGTGGTAGCTTAATAGGGGTAACAAGGATAAAATATGTTGATTTGACGAATTTAAAAAAATTATTGCTAACCGATTTTTTCTTTGTTTATTATCAAGATAATTATCTAAATAATGTGAAAAATTATTTGTCCTACAAAATGTAAGGTTTTGTTAGGGAGTCCCCCCGCTCCAACATGTATCGTAAACAAGGTTATGAAAAATTATTACTAACCAGCTGATTTTTTTTTTATTGGTTAGCTAACATTTGCATAGTTTACCACCCACATTGTCCTACAAATTGCGTGGTATGTCATCTTGGTCCTACGCTCAAAAGTTGTCAATACCGCGGGACTTTTTTTTTTATTAGTAACTGTAGGACAAAGGTATCACGTGATAGGTTAATATATTCTTCGTCCAAATAAAAAAATGTCCTACAAAAAAAAAGGTATGCTTTATTAGTCCTACAAGATTTGTAATTTTGGAGTATACAAATGAAAGGATATATGTATAAAAGGGTATAAGGACATATAAAACATTATATATAATATATAATGTATTATATATATATACATACATAATATAATGTTATATATTTATATAAACATTATTTTTTATCTGATTCATCTGATAAATCTCAATCTGTCTCTGACTAGTATATAGTAATCTGTGGTGCGCATGCGTTTGTGAGCAGAATAATAGTGTGCCTCAGCTCCAATAGCAAAATGTACAAAATAATATTATTTTTAATTTCATGAATTTAAACTATGTAACTGGAGGGCTGGAATAACGTACCACGCAATTTGTAGGACAATATGGGTGGTAAACTATGCAAATGTTAGCTAACCAATAAAAAAACCGGCCAAGTGCGTGTCGGGCCACGCGCAGTAGGGTTCCGTAGCAGGTCTTAGTTAGTCGACTATAACTCTGTAACTGGTTAAGCATACTTAGCCCTGATAGTTTTCCTAATAAGTTGATTATATTTCATCATGAATTTATTCAAATTTCTAGGGATAGCCATTCAAAAGTTAGAGGGGAGATGCTAGTATCGAAATTTTTTTTAACTTTAAAGGTAAATATTTTGCAAACGGATTCCTAAATCGAAGTATTGTCTTGACAGACCTACTATATTTTTGAAAGACCTCTCCAATGATATCCCACACGATGGGAAACATGAGAAAAAAATATTCATCCCCACTTTACGTGTAATGGGAGCTACCTTATAAAAAATATTTTACATAATTTTATTTCACCACTTTGTCGATGTAACTAATATACATATCTATACCAAATTTCAGCTTTCTAGTACCAAGAACCTCTGAGCTATGCCGCGGACAGACAGACAGACAGACGGACAGACAGACAGACGGGCATGGCGAAACTATAAGGGTTCCTTGTCGGACTACGGAACCCTAAAAATCAGCTGGTTAGTAATTATTTTTCATGATCTTATCTATGATACATGTTGGAGAGGGGGGGACTGCCTAACAAAACCTTATATTTTGTAGGACAAATATTTTTTCACGTTATTTAGATAATTATTTCGATAATTAACAAAAAAATTATCGGTTAGTAATAATTTTTTTTCATTCGTCAAATCAACACATTTCATCCCTATTATCTTAGTTATAAACCACAATCGAGAACTTTCGTACAAGAATTTGTTGGGCGTCTCATTGAAACGAAGCTATTCTCGAACATTCAGCTTGATAGTAATTATTTTGACATTAAGTATAAGTACTACAACTTTTGAGCGTAGGACCAAGATGACCTACCACGCAATTTGTAGGACAATGTGGGTGGTAAACTATGCAAATGTTAGCTAACCAATAAAAAAAAAATCAGCTGGTTAGTAATGATTTTTCATGACCTTGTTTACGATACATGTTGGAGCGGGGGGACTCCCTAACAAAACCTTACATTTTGTAGGACAAATATTTTTTCACATTATTTAGATAATTATCTTGATAATAAACAAAGAAAAAATCGGTTAGCAATAATTTTTTTAAATTCGTCAAATCAACATATTTTATCCTTGTTACCCCTATTAAGCTACCACTTACCAACATTACTGTAAAGAAAAAAGTTGGGCGTCTAGTCAAAAGGAACCTACTCACGAAACATCAGCTTGTTAGTAATAACTGATGAAAGATGTACCAGGGATCCTGTACTAACACGTATGGTTATAATGAAAAAAATATTTGAGTTTCAGTTCTAAGTATGGGGAACCCCCAAAATTTATTGTAATTTTTTGTGTGAAAATCTTAATGCGGTTCACAGAATACATCTACTTACCAAGTTTCAACGGTATTGTTCTTATAGTTTCGGAAAAAACTGGCTGTGAGATATGGACGGACAGACAGACATGATGAATCCATAAGGGTTCCGTTTTTGCCATTTGGCTACGGAACCCTAAAAACCAGATAAGCTTATAGGGTCTTAAAAATATCTCATATATCGATACTGATCATATTACCTACTAGGTAGTTGTTGGTGGTGATTTCATTTGGTATATCAGTGTGTAGTTTAAACAGTATCTACAGACTGGAGAACTCACAGACAACTACTGAAATCATTGTCCCCATCGCACAGGAAACATATCATTTGCTCCCGGCTGACCTCCTAGTCCCCCATACCTACATAATCTATAATTGATATAAGACTGTTAGAGTATCGTGACAAACTGTGCAGCCTCCATGTATATGCGTGAGCTGTGACACGCGGTACCACTCAGCCGTGTCTCTCGACCGGCCGTGTCCCTGGCCTACCCTGTTATGTTTATCTTGGCTCTTCGAGATTATTGAAATTAGTTTGATAGCTCTAGTCATTGTCCATATGATCAATATGTGACAAAGTGGTTAGATAATATTTTGAAAAATGTATTTATATACACATAAAGTAGGGACGTTTTTAGGGTACCGTAGTCCGACAAGGAACCCTTATAGTTTCGCCATGTCCGTCTGTCTGTCTGTCTGTCCGCGGCATAGCTCCGAGGTTCTTGATACTAGAAAGCTGAAATTTGGTATGGATATGTATATTGATCACGCCGAGAAAGTGGTATAATAAAATTTTGAAAAAAAAAATTTTTTTGGGTAGCTCCCAAACACGTAAAGTGGGGATGAATATTTTTTTTTCTCGCGTACCCCTCCGTGTGGGAGATATCGTTAGATAGGTCTTTCAAAAATATTATGGGTGTGTAAAGACCATTTTTTGGTTAAGCGAGCCATTTGCGAAATATCTAGCTTTTCAGTGCAAATTTTTGTTCGATACGAGTTACCACCCCCCCCTCTAACTTTTGAATGGCTGTACCTAAAAATGTGAAAAAAAAATCACAGACGTAGTACATGTAATGAACTTACAAGGAAAACTATCACGGCTAAGTAGGCTTAACCGGTTACAGAGTTATAGTCGACTAACTAACTCCTACTACGGAACCCTACTGCGCATGGCCCGACACGCACTTGGCCGGTTTTTCTCTAATGTATTGTGCCATGTGGATTAGTAGATTGGATAGGTGTTAGGTGAATGAAGTCATTTTCTTATTTATGGTACCGTTTGTGAAATATCAAGCTTTAAAGTGTAGCATGTAACGAACTTAAAACTATCACGGCTAAGTAGGCTTTATCGATTACAGAGTTATTGTCGACCAACAAAATCGTGTTATGGAAGCCTGTTGCGCGATTCGTTTGCGAAATATGGAGCTTTAGTTTGCTTAATTTTTGATAATGTGTCCTCTGCTGTCCTGCCAGCTGTGTGGTTGTTTTTGGGGATAATGTGAAGTTATGGGGGTGGCACGGAAATTAAAAGGAAAACTGACTCAGCTAAGTAGGCTTTACAACTGAGTAATGGTCGATCAACTTGTAAAATGGAAGGTCTCGTATAAGTTCCATTGAAAATTATTTAGAATACGTTGTGTAAATAAGTGTTATGTGGGGAGCTCTACACTGAGCTCAGCCTGGTATGCACTTGGCCAGTTTTATAGTGCATTAAATATGTTCTCGTGAAAACGATTAGCCGTTGTGAGTAAATTAGGTTTGGTATTCGCGTTTGTTTTAACATTACAAAGTTTATATATAATTGCTATACGTAATACTGTGCAGATCTTAATTATTATTCATTATTAAGTTTAAACCGCGCGAAAAACTAACACAGCTTGGTAGTTAGTAAAGAAGAGGAGCGAACAAATTTTTGAGGTTGAAGATATTCGTTTCGTGGCAATACATTTTTAAACTGGAATTTTAACATTACAGCACATTTTTCATTTTCATAATATGGTAAATTAGGGACATCTAACATAGAATCATGAGATTAGTTCAAGTTAAGAGACACTGATGAAATCGACCAATCGCAGTCCAGAGCTAGCGCGCTATTAAGCGCCTTAAGTTTAAAATTGTTGCTTCGTACACGGTATAGTTATATATATATTTTTGGGTTTTGGCGACATAATATACTAAGTTCATTTTCATTTTATACCCAATGATGCAGGATAAAAAATACAGGGCTTTATGTCCTCAGAAGGCGCTATACTTATACTGAACTGAGTGTCACGTCATACAGCTACTACCGGAGGATCAACACATTTAACGATACCTGCTTAGCCAAATTGAGGAGGGTAGCTTAAAAGATATGCAGAAACATGAACATGACTTCAACAAGCTCTGTGCTTGCTGAAAGCATAACTATAACTTGGATATATTAAAGATAAAGCAAAATAACTCCACATTTCTTAAATTAGGTAGGTATCGGAAATTAAAAAAGCTGTAACATCATATATTTTTAAAGACTCGCATTTTTTCGTCTGGGTAGTATGTGTATACGACTTATCATTTCCATTCATAACAAACTACACATCGCCCCGAGACCTTGGTAGATATTTTCAGAATACAGTGAATCATCGGTCTCCCGTAAGTGGAATATTAACGACTGTTTCGCCGGGAATTTGTTTATGTTGTATTTGTATTGCAAAATACCATTGGTAATATTTGCTAGACTGTCTATCAGGTACACATTTGAAAAATATAAAAGCAGAACTTTAGTGTACTTTCTGCTTAATCGTGGCATGTTGAAGACGTCCATCTACTTCGAGCTGCGGTCGCGCGACACTCGCGAGTCACGGTGCATGCGTGTCGTGTAACTGTGCCTAACTGTCGCGGCATCCTGTCCGCAATGGGAGTATCAGCGGAGCGGCAATCTTCCCTCAATACCGTCCATCCATCAAATCATATTATTGGTATTAGCCGTATACAAACACGGCCGATGGGATCTGGCAGTACGGAAAGGGGGTCTTATTTATTTTCTTATATGATGATTTTGACTCTTGGTAGTAACGAAGGGTATTCATGAAAGAAAATTTAAACGTCTCACCAATATCAAGATGATAAAATACTGTTTTGTTACATTCTATTTGATCCTGGGGAAGAAGTGCACCACATTAGTATGAAACGTCCCTATCAGCGATGTCACCGAGCACACACGCGTGGCAAGTTCCCACTATAGAGACCGTTACTCGCTGTGAGGAAAGTACCTAGTTCGCTAAGAAAAGGTGCTTACCTACCGGCGTGGCCGGCGATGATGCGGACCAGAGACATCCATTTACTAGGATAATTTTAAACAACTTTTTAATTTCTCCTAAGGCATCCTTAGGGGAAATGTTTTCCGGGGCTGCGGGATGTTCGAAAGACCGCGCCCGCGGGATTTCAAAAGGCTGAGGAAGGAACATGCATGGGTTTTAGTCAGTAAGAGTCTGACAATCGCTCCAGGGGGTCAGTTAATCATTTTCCATTCGAAAGTGCAATAAAAACAAGGAAGGGTTAGAGTTAGGTTAGAGGGAAAGTACTTTTACTGCGAGAATATACTTTTACTTTTAATATTGAAACGTATCACTGATACGACTTGCGTTTACATTCATTATGCACTAAGTCCCAAATGTATGTTACCAACCTGTTTGTACCGTGCGGGAGGCACGCCACGCAGCAGCCAATTGCTTATACCCTACTACTAGTCTTGCCCTCAACCCATCCAAAGGTTGCCTGTAAGAGATCGCTTTTAGCGGTAAGACCGCCCATTGTGTCACCTACCTTTCTTATATTGTTAAGTTTTTAAAATTTAAAAGTTGTGTACATAATAAACAATCTATTCTACGAAAGAACAATGGCAGGTCTTGATACTAAAAAATGTCTGGCATAAAATGATTACAGATCAATAGCATTCATAGGATGCTTTTATCATTTGATATGCTTTTATAAAAACATAAAATAACCCCGGTTCGAGAAGGAGTGAATAATTGGAAAATCGTAGGAAATTAATTAAATTTTATTCGTTTATATGAATTCTATTGACGCCAAAACAAGTCCAGACCGAAATCTGTCTTTGTTCTTTGGCACGCTATGGCGAAATCTCTAATGAACCTGCACAATTGTACTCAGAGACAATCGAAAAGAGTAAGCACTCGGCGTAGATTCGCTTTTTTATGTTTACTAATAAAAATCCTTTCGTACGAGTGGGTTAGACATGATTTCCTGAGAGACTTAGAAACTCATCTGAGATTTATTGAAGTTATTGAGTTACACTTGAAAGCCTCAATACACCACCCTAACCAAATTATAACGTCAGTAAGCGTACACCATACCACTAACGTAGGAGCCGAGCTCATACTCTGCATCTGCTCAGCCGAGCGAGCTAATACTGTTGCAGATAATAAAATACTGTTCTTTTTACTTGCGTCGTTAACAAATAGATTATAAATATTGACCTACTTCTCGAATGTCATTTACTTAACTGTATTTATACTTTTCAAAACAATAAAAATAAACTTGTTGTACTAGTTGTACTGACTACCTGTTGTACTAAGAATTACAACCAGTCCGCATCTTCCTGACACACTCGGTCTTAGGCGAATGTTTCGGAAAATAGTTTTATTTTAAACACGGTGTAGACGGTTTTATTGCAAAGAGTTACGACTGGTAATAATAGATCGTAATAATGGTTTTAAGTATACCGATGCTGGGACCACTCGCCTTACGCGGTATAACACCTATTTTTTTGTAATTTTAGTGAAATTATACCAGAGCATTTGAATTCTGGGGGTAATTTGACACTACCCCTTCTAAGAAAAAGCGCCATGACCTAAAGGTCAATAAGGTTATTATACGAATTATATAACTTTTGCTAATTATAATACAAAAAGATAATAGAAATCTTGATGAGTTACGATGCACCTAGTATAATTTATGGGAGAATCTGACCGCATATGGCTCCCATTATTGTTGGCAGATCAGCCGTGAAGATGGTATACAATGCTGGACCCAGCACGGATCCTTGAGGTACGCCTGCTTTAATGTCATGGAAGTCTGACGTTTCTCCTGCTTCGTCTACTTGGAAAATCCTTTCTGATAGGTATGACTGTATCAGCATGTGGTAACTATGCGGTAGATATTTCTTAATTTTATACAGGAGGCCTTCATGCCACATCTTGTCAAATGCCTGTTGTATATCAAGAAATACCGCAGAACAATACTCCTTCTTTTCTAGGGACTCTCTGATTTTATAGGTCACCCGATGGACTTGTTCGATTGTTGAGTGGGACAGTCGAAACCCAAATTGATGGTTAGGTAGTATTGCGTTTTCAGTCAGAATAGGCAGTATTCTTTGCATTACCATTTTTTCGAGGACCTTGGACAAGATTGGTAGGAGACTGATTGGTCGATAGGAATCAACTTCATTTCCTGCCTTGTGGATCATTATTATTTCCGATACCTTCCACAAGGCAGGGAAGTATTGTACTCTCAGAATTCCATTGTATAGGATGGTCAAGTAGACTACTGCCTTTTTTGGTAATTAGGTATTTGACCACCAACTAAAATGTACTAAAATGCTATTTTATTAAGAAGATCCCATAGAAACAAAACAAAGTGTGGAAAAATAAATTAAATCAATGTTAAAATAAATAACATCCATGCGTTCAAAGTTTTTGGAAGGGGAATTCTCTATCCTTGTCACGCGAAACATAATTTGTTCTAGGAAATGTCGAGTTATACAGCGTTTTGACATAATGACGTCATAATTGCATCGTGCTCTCTTTTTCTAGCAATGAATTTTTAAATGCTTATAACTAGGCTGTTTTTTAAGATAATACATTCGTATTTTCACTGTTGTTAATCTTTTCGTTAATTAGTTATGTATTTGTAATAAAAAAAATACAGTCAAATAACCAATTGTTGCAGTAACTCTTTTGTTATCAGGTCGTACCCTGGAGCCTTACAATCTTTAAGGCCATTGATCGTTCGCCAAACTTCGGTTACTCTTACTGGATGAGGAGGTAGAGCCATCTGATATACGTCTCTTTGTGCTTCTAGATCGTCGGTTTTGTTAGGTTAGGTTTGGTTATTTATCATTTGGTTTTCTCCTTGTTTTTACGATGTTTTATTATTCTGCTATTAGGGACGGAGACAAATACAACAAATCAAAAACCATGAAAATCGGTCCAGCCGTTTTCGAGCGCCACTATTCTGTGTAAAATATGGTGTTCGGAACGGCCATTGCAGTTCCACTGTGCAGTCTTTCATACTACGTCAATCTACAGTTCGGATTCAGCATTAATTAACGACACGCCGAGGGGTTCGTTATTCATTCTCTCGCCAATTGGAATTGATTTTTAGTGTGTCAAGGGGCTCTGCTTCATATTTGATCATGATTATCAAATTAGCGATAATTGTATTTCATTTTTTCATTTACACAAATTGAATCTAATTTACATATAATTATATTTTTAAATATTCAATATAAGTATTAAGTATATTTTTATTCAATAGGGCCACATTTAGTTTCAACTAAAATACATGCTTGGTTTTTTTAACAAACTTAAAATAGGTACTTATTTTTCACATTAGGGTTAAAATATTGAAAAAGTATAAAGTTTAAGTATTCATTTAATAATGTTATGCGATATAAATAGCATAAATAACAACTAAGCAGAAACTAAGTTATGCAACGGTGGGGTGGTCGCTGTGTATCTGCATGCACTGCGATATTTGATTAATATCAGTTTGTGGAAATGTAATAATTACGTCAGCCATATTATATATTATATATAAAAGGGGCTGGAGTACGGGCGGAGCCTCAGGACACACCTCCCGTTTCCAGGTATTTTGTACGGCCACTACGCGGACTGTAGTGGAGAGGTACTCGTATAAATATATAATATAGGTATATTGGTTTGTCATGGTAAAAAGTTCAAATATCAGGATTGTCTTTTTCTCTCGAAATTATTATATATTTTTTTTCCTAATAGTATAGGTACAGGCGTACAGCAGACATCTTATACCCGGCGATTTCTTCGGCGACCACTGTAGGTAATTTGAAACAATTTTGACGTTTCACTTACGAATACGTAATCTGCATTAATTTCATAAATAGTGATTTTTTATTTGTTTTGTACATTAACTGTTAAGTTTTGACATAATCATTGATTGTGATTAAGATTTGGATGATATTTTTATCGCTTTTGATAGCAATTGTTGCAATACGAACATTTCGTTAAGATCGTAACTGATCCAATAAGAAGTAGCGTGACGGATTGAGCTCCGTGAGAGAAATCGCAGTGTCGTAGAGTACCTACGCCAGCCGCGCCGGGCTCATTGGTTGCTGCGTGGCGGGTGCGACGAACAAGTTAGCGCTAGGTCACAACCTAGCTAACTTTACTTGTATTGAAAAACCGGTCAAGTGCGTGTCGAGCCACGCGCGGTAGGGTTCCGTATTTGGTCGACCTAACCGGTAAAGCCTACTTAACCGTGATAGTTTTCCTTTGAAGTTCGTTATATATGCTACGTCTGTGATTTTTTCACATGTCTAGGAACAGCCATTCAAAAGTTAGACGGTTTATGGTACGCTCTGAGCTATGCCACGGACAGACAGACAGACGGACATAGCGAAACTATAAGAGTTCCTTGTCGACTACAGAACCCTAAAACTTGAAGATTATCTTGACTCAACTTGTTAAACAAGCCAGATTATACTACTTACTAGCCACTTTTCCACGCTATAATACGACAAAACAGAGTTGACATGAGTTATGCTTCTGAACACCATCCCGTTTGTAGAGCAACTTTTTTTTGCCGGGTATTACATTAGTTCACATTCACTTCGCTATTCGTGAGTAGCCTATCCAAGTATTGCTATACGCTAGATTGCATGGAAAAAATACTGTTGATTTATTCGAGAATAAAATCGTGGTATGAATTATTTTCCGGCTTGTATAAATTCGGGTTTGGTCGAATCCACCTTAACAAGATTAAGTACTTTGCAATCATATGACCGAAAACGTAGCTGTTATTAGATATAACGTTACCTATTTCGGTAAACAACTATCGATTTCGCATATTCCAAACTGACCCGCATATCGATCCCGTCCCGAGCGCGCCCTTGAACCTACCCCAACAAGTGGACTGCAATATTTGACAGATAAGGTTTATAAGGGCGATAGTCAGGTAGACGATGACCGTCGTTAGTAGAGAATGGAAGTTTACTTACTACCAACTCTAACTACCATTAAAGTTTTTAAGCACTATATTATATTGTGGACATTGAGAGTAAAGATTGCAGGTGGTGCAGGGAGTTTATAAAAAAACTTCATCCATATAGCGCACTGTAGTTCACATTTAACTGTAAGTCCATAGTGTGCCACTTCACTCGCATACCAAGTAAGAAACCTACAAAAATGATACGAAAATGCCGTTCATCACATCTCGCGAGTCGCGTGCCTACCATTTCTATATGTATATTGCTAACATTTTATATTGCTCGATCTCGATCCAATACTGAAAGTAATGCGAGCACGAGATGAAAAACCACGTTTATTAAAAGTTGACTTATTTATTTAGGTATAGCATAATACACGCAGTGACGTGGAGTTGCGGAAACCGGCCTGCCTAAAACAGTAGCAAGCGTTTAAAGGCGACTCAGAATTGAAAGTTGTCGTCTTAGCGTCCAGGCAACCAAATCCGAGTGTGGCCGAGACAGCCCCGCACGTTTTTGCCTATTTCTAATTAAAACTCATGATAAACCTCATTTTGAAGATTACATCAACACAAACACGATAACTCTGCAACAGTTCGGATCGCCCAAATTCTAACCAAACTGTTGCATCTGCAATCCTGCAGATTCCAGGAACTCTATAGGTTCAGGCCAAAAAAATATCCTTTAGTAAACTTCATTGTTCGTATAAAAAGATAGCTAATGCTAACCCTGGCCATAGTAACGAATTTATAGATACCATCACCGGTAACAAAATGTCAATACACCGTAGGCCCGTGTTTTTAACGCGAATGATAATTATTAGACGCAATAGTGTTACATAATTATGTTTAATTAATATCGTTTGTTGATTAACTGTCATCGTATCGAACGACACGCGATTCACGTTACTCGTCAAATATTGATCAAACGTGAATATACTATGTAACTTACTTGAACAATAATTGAAAAATACCCACTGGTTTAAATAACAAGAACTACACAGTACATAAAACTTCATCCGCATCCAATTAGTTTGTGATTTCCGAAAATGTATTAATACAATTTTGCAACTGTTTTATTTTAAACTCGCTTCTGCCAGCGACTTCGTCCGCGTGGAATAGTGGTGCTCCGCTCCTATTAGTTATAGCGTGATGATATATAGTCTATAGCCTTCCTCGATAAATGGACTATCTAACACTGAAAGAATTATTTAAATCGGACCAGCGGGTCCTGAGATTAGCGCGTTTAAACAAAATGACAACATTTCCCTTCACTGCTCTGCTCCTATTGATTGTAGCGTGATGAAAAGTATACTATAACCAGCTCAGGAGTATGACAAATAATTGTACCAAGTTTTGTTAAAATCCGTCCAGTAGTTTTTGTTTCTATAGAGTTTATACAGACAGACAGACAGACAGACAGACAGACGGACAGACAGACAGACAGACAAAAATTTTACTGATTGCATTTTTGGCATCAGTATCGATCCCTAATCACCCCCTGATAGTTATTTTGGAAATATATTTCATGTACAGAATTGACCTCTCTACAGATTTATTATAAGTATAGATAGATATAGAAGATAAAAAAATCAACATGCAATGTCAATTTTATAAAACATGTTTTTCATTTTTGTAATTAAACAGTACGCCAACAAGCGTAAAACATTGAATCGTATCTGTAACAGGCGGCGGTGCGGGCGGGTAGTTTCCGCAGTGCGCGCCGGCCATCCCCTTCCGGGCATTATATCAATCTAACTTAATTGTCAGACACACTCACATTTCACATGCATTATTGGCTCAGGAAGAGGGGATCAACAGACGCCTTTAAAAATGAAGCTTTAAATATTAATGAATGAAGATGTTTTTTTAATAGAATTTCCTAGGATGATTAAATTTATATCAGGCCAGACGTCTTCACCACAAAACAAGTAAAAAGAAAGCAGAAAATATTTTTTCTTCCACTGAACGATCTGCATCTTGGAACAACATTCAGTGTAGCCACTGAAAGTTATTTACAGAAGCCTTTGCAATATTTTAATATTGAATTAGACTCCCACAACCAAGTACACGATTCGTTGTAAATAATTGCTGGTAAATAATTAAATAGACTTTTTTTTGCCGAAGCATTGGTAGTTCGTCAATGTTATTTCAATAATCATTTAGACTTAACATCGTTTACTAGCATTTTCAACAATGGGGTGTTTATTTCTACTGTTGTAATGTGGCCGTTCCTAAACCACCTTGTTAAATTTTCGTAACTACCAGATATCGAGCAGCCTGTCTGGCTAAGGTTGAAAAAAAGAGATTCTATGAACAAAAATGAAATTCTTATAAAATCTCTTTAAAATATCAACCTAAATAAGCTCATTATTTTGAAGTATTAAGAATTATTTGAGACGCTACGTCTAATACTTGTTTAGTCACGCTGGGTTGTTTGGAGGTTGATGTTGGATTTGTCTTATAATCAAGCAATCGTAGCCCTCGTTAAAGGAAGTTTCATCGAACCGTCATCCAGAGTGAATTTCAGCCGCTTCGCCAAAATAGTCAAACCAAAGTATGATAGCTCACAATAGTTTCAATTCAATCATTTATTGCGAATACATTTAGAAGTCATTTATTCAACATTAAAACCGTTGTTTGGACTGCGTGACTTGGTAGTTCAAATCACAGCACTTGTCGGCGTTTCATCTTGTTTATGTTATCAGTGCGTAGGCAGGGCTGGACGTATGACGCCACACAAGACAAACATCTTAACTGAAGTGCTATTAGGTGTCGCGTTTCTGATATCACGATATGTATTGATACCAACTGTCCCAAGCCAAAAGACATATGAAACATTGATAATTCGGCGACATTATTTATCAGTGCGTTGGTCGCTGCAAAGCCAGAAGGGAGGCATTTTCATAATAATTTATTGAGCTGTTTCCCGAAGTTCCAATTATTTTACTCACAAAGTCATATTCGCATTTATACCACAACGATAATAGGATTCATTATTGTTAAGCTATATTAAATATAATTACAACATTTTACATTTACTTTTGTTACTCTATTTAAGTATATTATGATTAGTTTATCAGTAATTAGTTCTCTCTGTGTATAAACAATTATCTTGTAATTAATTATTTGTATCCTCCTTGTCAGTTTAATTTTTACCAACCTGAGATTCGTGTTGCAGTCATAATGAAAACTATTAATGATTCTTCTTTCTCTTTATTTGCAAACAGAAAGAAATGTTTCACAGTTTAGCCGAAATTGAGGGTATTTAGTTACACTTGCTTTAAACAATATTCCACTGCGAGTTAAATAAACAGAATAATGCACAAAATTATGTAATGCGGCTTTTCGGTAACACTGCTTTTAATTGAGGCCGTCATTAAATATTAGTACGGGAGCCTCAATTCGTTAGTAGAACCATATTTCCACCTGCCGTCGGCGCAGGTCAGTATGAACTTAAAATAATAATTGTTATGCCAAAGTCATAGGAGAACTGAATTTTTGTTGATTTGTTCCTGTTTCGGCCCAAGATTTCGTCCCACATTCCAAAAAAATATTGTTTCGTCGTTAATTTTAATTTTAATTCCTGTTTCGGACCACTTTATAAATGTTATTTTAGTAGAGTCAGAAAAAAGGTAAAAGAATAAAGATAGCTTACCCGGGCTTTAAAAAAGGAATGAAAGGAGTTCATAAACGCTATCTCAGGCTCTTAAACTACTAGAACGAACTTCATTTTATTAAAACTACCAGGAAAACAGAAATGAATAGGAATCAGGTGCTTAAGCGGCTAAGCTCTTTCTAATGAACACGAGAAAAATACATTCATGTGTAGAGTTGTCATAATTTTATGTTAGCATTTTGTCGGCGTTGTGTATCAAATTATATCATAGTACAGCTTTCTACTACTCTAAGTTAACAGACAGACCGACTGACGGAGACAAACAGAGGGACATAGCGAAACTATAATGGTTTCTTCTTGACTACATAACCCTAAAATAAAGATATCGTACAGATGTTAATAAAATCCGACATCAAATCCGAATGAGCTTATGAAGAGTCAGAAGTAAAAGTTCGTAGTATGAGGCAAGCGAATCAGGACACAGCTTGCGTCTCTGAGTTATATTGTCAACTAATATGTCGTGTTGGGCTTCTGATCCAACGAGGTTGATCCTCCCGATATACAATGAACACAATGCTATTGCAATTGCTTTTCGCATCCGAGTGGGCAGTGCCGTAGCACGGCTGCAGACAAACGACGCTCCAAGGCAAACTATAAAGAATGATCAGCCATCCATCCAGCGATAAGCTGACCGCAGCGAAGCTTAACTTTATATAAAGATAAATAAGGGCACTGGAGTGTCATTTGCTCACTCAAGCTATAGTTTTATAAGAAGCTTGATTCGAGAATACCACCCGCTACTTACATTTCTCTGTAAGATTTTTTTTTTTCAATTTTTATTGATTGATTTTTGTTGGTAACTATTTTGAATTTCTGTAAATATTTACTTCTCTATTACAAATGAGAAATTGAGCCATTTTACCCTGAAATGGTAACAAACAAACTCACTGTCGCATGTATAATATTAGTTAGGATACGCTAGCTCACATTCTAATAAGATGACAAAATGGGAACATTATGTAAAGAGGTGCCTGCAGGTACCAAGGCTACGCGCTCGTCTCGGCTAATGAGCCTTGCGCAATAGGAGCTCTATCTGAAAAGGTACCGCTTAAAATTTAAGACGGTGATTCCAAACAGTGCACTGCAGTGGGGCGAAGAAGCAAATAATTATATAGTTAACATGGACGGAAGAACCAATAAAGTATGTAGGCGTTTGGGCAGTCCCTCCCAGGCAGCGCACACTTTAACAACAAAACGTCACATCGATCCTTGCATATTTCTAACTTCAGAAAATGCTGCTAAACTAATTATATACAAACTCGAACAGGACATTATAGAGGTACATATGTACCTCTATAATGTCCTGTCCTACAAGGACAGATGTTTTCCTGTTCCGTAACTAATTGATAAAAAGAGGAAAACTAAACAGATTCTATTTATATTTACCTATTAGTTACCGCAGGACTTTGACAGTGTTTCAATAATTAAAGATACACAAGTCGTCACTTGTCAATTAATAATGAATGCAATCAAGTTAATCGTGCACCTTAGCTAGGTACTCGTATGTGTGCGTGCGCGTTCGCTTCGGTTCATAAGTAAACCTAGGACGACGATATGATACACACTTTCACAAATCAATATAAACAAAGAGAACAGAGAACCATCACAAAATTAATACTATTACAGTATTAATTACTCTATTAATCCCGCCCGATGTTATCAAGAACATAGTTGAATATTTAAAGTTGTAGCAAATTGAATAGTTAAAACATGGTGTATGGTAACGAAGTTTCCGAAGAATCCGACGGCCATACATAAATTGACAGATGATTTGATGGGTTACATTGAGTCGGTCTTCACGGATTAAAATATAGTAACTTGTAACGCGTATATACAAGCCTATTAGCTGACTTAACACTGCAATGTGAAAACGAATGCACAATTGTAGCGCATGTCACTGAATATGAATCGTAGATGTGTTGCTGGTTTGCAGGATTTCGCTGGTGAACTGTACAAGGGAAGTAACTTGAACTAGTTGATCTATTCGAAAAGAGGGCCAGCCTTAGCCCGTATGTTGCATTAATTCTAACTTCGAGGTATTCTTGTACGAAAAACTACATTCCGCTAAAAAATAACTCTGGCTGCGCTCTACTACTACCGTAAATAATTCCAAATCAGACATCACAATGACGTTTTGAATGTTTTGCAATGTCAACTAATATAGCTGTGCTGTGTCTACCGAACTTGGTGCATCGTCATCTGAAATATAACAAAGGCAAGGACGCGAAAGGTTCCACATAATACGACAAACCTTTGTCGTAATAAATTTTCGATAATCGTTAATAAATAAGGTATCATTCATTTTGAGATAATAATAATAAATCTGGGACTTATTTACATTTTTAGGTAGGTCTAGGACCAATATTACCATACAAAGAGCAGAAAGTCCATAACGCTTTCTATCCAATTAAAAGTTAAAGTGTGGTGCTTTGTAATAGCCATTAGACTCACTGTCAACCCCGCGCACCGCTCTCTTCCGCGCGTAGTTAAAACTACTATTTGTTCTTAGTTAAATAATATTTCTTTTGTTTAGATCTAAAAGGACTTCTTGTAAGAATGTACTGACCTATGGTCTCTTCGCACGGTTGGCTGAGTGGTCGCCTGGAGGGCGAGGTCTTCTGCTGCGGGTGGTGGTGCGGCTGCAGCTTGAGCACGTGGGCGGGCACGGCGCCCTCCAGCGGCGGCTCGCCGGGCACGCGCACCAGCCACCAGTCGGCGCGCGCCTGCCACGGCTCCACCACCTCCACCTGCTGCCCCTTCGACACCGACAGCTCCCCGGTGCCCGACGCGTTGTGCTCGGCTAACACCCACGTCATTTCTGGACCGGCCTGTGTAATACCAAATAACTTCATTAATAACAGATAGTATCTAAACAAATTGAAAAAGTGTATATTAAAGTCAACGGCTTTTTAGACCTACAAGTTTACTTTTTATGTTTATCCAACAGGATCTCAAAGAAGGACTTAGAAGCAACAAATTTAACCACGCGTATGTATAGCTGAAATTCAGTCGTTTTCGACATATTAGAATTTTAAGTTTTTTTATGCAACCAGAATTCGACATTTCATTAGATTTAAAAAAAACTGATTGAATGGGATCTATTTTAACACAATCTAGTGCCTGATACTTTATGTAACCTTATACAATAATTTATAGGCCACCCAAAAAATAATTCATATCAAATTCAGTTGGGCGCCAAAAAATGTTGCGCCACTTAAAAAACCTCCTCTCCTTATCCACCGGTTAATGTTAAATTTCTTTACAATTATCTCAAAGGACTTCTGCATTTTGTCTTTAGCCCCATGTTAACCTTTTAAAGGTCTCTGTAGGCTTCTGAGCCTTCTATCAGATATACGTTCAGCTCCTGTCAGACATACGTTGAAATGCCAGTAAGTCTGTATAAATAGATGTTATAAATACATACACTCAAAAAACATAACCCTTTCAACGTAACAAAACTCCTTCTGTCGCAGTCGGGTAAAAAGTGATTAACTCTACTAGACAAACAAAATTGACACTATGAAATCGTGAACATAATCCAGTAAATTTTTTTTACGGGAATATTATAGGGCCGGACTGGTTTCTAGTACAAAAGAAAAGTAAAGTATACAATAATATTATATCTTTTAGACTAAGATAATTATGAGATATTTCATAGCGAAATACGCTACGTTCGTTTCGTAATTGCATGTATGTAATCTATGTAATTGTTTGTAGATAGACCAATCTTAAATTTTATTACGAAATACTCAGGTAATTCCCAATTGAACACAAATTACATTCACGTCGTAAGACTTCCTTCAATGAAATGATGAAAATGTTCAACCAATGATAAAATAAACTTGTGAAATGAAATAGATACGATTAAAATGAAAGCTTGTAATGCGTTCCATTCAATGCAAAGGTTTTCGTTTAATTAGAACCTCAAACATTTGCTGAAATTGAAAGGTAGGTTCCAAATAACACTGGGAATAATACCATGCTAAGCCTGCGCTAATTGGCAGACACAACTCTGGCAGCCGAGTCATAAGACTAAGTGACACTTGTAAGACTTGAGCCACGATCCCGAGACGTGCTGCAACTTGACGTGCACGGTGCACCAGACTCTAGTGGTCAGTTTCTTACGAGGGCCGGTGTACTCGCACGAGGACAGGATCGATTGCGACTCGATACCACTTTACAGATAACAGAATTCGTCAGATAGTAGATAACGTCCACTGCCGACAACAATACGGACACTGATAAGGCAATATATATTATATACTTATATAGATAACGTTTCCAGTGGTTTACAGAAACCTTACGTTACGACTACAAACTTGCTGCTCGTACCATAACAACACAAAACTTAAATGAATATATTGTTGATATGAAATGTGAGAAATTTTGGAAGCTGCGTTACATTTTAATGAGTCATACATTTCAGAACGTATTACGAGAGCGCTCGGCGGATAGACATACACATATTGATGTGTAGCTTCCGCGGCCGTCGTGCGCTCACCAGGTGGGTGAGCTGAAGGTCGTGGAAATCTGCGGTTTTTAACAAAACTGCTTTCAATAATTATAGCTAGCTTTGAAATCGAGCTCTGCCGTAACAACATCTAAATGTTCCTTTCTTCCATCTAAAAGTTTATAAAGCACAGCCTTTCCGGCAATGAAATTAAAACTAAAACCTGTCTACGCAAAAATCCAACTGAAAAGTATTTACACAAAAGCTTATGCAAAATGTTGTTAATCTCCCGGAAAACTTTCCAGGTACCTAACTACTTTTCAGGGTTACGTAGACTCCAAAGAACCCTTCGTCTGTCTGTCTATCCGCGGCATAGCTAGGGTAGCGGGCAACTAAGGTCCTTAGTACTAGAATGCTGAAATTTGTTATGGATATATACATAGTGTAAAAAAAATTAGCAATAAAATTTAAGCGGGCTACACATTCGGTGATAACTAATATTCATAACGCCGACAAAATAAATAAAAAAAATGTGGTTATAAATATTTTCCTCGGTGTAAATCGTGATCCCGTCGTGTGGGGTATCGTTAAATGGATTTTTCAAAAATATACCATGCGTGTCGGTAAATGGTATTTCATTTTCCATTCAGCGAGCCGTTTGCGAATATTAGATAAGCTTTAAAGTGCATATTCACCTTCCATTTCCTATCTACCTTCTGAATGGCTGCTCCTAGATTTGTGAAAATAAATCACAGACGTAGAATAAATGTTTATCCAACTTAAAAGGAAAACTATCACGGCTAAGAAGACTTTTCCGGTTGCAGAGTTAGGTATAGTCAAAAGCACCAAAACAACTAGTTGTGCCAGACAACATAGTTTAGCGACGATAGTCTCCTTATATGCGTTATAAAATTATGTCCATTACTTGATTGTATAATGTATTATAAGAAACGTCTCATTCTATGATTAAGGTAACGCAATAAACAATAACTTACGAATAGGTATATGTATGGAAACTAGCCATAAAGAAGATAGTAATCGACTTGAGTGTTTTTCCATACGTAGTAAGTACGTACACCTATATAAATACAACTAAAAAAAGTTTAATATTGTGTATGTTTACTATATTCATAAGTAGTGAACACTTTCCAGTTAAGTATCTACTTCACTATCGCGACACGGGTGATAAATAAAGTCGAATAGTAGTGACAAGTAGGACACTAAGGCCCAAGTTCACCGACAAGATAACAGTCCGATCAACTATAACAGCTGTTTACTATTAATTTAAATTTGCTAGTTTCGAAGGGAAACTATAATTTGAGCTTTCCCAACAGTCGATTACCATTTTTTTTTAAAAGTAGGTAACGTGACAATTCTCGCCTCGTGGTTAAAAACGTTTTCGTTTAACAGGCCAATTACGAAACCAGCTGTCGATGAACATGGCCCTAAGAACACTAGAACAACCTATGTTCAATCAAGTTAATGCCCTATGCCCTTTTACTAGTTTTAGTTGTAAGAATGACCAAACCTAGTTCAGCTAACTAGAATTTACTAACATCTGCAATAATCTGCTTTTTATTTTTCATGATTTAAAACAAGAGTAGGTAGGTACTTCGCTACGTAGTAGGTGTACAGCTGGGGGAATATTACTTATTATCAACGAGGACTATTACATTAAAGCAATTTTGCTTATATTACAATTGGCCTGATTATACGCACACGTGACCTAAAAAGACACAACATCGATAAAGGTCGGAGCACACCAAATAAGGGTGCAGTGCGTACAGCAAGCAGATGAACTGGTAATGTGAGATGTAGTGTGCTGTGTACCAACTAGTGCTCGGAGACCGCGGCCGACGGGTACGGCTTCAAGTATATTGCACATGCAACTAGCTATTAGGTAACTCCAACATAAATGGCACATGAAATTTGGGTAGTTGGCACCACCAATCAATTTACATAATTATTATGAGCTGTCAAAACCCGTATCTCCTATAGATTTTGTATCAATTATTTCCCAACTCAATTATTGATTGATGATGTCATGTTAAAGCTAATTGTATGAATTTAAGATAAATTGACTTGGAATTATTTGTTATCGGTGTCAGCTACCCATTCTGGACAAACCACTGTTAAGTATTCTGGCATAAACTGTTGCTAGATTGAGGAGCACGTTTCTGCCAATGGGTCCACTGAACTCGTAGAATTATGTAACAATAAGGTGAACATTTGCGTACAGTTTTATTGCTGTTGAGCCCTCTGGCTCCACTGTGTTTTTGTATAAAACTACCTATATCAGTGTGACATCATCATAATAGCAATTTATTTAGCTTAGCGACAATGTGCGGTTAATTAAGAACAAAAGGCACCCAGGGGTCAAAATTACGTAGGCCTTTATATACTTATGAAGATTTACCATTTTATTCGAATCTTAGTGAATACTTCATTTTATAGCAGAATACGCTTAAAGTATTATTTAAATGCAAAATATAATATGGTTATGTAGCATAGAACCGTCTGAAACATCGTGACGAAACCTGCACCTGAACTTAAAAAGTCTGAAATCGCCAATCCGCCTTGAGCAAGTGTGCTGATCAATTCTCGTGCAGTCGTGCCTGTGCCTAAAAGAAGAGGCCTATGCCCAGCAGTGGGATAATATAAAGGCCGATGATAATGCCGTCTATTGTAGCAACTAATTTAACGTTTACCTATTGATTGATGTATCTCGCGGCAAACATTACTCGCCATCAGCCTTACCAGCGCTAACTTCACTTATTGGCGATATTTTATATGTAGTCAGAATATAGTACTATTAGATTATGGGTACTAAACAATTATAAACCTCGTTATAATGCAGCAGTACTTGTTGTTTAATAAACATTAACCATACTTTGAATTTGCTAGATAAATATATTTATTTTTATGATTTATTTTCATATTATCGACATAAAAATTACGACTCATGTAACTTCAGTATAGTATATATTCTTATATAATGTACCTATATATTATATTTAAGATATATTTCTGCCAGCAATGCCAAATTTCACACCTACGCGGACCTAGCCAATAATACGCTATCGCATTAACCAAATAGGCGTTGTACAACATGGATGGATTTCGATATTATGAGCAGCCAACAAATCATTAAATGTATTACATTATTATAATTTTGAATTCGAAATTGTATGACGATGGGTATACAACTATGACTGTAACTCTTTCACGCAAAAACTTGTGAATGGATGTGGATAAAATTTGGTACGCACATAGTTTATGACCTGGATAAACACATAGGACATCATGGAACACTTTATTCAGGTATCTGATTCCAATAAAATATTATTTAAAGAATTAGATAGGTCCACAAATACTTTCTTATCCAAAAGGTCCCCCGGCTGCGATTAAATATAAGTACTTGTTCTTATTTATTTATAACGTATGAAATTACTAGCTGTAATGCCTGTAATCATACTTAAACTTTTAAGATAAGCTACGAACAAATACGTACAAGTACGTAACGCTTCACGCTTTTCATTAATCTTCTTCAATTTAGATGATTGCGATAGTTTTCAGAGAGTTTAAGTTTAGTGTTAATAGTAAACAAATAGTCAACACTTACACACTTATGATTTGGTGTAGTTCGTTAGTAGCTCCTTTGTAAACCAATATGTTTAATGTAGCTTTCAAAAGTCGCCTATATATGATAACATTATATATTTAACATGTGCTATGTCCTAGGCAATACATCTGTATTCAAGCTAGCCCTTTGAAGGAGAACTGAACTTTGCTTCAAAGCGTCCCGAGCAATGGCGTTTACGTTGCCGGTAGATATTACGTAAAGGAATAATATTGAAGTAAGACGAAATTCAAAATCATCCCAATGAATGTTTGTCTTGCACCCGGAGAAATTTAGCGATGTGGATAACTCAAGAGTAAGTAGATACAGGAGATATTATAACCGTTATTTTTATTATAGCCAAGGGAGTGTGCGCAGGCTTACTTAGGTAATTAGGTAAAATATTAGTTCCTGCACGGCCCAGTTCAGCTAAAACAGCGATTTATTAGCTACTAGCTGTGCCCGTAGCTTCGCTCGCGGGTGCCTAGTAATATACAGGAAGTAGGTAATTTGGCAAATATTGTGATTAATAAAAATATAGATACCATAAAAATATGTGCGGTCAATCCCGCCTTCTCATTCACCAGTAAAAATATGGCATATTCCTAATCAGCGGCCCTTAACCCTCGAAAACGCCACCGATATAGATTTTACTCAAAAAGTTAGATACGCCATCTTGGATCAGTAAAATGATCGCACATTCCTAATCAGCACCCCTAACATCCTCGAAAACGACACCCATATCGATTTTACGTTAAACACAATGTTATGCTTTAAAGCTGTAAGTTGATAATATTGATAACCTAGTCTTCTCTTACTTCACACTATGGAGCTTTCATATTTCACACACTGAAATTCAAATGCCTATAACTTTTAATAAAGTCTACCGATTATGATGAAATAAAGACTAAATGTTATCCTAAGACACTTTATAATTTTATATCTTATGTTTTAGTATTAAGTTAGCGCTCTCATGGGCATCACCACGCGTACAAACAAACAGACAGAAGGACAGACAGACATTTTTTAAAAATAATTGCATCTCTTCTATTAGTTATTTATAGTCACTTGGAATATTTCTTTTCTCAAAATTCCGAAATGTACCTGACAGACGACATGTACACGTAAAATTTTCAATCTTATTATGAACTAGCTGTTACCCGCGGTTTCACCCGCGTCCCGACGAAATTACTTCACGCACCCGGATAAAAGTAGCCTAGAACCTTCTCCAGGGTCACCTCTATCATCAAATGACTCCTCGCGCCATGGGTGGAGCTAGTGGGAATATCAGACTCTTACTGACTCATACCCATCCATGTTCCGTCCTCAGTCCTTTTTATTCAGGGGCGCGGTAACGCTTTCGAACATCCCGCAGTATAAATTGTCAGTCCCTAGTCCCTAGGGCGGGTGTGTAAGTAATTGTTCGTGATAAATAAAGCCGCAAATTGATATTCCCTGTTACAAGTCTGGAGTTGACTATGACTTGCTTTTCTCTTTATACACGCGATGTCAACAGAGACGTACAGGTTAATTATTCAATGGAATCACCTAAAAGCAACGAGTTTGTTATGACAGTGTCTGATAGATCTATCTATAGTCTATTAGGTCATTTTTTGTGGTCAATAATTTTGTCCGTGACTTCTGATGCTAATTATAGATTTTAGTTCATGTTTTTAAAATACCACATCGACATCTTTTTGATGAGTAAAAAAACTAGACGGAAACGCCTTTATCATTCCCCTCACTTTGTTATAATTATCAGGCTGCAATAGCTACTAATTTACTGTGAAAAGTATCTTGACCAACTTATAACGCCTACGCAGATGAAGTTACACTAATTGCCGACGCGGGCTGAATGCGAAGCTCCGGAACTAGGTCGACTTCACTTCGTAAAAGCATTTAGCTTGTACCAACGTTTTAATTCAACATAATTTTATAGAACGATTAAAACACATTCGTAATTACATAAATTATAAAACGGAATCGATCTATGTTCACTGTACAGAGACTACTGCATAGCGTCGAATCAATCTAATTAATACTGACTCTGTACCTAAATTAACATTATCATATCCATTGATTTTCAGTTATTGTTTCGTTATTTCGTCAAAAGTAAAATAAACACTCGTTCAATTAATGATATTTTTTTATCAGAATCTAAACATATAAAGTGCTTTGTCCTGAATGACTGACGGATCAACGCACAGCTTAAATCGGTGATCGTAGAGACCTGAAACTTGGAGAGTGTGTTCTCTGTATGACGTAGGCATCCGATAAGAAACGATTTTCCGAAATTTTACCCCTAAGGGTGTGAAAAAGGGGGCAAAGTTTGTATGAAACTCTTGTCATTTTCAATTATGAATTCGTATAGTCCACGCGGACGAAGCCGCTGGCGGAAAGCTAGTACAGCGACGCCTATTAGAGCTACCGTTTCATTCGACTAACCCGTTTCCCACAAAGCTACAATTTTCTAAAATATTATTTCAAACGAAATAATTATAATATTAAGTATTAAGAAGGAATTCTTCGTCCGTCTGACAAAGCTTATAATTTTAGGAACTAGTGCTATCGACTTGTTGCAAACAGTTTTATAAATGATGGCAATGAAAAAACCGGCCAAGTGCGTGTCGGGCCACGCGCAGTAGGGTTCCGTAGTAGGAGTTAGTTAGTCAACTATAACTCTGTAACCGGTTAAGCCTACTTAGCCGTGAAAGTTTTCCTTGTAAGTTCATTACATGTACTACGACTGTGATTTTTTTCACATTTCTAGATACAGCCATTCAAAAGTTAGAGGGGGGTACTTCCTATCGAATAAAAATTTGCACTGAAAAGCTAGATATTTCGCAAATGGCTCGCTTAACCAAAAAATGGTCTTCACACACCCATAATATTTTTGAAAGACCTATCTAACGATACCCCACACGGAGGGGTACGCGAGAAAAAAATATTCATCCCCACTTTACGTGTTTGGGAGCTACCCTAAAAAAAATATTTTTCAAAATTTTATTTTACCACTTTCTCGGCGTGATCAATATACATATCCATACCAAATTTCAGCTTTCTAGTATCAAGAACCTCGGAGCTATGCCGCGGACAGACAGACAGATAGACAGACAGACAGACAGACGGACATGGCGAAACTATAAGGGTTCTTTGTTGGACTACGGAACCCTAAAAAGGAATTTGTTTTTAAGTTAAAAGTGTGGTACTCGTATGACATAAATGGTCGTGAACTGCACATCCCAAAGTTATTATTGTTATCGTTTACGAGTAATGATCAAAAATGCACAAACCGCCCCTTATCTTCGAAGTATCCAAAGCGGAAAATCTTATATGACTAATTAATTATAAACTGCTAAAAAATAATTACTGATAATGATTTTATGTTCGAAGCCGACCTAAGTACCTCCAATAAAACTTTAAAATGTTTCGTTTAAACTGATACACGAGTATTTTTGCTGGACACTTTGGAACTGTGCTACCAATAATATTATACAATTAACCCTAAGTCATTTCTACTCGGCGGAGCGGTCAACAGGTTTCAAATGGCTTCGTGGTACGAGTATAATGTCATACTATGTAACTGTCGAAGAAAACGTTAATTTAAGGCATCTAATTCATAAAACACCTCGCTGGTTGTGTTGATGTTGATCTTTTTTCTTTCATTCTGAAAGTTTCTCTGCCGCCGACAGAATATTTCGTTAATGAGTTGTTCAACGATAGAACCTTTCAGCTACCAACGATTGACCGAATTTTGTAAACACATCAATGTCCACCCTTTAGCAAGATTAACATCGATTCCATTTTGTCTGATTCATCTGTACGGAGCTTCATATAGCTTATTACCTGCTGAAATGTGAGCTCTAAGCTCTATCACATACAGATTGTATCATTCTATTTTAAATACATTCAATCGTTATTTATGTTACTCCAGCTCTGTCATAACAACTGACGGCGTGCAGCATGCATTCGTGTATCTCCTGCCACTATAGCATTAACAAAACGAAAGACGTGTTTTCCAGTCATCAGAACCTTAAATACCTTGAAAACTACTGAACCTATATTGGTTGTATCAAATATGGTAAAGGAAGTATCGAGCATAACTAAGATAGTTGTGATCGGCAACAAGCTCCCACTGGCGAGTGAGATTTAGTCCTTAGTCGCCATTTTATTACCACAACGCAAGTAATCACGGATTTGTGTCACCTCGTAAAAGAGACTGACATATATTGGTACGTACCGACAATCTGACGCGGGTCTATCGAAATCGATACTAATTTGAATTGTATTTTGGCAATTCGAGGCAGGCATGTGGAATTACTCGAGAGCCTTGTTTGGACCCGCATATGAGAATTAGGATTTAATCTCATATTTATAGCTTAGATCTTGCTTATTTCGGGGAGGTTTTGGTAAATATTATTAGGTGCAACATCAAAATCCAATTTATTAAGATGTCTATGTACTTATTATCGTTACTTAGGTCAACTTGGCCTTTATATTGACGCGACGTTTGCAGCCCACGCTGACAAACATTGTAACACTCATGTTGACGGAACGATACTTCGTCAATGTTATACTTGTTATGAGTATGTTTAACTATTAATGAAGACTATCAAATCAACGAAATCAATCAAGCACTGATTGAAAACATGATCTTTTTGTCGATGTTTGCTTTGATTACATCCTTGCAGAAAGCACTAGTACATCAGCTGGGCTTGTGAGTTTGCAGATAAGCTTGCTATGCTTTTGTCGCCATATGAGACCATTTGGGCACTTATGTAACAAGGCTCTAACATGATACATAGCCTTTTAACAAAGATTTTTTTAAGAATTGAGGGGGAGTTTTATAGTAGCGCCCCTGCCGCTGAATTTCTAGTTCACAGTGCCGGAATTCCACAAACCTCATAACTGATTTTAAGGGCTCCATTCAGAATGAACTCAACTGAGTACCTCCCTTCGCTCGGCCATTCAACAAATCATTTGAAGTTATGGCCCTGCGTTAGAATATAGTAATAATACCTTTATAGATATCGATGTCAGAGCTATATAACATCGCACCACTTGTAATACCATCACCATGTGCAACATAATGTTCACCGCATATTTCGTTGGCTGAGTTTTCTTATATAATTATTTATTTTGAAAACCTCTAAGACAATATTGCAAGCGTGTCGCATATTATACACGGGGCTACATTTCATTGTAATCAATCTTCATTTCATTATTGCTTAGGAATGTCATGCCGTTTATCTATAGTTAAGGTTTCCTACTTATACTTATATAATTTATACTTGTTTTAGGGAATACAATTTTTTCTAATAAAAAAGAACTATCATATTTACCATTGTTTGTTCTACGATGCAATACTGCTAAATAATAAAAATCAATGCAACTTTGACGTATCTAGTAATTAAATATGATAAGAAATGTCATAATCCATACTTCCGGAAGCGTCATTCATACATAAAACGATTAATTATATTACCAAACTCGGGTGTACCAAACAGGAAGTGGTAACACGAAAATCCCTGCTCAGTGGTTAAACGAATGTTTGAGGCCTGATTACGAAATCGATGGCTATTTCACAGATGGTGAACATGGGCCTAAGAAACGCCTAACACATCAGAAATTAATGAAATTAAACATTCGTTGTAATCATCACTAATCAACCCTAATTCATCACGGCTATATTCACATGTATATTATCTACAGAAAGCAAAACTGAAATCTGACAAAGCCCCTTCCATTGAATATAACAACGTTTTAGGGTGGAGATTGTTTAAACACAAACATGTCGATGCCGAGTACTAAAGCGACCACGTTCAGCAACATAAAGAATGGTTGCGCCATAAATAATGTTTACATCAATAAATGATCACTTGTTCATTAGAAGCCAGTTAGCGCTTCCACCGCGGTACTGTTCGTTATTTATTTATTTACATACATCCGTTTTCCTTGTAGTTTTGAAAGCGGTAAATGTATCATCATATTTCATCCGTCGGTAGGTATAGTAGTAGGTTAATAGATTCCTTTACTGTTGAGTGCAACTAGTCACAACTGATAGAATAAGGCAAAACTGTGAGATTGTTTATCGCTATTGGCTATCGTAGGATCTATTAGCTCGAGTGACAGATAACCGACTCGTTCCGGCCAATTGGCTAAGATTGCGCATGTACACAACTTATGAGTGTTTGCTCTTGCCCATCTGCTTTTAATAGTTCGTTTACAAAGAGGAATGCCTTAATTTAAAATGAATTATTAACCTTATTTGCTATATTTGCGAACATGCGAGTGGAATATAAAGTGAAAAATACGAAATATTGTGCCAATCGGTCAAAATAAAGGATGAAACTTGCTAACGGCAAAAGTAATAGAAAATAATAATAAATATACACTTTTAAGTACATTAACGTTTATTTCCAAGTAACAATATATATTTTCAGTCATTTATTGAAATTATGTTTAAAATAATTACATCAATAAATGAAAAGACACAATTTTTCGTCAATTGTTTTAAATGTTTCACGGTATCAATGTTGCAAACAATCATTTTAGAGTTTTTAAACAAAACAGGGATGAGCTTACAACATACATACATTCACATAAAGTTCCACGTAGTTTTGTTAATTTAGTAACAATGTGCTTTGCTTTTCGTTTCCAGCGGTTGATTTCTTTTTACTACTTAGGTAAACGTTCAACTGAGAAAGCAGTCGCGGCACGAAATGCAAAAGGGACGAAGTGGATATCGGTCAGTAGTGTTATGATGTAGGATGCGTGTGCAGGTGAGTGCAAGCGCGGGAGTGGCCTGCGGTGCGTCGGACGCTGCAGTTGGCGGCGGGGGCGGCGGGGTGCGGCGGGAGGCAGCGGGGGCGGGTGCATCACTTTGGCGGCTTTCGGCGGCTGGAAGGCGGTGTATCACCTGGCGTTGACGGTTGCCCTTCAGCAGGCGCGCGTGGAAGGAGCTCGGCGTGTCGATGGTGTGCTGCCTGGACAGCATCGCATGAGGCGCGCTCACCGAGCTCTGCCTGAACCACGGCAGGGATATCTTTCGCCTGCTCTTGTGTTGTTTGGCGGCGGCGGCGGGCGGCGGGGTGGTCCCCATCGCGCCGGCCGACACGTGCCGGCGCGGGTGTGCGGTCGCGACGCCTCCGTCCGTCACGGCGCGCGGCGCTGTCGCCACTGCCGCCGCCGCGCGTCTCGCCCGCGCCGCCCGCTCCTTCTCGCACGCCTGGCTCGTCCACTCACTACGCAGCCTCCGTATCGAGCTACATTTCCCGAATTTATTCCACAAAGGCACACGCCGCAGCGTCGTGCGAAGGACGCGCCTAATCCGTTCCTAGCGGATGGAGAAGCGAGTGTCGCTTTAGCGATGACGAGCACCCTTCCCTCCGGTGGTTAGCGCCCAACGCTACGGATCTCGAATTTTTAAGAACAAACATTACCTAATGTGTCGGTTTCCAATGAAAAAATAAGAAATTTTGTATTTTTTTATCCTTATTTGTTGAAAAATCAATCATTGTGTCAAAATGTTGATTAGTAATGTAGCAGTGAAGTCCCCTCACGCGGGTTAATCATTCAAAGCGGAGCTGTTACCGCTTGTCACTGCTGAAGTTTTACACCTTATGACCTTATGATGCAAATTACTTCCTCGACTTCAATGACATTCAAGTAGGACAAATTTTAAGAAGGCTTGCCAGGCTTATCAATGCATAAAATTGTTACATAGTATTTTTAATTGTCAACATTGCACGAACTTGTACCATTTATTAACTCGACTATTAGATTGGGTCAATAGCAGCATTTGGGAAACGCCTACGTCAAAATTATCTGTTATCTGCCACCGACCTTTGAAACGAAAGTATTTACTAACGAATAGTACATAAGTGTGTTTCCTACACACATTTAATTTGAATATACTATGTCGCACGCACAGTAGGTACGCAGCCTGATTAAGGTTAACATTAATCAAGCAAGAAGATGTGTTGTAACGCTTGCTATCGTACAAGTTCACTCTTTCACTAGTTTCACCAAGGTGGCTTATAGTATAAACCAGAGACGCTTCAAGCGAAAAAAAAGTTTTAGTTACATAGGTCATCTGCAAGCTAAGCGCAAACGTCGTCAATGTTTCCTCCCGCGCGAAAACTTGTATGATGCTTAAGGTAGGTTTATTATGAAGCCTAGTGAACGTCAGCTGCAGTTCGGTTGGTGGGATAAGCAGCGGTGGTCTCTCAAGTATGTAGAAAAAAAGATTTTTTTCCTTCATTTCCTCCCGAATCAAATATGTGTCAAATCATAGTTAAACCAATATCTTAAAGAAAAAAAACCGGCCAAGTGCGAGTCGGACTCGCGCACCGAGGGTTCCGACAATTGGAAAGAAAAATACGCAATAAAGTCGCAATCATCTTGTTTTTTTCCGACCGCATAATTAAGTTTGTTTGTACAGGAAAATTGCTGATTACTTAAAAACTACTAACTAGATCTCGTTCAAATCAATTTTCAATGGAAGTTTGCATGGTAATCTATATCATATATTTTTTTAGTTTTATCATTCTCTTATTTTAGAAGTTACAGGGGGGACACGAATTTTACCACTTTGGAAGTGCCTGTCGCGCAAACTATTCAGTTTAGAAAAAAATGATATTAGAAACCTCAATATCATTTTTGAAGACCTATCCATAAATACCCCTCACGTATGGGTTTGATGAAACATTTTTTTTTGATTTTCAGTTCTAAGTATGGGGACCCCCAAAATGTATTGCTTTTTTTCTATTTTTGTGTCAAAATCTTAAAGCGGTTCACAGAATACATCTACTTACCAAATTTCAACAGTATAGTTTTGGAAAAAAATGGCTGTGACATACGGACGGACAGACAGACAGACATGACGAATCTATAAGGGTTCCGTTTTTGCCATTTGGCTACGGAACCCTAAAAATCGTCAGCAGACTCTAGAGTGGATTATAGGTCCGTCAGCGTCAATAAGCGGATTGCTAATATGATCTTACTACGTCGGGAGGAAATGACAGTTTTTTTTTACGTAATTGGGAGACCATCGCTGCTTAGCCCACCAACCAAGCCGCAGCTAACGTTCACCAGGCTTCATAATAAACCTATCTTAAGCAACTTACAAGTTTTTGCCCGGGAGGTATTGGTCATCAAAATCTGTTCGTGGCTCGCGGTCTATATCTTTGATCGTGTGATATCTGCAAATCTAAATATAAATAAAATTGGCAATTTACCTATTGGGACATCAGTATCGAAACATTTTTATATAAGGTTGCAGTCGGCTTCTCCGCGGTCAAGTTTAGAATGACCATGACAACTTTTGTTTTTGATTTTTTTTTTGCCTATCACCTACTATGTAAAACGGTATCCATTCGTCATCACTGACTAACCTCGTTCGTATCGAAGCCTAGAGTACTGGTACTTCTCTAAACGTTGTTTCTTTATGAAAAGAGCCTGAGACAGATACAGATAAAAACTACGACAAACATCGACGGGGTTAATAAAATTTACCAGAGGACCGGTAGTACGTTAGGTGTAACCATTGCTATTTTTTAGTGATACGAAAATAAACAAAAAATAAATAAATCTGCCACTTCATGTTGAACAGCTCTTAGCTTTTGATCTGGTACCGTACCGAATACGAGGCTTCCGGCGACCGGGACCGCAATTAACTGATCCGCGGTGTGAGTCGCCGGATGGATTTAATTTAAATATTTTTCTTCCGGCGACTGGGACCACTCATAAAATATAAGGGTCAAATCAAAAATAGTACAGTCAGACAAAAAAATCTTCAGTGCACTCTATAATATATATTAAAAGAATCAAATGGACATTGAACATTTGAAATGTTGCGTCACGAAAAGTACTAGGACATCATAGAATGAAAGAGACCGCAGTGTTGTTTCAACTACCCGCCCGTATATAATGTAAATAAAATGCGCACAGAATACGCGGGTCTCGCCAAGGTTAAGAAGCAAACTACTTGAGCGGGCCCGCGTATTCGTCGGTTAGTTGCAGTCGTCAGCCAATCAACACTTAGCGAAGTAAAGAAGTGCGAAACCCTGGTATGTTACGCGGCATTATTACAAAGTAACTGGTGGGTAGTTGAAACATCACAGCGGTGTCTCTTTCATTTTATGCTGTCCTACTAACTTCACTAGCGGGATGGGAACAACAGAATTAGGTGCAACCTACACATCCCGTCTTTCGATCTCACTATGTTGGTAGAATTGAATAGTTCCGTTATCCGAATGCGGACGGAACTTCTGCAACCTTATGAAGCCCTGGTATGTTACGTGGCATTTACAAAGTAACGGGTGGGGAAAGTTTTACATTATATACGGGTGGGTAGTTGAAACAACACTGCGGTCTCTTTCATTCTATGATGTCCTAGTACTTTTCGTGACGCAACATTTCAAATGTTCAATGTCCATTTGATTCTTTTAATATATATTATAGAGTGCACTGAAGATTTTTTTGTCTGACTGTACTATTTTTGATTTGAACCTTATATTTTATGAGTGGTCCCAGTCGCCGGAAGAAAAATATTTAAATTAAATCCATCCGGCGACTCACACCGCGGATCAGTTAATTGCGGTCCCGGTCGCCGGAAGCCTCCCGAATACAATAGCTTTAAATTTAAAAAAAGCCAGATTCGAGTCGGAATCGCGCAACGAGGGGTCCGATCTTTGGAAAGAATATTTGACGCAATAAAGTACCAATAATGTTTTTTTTTCCAACCGCATAATTACTTAAAAACTGCGATACTTAGAATCATATTTTCTGTAATATTTATGTTAATGTCTATCAATTCAATTATTTTCAGATTTTTCCCTTCTCAAACTTTGGAGAAGATGATGGACTTGGCCCTAAGGCCCAGGTTCACCGACTGATGGTTTCGTAATCGGCCCGTTAAACGAAAAGGTTTTTTTAACTAGGAAGTGGGAATTTTCGTGTTACCCACTTCTTTTTCAAACCTGGTTTGGTAATCCACCGTTTCAGGAGTAAAACATTCAAATAATAGAGCCCCAAATAGTAAACCCAGTCTCAAATAATAAACCCATCGAAAGTGAAGTTTGAATTTATGGTAAACAGCAGTTTTAAGTTAATCAGACCGTTATCATGTCGGTGAACTTGGGCCTTAATCTGTTAGGCTTTGACGGTTAAACGGCTGTACCGATTAAGCAAATTATTGGTATGGAGGCAGATGGGATCATAAAAGTTGCAAGCGTCTTTTTCTTTGCGACTTTTTATCCGGGTGAGACTCGGATGAAACCGCGGGAAACAGCTAGTAATATATAATAATAATCGATCAAAAAAGCTTATCTCAAATGCTATAAAAATATTATTATTACCCTAGACGTGAATATAAAAGATATTATCATTATACAGGGAGCAACTCAACGAAGTTGACTAGAGTTTATTCAAAAAAGGAAAGAGCAGTAAGCTTTACAGTCGGTCGGCCGGAGCAAGGGGCTGGATAAAATTGATGGCTCACGGTATAATCGCGCGGCTACGTAGATAATGTTCCGGCCGGCAGTCGGGCCGCTCGCGCCACACTCCGCGCTTGTATTTTGTCTAATGAGCTGCTTTTTGTGGACCTACTTAACCAGAGGCTACGGTTTCTGGGTAGCTGGTTTGATTCATGTAAACCCCGCGAACCTTGACGTCCTATACGCCTGCGGCACAACTCACGGACATATTCGATAAATAATAATATTTTTGGTGTAGTTATCCTACTATAATTATAATAAATGCGAAAATTTGTGAGGACATTTCTGTTAGTAGTTTTTACGAAAATATAACTGATTGGATTTGAAAATTTGGTACATATACACACATAAATTATAATTGAATTAACATGTAACATACTTTTACTTGTCCCCAAGCATGCGGGGCGAGGGGGCTGCAGAAAACAGCTAGTAATAAATAATTGGTAGGTCTTATAAAAATCTAAAGATTTTTGATACAAACTAACAGACTTACTGGGTTTTGATATCGATGTAATTTTTACGGGTGCTGATTACGAATCTGGGATGATTTTATAGATCATAGATGGCGCATTTATCTTTTTGAGGACAATCGACATCGGTATCGATTACGAATATGCGATTATTTTACAGATCAAAGATAGCGTTTTTGACTTTTTGGGTAAAATCTATATGGGTGTCGTTTTCGAGGGTGTTAGGGGTGCTAATTAAGATTATAATCATTTGAAGCAATAGGTACAATGGCACAAAAGTTGTAGGGTTGCTCTGATCCAAATCATGTTTTCTGAAATTGTAGTGAATGTGTGAAACGTAAAATAATGATAGATATCGCTAAAATGATTTATTACTTATGTAGGTACTATTGCCCCAAATGGCTATTTCTGACTTTTTAGGGTTCCGTATGCTATGTCAAACTCAAATCTATTATTTGTTTGTTCATCTGTCTTTCCGCGGCTTTGAACAGAAGTTCTTGGTACTAGAAAGCTGAAATTTTGTATAGATATGTATATTATAAGTAATTAGTAACGTATTATATTGGTTGAGACGCTTGGTTCACTAGGGCGAGTGACACCAAATAATGGCCTCAACCCGTTGTCGCACTGGCTCGCTACGCGCCACGTAACGGTTCCCAAGCAGATGTACGTTTCACCCCACCATACCACTTCACACCCCAACGACACGAGAGTGCCCTAGCTCTTACCCTCGGCGGCTTGCAAATAAACTTATATAATAGGTTCTTGTAAAATGTTACCCAGTAGGTAAGCAACATCTCCCCAATCAACAATGGAGTTCGGTTTTCTGTCCAATAAAGATTGAGTTATCATAAACATGATGTAAACTAAGCTTTCACTTCTCTTGCTCAAAAAGTCAGTTATTGTGGATTGTAGAACTGAAGCGGGAAAAAATAGCTTTTCTCGCTAGGGGAAAAAGTTTATTTTTTGTTTGTCACCATCGAGCACGCTACAAAAACGAAGAACTCTTTATAGTAGTAGTAGAATAAACAATAAACATGAATAAAGACTCGACTTATTACTCTTTTCTAAGTTTTTTTTAAATGTATCTTAAAGTTGCGATCTCTCCGGTTGAATGCGTAAATTGCAGCATTGACTGATATGTGTCCAATATTATTAGAGTTCTGGTACCGGTAAAGGGGTTCATATAGTCCAAGACGTACAAACGATTTTATACCTTTAAATAGTGGTGTTGTAATTTTTAGCGGGAAATAGTACTACTAATAAGAGTTGCTATTTTATTTAATAGCACGTGATAAGTGATAATGACAATAATTGGTCATAATTCTCTTAACATTTTTAATTTTGCGGATAATTGGGTTACAAATAGTTTTAATAGAAAAAGCAAGTAAAGAAAACAAATGCATACTTTACAAAACAAAGTTTAAAAGCTAAATAAAATAGTCAGATACAATACTTATTAACAGCGAAAAGCTTTATTTTTTATAAATAAATTGAGCTTTAAAATTTAGATTAAGTAAATCGAGTTTTGGCAATCGTGTGCGCTTTTACAACAAGCTACCTAAATGTGTATCACTTCTTACTGATATAAAGTTCAAAACTGTAGTCACATCCACACTTATTGGAAAAACATACTATGAAATTAAAGATATATGATAACAAGAATATGTGGCGAGGCTTCCCCGGCGACCAAGATTATATTCGGTCTACAAAATCAGAACATCTATTGTTTTCTTATGTGCTACGTGCTGTGAACATATCAGCACGATGATGTTTCAAAACTAAAATCCGACTACGAAAAAACCGGAACTTAAGCTTCCCTAAATGGGCAACATTTTGCATCATGCATTTTGTCCTAAAATTATTAACAACATAAGTAGCCATTCTAATTGTTGTAATGTGGCGCGCTAATAGGGGTACATTCCGTTATTTACCAGAACAGTTGTGCCTAAAGTGATCGTCATAAACGGCACGTTCGATTCGGTTAAAGTAAATAAAGGTACAAATATGTAGGAGATATGCAGTAGCTCTTGAGCGCTGCACTCCAATCCGAATGTAATATTTGGCCATAATTGAAAATACCTGTATTATTGCGCAGTCATGATCGGAATTTAATATTGGA
Organism: Pyrrhia umbra; assembly: GCA_963891755.1. NCBI lineage: Eukaryota > Metazoa > Arthropoda > Insecta > Lepidoptera > Noctuidae > Pyrrhia > Pyrrhia umbra. The sequence goes on along the minus strand of OY982916.1, from coordinate 404,719 downwards.
CTGCTTCCTTTGTTATTGAAGCAGTCGAGTACATGCAATGTGCAACATGATTGCGCGAGAATAATTTCGACATTAAACTAATTAAAATTTTATTCGCAAGCTAATTTAGAAACGAAAGCTTTTTACCAAAGACTAGGTAACGAACTCGCTAGCTGTGTCCGACAAACTTGTTTGCAGTTTCGTTTTTGATTAGAACTCAACGTGTGCTCTGCTGGGCGGCGTCCGGGGACGATCGGGCTTACCGAACTCATGTGCTAGTGTGTTATGTAAGAGCTGTATAGACGCTAGCTACAGCGGTTAATAGCATTCAAATTGTACCTAACATGGATTTATCACTACTGTTTGTTTTCATATTGTATATTTCTGACTCTTTTACTTGACTGACTTTCAAAACTCACTTAAAATGAAGTCGTGCGTAAATAGACGCACGTTTTAGTCTCGTAAAACAAACGTCGATGGCACACGATCGGGAAGAGACCTGACATAGGACCGAAAGCTTTACGTGCTCTCCGAGGCACTAGAGGTCTCGCAATTTTCTACAAGTGACTTCTCTGGCGAACAGCAAAGTAAGCACATAATTTTTATTTTGGTGAACATATTTGAATTATAATTTGATTTGTATAACAAACATACTAGCATCACTTGAATGGTGGGTATAATTTTCTCAGAGATAAATTGTGCTCTAAGAAAACCATTGTAAACATTTATTTTATAAGTGTCTATGGATTTTCATGTCGGTTCTTATCCAAATTACCCACATATGTATTGGAACCGTGCAACTAGCGGTTTCATAGTGAATCTCGAATATCACCGGTCAGTCGTGGTGATGTAATGCAATTCAAGCGATGTATTAGTCCACCAGCGCTTCAGCGAAACTAAATAAATTAAATTTTCTATTTTCAGTGTTTTGGAGGTTGGTGGTATTTATGTATTTTTTTTGTTATTAAATTGACGACACAAATTTCATCAGATGATATACATTACATAATTATTTCAGGATATCGATATCAATAATATATGACTTCCTCACCTTCCTTCGGTAGTCAGGAACAAACTGCCAATTCATAAAAAATGCCTATGATTCGGGAATTGCGTGGCATGTATATCCTTTGGTTTATTTGAACATGTTTGTAAGATAATACGTATAGGTGATTATAGATAACAAGTAGCTAGTCATCGCGGAGCTATATGTGACGACATATTGTAAATACAAACAAAAACTATCCCGAACTTGAAAGCGCACAAAATCACAAGAAAGGCGAATATGAATGATGTTTAATAAAAAATGTGGTGGCCTAGTGGTACAGGCACCTCCTCGCGTGTATAAGTGTGCCGGTTTGAATGTAAGTTTTCTAAAGCAATTTCTTTTCTTTTCAAACTCAGATGCAAGTACTTTCTACACTACGAAAGTCAGTTACTACTTATCTTAGACACCAGCATGCAGGATACCATCGTGAGCAAACCTGAACAAAAATTCTGAAATCGCCGATCCGCCTTGAGCAAGCGTGGATTGCCTTTTCTGTTTAAGAGGAGGCCTTTACCTAACAGTGGATTAGTAAATAGGTGTTGCCACTTCTTTGTCGAGGTTTACATCGACGGCTTGCTGCGGTCCACATTAAACTTTGAGATCGCGCTAAAACGTTGATTGTTGTCGTCGCTTACCTGCACGAGGTGTTTATATTATACATCAATCACTGTCTGTCGGACATGTTTGCATGTCGCAAACTTTGCTTCAAGCATAAACTTTAAACCGCTGTCAAAAGCATATAAAATACATCGTTACCCAGAAGCCCTTAAGAAGACAATCTCAGTAGTGTAAAAGCTGAGATAGCAGTGTACTAACCTTATCGGAGTCTGTGGTATTCCCGCTGCCGAACGACGCCAGCGAGTTCCGGTCGAGGTTCTCCGTCGTGTCATCTAGTATTGTGTCGTCCAGATCTCTGTCAACAAACTCAGTATTTATGTTGCTGTCACAATACTGCACCCTTCATATTTTATTCATATCCTTATTGTTCGTATTTTTTAAGTGATAATTTGATTTCTTTTGCAATTATTATTTATATGTGAAATGACGAATAATAGAATATAATCTGTACTCTTCAACACAATTTATAACTATCAGAAATCTAGAAGAAGATAAAAAATCAGTGAAGGTAATGTTACCTGCTAGATCGCTGGGAACTAGGGGGGCGGACCCGCGCGGGGCTCCGAGGCGGTTGCTGCAGAGCACCACTGAAGTACGTTTCCTGTTGAGAGTTGAGTGATCAATACATCTTATGAGTCAGTCTATTTTTAAGCAATGATCAATCGCAAAACACGTATTGGTGAGCTAATTCGACTATTTACCGAATATGGACGAAAATATCGGAGACGTATGTGGTTCAATATACTTATGTAGGGTACCACCGGAATAAACTAGATACGGGTCGTAACTTTATAAACATGTTCATACAAAACACATTAAAGTAGTCTCCAAACAGGCGCACAGTCGCCACAGTTCCGACACAGAACGAGGCGCGTACGCAACCTGCGGGGCTGCGGTAACATTACGCCGAGTCGCCCCCTCGCTAGCTCTTCCTCTTGCCGTCTCTCTAGTCGCCGACACAAATTATTTTTAATAGGTTGTGTTGGAGTATCGCTATTTTTTTTTCAAACTGTACCTAATTGCACTACCTAGCGCCACATACTTACTCAAAAATATTACAAAATGAAATATAATTTTATACGTTAAACCCGTTTTACACGACTGTAAGTGCGCAATCGTTTGGAAAGCTTACTTAGGCGATACCAGTTATTTTGAACAGGCATTACGTTCAAAATAACATTATTGTAGTCCATCATATACTATGAGCTACAGCCCCCACGGGTCAGTGTTCCACTTTCACTTCTTCTGGTGAACTCATGAATACTGTACCTGTATAACTTCTCTGAGTCTCCGCACCCACGTCTGCTTGACCTCGAGCGAGGGGGCCTTGAGCACGATGCGACAGTCGCTCGCCATGGGCTCCCGGCCGGTCCACACCGAGAACTTGCACTCGTCGCCTTCGATGTGCTCAGTCACGCCAAGCTCGGAGGTCTGCATAACAAACAATAATGTCAGGATTTGTTATCTATTAAACAAGGAACATTATAGACGCTGTCACCAATCTGTATCTTACCATGAACTTAGTCTTGTAAATGTATTTCGCTTTCCCGTGTGAGTCCTTCACCTCCTTGGCGAGTAAGAGATGCAGGTCGAAGAGGAAGACGCGTCGCTCTCGGCCCTTCTTGATGATCTGGCGCAGATCCCACACGTGGAAGGAGTCTTGCAGGACCACCTCCCCCAGGCTGTCGGTGGGCACGTCACAGCCCTCCAGCAAGGAGAGATGCATCGCGTCGTTAGCCTTCTTTGGCACTGATAGCATAACCTCCAGACCGTCCTGGTAAGAAAGAATCATGTATTCATAACATATCTTACTGAATATCTACCACTCGCAAACGCGGCCAGCTGCATGGCACAGAATCACAACTCCACCTTTAGGTCCACAGGGCTCACCGAGTATAGTCAAATCGTATTGAAGAAATTCGCCTCTTACGTATTTAGTTCTGCCGAATAGAGTCGCCCGCGCATATGGCTAGACAGGCGAACTTCTTCGCTGATATGTTTCAATTCGACTCGGCGCGCCTCAGATAATCGGGGAAGCAGAAGTGCATAAGTTTAGCAAATGTAGTGTCCAACCGATGTGGCTTAGGCCCTTTGAGCAAACCTATTTTATGCAGGAACCAGAAAGTTAATAGTTGGCTTAAAATTTTCTTAATTGTTTATTTTTAGGAGGCTTGTCAATTTGATGTGAACTTAATTGTATTAAGCATGGACTGGACACCACTGTCTTCCAAATGGCTCGATGGATTTCAACAATTAACCAAACCTATCGAAGAATCCGACTGCTACAATAACTGAAAAGAATAAAAGAAGTGCAATACTAACCGATATTTGACAAAAAAATTAAAGTGGGTAAAATAAAAAAACTTAAAAAAAAATAACCAACATCCAAAAAACTTTATAGAGAAAAATAATTTAAAACATTGTTCTAGAAGTCGGTGGCAAAATATACACAATAGTAACTTAATGTTAGACACCGACTTCTAGAGCGATGTTTTAAATTTATTATATCTATTATATTTTTTATTTTTTTTAAGTCTGTTATGTTTTTTTCTTTTAAATTTTTGTGGCAGTCGGGTCTATTAATTTTCGAAGTCTGAAAGTCATAGTATTAACATCGTTTACTTTGGAGCATGCTGTTTTTGTTATCTCCTATTCTCATCTTATCCATCAAAAAGAATTTTAAATAAAAGCATTTATCCGGGCGGTCCATCTTGCAAATACAACCTACTTCTTTGAAGAGTTGCGATGAATGAATTATCCATTTCGATTCGAGATGTACACTTCGACTCGTTAGCACAATTCCGCAAGAAACTGAGCTGACGAGATCGGGCTTCATAATTATATTAAATTTACTACCGATTGTCGTTAAATAGGTTTTTTTGTATTGTTTTTTCATTTGCATTTTTCATTATTTTTTAATTTTTTTTGTATTTTCATTTTTTTCGTTAGTCCCTCAACGCTCAATTATTGTGCATGCTGTGTACACCTTAATAAGTCGTGCAATAGTTTTAGAACCCCTTATGATTGTATGATGTTATATATTTATTGTAACAACTACTGGTGTTCCAAATAAAATAAAATTCTTCTCGAAATGCGACCCGACTCGACGACGGGCTTCAGTCAACATTCGATTGAAAATTTGATGTGTCTTACTGATAGTATGGTTTGTTTAAATAAATGAATCCAGGCAAAAACCGACCAAGTGCGTGTCGGGCCACGCGCAACAGGATTCCGTAGTAGATTTTAGTTGGTCGACTTTAACTCTGTGACCGGTTAAGCAGTAATAGATTAACTTATAAATTCGTTATATATGCTACGTCCATTCAGAAGTAGAGCGGGAGGGACATTTCGCAAAACGCTCCCTTAATTGAAAAAATGATCTTTACACACCTTCCTTATTTTTGTGACGATAAAAACATACAAAGACCTAATTCAATGATTCCCCACACCACGGGATACATTAGAAAAAAATATTTAACCCCACTTTATATTGTCGATGTGATCCATATGCATATCTATACCAAATTTGAGCTTAGTGCTAAGAACCTCTAAGCTATGCCGCGGACAGACGGACAGACGAACATAGCGAAACTATAAGGGGCCCTTGTCGACTACGTCACCTGTATCTAGGTAATTATTTTACCTAGACCTAGATGAACGAAATTAAGAATACAGCAACATGTTTATGTCGGCACTGCGAAATGTTCGAAAGAGTTACCGCGCCCCCAGAACGCAAAGGGCTGAGGAAGGAACATGTTGAGTTGAACAGGATGGGTTTTAGTCAGTACGAGCCTGACACTCTCTCCTACATTACTTGATAATTGTGAAATTTTGAAAAAAAAAACCACATGTTAGTGACCTTACCATGTCCGTAAAAGCTGAGTTATGTCACCCTATTCGTTTTGGGAGTGCGCTTGCTATTACTCCTTATATTTATCCACGATAAATTACAAAAGATGAATTAACGTAAAGACACAACAAAATTCATGGATTTTGGTCTCGAGAGTTCTATCGCAGCGGTTTAAAATATTATCTACCGAATAAATATTCTTTTGATTTGATGACGATGTCAGTATTTCAACCTATGAAATAAATTCAATACCAACTAACTATGATTTCATACTTTAACCCTTAATACTTGTTAAGGTCCACATCACATTGTTAAGCAAATGATTCAGGGCCTTACCATTTACTAAATAAACTGAAACAATATTAGGTATAACAGTCACAACGAGATTTCTAGGTAGGTGCTTTGTTATTGCAACTATGCCAAGCGATTTAAATATTTTTCAATTCACTGATAATAGCCGGAAATACAAACAGCTCTAAAAAATTGTATTGACAAAATAAAAATGATTATTTAAGAACACAATTTTCATGATAACGGAGACATTCCTGTGGAATAATCTCATTCAGTACACCAAGAATAAGTATGAGCAAATAATAAATTCGCAAGTCGCCGCCATTTTGTCTGGACTGACGTTTCATCGTATAACTCATGCTTGACGTAACGTCAATAAAATCATCCTTGTCGACTAGTCGCAAGTTTATCAACATTGAGATTAGAAGATGGACAAAATACATTATCTAGGCTCACATGGAGCAACAGGAAAACATTTTGTTACATAAATAAGTGGGCAAGGCGATCAACACTTACGAATACCACCACATCATAACACATTACTGACATCAAACAAACGTAATACGCACATTTTTAAGAGCAAGCGGGCCGATTCTATTTCCTCTTGAATTCGTTATATACCTCAACATGATCGATGTAAGCACTTCCACTCTCGACAACAGCATTACATTTTTAAATGAATAATCCGAAAACATTAGCGCGTCGTATGAAACCGTTCGCAGGGGATCAACTGTGGCACATGGGCGTAAGGTATGTGACTCACGAGGAAAACATTGAACTAAATCTATTGTTAATTACCACTAAGTGAACTAGTTATTTAATCTCAAACAAATCCAACGTCCACTGCGTGTCAACAGTACTACAAATGTCTGGCGCAATGTAATGGGTTTACGCCATTACCGAACGTGAGTGAGGAAAGCCTCGATCCTGGTTCAATCACAATATTGTATGTGGATTGTCCTGAATCAACAAGGACAATGCAAACCGAATTAGTTTATTACTTAGTACCTACACTTGTACAGTAGTATTACTTCAAAAATCATCTTTCTTAAGAAAGAGTTTATTTCCTTCTTACAAAATTTTACTAAAACACATTCGCATTGGCTTGCGTCTTCTCACTATTAAAACTTTAATAGCCGGTTGCAACAAACTTTTTATCATATGATTTCAATAATTAGCATAGTTTTAATATTGTTTATGTTATCAATACATAGATATAATCATTATGTAAACATATATCATAAAAATTAAGTTTATGAAATAATATAATAAACAAAATTAATCAATTTTATTGACTGTTCTTCCGTTTTATGTATAAGTACCTAATCTGATATTTTTTAGGGTTCCGTAGTCCGACAAGGAACCCTTATAGTTTCGCTCTGTCCGTCTGTCTGTCTGTCTGTCCGCGGCATAGCTCCGTGGTTTTTGTTATTAGAAAGCTGAAATTTGGTATGAATATGCATATTGATCACGCCGAAAAAGTGGTAAAAGAAAATTTTGAAAAATATTTTTTTTTAGGGTAGCTCCCAAACATGTAAAGTAGGGATGAATATTTTTTTTCTCGCGTACCCCTTCGTGTGTGGTATCGTTAGATAGGTCTTTCAAAAATATTATGGGTGTGTGAATACCATTTTTCAGTTAAGCGAGCCATTTGCGAAATATCTAGATTTTAAGTGAAATTTTTTGTTCAATACGAGTTACCCCCCCCTCTAACTTTTGAATGGCTGTACCTAGAAATGTGAAAAAAATCACAGACGTAGTACATGTAATGAAATTACAAGGAAAACTATCACGGCTAAGTAGGCTTGACCGGTTACAGAGCTATAGTCGACTAACTAACTCCTACTACGGGACCTTACTGCGCGTGGCCCGACACGCACTTGGCCGGTTTTATCTTAAAGTAATAGATAATGATGAATTATTGAGAGGGGTCGCTGAAAACTGACAAAACAATAATATTCGTAGGTGATGTGATTCCTCGGTGTGTAACAAACATTTGCGTATATCATTCAGACGCAGTTCATGAGCATTATTGCAGCGCAGCACTACCGCGCTATTAGCAGAAAAGTCTCTGTTTGCGGAGTCATACCGAAGCACAAACGACGCGACAGAATATGCAGCGGACTCGAAATCACGTTTACTCATGACTCAAAAACGGAATTCAACGCATATAGTTAATAAATACACATATCTCAGATATTAAATTCATAAATATTGTCGTACACAACGTTCTTATTGTACACGTACTTAATTACATGACACAAACTGTCCATGGAAATAACAGCTAGTGTCAACTACTAGACATGACTGCTTTCCACGCGTCCGATCTTGGAAAACTTTAAACAGAATGAAAGAATACTGTCTTACTACTAGTGCACTGTTTCTTACCCGTTAAGGATATTGTGATGAGTAAACACAACAACAAGACGTTATCTGTCAGTTGTAAAGTTAACACTAATCTAGATTGTAGATCAGATAAAAAACTTCCGAGTCCCGGCGACCTCGGCTTTTATTATATTTTTTCACGCAAATTGTTTGTAATATATTGGTCGCTGTAACGTCTAGCGACAGACTTGAGTTTTTCTGTAGTCTTTATCTTATCGGTAGCCGTAATCTTATATTACGATTAACTGTTACGTACCTCACAAATACGTGTCACTAAACGTACTAATGGATTTGTCGATCAAAGACAAGCGTCGATGAGTGCAATTGGCCCTGAATAAGGTATATTGTGTAGCGCTCTACACGTTATACAGATTAACGATGTTATTTCTGATGAATAATGTGTATTTATGTGGAACATATACGAGTATTAGGATTGCATTAATAGGGCCTAATATTCTAAGGCCAGTATTCAAGTCTCGGTAATTTTCGTACATTAAGTTGGACTCAGTCTTCTTTTTTTATCGTGTGGGAGGTTTTTCTAACCTAACAAGCCTTAGTATCAGAGTTTTCTTAAATCCGCCTGACGGCCTCTGATTTGGTATATAACAACAACTGCTATCTTGATAGCAGCCGGGGTCGACGGCTTAGCTTACGCTTAGCGACGGCTCTCAGGCACAGAGGTCTAACACCACCAACTTCCTGACTCCGGACTGCTTTGTGAAATTTTCCAAACTCCACAAAGAGTCTCGAACCGGAGACCCCGTATACAGCAGTAGCGTTATGCGAATAGGTCAACGAGGCAGATGGACCTAGTAATGGTTAATTATAAAACCTACATATATTATTGTATTAATTGCAATCCCTCTCCTTGTGTCAAGTCAGAACAGCGTAGTCTACGTTGGGATTCTACCAAAACATAGCCTTTATCTAATAACTTCTGTACATTACATTTTGTGGCTCGGAATGAAATCAATGGGTGCTTGAGTCTCCCATCACGCTTCTGTTAGTGCCTCTCGGAAACCAACAGGATAAATTAACTTAATTAAAGATGTTTTCCTAGAATTTTAATAGTGACGGCACGCTTCTACGCTGCTTGTCGAGGGTTCGATTCGCGCACGGGACACCTAAAATTGTTCCGGGCCTGGGTGGTTTTGCACGTGTAGTGGCAACGTTTTCTTTTTGAAATATAATAGCACCAAACTCAAAAACATGCAAATAATAAACAGTACATTAGGGAATAAATTCTTCAAAATAGGTACTATGCGGTGTATATTGAGATTAAACGATAAAAAACGCCTTTATTTTAAAAAAGAACTGAGTGATATGACTTCGCCGGAAACTTCCGTTTAGTTCACTTCATAAAACTGCTCTAATTTAGATAGCCACTTATTGAGAATAGATATTTATAGCTATAAAAAATGAATGATAAATCCCTCTTGCAAAATAACGGGCCTATATCCTTACAAAAAATATAATATATTTATTAAATTATACAATAGAACTTGGCATCGGTCCTAGGTTAGTATATAGTCGAAATCCGCACAGACCAGAAAAAGCATGTAGTGTTATAAATATTCCTTGATACTACATTGCGTATAAGAATAACTATAAATAAAATGATGCGAATGCGTCAAATATTTGTTCTAAAAGTGCACAAGTATGAATCAGAAATCGCGGTGGAAATGATGCTTGAAGTTATCTTATGGTTTGTTCCATCGATGGACATTAACATCTTGTTCATTACCTGTACAATTTCAAGAACATGAGTGGCAAGGTGCCACACGAGTAGGAGACGCTTGTATGCGAGTGCTTTTGTTTATCTTTTATAAACTTTTTGTATGTAGTAGTATTGCAGACAAGCTGTGGCCCGCGGTTTCACACTCATCCTGAGAAAACCACTTCACGCACCCGGATAAAGTATGTGTTAATTCGGGTTTAAACTATGTGTGTACTAAATTTCGTCAAAATACATTAAATGATTTTCGCGTGAAAGAGGAACATACATCCATGCACTCATCGCTCCTCACAAGCTTCCGCATCCACAATTATAAATATTTAGTAGGATTGAGTGTGCTGACCTTGATTTCGCCTTGCCCCTCAGCGCAGCAGGCCTGCAGGTCCTTGAGCAGCAGCTGGTACTTGGTGATACGCTGCACAGGCTTGATCAGGTACGCAGCGAGCGGATGCTCCAGCTTCTTCTTACGTTGAACCCTGCATCGCAGAAGACAGTGATCAATGAACTACACGCCAGTCCGGACGCGGCACGTAATGACGACCATTATCTCTGCTGCTTAGTTAATGATTTTGATAAGACAATCTTTTAGTAGAATATCTATTGTTAGTGTGTCCACAACGCGATGTCCTGCATCTGTGCTCGCAGTAGGACTAAATACACAACAAAAACTAACATTTGTCGGTTCAAAGAACGAATGGTGATGACGGCTGTTACGACGATAAGTGCCTATTGTTCGGGATACGCAACGCTTCTATGAAGCTATTCTTTAAAGGGATGATAAGATTATAAGGAACCATTAAATCGGATGGATGGATAAGCGTTATTACATTTTTATTTTGAATGATTCGTATCAGCAGTAGTCTTAAAAAAAAAAAATATTTCTCTCCGACCATGATAAGTGTCGTGTGTGTAGTTAAATAATACCGTGCAACACAAAACAATAAGACTCACTGGATTCGATAAGCGAGCTAAATGTGAACTAGTTTATCGGCGGCCACAAATAAACGAACTATGAACAAGTTGTCTGCAGTACCTATCTATTTATTTACTTCACCATTCACATAAAACCCAATTTCAGACCACGTTCTTAGAGTTTATATATCAATACTTCGCTTACTATAAAGTTCCGTAGTCGACAAGGAACCCTTATAGTTTTGCCATGTCCGTCTGTCTTTCTGACCGCGGCATAGCTCAGAGGTTTTTAGTACTAGAAAGCTGAAATTTAGTATAGATATGTATATTGATCACGCCGACAAGGTAGTAAAATAAAATATTTTTTTTTTTTGAGGTATCTCTCAAACACGTAAAGTGGGAATGGTTTTTTTTTCTCTTGCGTATTTATATTACCCTTCGTGTGGGTATCGTTACATATTTTTTCTTTCAAAAATATTATGGGCGTGTTAATATCATTTTTCGGTTAAGTGAGCCATTTGCGAAATATATAGCTTTTATGTGCAAATTTTTACATGATTTTTTACGATACGAGCGCCCCCTCCACTAAGTTTTGAATGGCTATCTGTAGAACTGTGAAAAATTCCCAGATGTAGCACATGTCATGAACTTGCAAGGAAAGAAAATCTATCACGGCTAAGTTATTACTTCATCCACTAACTAAGACCTACTTCGGAACCCTACTGCGCGTGGCCCGACACGCCCTTGTCACTTTTTAATAATAAAATATCAAAGGTTTAACGATTAATATAAAGGTTCGGTCTTCTTTTATCACAGTGGTATTGATTTCTAATCCACGGGTGAACTCCACGGTTACTTAAAATACCAAGTGCCTGTCGAGTTATTGGTCGACTATAACTCTGTGACCGGTAAAGCCAACTAAACCGTGAAAGGGTTCCTCGTCGACTACGGAACTCTAAAATTCCCTATTAGTTATAAATTATTAATTAATTATAATCAGTACCTAAACATTTAACTACGATTAGGTAATGAGTGAATATAATAAATAACCCCATACTTCCCCCGCTTTAAGAACTGCGTATCTTAGAGAGTTTTATGTGCTCTAAATGCTTATTTTGGAGTGTTGACATTGCTGAAAAAGCAGTACAATGTAATAATGGATCTTTACAATACTACTTGTATTGTCACAAGCTTTCCCATTTTACGGTTCCGAACCGAAATGGTAAAAAACCGGAAAAATAGGTACTTTAAATCTTGATATTTCGCGAATGGCTCCCTCAATTCGAAAATGATCTTCACGCACCATATTTATATTTGAAAGACTAGTCCAACGATAACGCCACACGATGGGATATACGAGAAAAAAATATTCATCTCCACTTAATATTTAGATATCGGAGGTACCTTAAAAATTAGGTGTTGTTTTGTGTATTTTCACCACCGACTTCTAGAAAGATGTATTATTTTTCAATTTATAGTGTTTTTAATTATATTCTATTTTTGCAATTTACAGTAAGTCGGTTTGTAATTTATTTAAATTACAATATCCTCATGTCTATGTGCTCATCGCCTTTAATAAGGTGTACTATACTCTTGAAAAATATGCATTTAAATAACGAAAACCGCGTCCAAATCTAATCAGTAGTTTTTGAGAAAATTGCGGACATATAAACATAAATACATACGGGTCGAATATAGAATCTCCTTTTTTTTAAATGTGAATACAGTCACTTTAAAGTAATTAGACTTGTAAAAAAATATGCGTATTAGAATTACACACATATCCCCAATTACTAGAAAAAGTGACTGGCATCCAAGCGTTGTATGTATGTCCTTGACCATGTTACCAAATGGAAGAAAAAAATTGCTCCGCATCGGTATAAACGTATGTTGCTAGCTTGCCACTCCAGAAGAGCTTATGCTTTGGTTCCCAATTACGTTCATTTAGTTCGATAGGTTCTCCAATATTTCCAGCGCTCCGATGCGTATCGCTGTCCACTGCTGACGTAGGCGACGCCCTAAGAGTCTGTATGTGGCACATTCGTTCATGTACTACAATAGTGGTGTACCTCTCGAAGTAGTCGCCAGCGTGCTGCACGACGGCGGCGTTGCTGTCGGGCTTGTTGCGGCAGTACGACACGTACATGTCGAACTCGCGCGCCCACGTCACGAAGCAGTGGCCCACGTCCTCGGGCATCGTCTCGTACTTGTCCAGCTCGCGCAGAAACACCCGCTCGTGGAAGCGGTGTATCTCTTCGATGTTACCGAAAATTATTTCCTCCTAAACACATAAAACATTAAACATACAAAGTATGTAAGCAATACCTACCTAAATTTTTCAGTTATATTCTTAGAGCAGTACCGGACATTAAACCAATGTACAATGGTGAAACTGATTCTCTTTAAACATAATAAACATTGGTGGTACATGTATTTGTGTATATATTGTATTTAAAAGGTTTTGAGTCATATAAATAATGTGAAATTAATAATATGTATTATTATTACAGGCTGTTTGAATACTTTGTAATATGTTCGTACACATTATTAGGGTATTAAGCACAGATTAAAAGGAACATGTAACATTTTAATTATTGTTTCGTTTTGTAACAATCTCTTCATTCTGCATATATATTCAGGGTTCGGATGAACCCTACTGAAGTTTGGAGGTGAATGCGAGTCGTAGTGATATTGCACAGAGGATCAGTCGAGCTTACCTTCCCCTGTAGCGCCTGCGGCACGGCGCCGGGGTCGGTGCGCATCTCGCGGAGGTAGCACGTGATGCACGTCTCCAAGTCCTTGACGTATGCACGCTCTGTCTGCAGTAGTTCCGCCATTATAAATCTGCGGGACGACGCAAAAAAACCAACTTTATTTTATTTTCGAAAAGATTCTAATTCGTCGGGATCGTTTTTTTTTAGGAGACCACGAATTGTTAATGATGTTGATATATTGATGAGGAGCTCGTGGCTAAGTAACAGCCGCACGGTTCGATCGATCAAAGGTTAAGCTGCGCTTGGCGCGGTCGGTCCGTGGATGGGTGACCATCTATGTCATAGCGAGACTCCTCCGTGCCTCGGAAAGCACGTTAAGCTATTGGTCCCGGTTGTCATTTGTACATCTTTGACAGTCGTTACGGGTAGTCAGAAGCCAGAAAGTCTGACAACCAGTCTTAACTGGGTTAGTAACTGGGTTGTGGAGGTCAGATAGGCAGTCGCTCCATGTAAAACACTGGTACTCAGCTGCATCCGGTATAGACTGGAAGCCGACCCCAACATAGTTGGGAAAAGGCTAGGCAGATGATGATGTTGATATATTTATAAAATGTTGACTAGAATATTAATAAAGATTTTTTCTATTATATTGTTAAGAGGAATATAATGGTATTATATTAACGAAAAGCTGTAATATTTCACAAGAACAGGGCTATCAAACGCAAAATACATAAATATATTTTGATTGACACCCTTTTTCTTATTAAAAAAGTCTAGACAGTCTTTATTTAATCGAGCAATTGAGAATAAAGGTTACAAAGAGATGGCAATGACAGTAAATAAATATGTACTCTTTGCGCCTGGCACTGCGCCTCTTGTCGTCACCGACGGCGGCGGGCTGCGGCTCGGCGCGCGGGTCGTGCTCGGCCGACTGCGAGGAAGCCAGCGACGGAGCCACGCCCGAGTCGCTCTCCGGTTCACTTTCACCGCCCTCCATCGAACCGCTGAATTCTGCATATCTGGACATGATAAACATAAAGTATAAGTTTTCATACATCTTATTAAATAATCCAATATGATACATTTGGCAATGTCTATTAAATGTCGATCCAAACGTTATATCAGTAAAAGTAATGAAAGTGAACTAGTCTCCGAATTGACACTATGCCAAAATGCACGTGAATTGATTTAATTTAGGCGAGTAATGAATGAAATAGTTTGGCCAGTAATGACCTGGCATCGACGGCGGCGACCCACTCCTTGATCTGCACGGCGTGCGGGTGCCCCTTCTCGACCAGCCCGTCGGCCAGCTGCGCCAGCAGGCGCACGCGCTCGCGCGACTCGCGCGCCACGCCGCCCGCCGCCGCCGCCGCCGCCGCGCCGCAGCGCTCCTGCGTCTCCTTGATCCATTCGACGGCGGCGCGGGCGGAACGCTCAAACAGCGCAAACTGCTGGCATTGCTCTAGGCGCTTCTTGCGGACTGTCCAATGTTCCAGAACCTGTTCAACAGTAAAACAACTTACAAGTGCCACAAAAAACTATAAATCATTCCCTAATTGATAGTGCCGCAAAATATATATTGTTATAAATATTCGATTCAAAAAACAACACTTCAATTTGACGAAAACCATAACCAAAATTAAACACTTGTATCAATTATTTAAATATCAAGACTCTTTGTCCATATTATTGTGTTCACACTCGTAAATACTTTTGACGACATTAAAATATACCGGTTGTATGAGGAGCATAACAAAACTCTTTATCATGTTCACACAGCGGGCGCGCTTGAACTAGACACATGATACACGGGAGCTGACGCCCGAGGCTCATGCTGCCTGCCCTCGAGATACCATCGCGCGCCATTCAACAAAAACCTTATTGTTTCCAACTCTATTCTAACGCGACGACACTGACACTGGCAATGCCACACACAACTAATAATAAGTCCAATAAATCCGACGTTTTGCATAAACATTTTCATGTGACATAATTGGAATGGTCAGTAAATGTGTAAACAAACAAACAATTTTGGTCCGTAACGATGGAAATGTATAATTGTTTAATAACAGCGACGCGTAAAAATACCTTCGCTATGAAAACATCCGATTGATATCTGCGAAGGGTTTCTATTCAGTATTATTTTTAAATTTCCTGCGAACAATGTAATTATATAAACCTGTTCTGTCGACCTTGCCAAGATAAAGTACCGTAAACGTTTTATTTTGATCAACTTTGAAATTGCATGCTAATTCATTCAATTATATTACAATGTACTAGCAGTTTACCCGCGACTTCGTCCGCGTGTATTTTAAATAGTGATTATTAAAAATTTGTGTATTTTTAAATAGTTAATAATGCCCTTAGTTGAATGCGTTTCAAGGTTTCAAGTAGTGAATCCTATGGAGATAACCGACAACAAACTCCTTAGATAATCTTTTCAAGATTTGTATTTCCTGAACAGCTCATACAGCACCATCTATGTACAGGTTCGCGTTGAATCAAAGCGAGGGTCAGTCGAAATATTCATACAGCCGTCATATAAACCGATTGGAATAAATTAACAAGTGATGTGTAGGTACTGAAATAGCCTTTATTCTCCAGTCAAAGTAGACATTCGCCCTTGCATAAATTTCCAAGAACCCTTGCATAATTTTTACTTGAACATTATAATAAAATTGTTAAAATCGATCCTTTGTGAACAATTATTGTAGAAAATAGCATATTCAATTTGGTCTGACCTACTTTTATGATAAAACTTACCATTTGAGTGAAAATGCGAAAAAAAAATCTAATTTGCACACTTTGACGATCGATGAGGGATTATAATGATATCCCTAACGTTTATGAAAAAAAAATCTTGGGAATTCATGCAAGGATTCCCCTATTTTTCGGGCTAATTTAACCGAGCTATTAATATTAGGTCCTTATTAGGTTTTCGTTCTGGATATTTTGACCTACAGAACAAACTCCGTGGTCGGCCGGAGATTCTAATTGGTAATGAAGAATTAATAGTGATCGTGGAAGCGGATCCATTGCAAACCACGTCAGAGTTAGCGGCAGGCTTCGGTGTGAGTGTTAAGATAATTTTAATTCACTTGAAACAAATTGTTCTGCGACAATTGCTCTAGCCCACTGCTGCTTCAGGAGAACGCTAGAACACACTGCACAACAGACGGTCGCTAAATTAGAGGAGCTGCGATTGGAATGTCTCCGACACCCACTGCACTCTCCAGACCTTGATTCAACAGTCTACCACTTTTTCCGGAATTTGGACAACTTCTTGTAAGGAAAAAAATCTATTCCGATGAGGCCGTCAAAACCATCTTCAAAGATTTTATTGATTCTCGTTCCCACAATTTTTTCAGCAATGGAATCAATGAACTACCGATAAAATGGCGAAAGTACAGAAATTACAATGGTACATACTTTGATTTCAAAAATACCTTTTTCTTTTTCCTTGCAAACCGCCAATTTCATATGTAAGGACGATGTAATTTATTTTGATAAGGATTACTACGAAGGCACGAATAACATGGTTTAGTTTCCACATGGCGGAAATCCATCGGACATGGCGAAACTTTAAGGCTGAACCGATTTTAGAGCTATTTTATATAAAATATAAACCTAAATTGTTTCTCTTGTTATAAAAAGATATTGTTGATGCAATAATGTGAAAAATTAAATGAAGTAGAGTTTTTGGCTACATCCTCCATTCAGAAGAACACTATGAAAAAAGTAATGTAATAGATAGTATAAAACCATTTGTAGTGAAAATTGTTAGATTAAGTAGTATGTTACCTTATTCTCTTGCGCTAGCAGCGTGTCGAGGATGGCCCTGGTCTGCTCGTGGTGCGCCTTGCTGGCGGCGGCCGTCTGGCCGTGCACTTGCGCCGAGCGCGCCGCGTACTTGAGGAACGTCTCAGCCGTGCGCCGCGCCAGCGTGCACGCCTTTAAAAATGCCTCTTTCTGCTCGCCATGCTTTACTATCAGTGCAGCCACCTGAAGGAAAGTGTGTATTACAATAAAATTAGGGAATTTAATCAAAATATGTAACTAAACAAATTCATAATTCACGCAACTACTACACAATCAAACTTGACGATTATTTTATCCGCGATTACGTGAATACTGTGTAAGTAATATTTATGTGCATTTAAATAATTTCACCTGAGAGGCGAAAGAAACCTAACTAACCTATAAAAACTTAAAACTTAACAGACTTATTCATATTAAGTTTTTCAGAAAGGGACAAAACATTTGGATAGCTAATGGAGGTTTATTAGACGAATGGCGTTATTATGAATAAGAGGTTATAAAATAATTTATAACACAAAAATTTAATATTTGTGTTATAAAATAATTTATAACACAAAAAAATAATATTTGTCTACTAATCATCTCATCTGCCTAGCCTTTTCCCAACTATGTTGGGGTCGGCTTCCAGTCTAAACCGGATGCAGCTGAGTACCCGTGTTTTACATGGAGCGACTGCCTATCTGACCTCCACAACCCATTTACCGGGTAACACGGTACCCCTTGGTAAGACTGGTTGTCAGACTTTCTGGCTTCTGACTACCCGTAACGACTGTCAAAGATGTACAAATGGCAACCGGGACCAACAGCTTAACGTGCTTTCCGAGGCACGGAGGAGTCTCGCTATGACAAAGATGGTCACCCATCCACGGACCGACCGCGTCAAGCGCAGCTTAACCTTTCATCGGTCGAACCGTGCGGCTGTTACTTAGCCACGAGCTCCTCCTGAATATTTGTCTACTAATATCAACTTAATTTAGTAAATTGATATAAATGGTTGTGTTGCAGTAAGACGTGCAGCAATACGCCTACAGTTAAGTGACAAGTGTAAGGTAACCTGCGCGGCCTTGTCCACGCTGAGCTGCAGCGCCTGGTCGTCGGCGGGCGGCGCGCCGGCCGAGCCGCACCAGTCCTCGTCGCGCCGGTACTCGCGCTCCAGCGAGTCCAGCACCGAGCACACCTGCTCCGCGGTCTTGTAGAAGTTCAGGGACGCCGTCACCAACTTGTGACGCTCTTCAGCGCATGTCACTAGCCGCTGCCACCGCTCTGTTACTTCTTCGGAGATTTCGCTATGAAATAATGTTACACTTGGATAATACACATACTTAATGTGCACTCTAAGCTAAATACGCATTTGCTAAAGCCACGGTTTGCGTCTTTCGCCAAAGGATCGGCAATCCGACACGACCAGGGAGAGATCAGGCGCAGGACCGACAGCTATACGTGCTCTTAAAGGCATGGAGGGGTCCCGGTATGGACCGACGGCGGCTAGCTCATCTTAATCTTGCTAATGTATCGATCCACACGGCTGTTGCTTAGCTACAAGTCCCTCAGGAAAAGAATACCGACTCACCGGATAGTATGAGGATCATAATGATTGGCTGCCCTCAGCGCATCAGCCCTGTACTTGACTTGTACGGCGCTCGCGTGCGTCTTCTCCACGGCCACTTGGAACTGGTCGTGCTCGCGCTTCAGCTGCTCGGCCTCGGACAGGGTGCCGGGGATGGAGAACGACGCCGCCAACATCGCCTCGCCGTTACGTATCCAACTGACAACCTGAGCAGCGTCTTTTTGGAATTGACCTGACACAAATAATTACAATTTTGTAGTGTATAAAATACTTTTAAGACGAGCCGACTGACTGTGACCTCATACATCAATTCGACACCAATATATAGTGTGTATGTGTGTGTGTTCTCAATAATCAAGAAATATCGAATGAGATGTTGTTTTTATTGCAGTAAAAAGTAATGGAAGCAAGCCGTAACAAAGGCAAATATCTTTATTACCGATTGCTTCCATATCCACTTAATATTACCGCAAAATATTATCTGTGTTTTAAATTGTTTTGAGGGATATTCAGAAAGTATAAAAGACATACATTTGAAATGAAATGAGTTCATAGCGAATGAGGAACACTTAAACTCGTGTATTATTGTTGTTATAAATAACGTAAGTCTTTTTAACAGACGAAAAAAAAGGAGGAGGCTTACAATTCGACGCGTATATACATTATTTATATGTATGATCACGTATAACTTTTATGTTACCTGCTCGGCACCAAGGCGATACAATTTAGACACTAGCAATTTTTGTATATCGTGTGTCAAAGATGCCACGCACTCACAACCTCTGATCGGCGCAAACTGACATGAGATTTTGTAAACAATAATTATTGGTTTCCTTGTTATTACTTGGCTACTAGTAGGTACAAAATAGAATTATTAGTATTTATAGCTTTTAACTATTAAAACATCGACCTTGTTTTATTAATTATATCACATTTTACCTAGTAAACACAAGCATTAGTTTACTCGTTTGGATTCATCGTAAAATGCAACAACTTCATCATCATTGGCCTATATATTGTCCAACTAAATGACCTGTATTGGCTATAGTGGTGTATAAGTGACATTGGTACTTTGCCAGATTTTGAACCTGCACATATTGGTTAGCCTCGAGGCCACCACGACACTGCAACAACCTTATGTGCCGGAATGTAACAGTCAAGTGACACAACCCACCTAGTTGCACACATTGCTCGAAGCGAGCGCGCCTCTCTTCGGCCAGCTCTTCCAGGTCGAGCTGTCTGTCGTGCAGGAACTCCAACAGCAGCTGCACCCGCGCCTGCGCATCTAGTGGCGCTGCTTCAGAACCCTCGGAGCCACTGGAAGCCATTACGTCAGACGCTTCCGCGATGGCCGCGGCCAGCTCCTGTCCTTGTTGCACCACCTGAGTGCAGAGAACAACTTGCTCAACAACACAAGTCACGACTTTGAGCGAACTCCACCCCTATTTTGGAATAATAACCAGATTTGCTAGCTGCTGTGAATTTACAGTATATAATAGTCAGTCAGTAGTTTGATCGCTGTTTACACTCATATCATATGGGTATACTACGACGTTATGAGTTAAGCATACAGACCTGGAAGGTGGCATGTTGCATTCTAGCTACACTTTCGTTGTGGGCAGCCAACGCCTGCTCAGCTTGTTGAGGGTCGCGAGGAGGCTCGGTGCGCTGGAGCTCGTCGCCCCACAATTCGAGTCGTGACGATACCTGGAAATAATACGTACGTGGATTTGAATATTAAGAAGGAAAACGTTAGAAGAGGGTGCCAATTGTTATAAAAACATTTATTTCCATAAGTGTTGTCCGCAACACTTCAACACCGCAAAAAGAAAAACCAAGATAATTATAGACATTCACCCGTAGAAACATGAAAGACTTATGCTGAATAAAAAGAAAGCATCGAAAGAAGGATAGGCGAGTTGCTTTTATAACTTACAACACTTTACTAGTATGTAATATAAACAGCGACAACTCTTACATAAGTTCACGGACATTTTACAACTAAGGAGCACATTTGAAAGGTTTTTAACCTTTTGATTGCGTTTTTGTTTGATATGTACGTGTGCGCATTGTTTTCGCATTATACAAGTATGTATACATGATGTAAGCAGTAGGTAGTACTTCCATTGTTTATGGGTGCGAATGTTAATTGTAAAGATAGTGTAGGACCGATGTTCCAACGATCTCAAGAACATTAAGCACGTTAATATTATACACAAGTTATAAAAATGACTTATGACCGCATTAAGTGAAATGTTTGTTTACATGTGTAAATACTCGTTTTACGAGCTCATTGTGTTTTAGCTTGATTTGCTGTGAGATAATGAGCACTACGGTACGGGAAACTGAATGCTTTGTGGTGCATCTCGTCGTGGAGGCATTGTTACGCAGGACTATGCTCAAGTTGTTATCATATCCCTTCACAGTTATATGAAAGCTGATCGCAATCAGCGTTTCGATTGTGCACCGCGTTGCGCGGCGTGGCGTTCATTGGATCGCTGCCGATAAATATTAGTTTTAAATTAATCGCCCTATTAAGCCTATTAAGTAAGATTGTATACATGTTAATTTTCAACCATTTGTTATAAGGCCTGTGCACACCAAGTTTTTTAAACGCGCCGTTGACGCGCGTTTGAATCGATACAAACGACAACAAACAGCTCTGTAGAATAAAAGCGCACCGACGCACTATGGGAAAATTGCGTATGTTTCGTCTCAAAACTCCGTATCTCACTTATTTCAAAACTAAATAATCTGTAATTTTGCACACATATACGTGAAAGTATAAGGTTTAATAGAAAAAATATTAATTTTGAAAATTATGTTTATTAATTTATTAAAAAAATACATGTATTTTTAAGAAAAAATTTTTTTTTTGTAATTTACTTACACAAAATAGAATTTAATATAATTGTATAAACAGTGTTTAACGAGAAAAAAATAATGTACAAAATTCAACAAGCTCCTACAGATTTTTGTTGACAGCAAGAAGGGACGATTCATCAAAAGTTCTTTCGATATTGTTTCTGAGGTATTTCTCAAACTTGATATATATGGATCAGAAGTGTACAATAAGGTATGGGACACGTCTATATTGGGAGCCGTTCTTGAACACTTTCTAGAATGATGAAGTCTAAACTTTTTGTAATCCTTGTTGCGGGATTCTTGAGCGTCTTCGGACAATTGTCCGATAGGTAAAATAGCATAGTACTCAATGATTTTTTCTCCGTGAATAAGTATTTTATGTACGGAGGAAGGCATATAATACCAATTATAAATATTTACGTACAGTTGGGCGGTACTATATGCGTATTCACCAAACTTTTTTGAATCAATAGCCATTCCAGATGACATAGTTTGTAGTATAATGTACATTCGTTTTATAAGTTCTACGTCTACACCTGTAATGTCTGCAGAGCAAGAGTAATTCTGAAAAAATCTCCGAGCTGTGTTTCCGTCATTACTATTTCCAGTGCCGTGTCGAGGTTTATCGATATGCAGTCCCATTTCCTCCCTAAACCGCTTTTGTACCAGTTTTTTCTTTTCGTCTTTGTTTTTTTTATTTTCTGGTGTAGTGGCTGACCACTTTTGGAAAGACAAGTTATAGGAAATGTGTAAAATCATCTCCATACTTCTAATCCAAACGTGTAGTGTTGACAGTCCATATTGAAATGAACTTTCATTCACATCTCGTGTCCTAACTGCCCTAATAGATAATGTGACCATATTTTATCAAATAAGGTGGTCAAAACTATATCAAAACCACAAATAACTATTAATAATACTCATCACTGTAATGACCATTTTATCAATTTGACCTTTAATAGATAACAGATGATTATGTGAGAAGTAAAAAGATATTGGAAAAAAATATTTTTTTTATCTCGCGATATGTTTTGGCACCGTGTCAGAAAAGGCGCAAGTATGCGCAACTTTTTTTTTTCTCCTTGTGTAAACTAATGTACAAAGATCGTAATACAACAAATATCTCGACAGCGGCAAACAGCGGCAACGGGTAACAGTCTCGTTAAAAAAAAAGTTACCCGAAAATTATACCATCTTAAACTATATTGGTTAATTTTAATTTATTTATTTATTATACATAATATTATTTAAGAAACGCTATGAGGAGATTATAAGCATTTCAAAAATGTATAATACTTATACATTTATATCAAAAACTTTCGAGTAATGTGGCGTTGAATTGTAGTAATGTATTGTGCCAAAATCACATCATTGAACATGAGTTAGCTTTAATGCCTTTTTATATACATTATGGTTAGCAAAAAATAATTAAAAAAATATAGAAAAGAAAGCTTATTTATAAGACTAAATTAATTAATTAGTTTTACCCCATAACAACGACTTTCACGTGAAACGGTTTTGAGACGGCCTTGTATGGAGCTTTCCCATAGAGCGACGACGGACGTTTCCACAAAGCACGTCGAAGGCGCTTTTAGAAATCGTGGTGTGTACAGTCCCTTAATCGACACATCCCACGTCAAGTAAGTACACGGCATTGACAGGACAAAACGATAGGACAACTCCAATTATGTGCTTAAGTGAATTTACTTTAAAATTATCATATCGAACTGCATAAGTGTTCTATCTCATGCTCTGACAGCAGAAGGTACTCACGCCGCCCTGTAGGACCC
This sequence comes from Pyrrhia umbra, assembly GCA_963891755.1. Lineage (NCBI taxonomy): Eukaryota > Metazoa > Arthropoda > Insecta > Lepidoptera > Noctuidae > Pyrrhia > Pyrrhia umbra. Next base: position 381,146 of record OY982916.1, on the reverse strand, counting down.
GGGCGGTGTTACGACCACCCCGCCCAGATTCACCCTTACAAGCCATCAAAAACAACACATGATTATGATACAAGCTAATATAAATACACACGCACTTGATATCCTGCGCACCAAACCTTTCCCGTCACAGCTACATTTTACATTGTATTGTACATTTACATTGTACAAGTTTGTAACGGCACGTCGCCTCATAAGCAGTTTTGAATCGCCGCGATAAGCAAAAACACATTTCTATCATATAAAGACATCTATAATAATCGAACACCGAGTTCATAAGCTCTGAAAGATTTCACGAGTTTCAGTCATAAAAAAGTCGGAGTTTCGGTGTAGTTTCTAATATGATTTTTTTCCTTAAGCATTACAGTTTCTCCAAGTCCGTCTGTCTGTCCGAGGCTAAGAGGTTCTTAGTACTAAAAAGCTGGAATATGGTATGAATATTGATAACACCGTCAAAGTGGTAAAATACAATTATGAAAAATATTTTTTAAGTAGGATATTATATTAAGCTGGTTGCACCAAAAAAAGCGGTTAATTATACGTGAAACAGAAGAACTGTAATTCAAGATCTGTCAAAATGGAACATAAAGTTAATTAGGTCATTTTACTATTATTTTGTTTTTCGTCTAAATATTTACTTAATTATTATACCTATGTATTGATATCACAAACAATATTAAAAGTATGCTAATTATTGACATCATATTTTGTGATATTTGTATAAGTATGTATAAAAAGTTTGGTGCAACCGGCTGTCAAAGTGGGGATTTCTTTTTGTATCCCGTCATACAGGTAGAGTAGTGTTGAACAGGTCTTTGAAAAATTTTAATTTTCCGATTCAAGGAGCCGTTTGCGAAACGTAAATCTTTAAAGTGCATATTTTGTTACATTTTAATGTTTCAGATTTGTGAAAAAAATCACAGACTAAGTAGACTTTACCGATTACGGAGTTATAGTTGACAAACAAAACCTATTACGGAAACCTAGCCCCCGGACGGAACCGATGGCCGCTGGGGCAGACTAGTTCGGGAGTGGAGACCGCGTGTCGGCAAACGTAGTGTAGGGCGCCCTGTAGCTAGGTGCAGCGGGCAGGGAGCGGAGGTGAGCTGAAGATCGGATCAGTGGCGTGCCGTGGGAGAGGCCTGTGTGCAGCCGTGGACTGACACGGGCTGATGATGATGATTGCGCGTAGCCCGAATCGCACTTGGTCTTTTTTTAATGGTTAGGTGGCAGTTTCAGCATTTATGTCTGTTTTTACGGACATTCGCTAAAAAAAATACCAAATCCTATTTTTGGTGAATTAATATTAAAAAGAAACATACTAATGGTGTTTATTTGTATGTTTAATTTGAAGAACTTACTAAAAGAACATCTTATTTTTACGTCTCGATAAGTTAAAACACTAATCAGTCACTTTTGGTAAAACCACGTAAACTACGTCGTCGTTACCGTATCGTTAGATGTCGGTATCGGTAGGTATAATGATGGTGAAAAGAAAATCATTTGAGGGCTAGCTTACGGAAGCCTTTAGGCTAAAAATCCCATACATAGATGGAATGGAATGGATTGGGGGTGTCGGTGAAAATGGACATTAGTGTCACAAATTAGAAGTTTGCTTACCTCTAAAGCGTCTCTTTCAAAATGCCTGAGCTGAAGAGTTAGTTCGAGTCTTCTTTCACGATCAGACCACAACTCTTCAAGGGCGCCACGTGTGCCTCGTAGTCGTTCCAAGGTCGTCTCCACGGCGGCAGTACTGGCCGCATCCGAATCTCCCGATGATCTGCACGAGATAAAACAATCCTCAGCATAAGCAGTTCTCAATGAGTACTTATCCTACGTTGTCTTTCTTTTGTAAACATCGACCATCAGTCTCAACAGTAGGTACTTTGAACTCATGAACAGTGTAATAAATACACAAAACGTTATGTTTTTATTAGAATTTCATAATATTTGTATTCCATACCTCGGAGCTCAAAGGGCGTAACCGCCATTTTGGCGAAATTTGCTTTTTAATGCAGCCGTACTTATATTTTCTCCTCTATCAATCTTTGTGTTTAAAGTCTTCCGAATCGCCAAAAAATAGCGTTTACAACTTCATTTTAAAAATATTACAATATTAAATAGATATTTTTATTTTTGTCATAACAGCAACCACTGTCAATGTTAAATTTATTCGAAATAAAATATTAGTGTCAAAAAATTAGGCTTTTGGTCTTAGAATGTTTAAAGCCAAAGGCTACGTCCGCACAAACAGGCGGCTTGTTTAGCGCCTAGAGCCTAGTAGCTTGCATTCTGGTTACTTGCTAGGATACACGGTGGCCGCATTGAGAGGTGGTTGGCGTGGTGGGTCGCTAGGTCTGTTAGTCATTTGATTGTCGGCACGTTGACGAGATGTCACATGATTGACGTTTTTTTGTTCAAAAATGCCTCGCGCCTGGCGATAAAAAACCAACACGTTTGTTTACTTGGATACACGCTTGGCGACAAGCTAGACGTCAAGCGCGCAGTGCGGCCGGTCGCGAACATTTTAGAACGTTTGTTTTACTAAGCTACTCGCTAAGTGACTCACTAAGCTCTAGGCGCTATCAAGACGTCTGTCTGTGCGGACGTGGCCAAAAAGTTTTGGTGCTTACGTTCTTTGAGCCCCAAGGTATCAAATATGTTAGCACCTATAGGGGCTCTAAGCACATGTGTTAAATTTCACACGAGAATATATGTATTTCTGTCCGCGTATTTCTCAGGAACTATAGACGTCGTTCGCATAGTAACCATGTTTTATTGGATCGCGTTTACTTTAACTTGGGAAACAGTCAGTTTCCACAAAATCGGTAAAGTGTTTTTCAAAATATGGACACTTCAGTATTTTTCGATCGCAAAAATACACGACATACGCTTTGTTAGTGCAAATTTGTGTGAAATACAAGAATTCATACAAATATTTGAACAATACATTAAAAGGGAAAAATAAAATCACAGCAGCAACTGTAAGGTGATAAAATATAAAGTCTTGAAACTGAAACTCTTTCAGGTTTAACGAACTGTCGTATAACGTAATAACAAGAGCAATTACACAATAACCTGCCAAGGTATAACAAGCTCATTGTTACAATGCTGTAATTGAAAATCTCGATTGTTGATATGAGAATTATACTCACAATACGGATAAGCGTTCATTTTAATGGCCAACTTGCCCTGACAATGACTCGTTTCATTTCTTCTTGATTTAGCTTCTTGCGGTTGTATGGGATTTATAGTTGACAAAATCTAATCAGTATTGAAAAAAACCGTTGTATTGAGTCAAAATAGGTAGTAAGTACTCTAACAGCAGGTTGCACCAAACTTTAATTACCATTATTTTACACTTTTACGAATATCACAAAACAAGATATCAAGAAATTAGCATACTTTTAATATTTTTTATGATATCAATACATACACTATATAATAATTAAATTAAACACAAGATATCACAAATAGAGAATATATAAGACAGAAACATAAATAATCGCAAAATTATTCCATTTTATCCTACATTTTGACAGATCTTCAGTTTCATGTACAAGTAACCTGATATTTTTTTGGTGCAGTTGGGTGTAATATTATGTCACTCAGTCAAGGGCAATCTGTGTATATCCAATTTTGCCGGAGCCATTTTATTGGAGCAATGCAACATTTTAACAACTGCAATCACAATTATTTTACATACTAGGTGAACGCAAAGGTGGTGCGGTAAACGAGGTCTCGGGTTCCATTCCCGGGTTGAAGATTTATGGATTAAACTAGCACTGAGCATAAACGCAATGTCACCTGTGATAAAACACCTAAGTGTCTGAAAAATTCAAAAGTCATTTATTCAACTAGGGTGAAAGTCAGCACTTTTTGAACGGCAAATTTACAAAAGACAACCCCCAAAACGCCCGCTCTTCACCACTTCCTGTGTGTTTTTGTTGGGAAGAAGAAGTAGCGCAACAAAGTCTCCCGTAACACATGTCTGTATGTTGGGTTTGAAATGAAACAACTTTCAGTTTATCAGTAAGTGGTCCGTATTAAATATCTTTTAATTAGCGTTGCATTAATGAACCAATTAACACAATTTTGTAAAAAAAAAACATTGCGGAATGTTATCCATAGTGGAAATTTTAGACATAAATAAGAATATTTATGCGACGTTTGATAAATTTATCATTTCCGTATCGTGCAAACAAAGTTGCAATTTGTTGGGGGCTCGTTCACGATTAGAGACAGCGTCAACTGGAAAACTGAATATCATGTTCATTTCGGACTGGTCGGACAATGTGAATCCATTTTAGAAATATCCAATGGTATTCTCTACTCAACCGTGGCATGCTGTACCTCGACCGTCAACAGATTCATGAAAAACTGTTCAATGTACACCTAAAATGTACTTACGGTGATCCTCATAAGGACAGCCGACCTCCAAGTCGGCTTCCAACGTGAGAGACTACCTACCCAAAATTGCAACTGATTATTTACATTGTTATTATAGCAACAAGTGCCGCGTCAACAACACATCTACGCGAAGACCCAGAAGAGCCTTCGTCGGACAGGAGCCTAACATAGAGCCTTGTAACATAATATATACAAGATCTCGCAAATGAGTCTGAGGGTCCCAATAAGAACTATTGACCGGAGGCATTTTGAACCAAGGTATTGCTAGAAAGGCATTCCAAGCATCGTGTAACCAGCCCTAACCGAATTCGGCTTGCGACGATTCATAGTTTAGTGTCTTCAACATGCAATGATCATTACGGTGTAGTGCTTGAATTAACAAGAAAATAAAACAAAATCATACCTCCATCGTAAACACTGTACCGGCGATTTATGTCTGTGAGAGCGTCGATGATATTTGAGCATTTTGCACAAAAATGTTCATTTCACCGGCTCAATCAGATAGGATAACTAACCGTCGCTAATCGTTGTACGAATCACTGCACTGACACTGCGAATACTAATTGCCAGCATTTAAATGAACAGTTATATTTGAAGCACGTAAGAAGGTTGTAATGGGTAGCAATTACTTGAACATAGTTATTATAAGCAGACGGTGAGCCACAATGCGCGTGCGCCTACTGTTATGTTACGCTTGGATAGTACATTTCTTACAGCGATCTGCTTCTCCTGGATGTTAGCTCACAATTAATTCAATAGGTGCGATTCAATCCCGCGCTATCTATAAATATGCTTTTCTGTTTATAAATACATTACGTAATAATGGTGAATAAAATTCTAAACTCGATTATAATGGTAGCATTATGAAAATTTGACTTAATAAAAGTGTAAACACGTACGGAATGTGAAAGAAACACCTCAACCCCGAGTTAATTACAAGTTAACTTGAGCCATGTGTCAGTGAGGAATACAAAAGACTCACAATGCCGACGGGACGGAAATATTTACAAACATCGTCGGGATTTTTAAAACTTAGAAGTATCTATATATTTACTAGCTTCTGTCCGCGACTTTTTCTGCGTGGACAAGGAATTGGCTCCAGATGCTTTCTAGCTTCATAAAGCTTAAAACTTTTGAAAGTTATTGAGGTTTTTGGTAAGTGTGTATAAACGAGCATCTTTGCGGCGCAGAGCATTGGACGTTTCTATTAGCTTTATTTGCTTAAATATTAAAAATTGGTTAGATAAAGGTCGGGAACGGGAAATATCCCTAATAACTATTTAAAGCGACCAATCTAGAGACGGAGATTATTGAGCCAGTGATGCGGAGGGTTTTGAATTTGGATAAAATGTGTGTGCCAACAAAGCGTATTTGTAATTGTTCGGTACGAGTAGGTGTCTACAGGGGCGAGTGTCGCAAGGCGCGCGGGCAACATCCCGTCATTGTGTTCGAGGGCCGTCCGACTAGGCTACGACAGATTACCTTAATTTTAATGATTAGCGTATTTGCAAGGCTGCGTGACAGACTTCGCAATCAAGTCGGTATAACGGTACTAGTTTTAAAGTCTTAGAACAGCTTACTCGTTGACATTCGCGACTATGAATACACAAATGATGTCAACGTCTTCACTTTGTGAATTTTGGGTCAAGATTTTACTAAGAACCTTGAAATGCGAGGACTAGTCTCGTATGTTACTGATCTACCTGCGTTATCGTTAAAGTCCAACTAGGTTTAAGTTAATGATCTTTTTTTTAATCTTGGCCACATAAAGTTAATGTGCAACAGGAGGCATTTTGTGAGATTGCAGGTGGAGCAGGAACATTAGTCCTACGTTATATTATTGCAGATAGGAAGTGTATAAAAGCGATACTGATCACTTTCCTATTTGAAGTCACCAGACTAGACAGATTAATTAAAAATTATCTTGGATCAGTTTTAAACAGATTAGGTACCTTCACTATACAAGACCTTTTTTTTTCGAATGGGAAATCAAATAATTCCTCCCGCCGTGGGTGGGGCGAGAGTGTCTGACTCTTACTGACTAATAAAACCCATCCATGTTGCTTCCTAAGCCCATTTTATTCCGGGGGCGCGGTAAATTGTGAACATCCCGCAGATACAAGATCATGGGTCAGTGTTAGTTAGTGTTATTGTATCAGAGCTGCTATTCCAGCTATGCCAACGCGGATAACAATAGACACCCGTAAGACAGAATTACTTAAAAGCAGTAGTTCCAACAGACTAGTCGTGAGGACTGCATTTACTGTGACACGAGTTACCGACTAACAACAACAATATTATGTGTGCGCACGCCGATTGTAAATGTTGATAACGTTAGCCGCCAGTGGGACGCGAGCTGCGTGGCTAATATTCGAAGAAAGTTCCCGCAATTCTTATATTTTGCCAACATTACACTACCAGCTCGTCACACAAAACCAGTTGAGTCGGCGCAATCGTGCGACCATCTCTGACAATGATCACGACATGCTATAAAAATGTGCACTAGGTTCTACATTACGTCGCGCGGGCATAATGAACGCTTTGTACTTACAGTATAATCAAATTTGAAAATAGTTTTTTGTTATTGGCTATTGCATTCAAAAATTTAAGAATCGTTTGATGGCGATTTTAGGGTTCCGTAGTCACACAGAACCCTTATAGTTTCGCCACATCTGTCTGTCTGTCTATCCGAATGTGTCTGTCCGTGGCAAACTACTATTTAGTATTATACAATTTAGTATGAGTATGGATAAGCCATATTGATCACGGCGGCAAAGTAATATTTTTTTATTTTTTTTATATTTTTTTAGTTATGGCATGGTTACCTCCCTACATGCAAAGTGAGGATCAATATTTTTCAATTTTCCTAGAGAAAATGCTTTCTATGAAAAATAAAAACATATTTTTGCTTCCGATATACCTACCTACTATAGGTAACTAATGAAATATCATACACATTCTTTTCGATTCCAAAGCACTTAGATTTTCGTTGTGTCAGACGCACGTGGCCCCGTTTGTATTAGATACGCTAGTGTGATATTGTTCATGGTCAAGCAACAGCTTGGTCAGTGCCATAGCAGAGCTGCAGCTGCTTCATTAATTTTCAAGTTACCAGGTAAAAATAATTGTGTGGAAACCTAAAAGCTAGTGTTGGAAAAAAGCTAGTATGTCTTAATTATGTAACTATTAATCATGTATAGACAAGGAGATGCGAACATTCCGGCGCACAAGACAATTTCTAGTGTCGCCGAAGCGAGGCGCATTCCGCACGCGTCGGCGGCCAATCGGAACCGACAGATTTCCACCACATTCGTGCCAGCTTCGTTCGTATGCACTATTCAATGATAAACTAGTTGTGTCACAACGCTATGCCATACCGTTTGGGGAGAAAATCATTATCTACCTACACTCATAAGATTTTATCGTGGCTCGTATATACTTCCAAGCGTGAATGTGTCCAAATTCAGTTTTAGAATAGCCTAGTACTGGTTTTCAAAGCTGTTTATTTTTTATACTTGGTTACCTTTGGGTAGTGGGCAAATAGGAGTAGTCGATGCTAAAGCACTACCTAATAAAGATATAATAGAAGTAGATATTTATATATCTCATAAATATTATACACTAGCTGTTTCACCCGCTTCCCAAGGGAACTACTTTACGTACCCGGATAAGAGTAGCCTATAACCGTCCCCAGAATCAAATCGTTGAGAAGTTTTTGCGTGAAAGAGTAACAAACATACATACATCCTCACAAACGTATTCATCTATAATATTAATATGATAAACTATGAGAAGAAAAATAATAATAACTTCTGCTGTAACGATTCTACGAATGTCTGGTGTATATTATGATAACGATGGTCCACTTTAAAAGCATTTTAATTACTGATTATTTAATTCGTAAAAAAAATGTGCCACAGACAGACGGACATGGCGAAACTATAAGGGTTCCTTATCGACTATGAGACCCTAAAAATATACACAAAACCAAAATAAAATACATAAGTATGCAAATAAAGCCCTTTCATATGATAGGTACCCAGCCACTTCCTCTCGTTGGTATAATATATTTTTTTAATCTGGTTTAATCCCAGTAGGTACCTTAGAGCTTTTTGTAATAAGACGGTAAGTGCTCAGTTTTAAACCACTAGCTAGACGACTATCGAACTTGCTATAAACCTAAACTTACACCTAGCTACAATTTTAATTTCAATTTCACGTCTATTTTATAGACAGGTAGATGTCTCCTTGCTGTGCGGCCTCTTAAGTCATAAGTTAATTGGTAGCAGCAAGGTAACAGACAAACCAATGATATCACAATTAAAGGAAGCAACAAAACGCTCGTAAATATAATGAGAATCAAAGGGCGATCACTGTTAAATATTATTGTAAATAAACTAACCAAGTACTCATGGGATAGCGAACAAGTGTGGTTTAGTTGTTTCATTTTATGACCGCTGTACGTCGTAAAAAATTGCTCATGACGCTAACAGCAGCCCTCGAGAAGGGAGCCCTAGCTGCCCGACAATTAGGGCTCAGTGGTGGTTTAATGGGCAATTAAAACGCATCCATCGACGGCCATTTTATATCCGGTTTTAATGACGCAAACCAACGGCGGCGGCGCTTCGGGGTTAAAAACTAAGCATCGGGCGCCTTCCTGCCCACAAAGCTTCGCTTATACAATTTATTGGATGCTTCATTTACACACTTCTTCAGGACTTATTTATTTGTGTTTTAAGGTAAATATCTCAAACAGAATAAACCGGCCAGGTGCATGTCGGGCCGCGCGCATTAGGGCTCCGTAGTAGGTCTTAGTTAATTAACCCCGCATGTACAGGTACGCGAGAAAAAAAAACCATCCTCACTTTACGTGTTTGGGAGCTACCCTAAAAAAATATTTTTCATAATTTTATTTGACCACTTTGTCGGCGTGATCAATAACATAATATCTATACTCAACTAGCTGTTACCCGCGGTTTCACCCGCGTCCCGAGGGAACTACTTCACGCACCCTTACATCTTCGTACCAAATTTTATCCAAATCGGTTCAGCTGCTCTAGAGATATTTTTTTTAACGTTGCCCCACACTAGGAATTTCTCCTGTGTCGTGGGTGCGTTTACAAACATTAATTACACAAGCACCCGGAACAATTTTAGTTGTCCCGTGCGGGAATCGGACCCGCGACACGCAGCGCAGCAGCCAATTGCTCAGCCACTACGCCAAACGTGCCGTCAATTTGTGCTTAGCAACACATTCAGCGATTTATTTTTATAATATAGATTATAGCTTTCTAGTACCAAGAACCTCTGAGCTATGCCGAGGACAGACAGACAGACAGACGAACATGGCGAAACTATAAGGGTTCCTTGTCCTGTCTGCCTTATAGGATCACTTCATTGTCCGTCTGACAAGAAAAGGAAATTAAAACTATAGTGTACTTTCCGTTGACCTAAAATCATGTTTGACATAAAACAAGAGTAAAATAAAATGTCCAAAAATGTCCTTGAATTGATAAAGTCCGAAAAACGTGAGGAGTTCCAGTGTAAAACCGTAGTTGTTAGGGTATGTGGGGTGTCATACTCGTATGAAAGGGCTTGACCTGCATATTCTAATATGTATTTTTGTTTTCTTTTATGTTTTTTAGTTTTCAAATTATAATGAAATATACACAAAAAATACAATTTCTCCGTTTATCTCTAAAGTTTCATTATCAGGATCTGCCTTATATTATTATTATCCTAATGATAAACAAAACTTTATAACTATTGCAATCCCAATAAATAGAAGCAATGTATAAATTAGTCAGAGGCAAATGAGGAGCTTGTGGCTAATAAACAGCCACACGGGCCGAATGATCAAGGTCAAATCGCAATTGGCGCGCTCGGTCCGTAGATGGGTGAGCATCTAAAACATACTGAGACTTCTTCGTGGCTCGGAAAGCACATTGAGCCTTTGGTTGCGGCTCTCATTTGATAATCTTTAGCAGTCAAAAGTCAGAAAGACTGACAACCATTCTTACTAAGGAGTATCGTATGTAGATGTAGTCGCTCTGTGTAAAACTCTGGTACTACTGGATGCCGACCCAAACATAGTTGGAAAAAGACCAGGCAGATGACGATGTTTTAAATTGAGAGTACATTAGAAATACAAAGATGAAAGAATAGTTAAGAAAAAAAATGTTTAAGGCTGGTATGACGATTAAAAAATATTATTATAAGGAACTGTTTGAGGAGGTGACTAGCGCCCATTGTCTCGGTGTACAGCGACCGCCGCAAGTACATGAAGCCTTTTTTGATAAACACATTCCGCGCTTGCATTCTTGCAGTAGCGTTACGTCAGAGCCAAGGGCATCAGATATCAATTTTAACAAAGCGACAGACCAAATTAATAACAATCGGCTGCCACTCCACTATGGAGCGTATCCAATACGCGCTTAAGCCGCGTTTATAGCTCAGCCGGCTGCCCACATACGGCACGTCCTTAAACTCTAACATGAGTTTAAGCATGTGTATGGCTGGTTTTGATGAAATTTGGTACGGAGATAGACTGAACCCTGGGGAAGGACATAATTTATCCGGGTGCGCGGAGTATTTCCCTCAGGGTGAGGATGACACCGCTGGGAGCAGCCAGTACTACACATTGGGTGGCTTCGCTCCTTTCTATGAACAATGATCATATAGCACATAGAAATAATTCTACTTTGCATGTAGGCAAGTTGCATTAGCTAGCTTCTACAAAGCGTCGGAATATATAAATTATTAGACAGATTTAAGCGTGAACGTTCGTTCTAATGAACACGCTAATTGAATTTGCATCAATACGTGAAAATGATTATTCAATAGAGAATAGACCATCGGGGACCAAATCTTGTTGATACAACTCAATAAGCCACTTATTTTTTTCTGTTTCGTTACTCTGGTAGGTATTAGGGGTGGAAAACAAATCCAACAAATTAAAGGTCATTAATTCGGTCCAGCTGTTCTTGAGTTATACGAGTACGTGGTGTCACTAACCCGACTTTTTATATTTTTAACGCCTTATTCATAATAACGCCATTCGTCTTATAAGCCTCTTTTAGCTCACGAACTGTTTTGTCTTTATCTGTCAAGTCAAAATGAAGTTTGTTAGAAAGGGGCAAAACAGTTCGATAGCTTAAAGAGGCTTTATATAAGACGAATGGTGGTATTATGAAGTCCTTGTATTTGCTTAACCTATACCCAATATATTTTTTTTTTTACAAAAAGTCGAGCCGCTATTCAAACATCACTAGACATGGTGAAAAATAAAATAAAAACCTTTTTATAAAAAACCGACTCCCAAAAGTACTGAAAAGAGAGAAAATAATTTTATTTAAAGGCTAGTGGACCAACACATCGCTCTTGAAGTGGTGAATTACTAACAACTGTAACTAACGAAAATGCACATCTAAATAACGAAAACCCTATTCAAATCGGATCAGTAGTTTTTACAAACAAGTAGAATACGGAACCCCTTTTTTGAATCGGAACAAAATCATTGGTACAGAACTAGGCACAAATAATTAAATCAAGCAAGCGTAATACTTACTCTAACTATGCACTGGCAAACAATAACATAATATAGTAAATAATACATAAGTAAGCATCAACGGTAAAGCACGCTATTATCATTTGCACGATTAGTTGTTTCCCTAAATATTGGTGCTGCCTGCATGCGAGCAGATGGAAACTGAATGAATACGGTAGAGCAAGGGCGGGAGCGGCGGCGGCGGCAGTTCTCTTAGCGCACAAAGCCAGAAACTATTCACTGCACAATGATTAGCCCCAGCGCAAAGCTCTTTACGATCCCATCAAGAGAACTTGAAACTGCTCATTCAAGTACATCTCAGCAGACGGTCCAAATTCAAGCATTTAAATAATTGCCAACTGATTATATTCCTGTATACATATAAAAGTACCTAATGTCGAAAAGTACTTAATGTTAATCGGCAGCTGCGAGGAAAGTATGTGTTCAACTAAAGCCTGATTGGGAATGGTTCATAGTCAGGAAATCATGGCAACACATACGTAAGTACATACCATTACAAACACAATAAAACAAAACCGTGGGAAGGAGCTTTGACTTCATAATAAAACAAATCAGACGGTAACATTATCGTGGCAATCAATTAATTATAAACAAAGATAGTTATTTGTACTTTCGAATTGCAATAGTAAGAGAATTTTTCCCATATCCACGTTTCACATACCTACAATGATTTTCCATAACGCGGCTTAATAACAGCAGTCGGGTGGCGCAGTCGTGTTCGTAACAACCGAGTCTATTTGTATTGTACGAGCACAGCCGTGGCGCACGTAGGTGGCGTCTCGTCGCGCCGCCCCTGTGCCGCGGGGGTCGGCGCGTCCTTAGCCGCAGGAGCGCCGGAAGAGGCGATTGTGAGACAATTTAAATCAGTCTCCGCGACCCGTCACCCATTGTTACCGACTTCCCGACCTCAATCACTGCACCGTCTATTACAGAGCAAACATATGACTGGATACATCGCTTATTGTATTAGCGGCCTGACTTTGGGAAACACTGTTTATGTCATCATCAAATTACGTCCAGGACGCTTGATTGAACAATTGCACTCAGCCTAGGTATTGCAAATGTAACTCTTTTACCATCATTAGGGTATGTTCTCGCTCTTCATGTTGACTCTAGCCATTCTAGGGTGGAAGTTTCTTACTAAGATTCTAATTACAATCTACTCTATACTAGGCGGTATCACAGTAGAAATAATGATGTAGTGGTATGGAAGAAATCCCCGATAAGGGGGTGTACCACCACGTGTTTTTGCATTCACGATTCAGGTTTGAGAGCGTGACACAGCTACTAACGTCGTATAGCGCCTTCCCTTTTTACAACGAAAATAATCTTTTTTTGCGAGTCATGGTAAGGCCCAAGATCGCCAGTTGCACAGCTATTACTTTTAATTCCTTGTATTTTGTCCCTTACTCGGTCGGTACTGTTTCAGGCAATTTAAATAAGAAGTCAGGCTAAAGCGATGCGAAAAATCACTCGCATCAAACCAATATTTTAGAACCAACGTCTAGTCAAGTCTTTTTATTTTAAAACTGTGTTTTATGAGGGAACATAAAGTATCAAGCGCGGAGCGGTGCAGTGAGCATGTTGACCTAAGATGGCCAGTGGCAGTTTAATAAAAGAGACTGTGGACTTCGCTGACAAGACCAAACAGATCCACATCTGTTCAATATTTCGCGTCTAGGGGAGCTGAGGTCTTTGTGATGAAAGTACGGCACAGCAGCGCAGCCTAGTAAACCGTAAATAAATAACAACTATTTTCACAGAAAAAAAGAATTACGAACACATGTCACATGGTTTTAATTTGAATTAAAATTAAAAAATAACCACAGGAAATTGGGCTTATCACGGATTAAATATGCTGTAGCTCTTTCTTGACAATTCTAAGGAAAATTGATTAAAAATATAAACAAGACCAGTCGAGTGACCTAATGATTGATTGAAGATGCTAACCTTCCAGCCACACGGCGGCGGTATCTCCGCCGTTGTTAGCCTGGCAATCTTCATTATTCTCAGCAATCAGTGTGCGGATATCCGTGCCCGTCACATTATTACATATATAAGTACTAGAACGTTCCTGAGCTCCATAAATCGCAAAAGAAAATACTTCTACAATAGATGCATTCATTCTACAAAAACGTGTAATAATAATTGAACTGTAGGTATATTTACAATGCATCTGCTGTTAGCGTGCTATGACATTTTGACAGTAGCAATAGAACGATATCCATCGTAGAACTAAGATACGTCTGCCGAGCTACTTCTGTTATCATTAAGTTAAGGCTATTAATTAAATTGTAAGTATTCTTATTTATGTGAACAGAAAAAATTACGGTCAGCTAAAATGACCGATTATTCAGCAACTTATGGTGAGCAAATATTTCCAAATCATTTAGCATAGACTAGACTGTCATTCTGGTCTGTTGTATATTTTTGAACAGCCAATTAAATATTTATGCTGCAATAATTTTATATTTTTAACCGACTTCAAAAAAAGGAGGAGGTTCTCAATTCGATCGGTATTTTTTTTTTTTTTTTTTTTTCTATGTATGTACACCGATTACGCTGAGATTTATGATCCGATTTACGTGATTCTTTTTTAGTTTGATGCGGAATAGATGCCATTTGGTCCCATAAAAATTTCACATGGTTTGGCCCAGTGTGATACAATGAATATTCATTGGATGGCAGCATCTGTGATCTAAATTTGAGATACCATACCGACCTAATTATGATAGGCCACAATTAATTGTCCATTGAATTAGGCCCCTATGCAGTGGCAGATTTGCCCTAAGGCCCGATAAGCCCGTGCCTAGGGCGGCTAGATATTAGGGGCGGCCAATCATGACGAAAAAAACACTGATGATGACCAGAAATATATTATAGAAGATAGATATTAACTTGTCTAAGTTTAATAATAGGTATGAGCCTGAAGTGAAACTACGCTTTTAAACCTCATAATAGACAGCGTACGGCACTCGCCCGATATAAAAGGATGCATATAATGTGTGCGTCTCATCCCACTAATATTGTATGTAAATGGGAAAGTTTGTATGTATGGGTGTGACATTACATAGTAAACACTTAATTAATTGTAATATACACTTCTTCTTTCCAGTCATAATACATAAGTAAGCGGTGAAGGGCGGCCCTTTTCGTGGTGCTGTCGTAATATGTATTTTTGATTAAGTACTAGATAAAGTAGTAATTTGTGAATCTTATTAATCTAGTTTCAATAAACGATCGACAAAGTCAAAGCTTTGGCTATATAATTACCAGTTATTTCAACAACCAATGTTTTTACAATTACCCATTGATATAAAAATGCATTTACCTCATTGCTATCGAGTTCGCCTGTAGCGTCCAGACTGTAAGGCACAAAATATGCCAAACGCAAAAGAATTCTGCTATTTTAATTTGGCACTCGATCACTTTTGTTGCATTTATGAAAATCTTTCGGAGGAGGAGCTCGCCATTGGTCACGAGCATTTAATTCAAACAAACATAATCCTTGAGTCGGTTTCTAACATTACCACGGTATTTAGTAAATTGTGAACCTTAAGGTTCATAATAATATGAGCTTATCAAGGTCGCTAATAAATCAACAATCATCGAATAAAAAATAAATTTACGAAAATTTCAATTAACCATTCTTTACATTTAATTTTCTTCGGCTGATCCATTACTATATTGTGAAGGCATGTATTTAACGTGTCGACAAAATAATCTGATTTAGGGTTTGAAAAATAATTAAAATGGGTCGCAGAAATAACAGGTTGGCAGCTACAGTGAAGTAGCATTTTAAGTATAAAGAAGCAGATTTATATTGAGTTTTAAGCTTTGTTTAAATTTATAAAGCGATTTTTTGGTGTGGCAACTATATTTATTGTTAGGCGACAACTTGACGGCAGATAAAAAAACCTAACCTCACCTATTATTTTTAATACCTCACCTATTATTTCATTGGCCCTGTTTAATATATTTGCTATCTTATAGTGGCAGCCATTATTTAGTTTTTATAGATCCTTTTGTAGCTCATTATAATATAATTGAGTTAATAAAAATATTTAATCGGTTTAAGTTATTTTTTTGTAACCACGTACCTAGTTAGTCGCCTAATAAGTTGTTAGTCGCCTCAAAAATAATTTGATTATCGTGTATCTCTACTGACAAGATAATATTGGACTTTTCATGACATTTTTAGACTTGAATTAGTACAGACAGCAATAAAATTGCAAACAGGTGTTATTACATCGCTAGCTCGTCAACCGGCAGACTAACTAAATCCCCTCTGCGGACATTCAATCATAGCTACCAGTTATCGATATAATTAAAAGGGGTCCGCTCGACCGTTAGCACTGAACAGTGGCCGGCGATAGTCACAGTATATAGTGTACATAGTCGGTAGTTACGCCCGTTACGATTTTATTTAACATCAAAACATAAGGTTATATTGTAAACAATGTTTCCTGCCGATCCCAGGTCCATGAATAAATAAAAGTGGTGCTGCGTAATAACAATGTCATACAGTTCCCAAATACCATAGAATAAAATTCGTGAATGTTAGTCGTCCCGCATTAGTGTACCGCATCAGCGTCCAAAACAAATAAACAAAATTGCAAAAGTAATGGCACCATCACATAAATAAATGATACACAGAACAAACACGCTCTACTAATTCGAAAAATGCTGGCAATTATTAGTGAACAAAATCAATGAATTTAAAACTAAAATAAATAAACATCAAAAATATACGTTCGAATAAAAAAAAAGTATGGCGCGAAAACGCTTTGGTGTCGGAGCGTATAGAGCGCGGAGTGTACGTCACACTGCGCTCTGTGCCGATTGAAGACTGCGAGTGCGATATGCAGCCGGGCTGCGCGGCCGTGCTTCACTACTATTTATTAAAGAAAATCGTGCGGCACGGTGAAAATTCGCAATAGCAAAAATGTGAAAAGAAAATGTTAATTCGAATCTTAATGAAGCTTGTTTATAATCTCCCATCGATTTCAGTTCAGGTTGGCATACCTGTAGACTTGCTTTTAAAGTAACATTTTCTGCATCATTTTACTTTTCTTCAATAACCGATCACTTCACAATACATAGAACTCAAACTCAACACATGATTTGCAACTGTATTAATTCAGCTATACAACAATGCATAAAACGTTTTCAAGCACCAAACAATAATTAAACCTATAAAATAAATATTACGAACTAAATTTAAAAATACTATGTTTTTTTACTTATTTCAAATCGTAAATAAATATTTTGTTATACCTTAGTCAATTCTCTTTTCTATGGGTTGTATTGTACGCAATTTTGTCACGGTGGACGTGCGAATGTACCCGACAGCGACCTGCCGTACACTAAAATCATTTAACAATAACTTCATTGTTTTAATGAACTCAATGCTATTAATATATTGTGTAGACATGTTCTATAGTTCTGTTATGATACATATAACAAGCGTCCGAACTAATTTGGATATTCTTTTGTAATAGTCCAATTATCTTTAAGAGAGGAAAAATAAAAAAGTTTACTTAAATAAACCTATCCCACCAAAAACATTTTCATGTACGAGTAAAATGTTGCCAAGTTTTTGACAGTGGTCTCGACCACTGTCAAAAAGTAATCAGATCTGAAACTTGACAAAGGGTTATTATAATTAATAAAAAAATAATGTTATAATATAAATTACAAATTAAAAAAAAAAATGTCACAAGCAACTTACAAGAAGAAATGAAATCTCACCAAAAACATTTTCACGTAAAATGTCGCCAAGACGAGACCATATGACTCGCACTATCAAAAAGTTATCAGATCAGAGGCCTAACTTCACAAACTCTTCACATTAGCCACCTACAGTTTTTTCACCTTATACCTACCCATGTGAATGTATTTTGGAAGGAAATAATATATACAGATAATAAAGGAAAACAGTCTTGTTCTTCGAACGACCGTATCTTTTTACTGCGTTGGGTATAGAGCTTGTTTCGTGTTGAGTATGCAGCTGTTAGTGACGTACACCTAAACCTATCCATAAGAAAAATAATAGGAATCCCGAAATTTCAAGGTACGGAGCCCTAAAACAGAAGTCTAGAAGGCCACGGGTATATTTATATTTACCCGAACCACTTACAGCAGTTTTTCCCCGACCTGTAACTTTGTCTCATAGAAAATATGAAATTGAAGCACTTCACTCCTCTTCGCAGTTTTATTACGAGTTCTCCCCGACTTATTAGACTTCACATTCATGTATTTCAAAGACGTAACATAAAAAATCTAAGTTTTTATTTTATTTGACTCTGCTAGTGCTGCTGGTATTAAATACTAATCTGTCCAGTTGTCACATTTTCTGCCTTCTGATTATCCGTAACGCCTATCACAGATCTGTAAATGACAGCTGGAACCAGCGCTTCTTTCCTTTCCGCGATCGACCCTGCGGCTGTTACTTCGCCTCGAATATATCACACTGTATCCTCCATGTCACAATGTATTCATAGGTGGACCTCTGAGATATCAATATTTAGATAGAGAAGTAAAATATTAAAATTTTTAGCGAATGGCTGGACTCTTGGTGTGGTCGTTATATGCACATGCCAATGATGTGTAAACATACAACTGTAATGGTGTCCTGCCTTTTCGCTGAAAAGTGTTTGCCAGATTTTCATTTGCCAACTAACATTTCGCCGAGGTTTCACTTTGACAACTTGGGATATTTATCATTTGCCAAACATTTCACATAGGTTACAATTAGGTTAGAGTAAGACAAACAACTTGAATCGCTTTTGTAAAAGGAAACAGTCAAGTTAGGTTAGGTCACATTAAAGAAACAGTAAAAGAAAAAAAATAACAATAACTACCTATATATAATTTGTCCCAAATGCAACTGGCGTCCTTTTAAATAAATTTCTTCAAAATTTGATATTACGCAAACTAAAACATTCTGCTATATTGAGTGCTGCTGTATTGAGTGTGCAGAGTACGCCACTATTTATCTGTCAAGCGGGCAGGGGGGCTTTTTTCGGATGGGGTAACATCAAATGACGCCTCCTGCCGTGGGTGGAGCGGGAGGGGGACTGTCACTCTTACTGACTAAAACCCATCCATGTTCTTTCCTAAGCCCGGAAGCTTCCTATTCCGGAGACGCAGAAACTCCTTCGAACATCCCGTAGCAAGCGGGCAGGGGCTGCGTTCGGGCGGTGACACTCATCATCTTTATCAAAATCAATTTGAGGCATTTCTAGTAGCATGTAGAGCTAGTGTACTCGTGTGCAGATCCACAGCCCGGTGTGGTGGAGTGAAGTTTTGTAGTGCTGCGAGTACGTAAAGCCCTCGCTGCACTTACCTGCTGCGGCACAGATTGCGGCACACAACACAACTGACATAGAGAAACTGCAATACGTCATACATATTTATTTTCTCATGTCACATATTTATTAAATAAGCCGTCAATGGAAGTTGTGTTATTATAATAACTGCAACAACAATTGTAAATAACTGTTCCAGATATCTATCATGATGTACATTCATGTGTATCATGGTGGATCGCTAGGTACTGATAGTGGCGCTACAGTTTGGACCGCGAGTGTAAAAAGGTTCCCCGTCAGCCCGTAGGATCGCCGCGCACCGGCAGCTTGTCGCCGGGACCACTTTTCCTGTTACGGTAAACAAGTTAGACAGGGGCTGATTCATTCTGTATCGCGAACCAATTACGATGCTTGCAAACGCTTGATTGTAATAGGTATACTTAGAAGCAATACTCTCAACTACATCTTCTTTCAATGAAAAAGTTGCTGGGCCCTCATTTGGTCATCAACCCTATATTTAACTTATCGTTCCGTTTTAATTTATATCAATGATAGTTTTTAGATAGTTATCACGTAATTATACACGGACGATTATCGGGCGCATTGAAACTAAATATTCGCCAGATCATAGGAGGTCTACTAACTCAGACATAACTAGTCAGAAGTGCTATTTCGTAGCGCGAAACCCGCTCGGGTCGTCGAAACAGCAAGTTTTTCACGCGGTACGCGTTGAGTAAGAGGCGAACTCGACGGAAGCCCGTCGAGTTCTCCGACCTTTTAGGGAATATCTCTCGGTATGTTTGCAACTCCACCGAGGATATACAGAAAATTGAAAGCAGTTATTTAGGTACTTATCTGACCATTAATTAATTTACTTTATAGATATATTATATATATATTAGAGTACTCATCTGAATACTCTGACTATAAAGTAAATTAGGTGTAGTACCCAAGTTTCTTTAAATTTATCTAAATTTAAAGTAACTTGGGTACTACACCCAAGGTGAAATAAATGCTTTTGTAAAAGAATGCAAGACAAAATGTACGTCCTTATCCTTAGTAATATTAAAACTGCGAAAGTATTTACAGCATGTCTGTCCGTGTTACGCTTTCTTTCACGATAAAACAGCGGTCTAAGTTAAGGTGAATGAGTTGTGGAGACATTGAAGGGAAAGGACATAATAATAATATGGTCAGGGTGAGCTATTATGACGGTGTTGAACATTTCTTTCATCACAGTTAGCTGGTTCAGCAAAATTAAATTGGTACCACTCTTGGTAAGCTGCTCTATTTGATCCCACGCCTATTTGAAGATATATAAAGGTACAGGGAACCTACATTGTAGTTTATTGACAGAAAGTATTTACATTATTTACAATATATACATTCTTAACAATATAAATAAAAACAACTATAATATTAAAATATCGCGTCAAAAAATTCATCCTCATCGCCGTCAACTGGGAGTGTACCCAAGAGACTGGTGGCATTGCCACGTTGGATGGCAATGCTTAGCTTTTGACCAAAATAAAAGCCAGCCTTTGGGTCACAGGAAGTGTCAACAAGCCGCTTGGATATTTCTTTAAAAAGAAGGTGGGCGCTCGGACCCCACGACCCGAGAGTTTCAACCCCAAACGGCTCAAAAGTATAGTTTCCGATGAGGCTACTATACTTGCGCCGCTTAAAGGTACAAAGATTTACTTAAAAATATATTTTAAATATCAGATATCAGTGTCACAATTTATATCTAACGTGTTTTAGCTTAACAACAATCAAATAATATTTTGCAGCACGTAACGAGGCGGAAACGCAAATATCACAATGCCGTATCGTCGGCTGTTGCAAATATCTGAAGGAAATGAATTACTATGAAGAGCAGGGAGCTGTGCTAATGAGGTCTTCCTAGGTAATAATATATCCGTTAAGATCAGGCGAGCTAATTCCAAAATGAACGTCTGACTGTTGCTGTTTCTTTAGGGTTCCGTCGTCGACAAGGAACCCTTATAGTTTCATATTAAAAAACGTTTATTGAAATTAGACTAATTAAATTAGTACATTTTCACGCCAAAAAACATTATGACAGCACCCCAAAAACGCCCACCCTTCACTGCTTCCTAGTGTTCTGGCTGGAAAGAAGAAGCAGTGATAAACAAACTTAATAATATAAATATGTCTTATTTTATTTACAATATTAATATTTGATTATATGATACACCGTGTTTACAATACAAATTTGTTTATGTATATATAGTATTATCCACTTCAGAGCTGCCATCTGCTTTTAATATTAAAATATAGTCGTTTACATTATAGTAAGCTTTTTTAATAAGATTTTTTCTAATTTTTATTTTAAAAGGATTATGAGTCCGTCTTACTGTCTGCCGCGGCATAGCTCAGAGGTTCTTGGTACAAGAAAGCTGAAATTTGGTATAGATGTGTATATTGATCACGCCGACAAAGAGATATAGTTAGAGAGCTAGGTAGCTCCAATACATGTAAAGTGGGAATGAATATATATTTTTTCTCGTCAGTCTGCCCATCCGACCTACACTACCGAGTTACCCTGGAACACGGTACCCCCAGGCAAGACTGATGATTATTTTATTTTGAAGTTGATTTATATCGAAGTATATTTTTTTTCTTTTTGGAGCATTTAATTAAAGCTAGTTTAAGTAATGTTTTTTACTTTTAATTTGTTTATTGTGTGACCTTGAAAGGAACACTTTGTTCAGAAAATCACTATGAATAGGTATCATATCATGTAAAAATAACCGCATCGAGTCCTATGTTCCACATTGCAAGTACCTACGCGTTGGTGTGACAGGCTACACAAAAGCGCGGCTGGCTTTCATACACCACGTATTTTGTTCGAAGCTCAATACGTAGCGATAGCAAACAAAGAGTATACATACTTTGCTTCCACAAAATATGAATAACAGTTTCCATCAAATTAATTCCAAAATAAATGATCCATCAAAACGACATATTCGTCATTCCTGAATGTTGTGCCGGCCATTATACACGACAGTCTCGGAGCGCAGCAAGACAGCATTACGCACAGACAGGCGTCAATGTCATCCGGTAACACGCTTTGATAAATGATACATTGTTCGAGCCACATATCTGCATCGCGTGTCCGTCCACACTTGGATTTTCACTGAAAACAGAGTAACGCTCCGGTAATGCGCGTTCGTCTTAGAAATTGGGTCGCATACCGTTGTGTAACGTCCCGAGAGCGCAGCGACCATTACGACTATTGTCTACCAGTTTTTAATATCGAAGAACCAAGATTTTCATACAAATCACGCTACGTTCAAAACAGACATTCATTCTGCGAAAAAGGACATCAAATATATTTTTTATGTTTACCAAATGCACAATCTCACTAATACTTACTAGTATTACAAATGCGAGTTTGTGAGAATGTAGGTTTGTTACTCTTTCACGCAAAAACTACTGAATCGATTTGGATAACATTTGGTGCTTATCGTCTTATCTATTTAAATAAATCTATCTACACTAATATTATAAAGAGGAAAGATTTGTATGTTTGTATGTAACGAATAAACTACTGGACCGATTTCAAAAATTCTTTAACTGTTGAAAAGCTACATAATCTATTTATTAGGTACTAGGTGTTTCCCACGGTTTCACCCGCATCCCGAGGGAACTACTTAGCGCACCCGGGTAAAAAGTAGCCTATGTTGTTCCTCAGGGTCTATTCTATCTCTGTACCAAATTTCATTTATATCGGTCCAGTAGTTTTGGCGTGAAAGCGTAACAGACAGACAGACAGACAGAGATACTTTCGCATTTATAATATCTACTATTAGTAAGGATAGTAAGGATAACCCATACGGGCGAAGCCGCCGCGGAAAGCTAGCATTATTTATATAATTGAAAATAGTGCATGTTTGTGCATTTGGAATTTTGAGAAAAGGAATTTTGAAAGGAAATTAGTATAACTAATAACTCTAACTTTCCATGGTGGGGGACTTCAGTTTTTGAGTAAAATGTTAGGGATGCTGATCAAGAATAGGCGACCATTTTACAGATCCAAGATCGCCACCTTCCTGCCAATTCCGCCTCTTCTTCGTGGCCGCAATGGGGTTAATGATTACAAAGTTAGCGGGAATACCTACTTAGTTGTAATTAGTACAGCTTGAAATAAAAAACAATACAACCGTGTTCATTGGTGTAAAACATCTAAAAAAAAATACTTTCTGCGGAAATATCACTCATGAAGTCGGTGTCTTGCGCTAAGTTACTATGGTGTACTTTTGCCAGAGACTTCTAGAGCAATGTTTCAGCAGAAAGTAAATTTATCTCTCTTTTAAGTCTTTTGGAAGTCGGTAGTATTTTTAGTGTCTTGGTCGAATATCTGCTTGAATTCCTGAAAAGGGCGTGTTTTTCCAGCGATAGGAAAATACCCTCACATGTTCATACATTGCGGACTACTAAACGGACGCAACTTGCACTGTTCCCTAAGTTGAAGTAAGCTTACAAAATAAGAATAGTCACATTACAGCTTCCTGATACATACGCGGACAAACATAACATACCGACATACATGCACACTTGTGAAATTTAATACAGGTGTTCATTATGATAGACCCGTATCGAATTGATAAGCTTGCACTTGCTTCCAAACTAGCCAACGGACCAACACGGCTACGCACTATGAAACGATACAGCCCGTGGGGAGGGCAGCGCTGTGGTCCCAGTAAAAAATCCTGCACAGGCACCTATTCGAGGCACAACTGTAACACCGCCGCTTCCAGGTCGTGCATACGCAAGTATTTGTACGCTCACGATCACAAGTGCGTTAATAGTCGCAGCCTCACAAGAATAATAGCAATTATTGTAAATGGTATTTACAGTAATTGCTCACTTTTGCTCGACGAGAACGAGTAGTCTACACTTAAATACGACCAAAGAAACTGACCTTGGCTTTATGCCAATCAGGCGTGCTAGCAATACGTATTCTGAATCAGGCCTGATGCGAAACAATACGTCATCATCTGCCTAGCCTTTTCCCAACTATGTTGGGGTCGGCTTCCAGTCTAAACCGGATGCAGCTGAGTACCAGTGTTTTACATGGAGCGATTGCCTATCTGACCTCCATAACCCAGTTACCGGGTAACACGGTACCCCTTGGTAAGACTGGTTGTCAGACTTTCTGGCTTCTGACTACCCGTAACGACTGTCAAAGATCTACAAATGACAGCCGGGACCAACAGCTTAACGTGCTTTCCGAGGCACGGAGGAGTCTCGCTATGACAAAGATGGTCACCCATCCACGGACCGACCGCGCCAAGCGCAGCTTAACCTTTGATCGATCGAACCGTGCGGCTGTTACTTAGCCACGAGCTCAATTATTAAAACAATGTTATACAAAATAGAAATAATATTTTATCAGATAGCTTCAACCAGTTTTGGCGATAGGGATGTATGGCGCTAACACTTTTCTGAGTTTCATGCAAACTTTCATCCCCTATTCCAACTCTTGGTGATGAATTCAGTAAAATACTTTTTTAGTGTAAACTAACACATATAAAGAACATTTGTGCGAAATTCCATACTTCTAGAACCAGCTATTTTAGCTAGATATTGATCGATCGTTCAGCCAGTCAGTTTCTTCTTGTATTTAAATTATTTATTTTTTGAATGACTTGATTTAACAAAAGCCGATGAAGTGCGTGTTGAGCCACGCGCAATAGGGTTCTGTAATAGGTGTTAGTTGGCCGACTATTATATCGTCATAAGAAAAATAAATCGGCCAAGTGCGAGTCGGACTCGTGCAGACAGTTCCCATCTTTAGAAGGAATATTATACGCAATAAAGTCGCAACTATCTTGTTTTTTACACATTAAGGTTGTTTGTAAAGGAATACAATTTGTAAAGAAAAATTGCTAATAACTTCAAAACTGTAACACTTAGAATCATAGTATTTCCTGTAATATTTAGGTTAATGTCTATCAACCCTAATTATTTCAGATTTTACGCCTTACGAACTTCGGAGATAAAGACCGTTCCCTTGCGAACGGTCTTTATCAATTCAATCAATTTGCAATTTTCAATATAATTTAAAACCTGAAAGACATGCAAGAAAACAAAAAATACATTAGAAGTGGACAGACCGAGTTCATTCATGTTATACCTCACATGACCTAGTTATAATACTTTGAAATTTTAAACCCCCACTTCCCACCTTTTCTATAAACGCAATATTATTTTTTTTACCTTTTTAGGGTTCCGTAGTCCGACAAGGAACCCTTATAGTTTCGCTCTGTCCGTCTGTCTGTCTGTCTGTCTGTCTGTCTGTCTGTCTGTCCGCGGCATAGCTCCGTGGTTTTTGTTATTAGAAAGCTGAAATTTGGTATGAATATGTATATTGATCACGTCGAGAAACTGGTAAAATAAAATTTTGAAAAATATTTTTTTTAGGGTAGCTCCCAAACATGTAAAGTAGGGATGAATATTTTTTTTCTCGCGTACCCCTTCGTGTGGGGTATCGTTAGATAGGTCTTTCAAAAATATTATGGGTGTGTGAAGATCATTTTTCGGTTAAGCGAGCTATTTGCGAAATATCTAGATTTTAAATGAATTTTTTTGTTCGATACGAGTTACCCCCCCTCTAACTTTTGAATGGCTGTACCTAGAAATGTGAAAAAAATCACAGACGTAGCACATGTAATGAACTTACAAGGAAAACTATCACGGCTAAGTAGGCTTAACCGGTTACAGAGTTATAGTCGACTAACTGAGACCTACTACGGAACCCTACTGCGCGTGGCCCGACACGCACTTGGCCGGTTTTCATTAGTAATACGCGTGGACAATCAGTTATAAAGAATTGTAACTGTTCCCAATGTTAAGTCAAATAACCGTTTCCAGAGTCCCTCTACCTCCGTAGCAAATTTCATTCATATCGGTTCGACCGTTTTACCATGAAAGCGTAACAAACAAACATACTCACTTTCGCATTTATATTATTAGTTAGGAAGTTGTGATAGCACTTAATAACAGTAGTTGGTTTTCATTGATTTATCTTAATGTGAATCAGTGTGAAGATCATATTTTGATAAGTGTATCCATGGAGTTTCTTGCCGGCTCTCCACTACCTATAGGATCTACTTGTTGGATCCCTGAAATTATTGTGCCTTTTCTTATGAGACGTTTTTATAAGAACTTTTTAAATAAAAATGTTGACTGATGCATTTTAGTAGTACCGTAAATCAATGAATTATATAACAAATCTACGACATAGCTGTCGTAGATTTGTTATATAATTCATTGATTTACTTTTTATTTACTATATATATTTACTATATATATATTTACTTATAATTCATTTTCAGCTTTGAATATAGCTTTGAATAGCTATATTCAAAGCTGGAGTCCATGGAAACTATTATCTGTTCAAGAGATACGATGCAAGACACACGGAACTCTGCACTGAATGGAGAACAAAGTTCGATGTGGAAAATCGCACGGTCCGAGGCTTCCACTTGACAACTGCCAAGCGCAACTATAAGTCGGACAAGTGCAGCCGTCGCCGTCCGCCTTTCGTGCACACCCGCACCTGTGGCAACACCTACGAACTTTGTTTCTATTGTACTTCTCTTCGTCTACCAACGTTTGCAATCTCGTATTTTATGATACTTTTTTGTCTTAAGTATAAAAAAACCATGGGCGGAATCGTCCCCACTCATCAACAACAGTGAAATGTTGCTCAATTGATACATCTTATCAAGATGATGTTTTTAGGGTTCTGTAGTCCGACAAGGAACCCTTATAGTTTCGCCATGTCCGTCTGTCTGTCTGTCCGCGGCATAGCTCCGAGGTTCTTGTTACTAGGAAGCTGAAATTTGGTATGGATATGTATATTGATCACGCCGAGAAAGTGGTAAAATAAAATTTTGAAAAATATTTTTTAGGGTAGCTCCCAAACACATAAAGTGGGGATGAATATTTTTTTCACGCGTACCCTTTCGTGTGGGGTATCGTTAGATAGGTCTTTCAAAAATATTGTGGGTGTGTGAAGACAATTTTTCAGTTATGTGGGCCATTTGCGAAATATCTAGCTTTTAAGTGCAAATTAAAACGAAAACTATCACGGCTAAGTAGGCTCAACTGGTTACAGAGTTATAGTCGACTAACTAACTCCTGCTACGGAACCCTACTGCGCGTGGCCCGACACGCACTTGGCCGGTTTTTTTACTATGGGGACGTTGCTCAAATGCATTGGGTTTTCCTAGTATCCTAACGTTTCTATGATAAAAAAACCGACTTCAAAAAAAAAACTAAAAAGTATTAAAAAAGTATAAAATAACTTAATAAAGATTTAACACAAACCTAATACCTTTAATATTAATAAAACACCATTATTTGTATTTGCTACCTATTGACAGGTTTAAAGTCGGTGCCAAGCCAAATGTAATAGTGTTACTCATTCAGGTATTAAAAAGTTTTCATCTGTTTCACATTAATTCACATTGTTCTTTAAGTTTATTTACGTAGGTTAATCTTTAGGAATTTCATTTTGTTTAGGACTTGGCACCGACTTCAAACCTGTCAATAGGTAACACATACAAATAATGGTGTTTTATTAATATTAAAGGTATTAGGTTTGTGTTAAATCTTTATTAAGTTATTTTATACTTTTTTAATACTTTTTAGTTTTTTTTTTGAAGTCGGTTTTTTTAAACGTAGTTTTTTTAAATTTATTTTTTACTTTTTAGTGTCTGTAATAAGTTGCTCTGTAAACTACAGTATTTTTTACAGGATTTTTATAGATTACATAAGGAAGGCTATAACATTTCGTTGTTTTTATTGTCATAATTATATGTTAAATAGTTTTTTTTTAAGTAGCTATGGGTAGGCCTACGAAAGGTGCAGCTTTAAACAATATAGATCAAGAAACGGGAACGGAAAATATAAATCGACTCCGAAACAATTACGTCATCGATGTAAACAAAAATGTAAAAAATGTTCACAAAATGAAAACTACTGGGCCAAACCATGTGAAATTTTTATGGGACCAAATGGCATCTATT
Source organism: Pyrrhia umbra (assembly GCA_963891755.1). Classification (NCBI taxonomy): domain Eukaryota; kingdom Metazoa; phylum Arthropoda; class Insecta; order Lepidoptera; family Noctuidae; genus Pyrrhia; species Pyrrhia umbra. The sequence continues at coordinate 352,803 of OY982916.1, read as the reverse complement.
CCGCATCAAACTAAAAAAGAATCACGTAAATCGGATCATAAATCTCAGCGTAATCGGTGTACATACATAGAAAAAAAAAAAAAAAAAAAAAATACCGATCGAATTGAGAACCTCCTCCTTTTTTTGAAGTCGGTTAAAAATATTTCGTGCACGATAAAGGACTTGGTGATAACTGAATTTGATACCGTGTACTGTGTGTGGACGGCGGTGTATAATGTGATGTAATACTCCATATTGGTAGGGGAGCCCTAGAAGGGATTTCGGGATTTACTAAAGCGCGGCAGATTAATATACAGGGGGATACCTTGTACCCGTTTGAGTACCTCCACCAAATATGAGCCCCATATATAAGGACGCGCGTCAAGGATAAAGGATCAGATTAGTAAAAAAAAATCGATTATCAGACAATCTCGAGCGCGTCAGATTAAGGTAGGGTGAGTTAATTACATGCTAAAAAGTGTATATTCCACTAATCTGACAATTTGAGAGTGACGCAAAGAAAGGGGAGGGCGGAAAAGTTGTAAAAAAAAAACATCATCTCGACATTCTCGAGCGTGGCTGAATTTTTTTTTATTTTGTAGTAAATTATTCAAGGATAACGAAAAATATATAATCTGACCATTTCCACAAGCCGAAGTAACAAAAATTCGTCGATAAAGTTTAATGCGTGCAGCTGCGTGATGATGATTATCCTCACCGCGTTTCTATTCCCCTCTCACTCTTTCTCTATCTATTACTATCTCACTCCGTCTCTACTCTGGTTTCGGTTGCTATGACGCCTTCACAGCTGATGACACAGAACAGACTCGTTCGTGGCATAATATTATTAACAGTATTTCCATCGTTTTGGCTTTTCGTTTACGTTTTTTTTTTGTTCGAGCACGAAAAAGATGAAGATGATTCTACTGATGAAGATGATGATTAATTAATCAATTAATTATAAAAAAAAATATTTTTTTGAGCATTTTAAAAAAAATATTTTCTTATAAATACGAGAATACTTGTAGTATTCTACTTAACAAACGTACCTACACGTTTTTATTTGCATGCTATTTCCTGAGCTTTTCAATTAATTAAGTCCAATGGTTTGAATAAAAATGTTTTTTTGTCAGATTAGGCGAATCCCTCTAGATAATCGTCAGATTATGAGACAGCACGTCTAGGACATAAAGATGAACCATATATATCTTAATCTGACGCGCTCGAGTATTTCAAAATGGCGATTTTTTTTTGCACATTATAATAATGGCCACGAGTTTGCGTCACATCGAAATCGTCAGATTATTGATTGAGAGCGTTTTTTTAGGTTCACTTAACACCCTCTTAGAAAATCTGACGCGCTCGATTAAATTATTTTTTTTTTCATTTTCAACCCTTACGTACGACCACCCCCATCATGCAAACGATCAGATTAACATACATACATTCTTAAAAATACGTAGGACATTGATGCTATCAATATCTGACGCGCACGATTATGTCCATGCAACAGATTTTTTTTACATTTTTGAAAATCTATAGCTGCTCCCCCCACCGATGAAAACGATACATTATATAACATTTTTTTCTTCTTATCATCTAAGCTTTGCATCCCAATAGGTCTCTATGACGCTCGAGTAAATCCCCATTTAGCATCGTGGGCTCCCCTACCATATTGGTAGCCCCGACGTGATCAACATCAGCCAAATCTCCTGATGTCACGAGCTTCAACATCGTTGTCAACTCTCCCTCAACCTCCTACCATTATCGAGCAGCAACCAGCATGTCACCCAGCCAGCAACCACTCACGGCTTCTTCGGGTTCATGACCACCTAGCCTGTAGCTAACGCGCAAGCCTGGTCACACCCTTCAGCCACATCAAGCAACTCGGCACGGCACCCCACAGTTCGACCAGTCAACAAGCAGAGACCGTTATACATAAGCTCTACTGATCAACGCAATTAGCCAGCCTCCACCCATACTGCGCCACTCCAACCCACTGAAGAATCGCAGCAGCATGAAAATGCGTTTGCATGCATATTCAAGTGAATTTGATCGGTCGACCTGTGCGCCTATTACTTAGCCATGAGCTCTTCTAACGAGCAATAATAATACACTCAATATTATTAGTACTAGAAGCATTGTGAGGATAACTCGAGAACGGCTAGACCGATTTTCATGGTTTTTGATTTGTTGTATTTGTCTCTATCCCAAATAGCAGAATAACTATTAAAACATCGGAAAAATAACGAAAAAAAAAATAATAATTATGGGGCGGTACGAAGCTCGCCGGCCCGGCTTGTTAATAATAAATTATTTTTATAACCCCACTGATTTATGTAAAAAAAAAGGTTTTATATCAAATAGTTGATATTTTAGGAACAATTGGCACCAGTTCCATTTGTGTTGGTAGGTGGGGACGGAGCTCATACATTTTTGCCCATGGTCCTTTAAAGATATGCATAATTGTGTACATATGTATGGGTTATTGCCGTGATTGGTATGATATGGCTGGTCTGCGGCTAGGAGTAAACGCTTGCTATGAATGAGATTGCTCAATACAATATAAACGTAATATGAGGAGAGCTATCAGTTCATCCGACTGACCCGTTTCCCACAGATTTTTTTAATAATATTTTATCATTGGTGATTCTATAAATATCGTTCTGGCAGCAGTTCCCTTAATTTTTCGTAAATTATGTCAAAACATGATAAAAATCATCAAAGCCGCGGGACACCCGCGGTTTCACTCGCGTCTTGAGAGAACTACTTCATTTACGCGTTAAAAACGATCCTACGTCCTTCCTCAGGGTTCAAACTATCTCCAAATATAATTTAAATAAGTTCAGACTTCATACCATGAAAGTGTAACAGACAGACAGACCAGACTTTCTTCCGGGTTTATAATGTTATGGTAACGATTTCCGTGCAAACTGTACAATATCCTAGTTAGTTCACTATACTTTATCCTATGTGGGTAAAGATGAGAAGGAATCCATATAATATAGCCGGTGTGTACAAACGGACTGTTGTTTGTTACTCATATTAATTGTTTCTAAAACCTGTGTTTCATTTTCACAATATTATTAGCAGGCATTGACTTTAGCTTACTATAATTCAATAGTTTTAATTTACTATAATTCATATAAAAAATTGGGAGTGATGACAAAAAATTGCAAGTCATGTTTTGTATGTTTATTTTCTTTTTTGATCAAAACAATTATTTATTGAGAAAAGGGTTCTTTCACTCTTATTGGTACGTTTTAGAGATGTGAATGTTTGTTAACAGTAAGAATATAATAAATAACATGATTTATCATAAAAGTAAATATACTTCTGCTGTTCTGTTTTTGTCGTTTAATCACTTTCTTGTTAGTTTAAAGAAACTTAAAGGACAAATGTTTAAAATAATGTTAAAGAAATGGTAAATTATTTGCAAAAAAGAACTGTAGATTATAAATTGCAACCTCCGGTACCCGGTGTACTGTTGGTGCTTTCAACTATTGTAACAAATATTATGGACGTACACAGTTAATGCAATAAAGAACTATGAACTACAGTATGTGTTTATAACGACAGAGAATTATACGTTAGATTTGATGCAAGGGAACGTTCGTTTGGGTAATGTTGGTCGCATAATATGTCAGTGTCAACAAATTGTCCTTGGAAGGTGGTAAGGCGGGCGTGGCGTGGCGTGGCGTGGCACTGACCTGAGGTCCTGCAGCAGCGCGTCGCCCTGCGCGCTGGTGGCGGCGCAGGCGTCCAGGCTGGCGGCGCGGTGCTGCGCGCACTGCTCCAGCGCGCGCCGCGCCGCCTCGGGCGACTCGTCCGCCGCGCACACGCCGCCGCCGCTCCGCAGGGTTTCAAGCCATTGCAGCAGCTACCACACGGAATATGTACCGTTCAATTTTCGTTCAGATTTTTCTAAATTCCCCTTAAGATGGGAAATAGGATGAAATTTGTATGACACTGTCATTTTTAATCTGAATTGACTTTAGTCTCTAAATTTGCGCTTAGCTTGCAGTCTAACGTCTTAATAATGTTTTGAATTTCATCCCTTAAAAAGATAAAAAGGGATGTTAAAGTATGTCTAAAAAAATAGTTTAAAATCAAAATTACTCGATATTTAATATTTATACTCTTCAGTAAAACTCAAATCACAAGTTTTTAAGATTTTTTTGAATTTCACCCTCTAACGGCATTGAGAACTTACTACTCCTTTATCTTTATAGGTACAAATTTTACCAAGGAAATATCCTATTTTTATTATTGAAGTTATGTATTTCACTGTTAAAATAAATACAAACATTATTATTTCATACAAAGCAGCTTAAATCGTAAAAAATATGTACAATGGGGGGGGGGGGGGGAGGGACAAAATCTTCGAACACATTTTAAACACAATTTAGTAATACCCATTTTATTGTGTAAAAAATAGATTACATGAGTGAGCACCATAAGGAAATATGTATATGGTGAAATTTATAATAAAACAAGTATGTATAAAGTGAAACCTTGATTTAAATAAATAAAATAGAGATTCTTGGCAGTCGTTGTAAGCAAACAAATGTAAGTGAAAGTCCTAGCTAAGTGCACATTGACGAGTGCTTGGAACCTGGCGGTCGGCCAGGTCGCACAGACACGAGCATACGCTCGACTGCAGCGAAGGTTATGCAACCTCAGTGGTACAGAAAAATTAGTATTAGCCCTACCCTGTAGGAACATCGAATGAACGTGTTAACTAGACATGAAACAACAAACCTCTTTCTCGTGTGTGTACAGCAGCACGGCGAGGTCCAGGCGGCGGCGGCGCCGGTCCACGCGCGCCGCGAACGCTGCCACGTGCGCCTCCAGCTCCCGCGCCACGCCCAGCACCTCCTCCGGGTCGCACTCGCCCGAGCGCGCCAGCTCCTCGGCGCCCGCCAGCAGCTTCTCGGCGTTTGTGTATGTGTTCTATTGAAATAAACATACCGATCTTTTGTTTACCGAGGATATTGGCGAAACTACTAACACAACCACTCTTAGACCGCTCTGCTTATCAGATTCGAGGCCTCAGTACCGTGCTAAAGATAACAAAATAATATTTAACGCTAAAATAGATTCACTTAAATAACAATAATAAACTTACTTGAGCAACGTTTTCGAAGTGCTCATGAGATTTCTGATATACTCTAGCTTTATGGAGATTCCTTCCTATTCCAGTATTCTTCTGTAAAAATACTTCACCATGATTCGCCAACCAGTCAAGCACCTGTAACAAAACCCAATTTTACTATTTGAATCACCGATTAGAAATGTTATAGAACGCGAATTCCGTTCATAAAATGGTTTAATGCAAACGACAACTAAGCAGGCGAAACCAAAAATGCATTTTTCTAGATAGTTTCAGAAACACAGTCATATTTACAGAAATTCTATGGCCTGTGAAAATCCCACATCCATTTAAATATATTTAGCCAATAAACAAACACAAAAATTTAAACGCAAGAACGTAAATCATTTTTCATTTCTCATACACGGAAAGTACGCTTGAAGTTACCTGATCAGAGGGACGAAAGTAGTACTTTTCGTCCCGGGGAAGCGATTTTCCCTGCTGTCAAAAAAAATAAAAACTATGCAAGCCATGTCATTCTATACAGCCACTCTGTTATATCGCGGCGTAAAATTGCAATAAAAAATATTATCAATAATTTTGTAACATGTCTTTATACTTACCCAGGTATTTCTAATTTAGAATTCAATAAATTATTAATTAATTTAAATAGATTTGAGCAAATTTTCTTACAAAAAATAATTTACAATAAAAAAAATTAAAACTGACAAAAAAAAACTATGCAAGCCATGTCCCTCTATACAGCCACTCTGTTATATCGCGGCGTAAAATTGCAATAAAAAATATTATCAATAATTTTGTAACATACAAGTAAATATTCTAATTTAGAATTCAATAAATTATTCGTTAATTTAAATAGATTTGAGCAAACTTTTTTACAAAAAAATACTGGCTGGTAGAATGCCACAGAAAAAAAAGAGGCGGATCTTCGGTTGTTTCGTCGAGTGCTAATTATTTACGTTTTACAAATAAAATATTGTTTGTTTATGTAATCAGGTTTGTATTTCCTTTCCTCATATTCGAAATGAAAAGCAGAGTGTTTACCTCGGGAGAAAGACCTATGTAGGCCCTCGAACTATTAGCGCCCTCGCTACGCTCGTGCGCCAAACCATCTCGGGCCTAAATAGGTCACTTTCATCCCTTGTGTAACAATCTACTATTACAACCTCGTCAAAGTTTCACAAATTGCTTGATAGAATTGATGATGAAAAGCAATCTAACTTAGGGATTGGACTCACCTGCCTACAATCTTCTTTATACAAAAGCAAGGCGAGCCTCTGATGTAGCTTGAGCCTGGCCTGGTGGTACCTCGCTTCTAACGCTCGGTGATGGCCCAGTATCTGATGGATGACCGCCAGGACGTGATTCGCGCCAGAGCTGTAGTCCGCGGCCGGGTCGCCGCCGCTGCTGCCCGCGCTGCTCACCGTGCCGTCATTCTGTCGGAGACAACCTCGTCACGTGCTGTCTGTAGCTGGACTCGCCTGACACAACTTATGATAAAGACGTGTACATAATATACTATTTACAATTGTGCTCACCATATCGGCGGGATCCGTTTGATGGCACACTTGAACGAGATGATCCAACTGATACAACAACTTCTTACTTGTAGAATGAACCTGAAACAAAAATAATTTGCATAAAAATTCAAATCACTATGCGCGATGCTCCTCTGTGAATCGAGGGTCACGGGCAGGAAACCCACAAGGCACAACTTCTGTAATGATCGCTAGGCGAGTTCATTTAGTCCACGCAACCGACGCTCATCGGCGCCAGTAATCTTCAGACTTTTAGCAAAGCCGGTAATGAAGCAACAATCAGATAGGAACCGATTTGGTCGGCGCCGGTTGGCTACTAGGGAGCGTGAAGCGCTGTGCTGACCTCTGTGTATGCCTGGCACATGTGCTCGTACAGCTGCCGATGCCGCTGCGCGTGCTGCTCCAGCGCGCGCGGGTCGCTGCAGGGCGCGCCGCCCTGCCCCGTCGCCAGCTGCAGCGCGACCGCGCACTGCCCGCCCCAGCCGCCCACCGCCGACACGTAAGCCTCGGCCTTATGGTGGAATACCACAGACAGCGATAATACTGCGGAACGCTCCTCTAAACCTGCACAGTAATTTTATCAAAATCAGATGTTAGAAACATCAAAGATTACTAATTATTTTTCTTAGCTTGACATTCAAAATATGTAAAAATATAATAATCATTACTTTTTGGATTGTATAAATACACACTGAGTGAGTGAGTTTTTATGTTATTGTATTACGTTAAAATGGATCAACAGTACATATAGTGAGCAGTTATTGCCCGTTATTTCCCAGCTTAGGAAACAGCTTCCTGCACCTGGACAAAAGTAAAATAGTGACAAAATTAACTAGTGTAGTGCTATTCCACTCTAGGTAAGGTGGCTGGCGTCGCTCCTCATGAATGGTGGTTTGTATAAAGCAGGTAAATCTTTTCTCATACAGAGAAAGAACAAGCCAACAATTTACTGTTGGCAAAATATCGCACACTATATGCTGGGTCTTCATTACGTCCCTATAGCGTCGGAGAGTCAACCTGTCTCCTGTCACCGGACTGCCATCACTCACCGGCCGACAGTTGTTTGTAGGCCCGCTCAAGACGGTGCGCAAGCGCAGAGATCTCAGATTCGGCATAATGTCGTTTGTCGGCGAGGCGACGCGCCGCCGTGGTGACCCGAGCCACGCTCGGTCTGCCGCCACCGGTACAAGCTGCCGCGAACCTGGACAATTTAGTAGTTTTAAAACTAATTAAAACTATTAACGGGAGAACGGATATAAGAGGGTAGTAAGGGGAGAACGGATATAAGATCTTTTCCGGCCCTAATGTCAACCTCACCTGTACGCGCCGGGTGGCGACGGCGGCAAACTAGCTGCCGTGGTGCTCCCTGCTAGACAACGAACGAAGCTCTGGCGACCGAGAAATGGCGGAATAACCATACACCCAAAAAGACCGCCGACTGGAAGAGGCTTCAACGGCCTTGGGGACCAAATATCCCCTTAAATGTTTGGCACAGAAGGCAACGGGAAACCACTGTGTCTATTATCCCATGAGAGTTATGAAGATGAACAAACAGAGAGTACCGTGTTTATCAAGTAACCACGATCACTCTGTCAAGAGTGTACGATTGAGAAGGAGAACTAATTAACTAAATACGGCATTCTGTTGTGGGGGAATGCCGCTGACATTCAGACTATTTTTGTTTTGCAGAAAAGAGCTGTTCGATCAGTTTATAAGCTAAGTCCCAGACACTCACTCAGAGAATGTTCAAAGAAATAAATATAATGACTGTTCCATCTCAGTACATTTACGAAAACTTGTTGTATGCACATAAAAACGCAAATATTTTTACAAAATACAGTGATGTTCATAGTATTAATACAAGGAATAAACACAGATTCGTTATTCCCGCTACCATGCTCCAGAAGATAAGCGGCTCATTTAAATGCCAATGTATACGCTTCTACAATAAAATTCCTAGCCATATTCAAAATTTAAGCCTTAATAAATTCAAATCATACATTAAGCAGTCATTATGTCGCAAAGCTTATTACTCTGTTAAGGACTACCTAGATGACAAAAAGGCATGGGAATAAGCTGTTTCAATTCTTACACCTATATGTATGGGCTATCGGTAATTTTTCCTTTGATTTATATTTATTAGCACACACAGTGACATGTAATAATATATTTTTTGATGATTATTTTATTCACATTGACATGTTTACTCAAATTGTTATTTTATAAGCATTAACATTATTGCCTAATGTTTAAAGTAGCTCAAATTATTTGATTGTGAATGTGTGTACAATGTGGGCTTTCTTTTTTCTTTAATATATTGCCTTAATGTTTAGTTTCATTTGCGTCTGACGGTTCGAGTACTTCATGCGGCCTACCCAAATGTCCTTTCTGGGGGTATTGTTCGTTGGATTGTAAGTTCCTAAGTTACTGTTGAGCAAACAAAGACCGACACTTGCGTGCCAACTGAATGGACAGGCCCACTCGGATCTGTATGATTCTTTCTTCAAAAGGTCATTTCAGACTCCAGCTTACGTTGTACATCCATGATGCAATTACATTATGTCTGGACCTTAAAAGAGACTTTGACCCTTGAGTTTGTTTCGGTGTTTCTTCTCAAGGTAGTCAGATAGGAAATACCGGCCTCATCTAGCTTTAAAAATAATAATTGACGTGTAAAAGTGTTATTTTATAACCAATTTGCAAAAATAAATATCATTTATCATAAATAAAATTCTTAAATAAATGTTTAATAGTAGGTATTATATCTTTAACTTTTAAGTAGGTAGTTTAAATGACAGTCTCATTTATACTACGTAAAAGTAGACGAGTTAAGTGCTTTCTATACAACTGTAACCCGACAAATAGCAAATCAGGGCTCAAATATATATTAATATGATGATGTGTCACGGTAACTGAAAATGTTTTTTGTTAACTTAACTGAATTGTAAGTACCGTGACATTCAGAGCATGGAGTCTATGGAGTATATTATAACCGAGACCCAATATTCCAAAAATGTTTGTCGTTCAATGCGACCTGTATGGCTACAACCATTCTGTGCAGCAATTATTTACTAGCGTTAGTTAGTTACTAGTGCAAAGGTTATCACTGTTCGCACGCAGAGAAAACATGTCATAAACGAACAAGTACCTGGCGTGTTCCTCCTGCAGCCGCTTGGCGGCGGCGCACGACCGGCCTATCTCCACGTACGTCGCCAGGAATGCGGTGCGGTGATTCACGATCCACTCCAACATCTGGGATGTTCATAACTTTCATTAACTATTCGTACAACTTATTTATTACAAAAGTAAATCTATTCGACGGTTATTACCGATGCTAAGTAATGGAAGAGAATCAAGTTTGGCCTGGCTAACATAGATAACTATGCTAGCCAGGCGAAACTTGATTCTTGAACATTTTGACTTCTCTGTGGACGGTGTCTCTATTGGGCCCGCGAGTCGTTACTCAGTGTTATCCGCATTGTTGTTATTATAATGATAATGTACGTTACTTTTCAGAATTAGTGTTACAGATGGGCTAGGGAGGTTACCTTTTCGCAGTCCTGTTCGAACAGCCGCAGCTGGAAGCACTGGTCGAGCTGCATCTTCTTGTGCTGCCACAGCTTGTGCGCGTGCGCGTGCGCCGAGCGCACGGCGGTGAGCTGCGCGCGCACGGCGCCGGCCGCGCCGCAGTGCGCGCCCCCCGCGCCGCCCGCGCCCCCGGCCCCGCCCGCGCCTCCCGCGCTGCCGTGCGCCTCCGCACCCGCTGCCTCTGCCGCCTCCAGGCGTTGCAGCACGCGTTCGCCTTCCGACACAACATACTTCAATGTTAAACTCACCGACACCTATGTACTCCTGCTGGAGTGCAGCTCGACTGCTAATGCAGCAGTCGAGCTGCCTAAACAAACTATTAGAACGACAACTAAAACTATTGGTGGTATCTCCATCTTTCATCTAAATTATTATTGATAAGACTTATACAGATCCTCATTGCAGCTGGTGAGCTAAGTGTTACTAATCAACACGGACTACCCGGAATCTCGGTACTTAACTAGTGAACATAAACATCAGAAGACAATGCCTTGATCAGACTGTGAAGTAAATATCGTCTACTATAGCTCGGCCGATGCATTTGAAAGCAGTACTTCTAGTACCACCTTACATCGTCAACAATTGTATTTATTTTTTCTTAGATAGCAATAATGCATAATAAATAATACAAATATAATTTTCTGTAATCGATACTTGGTACTTGTTGTAAATAAAAGAGATTTGGAAGCTTGAATGCGGTTTTACTAAAATAAACAAATTAATTAGAGTTACCATTTCAAGGTCTTATATCGGTCTTATAATACGCAAAATATAGCAACCCATATGATATATGTGTTATTTTATATTATAAAATATAGCAAGAGTCTTTAATATGCTCCTTATTCCTTTTAAATACAGCTGTAATCAAAATGTAAGCTGTTAATAAAAAAACTACCTTCTGACTAAGGCGTAGAATTTAATTTTATCTATATATTAAATTCTATGCCAAATTTAGTTTAATCAGTTGAAGTAGTACAGAGAAAGTATAATCACAATTAGCATGAGCAACAATAAAGTAACGCAAACAATCTGTATACCCGACTGTTCAGGACACCACAAGCAATCGAAACACATCACTAGTTCATAACACGACACCCTTCAGCGTTCTGCTACAGCGAATGGCGCGTGCACATACACTTCGCACTGAAACCTGATGTTATACAAGAGCCTGGCCAGCTCGCCTGCCGGCCCGTCGTTCAACCATGACACAAAACGTTATGTGAATCAAAAATAAATAGACAACCAATTCCGCAATTTAACGTTTTCTAATGCACTTTATGATTTATTATGTGCATACTTTAAACGTATATGGCCGCGTAATTATACGATCGATGATTATAACGCATTTAGCACTTCAAACTACATCATTTGATTACAGAGTTTAATTACGTCTTTTAATCTGCGTTTAAAGTTAAAAAGTGCACTGGTAATCGTTGCGAAATTGCGCAGCTTAAACTTAAGTGATCGTCCGTGTTTATATACAATTAAATTAAATGTTTACATTTGGAGAATTAATTCATGAGAATGATGTATAGAGTTTGATGTTAACAAGAAACCATTTACCTTGAGCCTCTAGTTCGTCGACGGGGACCTTAGCGAGCCGCTTGCTGATATCGGCGTGCGCATCGATCGCTCTCCGGGCGCCCGTGACGTCGTCGGCGAAGTCTGCCCTTGCAACATCCTCTTGCAAGTCATCCAGCCTGTCTAGCAGCTCACCAGCTTGCCACATTAGTTCCTCCAATGCCTATAAAATACTTTGCATTAATTTCAATCGATACAGGTTCATAATTTCGAACTGCACAATAATTATACTCTGTACAAAATCAAATAAAAGATCGTGCTCAAACGCGAGGTATCACTACTTCACTCTCTGAATAAGGGTATGCAACTAACAACATTCAGACATCGCATTGCTTTCGTCCCGCTTACTCAGTTACGAGGAGTGGTGGCCGCCTATATTTCTTTGCACTTTTCTACGAAACAAATGTTTACAGTTTGTGTCACTACAGCAGTTAGCGGATTGGTTTTACAGCTCTGCTAAATGTTTTTGGGTACTGTTTCAAGTGCTACTTATATGTCTCGGCTGTGTACCTTGTGAATCAAGGAAACATAATTATAATTAGAGTCATACACGCACTCCAAACAGTTTCGGTGCTCGCGACGTTCATGACGTCATTGTTGCCCGAGTGTGCGAGTCGCGCACGCATGCGCATACGGAAAGGTGTGGGCGATATGGGAAGTACGATAGCATAAGCATTACTCACATTTTTCAACAAGCAATTCCTGAAATAATAAAGCTTAGCCTCCGAACAATGTATGAATATGCTTACCAATCTCAGGTCTATCCATTGAGCATGATCATATTGCAGGGTACCATCTAAATCGGGGGTGAGCTGCGAACTATCTATCACTTTCGGCAATGCTTCTAAACTAATCATGGTTGTCTGAAAATTGTATTAAAAAGAAAATATATTAAATGGTGACAGTCAACGTTGAGTTCATGAATTCTTAAACATATTGTAATAAGACTTACCTCAAACTTGTACTTATGAGCTCCTATGGTTGTGCGTTGCTTTTGCCAAAAATTGTCAGGTTTAACTACCAGTGCCTGGTGGACGGATGAAGGGAAGTGTTCTTGCAGAACTTTTAAGATAGGTTTTATTGCTGCCCAGGCTGAACCTCTCATATCAATCAATATAGTAAATCCATGTGATCTCACCGAATCACTAAAACAATGTGATGAAACATCAGTTAATTAACACAATAAATTACGAGTTAATAAATAAAGTCGGATTTCATACAGTCTGCAACTCGTATGCTTTAAAATAAAAATATACCGAAACAAAATTATTAAATAAAAGCAAAGAAGTAACAAGACTGACACCTACGAATACTGTGACTTCACAGTACGAGCCCACCACCAATAGTACCCCATTGTCCAAGCTTAGTGAAATTTACTTTTATTCGCGCTTTAGTAAGTACACTGCATGGACTTCGTTACTTGCAGCAGTAATAAGACACAGCTAAGCAATCAACAAAGTTCCTGATAATTGCGACCCTATCTATTGATTACATCTTGGAGTCTGAGTACCCTACAGCCTCTGATATTGAGTAACTGAAAATAGGTTATTTCTTTTCTTTCTTTCAAATTGACTTAGTAACATAGAAGTAAGTACTAAGGAAGTTCATATTCAAGCTACTTTATTTGTTCACGACCACCCACAAAAAGGAGTGTTATGTATTATAATACTTGAAGATAGCAATATCGCCAACCGTAAATTCTATAACCATGAGACATGTAACAATAAATAGAGTTATTCAACAAAGTACCTTGGTATACTGATCAAGTAGTGCAGCAATCGCCTATAGTCATCTGGGGCGACTCGGTCTCGCCTGGAATTGGCCGGAAACCACACAATGGGCCCGCCACGACGGTCGCGGCCGCCGGTCAGGGCCGCTACCCGCTCCTGGAGTAGCGGGAGCACGTCCAGAGCGCGCGCCCCAGCCTCCATAGCTGCCCCTACTCAATGACTGCTCTGAAGGTGCCTGTCTTATCGAAAATTAACATATATACTTCTTTATACAAACCAACTTATATAGAGACTTAGAGGTTCCTGGAAAAAAACGGAAGTAGGTACCTACAGAACTAGAACAGAAAAGCCAGAAAGTTATAATAAAACTTTCTAGGAAAATGTGCATATGCACATATTTAGTGTAAAAATAGCTAATCAATAGGGAAGTAATTTAAATTATATTTTATAAAATGTTATAAAGAAAACAACACAATGGTGCTAATTCTGTTGGCACAAAATTCTCCAAGTCATCATCAGCCTATTGTCTCACGGCTGGGCACAGGCCTCTTCCCATACAGAGAAGGCACGAGCATTGATCACCACGCTTGCTTAAGGCGGATTGGCGATTTCAGACTTTTCAGTCTTTGTTTCCTCACAATGTTTTCCTTAACCATTAGTCAGTGATGTCTTAGATATACTTAGAAAGTACATATTATTTCAGAAAAATCACATTGGACTTGCCAGATTTCAAACCTGCAAACTCATACACGAGAAGCATGTGCTGTAACCACTAGGCCGCCACAACTATTCTAAAATTCTCTAAACTATACTAAAAATCACTAAAATGCCAACAGAATTAGCACCATCCATTGTCTATTGAATATAAACATTTAAGATGATTAAAGACATAAGCCTATATTTGTTAATATACTGATACTTAATGGTTACTTTAAAAAGATCAAGCCAACCTCATCATCCGCCTGCCCTTATCCCAATTTATTTGGGGTTGGGTATGCTTTCTTCTTCCATACTTCTCTATCTGACGTCATCTCAGTAGTAACATCCTTTCTAGCCATATCATCTTTCACACAATCCATCCATATCTTTTTTAGGTCTTCCTCTTCCTCTAGAGTCATCCACATTCATGCTCAGAACTTTCCTCACAACATGTTCCTCATTCCTCCACATAACATGCCCATACATCACTTTAAAAGGATCATGCCATATGCTTAGAGAATAACTAACAATGGTTTTTGTTATTCTCAAAGCACAACATATTAGCAAATTCTGATGATTGACTATTATTGCAAATGCAAATAATGTCTGTTGCTTATTGCAAAATATTTTGTAAAAAAATGCTTATTTTGCTTAAACTCTTGTTTGCTTAAGCTCTTGCTTGTCTTGTCTCAAAAATCATATTGAAGATTTTAACAATGTCGCATAATGAAAATAAAGCAAATACTTATGAATATGGCGGCATGTGACCAAAGGCAATAATATTTTCTTGTTGCTGCTTTTCAAGTGTCAGTGTCATGAATTTAAACTTATAACTTCCTAACTAATACCAGCTGACTCAGTGAAATTCATACCGCCTCAGATTCAATAGATGTTTTTGTCTCGTGAAATTGACCACAACATTATTCTGCTATTAGATTATATATAATGATTCAATATCTGGAACTACTAAACCAACTTGAAATTTCTTTCCCTAATAGTAAGCTACACTATCCCATAGGCGGTGTTCCATATGCATACAATATTAATTTGCTACCCTGCAGCCACTGCAGGCAGGAGCTAGTTATAATTGAACTTGATAACAATGTTGAACTCATATTAAAAACAAGAAGATAAATAGTTTTTATGATTATTATACTAAGAATGCACTTCCATTCTAACAGCCTTACTTATCAGGAAGGACTGATGGATTCCTAACAATTAATGTTTGTAAAATTGTAATTGGCCTGATTACCCAACATGCTTATCAAATTAATTAGTAAATTTAAATAGTTGACCTACAATGACTCACGGCTTTATTCTGTGATAAGTGTACCAAAATAATTGGTTACTTCCACTAGTTGACCAAGTTGCCTTGAGAAATTATAAACATAACAAAAATAATCAGAATCAAGGATTTGATATAAATTCACTTGCATTTTGTAATAATAGTAACAATGTTTGGAAGAACATTATTACTACTGTTTCAGGAGAATGCATGTTGAAAATCCTTTCTAAAATCACAAATTAAAAAGCAGCTGTCTATCTGTCTGTTACACTTTATGGGAAGCCAGCTGAACCGATAAAGATGAAATTTGGTATGGAGATACAAACTAGATTATAAAAGAAATTTAGACTGGAGCCTAAGGAAGAACATATTATTTTTATCACAGAGGTGTGTAGGAATTCAACAAGTGGTCAATATAGTTATGACAAACTGTGTGCAACTATTGTGAGCTTTTTAATATAAAAGTAATGTGTATCTTTAATTATAAAAAAGAGAATTTGAATTCAACTAGTAAGCAATCTATATGCATAATATTCTAGTCACATTAGAGTGTAGTCTGTAGTTTCAGTTATCACTATTTCATTTGATTAATTTAATCCATCAAAAATAAAATATAATCATAATAACATTGTTTATTTGAATAAGTTGTTTTATGTCAATAAACTCTGGCCTTAACACTACAGTGCACGCGCCCCTTTTTTTGACAAGTTTGCTCGCGTGCTCTACTATGGTAGAAAAAGTTAAGTGTGTTTTTTTTAACTAAAAAGGTATTGATATAAAAAAAACACAAGTTGATTTTAAGAGTTTATTTATTAAAAAACCATAATTCTATTAAAAAAAATAAGTTTTTAACACTTACGAACTATTTTAGGAACATATTAATAACTGCTATGAAAAAAACATAATTTTCGGCAAGTTTGATATCAGGTCTTATAAAAAAAAATGTATTTAATGTTCAGACTTTTATTTATCTTCTTCCTCATATTAGAGGCATAGGACAGCCTGGTGATCAGGGCAGATCCACCTGGTACAACGCTTACACCACCTTTTAGTGGAGTGATTACGGGCTCGAGAGCACATGTAACATTTTCCAACTCTTCCCAGCCTGTTAGGTTCATTACGTGGCAATTCATCAGTGTAGCCCAAAAGCCATTTTGTTTTACTTTTTAGTTCCCAAGGAAGGTTTTCCAATGTCAATCGTCTTGCTATGAGGGGTTTCACAAGTCAAGATTACGTCGACCAAAATGTGACATCCCTATCACCAGCAACAATGCAATCAGAGCTCTAATTTCAACAAAATCAGTTTTATTTGCATCTCTGTCCCTTTGGAAATGGTCTTGCGTTTTACCAATATAAATATTTGTACTAGTAATAACATTTTTCTAAAAAGCTTTATAGTTATGACAGTTCAGAGAGGGGTCCGTCGTCGTCACATGAAAATCTTCTATCATCTCTTCGCGAACGAAGTCAGATCCATCTTGTTGCATAGGTATTAGCGCGGTAGCCATGCAGTTATCTTCTCCGTCATCTGCTTCACTCGGTAGAACTTCATCGTCACCATCATCTTCTTCTAGCCACCTCAAGACTTGACTTTCCAAGTGTGGATCCATATTTTCCCAAAAAATCATTAAAAACCAAAATAACCATGAAATATATAGCAAAATATACCGGTAATAACAACTCATATACAAAACTTGTAAAATAGTATAATAAAAAACAATATTATTATCATTATTACCAAATATTTTAAAATAAATAACTATTTACCTTCATAAATTTTCATTACGCCGATACTCGCACGTACTACTATAGTAGAATGGAGACTTTGGGAGGAAAATGCAGAAATATGGGCCCATGTTGTTGTTTGGCGCCACACTAACCCGTTGCGTAATTTTGTTTTTGAGGCTTATCTAGAGGCGCAGGGGGAAAGGTCAAGAAATGAGAGAGGGGCACGCAAAAATGCATGTGCGTTCTACCATAGTAGAGCGCGCGTGCGCTCTAGTGTTAAGTTTCACTTACACACTCATAAATATTTAAAAACACTAACATAAGTAACAACAATATATGTACCAATAAAATAGGGCAGAACTACACAAACACAAGTCATAAACAAAATAAGTACATGTAAAACAAATATAGCAGCATATAAATCTAATGGACAGGCATTTATTAAAATGAACTCTAATCAAGTGTGTTTACAAGCAATGTTTCTTCCAACTAGTAATTGATGACATTCATATGTATCATGTTACTTTCAGGTGCTCTCAAAGTTGCACAGTTTCTTTATAGCTGGCTACATAATATATTGAAGAAAATAATTAAACAAAATCCATATTATTTTCTGATTAAGCTTTACCCCTGCACTAACTCAAACAGGTCAATGAAAATAACTTAATTGTTCTTTGTAAAGCTTTCGTCCAACGCCAAGGGTCGCGAGGCTCGTAATGAGTCAAATTATGAAAAAACATGGCCAAACTTTATATGAGTATTGATGAATTGTTTCGATTATAACTATACGCTGAATTTCTTATAGTCTCGAAACTTTAATACTATAATTTAACACGCTGATGACAAATTGTTGCAGATATTATATAGCTAGCTATGTCACAACAAATAACCTCAGCCATCAATTTGAACTCACCGTGGTGACTCAAAGCTACTCGTTAGTCGGGTATAAACGGTTCGGCACGCATTATTGTCACTGTTGTTTTTAGCAGTTTAACATTCGTATAAAATATAATCATTACTGTCTCTAAACTTATTGAAAACACACAAGCTGTACGAAAATGACAAACCGATGAACACCAACTACCACAATGGATGGCGGGCCAGGGCTGTTCAAACTTCAAAAAACCGATACTTAGTAACGGATCTCTGCTTCATTATGACTCGATCCCGTTGACATTGTATGAATATAATATTCGATTTATTATAAATTTTCAACTTATCATATTTTTTATTTAAAATTATTTTATTATATTGCCCACAAATATTAAAACATTATAGCTATTTTAACATTACAATTTACAAACATACTAGAGGGGCCTGCCCCAGCTTCGCATGGGTAGGTAGTCTTTGTTTTTTAACAGACTTCAAAAAAGGTGGTTCTGTATTTGACACGTATGTGTGTTTATATGTCCGCGATCTTCTCAAAATCTACTGATCCGAATTAGATGAGGGTTTTCGTTCTTCAAATGCGCAGTTTTGATGGAAGGTGGTATTCCTCGACAGGTATATCCAGCTCATTACCACTTACTACCATTGCGTTATCATCGCGTATCCTACCCTTCACAGACACCCCAAGCAATGCAGCTAGTAGCTGATCAGTTCATACTAAAGGCACTCGTATACAGCTTGGCAAAAAAGAGTAGAAATTAATAGAGGCGCCATTTTACCGTTCGTGTGGCAATCCGCTGTAACCGTACAGCGTACCAGCCTACCGTCTTGATACTAAGCTGTATTTTTTTACTACTTTGATTTATGTTTAATTAATTAAAAACAGTAAGTATTATAAAATGTAATAACAATGTATTCACGTCATATAACTTAATACAAATTACTTATAAGCACTAATAATGTAAGTACAACTCGGCAAAAAAGACTAGAAATTAATAGGGGCGCCACTTTACCGTTCGTGTGGCAACCCGCTGCGACCGTATAGCGTACCAGCCTATCGTCTTTATACTAAGATGTATTTTTTTATAACTTTAATTTATGTTTAATTAATTTAAATCACATCATGTAACTGAATATAATTATACTGTGTTTACAATTTTTTTTGGGTATAATAAAAAGACTTATGAATATAGCATTATTATAATTGATTCCAATAAATATTCCACGCCCTCCAAATCCATGCCTTGGCTAGAGCTAGCCATAAACTCATCTGAGTCACCCTCAGATTCAAAGACACTGCGCTATCATGTTGGAGTTGATTCCTAAACGTTTTATGTCCACGTACGAGCCCTCTCATAAATTCATAATACTTCTTTTCTATTTTGATAACGTGCTGGCATGAATTCTTCTGATCCTACTATCCGTTATAGATTGAAAAGCACGTTCGGTGCTTCCTATAAAGATTAAACATTTAAAAGTCTAGGATACTTTTTTTTTTGTAACATTCTAATGCTAGCTACAACAAGTATTATATTATCTTTTGATCACACTCATAGATAAAGTAATTAAGTAATCGAATTTACATATTGCAAAGTATCAAGGTTCAAGCCACTCAAGTATCAATTAATCAAGGTGCGCTATACCAAAGTGTCAAAGACAAAACGTAAACATAACCTATATGCTCGATGTTTATTGTTCAAAATTTCACTTATTTCGTATTAAAGCAATTCAAAACAAAATAGAGTTCAT
The DNA here is from genome assembly GCA_963891755.1 of Pyrrhia umbra. Classification (NCBI taxonomy): domain Eukaryota; kingdom Metazoa; phylum Arthropoda; class Insecta; order Lepidoptera; family Noctuidae; genus Pyrrhia; species Pyrrhia umbra. The sequence continues at coordinate 332,925 of OY982916.1, read as the reverse complement.
AAATTAACACTTGATATAACTAAATACAACAAAACAAACTCTTATATACCTGTCATAATGGCGGTACTTTGGGAAATATCGTCGAGATCGGAAAGAAGAGTTTTAGCCCAAAATCATACAAATTACCACTATCACAAACATTTTCATTCTTACATGCTGATGTTAAAAAATGTCACAAAAAAGATGCCTAAAACTTCTTTTATTCTTTAATTTAAAAATCATGATTTACACTAACTTTTGCTACTCTTGCTGGCAAGGTATTTTGGTCAGTTTCTGTAAGTGAAACATTTACACAAAAGACAACGGTGCCATCTATTATGCGGCCCCGAGTAACACCGTCTAATTAGTCTCCAAAAAAAGTATAGATGTCACTGTGTAAGTTGGTTTACTATTTGATTTAAATACACTATTTATGAGATTAGATTATCAATAATTATTAAATAAAACCACTAGATTGAAACAAGTTTCTAGGAACTATGTTAAAATATGTTGTGTATATGTGGTGTAATTATTTTTTCATATTTAAACTCAAATATCTCAGAAAATTTATTTATATAACATTGAAATAACCTAACTTAACAAATAAATTATTACTTTAATAAATACATATATTGTGATCTTTCTACGACAGCAAAAGCTGTTTTAAACAGACCAGACCGACACATTCATTTTCAATAGTTACATAGATAGATGTTGTAGGTATGCTTCGATGTTTTATGTGACGTTACGTTAACTTATCCATAGTAACATTTTTATTATACTACTAGCTTAAATAAATAAAAGTAGTATCTTTTATATAATGGTATTTTTTATGTTTACTCAACTTTATTGAGTAGTACTTGTATCGAATACTCATGTTCGATTATTCTACGTCCTGTTGGTACAACACTCACCACAATGTACGGTTTATACTAGGACACTGATTCAATCACTAGCTCGGAGTGTTTATTGATTTTTTGACGTTACTTACTACTGTACTGTGTACCGCAAACTGCAAATTTTGAATAAAGTCAGGACGGATTTGATATCAAATTGATCTTACAGAATATCTGTAAAACAAACAGAATGCAATTAACAGAGTGTCAGGTACCTATATTATTAGATATTATTCCAATTAAATGTATCTGCAATAAATACGGTTGCATTACATGCTAAAAATATTAACTGCAATCTATAAAATGGAAATTTATTAGCGAAATATTTTGTCATTATTTACTGTGTTACTGTAGCCCATAACTATGCGTGTTTTATTACATTTTTGAACAGCTTTTGCGAATTATAGAGGTGACACAAAAAATATTTTAATTATATTCCAATACCAATAAATTTCAATACTTAGAATTTCTTTTAATAATAAGCCTGCTAATATTGATAATAAAAAATAAAATCGAATTTTTTACTTTGAGATGTTCCATCAATCAAATTTTGTAATTAATAATAGTGATTTAGGAAAACAAATTAAAACATGATAGTGTGCCAATGCTCAGCAAATTTCTCTTATTATATTAAAGTGTAATGCGACTGTGTGATCTCTCAGTGTGTTGTGTATAATACAAATAATAAATGCTAAACCTAGCTAATAATCTCAACATGATGCACGATGCTGACGTTGCAGAAGTGAACAGTATCTGCCATGGCTCTAAGGATGCAAGTGCCAGAGTTAAGATGCATGGAACCGGAGAACTACAAGAAATATTTCCGAACACTATGTTGGAGTGGCACCAAGTGAGTACACATTATGCATTTGATACCAGAGAATAGTTTGTAACACTTTGTAACACATATGTGTTAGATTACTCCGAGGCAGATGAAGGCACCTTGCAAGTTGGTTAGGTTAGAAGAGTGAATCTGCATGAGACACAATTGATTACTATTGTCTTTGATATACCTGCCATGCCAATAGGTTACTTCGTCAAATGATGAGTTTCACATGATGATAATAGTTGCATCTTTCAACTCAGTATAACAAAGTGTTACCTGGCCAAATCATGAAATGGTAGTGCTTCACAATATCAAGGAATGTCATATTCTGGCCAATTACACCGTTGAAGTATGACATATGCAATACATACATATTTATCAATTACAGGAATTCTGTTTTCTATTTCATAATAATAGCTGAGTAAAACCAACCCAAATAGCAAAGTGTTTAGTAAGGGATCAGTTATTCCACAGCCTATTTGGCCTAGCCGACATGACCTATTCGTAATTTTCACTATTGTATGCCATAATTGTCATATATAAGTCCTCTACATACTATACCGCAATTAATCAACAATTGTATTATAGTGTTAATATCCCTTCTATTAAATTTAAGTGTGTTATAGTGGTGCTATAAGATTATTAAATTTACTTTAATCTGCTGTAGTCGCAACTAAATAGCCATTACTCAACATTTAGTTACAGATCTAGTTTGTTGAATAACAGCAGCCCGTTAACTGATAAGTGTTGTGTTCACTATTACAACACTATAGATCAACTTTTTCTATAACAGCTTTCATATTGCAACTACTGAACCTGGATTGATTTTGATTTTCAAAATGGCCGAAGGAAAGTGCTATAATAGTAATGCATTCTTTAAATTCATATAATATATTAATTTTTATTCATCACATAATGTTATAATATTTTTGTGCCCACAAATATATGTTAAGTAAGGCTTAAGATTGTACCGATAAATTAATTCCGCGTGTAGGTTCAATCATAGCACAAAGTACATAACATGTACTTTACTTACTTACTAACGAACCTACTTACTTTATTATGTACTAAATATTATTTAGTTGAAGACTTACATTTATAATACTACATATTAGATTATAATGGAGATTCACCCATTTTTTTTTTTCACAAACAGATCTATAATTAATTCTTGTTCGACTTATATTTTTCATGCACACAATGTTTATATTTTACAATTATATTTTTTTAAAACCTTGTTGTGGGCAAGTTATTGTATTTATTAGTTTATTTTAATTTATATATTAAATACTAAACAAATAGAAGCGGGGAGTTAATCTTTTTGTTACTTTCAAATTTTTGTATCTATTGTATTTTACTTAGAGATTTTTTTAAAGTGATATTTCTTCTAAAAGTAATGAACTATAATACAAAAACAAGTTATTAATAAGAGAAAACAACAAAATAAACAATTTCCTGTTTCAACAATATTTATTATGAATTTATATAATAAACTATTTTTTAATAAGTAAAATAAGCATGGACGCTTTGTTTCCATATAATATATCAAGTAAGTAGGTATAATAGGTGACATGAATCAACATGTTCGTAAGTTAGAAATCATTTGATAGGGATCATAATTTCTAATCTTACTAACAACTAGCTTCTGCCCGCGACTTCGTCCGCGTGGAATAGTGGTAGAAAACCCAAATATCTTACGGAACCCTATTTTTTTCCAAAATAAAATTTAGCCTATGTTACTCGTGGATAATGTAGCTTTCGAATGGTGAAAGAATTTTTAAAATCGGTCCAGTAGTTTTTGAGCCTATTCATTACAAACAAACAAACAAACAAAGTTTTCCTCTTTATAATATTAGTGTAGATAACATCAGTCACTTATGGATTACCCACTTGGTATATAGATATTATATGTATAAATTTATCCTTATTTCCCTTAGTCACAGTACAGATCAAAAAATGGTCACAGCATCACGTGTGAACAGCTGGTCTGATTTGGATGAAATTTGGTACAGAGATAGAGGGGACACTAATCTATATCTTCTATACTTATAATAAATCTGTAGAGAGGTCCATTCTGTACATGAAATATATTTCCAAAATAACTATCAGGGGGTGATTAGGGATCGATACTGATGCCAAAAATGCAATCAGTAAAATTTTTGTCTGTCTGTCTGTATAAACTCTATAGAAACAAAAACTACATGACGGATTTTAACGAAACTTGGTACAATTATTTGTCATACTCCTGAGATGGTTATAGTATACTTTACATCACGCTACAATCAATAGGAGCAGAGCAGTGAAGGGAAATGTTGTCATTTTGTTTAAACGCGCTAATCTCAGGAACCGCTGGTCCGATTTGAAAAATTCTTTCAGTGTTAGATAGTCCATTTGGGTCAATCAACTTTTATTTGTCCTATGAGTACTATGTTTTGTCCCTGACCAATAATCGCAGTTCTAAAGAAAATTAAATGGTTTGTTGGCATATGTCGCATTTATCATAATATTAAGCAAAGACGTGAGTAAATTATTTTAAATAAATCACTATTATACTGGAATTTTAATGGTTGTCCGGGTGACAAAACATCTAATTAAGTGTATTATTCTTTGTCCCCCAGTAGGTTAGTATTATGAAACAATAATTTATACAAAAAAATCCTATATGGCAATTAATTACGCTTGTACATAATTATTTATTACAATATCTACTATGATGCTAGCATATAGATTTTAGTTTGCTTCATAATTTTAATGAGTTTTTTACATGTTCATTTTTGTCCCTAATATATGTTTTTATCCTGACGTCCACCGGACAACGGCAAAAAAGTTCCGAAACCAAAACACAAATTGCGTGATCAGTGCCTTGAGAGCAAGTCGATTCATTTGGTGACACCACTCATCCAGCCGCGATTTTGATTTCATCTTTGCCGCGGCCCCAGTCGGCCAAGTGTGTTTTGAAAGAGAGGGTGGCTTTATTGTGTGTCCACCGGACAACCAGCACAAAAACGTAAGTATTTGATATAACTTAGTAAATTGAAGTGAAACATATTCTATTTAATCTATATTTTTCACTGCGCGAAGGACCTAATTCAAAATATCATTATTTATTACCAGGGAGCGCAGACTGGTAAATGTCACTCGGACAACCAGTCACTTGGACAACCAAAACCGTTGTCCGTGGGACATTTTGGTTGTCCATAGGACAAAAATGATAGGATTAGCATAAAGCAATACATTTTCTTTCAATAATTAGTCACTGAAGAGCCCCTTGCTAGAGCATTTATTATTGTTTAATATAAATTAGATTGATATTTTGACTTATTTCAACTTTGTACTTCTTGACGTGTGTTAGGTTACTTAACACATTTTTATAAACTAATAGTTCTCTATTCTAAATTATTTTTGTTATTATTTTTAGATATTGGGTTTGACGGAAAATGAAAAATCAAGACGCTATAGAGAAAAACTTAAAGCAGACCCGGAGAAATTAGCTGAGCGAAAGCGAAAAGATTTTTTCGTAAAAAAATATAATAAAACTGATAATTATTGTCATATTGTTGTTTTTTTTACATAAAAAGACAAATACAGGCGATTTCAATCCTAGTATCTCCTTTGGACTCCCGAGTATGTCCTATGGACAACCGTATATGTCCACTGGACAACCATTTGTCCCTGTCTCTTAAGACATATTATCGTCATAATTACTTAAAAAAAAAAACAGTAAGGTTTACAAAATATTCAAAAATGAATGTAACAATTAAAAGGGAATTCATAAACTGTTAAATATCACGTATTAATTATTATTTTTCAAGTTAAATGAAAAGTTTGTTACATTTAAAGTTTGTCGTTGTCCAGGAGACAATATTATTGGGAATAACTTATAAATTAAAAGTCGCGTAATTTATTTATGGAAGATAAATTGAAATCCATCCTATATTAAGTGAGAATAAAGTGACCGTTTACAATTTGACTGAATTTTAAATGGTTCAGAAGCATATTTAGTTTAGTTGTCCAAGGGACATTTTAATAGAGTCATGTTGATTTCGGAGTCAAAGGACCATGGGCGGAATCGTCCCCACCCATCAACAGAAATGAAATGTAGCTCAATTGATACATCTTATCAAGCTGATGATTTTTTACTATGGGGACGTTGCCCAAATGCATTGGGTTTTCCTAGTATCCTAACTTTTCTATGCAAATATTTCGTACATGATAAAGGACTTGGTGATAACTGAATTTGATACTGTGTACTGTGTGTGGACGGCGGTGAATAATGTGATGTGACATTCCATATTCCTGACCTCGACGTGATAAACATCAGCCAAATCTCCTGATGTCAAGAGCTTCAACATCGTTGTCAACTCTCCATCAACCTCCTACTATCATCGAGCAGCAACCAGCGTGTCACCCAGCCAGCAACCACTTATGATTTCTTCGGGTTCATGACCAGCTAGCCTGTAGCTAACGCGCAAGCCTGGTCACACCCTTCAGTCATATCAAGCAACTCGGCAAGGCCCCCACAGTTCAGTCAACAAGCAGAGGCTATTATACATAAACTTTCCTGGACGACGCATGTTTCCAAGCGTCATCCACACCGCGACACTCCAATCCACTGGAGAATCGCAGCAGCATGAAAACGCATATGCATGCAAGCGCATTTGATCGGTCGACCTGCGCGGCTGTTACTTAGCCATGAGCTCCTCTAACGAGCAATAATAATACACTGAATATTTTTATTTGCTTACTATAAGCAGTGTGAGGATAACTCCAGAACGGCTAGACCGATTTTCATGGTTTTTGATTAGTTGTATTTGTCTCCATCCCAAATGGCAGAATAAATATTAAAACATCGGAAAAATAACGAAAAATAAAAATATGGGGCGGTACGAAGTTCGTCGGGCTGGCTTGTTAATAATAAATTATTTTTATAACCCCATTGATTTATGTAAAAAAAACGATTTTATATCAAATAGTGGATACTTTAGGAACAATTGGCACCAGTTTCATTTGTGTTGGTAGGTGGGGACGGAGCTCATACATTTTTGCCCATGGTCCTTTACCATTTTATTTAAAAATAGTGTTCTGCTCTATGTGAATTCTTAAAATATAAATAATTCTCTACAGCAAATACGTAAAAATATAAAAAAATACAAATAAAATTTAAAAATTGAAATTTTTCATTGATGTACACTTAAAAGTTGATTGACCCATTTATCGAGGAAGGCTATTGGCTACAGGCTATATATCATCACGATAAGACCAATAGTAGCGGAGCATCACTATTCCACGCGGACGAAGTCGCTGGCAGAAGCTAGTTATAAATAAAATAGATTTAACCTATGAATATAAAATATTAATAACTTATCGGTGCACCGTCACTGTCTATCACTAAGCCACACTGTCGTCAGTATATTTTATCATTAAACGCTCATACGGTTTTCTCCACTTTTGCGTCCATACTTATCAGACTTAAAACACTTTTCATCACTAAATATAACAAATATATATTATAACACAAATCAAAGTCCAGGCATTCCCTCGCAAAGCGTAATATTTTGTCGCTGAAGATCAGACATTAACATTTTCTTTGTAGATCGGAGAGTTTGAAGATTAACACCGTTGTAGTCGTTGCTGCATTGAAATAAGCCATATGTATCGCCACCATATTCCAGTGCTTTGTGCCATTGGGAATTCGATCTTAGGGCACTAGCCTGTGGGCCAGGCCGACGAGGATATTAAGTGTCTCAAGTCTGCAAACCGGTGGACCCATAACTGCATAGTTCTCCTCTGTAAACAAAATGTAAAGATTAATATTGAAAAATAACCACTTTCATAAAAAAAACAATACTTAGATAATTAAAATAAAATATAAAATTTCATTGCTTACCGATATCTTTAAACGGCTTGTAATTTCACTCATTGAAATGTTCACGCAAAATAATTATTTCTGCTCTCAGTAGTGTAGTTAGGTGATTCCTTGGCGATTCATAGTGAATAACTCAACAAAATAAATCTTCAAATGGCAATAATAGAAATAATCTCCAAAGGCGCACACAATAGTCCGTAGCTTGATATCTGTGGGCCTAGCACGAATCACTTTCGAAAAAGTATTCATATCGAAAGCGATTTTCGAATCATAAATACAACCATACTAGAGCAAAATTTAAGTTTAAAATGTGTAAATAACAATTTGCAGCATCCAAAGATATGATTAAAGTCATACATTTAAATAAATTGTTCGTAAAATACGAGTGTATTATGCCCACTGCCCGTAGATGCATACCAATGACAAACAAAATAATGAGGGTAGATAGAATAGATTCAAACAGTAAAACCGGCCAAGTGCGTGTCGGACCACGCGCAGTAGGGTTCCGTAGTAGGAGTTAGTTAGTCGACTATAACTCTGTAACCGGTTAAGCCTACTTAGCCGTGATAGTTTTCCTTGGAAGTTCATTACATGTACTACGTCTGTGATTTTTTTCACATTTCTAGGTACAGCCATTCAAAAGTTAGAGGGGGGGGGGGGTAACTCGTATCGAACAAAAGTTTGCACTGAAAAGCTAGATATTTCGCAAATGGCTCGCTTAACCAAAAAATAGTCTTGACACACGTATAATATTTTTGAAAGACCTATCTAACGATACTCCACACGGAGGGGTACGCGAGAAAAAAAAAATCATCCCCACTTTACGTGTTTGGGAGCTACCCTAAAAAAAAATTTGTTTCAAAATTTTATTTTACCACTTTCTCGGTGTGATCAATATACATATCCATACCAAATTTCAGCTTTCTAGTATCAAGAACCTCGGAGATATGCCGCGGACAGACAGACAGACGGACATGGCGAAACTATAAGGGTTCCTTGTCGGACTACGGAACCCTAAAAATGAAAACATTGTTAATTTACCTTCTTAACCGACTTCTTTAGAATGGTTAATTGCAAGTGTGTGAGTAGTAGAAACGAGTTCTCCGATAACACGTGCATGTAAACGTAATATAATACTCACGCTGGACATTACACACACATGGTTGTTTGCCGTGTGCGTCTGGCTACTGAACTTTCTTGTTTTTTGTACCTACTGCGTTCAAAATTCAAATGTTTTTATTTCAAATAGGTCTTTGCAGGCACTTATGAAACGTCAAGTTAGTTGCATGGTTCCAAGGTGTGGGTCTTATGGAGAAGAACCGGCAAGAAACTCCATAGACACTTTTCAAAAGGAAATGTTTACAATAGTCTTTTTACAGTACAGGTTATCTCTGAGAAAGTTATACAATTCAAATGATGCTATACAAAAAAAATGAAATAATTAAATTACAATTTAAATTTAGCAATATAAATAATGTTTCAAGTAGTTTTCTGGTCGCCAGGGAAGCCACCTGTGCAGAAAATAAGTTATTAACGCCACGCATCCTTGTCGTCAATGAAGTCCTGGATTTTATAATAGGCTCTTTTTATAAGTGTAGATTTGACAACATTTTTAAACTTTTTATCTGTAAGATCAAGGATACATTTAGGCAGCTTGTTATAAAAGCGTACACAGTTCCCTAAGAATGATTTATTTGACTTAGTGAGTCTGAATTTTGGAACTACTATTTTATGTTTATTACGTGTGTTAATATTGTGAATGTCACTTTTAACAGTTGACTTATGAAGATTTTTACGTACAAACATAATATTTTCAAGAATGTACAATGAAGGCAAAGTATGTTAGTTTCTTTAAAGAAGTCTCTAAGAGATTGGCGAGGGCCCATGTCGTAGATCGCACGAATCGCCCTTTTCTGTAACACGAAAATAGATTGAACATCAGCTGCTGCCCCCCACAACAGTATGCCATACGACATCAAACTATGGAAATAGGCGAAGTAAGCGAGCCTGGACGTAGCTATGTCGGTCAGTTGTCTAATTTTTCTGACTGCAAAAGCAGCAGAGCTAAGACGCCCTGATAGGGCAGATATGTGGCTACCCCACTGTAATTTACTATCAATGGTAATCCCCAAAAAAACAGTATTATTAATTAACTCTAATTTGTTACAGTCGAGCATTCATTTGGTACAATCGCAATTATCATTCACATTCTTATTTTCATTATTTATGAATGATGATTTCTAACACAAAATATAGTCAATATCCCGATTATTTCCATGAAGTACGTAATTCTATACTATACTTTTAGGAAAGAAAAAAGATCCCACAAAAGAATCAGTAAGAAGGAAAAACTCCGGCGACTTAAAGCAGCCAATGCACTAGCCGTTTGCTATGCTCCAGCACTTCTGGGAAACCCATCTCAATTTGCTGTATATGCCAGCGTCCGAAAATCCATACTTTCTCGCTGGAGGCACCTACATGGCACAGTTTCCGAGCTGTCTGATGACAGCGACAGTGAGGACTCGTCACCACTACCAGTCAACAAGTTACCAAAGGTCAGGAAGGACCTTTTGAAGATCTTCCTAAATTATGTAGGTTAATAGGCTTGATTACCCTATTTATGTATTGTTATAAATATGTTCACAGATAACTGGAATAGGCCTTCGCTCTGTGTTCTCCCTTATATCACATGCGCGGTTCACGAATACAGATTTCTGTGAAGTAGCACTTGCTGCTTTATTGGACGTGCTGCAGGGACACGCCCCTGAAGAACTAGCGCAAGAGCCCACTGATGTATGTATATTTAGCAAGAATTACTTTAGTTTTCGTCGGGGGGTCATATGCAGGGGTGTATCAAAATGCAATACATCAAACATTATTCTGTGTCAAGTTAGCAATGTTCTAACATTTGGCTTCGTCAAAGTCATCATATTTGTATTTCTAGATAATAATAAACCTCCATACCATGCTGGTGGAGATCGCCAGTGGCTGTGGGCCTAGCGGCAGGGTGGAGGCGCCGTGCAGCCTGACTGCTCTCAGCGGCACCTGCCTGGTAGCACTCTCAGTCGCGAGAGGTGAAGCCGAACTTATCTTGAACGCTGTCGCATCCCTGATTATGACGTCATCTGATCTCTCTGAACAATACCTGCAGGTGATAAAACAAAACTTTTATTTCAAAAAAATATCATTCCTCCCCCTATCTCCGAAGTTTGTGAAGCATAAAATCTATCTATATATAAATGAATTGTTGTTCATTAGTTTCGCTAAAACTCGAGAGCGGCTCGGCTAATTTAGCTGATTTTGGTTTTGAAATGTTTGTCGTTGTTCAGGGTAGGCTCAAATGGTGCGGAACAGTTAAGATACATGTAGGTGATACGAAGTCTACCGGCTCATCAATTTTATATTAGGTGCAAACAAATTATGTGGTCGTAAAAAAACAAGATAATTGCTACTTTATAGCGTATAATATTCCTTCCAAAGATCGGAACCCCCGGTGCGCGACGTTTTTATGAAGTAACCAATTATATAGTTAGTATTTTTTACAGATCCCAGCAAACCTGATTACTCTCCAGCGGAGCGTCCAATCGGTGATACTCGGTTCTCCGTCCCGCAACCTATGGTTGAACTATGGCGTCCCGCACCAGTGTCTAGTCAGTAGCTTCCCCGTAGACCTTCCTCCGCAACTCACCGGCTCCGGGGAGCTGGTGGTCCGATCCTTAGTTTCGGATGGTTGCTACCTATACATCTACACGTCCAAAGGCCTACTGAAGATAGGTTCAGGGTACGGCAGCTCTATAAGGCAACATATTTATCTGCACAAGCCAGACTTCTTTGCTAGTGATCGGCATGGCTGGCTAGGTTTTTGTCAGGTGAGTTGTAATCACTTATTTCATTGGAAATATGTGATATTTTATATATGTTGTACATTTTAAATACAATAATACAGCAGATACTACATATTTCAATATGTTGCCTTGTTACAGGGTAAATTATATATAAGGATAGGCAGGAAAAAGACTGAAGTTTATGAAATAGATAGAGAGAGTTTCGAAGTAAGGAACATGATACGGCTGGATCCCGGCCAGCCGGCCCCTGTTGAACCCAAGTCAGCTGTTTTCACGGACGGGAACCAATTAGGACTAATAATATTAACTAATTTTGTAAGCTCGCTTTTTCTATTTTGTAGCGCCTTCCTTCCGCAAACTGCTTTGTTTCTGACGTTTTATTGTTTATTTGTGTAGGACAACCTTACGATCCGAATGTACGATACTGAGGTACACCCAATACGAAATGAAGGAACAGCCGCTGTAACGCTGACGTCACAGAAAGAAATAAACGTGCACCTTCTAAGGCGCCGAACACTCGTACTGGGCCGCAGTCCGTTTGAGGACGGGATGTCCAGGCGGGCGGGCGAGCTGGACGCGCCGGTGGCCATGCAGCTGGACGACTGCGACGAGGACCCCCTGATGAGCATATACGGCGGACAGGACTTCGCGCTACTCACCACTGCGTCCGGAAAGGTAACACCATTGCTTACTTTTATCCTAACCAATTTATAATTGCCAAAATAACTGGCTGATTCGATTTATATGAAGGTATGGAGATAGATTGCAACCAAGGGAAGGTTATCTGTCACATATAAGTGACCGCATGTTTTTTTGGTGCAACTTGCTGTAACTCTATCATATGGTACCTTTACCTTGTTTAGGTATATTATACTGGAAAAGGCGCTAGTCTTGGCTACAAGGCAGCTTCACCACAAACCGGCCGATGGACCCTAATGAAAGAGACTATATTCTCCAGAAATGAAGCCCCCAACGTCAAGAGATGCAAAGTTATACAGGTAAGCATGTCATATAGTTCATTGAGGAGTACTGAGTACTCAAAATAGTTTTGTAATATTAATTCGTATTTCAGGGGAGTTAAGTAAATCCTAGTGTTCTCCCACTGGTCGAAATTCAATCTTGAAAAAAAATTGATAACTGAAATTTGTCAATAGATACTAATAAAAAAACTCACTCAATCTCACGCGAGGGAGAGGGTGCTCTCATTAAATATCACATTTTTTTCCCGCAAAAGTAAAAGATGTTTCTCTACGCAAATATGGCTAAATCATATATAATAATATTCACTGTGGTTTAACTATGTACTGATATAATAATTTATAAATTATTAATAATTATTTTTTTTGGAAACAATTTATTCAATTGTTAATTTATGAACAAATATTTCTTAACATTCTATATATATTCGTTATATATATAAATATATTCGTCATATTAATAAATATTTATTATTAGTAAATAAATTTTTGGAGTGTTTTTTTATTTATATGCAGTGCGATGTGAAGATCATTCATACAAATTAATGCCACAACCTAATGTAATAAATATACAATGCACTAATACTTTTCACTGAACAAAATAATTTTAATTATATTTCATTTTTTTTTCAATTTTCAAAATCATTTCATAATGAAGTTGCTAACATTCGTAGGAAAGTTACTGAAATCCATAGGGAAGTGTCTGACACTCATAGCAAATATTGCTGACACTCATAGTGAAGTTGCTGACACTCAGTGATGTGACTGACACTCATAGCAAAGTTCAATTTCTTATTCAATATCAGTTTCATAGCGAAGTTGCTAACATTCAAGGTGAAGTGTCTGACATTCAGTGTGAAGTGTTTGACACTCATAGTCAGGTGTCTGACACTCATATTGAAGTTGCTGACATCCATAGAAAAGTGACTGACACTCAGCGAAGTGGCCGACACTCATACCAAATGTTGCTGACACTCATAGTGAAGTGCCAGACACTCATAGTGAAGTGTCTGCCACTCATACTGAAGTGTCTGACACTCATACTGAAGTGTCTGACACTCATACTTATGTGCCTGACACTCATACTTAAGTTCTGACACTCATAGGGATGTGTCGAACACTCAGCGAAATGGTGACACTCGTAACGAAGTTCAAATTAATTTTCAATGTAAATTTCATACCAGTTTCTATTTATACATTCATAGTGAAGTGTCTGACACTCAATGCAAAGTGTCTGACACTCATAGTCAGGTGTCTGACACTCATAGTGAAGTTGTTGACACTCAGTGAAATGGCTGACATTCATAGCGAAGTTCAATTTCTTCTCCAATATCAGTTTCATAGTGAAGTATCTGACACTCATAGCAAAGTTGCTGACACTTATAGTCAGGTGTCTGACACTGATAGTGAAGTTGCTGACATCGATAGGGAAGTGACCGACACTCAGTGAAGTGGCCGACACTCATAATTAAGTGTCTGACACTCTTAGTAAAGTGTCTGGCACTCATACTTAAGTGGCCGACATTCATAGCAAATGTTGCTGACACTCATAGTGAAGTGTCTGACACTCTTAGTAAAGTGGCCGACACTCATAGCGATGTGCCTGAACACTCATAGTGAAGTATCTAACACTCATAGCAAAGTTGCTGACACTCATAGTCAGGTGTCTGACACTGATTGTGAAGTTGCTGAGATCCATAGGGAAGTGACTGACACTCAGCGAAGTGGCCGACACTCATACTTAAGTGTCTGAACACTCATAGCAAATATTGCTGACACTCATAGTGAAGTGTCTGACACTCATAGTGAAGTGTCTGACACTCATAGTCAGGTGTCTGACACTGATAATGAAGTTGCTGACATTCATAGGGAAGTGACTGATACTCAGCGAAGTGGCCGGCACTCATACTTAAGTGTCTGACACTCATACTTAAGTGTCTGACACTCTTAGTAAAGTGGCCGACACTCATTATGAGTCTGAACACTCGGCGAAATGGTGACACTCGTAACGAAGTTCAAATTCGTTTTCAATGTAAAGGACCATGGGCGGAATCGTCCCCACCCATCAACAACAATGAAATGTAGCTCAATTGATACATCTTATGAAGATGATATTTTTTTACTATGGGGACGTTGCTCAAATGCATTGGGTTTTCCTAGTATCCTAACGTTTCTATGAAAATATTTCGTGCACGATAAAGGACTTGGTGATAACTGAATTTGATACCGTGTACTGTGTGTGGACGGCGGTGTATAATGTGATGTAATACTCCATATTGGTAGCCCCGACGTGATCAACATCAGCCAAATCTCCTGATGTCACGAGCTTCAACATCGTTGTCAACTCTCCCTCAACCTCCTACCATTATCCAGCAGCAACCAGCATGTCACCCAGCCAGCAACCACTCACGGCTTCTTCGGGTTCATGACCACCTAGCCTGTAGCTAACGCGCAAGCCTGGTCACACCCTTCAGCCACATCAAGCAACTCGGCACGGCACCCCACAGTTCGACCAGTTAACAAGCAGAGGCCATTATAAATAAACTCTCCTGGTTGACGTAATTAGTCAGCAACCACCCATACTGCGCCACCCCAACCCACTGAAGAATCGCAGCACTGAAGAAAACGCGTTTGCATGCATATGCAAGTGATCGACCTGTGCGGATATTACTTAGCCATGAGCTCTTCTAACGAGCAAAAATAATACACTCAATATTTTTATTTGCTTACTAGGAGATTTTTATTTGCTTGCTTGCATTGTGAGGATAACTCGAGAACGGCTAGACCGATTTTCATGGTTTTGGATTTGTTGTATTTGTCTAGATCCCAAATAGCAGAATAACTATTAAAACATCGGAAAAATAACGAAAAAAATAATTATGGGGCGGTACGAAGTTCGCCGGCCCGGCTTGTTAATAATAAATTATTTTTATAACCCCACTGATTTATGTAAAAAAAAGGTTTTATATCAAATAGTGGACGCTTTAGGAACAATTGGCACCAGTTTCATTTGTGTTGGTAGGTGGGGACGGAGCTCATATATTTTTGCCCATGGTCCTTTCATAACAAAGTTTCTATTTATACATTCATAGTGAAGTGTCTGACACTCTTAGTAAAGAGGCCGACACTCCTAGTGATGTGTCTGAACACTCAGTGAAGTGGCTGACACTCATAGTAAAGTCTTGCTTACGAAAATTTTCAATTTCATTTTCGGTTGCAGCTAATAGTCCGGGCAGTAGTGTAGACATTTGATTACAAATAACTAATACTCCCGAAAAGCTGAAATTTTATGGAGAGCTTGGGTTCACCATGAGAAAGGAATTTTTAAAAGTGCCCATTAATCCCATGTGCTCTACGAAAGTTTTTCGGGGTCAAAGGTCATAATTTGAGTGAGTTTTATCAAAAAAGTACCTCGAACTAAAATTGTAGATATTAAAATTATCTACAAAAATGGTCCTTATTGTTTTTTCTTTTGAATTTTTTTCTTAGAAAAAAAAGTAGATAATATTCTTTTTGGAAATAACTATTTATTCATTTATGAAATATGAAAAAATATTTATAATATAATAAATAAATTATTTATATATATAGTATTATACGGAATAACCTTCTTAATACGTCAAATAATACTGTCGAGCGTGCCCGTTTGTTGGCTGTGGGAGAGTGGGAGTCGGGCCTCTGGTTGCAGGCGATTCCGTCAGCCAGCATAGGCACTATGCTGGATGACAAATCATTCCGGCTCGCTACATGCCTACGGTTGGGCGCCCCTTGCGTTGCTCCACATCGGTGTCACTGCGGTGAAGCTGTCGACAGCCTCGGGCACCATGGTCTGTCGTGCTGCAGAAGTGCTGGCCGTATAGCACGGCACGCCAGCATCAACGACATTATCCGTCGTGCTCTTTCCACTGCCGGCATACCAGCTGTATTAGAGCCTAATGGACTGGTACGCGACGATGGGAAGAGACCAGATGGTATGACGTTGTTGCCTTGGAAGATGGGTAGGCCCTTGGTGTGGGACGCAACTTGCGTCGACACCCTGGCTCCTTCTCATCTTCCAAGCACGGTAGGCTGTGCAGGTGCGGCTGCTGCGGCTGCAGAGACTACCAAGCGGCACAAGTATAGTAACCTTGTGGGTAACTATACTTTTGAGCCGTTTGGGGTCGAAACGCTCGGGCCATGGGGTCCGAGTTCGCGTCTCCTGTTCAAGGAAATCGCGAAAAGACTGGTCGACACTTTGCGAGACCAGAGGGCTGGCATATTTTTTGGACAGCGAATAAGCATTGCCAATCAACGTGGCAATGCTGCCAGTCTTCTGGGCACGTTTCCGGGTGACAGCGATGAGGAGGAGTACTTTGACGCCTAATCTCATTGTTGCGCATGTCTGTACAGTTTTGTTTTATTTAATTTTTTATTTGTATATATAATTATATTAAGGCAGTAGGTATATTTAAATATTGTAAATTTGTAAATAAATATCTGGATACTTGGTTGTTTATATTAGGTAATTAATTTTCTTTTCATATATGGTGCGATGCGGAGATGATTCATAAAAATAATGCCACAACCTTTTGTAATAAATAGGTATACGATGCACTAATAATTTTAAATGAAAAAAATAACTGTATAACTTATTTAACTAGTCTTAAATGATTAAATCATAAGAAAATAGATTTTTTAATTAAATATAAAATAATAGATTAACTCATTAACATTACAAAAACGCATTTTAAAAAATCTCGCGTAATTAATGGATGACCCTATGTCTAACTATAAATTCCTTGTCGACCGGAACGCTAAAAATGGTTTAAAAACAAGAGAAAATGGTACTTGGATCTATTTATATAGTATATTTAGGTATGTCATACTACTCTAGAATACGAAAAACTGAATAGATATGAAAGGTTCTTACACTAATATGTAGTATGATTCAACAGCACAGAACGCGCGCCACTCCTCGCCCTCAAACTGCTACTCTAATATTTCCAATTTTTATGGCATTTATTTTAATCATTTAACAGCATAAATAAATAATATGATAATATATTTGACCGTACTCATCACACTGTGATGCAATCATCTCCGAGCAGAGCACATTACGAGTACGTAATTATATTAGCTCGATAATTTAAGTAATTAATGTAGCGTCTGTTTTTAAATATTCCTATTTCTGTACACCTCCTGGCCACATTTTATTTCATGCACTGAATTTTACTGGTCCGGAATCCCATGCTAGGTAGCGGTGGGTCACGAGGGTGTCCACGCCATCCTGGTGCTGGATAATGGCTCCGCGCTGTTTACGGGCATCGCGCGCCGCGGTGAGGACGGCGACGCCATGAAACACAGACGGCAACCCAAACCTACGCGCCCCAAGAAGATATTCAAGGTATCGAACCATTCTGTTTGCTCAAAGTTGAATACCTACAACTATCTGAGCCCGCGGTTTCACACGCCCGTGGCTTCCGACCCGCGTCAATGTTTTTAAAGATTTGTCTTCCGTCTCACTTACTCACTACTTTTTGTAAATGGATATTTTAAAACCCATTTTTTCACTTCACCGTAAAAAAATTCAAACTTTCTTTTATATCTTAAAACTTATCAGGACAATTAATATTCTCCTTTCAATACGATACATTTGGTATGATGATAGATACCAAATTTCTTTCTCTCAGCCTTTTTACCGTGAAAGCGTAACAGACAGACAGGCAGAATAAATTTGCACAACGTAACATACATTACGCACATTGAAATTGAGGCTAACGCGTTATTTTTCAGGCGGAAGGTCACTTTGTGGTGTACGCGGCATGCAACTACGGCTCTACTGCATTAGTGACGAGACAGGGCCTGCTGCTCATGTTCGGCAAGGACACGCAGCACTGCGACTCGGCCGGGCAAGTGCTCGGCTTGCGACACGAGAGGATCATACAAGTAGGTGCTTTGCAAGCGATCTCGTCAACGTGAATATTCATACAGAAGTTAGACTTACAAGTCTTTGTGTCGCTACAATATATAGATATATTTTATTAATTACTATGAATAAGTGGAATAACCCTGCTTAGGGCCCTGGCGAAACACGTTTGTTTTTAGAGGGGTGAAAAGTGAGGCATCTGGTAATACTAGTGATTTGACCAAACAATTTTAAACACAGTTTAAAAAAGTGTGACGTTTTGGTAATCGGGTATAACTTTCGTAGGTGGCGCTCGGTAAAGCTCACGCCGTAGCCCTGACAAACTTCGGACTTGTCTACACATTCGGCATAAACAACAAAGGGCAATGTGGACGGGAATTTGGATATACCAAAGAGAGTAAGTACCAAAACTATTTTAGTAAATTGTTTCATTGGGATCCTTTTAGAGGGACTTGATAATTCTCAAACCGAATAAATTGTAAGCACCATTTCATACATTATTATAATAACTCGATAATATAAGGTCTTCTGTTTCTATGGAGTATATCTCGTTTGAGCACCAATGCATTTGCGTGTTGCGAACTCATTGCTACTCGAACAGAAACACTGCAATTCTATCAAAGCCGACTAAAGCGTTATGTAAAATAATATTATAAAGAAGAAAAAGGTCAAGTGCGTGTCGGTTCACGCGCAATAGGGTTTCGTAACACGTTTAAGTTTTAGTAACCATTAAAGTCTACTTAGCTGTGATAGTTTTCCTTTGAACTTCAGTATATAAGCTTCATCTGTAAAAAAAAATCACACATCTAGGCACAGCCATTCAAAAGTTAAGAGGGAGGGATACTCAAATCTAGCAAATCGCTCCCTAAATCGAGAAATGGTCTTCACACATCTGCTTTATTTTTGAAGGACTTTTCCAACAATATCCACACGACGGGATACACGAGAAAATATCTCATCCTCACATAAAGGGACAGGGAGCTACCCTAAAAAAAATGTATGAAACTCTGTCTGTATTTTGGTAGAATGATTTGGTTGAATTAAGATTTATCGACACATAGATGGTAATATATATGCTGTGTGGGAAAGCGGACGAATCCGCGGACAAAGTGCTGGTAGAATACTACTAGTAACTGTATTGATTCCCACGCCGCCGCTGTACATAATTTGATTGTATTCAGAAATGTACCCGCCGCGTCGTCGGAGCGAGCTGGCTCAAGAGCCGCGCACGTGCACCGCCGGCCACACCTGGACGACGGACTTCTGCCGCGTGTGCGTGCTGTGCCGCGACTGCACCGGCTTCGCTAGCGCCTGCCACTGCTCGCACCTGCCGAACAGAGTTCCTGGAGAGTAAGCATTCACTTGCCGTATTTGGAGTTTACGGCTGTCATTAATCAGGTCATCTAAGTGTGCACAGATACCCATTATCCAATATATCTAGGAAAGCACTGCACGATGTTCATTAAATGTATATAGGTTTATATGTAAGAGATGGAGCGTCTGTACGTCGTATTGTCCCGCAGACGCTGCGGCTGCGGCGAGGGCGACAGCGGGTGCGCGGTGTGCGGCGCGTGCCGGCGCTGCGCCGACGCGCTGGCCGCGGCCGGCCGGCCCGAGCGGCCCGAGCGCGCCTGCGCCGGCAACCTCGTCACCGACCTCGACGACGACGGCGAACCCTCCACCAGGCCCGACTCGACAAGCGGTAACTACTCTATTTCAATCATTCCTAACGGGTTTCTGTCACTATATTGAAATATCTTTGGCCGATTTTCATTTCGCTCAAAATTGTTCGCTATTTCTCATTATGCTGACCATTTGTAGACTTGCGATTTTGAATAGTAAATTATATTGATTGTGCTATTCAAATTACTTAAGTATAATTAATTTAATAGACCACAATTCTACTTACGCCTGTAGGGCTATGTAGAGTAGAAACGTATTTAGCACGGAATATAGTGACGTCACAATCAGTTCTATGAAGGTGGGGGGTGTATTATTGCTTTAGTATGAGTGCACTTAGTCATAACAATCATACGACATGAGTATACGGTACCAGGGGCGCGCACGCTCAATGGCAATCCGCGTCTGGCGCGGCGCACTCGCTTCGCTTCATGATCTCGCCGGCGCCACAGGTCGGCACGCACTAATCGGATCACGCCTGCGGTGGTATGATTTCGCTTGGCGCTTATAGCCCGCTAATAATGTGCCACGCTTGCTTCACTCACCGTGCACGAGTTCCTTCTTCATACATTATTTTTATACAAGATGACATAATAATAACTTTACAAAGCCTAACAATATTTAAAAACGTACGACATAGGGAAATATAGGTACAGTAGGTTAAAAATACTATAAGGTTTTTAGTCTGCGATGAAACAATATTAAAAGTCATAATCTACTAACTTAATAAAGCTGTTATATATATTAACGTAGGTATGAATATTAGGTCAATACTAAAATCGTTGGAAACATTAAGTGCAATAAATCCGACTGGCAATGGTACCGTGACACGTTAAGGTCAAACATTACGCGGATAGCTGCTGTTCGCGCAATGAAATTCGACCAAAAATAATTCGGTCACGTGAGAGAACTCCGCTGTGTAAGCACAAGTTCTTGTAGAGTCCTAAACATGTTACGTGACTATCACAGATCTTGACGACGACGGAGAAGCCTCTGCTATAGGCGATGCAAAAAGCGGTGAGCAATCTCTATGTTTTGTAGACATAAGCTCGCAGACACTATTGAAACGCTCTGGCAGCAGAGCCAAAGCCCATCACGGCTTTTCACGGTAGGAAAGATATACACCGGCATCATGAAACGATTGAATTTCTTCTGGACGGATGTCAAAAACACTGCCAGTTATTTGTGATCAAATTTTATCTTAATTTTTATAATTCTGATCAGCTGATCACGAAATATTTGGATGAAGAATAAAAACGTTATTACGTTTACTGATAAAATCATAAAATATGTAAATTGTATGAAATAAAACTAGTGCACTAAAGGTATTTTACTTGACTATCACAGATATTGATAACGACGGTGAAGCCTCCGCTATAGCCGACTCAGCGAGCGATGATCAGTCTCAATGTTTCGTTGACATAAGTACGTATGAACAGTGAACATTTGATAATTAGTTATAGCGCTAGGGCTCCTTTTACGGCCCCACTGCTGTACGAATGCTCTTCGGTGAAGCATCACCTCGATATACTACGTACTGACATTTCAATTTGTAGAGATCGTTTGCTCAGTCTCCGCACCTGTAGTCTTGAATATGCTTCGAAATCAAATTTGTAGGGACTGATTTATTAGCTAAAATTCTAGAGTTCGTATGTTATTTATTTCAAGTTACTGTTCTGGAGTGCCAATGTTGTTCTTGTTTCGTGGCGGGTCAACCTACACAAGCTACTACGTTCTATTGGTTAATTTGAGTAGCGCAGATATGATACGAACTCACGAAAGTGCGGTCTTTCTCTATATGTTATTGAAAGAAAGAAAAAGCATTTATTTCTGGATACGCACAGGAAGTAGACAATTAGTAGATAGTTAACAAATAAAAAATAAAATAATAAAACAAAATAGAAAAAAATACATGTCTTTAACATGACATTTTACCTGTACGAGGCCAGAAAAGGCTCCTATCTCAGCACAATGCTGCAACATTTACCTGAGTAAATGCCGCAACGCTGATCTTCCGATAGGAGACCCTATTATTATATATTATTGTGATGAGATCATGTTATCTTTCCGTTGATGAAGAGGTAGGCAGTGATACTAACCGAGTGTTTCGTCACTGTCACAGATCTTGATAACGACAATGCAGCCTGCGCTAGAGTCGACACAAGCAGCGGTGAGCATTCTCTATGTTTTGTACACATAAGCTCGTGTGGCGGTGTGGGCTCGGTAACTTGATTATACTGATAACCAAAGTATAGATAAACCGCTCGCACCGACTCTGAGTAATGACTGTTTGGTTCACATTAGTTGACTTGGTAGAGATTAGCAAAGTTATCTCGGTGGTTTACAAAACCTAATATAATACTGACTGGATGTTTGGTAGGCGGCTCATACAACTAATTTATATAAATATTAGGCATCAAACTATTTTTGAGGGGTAAAAGGTTAAAGGCTTTAAGCGACATTTTATGAACTTTACAGGAGAGCCATTCAAAGATCTAAAATTTCGACAAAAAATCGTTATAAAAAAACTACTCCTACTCTAATGAGGATCGGAGATCTTTATTGCAAACTATCCAGTGATGTTTTGGTATACTTTTCATTACAAAAACTACTATAATATCAAAGATAATGGTCGCTTAATACAAAATGATCTGTATTGTCTTATTTCTAGAGTAAGGAAAAAAGATTCAACTGCCACAGTGTCTTATCAGTTGACAGCAAAATGGTTAAAGTGGCTTTTCAGTTCTATTCAGTAAAAAGCAAAATGATTTAAATGACGCCATCATCATCATCACACGCTAGGTGGCTTAGGATATGATTATTATACTTAATGAGTTGTTAAGTGTCTCGTGTTTACCAAAAATAATAATGGCTGAATGTGACTGACGGTTAGAAGAGGGAAGCAAAATGTATGAAGGGACTTTTCATTAATAGTTAGCTACATCGAACACGGTTTATCTGCCATTCAACTGTAATTTTAGAAAGAGAATAACGGCTTATGCTCCTATTCACTATTAATGAGAACGGCTTAAAAGAAGAACTAAAAAAAATTAGCAAATTTGATGTCGGATCATGCATAATGCTTGAGAATTATCAATTAATTATTGACAACCTGAGTGGTTTAGTGGTCAACATGCCGAATACCGCGCAAGAGGTCCCGAGTTCGATTCCCGGCCGGGCAGAAATTGAAATGATGAATTTTAATTTCTGTGACGGGTCTGGGTGTTGCTATGTATAATATGTATGTATTTAAAACATATATAAGTAGTATATCCGTTAATCTAGCGTCGATAACACAAGTATAATTAGTTGCTTACTTTGGGGCCAGAAATGGCGCTGTGTGAAATTGTTCAAAGATATTATTATTATTAATAATTATGAGCGAAAATTGCATTGTCTTAAGCGCCAAAAAATGCTCACAATCAGCTCATTAGATGTAAAAAAAAACGCTGATTCCAAATATGTATATAAGTCCATGTCGCCCAAAATGTCGCTTAAAGCCAAAAGGCTTTACCTTTCACCCGTCGTTTTTATTTCATATAATGTGTTGTAGAAACCTAATAAGATATAAGAAACCATTTTTGACAGTCAAATTGCAGGGGAAGGTTTGAAGTTTGTAAGCACAAAAAATGGTTAGCTACACCTAGAGTAAAGTAAAAGTACTTAAATCTTAGTATGAAATGGACAGTCGCTGTACACGAGTCTTTTCCGTCACTGTCACAGATCTTGATGACGTCGCGGAAGCCTTCGGTACCCTTGACTCGAGGAGTGGTGAGCATCCTAACTAATATTGTAAATTCATAAATGAGTGTGTCTGTTACGCTTTCACGGTAAAACGGCTGTGCCGGTTTGTATAAAATTTGGTACGGATATAGAGGGGGCTCTATAGATGGTTATAGGCCAGGCTCTGAGGACACGGGTAAGACCGCGGGAAACTGCTAGTATTATTATAAATATGTTACGTAGATGTAATTAAGTATTGGCACGTTGCGTAGACAATAAGAAGCATAAAGACGAATCTAAAGCAAGGCTATCATATCCCCTTCTCAGTTTATTAGTAGCACCATTTATTTGCTTATTACTTTATTTAAGAAATGGGGCCAACCACCATCCAGTTAACTCAGCATATCGTGCTTGCTTGGTCGTGGAACATTAGTTGCCCTGGTTTCTCTCTCGGTTCTCTGCATTTTGTACGCATTTTGCCCAGTGACCATGCCGCCCAGCTGAAAGTAGTAGAGCAGAGCCGTCAAACTATAGCGAAATAGCATCTAGAGAAATTAGAATTTAGGAATTAATTTGGTACAGTAGGTTCAATAGATCCCAATGTGCGATTAAATATGTGGTCTGCAGTGCATAAATTCTTTATCTAGATAAAGAAAATGCGCGCTACTCGGTGTATGAAGGGCAGGCGGCCTGCTCAGAGGGTGATCGCGACGCAAGTTTGAAAGTGAGTAGCCTGCCGCCGGCGCGGGTCGCAGTGCCCGGCGGACACCGCATAGCGGCCGTCGCCTGCGGCCTGCACCACACCGTGCTGCTGACTGAACACGGTAAGTGTAAACTACGATTGCCGTCGCCCACCCATTCGCTTCATTACGATTGAGGGGTGACGATTTTATATTGTAACTAGCTTTCCGCCAGCGGCTTCGCCCGCGTGGGCTATATGAATTCTCAGCCCGAACGGTTTAAAATTGACAAAGTTTGTATGAAAACAAACTTTTATCCCCTATTTTATCCCCTTGGGGGTAGAATTTATCAAAATCCTTTCTTAGCGGATGCCTACGTCATAACATCTGCCTGCATGCCAAATTTCAGCCCGATCCCTCCAGTGGTTTGGGCTGTGCGTTGATAGATCACTATGTCAGTCAGTCAGTCAGTCACCTTTGAGTTTTATATATATTTAGATTAGATTAGAAGTGCACATGCAATAAAGTGGCACTCAGTAGATTCCTTAGATTTGTGGAATCCCAGTATTAGACAATCACATGAAATTAACGACAACGTTGACATAATGTTGGCTTGAAAATCGGCAGAATCATCATCTGCATAGTCTTTTCCCATCTATGTAGAGGTCGGCTTCCAGTCTAAACCGGATGCAGCTGAATACCAGTGTTTTACATGGAGTGACTGCCAAATTTCAAATGTCTTACTATCGTTTTACCGTTCGGGTACGGAACCCTAGAAATTTGTTCACTTTTTAGGGTTCCGTAGTCCGACAAGGAACCCTTATAGTTTCGCCATGTCCGTCTGTCTGTTTGTCTGTCTGACTGTCTGTCTGTCCGCGGCATAGCTCCGAGGTTCTTGATACTAGAAAGCTGAAATTTTGTATGGATATGTATATTGATCACGCCGAGAAAGTGGTAAAATAAAATTTTGAAAAATATTTTTTTAGGGTAGCTCCCAAACACGTAAAGTGGGAATGAATTTTTTTTTTCTCGCGTACCCCTCCGTGTGGGGTATCGTTAGATAGGTCTTTCAAAAATATTATGGGTGTGTGAAGACCATTTTTTGGTTAAGCGAGCCATTTGCAAAATATCTAGCTTTTCAGTGCAAATTTTTGTTCGATACGAGTTACCCCCCCTCTAACTTTTGAATGGCTGTACCTAGAAATGTAAAAAAAAACACAGACGTAGTACATGTAATGAAATTACAAGGAAAACTATCACGGCTACTACGGAACCCTACTGCGCGTGGCCCTACACGCACTTGGCCGGTTTTTTATTAATAATATAATTTGACGCAACATTACGCGCGCCAAAATGTCGGCCGTTTAAAAAGCCCCTTTCAGTACGCTATCTTTAGCTTTTTTTTTTTTCGATGAAAAAGAATAGCCGAGTTTCAACCGTCACAATAGTTAGGATTAAGGTAATTAGACCAATTATCTTGGTATAACTAATTGATATGAAGATTAAATATATACTATTTTCCTTAGGTTAAATATATTAAGAATATCTTAATCGCAGTGATGAGTAGGAATATCATAGTAAGCACGTTTGATTCAGGTGAAGTCCTAACGTTTGGCTCGAACCAGTACGGACAGCTGGGCGCCGGAGACATTTCGGTTCATCACAGAATCGTCCGCGTGCGCGTGCCCAGGGCGTCGAGCGTGACCGCTGGCAGCAACCACACTGCCGTGCTCACTAGGGACGGGGAGCTCTACACCTTTGGAAGTTATCAGGTTCGCAAACATAAAATACATACTGGCACATTTTATATTTCTTCTTAGTATGACTTAGCACTCTCTCCGTATTAATGCCTTAGCTTATGACGACATTTTTTATACTAAACTACATATACAACGTGTAAAAAAAATAAGCAATAAAATTTAAGCGGGCTACACATACGGTGATAACAAATCTTTTGCGCCGTATTAGGAACTGGAAATCTTATGGGATCTTATAGTTTTAGAACAAAAAGAAGTAACAGTTTTTGTTAAAAAAATAGGTTACAGCCCTAAAAATGGGTTAATAAACTCAAATTTGAAGATCAATAATGCCGAGTTTGCAAATAAGTTACCCCTTATTTTCTACCTATTCGTCAACTAGCCTAATAAGCCTATTAAAATTTAGTGAAAAAAAAGTTAACAGATTTAATAATAAGATTTTGTCAGTAGCATCTATACTTGATATATGTACATACCCTTGAATATTATTGCTTATTTTTTTT
The DNA here is from genome assembly GCA_963891755.1 of Pyrrhia umbra. Lineage (NCBI taxonomy): Eukaryota > Metazoa > Arthropoda > Insecta > Lepidoptera > Noctuidae > Pyrrhia > Pyrrhia umbra. The sequence continues at coordinate 306,288 of OY982916.1, read as the reverse complement.
ACACGTTGTATACTCGTACAGCGTATTATTGCGTTTTTAATTGTTTTTTTGTTGTCAACAGAAAGGGTCGCTTGGTCGCCCACGTTTGGAGGAACCCATAAGATCAGAGCGAAGCCCTATTTGGTACGCGACACCTGGCAGGGTCCCCAGACTAGGGCCTCGCCACTCGTGTAAAGCGGTTTGGGTATCTGCCTCTGGAGACCAGACCTTTGTCCAGGTTTCCCAGGCGCTAATCAAGACAGACACTCTGTTTAGTTCTACCATTGCGGCTAATAGCAATACCATAAGTAAGTATGCACACCGGGATCCCTTCTATTCGCGAAATGTATTTTTTTCAATAACTATTTAATAGTTGGTTTATATTTAAGCATATAAATCAATAGGTATCAAAAAGTAATACGGTACTATGAATCTGACAAATATAATAAAAATAAGGAACTACACTGAACTATATTTTACATACATATTTATAACAAATAAATTTTACTTTTTCTCTCAGTGCATTTGGTTCATAAAATGTGTAGTAGTGTTGCTGCATAAGCAGTGCGTTATAGATAGCTTCCTAAAATAAAATGCGTAGACTATAAAGAGGCGTTGTGGGCGATTTGAGTGATTTGTCTTTAACATAAACGAACAACTTTACAGTAATTCTACCAAACCGGCCGGAACATACGTTCAAATGCATAACTATAAATAGAATGGACGGGTCGTGCAATACATGGACTGGCTCGGAGCAAGTGGACTTCGTCAACAGCCTCGCATGTCTCGACCCTCTGTATGATCTCCTGTGGTGCTACCAGCCTCAGATGAAGGTCATGAAGTGCTACAACATCCTAACTTACGACTCGCACAAACTTCAGAAGTGTTGCAACGACCCCGAAACATATTTCGGTGAGGGAGACTTCGAGTACCCTAACTACGGAAGTATGAAACGCCTGGAAGATTTTAAGAACTTGGAGAACTTTGACCTGTCGTGTCGCGACGAAGATAGACCCACGGATAACGTGGCTCTGTCGAACATGTCCGTGTTGAACCAGGAGCTGGCTATACCGTCGGTGTCTGGCTGCTGTGTAACACGAATTCATGCTGCATTGCATCTTCTGGGGTGTCTGGATTCATTGACTTACGCGCATGACATCAGGTTTGTAGGCTTAACGTGCACACATACGTCACATACACCGTTGCCGTTTGGAGAAGTAAACAATACAGTTTAAATGTTTTAGGTTAAATCAAGCGGATTCCAGAAGAGAAAGCTTGGGTTCCCCGATACTGGCGGTCAAGGAAGAGTTCTTGACTGTCAACAGGTTTGACAGCAACGGTGGCGGCTGGGGGTACTCGGGGCATTCTGTTGAAGCGATACGCTTCATGTGCGACACTGATATCGTACTGGGTATGTTTATATATTGACTTCCTGGTATACAAGAGACCATTTAAGTAGTACAATAAAAGCATCAAACATTATAATTCTTTAAGAATGAATAAACACAAATTTACTTCATTGTTGAGCACTGTAAAATGTATATTTTTTTAAGGTGGCATCGGTCTATACGGAGGCCGTGGCGAATACACGGCAAAGGTGAAGCTATACGACATCGGCATCGACGGCGGGGATCAAGAGGGCGACGGGGAGCTGATGCGGGAGACCGACGACATCGTGTACGAGTGCCCTCCCAGGGATCGCTACCCTGTCATGTTCGAGATCCCCGTTCCCCTGGCGGTGGGTGCATAATTCGTTTATCTCGATTTATAACAACATCTAGTGTTGAGAGTAACACATAGTCCGGTAAAATTAGACCAAAAAATAGGGGTGAGGTTACCATAATTCGCACCTAAAAATTGGTAGGATTGTTCAAAACACCATTATAAATGAAATGTAAAAATCGATGAAGACCATCGATCCGACATCTGGAAAACAAAATCGGCGTCAAAGGTCAACAAATCGTGCTTTTCAGCAATACGATAAGTTTTATACCATAAAATTAGCCCAGACAAAAATTTTAGATCAGATAATTCTCTATAAAAAATCTAATGACGTTTTCTTTCTTAAGAAAAAAAGATCTCGTTGAAAGAGTTGAAATCGTCATAATATGCACGTTTCCACGCCACCTTTGAGGTTGTGTACTTAGCGCTTTTTTTTTTAATGTGGTTTCCCCGGTAGGCCTATTCCACTGATCTATTGTGTTTAGGGAATGCAATCTCGTTCTCGCGAGATCTCGGCCTTTTTTAGCGAGATTAATCTTGGACGAAAAAAGGGCGAGATCTCGCGCATTTAACGAGATTGCACGCGAGCAGAAAAACGTCTTATAATAACGCTGACTAATTGGTATATTTTGCTAATTAGGTAATCTGTAATATCTAATGGATCTACTGAGTAGATATCGTTTTATTTAATTGATAATAAATATCTCAGTTTAATAGTCAACTCAACTTAGATAATATTATTTTTTTTGACTTCTCGTTTTTTTGTTTGTTATATGTTTTATTACTAAAAGATATTTGTTTGATACTGGTTGTTTCTTTCATTTGTTATTTGATAGATACGTACGTAATAGTTTACTACTTAGAAGTTTATTAAAAAAATATAGACTGATACATCAAACAATGTTTGATGCATAAAAGCCTATTGAAAAAAATCCTTAAAATAAATGTTTATCATATAATACTTATAATTTTTTCCTAATTTATTCAAATATTGTGATTATTTGTGAAAAAAAATCATAATCTCGCGGATCTCGCTTGAGCCCCAATCTCGCGAGATTTGCATTCTCTAATTGTGTTCTGAACGAATAACAAATCCGATGAATAAATTTCCTATCGCGAGATATATGAAAATCGCGAGAAACCCGTTTTTGGGACTTTTGACCCCGAGTAAATGTTTTTCCTGGTGTCGGATCGATGATGGTGATGGTGTTTTGAACAATTTTACCAATTTACAGCTGGGTGCGAATATTTGTAACCTAGGATGTCTAAATTGACCGGACTAACACCTAATAAATTTCCTAGCATTTGAAGAAAAACTGTTAAAAACAAGACTTTTTTCAGGAAAATATTTAATTTGTGATTTAATTGCAGGCAAACCGATGGTATGTCGCATGGGCGTGCATAAGCGGCCCATCGTCGGATTGCGGCTCGGCTGGTCAGGCGATGGTTATTAATGATGAAATAGGTTTCCATTTCAAAACCTCCAAAAGATCAAATAATGGAACTGATGTGAACGCTGGTCAATTACCAAGTTTCATTTACAACACTGTGAACCCGGACCATGCTTTACCTCTCAAAATAGTAGATTTCAGTGAACCGGTTGTAATCCTAACTAGGAACTTATCGAGAAAAGTGACGGTGGCTTGCTTCAAGTCCCTCATAACTTTATTACAATGGAGCTGGACTACTTTCAAAGAAAGCATCCTTGAAACAAATGGAATGGTTCCGATTAATTATCAAAAGTTATCACTAATGAAGCATCAGAAGAGACTAGTGTATGTGATCAGAGCATGCTTGAGACTTGTAAAATCTTACATCAACGAGATATATCCTCAAAACAATAGGAAGCGCAACTCTCACGAATACATGTCATACTTCGAGGCCATCGCAGAGGTACGCAATCTGATTCAGTCGATACTGGCGGACCAAACGCCGACATGCTCCATGCTGCCCCGGAAGCCTGGGAAAAACAAGACTCACCGAGTCTGTTATGTTCAATTCGCCTTGGAATTGACATCTTCGATATTGAAGGAAGCGCATGATACTATAACGGCTTGCTTCCATGCTTTCTTTCCTACTCCTTCATTGAAATGGACTCATCTTTGCGCTATGCTGTTTAACGTTAAGGTAGGTCTAGTTGAAATGTGGTATCCAATTGTGAATGTGTTGCGTACACACATTAGTAAAACATGATTTTGCAGGAAGGTGTAGTGCCGCCGTGTCAGATGCGCGAGCTGACGGCCACGTGCGCGGCCATGTGCGCGTCGCGGAGCCTGCGCGACGTGCTGCAGTACGTGGTGCCGCTCACGCAGGCGCAGCTCGACTGCGGCGACGGCCGGCGCCCGGACGCCAAGGTAATTCGGTCACTAGTGCATCTCCCAACGAGATGTAAATTAAATTCGCCAGTGTATCAGACAAAAATGCGTCATTATGTACAGTCAACAAATTTGAATTATAACCCACCATAAGGTTATATTGTTACATACATTCAAATACAATTAGGTTGACATTCGCGAAAACGTACGTTTCCATGGTAACACGATATATATTTGTCGAAGCGTCAGGGCGGCCATCAGAAGGGTCTTGGCATTTGTTTTCCATCGTGGGCGTTGATATGGTGAAAACTTCAAATAATGATATCACGATTATAACTGTTACCGTTTGTACGTGTTTAATTACGCAGAGATACGAAACATAACAAGATAATATCAAGATTAAATTCAAGAGCCAATAGGTTAGCACGGGCGCAGTCTGTCACCAGTCAAGTTATATCTGTCATCCCTGTCACTCCGTATGCGCATGCGTACTACTCTATTCGGAGTTACCCGCTCTTTAAATAGTCGTTATTATTTAAAAATAGCAAATAAGGTTTTAATACGCTTCAACACAATCAAACTTTCAAACTAATAACGGATTTCGTCGCGCGCCGTCACGGCCGTCCTGCATAGTCACACGTCCTCGTGTGCATTGGTCTCATCACCAGTAACTACGAAGAAACAAAACACACAATGACTTACATCATTATTTACTCGGTCACCCTGACCAATAACAAATGGCAACTCTTTCAACTCCACATAAGTGCACTATGATTCACAAGAATATCGTGAAAACATATGTCACACATATTAGAACTGCCATCACGGCTCTCAAATTAGTGCCACACAAACCAGTTTGTGCCAAACAGACTCGTTTGTGCCAAACAAACTCGTTTGTGCAAAACAGACTCGTCTCTGCCAACCCAAGCTCGTCAATGCCACACAGGCTCGTCAATGCCATACAGGCTCGTCAATGCCACACAGGCTCATCAATGCCACACAGGCTCGTCAATGCCACACAGGCCAGTCAATGCCACACAGGCCAGTCAGTGCCACACAGGCTAATCGATGCCACACCAGAGTTGAGTTGCAATTGTGAACCAGCCTCGGATGACCAGCCTCACGGTTTGGTCTTCCTGCCATCACTCTGGGCTGTTGCCCTTTTGGCACAATAACGAACAGAAATTATACACCTCAACTTGTCTTATTTGAATGTAAGCTTTTTTTTTGTTTTTATTGTTTTCGTTTGTTGTTATGTCAATGTAATAGACATACATAGAAAATATAACTTCACTCATCATCGCCGTCATCGGCACATTCTGTCTCAATTCGATTGAATTCATTAAAATGTAATTCAGGAATTTTGAATTTTGTATACGAATACGTAATTTTTACATTTGCTCTACTTCTATGATATTTAACCTACTCTATACTTCACGGGCTGACTTTTCTACTCTCTCAATTGATGTTTTGTGAACCTCAAGGTTTTCACCGATCTTAATCAGTAAGGCTTAATCTGCACTATGTGATTGGGATCAATTAATGTAATTTCACGCGGACCCGTATTGAGCTTACTAATAGGCGTACTTACCCTAAAGTAGCTATAATTCTTTACTAGTAACCAAAGTAATTGTTATGCGTGCCAATAAATCATTCATCATTACTGTTTAGCTATTTCCCAACTATATCAAGCAGGAGACAGATGTAAAGAGTTAGGCCATTACCACAAAGGGACTTTTTACAACTGGGTGAAACCCAGTTGCCTAGCACCACGGAATATAATTTACATTTAATAGGTCCTAGTGAGCTGTTACACTTGATTCCAGTAATAGGTATGGCAAAAACGCTTGAACGCACGGAAATTTGTTCTAGCTTCCACAAGGTCCGTGTAGTGAACAACTCTAGATGTAACCTGTATACTATTTAACATAATGTTATGTTCATTTTGCCAAAGAGCACACCGGTAGGGCTTCAGTACTAACTGTTATATACGCTTTACAAAGAAATATCAATGCCAAGCGCGGGCTTTGAAGTAATTCACGTCGTTCCGCCCCTATGGTGGCCCTATCGACCCAAACAGGTGCCCCGTAGCATATACAACCTAGGTAAGCCCCATAGATCGTTTTTAATGTTAGAAATGACAGGCCCCAAGTAGCTTTAGATATTCGCGTTAAAGCATAAAATTTCTTTTTAGCTTTTCACCGATGGTATTTATGTGGTCAATAAATGTTAAATTTCTTTCTAGAATCAGACCGAGATAGCACACTGACTCATTTCATTTCACAGGAACGTTGTTAAGTTTAATAGAAGGCCACGATTTAAGATTTCCTTTCAGTAAAATCTGATAGGTTTTTTTTTGCGGTGCAAAGGTTAAACGATTTCGATCACCCCACTGAGATATTAGACGTAGACATGTGTCAGCCAAAGCCTCTAGTCCAGCCAGAGTACTTGACTGTATGAGCAGGCCATCGTCCGCGTAACCGGTTAAGGAACTGCCGCATGAATAATATCTGGCAAGATTAGCCGTCAGACCCTCCGGCCTCCACCTACTAGTAAGGAACGTCAAAGCTCCACAAATAACAACCGAGACCAACGGCCCAACAAGCCCCCCGGTTCACGGAGAAGTCTCGGCAGGGTACAGATAGTCACCAATCTACAAACCGACCGCGGCAAGCGCAGTCAAACTCAATGTGCAATTATGTGAAACAACTGCATTGTGTAATCCTGTACAAAACTGTGAAAAGGAATTTATACTCACATTAGGACATCATCCTAATAATGTCAACGCATTGTAATTTCGTTTACCAGGAAATCTATCAGCTCAACTTTGCTTTATCAGAGACTACTCTGAACCAACATCAAAACAGAATGAAAACTTCTCACCGGGTTCATTTACCAGTTAGTCGACTGTTTGTTTAATCGACATTTACTCCATCGTTCGGACCTCGTATCGTTCCAGCTTTAATGGGGCATCGCTTCGCGATGTGGTCCCTTTCAAAGCACAATTGGAGGAAGTTGGTTTCGTTCTTCTGTGTGCTCACTTCTATCGGCTAATACGGTGCACAGGTACCTGAAAACTTAGAAGTAAGCGCCGCTATCGCGACTGCTTTTCTCTCGACATACATTGGGCACTGTTACAGTTTGCCACATTTAAGGCATCGCTGAGAGTTGTCAATACTTGGTTTCTTTAATTCATCTATTGTAGCATTCATTTCATAAACCGGATATCCTCTTTTCCGAAAGACCATTAGTCCTAGTTGTAATTTGTTGTCTTGAGGTAAAAGCTATTCCTCAAAGTCGTGGCTCGATCATCATCGCATATGCTAGGATAGCCGCAATCGCAATCCATTCTTTAGATAAAGATTTTCGTAGTAGTTTCCACAAAATCAAATGTTGTTAAGATTAGGTATTTTAATTGCAGCCAAAGCATACTAGAAAATCTCAACTGGGCCAACTATGATGCTGCAGTACTTTGAGTAGTAGGCACTTATTGTAACTATCAAGTTACTGCCTGACAGAGCAAACATAAATCCGCAGTTTCACACCAAGCATGAGCGTCGCTATCCAGGCGATTAGGATTAAATTCAGGCAATGACATTTTGGATTCACAGACGCAATTCTTGTAACATACGTATCAATTCAGCCATGTCACATTGCTGCATTTCAAAAAGACTTTTTGGTCGGTGGGTCATCTTAGGGTTTCACGCACTCTTTATTCCGTGAAATATTTACGGTCTGACCATTATATTGTACTTTGAAGGTCTCGGATAATCCCACTTCTGATGTCGAAGCGTCAGGGCGGCCATCAGAAGGGTCTTGGCATTTGTTTTCCATCGTGGGCGTTGATATGGTGAAAACTTCAAATAATGATATCACGATTATAACTGTTACCGTTTGTACGTGTTTAATTACGCAGAGATACGAAACATAACAAGATAATATCAAGATTAAATTCAAGAGCCAATAGGTTAGCACGGGCGCAGTCTGTCACCAGTCAAGTTATATCTGTCATCCCTGTCACTCCGTATGCGCATGCGTACTACTCTATTCGGAGTTACCCGCTCTTTAAATAGTCGTTATTATTTAAAAATAGCAAATAAGGTTTTAATACGCTTCAACACAATCAAACTTTCAAACTAATAACGGATTTCGTCGCGCGCCGTCATATTTATAAACAAATTACTTTTTATTCTCATAGAAATTATTATTTGGCACCAATTGCTGAGTGACTTTTTGCCGTTGTTATTTTATAATCGAAATAGTTCGAACATGGTTTAAAAAAAAATGTTCCAAAGTTTTTGGATTCAAAATATGATTATTAATGCTTAATGGAAAATATTATCTATTGTAGTGATAACAAAGATTAAAATTGCATCTCCAATCCATATTGACATAGCTTGCTTAATATTTAAAACGTCCCAAGTGCGGCATGCACTGTAAAGGATGGAAATCTTTGTTATTTTGTCGGTTTCAAACTATTTATCGTCAAAGTGGGTCATGATTCAAAGAATCAGGGGCAGTTTTGTATGGAATCTAGGTGTAGTTCCAACAGAACTGAAACTAGTGTCAGGAGAAAGATACGTGTGCGTAGTTATCGTTTCATCATATTATATATGTTGTATCCACCGGGTTTGGCCACTAGAGTCAATCAAAGATTGCTAATAAACTGCCGATCTTTATGAAATAAGAGTAATATTTGCAAATATTATTGTTGAATTGATAACTACCTGTAACCCCGTCTGTGATCAACTGAACTTCTGTATACTAAATTGTTCCTAATCTGCAAAAGTATGAAGAAAAAAAAAAGAAGTTTTTTTTTATCATTGTCTAACAATTATTAGCGCGCTTACAAACGGAGAAACAAAGTGTGGTTGCATTATAAAATAGTTCCTCATGCAATATTGTTACTAAAAGTACAGCCACATACAAAAAGATTTTTTAGTACGATAATATCAGTTGTCAATGCTGTGGCGTAGCCGGCTGAAAAGAGAAGACTAGTTGCAAATCTAATGCGCCTAACCAAAAGAACATCTTAGATCATGTATTGGTAGCTTTAATCACAATAGTTGATTTATTGTGAGTGGTAGAACCTTTTAATTTCTAATGCCTATATCTTCGTTCTCCGGCGACTTAGGTAGTTTGGTCCCATACAAAAAATGATGCAGTTATTAATGCCTATTAAATAAAGTAGGTTTCAATTCTGTTGGATCTACACCCATTTTGCCCATGATTCTTTGTCGATTGTACTTAAATGTAAAACTTATTTTTTTATTCTACAGGTATTGAAAGAGGTGCCATCCAAGTCGGCGACGGTACCCCGCGCGTCGCACTCGCAAAAACCGCCCCCGATCCCTCCTAGGGCCAACAACAGAGATACTCTCAAGGTAATATTTTAAATGAATATTGTGTGTTTATCGCTGACAGAACAAACAACGTACAGTACTCCGTACTAAAGGTACAACCATTTTGTAATATAGTGCTAATTACTTCCGTAGCAACCGGAACCCTCGGAATCCAAGCCGAATCATGCAGAATGGCATCTGCTAGACGTAGTACCTCGCTTGTTGGACATAGTGATGATTCCCATCAAGAAGCAGATGATGACCCGGCAGTGCGGGCAGCCGCACGACCACGGCGAGATCAAGCAGCACGAGAGGCTGTCCGAATTCTGCTGTAAACTGACTGCACGGATTGTGGCTGAGCTGTCTATTAGTGCTACCAGCATTCGGGTGAGTCGCATACAATAGCTACTGTACTCGACATGCGTTGAGCGGGCGTGTTTGGCCTGACACCTACGCGGCCGTAAGCACAATATGTTTCTAATATTTTGTCGCAATCGGATGAATGGTTTGTAAACCACAGACATGGATTTAAATAGATAACGCAAATACCGCCATTTCTATGAAAACCATGTATGTTACTTTACGACTACTTATTGTGACGTCACAAGAGCATTTTAGTGATATTCTTTATACTTGCTAATATTTTTAGCAGTTTCCCAACTTATTGTTGCGGCACAATTATGCATTTTTCTAGCTTTCAGTTGATGTCTAGTGTTTATATGATGGAGCGCAGATTAATTCGAATGGTGTCGATTTAGATGCAATGCACTCTAGGCCAGTGCTTTTAGCCTGTAAAAACGGTAAAAAGTGAATAAAATAATAGTAGGATGAAACCCATTGGAAAAGAAGGAGAATATAATAAAAATGATAGGAAAAATAAATTACGGGCGATCTGAGGTCGTTAAGTGGGGGGGAGGGCGAAATAACAGGTAGTAAGGCCTAGACTGGCTTAAATAAAATTATTTGCATAGATGCCTATTTATTGCTATTTAAAGATAACTTATGTATCTAAGGGTGGATTCGACCAAACCTGAATTTATACAAGAATAACTATGCGGAAAATAATATATACCACGATTTTATTCTTGAGTAAATCATTAGTCGTTTTTCCATGCAATCTAGCGTATAGCTTTACTTGGATAAGCTACTCACGAATAGCGAAGTGAATGTGAACGAATGTAATACGCGGCCAAAAAAAATTGCTCTACAAACGCGAGGGTGCAGTAGCATAACTCATTACAACTCTAATTTGTCGTATTATAGCGTGGAAAAGTAACTGCCAAGCGACAACGCCCTTTAAATAAATTTAAAAAATCAAAATAAAAATGTCAGTGAATTAAAATGACAGCATAAGTCAATAGGACGCCATTTTAATATTCCTTGAATAAACTTCTTATTCCACGCAAAATGGTGGTATAATGACTATTCTCGAATAGACTCGATATTGCTCAAATTGTAGTTGATTAAACGTGAAATTGATTTATTCTCGAGTGATAAGCGATCTACGCCGAGAATAAAATTTATTCCAGTTTGGTCGAATCCGCCCTAAGTGACTTACGGAACCTCGGACTATGAAATACCTTTTAGCTCATCAAACACCTTTTACCATCAAAAAGTTGAGATTTAGACGAACAAAAAGACCACCGACTTTTTTTTTTAAAAGTGATATTTTGACGCGAGAATTTTCGATTGAAAATTAGGGAGTTTTTCGATATTAAGTCAAAATAAGGGTGAAAAAATAATTATTTTAAATCAAATAAATTACAGTGTGTTTGGGACATATAAAGGTAAGTTTTCGAATACCATTCTGCTATACAAACCCACTTATAACTCGAGAACGGCTGAAGCGATTTTCATGGTTATTGATTTGTTGTATTTATCTCAGTCCGAATAGCAGAATAATTACTTAAACATTGGAAAAATAAATTCTCGCCCAAATCACTGCATTGCCAATTTTTTTATTATACCTATGGGTCGGGGTACCACTTAGGTAAGTCAGATACTTCATTTGATCGAATCTATTAATTTATTATATATATTATTATTTCCTTTATTTAAATTTCATACATATTTTTTTCATTTTTAAATATTCATTATAAAAAAAATATAAAAAAAACATTTAAAATATAAAAAATATTATATATTATTATTTCCTTTATTTAAATTTCATACATATTTTTTTCATTTTTAAATATTCATTATAAAAAAAATATAAAAAAAACATTTAAAAATATATAAAATAGGGATCCACCGATGTCGGGAACAGGGTCCAAGCTATATTATTATTATTATTAGATTTCGACAAACAAAACCATGTTAATCTATACTTATAATAAATCTGTAGAAAGGTCAATTCTGTACATGAAATATATTTCCAAAATAACTATCAGGGGGTGATTAGGGATCGATACTGATGCCAAAAATGCAATCAGTAAAATTTTTGTCTGTCTGTCTGTCTGAAGGAAAATGTAGTCATTTTGTTTAAACGCGCTAATCTCAGGAACCGCTGGTCCGATTTGAAAAATTCTTTCAGTGTTAGATAGTCCATTTATCGAGGAAGGCTATAGGCTATATATCATCACGCTAAGACCAATAGGAGCGGCGCACCACTATTCCACGCGGACGAAGTCGCTGGCAGAAGCTAGTTAGCAAATAAAATAGAAAGGTTTGCTGTATAGAGCTACTGGGCGAAATATCTTTGTAGACATAAATATGCGTTGCGTTGTGCTTCACCTTAATACGACCTGGAAATATTTTTATACGATTTGTATACGCTTATATATTAGTACACCAGAAAAAATCGAAAATTACCGGACATAAAGTGTTTGTATGGAACCAACCTCTGTGAGGGAAATACCATTGCTCAAAATGCTTGCTATAAATCTATGAATATTTTTAAGGGTCCTAGTTATCCTTATTTAATATTGTTCGATCTTTGTGATTGGATGGAAAATTCGGGTAATTCACCACTCAACCAATCACGCGCATCGCGTGATACTCGGGCGGGCTGTGCGCATGCGCGGGAGAAGGAACGCGCGCACCCTTCCACCCCACCTCAAGACAGTTTCTATGTGACCTCGGTGGTGACCGCGCGTCGCTATTATTGTTTTATAAACGCGGGTGAATTAATTATCAAACTCAGGATCATCCCTCAAATTTCACTGTATCAATCACTGTGACCAAGTGACCACAGTTACGTCGGCCGACGCCAAGCAGTTTCCCGCCCAAGCCACAGGTGAGTGGTGTTCTGGATTTCTTGAAGATCGCTAGATTGGATGTTTCACCCGCTGAATCAATATGTTATAACAACTCACAACCTGCCACAAATTAACAAAAAGACACAACAAATATTGTGATGTATTCTTGCCGGCTAGCAATATTTTTAGGAAATCTAAAATAATAATAAGTGTATGTGTTTATGGAACCCGTATAAAAAATATAATAATAAGAGGTTAAAGAAGGTTGCATGCAAGTCGTTACTTTAGTCATTTATTGACATCGACAGCATTTCATCGATAATGTCTATGTTTACAAAACAGAGATTAGAAATAGCTAAAATCACGTATGTGATAATATTTTTATTTCAATTCCTAAGCATTCAAAACATAATTGTGATTAAATGCCTAATTTTTTATAATTGTTCTAAAACAGTGCATTTAAATAGCTAAAAGTTCCAGTCGTATGAAATGTGCAATTATGTGGATTCCTCGCCTTTCTTGACATTATTTACATGACACATTCAGGTATAGTACACGAAACCACCATGAATCACGTCTATTAGGCAACAATTTTAACTATATTATTAGGCAGTTTTCAAAAGTATGCCGTATTTGTTTTGTTAAAAAAGTTACGACTGTCCTTTCAAGTCTTAAGAGTATCCGTGCGTATCAAACGGTAAGTGCGTAGCAATCGTGCTATCCATCAATTTATATAACTAAAATATACACACTTACTTTAAAGGGCTCAGGAGTGTGGGCGCGGTAATAAAAGGGGATGGATGAAATATTACAATCGGGTTTTATTAAAGTGCATGTGGCTATTGAAAGCGTAGAAAGTATTCCCTCATCTGCGCTTACACATGAGCTAAGGAAATGGGTGCGTGTAAATCCCGCCCCTTACAACTTAATGTTTACCCTAATTGGGCGAGCTAAGTAAGACCCGCCACTTGGCCATGCTACGGCTCACATCACATTAATATCTAATAATAAATCTATATATTATTCTGAACTACGTACAATCACAATAACATCTACTTCATAATATGTAGATGTTACTCAATCGAACTTGATAACGCAACGATGGTTTTTAAATTTTTATTTTATTCAGGTACCGGTGCTGAGATTTTCATTCAAACTTTTTAATTAGATATTTTGTTAAAATACGTTTTTTCTTAACTCAGGAGGACACAGATTCGAACACGGTGAAGAACTTGGTGACGCCATCCCGATTCATGCGCGTGAACCAGACGCGCGCTTGGAACACCGGCAACGGTAGTCCGGACGCGATCTGCTTCACCGTGGACAGGCCCGGCGTGACGCTCGTCGGCGTGTGCGTGTACGGCGGGCTCGGCAACTACGAGTACTCGATGGAACTGCTGCACGATGTGCGGGTAAGACAGCACGAGCCGGTGCGGTCGACACAAACATGCTAAGCGTACCTAAAAACGTGTGTTACGTATATAACTGAATTGCCCTCTGTTTTATAATTAGGTGTATTTTCAGACATTTTTACAGAAAGTAGGTTATTAAACTAACTTAACATTCGGCTTCTCGTTGCAGCTTCGCGCAGCGCCTGAGGAGGCCAACCCCACGCACTGTTGGGTGAGTGTGGAAATCGCGCATGGGAACTACAGCGCGGCTGACCTGCAGCACGACATGGTGCAGCTCAAGTTTGAACGGCCCGTGGCTTTAAAGGTACCATTTACTAACTCTTCATTACTTTACTACATACTCAAACTCCATGTGTCAAATGACAATTTTTTTTGTAGAAGTGAGTACTTGGGAGATCTCCCAAGTAAGTAGTTACTTGGGACATCACTTGTCTTCTGCTTATTCCACCAACTAAACCGCAGGTAACATTCAGCAGGGTTCATAATTAAACTATCTTAAGAATCTTCCAAAATTTACCCGGGAGGAAATCATTGAGGAAATTTGTACTTAGCTTGCAGTCTATGAGTGAAAATACTGGTTTTTTAATTTAAATATTTTCAAAGGTGTGATAATATAAGTAAACATGAAAGTAGTATAGTTTGTAATACTGGATATATGTGCATATTGAGTCATGTTGTGTGAACAGGAGGAGCTGCGCTATGCCGTGCGCCTGTGCAACCACGGCGCGCGCACGGCCAACGGCGACTGCGGCCTGCCCTCCGTGAAGGGTCCGGACGGCACCACGTTCCGCTTCGCGTCCTGCTCGCTCAGCTTCAATGGCACCACGCTGGCCAGGGGGCAAATACCTTGCCTCGTTTACTATGGGTAACAGTATAAATTATTATTGACAATCTTCATCTCTTATTTATTATTCACATTAGTGTCGCATAATTATCAGCATGAACCACTTAAATTGATATCTGTTGTCCGGCAAGAGTATGCGGTCGTTTTAATTGTAGTTTCTCATCCAGGTCGTCAAAAACCCTATCAAACGCTATGGAGTCGGCCGACAGTCTAATATGTTCGCTGCGCACGATCACCCACCGCGTGGCGGCCACCGTCATGGAGCGGAGCGCCGAGCTGTTCTGCTCGCTGCGCAACGAGCTCACCGCCGAGGACTTGCGGAGGAACGCCGCGGTGCTGCAGGCCTCGCCGGCCGTCAACATACTGATCCCCTACACACTCGCCCATTTGGAAGACGTTGACGACTCTAAGGTAACACTTATTTTTCCCCACTTAAAAGGAGGAGGTTTTCAATTCGTCCAAATTAAGAAAATTTTTTTTCGGTTGAAAATGTTCCGTATATACTTTATCGTTTTATCTCTTTTAATGTTTCTTTATGGAATGGAACGTGGAACGACTGCCTATCTGACCTCCATAACCCAGTTACCGGGTAACACGGTACCCCTTGGTAAGACTGGTTGTCAGACTTTCTGGCTTCTGACTACCCGTAACGACTGTCAAAGATGTACAAATGACAACCGGGACCAACAGCTTAACGTGCTTTCCGAGGCACGGAGGAATCTCGCTATGACAAAGATGGTCACCCATCTACGGACCGACCGCGCCAAGCGCAGCTTAACCTTTGATCGGTCTAACCGTGCGGCTGTTACTTAGCCACGAGCTCCTCTGCACCGTTACCATGCAAACTTCCACAGAAAATTGCTTTGAACGAGATCTATAGTGGTAAGTTTAAGTAGTTTTTTTTATGTACAGCAGTGTTATATCGGCGGGACTCAATGCCACAAGGCATTCTATAAAAGTCAACCTTAGTATTATTGGATAGGTCTTTTAAAAATATAGCAGGTGTGTGAATCAAACCATTATCGATCTAGGGGTCCGTTTGAAAATTTTTGTTCGATACTAGCACCCCCCCACTCTAACTATTAAATGGCTGTCTATGGCTGTAAATGTAAAAATTTCACAGACGTAACACTTGTAATGAACTTACTAAGAAAACTATCACGGCTAAGTAGGCTTAACCAGTTACAGAGTTATAGTTGACTAACTAAGACCTGCTACGGAGCCCTACTGCGCGTGGCCCGACACGTACTTGGCCGGTTTTTTCTTCTTGTAATATACCGCTCTAAAAACATTACCCTCTACTCAAAGGAGATCTGTCAAAATTAAGGATGAAGTTGAATAATTTTGCTATTATTTTATGTTTTTCGTCTAAATATTTATGATAAATGTTTATTTAATTATTATATCTATGTTTTGATATCATAAAAAATATTAAAAGTATGCTAATTATTGTATCTTGTTTGGTGCAACCGGCTGTATATTCAGATTCTTGTTTTATTTCAGAGTGTGATCAAGTTACTGGAGATGATTCACAAGTTACTCCCGCACGTGGCGGCCATGAACCTGCTGGTGCCGAGTGCGGACGAGCTGGCCACCACCACGGGCAACCACTACACGTGGGTCGAGAGCGACCACCCCTACAAGCAGGCCACCGTTACCAACATGAGGTACAAACATTCTTAACAATTATTATTATTTCATAGTATAACAAAACTGTATAAAATTGATAACCCGAATAAGCCTGCGAAAAAAAATTGTCCCTATCCAAATTATTAGGCACATTACAAATTTTATTAATTAAGCTTTATTTTTTCCTAATGTAGGTACGTACGAAGCTAAAACGTAAAATCTTCAAAGTAGCAATTAGTTATCCATTATTGATACAGCTAACTTTAAAAAAAATCTGTGATCTTAACATGGAGGCTACCGTACATTCAGATGCCAGAATGACTGGACAAAAAAAAACATATATCTCTGAATATAAATATGTAGCGATTATTGAAGAAAAGTAGGAAATGTAAGTAATTGGGTAGCAATCATTTAATATGCTTTCAGAGCCCATTGCCATAGGCAACCACCATTCTGGCGCTAACTCGTGTTAGCATTTTCGGACTTATTACTGAAATTCATTTCATTCATTGTATTATCAATTTTATCTGGTTACGCTCCAAAATAGTAAACGAGCTCTTGTAAAATAAAGGTGTTCAAACTTTTTTCCCTATCAAATCTATAAAAAATAATAATATCCTATTTCTAGAGTCCTATTTCCATCAAACGTATCCTGGGTGGTCCTGGAAATGGATCCTAGAAGCATTACTGCACAGCCGGAAGATTCCCTTACCGTATACGCGGTGGCGGGAACGCCCAAGCACCGCTGTCACTGCGCCAACGAGGTGCGGGTGTCAGACCCGCCTTTCAGAAAGGTATATAAGGTAGAGAGTCGTCCATCACTCACGTCATTCATTTTAGCGCTATGGCCTGGTGATGTGCCGGAGGGCGTCTGACCTGGCTGGAACACTTGAACATCGTAGCTAACAAACATGTTTTGCAATACTAGCCGCACATCTATTCAGGTGTTAGGTTTACACGAGCATTCACTACTTACACTGGTCCGAGTACGAGCACTTCTTGTATAAAAACTTGGGAAGTTCAAAGGCTTAAGCGAGTCTTTATGAGTAATAAACGACCAACTAGTATAGTATAGAAAAATAATTTGGTCAAAGAGCATTTGACACGATACTCATAACCAGAGATCGGAGTAGGTAGATTGATTTTGGGTCAATGAACTTGCACGTATATATTAATATGGATACGCCTCCGGGATTCCGGGATTCCGAGATTTTGAATAATATTTTTTTTTAGGAATTTCAAATATTGTTATGTGTAGGATGACGAATATATCAATATAAATAAATGTTAAACCCTTTTGCTGTATTTTTAATAGAATATGTGGTTGGTCTTCTATAATATAAAAAAAAATTATGGCATGGCTAAACTTGAGTAAAAACGTAGCAAACGTAAAGTGGGATTTTACTAATGATAGTTCGCATTCTATAAATTTCAAATGTTTTAGTTTAAAAATCTTTACATTCACAATAATTGATTCAATCCCAATTGATTAAGTACCGAAATGAAATCCCGGAAAAAAGGCTTTTCCATGTTATGATTTCTCTTCCTTTGAAATATGAGCATGCATCTTTCGCCGATATTTCAATATTATACACAGTAAAGGGTGGTTTTGAAATAAAACAGTTTTCAGATGATTCCTAGCCATTCGTTTTCAAGACATAGTGGATGGAACGATCTTCTTCTTCTATTTAATTTAGGGAAAACTGTGTATTTTATTTACACGTGTCGGTACATTCGTCAGATTTTCGGGGTAATTTAAAATGTACAGTGTGCATGTGGGACACAAAAGCATCTTGGTCATGCGCACAGAGCGATTAGAGAAATCATAAAGTATTTTGAGCATTCATCAAGAATGGCTTTTAATACTAGCGTTTTTATTTCACTGAATGCTCACCAAAGGACCGGTCCGTTTTATTACATTAGTCAATAACTTTGCCCACTGTTCTGTTATGTATGAATAGATAAGTAAATAATCCGTAGAGTAAAGTCCGATCTGTAGGGTTGTTAGTTTATCACATCGAACGCTTCTACAAATAAGTCGAGTTGTTTATTCAGATTTTCACTACTATCTAATGATTGTAGTCCTAGTGACTATAATCATTATCGTTGTTACGAATCCCTCGTTGGTTTGGTAGTCGTAAAAGCGACTGCGTTAGCGGGGTTTCGGGTTCGATTCCCGGGTCGGGCCAATATCGTTTCGTTTATAAGGTTCCGTAGTCGACAAGAAACCCTTATAGTTTCGCCACATCCGTATGTCTGTCCGTGGCATAGTTCAGAGATTGTTAGTACAGAAATATTACACGCAATATTAATTCTATAAAAGAACTCAATAATTCTTCGTAATTGTAATATTCTCTTTTTGTAATGATTGGACATACACGGTTTGAATAAGGTCGTAATTGTTTAAGGGAAAATCTAAACGTGAAAGTACTTGTTAGATTAGATGGACTATAGTGTAACATAGAGTACTGACTGCAGCTATGTAGTCGGCGGCCACTGAATGTGATGGTGCACGTGGTAACAAAACATTGCGCTCAGCTAATTTCACTCATCGTAGCTTGTCTCGGTTGTTTGCCCTAGTGGCTCAGCACTCTATAGATCCGTAGCCTATAGCGTAAATATGTAGATGAAACCTATGGTATTTGCGCCGCACGAACAAACACAAAGCAGTCAGTGTGTTTGGCATGAATGCGTAAGTTGAAGTCAGCACCAATAATCCTATCAACTTGTGGCAAGGTTGAACCTTAGGTAAATAAATAAATGTTCGATGTTAATACAATGCCTATCCAGTTTGTTTGTGATGTGTGTAGCGTCTAGTTCAGCTGAACAATGAAGGCGAGGTGGAGGAGCTGGGTGACGATGCCGACGGCGACGGCGTGTGCATGCACTACAACTGCTCCTACGTCAGCGTCACACCTCGGCTAGCTAACAAGTAAGCATTTTGCAAACTGCAAGCCACCTTTCCTTTAAGTACTTAGTAGTAATTAGCTCCAAACGTTGAGCTTATGATCTGATAGAGCACACA
Organism: Pyrrhia umbra; assembly: GCA_963891755.1. NCBI lineage: Eukaryota > Metazoa > Arthropoda > Insecta > Lepidoptera > Noctuidae > Pyrrhia > Pyrrhia umbra. The sequence continues at coordinate 286,823 of OY982916.1, read as the reverse complement.
CAGCACTGCCACAGACAAGTGAGTTGAATTGTTTGGTTGCAGCGCTAACGACTGGCCGCAGAAGGCGCTGCTCGTGCCAGGAAATGAAGTCATATTCTCCTTGGAGACAGCATCTGACTATTTGACTGAATACAACAAGTCTAATAAGTAAGTTGTCGTAAACATATCGCGCAATGACATCGTTATCGTTTTATGGTAAACTGCTCTGTAGTAGATACAAATATAACTAAAATTTGTGACTAGCTGTTTCCCTGCGGGGCAATATGTACTCGGGTAGAAGTCTTATTTCCTTCCTTGTTTCAATTTATTTTCATACCAAAATAATTCAGTTCAGCTGTTTTACCATGAAAGCATATCAGCACAGATATACTGAGAACAGACTGACAGAGTTACTATTCCATTTAAATATTTAGTAATCTGTATTTTCGTCCACTTCTCTTTCTTTTCTCTCATCACGATTATGTCCCTCCAGCGCCAGTTCAATGTCGCATACTGTTAGGAAATAGGCTGTATTCTATCTCTCCTCCGTATGCCCAATACGCTACTGTCTGTTCCGTTCTGTCATAATATATTGGTATACTTATTGTTTTTCGGTGAAGGCCGAAGTTTGGCATGCATATGTCAGACATGGCAAGATACAACTATTGAATACTAACCTACCTTAAAAAAAAGAGGAGCAGGTTCTCAATTCGTCGGAATTTATGTGTCTTTTTATGTATTTTCCCCGATTATCCGAAGACGCCTTGACTTAAGTGAAAAAAAAAATTGTTTGAAAGTGTATATTTCGCAGGTAGTCCCATAGATTTTTTTCATTATCTGATCATGAACTTCTCTTTCCACTATTTTCCAAGATTAAATACATACATCGTGTGAAAGAGTTTTTGATAACGATTTCAAATATCAGCCTGGTGGGGTCAATCCTAGCCACCATAAAAAATCATGAAAAATAACTGAATTCCAAAACACGACAGGAAAAAAAAAAACTTTCTACTAAAACGCTTGTGGGCCTGTATGTCGCTCTAGAAGTCGGTGGCAAAATATATCAAAATATAACACCGACATCTAGAGCGACGTATTTGTCCACAAGCGTTTTTTGACTTTGTTATATTCATTGAGAGACCTGCTTTTGCACTTTCGTCCGATAGTTGTCGTAACATTTTTCCCAAGTTCTTAGGGCTTTCGCAGAAAAGTATGAAATCGCCAGCAAATCTCAAATGGATGAATTTCATCAAAATTATCTCATCCCAGTCTCATAAAGATCCTCTGCAACACAACTGAGGATATCTTCGAAGAAGTTGGGTCACCTTGACGGACTCCACTTTCAATTGGGAACTCGTCGCTTGTCAGTTGTAATTTATTTGTGCTGTGCTTTTCCAGTAAATGTTTAGCAATGGTACCCTAGACAAAGCAGTAGAAATTGAGGGAGACAGAAAAAAAGCGATGGGAAGACGATTTTAAGAAAGTAGCAGGCTCAACATGGTTATGCACAGCCGAAAACAGAAACACGTGGAAAGCCTTTGAGGAGGCCGACCGAGTGACGAGAATATGATTTAATTTTAGTATTCTCACCTCAATTTTCCCAGTTAAAATGTCTTCTTTGAGGAATAAATATCTTTAACCGTAAAATTAGTGTTTTGTTGAATATGATAAAACTAACAGCAATAAAGGCTACCGTTTTACCGTTCATTCGATTACTAAACCTATTTTAGCTATTAATCTGTTTTGACCTTATCGTCAAGGTAACGTTTAATAAAAAGGGACAAACAGTTCGATAGCTAATCAAAGCTTATAAGATAAATGGCGTTATTATGAATAAGTAAGAGGGTTATATTATCGTCATATACATGTTATGTTCAATGAAATACATAAAGTTAAGAGTATCGCAGTGCTATTATAAATTCTATAGTGTATGTATGTATGTATGTAGTGACTATGTTATTTACAGTGAAGACAACCGCTTTGGATTCCGTTGCCTATGCGTCGGCTACGAGGACACGCCACTGACCACGCAGCGGCAAGGGCTGCTGGCACTCGAAATGGAATTGGTATACGCGGGAGCCGCGTGCGCATCCAAACTGTTGGCTCCGGACATTGATCTGCCACCTCTGACATTCTGTGAGTACCTGTGGATGATCTGGTAGCCAACCACGCCAGCAAGATATTAAGTACCGCCTGCCGGGGCAAACGTGACGATGGGCCGTTTTATACTAACCTAACAAATATCAACATTTCGCACATATATTATATAATACTAGCTTCTGTACTAGTCTGCCAGCGACTTCGTCCGTGTGAAATAGTGGTGCTCCGCTCCTATTGGTCTTAGCGTGCTGATATATAGCCTATAGCTTTCCTCGATAAATGGACTATCTAACACTGAAAGAATTTTCCAAATCGGACCAGCGGTTCCTGAGATTAGCGCGTTTAAACAAACAAACAAATTCTTATTGTGAGTCAACCATAAAAGATAGACATATGCTGTCGTGGGATATTTTTTATATAATTTTAAGGATAGCATTTCCGTCATACATTATTTCTGTGTAGCTTTAACCACTAATGTTGCACACGCGACGGAAGCTTAAAAGATGGAGTAACTTCTCCCGTTTTCCCAACATTTCCCTTCACTGCTCTGCTCCTATTGATTGTAGCGTAATGAAAAGTATACTATAACCAGCTCAGGAGTATGACAAATAATTGTACCAAGTTTCGTTAAAGTCCGTCGAGTAGTTTTTCAAACTTAAAATATTTATTTGCACACTAGGGTTACAAGTTCTTAAATATAACATATAATGTCCAGCCTAGCACCTTTTCCAGGCGTTGCAAATTTAGAGGGCTCTAATTAGTACAATATAATTAATACACTAATATAAAATTAAAAAATTAAACAATACAAATAAAATATTAATTAAGTATAAAAAATATTATTATTATTTATACAATTTTGTTCAAATAATATGTAGAGTTGTGTGATATGTATATTATATTTTGTTTTATGTTTATTATGTGTTGTTTATATATATTTTGTTTGTTTTTCAAAACATTCTTTTATAGAGTAAAAGCATTTTTGTATTAAATATGTTTTTAATTTTCTATTAAAAACTACTTCTTTTGTCTCGGTTTGGAGATCTTTTAGTAATCTATTAAATATCTGAACTGTTTTTGTTTCTATAACGGTTAATGACGGTTATACAGACAGACAGTCAAAAATTTTACTGATTGCATTTTCGTCATCAGTATCGATCCCTAATCACCCCCTGATAGTTATTTTAGAAATATATTTCATGTACAGAATTGACCTCTCGACAGATTTATTATAAGTATAGATGTATAGAGAGGGACTAGGTTAACTCATTTGAACAAGCATGGTGTCTATGTTTCTATGTTTCTATGTTCATAGCGATAGTGCTCCACATTGCCAAACTTACGCCATAATTGAAATGATCCTGCATTGTTTGCTAGTCCCGCGTGTTCCGGGTTTATGTTCGCGAGATTTACGGGACTTGATCATTAGTAAAGAGTCCCTAGTCACTGGTCAATAGTGTGGCAGCCGTAAAGGCTTTTTCTGTAGTTATCCATATTGCCTACAAAATACGCAGTAAACTAATTTGCAGTCATAACTAGATTTATCAACATTCAATTGAAAATAGAACCGTTTACTAGATAGAACCGTACCTGTATAAACAATGAAACAGCGTCTGTGAGTTGTTTCATTTTTTGTACAGGTGCGGTTTGTAACGCTGATATTTAGTAAATAACTAATAGTAAATAACATCAATATCATAGTGGGTGTACAGTACATTTATAAAGTTATATCAGGATAATGAGCTATTGTTGTATGTTTTGGTTTAGCGACGTTAGTGGAAGTTCAAGTGTACGCTATGACCGGGGGCAGTCCCGTCGGCGGCGAGGGCGAGTCCCCGCAGGACGGGAGCGAAGCCCTCTTGTTGTCCAGAGGCCTGGAGCTGTCGTCACCCCCAACTATACACCAGGTGCTGGACGGGCAGCCGCTGATGCGGTAAGTCTTTTATGATTTGATGCTCTGAATGCTGGGCTAGCCAAATGTTATTGCTTGGCAGCTACCGGTGACTGGCAGGGCGTTTAAAGTATAACAATGTATGCACATGGGACAAAATGATGTATACTAAAAGTTGGGCGGGGAATCTAGGAATTATATTATTGTTATGGTTCGTTTCAATAAAATATGATGAAAAGCAAATAATAGTAGATTGATCTACGAGGAGCTAAAACATCCCATTATGTACGAGGTAATTTTACCGCGTAAACCGAGTAATAATGGGTTTTAACGCCGTGTAACGTAGTAACACACTACTGCTTTTCACTATAATTGCGAGAAAAAAAGCTTCCAATACAATATTAAATAGTTTATTGTATAAAAATTAATGTATTTTTTTATAATTCACGCATTCTAGATTTGCGCTTTTAGGTCATTTTCCAAAAATAAAATATTTTTGTTTTCATAGGAAACTGTAATAAGTGGTCTTCTTAATTTTGGAAAAAAAAAACAAAAACATATTTACTTTTCCCCTAGAAAAATATGCTTTTTGAGCGAAAGGCGTGAAATGAATAAATTGATTAATAATCAGATTATTTCAAATAGGGAATATCCGAATATTCTCAAGAATATTCAAAATTTCTTAGGCAGATTTGAGAAAACTCTGACGTTATAGTTGGCAAAATACATGTACATGACAAGGAAAAGAGGTAGTCAGTAAGACACTCTCTCCGCGCACACGCCGACCCCACCCACGGCGGGAGGACTCATTTGATGATTTCCCATCCGAAAAAAAGCTACGAAGTTAAATTCTCTGTTGGACTGTTAATTTAATTAAACTGACACCCGCTACTACTACTGCTAGACGGGTAAGTCATGATATCAATATAACAGTACCTACATACAATATAATAGCTGCATCAATTACAAGGTTATTACACATAGCTGTAGTTACGCAATTGTTTATGAACATAATTACACGTCTTAAAGGAACGTTTAAAATACATAACTAAGCATTACAGGTATGTTTTGTTTCCCATGTGCGATACATTGTTTAATTTATAAATAATATATATAATATATATCATTTGTAATCCGGGACTTACAAATGAAACGTGTTTGGCGGTCTACTCATGATTCCGTTCTCTAATGTTGTGAGGGATAAGCCCAGTGACTATAGGATCTTAGATCGATAACTATTATTGTGCTACTTACAAGTACGGGCACCATTTCGGTGTTTTAGGCTATTTTTATAGAAAAAGAATGTGCAAAAAGGTATCAATAACTATTTAAGTAATATCACGTAGGTACCCTCCATACAGACATAGCGTTCAGTTTGCTACATAAGATTTTAAAATAATTATGTACGTCACGCACATTATAGATGTGCATCTAGCATTATCGGCCTATTGTTTGCTCCGTCTCTTCAGACGACAGCGAGGAATCTTCAACGGTCCACTTCTAAGGTAAGTACGTTATGCGAATGCAATGTATCAACAGGACTTCACAGCCGAGCCAAGTCAGGGTGCGAGCTGTTCTCGTGCGCTCCCTATCTACAGATAGGTATATATAGGCTATGAAGTAGTACCACCGTACGGGTAACGGGCTTGGGTACGCGACACACGCTGTGTCTTCGTTAGTCATACCCGGTTGCAAGGACAGGTGCTGCCTGCAGCGCTGTCTGACACTCACACCGACAACATTATTCAGTGTTGCGTTTATGTTCCAAGTGTTACACTTTGACCAATCGCTTGTCATGCCATACAATAAGTATTACTTTGTTCAGAGGTTTCCTACATATGATGCATAAAGTTCATTGTTAGTACGGAAAATAACGTAACCAGTGTGACTATAGAAAATATAATTCTCCTGGGTGATTGCTTTAAACCAGTAAAGAGCGCAGTGGTAACGTTGCTATGAAACAACTTCGTCCTCTTATTTCTAGGCACTATGGCTGCTAGTAACAGACTAGAACTTTTTGGTACAAATGCCTATAGGTCAAGCCGTAAAATGTCAGAAACGTGCGCAAGTGGCAGCAGCACTCGGCAAGGTAATACACCTACAATATCGCTCGCGTATTTACCGAACCTAGGTAATAGACATTATCAAGCTGCTCGCTTATCTTAGTTATTTAGAGAATGTGCATTATGCACCAAAACGAACTGACACCACAGTGGCTACATTGTATTGTTACATCAAACTATACGGCACATAGATGCAAATGCAATCAATTCGAGAGTAGGACGAGCTGCACGCGGTGATATCTGCACTGTGGCTATTAAACATAGAAGCATGCATGTGTCACGTATATATTATGTAGTCGCATATCAGAATTATGTTAGGTAGCTTAATGAGGAGCATCATATTTGTGTTGTGTTTATAAGCATATATTGTCATTTCAGAAGTGCGCGTACGTGCAAGTTCTACGTTAACAAGTAGGCCGCACAGCGCTGTTAGTAGTACGCAACTTTATAGTCAGTTTTAACTGTAGGTCATTTCGTCACGTTCGCCAAGCAGTGCGTCATTAAATACTAACATTACAGTGGAATTATCGCAATATTAGCTAAACGTTCGCACAACCATTATACATCGCTCTGGCATTTATTTGAATAAAACACACAATTCCTTGTACTTTTTATTAATCACAATAATTTAATGCTATCATTAAGATTTACCTAAATAGTATCATTTGCAACACCTCATTGCGTAATACTGATCGGTGTAAATCGAATGTTGGCACTATAACGACGCAGTGGTGGAGATCTGTCTGAGGCTCTGATGCTTTACGGTGACGTTCAGCGTCATGGTGTCGGCGGCGGCCGAGTGCCCACGACGTGGGTACTGTTTGAGCGCATGAGCGTTTCGGAACCGCACCAAGCCCTTGAGGTAGATAATCTAAACGAACAGATTATTCATGGAGCGACTATATATCTGTTTGTCACCACATAGACAATGGCAGAGATCAGTTGCGCTCACAACTAGCCGATCACAAATCAGTAGTCAGAAGCTCCGCTCTTTCGACGACGATATGGAACTCGGTTTCCCTGTAAGTCTTTCCATCTGGCATAACTATTTGCACTTTTTTTTTCTTTTCGTTTTCTCTTCTAACAATAAAGAATATGGCAATGGCCGCTAGAATTAAAACTATAATAACGCCTATGACTACAAAAATCCAGAAGTTTTGTTTGAAAGGGCCGCATCTACTGTCTACGTAGGTCGGTAAGGATACGAAGTAGCCCTCGAGCTCGTACCAACATGTGACAGCGCCGCCTTGCTCGGACAGCACTTCCCGCCACTGCTCCGCCAGCTCGCACGCACACGATGTGTTCAAGTGCAATCCGTCTACTCTCAAAGTCAGTCTCGTACGGTTATACATTAAAGAAGACGGTGTCAAATTAGTCACAGTATTGTTGTCGATTAGCATTTCCTGTGGCCCCATGACCGATGCTATCTCCAAGTCAACGGTGAAACCAAAAAACGCACCCTTTCCCAAATTGGTTACTGTATTATTTCTAAAGGTAATCGGTCCTCTCGTCACTATGTGAAACCCGTCTCCTTCCAATGTTTCTATGTTGTTACTCTCTATGAGGACTCTCTTTGGTGAATTGACAAGAAAAGTTAAACTATACAAATACTTAACAGTAACTCCTTCCATTCGGAATAGGTTGGTCACCTCGACGTCTGATAGGAACCTGCTCGGCAGCGTATTTATCCTGCCACCGCGCAGTATAAAGTTATCTACGGTGAATTTCTTGAACGCCTGAATTTCAATGTTTTCAAAGACATTATCCGACAAGTCAATAGTGTTCACTCCTGTCAGGCTGGAGAACGCAAATGGCTTTAAGACTTTTATCCTGCTATTGCTGATGACGATATCGTTCATGCGCCCCTGGATCGCATGAGACGCTATCTCATCTATCGTACTGTTGGTTATTGAGATACGCAGTCCTGGGTTCATTTCGTTTCTATTGGAGAACGGTGACCAGGATAGCGCTCTCTCGTTGATGACAACGTGATCAACATTTTTTAGATCTATGTTACGCAGTTGTATCAGATTGCGAACTGTGTCGGGTAAGAAGGTTACTCGAGAACACTTATCGATTATGATACCAGTGGCAGTCGATGGAACTCTGTAGGCTCCATCGGGCCTTAGGGTCACCTCCTGCAACAAATACAAAATTGCTCATGATTTTGTGCAATAAGACCACCTACCCCTTTTAATAGTTACTTTATAAAGTATCGAAAATGGATATAATTCAGGTTAGTGATTCCATGCACTACTATAGTATGAAATATATTGTATGAAATATTTTGTCTTACACTCATCATTATACATACCAACATATACCGTGCTTAGACAATTGTGTGTGACAATGAGATGCTAAGGTAAAGTCTATTAGTAGATTGTTGTAAAAGAGACTAAATTCATCTAATAAACTAGGTAGTTTTACTCCCGAGCTTTAGCGAAGGAGTAAATAGAAGCCGAGTTTTAATGGGTTTAAGCGCCGTGTGTTACACTATTTTTTTTCTGAGGACCTATCATGCTTATGATATGTATTTAATTTTATGAGTCACCCCGTAGATTAGATCATTGTTAATATTTATATGCAAAAGTTGAAAAAATAATTGTTACAAGATACGTACAGTATATTCTGCGGTGCATGTGCAAATGACTCTGGTGAAGGGGTCGCAGCGACAGGCCTCCTCCTCGCAGACGGTCGGCGTGGTGGACTGCGCGAGAGAGCGCGCGTGCAGCGCGACCACCACCCACCACCACTTCGACCAGCGCATTGCTAGCTCCTCATGTTACCATCTCACTCGATTATTCACGTACTGAAAACAATTTATGCGTACTCTTAATCGTTTCCACAACAATTACGCAGACAGCAAACATTATTATTCACTTTACCAACATTCATTAACTCGTGATTTTATACTAATTTAACAGATCGCCAGCGGTGTTCACGGGCTAACCAAGTCACTCTGAGTCAGCTAGGTATCGGCCGTTATCGCGGCCGCTGTTATCAGATATGTGCCGGTAGGTAGTGGGGCGACTTACTACGATGACGACAGTAATCTAATTGCAGATAATTCTTGAAACGAGTAATGTGGCGTTTACAATTGAAGACTCAGTTCTTCAATTGTTATTGTTAATAATGTTGTTGTTTGTTAATAATGAGGGTTATTTAATTAGGCGGTAAGCGCAACCGACATCTTGTGCCAGACATCGTGTTACGGGATTTCATGTGTTGGAGCTAGAGACTAGAGATAAGAGACGTAGCTAAGAGGGTTCGGGATGTTCGGGCTGGAACGAAACTACTGCATGTTTCGTGTGAATGCATGCGCTGCGTACGTATCGTGTCAAGTGAATTTAGCAACACTATCAGGGGAGATAACGCACTCGATGCCTACGAGATATCATAGGCTATGCCACAGTAGAAATAATGTAATACAGTATGGAAGCTTCGTGGAAACGATCGAATCTAGCCACTCATACAAACGCACGCTTCAACACTGGCTCTAGAAGCGATTGTCATAGTTCAGTCAGTCGCGCGTGCCGGGTAAACAACATTCTTAGCTAATGTTTTAGATATTTTATTTTCAAAATTGATATCTCTTAAGTTATTTCTGAATACGAATAATTCTTAATCAAAATAAAAAATGGCCGCCACTTTGAACATTTTCGTTTTCAGATCGATTGCTTTCAAAATCGATATCTGGGCCCTGTGAGATACCCGAAAACGAATTCATAACCAGAATAAAGAAAAAATGGCTGCCTTTGAACTTTTTTTTATCGTGTGTGAAAGGAATCGGTTCACAAAGAAATAGAAAAAAAAGTTTTTTTTAGTACCTTTGCTCTTTTTCCCATTAATATAATTAAGAAAATTTCACTCTAATGAGACTTTATAAAGCCTTGAAAATGAAAGTCAAAAAGGATAGTCCCAATCCGACTTAAGTCCCTGAGAACCTTACGCAGACGTACATACACACAGTTGCGAAATTTAATACGTGATTAGAAGACATAATAACATATTATACGAATACATTTTGTGAAATATAAACATATGGTTCGAATGGATAAAATCTGTCTCTTTTTTTTAAGTCTGTTGATAATTAATTTTGATTACTTTTTTTTTGTAAGTAGGTTACAAAATTACACTTTTACATGTCAAACATATTAATAGCTAGATGAGGCCCGTGTCAGCCCGGTTAAGCAGTCGACAACCTTCTAGGTTGACCTGCGAGATGCCATACAAAAAAAAAAAAAATGAGGCCCGTGTTTCCTATCTGACTACCTTGAGATGAAACACCGAAACAAACTCAAGGGTCACAGTCTCTTTTAAGGTCCAGACATTTAGTAACTATTGCACCATGGTAGAAGAATGTAGGCTCGTGTCTGAAATTACTTTTTGAAGAAAAAGTCTTTTTATTCAGGATGAGTTACCTTAGGGTAACTCATCGTAAAGCGTTAGCGCTTTATCAGAGCATAGGTATTGTAGGGATCGGAACCTCTACAGTATTTATCGCTGCAAAAACGACAAGTTACCAAGGGGTACCGTGTTACCCGGTAACTGGGTTGTGGAGGTCAGATAGGCAGTTGCTCCATGTAAAACACTGGTACTCAGCTGCATCCGGTTAAAGACTGGAAGCCGACCCCAACAGCGTTGGGAAAAGGCTAGACAGATGATGATGAAAAATGACTTAATTTATTTGTGATATATTTTTAATATTCTTGACAATTTAATGGATACGACCAAATTACTTCTTCTATCCACTTGTTTTCTTCACTGAAATTAGCAGAATTCAAACGGAACGAATGACAAGTGTGTGTAGCACTATGCGAGTACTTCCTATATAACCTGGACTACTTTCTTTCACGATCTCTTTTATTGATAAGGATTGGATTGCCTAGACTATGTTTGTTTGGCTACGGCATGTTCGAAACAGTTACCCATTTGCCCTATTAGGTAGTTCTAGATTAGGAAGCTGACAAGTACCTATATGATGACATTGTATAGTTTGTCTTCACAAAATGAGAGGCTTTTGATAAATGCATATAATATCTACTAAAAAAGTAGCATGCATAAATTCTTCCCAAATATTTTTATGAGTTATTGTTGGTGGCAGGTATCTCCTCGGTACGGTGAATCACAATTCTCTCCCTCTAGACAAATAAAATGATGTGCCTATTGCATATGCGAACAATGTTAAGAACTTGGGTGTTTTTATCGACTGCAACTTGTCATGGAATGTTCACATTGCAGAAGTAAGCAGGAGGATATTTTGCTCTTTTCATCCTTTAAAACGTCTCCAGAAGTTCCTGCCTTTTTCTACAAAGATAACTCTTGCCCAGTCTCTTCTTCTTCCTCTGCTGGACTATGCTGATGTCTGCTTTCTAGATGCAAGTGAAGAACTTTTTGACAAGCTCGAACGTCTGCAGAATTTGTGCATACGGTTCATCTTTGACCTTCGAAAGTACGACCATGTGTCGGAATTTCGAAGGCAGCTGAAGTGGCTGCCAATTCGGCAGCGTCGGGATAGTCACATTCTTTCTTTACTCTTGACTATTCTACATAATCCTCATTCTCCTATGTATCTCCGGGAACGCTTTCAGTCCCTAATTCCTAAAGGTAAACCTTGTCGCACCTATTCATCTCTTCTCCTTCGTGTCCCTCCCCATACTTCGAGTAGTTATGATGGATCGTTTACTGTTCGTGCTGTGCGTCTTTGGAACTCTCCACCTCACTCTGCGTGGCAGTCCGTCATTAGATGTGTTCAAGAGAAGAATTAGAGAACATTTCCTTTCTACATTACTTTATTTGTTTTGTATTTTATTTATATTATATTGTATGTAGTATGTTTATATATTGTGCGAAATGCACATATTTGTGTAGTATATACTATATAGGTATATATAGATATTATTAGTTGTACATTTATTTTCTGTCCTCAATGTCGTCAAATCTCTCGATCTAAGTAAGGTTTGCTGTAAGAATTGTTAAGCTCGCCTTTGTACATACCTTCTCTATTTTAAGTTGTGTATTATAATTTATTGTGTATGTGTACAATAAAGTATAATAATAATAATGATTTATCAATAGAATATAAACAGCTGACTAATGATTTCTTAACATAAACTATTAGACATTGTTTATCACCGTATCAAATTTTAATAAAACATCCAATGGCGTATTATAATAATTCATCACATTCACCAACATATTAACAACTTCAAAAGCGTAAATATAAGAATAGCTGGAGTCGGTATACTTATACGCGCGAAGAAAGGGGAAGAAAATAAATGACATCGTATGGTATACCTGTTGTAAGAGAGGACATGACTTTATATCGTTAGTTCGTTGCGATTGATTGCTGTATGCTTATTGGTCAAGCTGGTCAGTGGAATTAGGTCAATTGCCTTCATTTTATGTTGCCATTTTTGAGCACGGGCAACACATCCATCGTTTATTATATCATTGAAAACATGTATTGATATAGCGCAGGATGTGCAAAACGCACACGTACCTAGTAAGAGTTTCCGTTTACCTATGCTACGTTACTACGTCGTCTAGTTAAAGTGTGGGTGCTGTGTACCTGGACGAAACTAAATCGAATGAAGTCGGAATGTTATTTTCGTTTGGACCGATGTTACGGCGCTTTCGATCGTCCGGCCGCACCCTCGCGCGCTTTCGGCGGGGAGTTACTTAAATATAGCAGTGTAGGTAGTGTAAGAATGTACACATATAAGGGCGTTCCATCTTTAAAGCATCTGCTGGCTATGCTAATTACGATGTTCAAGTTGTTTTGAATAGTATGTAGGTGTGTGGTGTCTACAGTGCACATATCCCTCACGTTACTTTGAAATAAATTGTCTGTCTGCTCTCTTTTGCTGCCGTTTTTAGGATAGACGATATCTTCTTGAATCACTGAATCTTCACTAACATGCTTATAATAGTTTGATACTCAGATTCAATTCTAGGTAAAAACTGGATTGAACTAGAAATATGATTCACATACACTAGGGTCGTGTGTAGGTACCTACTATTATAATATTATGTACCTAGTAGCACAATTATGAATATTGCTACGTTAGGTATACTTGTGATTTCCGATTCGCCAGTGAATTTTGACAGCAGATACCAACGTTCCCAAGTAGTAATGCTTTTTCCGAAAAAACATACAAATCTTGCAATATTGCCAAAAATATCTGTACGTATGTACCTAATTCGACACAAGTGTTGACGGCATCATTTAACACCAAATGGTTAGTGGCGCAATGTATGCACATATTCTGCATTAGACTGGATGTCCTTAACCAGGGTGTCCACTACGAATGCCAAAAAATGCTGATAATCATCTTAGAGGGAAAATATGTTACAAGCTCTTTTTTTTTACTTCCTTTTTGTCTAGTCTTCCTTATTGTTATGCTACAATAGAACATAATATAGAACGTAGAAAAATATATTTTATTCTGTTTCGACCGAAGCGAGCGTGATTTTTTCAACATAATTCTATTATGTAATAATATTATTAGATCTTCATATTTCATAACTGTAACTGTTTTTTCTTGCAACAACAGATTTCTGTTCTGTTCTGTATTGTTGTTGTTGAAGAGGGGATTTCACCACAAGCGAATAGAAGGTAAAACTTGTCGGAAATTTCTCTGTATATTTTTGAATAGGTTGCCATGTCTTAATTAGTGTTGCAACCTATTTTATTTAGATTCTGAAGGTGGGGGAATTTATCGCTAGTTCAAAAAGAGCCGCATTTGCTAATAGGTAAGGTTTTGGGGGCCTATAGTGATGTATTGGTTCATAAGAGTTTCAGCAGAAAGTTAATTCATTTTCCTCTCTTCAACGTTTTTGTAAGTCGGTTGCATTTTTAATCGACTCCAAAAAATGAGAAAGTTCTCAATTCGATTGTATTGTTTTTGTGAGTTTGTTACGCAATTACTCCGCCAATTATGAATTGATTTTAATGACTCTACTTTTGTTTAGTAAGTCTTACTTCAGAGGTGGTCTCATATAAATTAATGAACATCGGTTTAGTAGTTTTGTAAATATATTAAAATAACGGTTTATGGGTATCTGCCCATACTTAGATGATTTGATGAGAAACACGAATTTATGCTGATAAGATAATAAGATAAGTACTACTACTACCTACTCAAATAAGTATAGATTATTCGTCCAGTAGCCGTACGAATAGTCGCTGCGTTTTCTTTGCTGATCCAATCTTCCCACACAATCAATTATTCTGCAGACACATACTATTACAAGCTGACTAATTGCAGACCGTTGCTAACTAAATAGAACTTCTGCTAAACAAATATTTACTTCTCATATTAATCCTTATGTAAATAAAAACGTTATTCATCACAAGTATTTAATTTGGAACGAGATTGCCCTTGACACCGATCGTTACCATGGGTATGATAGAATCTAACAGCTACAAATTATTATTAAAACGTTTGAATGAAACCACCAAATTATATTTTGCTAGGATTTAGATTTGCTAGTGTAGTTTTTATCGAGAAATAATGGTGGCCTAGAGGTTTAGCCGCCTGCACGGTGCACCCCAAGTACGATTGAGCGGGTACCGAAACCTGTCTAGTACCAGCGTCTGTGATGTGACGTTTCAAACTAATATGAAGATGAGTATTATGAATTGTACACCGAGTACTTCAGTGCCTAGTAAAGCGTAACAGTTGTCTTCAAATAAGTCATAAAAGTGGTGAACGCGTCCAAATATTGTAAGCCTGTTTCGCTATAATTAGGTTATTATAGTGTACGTGTGTGTCGTATTACGTCTCATTCGCCGTCGATACGTTAACAACGGCGGTTTCGTTCACTTCTATGATCATCTAGTTGATTATTCACAGATTACGTCACTCTCTAACGAGTTGTCCTTCAGCGAACGAGATTCTCATAGTGACTTCATGTTTACTTAACTTTGATACAAAATCCTTACTAATATAATCAATGCGAAAGTAACTCTGTCTGTCTGTCTGTCTGTTACGCTTTCACGCCAAAACTACTGGACCGATATAAATGAAATTTGGTACAGAGATAGAATAGACCCTGAGGAACAACATAGGCTACTTTTTACCCGGGTTCGCTAAGTAGTTCCCTCGGGATGCGGGTGAAACCGCGGGAAACAGCTAGTACTCTATAAATATCAAATTATGTCTAACTGACATTTTAAATCGTGACTTAAAAACGAACGCTTTGCCTTGGTAGTCCTGAGGGCCTTCCGTGGCTTACTCGAGTTTAATAGATACGAAGAAGAAATAACTGAAGAGAAAAGCAATATTGCACAGTTCAGCTCAAGATTTTAATACACATCCTTACTATAATATTATAAATGCGAAAGTAACTCTGTCTGTCTGTCTGTTACGCTTTCACGCCAAAACTACTGGACCGATATAAATGAAATTTGGTACAGAGATAGAATAGACCCCGAGGAACAACATAGGCTACTTTTTACCCGGGTGCGCTAAGTAGTTCCCTCGGGATGCGGGTGAAACCGCGGGAAACAGCTAGTTTCATATAATTAAGCAAGCAAGGAATTACTATTATGATTGACAACCGTATTATGTTTAGGAAGGAGAATATTTTTCGACTAATGTTATATACTAACGTCGCCCGAGGTTTCACCCGCGTCCCGAGGGAACTACTTAATACACCCGGATCAAAAGCAGCCTGTAACCCTCTCCAGGGTCTCCTCTACTTCCATACTACCAATTTCATCCATATCAAATCCGTTCAGCCGTATTACCGTGAGAGCGTAACAAACAAAAAGCTCACTTTCGCATTTATAATATTAGTTGGGATGAGAATTTGAATTTGTGTTTCACGCATTTATGGTATAACGACTGAACTGACTTAGATTAAATTTGATACAGAGATAGGTTAAACCCTTGGGAAGATTATATGTATATACATCCTCGTATTTGTATACTGCGGCATCGCAGAATAGCTCCCCAACAGGTGCACTGATTGCTATGCACTCCATCTTAGATTGCCTGTCTATCTAAGATATACACATTCAATATTCGATAGAAACCGACAAATTCTGACCAACCGTATAAAATCTCTTCTTTTGTAATAATAGTTGTAATAGTTTCTTACACATTTTTTTTAAATGAATGGTGTGTTACACCTTTTTTAAAACAAAGGTCCTGATCAAGGTGAAGTGATCTCGTCCGCGTCCCAATTGATGGAAAGAAAGCGCACGTAATGCGGAACGATAACTCGTACGCACGTACTGGCTGCAAGCTACAACGAGAGTACCTACAGCTGTATTTCATGACTTCGTAAATAATCTACATAGTAAACGTATTTGTCTCAACAAGCATAACCTACTGTCGCTCATTGAAACATTCGTGTTATGTCTTAAGTGGTATCTATGTATTATTTTGTGTCTTCTTCTTCTTAAATGATCAATCTCCTAAGGTGTCGCCATCATCGTGATGATGTGTACAAATTGTAGATTTTTGCCAAATGTTTCTCGTCATATAGTACTGGCACGGGTGACAGGGGACAGTGCTTACACGCAATCATCTCCTGTGACCTCGTCATCCTTAAGGCTAATTGACTGATATACGTTTGACCTGATTTGGTTAATGACTACTTTACACTTAGTTTATTTAATTTAAACTTAATTTATAACTAGCTGTTGCCAGTTGCAAGTCCACGCCCCTAAGATGACCCACCGACCCACAACTGGCCACAAAGAGCAGTGTTAATGTTTGAGTGTTCATGTATTATTTATTTGATTTACACGGCTTAAGAAACCAATTACATAAACCAAAGTATTATTTAATAAGTAAACTAATAACTATAATTACATAATATTAGCCTCACAAAAATACAGGCACTTAACCATTAAATTGGCGATATTATCCACCAATAGATCGCAGTCTGGGTTGGCTTCCTAGAGTTTATTTAGCGTGGTCATGACGCGCGGTACTGGAGACGCAGCACGGGCTGTGGTCCGACATGTAGCACGTCTAGCAGTCGATGTTTTCTGCCACGGAGATAATTATTCGGTGCGTATAGTCGAATCAGCTCATTATGGATGTCAGCAGCATTCGTCATACCCTTGCATATTCTGAGCATAACGCCTATCTGGTCACATGCCCTTCTGGTCTCCAACATATGATATCCCAGACATCCTAAGAGGAACTTGGTAGGATAGAGGAAGGGATTGTAACCGAGAGTTCTTTTGTAAAGAAACCGAAGAAATGCTTTTTGCACTTTTTCGAGAAGAAGTGTATACTTTGTTTCATGTGGATACCATACAGAAGAACTAGCTTCTAGCTTGGTTCGGACAAGTGTGCTGTATAAGAGCCTTATTACATGCTCGTTGCGAAAATCACGGGCATTCCGAAGAACAAACCCTAGCCTTTTAAAAGATTCTTTGGCAACAGTAGAAATATGATTGGCTACTGAGCACAGGCAACTAACTGAAGACTGGTTAGCCGCTAGCCACGTACGCTAGCACTAGGTTGTTCATTATAAAGCTTGCGACGTTTGTTTTTCTGACGGTCGGCGTTGCAGCGATATAAATGCGGAGTTTATTAGTATTGTTTCAAGTCACGCACAACATAACACATTGGATTTATAGATTGAAACAGTGCACACGTTATTACACTTACTGGTCCGTCGCCATCGCATACTAAAATACAATTCGTTAGGAATTCACACCGTTTCGTCCAGTGGATCAACGTTTAAGGTTAAAATATCTCCGACCGTACTGAGTTTATTGAATTAATGCTTAACTGGGTGTTTCCCGGGTACAATGGAGCTGGATGCAAGGTCTTTAATAATGTATTTCCGAATTATTTCAAATGTGTAGTAGTTGCTAACTATAACAAACATTGTAAGAGGGTTTACATGGAAATGACTATTCATTACTGTTACTGTGTTACCTGGCTAAGGCTTTTATTGTGACGGCGCTAATTTGATATCTAATATCTTCAGATGACACCGATGACCGTGCTGAACTGCAAACATGATTATATCAAATAGGTACTTAAGTACTGACTAGTAGACTAACGCCTTACATAAGTAGAATAAAGTGTTGCGTTTGTCTTCGGTGTCAGTTTACATTATCGACAGTTCTCAAAACTCGGTCTCAGTTTGTTTACACTTAACAGCGCGGCAGCGGTCTGACACCGGGAAGGATTCGGTACCTTCGCCGCCATGCTTAGGACGTACCTACCTAATAATGTAGGTACCTACCTGCTATATTATTGTTTTACTTCTACCCGGTTTTTGAGGTAGGTACTTTGTCGGTGGTTCATCTATTCACTATCGCAGAAGAATATTATATTGATACCGCCATTATTGAATAGATAAACCACCGATAGAAGTACCACAGAAACTTGGACATTATTATGTAATTAAATGTAATATAACATTATTCATTGAATAATATTAAATTATGACGTCTGTGACATTTTATGATGTCGCAGGTTACGTAGACTCATTATTGAATTTTTGTCGGGAAGTTAGATAATTTTGCACATCAATGATTGTAACAATGTCTCTAGTTACAGTAGAACACCATCTTTACGGTTTACTTTATATTTTTACACTTTAAATTGTCAGCTTAATAAGCTCGCGGAGAAATCGACTTTGCTGAAATCGACTTATTTTTTTAAATAAAAGTACCTACATCCCTTTCTCCAAAATGACCCGTTAAAAATGCTGAGCGAATTCCTCGTCGCACACTCAGGTCACAGATGACTCACACGCTTTAGATGTAGCAAACAGACACATATAAAACGCATGTTATTAGTAAATATTATGCACTCATACACGTACTGTATGATTCTATTTGCAAAGTTACATTTCCGTGTATTGATACAGCTCACCAGTGTTGCCAACTTAGCACTTTCGGTGCTAGATTTAGCACTATTTTCGCAATTCTAGCACTGTCATTTAACATTCAGCACCTAGCACTAAATTTAGCACTAAACAGACATCATTCGGATTTTCTCTGGTAGCCGTAACAAAACGCAGCCACGCAAGGAGTAGTAATCAAAACGCTACTTACTACAGTTACAATTGAAAAAGTTCGAAAGCGAACAACCTTCTACTTCCACGGCGGCTTCAGCGTCAGTACAACGAGAAGCAGTAACAGCAGTAGAGACAGATGATAGTGAAGATGATTGGATGTAGTGTGAAATAATTGCTATAATTATTGGCTGATTCAAACAATTATTATCATATTAAACCAAAATTAAACAATTTTATCTTTTTTTTTGTCATGTTTAAAAAAATAGCACAGTTTTTGATTATTTTTATCAATCTAGCACTATTTGAGATGTCATTTAGCACCTACCTAAGATATCGAGTTGGCAACACTGCAGCTCACTTCAGTATTGCTCAGTAGGTGGCCGCTGCAGGTCCAACCGCGGCACTACATAATATATCTGGCTATTATTTTCAAGAGCCACGTGTAGCCAAAACTTTGATCTTGAGCCAACTCTAATAACCAACATTTGAACGTTAAAAATGAATAACAGGACCCACCTTATTTTGAAGTGCTCTCTTCAACGATTAACTCGAACAACTGACTGTTATAGGTACGTAAACAGAACGCAAAATCACTCTCGTACACACGCGAAAATCATTTTGATAAGAGCTGCAGAAAATGTTCTGGACAAACAAAACGTTTAACAGCTACAGTAATGACGATGTAGTTCAGAAATAAAGAAAAAGAATAAATAATGTGGAATGTATCAGGATAACAATGCGCGCGTCTGATATGTTCGGTTCCCGCGCAACCGACTGACTGATATGAGACTACAAGCGAGCGAGCAGAGGTGCGCTTGCGCACTGCGCAGCTCGTGTGACCTTCGCTCTAGCTACTCCTTAAATTCATACTGTGCTAATATCGGGGTATAACGGATTTGCCAAAGAAATTTGCACCGTTGATTAAAAATGACTAAGGTCCAATTTCAACTACAATAATAAACTAATATTTTCTTACTCTCACTTACAAGAGTTATTGCTTATGCCACCAATTTTCACGGAATAACAGGACAACATTATTCCTTATATAAAATCAAAATGGCTGCAATTTTTAATGTCAGCTGAGCCTGAGCTTACCGCCGACTGCAGGTCCTACATGTAAGCGATCATTGATTTGCAATTCAGAGAAAATATTAAGTAATAGAAATGCAACGTTTGATAAGAACGTTTGGACAGTGAACACAATAGATAAAAAATATATTTATACTAGTATAATGAATGCATATAACAATACGGCATATACTTTTTGTCAACATAAGCAAAAATTTTTCAAAAAAAATATTTTTTTATACTTATTCACACTTAATTACAATCATGCGCCGTCATTGTTAAATCTGTATTACAGATTTAGATTACAGATTCTGTAATCAAATCAAAATAGCTGTAATCCATTTGTTGTCATGCCTCTATCTAGTGTTGCCATAACGAGTAAAATTAAACTTTAACCTTACTTACTGTAGGCTTACTTATAAAGTCCGATTATTTTTAATCTGCTGCTTAAATAAAAATATGCTTAGCAACGGATTAGCAAAAATCTCACTCGTAAATGCTGTTTAGCGTTAATCCGAACTTAAGTTTGCAATAAATCCTAGATTACGAAGATAAGCAAGGATTAGGCTAGAAATGGTTAAACTTCAGATTACAGGTTTTTTATAAGTAAGTTGGTTTAAGAATATCAGTAAGTTATAAAATAAATAAACCATATTTTTTTTTCTTTTCATTAAGCTGTCAGACAAATCTTTAGTTTACGGATATAATTATATATTATAGATGCAAATTACACTCTTTGCAAGAGGAGAAATAAACCAACCAACTGTAGTGGTGTGTTTGTGCCAAATATTGGGATCTCAAGATACTTTGTATTTAAAAACAATTATTTAGGGATTATCGTATCAACTTAAGCGGTATAAATAAAACTGTAGATGATATCGTAATTGTAATGTGTTACTCTATTGTAAACAATAATGGATGTTGTCCTTTGAAGAAGAAAATAAACGATATTACAACATTGGACACTTGACTTTAAACTTATCAAGTTGGTATTGATCCAAACGCGTTATCTCTGTTGATGTATACTGACGCTGGCCGGATAACCCGGGGTTAGGTCTGGCAGGATAAGCTCGGTTCCGCAAGCACATCAATCGTGCACCGCTACGCTTGCCGCCAGGTCACTGCCACAGGGCTATCTAACCTAACCAAACATTTTTATCTCAATTATCCGCTTGGCTATTCTGAAGGTGAATTCTTGGATGACCTTTGTCAAAGTTCAAGATTTCAAGTTGGACGACGTAAACGTCTAAGCTTTGAAATATGACAACAAATTGAACAATGTGAAATCATTCATATTGAATACTTAGATTCTATTAGCCCGCGGCTTCGCCCGCGTGTACATTTTTTTTTACACATTGGGTTACATTATTCAAGTTTTAGTAGGGATCACTAATTATTTCTGAAAATAAATAGCCTATGACACTTCGTAAAGATGTAGCTTTCTAACGGTGAAAGAATTTTTAAAATCAGTCCAGTAGTTTTTGAGTTAAAACCCTACAAACAAACAAACAAATCTTTCCTCTTTATAATATTAGTATAGATTTATTATCAGCCTCGAGTTGGACACACCGCCTTACTTATTAAAACCTGTAATCGCAAGTTTAACTATTTGTTAACATATACCGTGTATATCATCTTTTCTTAACGTCTTAATCCAGGATTAACTCTTTTTCACTCATTAATATTACTTGACGGTTGCTTAGTTAAGTACGTATTCAATGCAGTCGCTACAGCTTAAATTACAAATACGGATGGGGCAACAAAAGGCATCTTCAGAGTACGCTCGTCTATCCCTTTCTATCATGCGATATCAAAGTAGACCTGACCCATTCAATATTTAAAATAAATGGGAAATAAAATTAAATGAACAGTTTTTGAGAACCTGAGTAATAATAAGCAATGTTAGAAGTAGTACCTACGGCCCCACCCACTGCAGACAAACTTTATAAATACAACACATACGCACTTGAACTGCGCTATAGATAGTATTTAGTTATATTCCAGTTAATATTTAGCTCAGTTCAACATACAATACATAGAAAAATAAAATTATTATCCTAATAAGAGTCGATCGGCCAGTTCAAATATACTGGTGCCAAGAGACAAGATGGTGTCATCTATTCCTTAGCAACGATAAAGTCGGTGGCTTATCGGGAGGATTCGCTTGTTATAAATCAGTTTCTTTTGCTTTGTACTAGTGAGTGCGGAAAACAGAGCTTACCGAGAAAATTTTGAATAACATTTGAGTTGAGCTACCTCATGTATGTGGAGATAAATGCAAAATGGAATAATCAAAATGGAAATTTCCGTTGTTACATTACACATTGGTTTCGAATGCTCCCGGTGTGTTCACACATTCGGCAACCTGAAGGTTAGGAGATTAAATCACCTACCGGCGGGGTTTAATTTTGACAGAAATTTAATTCCTTGCTTATCAGCAGATTAACGCTAAATAGCGTTTAAAAGTGAGATTTTTCCTAATCTGTTGCTAAGCAGCTTGTTACAGGTTAAGCGGATTTATACGATTTATATAAGACGGTTTAAAAGAAAATCAATTTTCTTAATGATTGACACTCGTGGTCGCTTTTCTTGCAACATCCTTACATTCTTACTAATCTATATATATATAAAATGCTCATGCCACTTGAGAATGGCGTGTTTATATGTACCTATGTAGGTAGGTACGCTAAACTGTTACTAATATCAGTATTCATTGACCACTATGATTCATTAAGGTGAAGCATTTACTTACCATGGAAACGAATGACTGATGTTATGACGTACATGAGAATGTTATTCTTTGGAATGAAATAGTGCTACACGGACAATACAATATAGCGTTTAATTGTAGCTCGTGAAAATGTAGGCGTTTAGTGGTGAGAAGTAGAGGTCGATCAAGTCCTGCGAGAATACTTCGTCACGCAAAGTTTCATCAATAAGAATGTTTTTATCATAATGCGAAAGTTCTGTCTGTCTGTTACGCTTTTACGATAAATCGCGCTTATCGATTTACACGAAAACCTTGAACTATTATTATAGGGAAGGAGAGCACATTTTTTTCAGGATCCATGAAGTAGTTTTACTGAAGTCTGACTCAGGAGCTCAATGCAGCTGATTTCATACATCACGCACCCGGATAAAGATATAACCCTCGCAGATTCGTATAGTCATTCTCAAATCCGCGGCGGTGGTTATTATTATTTAGGGTATTCGTGATAACGTGGTAATAATCGTATATTTATAGAACCGGTTCCACTTCGATCGTTATTAATTCACTAGTGATGCCTATTTGCTACTTAGGTAGGCAGGTACCTATTTAACATTTGATATAACATATTTTGTATACCTAAGTTTCAGGCAGTATAATAATAAGATTTATTTTCTCCCACAAAGAACAATTTCATAAAAGAGGTGTTACAAAATTTTGGTTGTACTAAGGATTCCTACAGACGAACGGCAAGTTGTGAACTGCAGCGCTACTTCAGCCGTCGCCACCTGTCGACGACAGTCGTCAACGCGTCGGCAGCAGCAGTCAATACGTCGACGGCTGCCGCCGACAGGCAACAACGGCTGCCGTCAACAGGCGACAACGCTTGCCGCGAGTGCCGCGTACTAGCAGTCGTGGTCGGCTGGTACAGGAGCCAGTTGCAAAATGGCGTCCGATGAAGAAACATTGTTCAATGGATTTATCAGCAGTGTGTGAGGAAATCACTTACAATTTCCTCACACACTGCTACCCATGCTCTGTTTTTTATTGTCTTGTTACTGTAGTCTTGTAGCTTATACTTCCAAAGACAAAGCCTTTTTTTACTGCCATAATTAACAATTCAACATCAATTTCGTCTCCGGAGCTCATTTTGTAGACGCACGACGCTTGCGCACTCTTGGTCTATTTGTCGTCGACTGACAAAATGGCGGACTTTATAGCCTTTCATTGCATTTTCTGAGAACATTTACCATAGTAATGTAAATATTTTTTATACCATCATAAAGTAGAGGTTTCAACGAACAAAAAGACCACCAATTTAAAAAAAAAGTGACATTTTGACGCGAGAATTTTCGATTGAAAATTAGGGTGTTTTTTCGATATTAAGTCAAAATAAGGGTGAAAAAATAATTATTTTAAATCAAATAAATTACAGTGTGTTTGGGACATAAAAAGGTAAGTTTTCACCAAATTTCGTGGAAAAAAAATATTTATTGTAAAAGATAAAAATAAAAAACCAAAAAACTTGGTTTTTTGAATTTTTCATATAAATTTTGAGGTTATGTGAAAAAAGTGTTAATTCAAAAGTTGTAGATCTTTTTATTACCTACAACTTTGCCATATAACTTTTTTTCATAGGACTTGTAGTTTTACCGGAAATTGAGATAAACCGTTTTTTTACCTTCAACCCCCCCCTCCCCCCACTTCCCGACCTCAAATCGCCTGTAATTTATTTTTTCTATCATTTTTATTATATTCTCCTAATTTTCCAATGGGTTTCATCCTACTATTATTTCTTTTCTTTTCAAAAAATATTGGCACTGGTCTATACAGGGCCCCATACCATACGATAGGATTGATTGGCAAAGGGATTCGTACACAGTTTTAACTAGTTTCCAACTCGCAAGTAAAGTATAATATGTTAGAATAGATCCTATTCAATGAGCACTTATTTTAAATCTGTAATTGAAGTCGAATTCCGCATTATTATAAAAAATGTCTTTAAATTCAATAACCTCAAAAACTACTCAATTTCGACCATACGTATGGGTGGTTAAATGTGTAGCATCTGAACCCTTCTATGAGCTTCAGCCGGATTTACGTCGAATTATCAGTAATTCTGTAGGTATATAAACTATCCGGGTAGATATAATATTTCTTCCCCGAGGGATCTCGGGGACCCAGGATTTGTATTAATACTGGTCCCACTCTCCAACAGCTTCGTGTACATTCATGGATAGGTATTTTATAGACGAACAAAAGTTACTCTGGCACTAAATGTTCGTTCATTCAATTGTTTATTTAACGAGTCCATTTCACAATTGCCAAAAATAACTTATTAATTGAATACTTGTATTGTTGCCATAAAGTCGTAATAACGTACGAGAAATAAAATACTATTATAGAATTATTTATATTAACTTTCAATTGAGAGTTGAGCGGCCGCAAATTCCTAATGAGTGCGACCGAAACAGACGCAGATGGTACCTATTTACCTATAGGATCTTCCCATCTACGGTCCACGTCCCTTCCTTCGCCCTTTGTGTTCCTGAAACTCTTGGAACATCCCGCAGCCCTGACAGGTTATGCAAGACAAGATCTAAAAGCAAGTACCTATATGAGTATAACGTATGTAGCTGAACACCATTAGGTTTATGCTATACCAAGCTTAGCGTTCGTCAGCGGCTCCTTATGTAATCCTATACTCTAGTATGTACACAGTACATATATAATAATGCAAAGATAATGATGCCCTCTTATAGTGGTCGAGTTAAAGTGCGATTAGCTTCCTACTACTATGTATGTCTCAGACGGAGCGATTTAAGAATATTGTTAAAATTTACTTTTACGAATAGGTACTGTGTACATCTGCTTAACTAACCGTAATTGAATTAAGTGACTGCAAAAAGAAACAAGTTCATCCTTCTGACACATATGTATTATTTGCTCGCCGAACTTTATAGCAAAAGAGTTGAAATTTGAACATTGATAGGCGATACCTACTCGTTCAGAAAGCTTAATGGAGACACTGTGCAGGCTTCCTGATAGAACTTTGTTTGAATGTTATCCGTGAGTTAACGCAACGACTATGGCCTAAGAGCCCATGAACCCCAGACCATCGTCATTTTATAAAACCTGAAAGTTTATTTGTTTGTGTGTTTGTGTAGTAACTCCTAAAGTACTAACAATTGGTATAAGGTATGTTAATATAAAATGTTACACTTAAAAAGACCTTTCAAATGATATATGACTCGTCACAAGAGGAGGGGTGTACTAACTTCCAAACATATATTGATATAATCAGCAGATTAAACTTGCTCTAACTCCTAAAGTACTAACAATTGATATAAGGTGTGTTAGTACAAAATGTTTCACTTAAAAATACCTTTCAAATGATATACGACTCGATACTAGAGCAGGGATAGCTTTTATAACGTAAGTAGAATTATAATTTGATGAACATTAAGAGTGTCTGGCAACGGGTGGCCACCATGGTAAGTGTCTGGGAATGAATGCCCTGATTTTTAATAATATTCCGAAGGTACCTAGGTAATAACGAAAAATCACACTTTATAATTTGACGAAAGTAGAATTTCTTTTTTCACAACTTTAGTACCGTGTACCTGCCAAAGCCACCATAACCCAAACTTCATAATGGTCCATCGTTCTTACCTGTGTTGGGAGCATGCACTGACAAACTTTCAGGTTTTATAAAATGACGATGGTCTGGGGTTCATGGGCTCTTGGAATACTAGACATGAATGTTTGTTTATACAGTTCCGATTCACGGCCCGCACGTTACTGGAAGCGCTTACAATTTTTAATACACCGTACCAGCTTTCTCTTGTCTTTACTTTGTATAGTTCATTACTTTGCCACAAACTTTGAAATATTTAAAAAGTGAAGAAAAGTTGGTTTTTAATGCGAACTTAGCTTCGTGTAGTATTAATACATAGTAGACATAATATGATACGTAGGTATGACCATGACAGATCATACAAAGCTGCAGTGAGCACTGGGTGAAGTTTGGCATAAATTTACAACCAACCAATAAAACCACCCCACTAAGAGTTAGAAACATTTTTTTAACAACTTGTCAGATTTAACGCATGCGTGTCTTTTAAACTCAAAAAGGAGTCTTATTCAAATGAAGCCTACTTTGCGAGGTTTATCCATCCCTGTCAAGGAGAGTTTAGAGTTACTTCGCGTGGAGCTAACGTCTACCTCAATTTCGGCGCCACCGTCAAATTGAAAGCACACACTGCGGGTCACGTTATGCGACCACTAGAGTAACGAAGCAGTCGAACGAGGTGCTGATGACAGAGCTTCACAGTCTGGCACACAGGAGAACCGTTGCTTGCCTTTCAGTCTTCTACAGACAGACTTACTTAGACTTCTACTTACTTCGGAGAGTGCGCGAAAGGGCTTCACGAATTGATCCACTTTTTACCCTCGGACTACCAGACGCACTGCAGGGTACCATCCGCACCTGGTAGACATACAGCTATGTCGCACTCATAGCTTTTCTTCTACATTCATTATAATCATTGCTAAACTGTGGAACTCGCTTCCATTGTCTGTGTTCCCTAACACCTCAATCAGCAATCCTTTAAATATCCTAAAAAGTGTGCAGAGATTGTCAGGGATCAAATTAGTTAAACAGGCATCAAATAAGTCAAAAATCCCTGATATAATAAAGCTTACAACAACAGGAGGACCATACACGTAAAGCGTGAATGAATATTTTGTTGTCCCTTCGTGTTGGGTATTATTTGATAGGTCTTTCAAGATTATTATTGTGTGTAAAGACCATTTTTAGGTCAAGACATTTTTAGTTTTGAGAAATATCTAGCTGTAAAGTGTATATTTTTTCGATACTAGCGTCCCCCCGTCCTCTAACTTTTAAATGGCTGTACCTAGACATGTGAAAAGATTCACATATGTAGCATTATATAACGAACTTCAAAGGAAAACTATCACGGTTAGGTAGTATATACCGGTTACAGAGTTATAGTTAACGAACTAAAACGTGGTCGTTTTTGTATTTATAGTTATCTGCTGTACTATTAAACACAGTATATTACAGAAGTTCTCTGCAGTTGGGCACGATTCATTCATCGCACTAATTCTCTACAGCTACACAATTGGAAGATATTAAATAAAAAAAATATAAAAACACAACCCAATAAACCGAATATTTAAAAGTCAAAAAAAGATATTGACCTTGAGGCGGCTGAACCGATTTTAATAAAACATGTCTAAAAACCACTGCTGGAAAATTTACATATATAAAAAAACCTCACCCAAATAATTTCACCCGTTTAACAGTTACAGTGCCACAGACAGACACACATACACAACGATCAAACTTAAAACATCCCTCTTTTTGCGTCGAGGTTTAAAAACCACAGGGCAGCTTTTGTAAAATGTGTATGTGTACGAGCGAAGTAGTATACGCTTTCGTGGTAGAAACCTATGGTGCTTTTTGTGCAGTTGCAGGTGCAGTTTATTATAACCATATCTATGAGATGAGAGTTATTCTTCTCAACTTGTACCAATACCTATAGATGGCGAATAAAAGAAATTACTATTATTGAAATATTTTTTACTCTTTATACATAAGAACCCTAACATATACATCTAATATGTAAAGTTGATACCATGTATCAAACACACCTGAATAATACGTGATAAGCAACGATAACATAATAGTGACTTGTACATTTAGAAAATATGTTATCGGAACTGTTTACAATCGGACGT
Source organism: Pyrrhia umbra (assembly GCA_963891755.1). Classification (NCBI taxonomy): domain Eukaryota; kingdom Metazoa; phylum Arthropoda; class Insecta; order Lepidoptera; family Noctuidae; genus Pyrrhia; species Pyrrhia umbra. The sequence goes on along the minus strand of OY982916.1, from coordinate 258,250 downwards.
TAATGACAATAGCAATTTATGATTGACAAAATATATATTATTTAATTTCATCGTCGTGATTGTGTAGCAAAATGACGAACTAAACACTATTTGGCTGGTTGCATACAACGACACATTGTTTATACTTCATACTCTTGCGTCTGGTGATTTCGGAGTGATACCCGCCCTGATAAATCTGTCGCCTTCGACGACTAGGACAAAGCGGAATACCTAGCCGACAGTTTAGAGACCCAATGCTCACCAAGCTCCCAATCAGCAGACCAAGCTCACCTCTCCAAGGTTGACGCCGAAGTCGAACGTAGGTCCTCCTTACCGCCCGTTGAAGATCCTGATGGTCCCCTTCCTCCCGTCACCCCGGATGAAGTACTCGAAATCATCAGAAATCTTAAAGCCCCAGGCCCAAACAGCATCACACAGGGTTTTTAAAATCCTGTCTGCCTCTCTCATAATGCTCATGACCGCAATCTTCAATTGCGCCATGAGCCACAACTTATTTCCACAAGAATGGAAAGAGGCGACCGTTATCGGTATCCCTAAACCCGGTAAACCGAAGTCGAACCCTCGAGTTAGCGACCCATTAGTCTCTTCAATGTATTCGGTAAAATCTACGAGAGGCTTATCTATAAGCGTCTCAAAGACTACGCCAAAGACAAGAGTCTCATTCCCGATAAACAATTCGGTTTTCGAACCCAACATTCCTGTACCCAACAAGTCCACCGCATCGTGGAACATATAAGTGTTGGCTTCCAACGACGACGGGACATGATGGCGGGAAATCTATTCTATGACATAGGGAAAGCTTTCGACAAAGTCTGGCACAATGGCTTAATATACAAACTATATCAACTCTGCGTGCCAGACCGTCTCGTGCTCATCGTTCGAGACTTCTTGTCGAACCGCTCTTTTCGCTACCGCATCGAAGGAGCACTATCCTCGCTCCACCCTATACAAGCAGGAGTCCCGCAAGGCTCTGTTCTAATCCCCCCTCATCTTCACGCTATTCACTACCGATATTCCAAAGAGCAAAAAGGTTCAATTAGCATTGTTCGCCGACGACACGGCCATATATTATACTGGCACCAGCCCAGTGGCCATAGCTCGTAATCTCCAAATCGCCGCCAACGCCCTCGGCAAGTGGTTTAAGAAATGGAGAATTGAGATAAATCCCGACAAGACTCAGACAATTCTCTTCTCGAGACCGCGCCGAAATTTACCCCTACCCAGTCCCATCACCATGTTTGACAAGCCGATTCCTTGGAAAGAGCGAGCCAAATACCTAGGTGTGATACTAGACCGTCACCTTAACTTCGGAAAGCATATAAAGACTGCCGACCCTAGTTCGACGAGCCAGCCCGCGAGCTAAAATTCATGATTACAATAATCATATATATTCTGATCCAGCTTGTCTCTTGCTGTCCTCCCCCAGCGACGCCCTAAGCCGAGGTCCGTACCCCACTAGGGGGTGCCCTTAGCATGTAGTCGCTTAGTTTTGCAAGTTAAGCCCTGGCTGGAGGCATTTAAGGCACTACATAGGCAAGCCTGGTTAAGCAGTCGACAAACTCCTAGGTTGACCTGCGAGATGCCATATAAAAAAAAACTAAGTGGAACAAATATTTTAAAAACTAGTTCGAGCGCATAGACAAGTGCATAAATTATCGCGAAGAATATTTAGAGAGCAATAAAAATATAAATTGACTAATATGGTTATTTTCTCCTAACGATCCCTGATTTTCCAGATAGAAGACGAAGACGAAGAGAGTTACGCTTTCACGCCAAAGCTACTGGACCGATATAAATGAAATTTGGTACAGAGATAGAATAGACCCTGAGGATCAACATAGGCTACTTTTTACCCGGGTGCGCTAAGTAGTTCCCTCGGGATGCGGGTGAAACCGCGGGAAACAGCTAGTGATAAATAAACGAAGGAAATGTAAATCACAACATGAAAAATAAATTCATAACATCAAAATTATTATATTTTATTAAGTATCCATTTTGTTAGATCTTGAATGATAGTTCTTCCGTTTCACGTTTAAGTAATCTCAGTTTTTTCTGGTGAGACTGTGCGTATGTACTGAGTAATAACATTGAACATAATCATCATTATCGTCATCAGACTATTTAATAGTTGTTCCTTGTTGGTATGCTCAAATGCCCGTTCTCAGCATGACGCATCCAACATCAATAGCGCCATGTAACATGGCAATTACGTCTAAACTTTGCTTTTTATTATGTATTCTGCTTTGGTATCAAAATAAGCGACACATTCGACAATCAACATTTATTTAATGTGGAACATCAATGGAATAATATTACTTCTTTCTTTTAGAAGTCTTTGTAATCTATTCTCAGTATAACATATCTTTCAATTATATCTTTCTCGTAATTATAGTTAGCAACATACAGATAATGACTGTTTCGTTTTATGGCAAATGTAATGCTCAGTGTGACATCAATAAAATGTAAAAACATTAAAACTATTTCTTACTTATACTATGTTCTATATATTAACATTTAGGTATATATATGTGTATAGGACAGATTCAGGACTAAAATAAATAGGATCTTTTATAAACCTCTTAAATATGGCCTAGATGGTAATAATTGATACATATATTGAGCACAGTAGGTATATATAAAGGATTTTGTTGTGAAAATTTATACTTAAATATATTATATTGTATAATATTAATTATAATATAAATGTAAATTTTTACGGAAATACATATTCATTTCAATACAGTATACTTTTATAAAAAATGGTTTAAAAGGACTCACTAACCTTTGGGACGACAGCTAGGGTTTGATATCTTATAGACATTACGTATAACATTCAATCATCGTACAATTACATTTAAACGGTTAACCTGTCATGGCAATAAATGCAGACTACTATGCTAACATTTCTATTTGAACAAGTAAATCCACATTGATAATAACAGTCAAACATATGTTTATGTATTGTGTACCTACTATGTATACTTGTCTTTTAATATGTTAATTAATTTATAAACGGTTATATATTAAGACATATCTGAGTCCGTGTTTCGTAGCAAAGCCATCTTTAGTAGAATCTGTATGATAACATCAAATGCGGCAACTTTACGTTCTTATTAAAAAGCGTCAATATGTATATATAAAGCATTGTTAAACAAGAAACGAATACAATACAGGCTCGTAAAATATCAATAGATCATGCCGTTGCTCGGCTCAACATTAAAAAATAATTACAACTCATAAATTATTTACAAATAAACATACAGCAGTGTCTGGCACGACACATCACTCAAAGGTAATTACAATTTAAAATAATCAAAATTAATATCACAGCAAAGAAATGTTTAAGCATCATCACGATTGTCGCGTCGTTAAAATTCGCCCGTTTAGCTTGTTATACAGGGGTCCAGATCCATATAGAAATCCTTACCACTTTGGCCAGGCGACGATCGCGGTCGGCGATGCGATTCTTTGCGGGAACCTTCCGTCCGAGTCCCGCCGGTAAGCGCTGGCGCCGGCCGCGCATTTGCTAACCCTCAACCGAGCTTAAAGGATGTTCCCTCGCCGGGGTCAATAGAAATGGGCTTCTCGGGCAAAGGCCGGTTCATCATTTTGGCAGAAGTGTTAGAGGAGGTCGATTTAATGGTTGACATCCCCCGTGATCCGTTTGTTTTATTCAGTGATTTAGACAGAGGGTCAGCTTGGGACCCAGAAGTCGAATTCATTTTTTCGCGTACAGCGCGGAGGTAAGGCCCACGTGGCACTGCCTGCTCGCCCACAACGTCAGGCATGTTACCCAGGAGTGTCCTCTTTTCTTTTTCGTTATTAGCTATTTCAGCGTACAGGTGAACAGCAAAATCTTTAGGTTCAAAATACTCGTGTACTAAAGCAGTTTGTCTGTTATACGGTGATAAAGGCAAGAGCTTGTCAAGAGAGGGAGTGCGAGTTCCAATACTAATCATTTGTTTTTTATTTTTTCCAATGCGAGGAGTAGTATTCTGGAACGGCAATTCATAAATATTCTCCTCCATGTTAATTAGTTTAGGCACAATGGCGTTGCGGTTTTCTTCCAATTTGGTGAGCACGTACAAGTGTTCAATAGTCTCACGAGCTTCTACGTAATTTTCAGGACTTTCCAATCTTTCTTTTAGATTTTCCAGTAGTTCTTTAGTGAGTTCTTCAGGTAAAGTTTGAGTAGTTTTATCTTCTGTCGGTACCAGGTCATCTTGTAAAGTTGATTCCTGAATGATGTCTTGTACTCTGGTTGGTTCATTTAAGCAATGGCGTTCAGAATACTCATTGACAGAAAGTCGGGATATTGATCTTGCGTTATCTAGTGTATTGACTACTCCACACGAGCAGATCCGCTCGCAAAATGCGCCACAAGATGTGTTAGAAGAAATTAGTAAATTTTTCACATTAATACAATAACCTCTGCGACGCAACCATCTTATAAAGCTTATTATCATCACAATGACAACACAACCTAGGCAGGTTACAATTACAATCCCGATCACTTTCTTATCACGGTCACTGATAATTTGCTCATGTTTGTTTTTATGAGGAAATCTAGGATTTTTTATTTCGGTTGATGTTCCATCGGCTTTTCTTATGTAAGATTCACAATGGAATGTAAGCGAATCTTTTTGACACACTCCATCGAGAAATTTGTCGAATAATATATTTTGTTCAGGTTCATTGAAACAACGGGCCAAGAACTCGTCTACTGTACAATAACTTTGTGTGTTGTAAAGCTCACCCGAATGTGTAGCTAAGACATCAGACAGCCAGTTACTAATATTGCAATAACATGTTTGTCCATAGTAGTTGTCTTTATAGACCACCGAGGACGCTCTGTGGTCCCGAGCTTGTCCTATAAATTTAAGACTATCACGATGTGCCGTCTCGACTTCGTTTCCAATAAAAGTTAAATGATGTCCAGATTGTTCATGTGAAACTGTATCCAAAGCTACAATGGCATTTGGCAAGAGCTCATCGAATGAGTTCCTCTCCATGTGCAGCTTATTCCAAGAAGAAAGTTCGATACTCCGCTCCATCAACTGATTGAATATAGTATCTCTGATAACAACAGACGCTACTGTTATGTTTATTGCTCCTGTGTCCATGTTTTCAATCCTGCAATTATATAAAATTTAATTAATTTTGTGAAAAGATACTACTATAACTAGAAGATCCAAAGACCAAGGACTTAGACCTAATTTTCTAGATAAATACAAAAGTTTATGATTTAGATATGAATAATTATACTCACAAGGTATTTGAAATATTCAAGTTTCCGACTGCCGATTGAACAGCTCTTGAAGCAATTTGTTGGATTTTACAGCCGAAGAAATATAGGTTGTTGATCAGAGATCGTTGTGAGAAAGCATCCTCATCTATGTTTTGCACAGAGGAGTTGAGGGCCATCACGATATTGTACGTATTGGCAGAGAAGGCCCCTGCGAAGATCTCATTTATCCTAATGTTATCTAGTACAATTTCGGCAGCTGAAGACCCAAAGGTTTGCGCGGGAATGTCTGGCACGGTTATGTTTTTCATCCTGATCTGTAATATATAAAAAAAAATGTGAGACTTTTAGTTACGTATCTAACGCTTGTAGTTCATATTCGCTTCTGCAGTTTTAAATATTTCGCTTTGCTTTCAATTTGCGTTGAAGTTTGCTGAAATGAAGCAATACTGACCGACATCCCAGGACCATGCTCGCCAACGTTGCTGGCAGAAGGATCCAGGGTGAATGAGCCCGGTCCAAGTTGCAGGGTAGCAACGTTCGTTATGTTCATGTTCAGCAGCCATGAGAAAGCAGGTCCTTCCGTTGAGACAGTTTTGCAATTTTCAATTGTTACAGAAAGTGGACCTGCAATCAATGAACATTATTTTGTTAATAATTTAATCGAAAAAGTTCTTACGATTGTAACGATTCGCATAATTGGATCGAATGCGTTCATATTTCAGTTACTAATTGGGAATTTGATAGTATTTTTTAATACAAATTTATAAAAAACATAAGCATCATTGAAAAATCGATTTGAATATTTTATAAAAGGCCAAGTGATAAGTGCGTTTAATAACTATTTGCTATCAAAGTTGCCGAGTTACTCGACAATTCCAGGGACAGATAACGTTTTGCGTGAAAAAAATCTTACACTTTTTAGTTTCAAGCCAATTGTGTACTATGCTTGCGTTCGCGTTATGTTGTGTGATTGTGTAAACAATGCATATTTATGTGATAGCAGCAATTGCGGTCGATTTGCTGTAGTGTTTTGAAGAGTTCAATTGTCCGTTTCCGAAAGTCATCATCACTGTATGAAATTTAAATGGGATCATTTTGAACTAAACCATTTTTGATCGAAGAAGTATTTTGCATATCTATACTTCACTACATAGTATAAAACAAAGTCGCTTTTTCTGTCCCTATATCCCTATGTCCCTATGTATCCTTAAATCTTTAAAACTACGCAACGGATTTTGATGCGGTTTTTTTAATAGATAGGGTAATTAATGAGGAAGGTTTATATGTATAATACATGCATATTATAGTAGAGAAAAGTCGTAAACAAACATATTTTTCTGGGCTTACATTGCAAACGCTGGCTAAATCTTAGAGATAGATCAAATTTATGTACTACGGAATTGTATATCTTAAAAAGATGAATAAAAAAGTCCGCGACAGCATATGTTTATCTCCTAAGGATAACCAACAGTAACCATTTTTATCTTTTACATATTACAAAAAAAATATGAGTTATTTACCAAGTTATTTTAAACGATATAGTATCATTCCTTATCCAATTAAATATATTAGATACGTTGTGCATTTCATGTAAATCAAAATTGCCCTTTACAGCATGTGATTTAAATGAATATTTTCGAAGATATTACAGATTTAAAAATTGCGGGACGTAGCGTTTGCGGCGGTACCGGCCGGCCGGGGTAGTACTGTATTGTATTTAGTATCAGCATTGTACCCGTGCGAAGCCGGGGCGGGTCGCTAGTATATTATAAAGAGGAAAGATTTGTTTGTTTGTAGGGCTTTAAATAAAAATCTACTGGTCCGATTTTAAACATTCTTTCACCGTTAGAAAGCTACATCTTTACGAAGTGTCATAGGCTATATTTATTTCCAGAAATAATTAGGGATCCGTACTAAAACTTGAATAATGTAACCCAAGGTGTAAAAAAATGCCCACGCGGGCGAAGCCGCAGGCGTAAAGCTAGTTCATCTATATATTACGGAGTTATGCCCGAACAAACATAAAAAAATAACATCCGAATTTGTAACCTCCTCCTTTTTGAAGTCAGTTAAACATTTCAATTTATGATATTTATAAAATCTTATTAGTATAGAGCTCTTTAATTTGTATGATATAGATTTGCAGATATCTGCGTATTTTGGTGTGACCGAAAATTGTCTATTGTCTAAGCCAAATTAAAGCTTTCGTATTGCACTGTCTTGTCTCATGAGTCATTATCCTGTGGCGCACTAATATCGAGTCGGGGAAATAGTGTATTTATAGAAGGCAATCCGCGTACTGTGGCGATGGCGCTCCTTCACCATTTATCTATCGACTCCGGATGTGTCCTTGATATATAATTAATGTAATAAGCAGTTATCTTCGCAAGTTTATAGAATCTCTACACATCTTTTTAATGCTAAAACATAAGGAACACACTTCGTCACCGCTAGCAGTCTTACTGTAATTGCCACAGCGTTCAATATTATGTGCTTATATACATAATTTAAAGCTTTCTAAATCCGGCACTTATATTAAAACAAGCGAATAAAACTCGTATAACGGTCCTTAAGTTCAGTTGAATGAGTACGTCGATGCGGACCAACAAACAAGATCCCACGATACGTGTTGCTGCAAGGGCGTTGTCGAGCGATTGGTTATTTGAAGAGGTCTCACTGAGTGGCCGCGATACCAATCGAGAAAAGATTGCATTGGACCCAATGAAACTGGTTTGCAGTAACTTGCGTAACGTAGAACAATTTAATGTCCTTTAATTTTGGACAAATATACGTACCTGTACTTGTATTTCACACTGATTGAGAAATTTAAATTATCATTTTGATTACGACACATAGGAAGAATAGGGTGTTATCTATACATTGTGCATTTGCATTTTATGATGTCACAAACTATGTAGCACCACAACTATGTCAGCAACGGGTTTTTTTCAACTCACATCAGCTTTCGTAAACCAACTTTTTTATTCTTTGAGGTCTGGGGAGCGGCGAAGGAGATTGTCAGACCGTCTCGCACGTTTGTAAAGTTCGACACTGGCCCAGCCTCGTGCATGGGAGAATGAGGCCATTTGACGACCATTCAATATGTTTTCCGTGAAAGAATAACATATGTATGTATGCATGTTTATGAGGATGTATGTACGTCCTCTCAAACTTTCGTTTTTTTTATTAAATTTGTCAGTAATTTTCAGCCTAGTTTAAGTACATTATTTTTGAATTTTCGCAGCCCTGGCAGGCTATTGCGTAGATCGCCCGGAGGACACGGTGGAGCATACGGTGGAGGTTTGCCCCGCTTGGGCGGAGCACCGCCGTGTCCTCGTAGGGGCGATCGGCGGCGGCGACCTCTCGCGTCCGGCCCTGGTTCAGGCCATGGTCCGGAGCGAGATGGAATGGGAGGCCGTCACCTCCTTCTGCGAATCAGTTATGCTGGAGAAGGAGGCGGCGGAACGCGTGAGGGAGCGACAGTCCTCACGCCCCAGCCGCCGCGGGAGACGCCACGGGCGTCGGGAGCCGCGAGACGACTCCCGGCCACCGTAGGCGCGGGGCTGCGGACGGTGAGCTATGGGTGGCTCGCCGTCCGGCAAGGACCAGACCCGCGTCGACGGCGCGTTCGTGTTCCACGCGCGCCTCAAAGAGCTGTCAGCAATAAGCGACGGGGCCCTCCCACTGGGCACATAGCCTGCCGGGGCTGCGGGACGTTCGAAAGAGATACCGCGCCCCCGGAAGACAAAGGGCTGAGGAAGGAACATGGATGGGTTTTAGTCAGTAAGAGTCTGACACTCCCACCCGCCCCACCCACGGCGGGAGGGGTCATTTGATGATTTCCCATCCGAAAAAAAAAAAAAAAAGCCCTGGCAGGCTGGCTAGGTTGGGTCAGGTGGTCTACGAACACCGGAGTGGTTTTTAGTCAGTAAGAGTCTAACAGTCCCCTTCACCGCTCTCCAGGCATAGGGAACCCCTCTGAGGATGAGAACGGATGATGATTTTCCAGCCCGCATCAACAAAAGGTGGTCTACGAAAGCCTAGAGTTGGAACAAATGCATTGCTTGTGACAGAATGTAGTTGTATGCAAATGATAAAGATAATAGTTATTTGGGAATTAACAATCTAATCTATCTTGAGGAGCTCTTGGCTAAGTAACAGCCGCACGGGTCGATCGATCAAAGGTTAAGCTGCGCTTGGCGCGGTCGGTCCGTGGATGGGTGACCATTTTTGTCATAGCGAGATGCCTCCGTGCCTCGGAAAGCACGTTAAGCTGTTGGTCCCGGCTGTCATTTGTAGATCTTTGACAGTCGTTACGGGTAGTCAGAAGCCAGAAAGTCTGACAACCAGTCTCGCCAAGGGGTATCGTGTTACCCGGTAAACTGGGTTGTGGATGTCAGACTGGAAGCCGACCCCAACGTAGTTGGGAAAAGGCTAGGCAGATGATGATGATGGGAATTAACAATCTAGAAATAAATAAAAATGACATTAATAAAGACGCTTATGATATACGCTATGACATATTTTAGCGAAGCATTTGACACGATGTGTGTCACTAAGTATTTCAAAATAGCGTTTATATTTTGGCTTGCTTTGGCATTGCTTATACTCGAATTTAATAAGAATAGAATATTTGTGGTAGTATGTGGAGCTCGTGGTAATAGCCGATGGATCAAAGGTAAGGTAAGCTACGCTTGGCGCGGTCGGTCCGTGAATTGGTGACTATCTACGTCATACCGTGACTCCTTCGTGCCTTGGAAAGCACCTTAAGCCGTTGTCACGGCTGTCATTTGTAGATTTTTTTGTTGTTACGGGTATATATTTTCTCTGGATACCAGATTTGAATCCCAATTTAATATTGTTAGCGTTGGATCCTACAAAAGTTTAAAATGTATTTCCGTTGCATGTAATTTTTTTTTAAATGCAAAAGAATAACGTTTTTTCGCCGCTGAATCCCCGATACTCTTTCCGTTGGATCAATGGAAACTTTCAACAACAAAATTGTTTATAAACTGAGAGTATAATTTATACTCTGGAGATACATTTATATTATTATGTATTTTGTAGTCAGGAACCAAAAAGTCTGACAACCAGTCTTAAAGGAGGTATCATGTTGCCCGGTAACTGAGTTGTGGAGGTCAGTTAGGCAGTCGTTCCATGTAAAATACTGGTATCAGCTGGATCCGATTAGACTGGAAGCTGAACCCAATATAGTAAAGAAAATACTAGGCAGATAACAATGAGAAAATAATATGGGAGAAAATCCCTTTTCAGCATGTAAAGGCAAAAGTATTTAATCCTGGAAAATAAATTTAAGAATTTTGCTTTACCATTAGATAATTATTTTCTACAAATTTGATTTGCACAAGATGTTCACACCACATTAGATTAGTAGCCGTAATTAGTTACTAGGAAAAACTATAAAATACCATTTTTTTCGACACCGGGCAGTTATAAAGCTCATAATTAAGTGGCGAGCTATTCGACAGTAATGCAATGCAAACACACAAATTTAATACACATACGTATATGTAGGTCTTTATGAACGGCGTGGACACAGAAATAGTCCAGAATTAGTCATCCAGCCCCGCGCATACGACGCCGCGTGTAATGTGGCTGCAACTTTGTCCAACTTGCCAAATGTACGCGTTATTGTTGCAATAACGAGCTTTTATAAAGGTTTGCTAAGTCGCGGTGTTACTTTAATGTCGAGGGGCCTTAGACTTGTTGTGTGTCCTAAATAAGTTTCCAGTCACCAATTGTATGTGATGAAATAACCGCAAATCAATCACTCATAATATTTATTCGGACTAGACACGTCGTGATACTGACCAAAGTTTGTTTTGGCAAATTAGATCATTATTTATTATGTTTCAAATAACGTACACAATCCGTTCGGTTAAATATTAGCTGTACTATGGCCTAAGTCCGTACGTGGTATGTGGGTAATTTTAATGTTCGTTTATTTTGAGAGACCGCAAGCATTTCCCGTATTACCGTCCTGAGCCAAGTTGGTGGTCACGCTGTCACGCTCTGCTACAACCAACCTGCGTCATTCAAACACCAATGTTCTTCGATTGCTTACATTAAGACGATACAATAAATAATTAGCGGTTAAACTATAAAAAACATCATACTAAGTCAATGGAACATAATTACTAAATAATTCATGTTTATCATTGCAATAAAATGAACATCAAATAAATTATCAACAAACTGTTGCGGACTTTTGATCCTAGTAATCCATATAAATCATCTTCGATAGTTGATAAGTTATGTATACATTCTGCCTTCACATTGGACACAACTGGTTGCATCTGCTTAAATAGCTGTTTGAATTTACACATTTGTTGGATACCTATATCCGGACGCCGGAACAGTGAGCATATACTGGTTCTTATTTGTGTGGAGTTATTGATTTCAGCTAGGTTTGGAACAGCCGGCCGTTGATCTAATGGCCTAGTCTGATCTTAGTTTTGGGTATATGGTTACAGCATATTTTAATGTTCTACACCGCAAATGTAAAATAACAATCCTTTTAAGATTAATTCGTTGTCCGTCCGTCTATTACGACAAGGAAATCAAACCTATGGGGTACTTCCCATTAACCTAGAATCATTGAATTTGACAAGAACTCAGGTCGTAACACAAGTTAAGGAAACCTCATAAAACTGTGAATTTGTAAAATTACATTAGATTAAAAAAAAAACCGGTTAAGTACATGTCGAGCCACGCGCAATATGGTTCCGTAATTGGTCGAATATAACTCTGTTAAAACCATTATATATATACATATGTATATATATTTTATAAATCTATGAGCACCCATTTAGAAGTTTGAGTGGGGACGCTCGAACTTAACAAAAATTTGCACTTTAAAGTTTGATAAGTGGAAAACGATTCCCAAAATTGGAAAATGACCTTCACACACCTGCTTTATTTAGCTTTTTGGTACAAAGAACCTCAGAGCTATGCTACACACAGACAGACATGACGAAACTAAAAGATTCGTTGTTGACTGACGTGACTACGAACCCTAAAAAGAAGGGGAGGTATTTTCCATTTCAGTGTAAAAGAGTAAGCCTTGATTAAAATTAGACTACTAGATTTTCACATTCTTATATACAGCTTTTGTTTAAGTTTCTGAATCAGAAAAAGACAAAAAAATGCGTTATCTTTGAAGTTTGCGAAGCGTACATTCTGATATATTTAGAGTTGATAGATATTCATTTAAATATTACAGGAAAAATAATAATTCTAACTATCGTATAGTTTTGAAGTAAACAGTAGTTTTCTTTTATCAAACGAATATAACCATACGAGTTCATAGCGTATATTTTCCTTTCCGAAGTTCGGAACTGTCGGTGCGAAGTCTGACTCGCGCTGGGCCGGTTTTTTTTTAATTATTTGTAATTTTGTAGTTATGCGGCGTGTATTCATGGTAGGTCATGTGCGTCAGTGCGCAGCTTCTGTCCACATGTGGACATGTTGCGACATCATTCCTAATGACACGCTCGCTTGGAACTTATGTGCATTGCACGAAATATTTCTGATCATTCAAAAATAAGTTCTTGATCCCACAAGCGAAATAACTAGATTTCATTTGAATACCAGATGGTAGATACCATAAGAAATATATACCTGTAGGTCATGACCGGTGACCGGAATACGTAGTGCAACTTACAATAATAGTCAATATAAATAGTTTTACAGCCTACCCCGGCGTTCATGAAGCCACAGTTACCGCCAGTTCATTGATAAACTTATATACTGCTAGCTAAAAAGTCTCAGAAGATGCATTTATTTTAACAACAAGGGCCATCTAAGCTCAAAGAGTGCGCCAAGCCAATTTCCCGCATTACATAACAGAATACGGCGCCGCGCTTGGATTAATTATTTACACAAAGCGATTCGAGCCGTTTTCAACCCTCTCTATCTCTCCCTAAAACCATATAAAAGTTCATTAAAGAATAATAAAAAAGTATTGAAATGCAGAAATTGCGCAGTTTGAAACACATGGCAAGTTTTAAATGTTAGCATTGCACCAAAAACTACCACTAAACAGTTTGTCATAATTTATTTTAGCAAAACATATACCTAAGTACTCGTACAAATACTTTTATTCTGATCCAGCCTGTCCCTTGCTGTCCTATTCTGTCTTATAGTGTTTAGACAAATCCAACGACACCTCATATGTCAAAAACCGTCCAGCCGTTTGGGCTGTAGGGCGTGCCAACTAAATGGACATACATACATATATACATACATACACTCGAAAAACATAACCCTCCTTTTGTCGCAGTCGGATAAAAAGGCATGCGTCGCTGACCCCAAATGATTGGAATAAGGGCAGGCGGATGATGATTACATGCAACTCCCTTATTTTCATCTTTTGAACGGACTGAAACTTGGCAACTACCAACTATGCATTGATCGAAGGTGCTTATGAATAACTCTTTGAACTATGCTCGCAGTTAAGTGTTAGGATAACGACCAAGTATTTTCTCGACAGATGTCGATTGATTTGCATAATGACTTGTGGCATTTACGAGTTCACCAATGTCTTTTACCTATAAACTAAATAATGATTTTTTTGTGAAAGTCATTGTTGTAAGCAGTGAATAGTAAAAGTGCATTTAGATTTTTAATATTCATAGTAGTATGTAATTTTTTTATTAACCTATGTTGCCCCACTGCTGGGCAATGGTCTCCCCTATTCTCGTCCATAGTTCTCCATCGGTAGCTTGATGTGGCCGATCATCGAGGAACGCGTGTAAATCCTCCCGCCAACGCTTCCTTGGTCGCTATCTATCCACAGTACGCAATAGGGCTATGTTATTTTGTGAGACTTAGACTGATAAGTGCGTAAATTCGCTTTTCATAAACTATCATGGAACAAGTATCTGTATTAAATGATTTATTATAAGTTTATTGTTATAGTGTCCAGTCGCTATTTAAGTAGAACAGCAGCAGATCGTATTACGTTGCATAAGCACTACGCGGTAGGTGCAGCGTGCGGAGCTCCGTGCTGCATGCGGGCTGAACAATACCACTAGAATGGTGTCGTCACATGCCTTCCAAGTATTAGTAGTAAAGCATGTCGATGAGGGATGACACCTAATACGCGATTACTTGTTTGTTGTCCAGGTGCCGAGGGGTTTGTGCTTTATCTATAATTAATTACCTACTACTAATATGATACATGCGAAAGTTTGTGAGGAAGAACATATATTTGTTACTCTCTCACGCAATATAAACTACTGAATGGAATTGGATTAAATTTGGTGTACATAATATATAACCTAAATTAACACAGGATACTTTTATTTGGGTGCTCGAAGTAGTTCTCTCAGAATACGGGTGAAATCGCAGAAAAAAAGCTAGTCTTCTATAGACCTAGGTATATCTATACATATAATGAAATAAGATATAGTTGTTTAGTCGATAACATGTTTCATTTCCATACCATAATAGACGTTACCAAATAGTTTTGTTTTGTAATAAATACGACTGATTCTGACTATTCCGATCTTCATGTAATGACAATGTCAAATAGAATAGGATATTTTTTGATTGAAATATATTTTTATTATGTAGTTTGTTTACATTCTTTATCTTGGCTAGTTAATTGGCTTTACTATAAATTATTTCTGCCCGGTTTTTAAAGTACTTTGACGGTGGGTTTTTCTATTCATTATCGCAGAAAAATGTATGGATATCGCCGTTACTATTCCATAACAAAACATCACGCCTCTAAACTTTAAAGGGGGAAGCAGAGGTGTAGTGTACACCCTTATTAAAGGTGATAATAGTAGACATTATAATATTGTAATTTATCTTAATTACAAACCGACCCACTAAAAAGAGAAATAAAAACTTTTTTTGCAAAATTAAACCCGCCTTCAAAAGCACTACAAATGGAAAAATGATTTGTTCCTGATTCGTCCCGCGAGTTTCGTCCCACACAAAAAAATCTTGTTTCGGCCCTCATTTTATTCCTATTTCGTCCCGAAATAATATTAATTAATATTTTTTCATTTTATTCTTGTTTCGTCCCATATTTTGTTCTTGATTCGTCTCGAGTAGTATTTTATAATGTATTTTACAACATGTTTTGTATAGAGAGCATAAAAATCATTCTAAACATTTTGACTTATCTTAGTTTTCACAATGTTTTATTCTCAACATGTTATTTAACACCATAACCTTTATTTGAAGCGAATTAAAACTACCAGGATAGCAGAAGTAAACTGGAAGTATACATCCAGTAACATTCACATCGAAAAACAGAAATCCTCGTTGGAACTTAACTATTTATGAAACTGTTGATTTTTATATCGATGTAGTGAATAATAAACGCTACTTTTATTCCTCTTTGTATAAAATTGTTGGTGCACATCTTAGTGACACCGTTTAGGCCCGTATTTCCTGTTTATTTTTGTCATCCTAGTAACTTCTACCTAGTTTTGAGTGGTTTATAAAATCGAAAACCTTTATCCATTTTTACCATTATCAAAAAAGAACTTAGCAGTAATTAAGTCGCTTAAGCACCTGATTCTTATTCATTTCTGTTTTTCTGGTAGTTTTAATAAAATAAAGTTCTTTTTAGTTAGAGTCTGAGATAGCGTTTATTAACTCCTTTCATTCCTTTTTTTAAGCTCGGGTAAGCTATCTTTATTTTTTTACCTTTTTTCTGACTCAACTAAAATAACATTTTAAAAAGTGGTCCGAAACAGGAATTAAAATTAACGCGGGACGAAACAAGATTTTTTAGCAATGTGGGACGAAAACTTGGGCCGTAGCAGGAACAAATCGGAAAAATAGTAGATTTCGGCGTCTTTAATCATGTATTATTTATGTATATTTTCGCCACCTACTGAGATTCTAATCTTTCAAAAAAGTTATTTTAAGTCATCCTGATTTAAGTTTACGACATCTACCCGAATATCTATAGACCATTTTTTTACCTTTCTGCAATTCTTCTCTATAGAAACTATAAGGTGTGCAAAATTTCATACTCCTCCGTCCGCGCAATTTTCGTGAAAAGGGGTAAGTCCAAAGTTTTTGCTTCACGTATTAATATAAAGATAATAGCGATGCTACAATTAGTAGCACGCCGATAGATGAAACGATTTTATTATATAGATATGCACTTAAGTGCCGCATCTCAAAACTTGAAGCACAATCAGTACAATAAAATAATGAACGTCGTCCATCTAGTTGAATATTGGCCGACGACCTGATAATCGGAGCCATCCGGCGTCTCGCCGCTATCGGGCCACCGACCCAAACCGGCCACGATATAAGCTACGACATAATCGCACTCACAGTGCCGCCTTACGCACGTCCTTGTGCCCAGATCAACCGCACTCATCCAAACAGCTCCTTTCATTTTATTTCAAACATTTACAAATATAACATAATATTATTCCATATTATAAGCGACTGCTAGCTAATAGTGTTACTCGCAAGTGCACAATCGTTCTTCTCAACGAACATAGTAATAAAGACAAATGTATTTTGAAGGACATCAGATTAATCTCTAAAAATATTTCAACGTTTATGATTCACAGAGTGACGGTTCATTTATTAAGTAAATAATCATTTAATTGATTTTGTTTAGATTTCATGCTAGCAATATTAATTAGCTGTCACTTAAAATACCTACGAATACACAATTTTACCAATATTTGGCAGCTTAAGCTACAACTTCGCCCATATTTATCGTACTAACAGCTCACCAATAGTACAAAATAAAATAACCAAGACAAGAAACTCGCTGGGCATTTCTTTTTCAATATTTTCATTAACTTATAATAAGATCAAATTAGAATAAATTGAAATAATAAATAAATATTTTTCTGGCGGAGCGTCATCGATCGCCGCAGCATGAGCTTCGCAATCGCATTAGGTATGAGAGTTAAGCGTACTAACCTTTGATATTGATGAAAGCTTTTTCTTCCAAGCGGAAGACATCGCAATTCTGTACATGGAGGTGGAGGGAGAGCACGTCCAGGCTGGCGGCGGCGTATGCCCTCATGAACACGATCTCGGCGCCGCTGATGTAGATGCGCCGGGCGTCCCGCAGCCGGGACAGGGAGTTGGCTCCGAACATGAGCACCCCGGCGCCGCTTACTACCACTTCTGTCGTACTTTCTGGTAGATCTCCCTCAAAAATATCCATTTTCTGTAAAACACAAATTTAGTTTTCAAAATCTTTTAATTACTAACCGCTGTAATTATAAATATAACAAACAATACGTTTTGTTCAGTTGCAAGCCATAGATTAGTCATTCTGGGAATTTGTAACTTCAGAACAATTTTACTTACTTATGACTAAAATGAATAATTGAGTATGAACGTAATACACTAGGTATATTAATAACAAACCAGGTCATGTTTATGTTAAACGCGAACCTGTTAGCATAAGACAATACTAAGTGGCACATAACAGACGCTTTGTTTTAGCGATAACAATTTTATTCCATACTCGTTTATTTTATTGTACATAAATAGCGTTAAATAGTCTTACCGCCGGTTGCATCAAACTTTTTATCATTTATACTTTTACGAAAATCACAAAACATGGTATTAGTAGTAATAAGAACAGTTTTAATATGTGTTATGTTATAAATACATAGATATAATAATTAAGTAAACATATAACATAAATATTAAGACGAAAATCATAAAATAATAGGAAAATTATTCAATTATATTCTCCATTTTGACAGATCTTGAATGACAGTTCTATCCGTTTCACGTATAAGTAAACGATTTTTTTTATTCAACCGGCTGTTATGCTCTCAAAACGAATGTTTACTCATGGTGAAGGGAACACCTATTGAGTATATTTAGTACATATTGACCTGCACATACACGTCCGTCCAATTCTTTTCCCTTAGCATTTTTATTCAGCTAGTACGCCAAAATACAAACAAGAGTAACGATTCCGGTGGTCCTTAAACTGGAGGGGTTCAACGGATACGGGCGGCTGATTAAATGACGCATGATGTTGGGGAAGTGAATGACTCCGCCCGGAGGAGTACTGCGCGCCCACTGCAGCGCCCCCATTGCCTGCATTAGCTCAGCCTTGACCAAATACTTTTCACTTTCGACTACTGTTCCTTTTGAATTGATAAAACTCAAACATGAGATATCTGTTATCGAGGCTTGGCATTCATGTCTATATAGATAACGAATATGACTCAGCCCACAAGATGGCAGAACAATGCTCTTCAAATATACAACAGTTACGTTTAATTATTCCTTTGAGTTCTTTTAATTTTGGAGATTGTAAAATTTTGGAATGCAACTAGAATTAGTTGCCGCTACTTCGGAAGACTCAAACTATGCCGCTACAAAGAAACGAATAGATGACACGTCCGCTCTCACATACGCGCAGCTAAATAAAAATAAACACGCACACATATGCGCACCGACGCCGACGACACCAAGCGGGGTTCTCGTATACCGGCTGCTTGCTGAGCTTCGCGCTTTGTGGAGTATCTCTGTCAAGTGTTCGATACCGAGTGATTGTGTTTTTGTTATTCACGAATAAGTTACGCGTTACAGGATTCCTAATACATAACCTATATAGTCCACGTAGTAGAGTATAATTTATTTACATTTTTACAACAATTTGCATTTATATACCGCATGCCGATACTGAGAGGTGTTATTGTATGCAATAATAACAAACAGATCTGTTTCATCTGCTTGAGATTATCAGCTTAAATATTTTACTTCTGATTTGGCTAGCTTTCAATGTTAGAAGCTGAATACAATTCGTAAACATAGATCTGCATATTGGAGACGTCAGTCGCCAGTCACGTCATGCCACCAAAGTATGTCTGGTCCCCTTTTTTTATTCACAGAAAGGCAATAAAGCTTTACATACGTGGCCCGGTGTTGTTTTAGCTCAGTAGCCCTGAGCCTGCCGAGTCTGTGCACTTTGTGAATGTTCGCCATTTATGGCGGCAAGTTCTGCGATCACCACCAGATAAGTACTCTTGTATTGGTCACTCCCAATTCTTAACCACTTCACGAACTTCAGATACTTGTTTAAATGTTACTTGTTGAAATATTTATTTTATTGTCAGATGTATTCATTCGCTGTTTATGCCACCGAGGGCGCCATGTACAAGTTTAAAGTTTTATGTAGGTACAGCTTGGCAAAAAAGTCTAGAAACGGAACATTTTTTTTTATTGCTGGCAATCCCTGGCAAATAATGTCGTTTGATGTAAACAAAGTTCGCGAGTTACTAATTTTTTTATTTGGACCATGAAAACGGCAATAAAACAACGTTATAATAAATAACCCCATTCAGAGTACTAGCAAGGAAACAATTCATAAGGTTTATAGGCGATATCTGGTCGAACATGAGGCTAAAACTCTTCTTTCCGATCTCGACGATATTTACCAAAGTACCGTCATAATGACAGGTAACTAAGAATTTGTTTTGTTGTATTTAGTTGTGTCAAGTGTTAATTTATGATCTCTATTTTGTTTTGAATTGCTTGAATACGAAATAAGTGAAATTTTGAACAATAAACATCGAGCATATATGTAGGTAATGTTTACGTTTTGTCTTTGACACTTTGGTATAGCGCGACTAGATTAATATTGATACTTGAGTGGCTTGAGCCTTGATACTCTGCAATATTATTATGTAAATTCCATTTCTACATAATTTTATCTATGAGTGTGATCACAAGATAATATAATACTTGTACACAAAAAAAAATAGATAGGTACCGTAAACTTTTTACGTTTAATATTGATAGAGGTTTAATCAAATTTTTAGGGTTCCGTAGCCAAATGGCAAAACACGGAACCCTTATAGATTCGTCATGTCTGTCTGTCCGTCCGTATGTCACAGCCATATTTTTTCGAAACTATAAGAACTACACTGTTGAAATTTGGTAAGTAGATGTATTCTGTGAACCACTTTAAGATTTTGACACAAAAATAGAAAAAAAAAACAATAAATTTTGGGGGTCCCCATACTTAGAACTGAAACTCAAAATTTTTTTTTCATCAAACCCATACGTGTGTGGTATCTATGGAAGGGTCTTCAAAAATGATATTGAGGTTTCTAATATCATTTTTTTCTAAACTGAATAGTTTGCGCGAGAAGCACTTCCAAAGTAGTACAATGTGTGTTTCCCCCCTGTAACTTCTAAAATAAGAGAATGATAAAACTAAAAAAAATATGATGTAGATTATCATGCAAACTTCCATTGAAAATTGGTTTGAACGAGATCTAGTAAGCAGTTTTTATGGCGCCCCTATTAATTTCTACTCTTTTTTGCCAAGCTGTAGTACAGATTGGGCCGATTTTTGTGGGACTTTTACTGGTAGATAATTATTGTTATAAGAATTTACTTAGACTTATTTTATTTAAAAAATAATAATTATGTTTTAACGCAAAAAAAAAACTCTTCAAATTGTAAAACGCAAGTCACGCTGCGGGGCGGCAGCAGCTAGTACTAAATAGAAATAAGAATATAGAAGAAAAGTTAGTATCTTGTAGACATAATGGTGTGGTCGACGAATTAAGTCGGTAGTCTGCTCTGTTGCGTGCGAAACCTGTTAGTTGAGTGAGCCATGCAGCGCTCAGAGCACAGTATGACTTGTTTCTTATAATGCGGGTGGCAAGTAGGTACATTACTAGTTGCTTTATAAAATGATGAATCGGAAACCATCGATAGGCTAACATAAGATTGTGCTCTAGTTTGCCAGTCGAGTGAACTTAGCAGACTAGGCGTAATCGACGGAAGGCATAGAACACAATGCCCGGAGAGTTTTGGCCGACTGATGGGGCATAAGTCA
Source organism: Pyrrhia umbra (assembly GCA_963891755.1). Lineage (NCBI taxonomy): Eukaryota > Metazoa > Arthropoda > Insecta > Lepidoptera > Noctuidae > Pyrrhia > Pyrrhia umbra. The sequence goes on along the minus strand of OY982916.1, from coordinate 237,167 downwards.
ATTGAAACAATAGACGGGTGCGATCTCGATACTACTCTACTCGAGCACTTCGGCACGCGTGTACGCAGTAATGCTGTTTTCGACATTGTAGATTTCAAGTATCATTGTCACTCAAAAAGTATAATAAAAACTTAATTGGCTGTCTGTCCAAACTTAGAAATTAATCAATTATATTAACTTTACAAAGAACATCTCTTACTTAATTTTATTATCAGATGAGAGTGTACAAAAGTCCGGTTAGTAGGCTATCTGGTTACATTGCTCGTTTAGTTGGTGACCTGGCTGGCCGACGGGTGTTCACCTTTTTTACTGGGCGTCAATTAGCCAGATTTACGTCGCAAAGCACCTACACATCTCTACACGTGCATTAGCGAAGTTAACACTTGTGTGTCTCACAGTCATCGCGCAGCTACTAAACTGCACGGCAAGTATAACAGTCATTTGACTCACTATATGTTTACTCACTGCAGAAACCAGTTGGCGCTGATTTCCAATTACAGACAATTTCCTCAAGATTTTACGAACGTCAAAGTCAGTTTATATTGCGTTTATGTTTCAATTGAATTAAATAAAATCGATTCCCTGTCAATAATCGTTTCGCAAGCAAAACATTTCAATAACGCTCTATGGTAATTTATAATATTTTAAATAAATTGGAAATTGGTATTATAACAGCTCATGTGTAACGTCCTTGGTGCCAGACAATGAAACCACTACATGTGTTGAGGCATTCATCCTATTTTGATGTCATTAAGTGCAATTGGTACCTTAACAAGTACGTACACTTTTAAAAAGTATGATGTTTAAAATATGCAAAGTAAATAAGATGTTTAAAATACAAAACATGCATTTAATAAAAAAAAAGTTGATTGCATCGTCGCAATCAACGATGTTAAAATTTTAAGCACAAATAAGTTTTGGGGCCATGTAACTCTATATTAATGTGTTTGCAATGTGTGTTACATTACATCACACGTTTATTATGTCTAAGAATATAATTGTACTTGGACATAATAACTAGTAGAAGGCAGCGAACGAGGTCTGACACAGTGCCTGTGCTACTTGTTGCTAGTGGCCCGTGTAGTGCAGCGCAGCACTACGTGTCTCCCGCAGAACACCGGCCATGACAAGCCAGGAAATATATTGTCAGTCGCACACAACTAAGAATGGCGTTCTAAAGAGAAACACCTACTATGTTATACCAAAAGAATATAATAATTCGAATGATTTCATATCCGAAGTGATTATAAATACGATAGTAAGTCATTTCGTTGTTCAGTTTTCACGGTTTTTGGAAAGAAATAATGACTAAATTATGTACTTTTTTCCTCATGAAGTCTTGTAATCATATAGATATTTTAGCGTAGATAAATAAATCCATAAAAAGAACAATCGGCCAGGTCAGACAAAAGCTACGAATGAGTGAAATGCCCTTGTAATGTACCTGTATGCGCCAATGGGTATTCGCAGGCTCAGACGACGCAGCAACTCCGAATTAGGTTATGTATTTGATAACTTTGACTAATGTAGAATGGTAGTGTGTGAGGGATCTACTTCACTTAATGAAATATATCCTGCTTTATGTACCATATAAAAGTAGCCTACGTAGTCTTCCCAGAGACCGGGCTATCTCAATTCTCAATTTCATCTTAAACGGATCATGTTTTTTCATGAAAGCGTAACAGACGGACAGACAGCTAGATATTTTCGCATAAGTATGGTTATTTGCTACCTGTTGTAACGGACTGGGTCTTCGAAAGTAGGTACTGTATTGGTACTTGTTTAATAATCCGGAAGTTTCGGTACTTTGTTCCGTAGAACAATAGATTTGGGGAAAGTTAAAAGAACAATTCGATAGCCGGTGAGCCGCATGTTGCACTACAGCAGCAGTCTGTTAGCCCGTGCCACTGACAGTCATCTGCTCCATGCCCTCAAGGAGCTGGTGGACGGCCGACTACCAGCTTCAAATCAAAATGTGCATCTTGAGGAAGCTTAAGCTAATGCGCTTACATAATATCGAACGTACTTTTTATCCACTCGGTCATTTCACGTTCTTTCACCTTCCCGTGAGTTCTTCATAAGTCTTCTTCGCTCGCGGGTATTCAAATATGGTCTCCAAAAATTAATTGTGCATACGCTGCTAGCTGCTACCTTATTCCTTCCCCTTCTTGTCCCACAATCTATCATGGAGGTACCTACGGATATATTTACACATATACGAGCCACTACTTAAAAGCAAAGATTACTATTTTTAATGGGAACTACAATTATCCGTATATTTTTTATACAAATTCTATCTGTCTGGGAGCTCTCTCTGTTAATACGAAGCCACGAAGAGGCAACACAAGAAAAGGAGGTTTATTCATACAAATAAACCTCCTTTTCTTGTGTTGCCTCTTCAATATTAGGGCTCTATTACTTTGAAGCACTTTTCTTTTTTAATGGGATTGAGCTGAGCACAAAAGCGTACACGAGATCATTTCAATATAATATTGTCCTTGTAAGATGCGCTACGTATGCTGGCTGAGCACATCAGTTGTTCCAGGTAGGCATTACCTGCCATTGACATCATAATTTTACTTTACTGAACGTGAATGTTATTGTGCCTCTTCTATAAATAAACATATTGGTTTAAGTCAATCATCAACAGTCCTTGTATTTATAAATATTTTATTATATTAATGAATTCAACGATTATATAATATTGTTTGTAAGTATAAGTACCTGGCTCAAAATTACCAAGGTGGCAAATTCCAAATTGTTTCATGATGAAATTTATTTTAATAATTAACCCAAATTATCACTTAACTTATGTTTAACCAATGTTTACGTTGGCAGAGCATAGAATTAGTTACTACTCTTGTAATTTTATTTTTAAAGAGAGGTGAGGCTTCCGGCGACTGGGACCGCAATTAACTGATCCGCGGTGTGAGTCGCCGGATGGATTTAATTTAAATATTTTTCTTCCGGCTACTGGGACCACTCATAAAATATTAGGTTCAAATCAAAAATAGTACAGTCAGACAAAAAAATCTTCAGTGCACTCTATAATATATATTAAAAGAATCAAATGGATATTGAACATTTGAAATGTTGCGTCACGAAAAGTACTAGGACATCATAGAATGAAAGAGACCGCAGTATTGTTTCAACTACCCACCCGTATATAATGTAAAATCTTTGCCCACCCGTTACTTTGTAAATGCCACGTGTCAGTTAATTGCGGTCCCAGTCGCCGGAAGCCTCGAGAGGTAGTGCTGAAATAAATCATTCCGGGAACGTTAATAATATTATAATATTACATAGTGCTTAATTTTTACCTTATTCAATAGCGGATATGTGTAATTTATTTATTTATTTTTTCACATTTCTAGGTACAGCCATTCAAAAGTTAAAGGGAAGAGGGAAGGCACTCGACAAGAACCTAACAAAAAATTGCACTTAAAAGCTAAATATTTCGCAAATGACTCGCTTAACCGTATAACAACATTTTTAATAACATTTTTGAAAGACCTATCTAATGATACCCCACAATAAGGGGTACGCGAGAAAAAAGTATTCATCCCCACTTTACGTGTTTGGGAGCTACCCTAAAAAAAATATATATTTTACCACTTTCTCGGCGTGATCAATATACATATCCATACCAAATTTCAGCTTCCTAGTAACAAGAACCTCGGAGCTATGCCGCGGACAGACAGACAGACGGACATGGCGGAACTATAAGGGTTCCTTGTCGGACTACGGAACCCTAAAAATGACACCTATATATCGATTTACTTAAAAAGTCGAGTCCGCCATTGTGGATCCATAAAAATACGCCATATTTGGTAATCAGCACCACTAACACCTTTGAAAAATTAAACATAATGAACAGTAGATAATAATGTTAACCTACTCTCTCTCTCTTACTTATCACTATGGAGCTTTCATATTTCACACTACTATTATTGAAATGTCCATAACTTTTGTTACAGTCAACCGATTTTAATTAAATAAAGACTAAATTATATCCTAGGATGAACTTTATGATTTTCTAGCTACACTTTAAGTTACACATAAACTTAGCTCTTTAGCAATGATACGCGTTCAAACTAACCGACATACATTTATACCACATACTGAGGTCTATAGTCCCTATTAGATGTATAAAAATCAAGGTGAGTCAACATGATTAAAAGATATGGGCAAAATTAGATTTTCCCGAAATCTTAAGTACCAAAATTTAACTTAATTTTCAACTTGTTTTATTTTGCCTTGTGCTGTAAGACCTTGCTTTTAACCAAAATTGAGAAATCTAGGTCAATCGGAAGTACCCTATACGATTTGGGTCGAAAACCTATATGGTAGTTCATACGAAATCTGCTAAAAAGCAATATAGTCCATTGAAATGTTACATTTTTTAGGCCTAACCTTGCGTTTTTTAGAGGACGCAATTTTATTTTTTTGATGTGTAGGGGGGGTCAGTGTAAAGCTAAAACCAAGTTTGTGGGGTCGCCACCCTTGTCCCCCGGCCGCCATCTTGAAAATAGGGGTTGAAATGGTTTTTACGATATATCTCTTAAACTATTAATTTAATAAAAAAATTGTTAGCATTTTTTGTTGCAAATTAAATTAAATGAATTTAATTTGCAACAAAAATGTCAAGATTTTTTTTAAATCGGATAAACAGTTTAGGAGATATATCGTGAAAACCTTTTCAATCCCTATTTTCAAGATGGCGGCCGGGGGACAAGGGTGGCGACCCCACAAACTTGGTTTTAGCTTTACACTGACCCCCCCTACACATCAAAAAAATAAAATTGCGTCCTCTAAAAAACGCAACCCCAAATGTAACTTTTCAATGGACTAATATCTTAATTTACAAACAAAGGAAAATTCCAAAAAAAAACTAAAATAAACCATTTGGACAAGTATTTTTCGCGTTTTATAAATATAATAATTATAAATACCACTTGTTGATTAAGATCTAGTAGAATAGTAACCTGTGAACTGCGGTCCTTTTATGTCCGTTGGCCGTAGTCCATCTTAAAAAGGTGAATTTTCCTTCATATTATAAATGCGTTGTAATGTTTTCAGGATCGAGTTTAAAACAACTCGCGTGACAGTGATTGTGACTATTTTATATATGTGTTATTTTATATTCAATTAGGTTTCTTAAATAAAATACGGGCGTATTTTTTAAATAAAAAAAAGTTATTTTTATTATGAATGCCCAATTCCCTGAAACAACTACTTCCTACTCGACACATCTGTGGATAGTTAGTAATAAACAAAATATTAAAAAGCGTTTTGGATCGTAACAAATATTTTCAATTTTCTTTATTATTAACCGGCTGGCCCGGTACTTCATTCCGCCATTTCTATTTCTGTTTGTTTTTAAAATTTCTTTTTTATTAACCTTGTCCTGATAATAACTTTCGGAAGTTGTGCACGTACATACATTTCGGCGATTCGTTTTTAGGCGATTATTTATACATATAGATTTGGTATACCTACTCGTATCTTGTAAGTGTCCGTTTACATTAACGAAGGTTATGCATGAGCATAATATAAACATTTATCTACTAACTGTTAAAATAAATTACTCATGTAGGTCCGACCAGCCAAATACCTACAGCTTGGCAAAAAAGTCTAGAAACGGAACTAATTTTTTTTATTGCTGGCAGCGTCTGGCAATTAATGTCGTTCTGTGTCATTCGATGTAAACAAAGTTCGCGAGTTACTTATTTTTTTATTTCGACCATCAAAACGTTAATAAAACCACGTTATAATAAATAAAACCATTCGGAGTACTAGCAAGGAAACAATTTATAATGTTTATTGGCGATATCTGGTCGAACATGAGGCTTAAACTCTTCTTTCCGATCTCGACGATATTTACCAAAGTACCGCCATTATGACAGGTATGTAAGAGTTTGTTTTGTTGTATTTAGTTGTATCAAGTGTTAATTTATGATCTCTTTTTGGTTTTGAATTGCTTGAATACGAAATAAGTGAAATTTTGAACAATAAACATCGAGCATATAGGTTATGTTTACGTTTTGTCTTTGACACTTTGGTATAGCGCGACTAGATTATTTTGATACTTCAGTGGCTTGAGCCTTGATACTCTGCAATATGTAAATTCGATTTCTACATAACCTTATCTATGAGTGTGATCACAAGATAATATAATACTTGTTATAACTAGCATTTAAAAATCACAAAAAATACTAGATAGGTACCGTAAACTTTTTACATTAATTATTGATAGAGGTTTAATCATTTTTTTAATCTTTATAGGAAGCACCGAACGTGCATTTCAATCTATAACCGAGTAGAAGTTCAAAAGAATTCATGCCAGCATGTTAACAAAATAGAAAAGGAGTATTATGAATTTATGAGAGGGCTCGTACTTGGACATTAAATGTTTAGGAATCAATCTCCAACATGATAGCGCAGTGCCTTTGAATCTGAGTGTGACTCAGATGAGTTTATGGCTAGCTCTAGCCAAGACATGGATGTGGCGGGCGTGGAATATTTAGAGGAAGATTTATTGAAATTAAATATAATAACGCTATATTCATACGCCTTTTTTTTATACCCAAAAAAAATAGTAAACACAGGAGTGCTTACATTATTAGTGCTTATAAGTAATTTGTATTCAGTTACATGACGTGAATACTTGTTATTACATTTTATAATACTTACTGATTTTAATTAATTATAAAAATACAGCTTAGTATCAAGACGATAGCATGGTACGCTATACGGTCGCAGCGGGTTGCCACACGAACGATAAAGTGGCGCCCCTATTAATTTCTACTCTTTGTTGCCAAGCTGTACTACTACTTTATCGACATTTGCGCACATAGATTTAAAATAAAACTGGTAACATATCTATCATGAAGTTATTATTAAGTAGTTATTATTATAAGTATATTGTTCTATAATATGAGCCAATAACCTGCGGCTTGATGCACATAAAAGTAAATAAATAATATACATTCATATACAGTGAGTACATAATCAATCGTGTTGAACTTTTAGGTCATATTTTTGATGCATGGGAGAATTCATATGATGCTTTGGGTATATTTTAGAATTATCCTAGGCATTTGATTGCGTTGTTCATGAAACATTGATCAGGAAGTTATACCACTACGGTATAAGAAACTCCTCTCTGGACCTTATTGCTTCATACTTGAGCAATAGGATTCGGGAAATTGACGTTAATGGGAAAAGATCTCCTGGCTCTGTAGTCACGATGGGAGTCCCTCAGGGTTCAATCCTTGGTCCATTGTTGTTTCTTGTTTATATAAATGACTTACCTCACCTCGTAAGGGACAATCATAAGATAGTACTGTTTGCAGATGACACTTCCCTTTTATTTAAACTTAAACGTCAGCGGCTGGTTACTGACGATGTAAATAGAGCGCTCTCAAAAATTCTACACTGGTTTAATGCTAATAACTTATTACTAAATGAGAAAAAAAACAAAACTGTTTGCAAAAAATAAACATTGGTAAGCAACTTCTCAATCTGCAACTAATCTTTAAAATGGTCAGCAATTTTACCAATGTGCAGTCTAGTAAATAAATTTTATTTGGTCGGCAAAGAAAGCGCGTCTTCAAGCTATACTCGTATATCAGAGAGGTGTGCACATTAAAAAAATACAAACATCAGAATTGATAACCTCCTTCTTTTTTAGAAGTCGGTTAAAAATAATATCTATTCTCAGTATAAATTATTGAATAGTATTTGTATTGAAAACGGATTCTTTTTCGGAGATAATGTAGAACTTTAGATATCGATTTTGTAAGCAATCAATTGAAAAACTAAGTTTTAGATTTATTCGTATCCTGATAACGAATTCACTTGCACAGAACCGCAGATATCGTCAAAAAACTAAAAGTTCTAAATGGCGGCCATTATTTCTTAATCTGGTATAGCGGCGCGGCGTAATAATAGCGGCGGCTGTTCGTCCTCACAGGCGGTTGGCATAAAATTTACAATACCTTTTGTACAAATTATTATTATCGTTATAGCGATTAATGATCTTTGTAAGAGCTGCGCCCATTTCGTGCATAACAAGTCATGGATTTTTTGTAAGTACCTATTTATATTTACTGAACACATTTTGATGTAATATGGATCACTCAATGCAGCTCGTATATTTTATTTGTTATACAAATATATATATACATACAGCAGTCCGGTATGTGATTTATTGCTGATAAATGTTATATATTAAATTATGTTATACAAGGAGCTAAAACCGGCTAAGTAGTCTTTACTGGTTACAGAGCTTTCAGTGGACCAACTAGAATGTATGTATTACGGAACCCTACATTGCGCGTGAGCCGACGCGCAACTGGCCGGTTTTTACTAATACAGTATTGAAAGTAAACCTTTCGGTTAACTAGTTAGGCACGGGAATTCATAGTTTCGTAAAATATAAATAATGCCCGATGCCGCAGTAGAGGCCTCGCTCGTCGCAGGAAGCGATCTCTCATTACGTTTTTTTATGGTTTGTCCGATGCTCCCGCCCTCGGCCGGCGGCGCTGCGTTCACTATGCGTGCTCAGACCAGCTCATATGATTCATTTCTAGTATGCTGCTGTATTTAAATTGTATTAACTTTATTAGATTGCAATTTCGATCAAAGTATGTAGTATGTTATCAAAGTATGTTACAGATAGTGAGTTCTGAGCATTGATATTCATTGTTGCTTCCCAATACAAATTCTAATATTTTTGTAATGTTGAGCTAGGTATCACCTACAGTGTGGCGTTAGTTGAAGATTTTTTGATTACTTGTTAGCATGTTCTGCTTAAAGGCCATTCGCTGCGTAACGCGTCGAGGCACCGGCCTGGCGAGCAACAGGTGTTGGCATGAAGCTGTAAGCTTTTAATGCCGCTTTAGCCACGTTAATTCCCAGATACTGCTGCAAGTCGACTAGCGTGTCCTTATTGCATCATTACTTCTCGTACATCAATCCTACCCATATTATGAAGACTGCGTTATACTTTAAAGCCTTTCAGTGACGTAAACCAACGGTATATTTAAATAAACATGAGTGCTTAGTGTCAGGTCTTTTGTATGTACTGCCTATGTAAAACATCACTTTACCATGGCTAGATATGTTGGGCATGTCGCCGTCTTGGCGAATCTATCCGACACACTAGTATTACTATCTCTGATGGTTCATATCTTGCTAATGGTGAAAACTTGTACAGACATAACCTGGTGGCCAGGATAATATACCAGCAATATGCCTTAAAATTTAATCTTTTGGAATTGGAGGTACCATACTACAAGTATTCTCCCAACCCAGTCAAATCGTCACTGATGGAACTGTTACTGTTAACAAGCCTGTTATAGGACTGATAGACCGATTAGAGCGGACATGTAGCATGTGGACTTCGCAGATATTGTGCAGATAGTCGTTTCAGGCTATTCCTTAATTGCCAAGAACTTCGACCCTCATCTAAAGAGGCTCGCGTTAGGTGTTTGGATCAAGCGCTCGGTTCAGAAAGCGGTACCTACTTCTGGATACGGCACGTATTGTTTCGCGAGGTTTCTCATTATGGGGCCTTGACCGTCGGTAACTTGGTCCATATTCACCATGCCGGTGGAATAGGTACTATTGGTATATTGTTAAATATATACATATAATATATTAAATAAAATAAATCTATTCAAATTGAATGAAATATTTAACATATTAAGATAACATCTTGCATTTTGCATGGTTAGCAAGTCATGATCCACAGCTGAGTATTAAACTTTTTTAATCAATAAAGCGGACACCATATAAGCACCATTTTCAAAACCCATGGATTTTCTAAGGTCTTTCTGTTGTCCGCCTGTCGCTTCACCATTACAAATTTACTTATCCTGAATTGAGGTTCGCGGCGATTTATTCCATTCTGGTTTATAGCCGTAGACATTTTCCGATACGTGATGACGTCACCGAGTCAGCTAAGTGCATATTATTATGATTTCCTCTTGAACTCTCTCTTCTCTTGAACTCTTTGATTTGATCTTCAAGCTAGTATCCAACTATAGTTTAGCTAAGCAATCAAATTTGCCTTTGTTTTTTAGATATTCTTATGTCGTCAATTTAAATATTTTTTTTACCTACGACTTGTAATTACTAAAGATGTCATTTATATTTAATGGTATGTAATACTTAATAAGTGATTGGTATCGGCCGGTTGTTGTTCGTACATGGCATGCATGCAGATGGCGAGCGCTGGTCCAGTAACAATGGCCCCGCGCGGGCTCACCGCCACACTAATTAACTTCCTGTTGTATTCGATGCTCCGTCGCTGGACGGTGCTGCGTGCTGCGTGCTGGCGCGGACTAACGCACACCTATCTATTTATCCAAATGTGCCGTTAGTGAAGTTTCGTACGAAGTGGCCTCACAGTACATTTTGATGTGTGCTGCGTATTAAAGTGATTCACTACTAATATTTATGATTCCATTTTACAAGAATTATTTAGTTTTCGGTCTTCAGTTCTATTCTGTGTTACATAGCGGCTATTCACTGGTTGCTAGTTGCTGCATTGTATAGGTTTTCTCACTATTGCCGCATTAGCGAGTATCTATAAAGTATGACTTACACTACGACACAAATTGTGTCACAAATGTCAGAATATTTTTTATACTGTTCACACTTCGATAGTGTCGTTGTGATGCCGCTGTCGCGACACTATTCTCGTGAATGATATGAATGTCCCACACCTGTTTACACACAGACACTCGCATCATACACTGAGTGTATGTGTCGAGCTGTATACCTTTTTTAATAAAATAGTAAATATATGTAAGTACGTGATACAGGAATCAATAAAATTGCGACACAAAAGTTTAGAGTGTGAATTGTATTTTTGTATACTATTATTCACTAACAGACACAATACCGAAACGGTTATTGACAAACCTAAAATACTTAATTGCTTTTATTTTGAACAGTGGCCAATATTAATGGCAGACAGTCACAGCTTTTTGTTTGACATAGTTTCGATGCGAGACGCCGGTTTCCTTCACACGAAGCATATTTTAATTTAGAATATCAGAGCGGTCGACGTCTACTTGGACGTAAGTATTTATGTATGAACTAGACTTGAATTTTGCGAGAGCGCCGCACTACAAATAGCCGGGTCGGCAGAGCGCCGCCCGATACCCCGCTGCCAGCCGGACTCGTGTCGGCGTCGGCCCGCCTGGCCCATCTGTATTTACAAAGTTTACTAAGGGCCCTGTTACTTGAACGACGTGAACACTTTGCCCTTTGTGATGCATTTCTAGGCTCTAAATTATAGATCTATTAGGTTAGCAATAAAAGGCAATAAACAAATCACAGTGAATTTTGCTCATAAATTATCAAATAGGTAGGTAGGTACTTATATCAAGTTTAAAACAATACATTCATTAAATATTGACTAAGCCGTTAAGATAATATATTCGAAACCTGGACCTAAGTACCTAATGGCGTCGTCTTATAAACAAAGACTACGATTGTCCATCTAATTTAACATTGGTTGAGTGTATGGCTAATGACATCATTACTGCTCGATAAGTTGAATTACTACTTCATGACGCATAAAACAAAAATATTTTTTAAATTGTATTAACTGAGCGACTGATTGGTATCGCAACAAATGTTGTAAGTTGTACCGATGCACGCGGCCTGTCGCGGGAGCAGACAATGCCTCGGTGGCTCAGGATTCAGGTAACTTCTTTTTATTTTTTTGTTCCTTCCACTTTTTTTGCAGCTACCATCTATCAGTTTGTTTGTTTATAACTTAATAAAGATGTTGCGAGGAACATTGACTAAAACAAGAGTGATTGCTGTTGTTGTGCACTAAACAACAGTACTAATCACACTTTAGTATCGGCGGCGGTCGCACATTGTAATATTATTAAAATAAAATATTGTTTTAATAATAATAATAAAATATTGTTATCATACATCTGTTTAAAAAAATCTCTCAAAAAAAATTGATGAACACGCAGATCACCTATAGCAATCACGCAGCTTGGGTAATTTTCGGTGATTCAAAACTCAACAATTTCCATTTGAGATGTGTCGGTGTTAGCTTGATGCTATTTTTGAAATGCTACACTACATTAAATTAGTACAGTAACATGACGTTTTGTTCATTTTAAAACAACGTTCACGGTTTTGTCATATTGAACATGTTCCGACGTGCTGGGAATCAGAATAGAGCTCTTTCCGTTGTTTATCGTTTCCTTCTACCAAAGGGCTGCTTATCATAATAATATGTTTGCTTCGCATTAGCTAGAGGCAATTAAACTTTCCTTTCGAAGAAGACCGCTCCACTAACTTTGGAAATAAATAGGTATTTATCTAAGCGAAAACTTTTCTGGCACTTTATATCCCATAAATAAGTTAAAAGTCCGAATAAGTAAGTGACCGTACATCTGGCGTAGCACGTTCACTTTTGTTTGTAAGACACATACGAGTGTACAAAGACGTACCTGATCGCGGTGAAGAGTGCAGTTGACGGTTTTCCATGATGGATGAGTGTCCGGAGTACATTTGCAATAGTCCAGTTTACAAAGGCCTATCTGATGTTCACTGGTTATGAGAGGACAGAACGCTGCGAGCGCGAGCAACGCCGTGAGAGGCGACATGGTGCCGCGCTGGGGCGCGAGGGACCGCGCGCGCCGAGCGTCATGCACAGACTGGCGCGCTGGCACAGTGGCACTCGCTCGGTATCACTGGAGCGCCGCTCGCCGCGGTCTCTCACCACGTGCTAGTGATGCCGGCAACTGGCGCGCCTACTTATTATACATATCGATGATGCGATTTCATTTGTATTATTAACACTTTTAAACACTATTTAGTTATCACCATTAAAATGTTTAATGGAAAAACGTGATGGTTTTGTTAAAAGCATAATTATGAAAAATTCGATTTCATTATTCCCATCATATTAATTTGCGTGTTGTAGATTTCTGACTATTTAGAATGCCCAGTAATTTATCTTTCGTGATGTAGGATGTTGTTTTGCTCTATATTACTATTTGTAAAACTTAACAGAAGCCAGGACCCACCTACGGTGAGAAAAGGTTAAGATAGATGTAGCTGATACGAAGTTCACCGGGTCACTTAGTAAATAATAAACCGCCAAAAGCAAAGCTCTCCTGTTTGTTTGCGGGACGCGGGGCGGATAATGCTTCTCGCTTTACACGATACGACATAATAACCAGTATCGCAAGAATTACTTTATATTATTATTTTAAAATCTATTAAGCTTCAAATCATAGTTTATTATAAAAACGGATTTAAATATTTCGATTTTAAGAAGTTACATAATTACTATGACAAATATAGTTTTTCATTATTTTTTTATTTTATCGTGTCATGTATTTATTAGAACGTAAATTTTATTGATAAATTAATTAAGAAAAATAAATAATCAGTTACAGGGTATTTTACACTATGAGAAACAGAATTTAAGTAGAAATGTTGCAATTTAATGGACTTTACATTAAAAATGAGAAATGAAAAATGATAACGTTACTTTTGACTCGTAATATATAAATGTTGTGGTGGCCTAATGGTTAAGGCACCTACCTCTCGTGTACGAGTGTGCGGGTTCGAAACCTGGCAAGTACCAATGTGACTTTTCTAAGTCATACGTACTTTCTAAATATATCTTAGGCGTCACTGACTAACGTTGAAGGATAAACATCGTGAGGAAACCTGGACTTAAAAAGTCTGAAATCGCCAATCCGCCTTGAGCAAGCGTGGTGATTAATGCTCATGCCTTCTCTGTATGAGAAGAGGCCTGTGCCCAGCAGTGGGACGATATATCTAGGCTGATGATGAATATATATATGCCTATTCCAAAAAACGCGCACAATTCCATAACATTTTTAGTTCGTTGACTATAACTCTGTAAGTTGTATATAAGCTACATCTGTGAATTTTGTCACACATTGGTACACAGCCATTTAAAAGTTAAAGGGAAGGGGGAGGGCTCTCGAATATAACCTAACAAAAATATGCACTTTAAAGCTTGATTTTTCGCAAATGGGTCCCTTAATAGAAAAATGGTCTTTGCACACCTATAATATTTTTAAAAGTCCTATCTAACGATACCCAACACAATGGGATACACGAGAAATAAAATAGTCATCTACACTTTACGTATAGGGGAGGTACCGTATTTTTTCCAAATTTTAATTTACTACTTTGTCAGCGTAATCAATATGCATACCTATATATTAATTTCAGGTAGCTAGTACTAAGAATTTCGAGCCATGCCGCATACAGACAGACAGAAAGACGGACATAGCTAAATATACGGACATATAGATACTTGAGTGGCAAGCCACTCAAGTATCAATTAATAAGGCTCAAGAGCCTTGATACTCTGCAATATGTAAATTCGGTTTCTTAATAATTTTATCTCCGAGTGTGATTACAAGTTAATATTATACTTGTTGTAGCTAGCATTAGAATAGTTGTATTCAGTTACATGACGTGAATACATTGTTATTACATTTTATAATACTTAGGTACTAGTTTTAATTAATTAAACATAAATCAAAGTAGTAAAAAAATACAGCTTAGTATCAAGACGATAGGCTGGTACGCTGTACGGTCGCAGCGGGTTGCCACACGAACGGTAAAGTGGCGCCCCTATTAATTTCTACTCTTTTTTGCCAAGCTGTAACAGCTGCAAGTGTCAATCGATCTAAGATTAAGCTACGCTTGGTGCAGTCGGTCCGAGGTTATACAGAGACTGTTAAGTGCCTCGGAAAGCTCGCTAAGCCGCAGGTCCCGGTTGTCATTTGTAGATCTTTGACAATCGTTCCGATTAGTCAGAAGCCAGAATATGTATAATCTGATAATCAGTCTTACCAAGGCATATCGTGTTATCAGGTAATTATGTTGTAAAGGTCAGATAGGCAGTCGCTCTATGTAGTTATAACACTGGTACTCAGCTGCGTCAGGTAAGACCGGAAGCTGACCCCAACAGGAAAAAATAAGTCAGATGATGGTGATGAATCGTTTTCATTTATTTATTTCATTTACACGACTTAAGAAACCAATTACATAAACCAAAGTATTATATAATAAGTAAACTAATAACTATAATTAAATAATATTAGCATCACAAAAATGCAGGCACTTAATCATTAAATTGGCGAAATTATCCACCAATATTCATGTATTAATAATTCAAACAAAAGTATTTCACGCTGATCTGGAATCATGAATGGCAAGACGCAAGGTTTTTATAGCATAAATTAATTTGTTTATAGCGTTATCGATAAATATGATTTTCCCAAGCCTACGCGGCGAGATACAGTGATTGTCGGGGCTTGCTGTGACTCGGTGCAACCGTACGCGCGGCCGGCGTACACTCACAACAGTACGCACGCACGACATTATGCCTACTGCGTAATTAGCCAATGCATGCGCTTCTCTCGTTAACAAAAGAACAGCTCAAAATATATCTACTAACCTTTGACATGTTTAATAAACTGTCCCTTTTAAATTTCTTTATTTTATGAATGGCATTCTCTTGTCTCTAATAGATAAGAACCTAAAACCACATTGCAAAGTAATCACATGTAGGTAGCTGAAGTGTAGTTCAATACTTTTGATATCAATGTGTTACGCAACTACGGTGACGTTCCCGAAGATTTAGGCGCCAATTTCAAATGCAGTGATCATTCAGATTTAAATAATCGCGAAGTTTTTAGAATAAACCATGAGTCATTAAAGTCGAAGTTTGACATGTCTCATTTAGAGTTTGAAAATCCCGTTTTATAGAGCAAAACCTTTTTCACTTCTGGTCAAGATTACTGAAATGTTCATCAGTGATAGGAAAGTTATTTTATTAATGGTAAAATGTGTTATTTAATTAAGGTACCTACATACTACACTAAGAAGCGTCAAAAAAGATAATCGATCTCACGATAAATAGACAGGGATTTGGGACAAGTCGCCATAGTCATCATATAATCGATATAATTGGAGAGGGTACCAGATCGCCCATTCTCCATATTTATATATAGACTAGCTTCTGCCAGCGACTTCGTCCGCGTGGAATAGTGGTGCTCCGCTCCTATTAGTCTTAGCGTGATGATATAGCCTATAGCCTTCCTCGATAAATGGACTATCTAACACTGAAATAATTATTTAAATCGGACCAGCGGTTCCTGAGATTAGCGCGTTTAAACAAAATGACAACATTTGCCTTCACTGCTCTGCTCCTATTGATTGTAGCGTGATGAAAAGTATACTATAACCATCTCAGGAGTATGACAAATAATTGAACCAAGTTTCGTTAAAATCCGTCGAGTAGTTTTTGTTTCTATAGAGTTTATACAGACAGACACAGATAGACAGACAGACAAAAATTTTACTGATTGCATTTTTGGCATCAGTATCGATCCCTAATCACCCCCTGATAGTTATTTTGGAAATATATTTCATGTACAGAATTGACCTCTCTACAGATTTATTATAAGTATAGAAGAAGAAGATAGGACCAAAATTTACTTATATCCTTGGCTCCTCCCATCTGTGGAAGCACCCGCAACTTTTAGACAAAGTGGACCCAGTGCCGGTTTTACCCCCATCAGCGCCCTGAGCGAGATTTTTGCGGCGCCCCCTAACTGCAATTTAAACCCATACGGAAAAAAACTGGCCAAGTGCGAGTCAGACT
The DNA here is from genome assembly GCA_963891755.1 of Pyrrhia umbra. Taxonomy (NCBI): domain Eukaryota; kingdom Metazoa; phylum Arthropoda; class Insecta; order Lepidoptera; family Noctuidae; genus Pyrrhia; species Pyrrhia umbra. Next base: position 220,465 of record OY982916.1, on the reverse strand, counting down.
ATCGCACCGAGGGTTCCAACATTTGGAAAGAATCGGCGTCGGCGTGATCAATACTGGAAAAGTTTTTAACCAGTGCGCATTTTTTTTGGTGGTTCGGTATCAGTAATTGAACACATTTCTATGTTTAGTAAGTAAAAGTAAGTAAGTAAGTAAAACGTAAGTTAAACATGGGCATAATCTTTTCGTAATAGCACTACACTGCCTAAGCATGCAAGAGCGAGCTCACAAGTACAATACGACTCAGCTGATATCTACACACAAGCCGACCGGCGAGTTTTAAACAAATTAAGTTCTTAAATGAATATTTTGCGCAAACGATAACTTTTTTTAAGTACTAAGACCTAATAAACTGAAAAATACGTGTTTGTTAAAAAGTGTTGAAGTTTATTTAGACAAAATTTGCGCACTGGTTAAAAAAATCTTGTATACATATCCATACCAAATTTCTTATTTCTTGTACTAAAGAACGCTTAGCTATACCGTGGACAGACAGATAGACAGAAGGTCATGGCGAAACTATAAGCGGGGTGTCCATTATAAATACCAAAAATAGTTCCCTGACTTTTCCCTGACTATTCTACCACATTTCCCTGATCCAATATTGTCGTGTTATGGAAAATATTATATTATTTTGTTTTTAACCAGAGTGTATACTTTGGACTATTTATGTTAAAAATTTAGACCATGTGCATAGGTAAGAAAAGATATATTATCTGTTTTTGGAGTTATAAACCATAAACAGTAAGCTAAGAGATCATCAGAGCAGCATATGAGTAAAGCGCGAGCGAAGCGAGCGCGAATTTTTTTTTAGGAATATGAGCATATTTGTATTTCATGACTCTTACATTTCCCTGAAAATCCGTGACCAACTATTGCTTCCCTGATTTTCCAAATAGTGAACACCCCGATTTTTAAAAGTTTTTCTAGTCGCCTACGGAACCCTAAAAACTATAAATAATAAGGTGAGAAAAAATCAAAGGAATAAGAGTTAGAGCGCGAGCGAAGCGGGCGCGAAATTTTTTAAGTAATAGGTATGAGCAACATAATAATCCTTACTAATATTATAAATGCGAAAGTAACTATGTCTGCCTGTTTGTCGCGTTTTCACGCCAAAACTACTGAACCGGTTTAAATGAAATTTGGTACACAGATAGTCTAGAGCCTGAGAAAGGACATAGGCTACTTTTTACCCGGGTGCGCGAAGGAGTTCACTCGGGATGTGGGTAAAACAGCTAGTAACAATATTATAATAATTGAATGCTTCGTTTTTGGGGGGCCCCGTGACAATGGCGCCCCGAGTGCCCTTATGGTAAAGACGATACTGGAGGGGCACCAACACGCCCATTCTCATTTGCCGGAAAATTGACGACAGTTTTTTTCTTGTCAACTTTTGCATTCTAATGTCAATAACGCAGAAAAACCCGAAATTGATAGACATTTGATGAAAAATTCAAGAAAACTTTTGCTAAGCAAACTATATGTATGAGGGTAAGTAGGCCTCAAAGAGTGAGAGGACATAAAAAGGGCGCCTGCGGCGCCCCTTCAGATCCGGCGCCCTGGGCGGTCGCCCCACCTCGCCCTACCCTAACGCCGCTACTGAGTGGACCAAATTATCAGAAACACTCTTACTTCGATTCTAAATGTGGCCTTGGACGACCGAGCCTGGCAGCAAGCTTCACTACCAATTCGATTGGGAGGTCTCGGCGTCCGCAAAATTTCTAGTATCAGTTTACCAGCATTCCTCTCCTCGGTCCACAGTACCGATACTTTAACCAGGAAAATTCTATCTTCCTCACTGGTTAATTTTGAGGTACCGTGTTTGACCGATGCGTTGAATGCCTGGAAAATGGCTTGTCCCAATACGGTTTTGCCCGGTAACCCGTCCTCTCAGAGACAATGGGATGGGCCGCTCTGCAGTATTATACGGAATAACCTTCTTAATACGTCAAATAATACTGTCGAGCGTGCCCGTTTATTGGCTGTGGGAGAATGGGAGTCGGGCCTCTGGTTACAGGCGATTCCGTCAGCCAGCATAGGCACTATGCTGGACGACACTTCATTCCGGCTCGCTACATGCCTACGGTTAGACGCTCCTTGTGTTGCTCCGCATCGGTGTCACTGCGGCGAAGCTGTCGATAGCCTCGGATACCATGGTCTTTCGTGCTGCAGAAGTGCTGGTCGCATTTCACGGCACGCCAGCATAAACGACATTATTCGTCGTGCTCTTTCTACTGCCGGCGTACCAGCCGTATTAGAGCCTAATGGGTTGGTACGTGACGATGGGAAGAGACCAGATGGTATGACGTTGTTGCCTTGGAAGATGGGTAGGCCCTTGGTGTGGGACGCAACTTGCGTCGACACCCTGGCACCATGTCATCTTTCAAGCACGGTGGGCTGTGCGGGTGCGGCCGCTGCGTCTGCAGAGACCAACAAACGGCGCAAATATAGTAACCTTATAGGTAACTACAGCTTTGAGCCGTTTGGGGTCGAAACGCTTGGGCCATGGGGTCCGAGTTCGCGTCTCCTATTCAAGGAGATATCGAAAAGACTTGTCGACACTTCGCGAGACCAGAGGGCTGGCTTATTTCTTGGACAAAGAATAAGCATTGTTATACAACGTGGCAATGCTGCCAGTCTTCTGGGCACATTACCAGATGATAGCGATGTGGAGGAATATTTTGACGCTTAACCTTGAGCTGTTCCTTTAGGTGTTTTTTTTTGTATTTTATATTTTTTGTTTTTGCATATATGTATGTCGTAGTAGTAGTCTTTAGTCTTAAGTAGTTTTAAGTAGTTTAAATCTATACTTATAATAAATCTGTAGAGAGGTCAATTCTGTACATGAAATATATTTCCAAAATAACTATCAGGGGGTGATTAGGGATCGATACTGATGCCAAAAATGCAATCAGTAAAATTTTTGTCTGTCTGTCTGTCTGTATAAACTCTATAGAAACAAAAACTACTGGACGAATTTTAACGAAACTTGGTACAATTATTTGTCATACTCCTGAGCTGGTTATAGTATACTTTACATCACGCTACAATCAATAGGAGCAGAGCAGTGAAGATAAATGTTGTCATTTTGTTTAAACGCGCTAATCTCAGGAACCGCTGGTCCGATTTAAATAATTCTTTCAGTGTTAGATAGTCCATTTATCGAGGAAGGCAAAGGAATATATCATCACGCTAAGACCAATAGGAGCGGAGCACCACTATTCCACGCGGACGAAGTCGCTGGCAGAAGCTAGTTAAGACGACGACTACCGCCAATGACCTTGAGCAAATGGGCGGAGCTTGAGCTTCCCCCCCGCGACCCCGCAATGCACACCGCACGGTTGTCATTTTATATTTTGAAGAACTTTGACGGGTGACCATAATATTATGTAGAGATTCTAAGGACAGTCGCATATTGTATTTTGATATGCATGTCTAAGATATAAAAATAGAAATACAAATAACATCTGTCTGAGTAATACTTCGAAACACTAATTTTAAATTTCCAACCCCCACTGCATACTTCGTTTGCCAGAAAAGCAAAAATATTTTCAATTTCTTTAATCTGCAAAACATGTTTATCGATCTGAATTGTTACAAGTTTCAAGAAAAAAATCTGACAACTAGCATTCTTGAATTAATCCGCTGTGAAAGATGGACAGACAGACAGACAAAATCGCACCATAGGAGTTAATTTTTAGGCCATATTGGTGTCCACTTTGAGCTCTTTTAACAGAAATGCACGCAAGTTTTTTTCATATTTGCATTTTACGACATCTGCTGCTTCTCAAATAACTTCAGCTCATCTTCACTTGTATAGGAAAATCATATTAGTTTTGTAAGGAGAGCCTGGAAGCCAGTTAATTAGTCCGACGTTTCTGATCCATCTGTAAAGTGTCCGACCAAACCTTTGGCATCAGCTTTGGCCGAACCATTAGCTTAAAATTGGCCTAAGTTTTGACACCAACAGAACCGAAATTGAATAATCTATTACGTTTAAAGACCTAAAAGTGAGTGAGACTGTATGATGTTAACATTTTAAAAAGGCTGCAGGTAATTTTATTTATATTATTAAGTTGATACACCGAACATATTAGTAAAAAGTCATTGTGGCTTCTTTGCTAAGGCACCTGCATCTCATTTATGAGTATGCAGATTCGAACTTCGAAACCTAGAAATTACGAATCTGACTATTCCAAAGTTTTACATGCACTTTTTTTAGTATAACTTAGACACCATTGACTAACGGTGAAGGAACACATCGTGAGGAAACCTGGACTACACGGTCTGAAATCACCAATCCACCATGAAAAAGCGTGATAATTAATGCTAATGCATGTCTATGTCATACCCAAAAGTGGGATAGTAAAGATTCCGATTATGACCAGGATTTTTCAAATTTTTACCTATCATGAACAATGGAATATCACCCGTTTTGGGCCCAATTTTGAAAGTGCCGCAAAGCAAAAAAAACAATGCAAAAATAAATAGGCTAAATTCGGATATAGACTTTGTCTGAATGAGAATTAGCTGTTACATTTTCAAGCACCAAATTTGTACGACCCTTTTCCACGGTTTCATGCATTATTGAAGAAATAAAGTAGTGGAAAAAAATCCTACCATTGTATGACATTTCGATAATCTTTTAGAAAGATGCATTTATCTTTTACCTTATATGTATTACTAATATAAGGTTTTTTATAATATATTTTATCAGAAAAACTCACCGCAAAAATTGACAGTTTTTTTTTATAAAAAGATTATTAAATTGACATGCAGTAGCTCAATTTTCATTTAGTTTTCTTATTACAATTCATCTGAATTCAAACATAACCTTGGAATTGGAAAATGGTCGAAATACCATATGTATTATGAAAAGCATTTAAGAGAAAAATGTACGGAAGTCTAATTATTTCATGTGAAATGTTTGTTTTACAAACTACGGAGAGTTTTTTTTAAATTTAATTCGTATACCAAAAGATGTCGAAGAAAACATAAAAAATATTAGAATATGCATCAAGCCTTTATATCAAGCCCTTTCATAATTATGATGACGTAGAAACTACACTTTGTAATTTTAATTTCCATTTTTCCTCGAAAGTAATAGGTAGTTTTTTCTACTTTATCCATTTGCGATATATTTCAACAATTATTCCAAATCGATAAGGTTAGTTATTCCTGAAGTAATTATCTGCTCTGACAGACAGACAGAGAAAGTCGCATCCCATAAGGGTTACTTTTTACTATTTTGGTTCGGAACCTTAAATATACTATTTGAATATATCTTTTTTTTTTCATTTTCAGTTCTTCTGTCTTTGACTTCTGGACCAAAAATTAAAGAAGATCAAGTCCTTTTTATTTATCAGGGCTTTAGCCAAAGAATTAAGCGATTGCCTATTAATCGGCTTAGGCCTAGCCAAAAATCGACGTTCTGTCGGATACTATTTGGTGTTGAAAATAAAACATAAGAGTGGCATAGTGAAGTAGGACCTTCATTTCTAAAACACTATGCTTTGTCTTATCTTTTAGATTGTGTGTATATAATATCATCCCACATTAGATACCTTGACTAATAGATTAATATGTATATCATATGTGACTGCTTACTTGGCGTTTTTACTAAACTTCGAAAATGGTTGCTATGTAAAGCATCACTACCCAATGTTACCAGTAAAAAACCGGCCAAGTGCGTGTCGGGCCACACGCAGTAGGATTCCGTAGTAGGTCTTAGTTAGTCAACTATAAACATGTAACCGGTGAAGCCTACTTTGCCGTGATAGTTTTCGAAAGTTAGATTTTTTTATTTTTGAAAGACCTATCTAACGATACCCTACATGAAGGGTTACGCAACAAAAAAAAATATTCATCCTCATTTCACGTGTTCGGGAGCTCCACTAATTTTTTTTTTTTTTTTATTCATTTTTACCACTTTTTCGGCGTGATCAATACACATATCTATATTAAATTTCAGCTTTCTAGTACCAAGAGCCTCTCGAGTTATGCCGCGAACAGACAGACAGACGGACATTGCGAAACTATAAGGGTTCCTTGTCGGACTACGGAACCCTAAAAATAAAACTAATGTAACCAATCCAAAATAGGAAAATGGTCTAGCTAAAATAGTCAGACAATACAATACATTTTACAATTTTACAATACTCTTTTAATAGCGTAAGCTTATTTTTTTATCATATTCTGCATTTTTTTTTCAAATTCGTCTCGTAGCAAAGAAACTCGAACCCAAATTCACGTGTTTAGAAAAATATTTTCATTGGTAATAATTTAGAATAGCGCCGCCTTGTTACCCATGATAAACCGTTTTATTTACAAACCATTAAGTTTTGTTCTAAGATATCATCCCATGCCCTGACTTATAGCTACTATTTCTATAAATTCCAAACTATTAGGAAATATTGTAACATAACATGAAAGAATTTTAATTTTGACGATTTTCTCCGACCTACATGGAAAATTTAAATGAGGTATGCAATATTCTCGTTTTGAATACGCAATGTATTAAAAGAAATACATATTTAAATCCTAAAGTACATTTAATTATTTAGTAAGTCAATAACAAAATATATTTGTCCTGCCAAATTTAGATACACACATTTTAGATTATGACAGATTATGGATGATTTGGTTTGAAAACACGTTATTCACATCAAAAAAATATTTTATCCGCATGTAGTGCCTTTTCAATGTAATAATTATAATTCACCAGTCATCATATCACAAATATAATAATTTATTTACATCGTAATGTGCTCGCTCTGAGTGACAGCGTCTACCCGTGACAGTGGTCACAGACGTACTGCCCCCGTCGCCCGGTGGAGCCCCTCCGTAATTTCAACTCAACGTTTTGACAAAAGCACAAAAATTGACGTAAATGTACGATTTAAAAAAAATATTCGTATACAAAAAGACAGATAATAAACTTTTCTATAAAATGGTACAGGTTTCATTAAAATCCGCTTGATAAATTCTATGTAAAACTCAGTTTTTCTTCTGCGTTAGACCTAACTTCATGATTTTTTTATACAATGTTATAAATACATAATTAAAAAAAACGTTATACAAAATTATCAAGCATATGCTCTAGTTTAGTATATATACTTTTCAAATCATGAAAGCAAGTCGTTAAAGCGTATTCATTAGCTTTAAAAGGGCCAAAGTCGTATATCGCCGCCTTAATTAATATAATATTATGAACATTGTAACTTCCTTAATAAATAATTCTTACCTTAGTATAGATTATAATACAAATAATATTTTATTAATTAATGTAATCTATACTTATAATAAATCTGTCGATACTGATGCCAAAAATGAAATCAGTAAAATTTTTGTCTGTCTGTCTGTATAAACTCTATAAAAACAAAAACTACTCGACGGATTTTAACGAAACTTGGTACAATTATTTGTCATACTCCTGAGCTGGTTATAGTATACTTTTCATCACGCTACAATCAATAGGAGCAGAGCAGTGAAGGGAAATGTTGTCATTTTGTTTAAACGCGCTAATCTCAGGAACCGCTGGTAGAAGCTAGTTGGTAATAAAAGCGTTTAAATAAAATTTGTTTTTTATTTCAGTTTTTTTTTTTGGAAGTCGGAACTCGGTACCAACAAGGATCACGGCCTCTTCGTCAACTTGCCTTGACAATATATTTAGTGATTGTGAGGCCTCAAATAATCTAGTTTTTAATGACCTTACGTCTGACCACTGTGGACAAAAAGCTAGTTTTCCCATGAAAATCCACGCTAAGCCACTTAAAATTGAATGCAGGCCCTATACAGCTAGTCGTTGTAATAGATTTAAAAGTAATATAGCCAAAAAATTATGCCTTCCATTTTATTAAACGAGGATCCTAATGTCATCTATGGATCACTTTTTGATGTGGTACAGAAAGAGTTCCGAGTCCACTTTTAAGACGAAAACTAAGAACGTCAAAGGTACATCAGACAATTTCAATCAATGGGCTACTGATGGTATATACATAAGTAGAGCGAGACTTTACGAGTTATACGGTATGAAAAGATATAAGTTTGATACTTCATTTTTAAATTATGTAAAACCTTATTCTAAATTATTTAAAAAGTTTGCAACGTGGCTAAATCGAAATTTATTAGTGAATCAATAAAAAAATCGAATAATAAAGTTAAAACCACTTGGAAAATAATTAATAGGGAAACGGGAAAGTCAGTCAGTCATGACAATAAATTTGAGATCTTAGTTGACGACAAACTTGTTAGTATTGCGGCTGACGTAGCTATGGCTTTTAATGATTTCTTTGCCAACATACCTATATCTACGACTCGCTCCTTAAGCTCTTCTTCGACAAATGCTGAAAACCTGTTGTGTAGAAGCGTGCCGAAATGTAATTCTCTTTTCAGTTTTGAGCATATAATACCACATGATGTGATTAATGTTTTTAAAACCCTCAAGTCAAAAAACACCGGTGATTATTGGGGCATTTCAATTAAACTTTTAAATAATATAATAGACATTATTGCCCCGTATCTATCTACTACATTTAATAAATGCGTTGACGTCGGTGTTTTTCCAGATCTTATGAAACTTAGTAAAGTCATATAATTATTTAAATCAGGCAATAAGACGGACATAAGTAATTTTAGACCAATATCTATTTTGCCTGCGTTTAGTAAGATATTTGAAAAGTTAATACTCAAGCAGTTACTGAGATATTTCTATTTAAACAGCCTCCTTTATAATGAACAATATGGCTTTACAAAAGGTCGTTCGACTACAGAGATGCGGGTGTTGCTCTTTTGAAACACATTTATAGTGCATTGGAAATTTTTATTTTTTTTATTTTTTAGTAATAGGGAAACCAGTACAATATACAAATACAAACCGCCGTCATACCGTCCTCGCCGCCGAGGCCCGTCGCGACGTCCCCGTCCATGCTCTCCCCGACCCTTGCTCGATGAGCCAGCCCGCGCGCTGAGCCAGTAGCATAAAAAGTCCCCTAATAATAATATTGTTATGAACCAGCTAGTCCCTAGTTGTCCTCCCCAGTGACGACAAAGCCGAGGTTCGTTCCCCACTAGGGGGAGCCCTTAGCGCGCTGTCACTTAGTTTTAAACTTAGTTTTAAGCCTTGGCTGGAGGCCTTAATTTAATTAATTAAATTAGGACCTCGCCACATTGTCCGGTTAAGCAGGTCGAATGCTGTTAGAAGCACCCTGCAAGAGGTCATGTAGAAAAAAAAAATGACAAGGGGCATTGCGAATCCGGCGAGCGCGCCGTGCACGACTCTGATTGTGTCACGGATCACGCTTGAATCTGAACCCCTCGCTAATATCCTTCCTGATCCGACATGTATCCTCTGTTTTTGCTGGCAACTCTTAGAGAGATAAAAGCTCTCGAATTTAAAAGCTTATATCTCTGCTTGTATATCAAAGTTTTTTTATCATTAAAATAAATGTAGAATTACTATTAACATCAACGTCAAAAACGAAACCGGTGTAAAACACCTTGAAATAATACAAACACCCAAATAAAGTTCACGAAGTTCTAGAAACATATGTTTTTTTTTTGCAGTCTACTTGTTCAAAAGAGTTTCTGTCATTTTCTAATCGACTGTATCAAAAAAGTGTTATTTAGATTATAATTAACGTATTTAACTTGTTAATAGTTGATATTTAATCAGAATGTTTTGTTTTTGATCTGGGGAACCGGTGAAAAGTTTTATTCCGAAGTTTTTTAAAGATTTCACTAAATTCAATGCTTCGGCGGCTTACAACAGTACCTATGCTGTATAGCTCAAGGTATACTATTTGTTCACTTAAACGATTTGTTCGCAGGTGCGTTTCGACTGAGCGTCAGTTCTTGAGTGACTTTGTGGCCGGCGCCGAGAGCACAGCCGGTGGGAGGTTGGCTCGCTGGCTGTCGCCGACGTCGCGCGTAGAGCCTGCCAACTGCGAACTGAAGGGGCCCACCCAGCCCGTCCGCCCCTTGACCAGGCTCACGCTGCCCGTCACTGTGCGCGATCAATATGGTGAAATCGTGTGCTCGCCGGCCCTCAAAGTCGAGGTAAGATTAATTTGATAGTCTTAGTCACAGGTACTCCCAAGTTAATCATGGGTCAAATTCGAATCAACCAAGTAATACTGAATTACTGAATTTTTGAAATGAAATCGACGGCAATTTTTACACGGTTTTTTTCAATTTGCTCGATAAATACACCATATATTTACATAATATTCTAGTTGTACCTTGTTCACGGAATTCCCTTTCTTTTGGTTATAAAAATGTGATGGTAATCATTGACAATTTTGAGAACTACGCGACGAAAAATTTTTTCGAGAGGTTACTTTATGATTTTTTTTTTCAATGTTCTAAGTTTTTTTTTGGGGTTGTACCTGCATCATATACTTAACTATACATGATATTTATTTCTGGCTTGTAACTTGTACCAACGTCTCAATCTACGCGACGAAAAATTGGCTATTTTATAGCTTTTTTCGCATAAGAGCGCCTTAAGGGAACTCCTCAACGATTTACAGCAGTTACCTTGTGTTTGGGCTTAATTAATTTATATTGATGAGAACTTCCAACAACAATATCAACATCCATATGGGTTATAAGTGTCATTCCAGGTCTGGTGATGGAGACCATAGACAATCGAGGGGGTTCTAATAACACCTGAAAGTTTCTAACAGTGCAAAAATAGGCACCTCGTGAATATAGCGGGAATTCGCTGGATGCGAGATGCGCGGCAGTGGATTTCGTTTCAGTTTCAGTTCGACGCCGTTTTCTCATATGAGAAGCATCTTTACCTGGCCTACCCATATTTTATATAAGATTAAAAATATGTCACTAAAAACTTACAAATAAAAACGTTTTTTGCAAAAAAAAACCGACTTCAGAAAACCCGAAGGCCTTACTACCTGTTATTTCGTAGCGTTTCTTTATATTTTCTGAGAACATTTACCATATTAATGTAAATATTTTTCTATACCATCAGAAAGTAGAGATTTCAACGAACAAAAATACCACTGACTTAAAAAAAAAAGAATTTTCGATTGAAGATTAGGGTGTTTTTTCGATAGTAAGTCAAAATAAAAGTGAAAAATAATTATTTTAAATCAAATAAATTATAGTGTTTTTGGGAAAAAAGGAAAAAAGTTGTAGATCTTTTTATTACCTACAACTATGCCATATAACCAAATTGAGATAAACAGTTTTTTTTTTCCTTTAACCCCCCGCCACTTCCCGACCTCAGATCGCCCGTAATTAATTTTTCCTATCATTTTTATTATAGTCTCCTCCTTTTCCAATGGGTTTCATCCTACTATTATTTATTTGTTTTAAAATATTATTGGCACTGGTGTATAAGTCGAAATGTTTGATCTGCATCAAAAATTGCAATTGAATTAAATTGAGTAACAGATAGTCTATCGAAGAGGACATCGTTGCTAAGTAACAATTGCATGAGTCGATCGACCAAAGCTAAAGCTGTACTTGGCGCGGTCGGGCCGTGGATGGGTGACAACCTATGTCATACCGAGACTCTTCCGTGCCTCTGAAAGTACGCTGAGTATATCATTATCGTTCAGCACTCGACTCGCCGGCAGTCGCCTATCATACGAGCTTGGCGTGGCACGTAATTCAAACAAACAAAATGACAGCATGTCAAGAAACGACTAATGTAAATTAACGGAAGTTAATTAGAGCGTTAACATTTTTTTAAGCTAACTCAAAGTTAATCCTTTAAGCAGATTGTTAACTTTGTTAATTAACGATCAACGGATTAACGACCTTTGCACGAGGAGAGGAGGAGCTCGTGGCTAAGTAACAGTCGCACGGTTCGACCTACGGGTATCCAAATGGAATAAACTAATTCTGTTCTTTGCTCTTTAAATTTGTCCATCTATTTCCGGAATAAACTTTGTTTGCAGCAAAAATGTCAATCAAATATTCTGTGAGTAGTAGTTTCAAACCAAAACCCAATTTTCAGCTTTAGTTTGAGTATCGTGCTACTTCAAACATACGTGAATATAGTGGAGACCAACCTTGTTTATGGGAATATTTCTATTTTTTTGTCAAAGTTGTTCGTGAATGACATTTGGGCTGTGCGACCGTGTTTGTATGTGTGTGTGACGTGTGCACTGCAACAACAAGCTTGTGCATATTGTAATGTGTATTGACAATGCTCGCTTGTCCTCCAGGTAGTGGTCCAGCGGCTGAGCGCCGGCTCCGGGCGCACGTTGAACGTTGAAAACCATCGGAATAGGATCCCTGACGTGCCCTACCAACCCACCGTAAGAGAAACCATGTGTTTCCACGCAATAACTATGATGAAGGTAACTAATATTACTAAAGTTAACCTCTAGGTACCAGTGTTTGCGCGTTCGCCTGCAGGAACATTGATGTTTCCCGTTTTAAAGGGTAACTATTTAAGACCGCGACGAGAGAATGTATAGCACTCCCCTCAATAATCCGCCTCCACAATCTTTCCCGAGTGCCAATTAACTGCTCCAACACCAATTTATGCGAATAACGACTTCTGGAAACAAGTGGCTCAGAGAGCACTTCAGTTATAAAGCTCTAGAGTAACGACTACTCTACACTTATAACGCGTGCTTCCTATTTTATATGAATATTAATTATCTTTATATTTGCTCCATGGATGTAACCTATAAATCATTACACACAAGAAAATTATATCCTAAGTATTTTAGGGTTCCGTACTCGACAAGGAACCCTTATAGTTTCGTCATGGCCGTCTGTCTGCCTAACGCGGCGTAGCAAAGGTTCTTAGTTCTAGAAAGCTGAAATGTGGTATGGATATGCGTATTGATCACGCCTACAAAATGATAGAATAAAATTTTGAAAAATATTTTTTTAGAATATCCCGTTGTAAAGTGGGGATGAATATTTTTTTCTCCGTCATGCGGGGAATCATTGGATAGGTCTTTCAAAAATAAAGCACGTGTTTGAGGATCATTCTCCAATTTAGGAAGCCGTTTGCGAAATATCAAGCTTTAAAGTGCATCTAACTTCTGAATGGTTGCTCCTAGATTTATTAAATTAAATTAAATATTGTTTATTTCACGCACTTTTTAAACCCATATTAACATACGCATCATTATCATACACATTGTATTAAAAATTAAAATAAAAGTAAAAAACAGTAACAAGAACTTGAAATTAAAATATTTTAAATAAGGAACTATTTATTTATAAGTATTTTATCTTTCTTTTAAGATGGACAACATGGAACACAGCGGTCACAATTCTGTTGCTACTCGTGGCTAGTCTTGTGCTGAATGACACTCTTAGCTTGTTTATACTGTATCTTTTAAAGCAAAAATAGCTAGACCGGTGAATGAGCCTCTGCGAAAGCTTATATAAAAATTACAGACGTAGCATATATAATGAACTTAAAAGGAAAATGATCACGGCTAAGTAGGCTTCACATTTAGTATCTTGAATAAGCAATACCATGAATTGATAAATTGAAACATCATAATGGCCAGGGCTGGACTGACAAGACAGAGCCATATTCCGAGTAAGTTCCGCTACGGTACCTATTCGAAGAGAGAATGAGAAGAAATGATCTTTGTACATTCTGTTAGTGTTGAGCTTGTTGGCCTCGTGCGGAAGGCGGCCCGATATAACTTGCTATGAAGTCGCTGTCTTTCTGTTGTTTCGAGTAATGGATAACCCGTGAGTTGATATCTCTGTTCTGCAGGCGTATCAAGACTACTCTTTCGAGGAGCTTCGCCTAGCCAGCGAGTCTTGGAGCGACGGTGGCGCCGTTGGCGGTACGTTCGTCCATGGTGGATGCATTCCGGCAGAGCGCGTCCCCGTGCGGGAGGTCGCGGACGGCTCCTATGTAGCGTCCTGGACGCCGAGGACGCCTGGAGCTTATATCGTCAGATGTACCCTCGATGGTCAACCGGCGACACAGGTTAGATTGTCAACCAGTCAGTCCTCACTCGCAACTTTTTAAAACGTCTTCCAAAAATGGAGAACTCTCTTAATTCGGACGGTTATGTTTAATTGCATTGATTTTATTTTGTTCGGGCATGTTTGTACCCGGATTTGGAAAAAAATATTTGGCTCGAAAGAGGTTTATGCCAAAATGATTAATTTAAAATAATTTTATTGATGTATTCTGAGTACTTTTGTAAATATATCAAAATAACGGTTTTAACGAGTAGGTACTTGTGCATACCTAGATGAGTTGACGATTTACGTTTATTATTACAAAAAGTGGTGTGTAGGTCTAGATTTAAATTCAGGCAGATATTATAATAAGATCGACATAAATAACGTTTTAACAAAAGAAATTACCTGATTTGGACAGAATTGCTTCGTCTCTTATCAGGCGTCATCTGTAAGTTTTTACATATTTTTATAATATCTGAAGAAAAAAGCGGTGAAATCCAGTCATAAACATATTGTAACAAAACAGGCCAGTTTGTCTACTTTCAACGGCACATCAGCGGTTTAGGCTTTGCTTTGAATCGTCAGTCATTCAGTCATTGAATGTGTATAGATAGAAGTGTAGATGAAATAACGCAAAGTAAAAACGATTGCAGGAAGTGACACTACAAGTGGTGGAGAGCACGGCGGACGTGCCCGCGGAGCGCGGCGTGCAGGCGGGCGCGCCGCCGCTGCGCATGCGCCGCTTCGTGGCGCGCCACAGCGCCGGCCTGCGCGTGCGCGCCAGCCCCAGCCTGCAGGCCGAGGAGATCGGCCGCATTTCGTGCGGTGGGAACATTGACTTTGTCGAAGAAGTAAGTGCCTCTACGAGTGTACCTACTTGACAAATCATTCACGTTCTTGAAATCAGTCATTACAAAGTTGACCCGTTGGTTCCGGTTGTTAGAAATATCGTGTTACCCAGTCGGGACTAGGTCGTGGTGGTCAGGCAGTCGCTCCCTATAGGTACAACACTGATACTCAGGTTGACCGAAGCAGACGATGATTCTTTAAGTCCAAGTAGCAATCCTACTTAAATTACGAACAAGCGTAAAAGCTTATAACCAAAACATTTACTGGACTTGTTCCGAAAACAAGCATGCTCCATACGAGAGGCGAGCCACGTACAGTCGTACACGAGCGAAGTAAACTAAGCACATAGCACTTTTTGTTTTGTTTAGTTTCGCTTCTTTTTGTTAACCTACCCGTTTCCGAATATTCTAGAGTAAAAAATATGTGCACTGCTATTATTGAACATGGTGCAAATAAGACTTTTGAAGCTATCAGAAAATTTCTTGATGATGACGTATTAAATATCTACATATATATCTATATAATAATAAGAATAAAGCAAATATCTATATAATATTTGCTTTACTCAGTTTACAGTATTTCCTTTTCCTTGCAGATAGTGAACAAGGACGGCACCTGGGTGCGCCTGAGCGGCGACTCGGTGCGCGCCTACACGCAAGGCCTGGCAGAAGTGGCGTGGTGTCTGCAGCACCACCGACACCTCGACCGAGCCCTGCTCGTGCCCATCACTCAAGTAACTTCGCCGCCCTGCATGGTATGCAAAACATCTTACCTTATTCCTTATTTAATTAGGTACATCTTACCCGATTCTTCTATTGCAACTAATAGGTATCAATGGCTACGATATTTTAATTCAAACTTCATGGTGCGTGGTGAAGTACAAGTGTAGTCCGCCGTGCTCTTTGTTTATTAACGCAAGGTTTGTGCTCCCAGTGGGCAGTAGGCGGGGGTATCGATGATAAGTTAATACAAATGAATTGCATTTGTGTGCCATTATCTTCGCAACATCCAACGAATTAATTTCAAACAGCTGGCGCCAGAATTCGGCAAACTTGACGTTATTGAAAAATCAAATTACTCATGCGTGTATGATGAAACCGTAAAACGTAAACTTTAGTCAAGGAAGCGTTTTTATCTAAGGTCGCAAATCAGTTTCAATTATTAGTCAGTAGGTACATGATTAGCGTTCATATGCTTTTGGTCCAGTTACTATATTTATTGTTTTTGACTAGCGCGTTATCATTTAACAGACTGAAGTAGAAGAAGTAGTGATTCTACAATGCGAATTATCTGAAAATCTTTTTACAAGCAGATAAGATTCATCTTCATTATCATCAGCCTATGTCAGCCTACTGCTGGAAATAGGTCTCCCCCATGGCCTAAACTGCCACATTTGGTTAGGTTAATAAAGTACCTATAAATGATGATTCAATGAAATGCTTCGTTCCGTTTAAGGGTGATTCGCGGGCGGGTGAGAGGGTGAGCGAGCGGGCGAGCGAGCGGCCGGGTGAGAGGGCGAGCGGGCGGTCAAGCGGGCGGGCGCGCCCCTCCGAGCACGTGTGGAGCGGCTACGGCGATGTACTCGGAGACGCGGTCTCGTGGGCCCACGACGAGGACGACAGGCTGCTATCTGGTGAGAGCCTGCTGTGATTGTTGGAGCTGCTCTCGTTTAAAAGAGAATGTTCACGGATGGTATCGCGAGCATCAGCGTTGAACATCACATTAAGCGACAAACTCTTGTCTTAATATATGACTATCACTTTGCCTGGATTTCCCACGCAGCACATTTACGCACACATTTTAAAGTTCTTCAATTTGCTACAACATTTTGTAGTTGGGATCCCTACTTAAAAAAAAATGAATATTGATGAAGAAAAAAACGATTTTATATTTTTTGAGTTTATTCGTTACAAACAAAAAACCGGTAAAGTGTGTGTCGGACCACGCACAATAAGTGTCCGTAACACGTTCTAGTTGATCAAATCTTCTCTTTTCATAATATTACATTATACAGAATTACTGGTAATAGAGGGGATGTGGAAAACGATTTTGGTGGGTTAACATTTACCAGTAGGTATACCCGGTGCCCCAACATGTCTCACTCATTTTGTACAGGTAATTGGTGCTAATTAATGTTTTGTTTTGTTGCAGAAATATCCTGTATAGAAGACAGAAACTTCCCATACGAGCAAATACAGGTTAATTTAATATATCAATCGTTAGAGGCTTAATTACTTATCGGTCAACGTAATTACATCGAGCGGCTGTTTTAAAATGGTTGTTAGTAGTAGTAGATAGTGATGAAGTGATGCCTCATGTTGTAATATACTTATTGTGCTCACCAGCCCGACGGCAGCTCGTTCATGTGCGCGGGCTCGTCCGAGCCCAGCAAGCGCAGTCGCCTGCTCCGCGGGGACGTCAGTTCGACAGCGGCAGCTGCGGCCGAGACCAGGTATCAATTATTGTGTCTACTTCGGTATGCCGCTCACGAACACCATGCCACTGACTCTGCGTATTAACATACAGTTGACAATTGCGTCTTACTTCTGGGAACTGTCCCCGGCCAGGCTTCACCGCTACATTGGCTCAGTGTTAAGAAATACCTAGTTTCCTTTTACTTTTTATCTTGACATTAATATCCTGTAATATTGTATTTTTTCTATAAATAGGCAACCTATATTTCTTACATATCTATCTTTTAAACCGACCTAAAAAGGAGGTTATCTATTCGAACCGTTGTAATTCCATGTCCTTTGTATACATGTTAGTATACGTATAATTATGTATGTTTGTCCGCGTATATCTCAGGAACTATTAGTTGGCTTGTGATCATTTTCTAGAAGTCGTTGGTAAAAATATACTTAAATAACCTGTCCTAACCTAGTGCAGCACACCGACTTTTAAACCGATGTATTGGCACACATGTCGATTTGATTAAATTCAATGTCAAAAAAAATATTGTACAATTTGAGGTGGTTGTTTCCTATTAAACTTCTTGAACTATATGATTAGTAAAAGCGTTTTTGGGTGCTGTCATAATGTATTTTGACGTGGAAAATCCTAATTTAATGAGTCTAATTTCAATAAACGTTTTTGAGTGAAAACAAACCGACCGCACAGCACATCACGGCGAGACTAACTTGCAATAGTTTGTACGACAGGCGCGGGCAACGGCGCAGCAACGGCAACAGCGAGGACTGGTGGTCCGCCGGCAGGCAGCGCCTCGGGGACAACGGAGACGCCAACGCGATCCTAGAGGTGTGCCCACAGCTGAGCTGAGCAGCCGCGGCCGCCGCACGCACAGCACGCCCCACGTCGACACAGACCTTATTATTTCTGAAAGAGTTTTCACTCGACAAAGTAACTCTATTGTCGGATATAGTCAGACGATTGTACATACTCCACGCAGTATTTAAACTGCCACTTTAAAATCATAACATTCAGGAATACATAAGCTCGTGGCTAAGTAACAGCCGCACGGTTCGACCGATCAAAGGTTAAGCTGCGCTTGACGCGGTCGGTCCGTGGATGGGTGACCATCTTTGTCATAGCGAGACTCCTCCGTGCCTCGGAAAGCACGTTAAGCTGTTGGTCCCGGTTGTCATTTGTACATCTTTGACAGTCGTTACGGGTAGTCAGAAGCCAGAAAGTCTGACAACCAGTCTTACCAAGGCGTACCGTGTTACCCGGTAACTGGGTTGTGGAGGTCAGATAGGCAGTCGCTCCATGTTAAACACGGGTACTCAGCTGCATCCGGTTTAGACTGGAAGCCGACCCCAACATAGTTGGGAAAAGGCTAGGCAGATGATGATTCAGGAATACATAATAAAATATTTGGTAGCGTCTGTGAAATTTGTAAAAAACACATAATATGCCAAAAGACATAAATAAAATATTAAACATATATCCCCTGACATCTCGAGAGCGCACTAACAGCCGGTTGCATCAAACTTTTTATCATTTATACTGTATACTTTTACGAAAATCACAAAACATGATAATCAGTAATAAGAACACTTTTAATATGTTTTATGTTTTAAATACATAGGTATAATAATTAAGGAAACATATTATTTTATAAATATTTAGACGAAAAAAATAAAATAATAGCAAAATTATTTAATTTTATCCTCAATTTTGACAGATCTTGAATCAAACAGTTGTTCCGTTTCACGTGTGAGTAACCTGATATGTTTTTGATGCAACCGGCTGTAAGTCTTTAGTTACCTAGGTAAAACCCTTAAGCTATGATGACATCACACTGACATCACACTGACAACACACAGTAAACAAGCAGACAACACTTGATTTAATATTTTTTATGAATACCTACTTTGTTCTTAGATTGATATTACTTTTAAATTCAATTGTTTTTATGGCGTCCTATCCTCACAAACGGTCACATCCTAACTAATGTTAGCTAATGTTTACATCTGAAAGTAACTTCGTCTGTCTGTTTGTTTGTTACGCTTTCACGCTGAAATATCTGAACCGGGTATAGAGAAGCTTGAATCCCGGGAGCTAGTTTTTAGCACATAGTTTTTAACCGCTTATGTAAAGTAGTTCCCTGGATATGCAGGTGGAACCGCGCAGCGAGATGCCACTAATATTACAGACGCTAGTTTGTGGCGTCGGTACGAGCGGAGCAGTTGCCGCATGTCGGCCGCACTGCGGGCTACGGGCTACCTGCTATTTCGGATCCAGCCTGGCCCTTGCTGTCCTCCCCCAGCGACGCCCTAAGCCGAGGCCCATACCCCACTAGGGGGTGCCCTTAGCGTGTAGTCGCTTAGTTTTGTAAGTTAAGCCCTGGCTGGAGGCCCTAAATTCATGTAGGGCACTTCTCAGGCAAGCCCGGTTAAGCAGTCGACAACCTTCTCGGTTGACCTGCGAGATGCCATACAAAAAAAAGAAAGGGTAACCTGCTACTTGTCGCTAGGTACTTACATACATTCGTGTGGCAAAGTATGTCCTCTGCCACGAGCTGCGCTCGTCCTCATTGTGTAAGAACTGCTAACGATCTAGCTCGCGCGATACGGGAAGCTTCCTCCGGGTAATTAGCTATCGAGGCCATTTCATAGCTAAGTAATACGTTATTGAATCGGCACATCGTGACTTTCGTGGTTTTTGAATAGCGCTCACTATTCGGCAACCTGTGATAATTTCCGTATTTACTAGTTAGAGCGCTAATGTAATTATACCAATAAAATTGAAGAGCTCCATTAAATTAATATAATTTAATAAATATCAATGTTACAACGTCATTCGTAGGTAAGTAAAATATGATGTTCAACCATCTCGAGCTAGAGATTAGCACTGATACATTTTGTATGTTGATGTCAATCCGAGACATACTAGTGATATTCAAGTCTTTTGGGAATTCCAATAAAACAGGAGAATGAGCATGCTGTGCCAAGAAATGTAACTTACTTATTAATAAAATTGTTTTTAGACTGACATAGAGTCGGAATCCAACGTGGAGAGTCGCAGCGGCCGCGTGGCTCAGACGGGGACCCAGACCTCTCCGGACAGGAGCGAGCACAGCAGGGCCATGCCGTTCTACGTCGGCGCCGCCCGGAGCGTGGTATGTGCCCCCTGCGCCAGCGGCTAAGCGTGCTAATATTATAAATTACCTCAACAGCACCTAGGTAACGTAATGTTTCAAATCGAATATTGCCAGCACATCGCGTGTATGAAAAACATCATTTGAGAACTGTCTATCAGTTTGCTTCTTTTTTTTACAATCTTTGTGATTGTCACGATAGAGTTAGTACGAAAGAAGGAAAATGCATTGGTGTAAAGCCGAGGCGGGTTATGGAGCCTGGTAGCGGGAATAACGAACCTGTCTTTATTCTTTGTGTTAATATTATGAACATCACTGTATTTTGTAAAAATATTTGCGTTTTTATGTGCATACAATAAGTTTTTGTAAATGTACTGAGATGGAACAGTCGTTATATTTATTTCTTTGACTATTTTTCTGAGTGAGTGTCTGGGACTTAGCTCATAAACTGATCGAACAGCTCTTTTCGGCAAAACGAAAATAGTTTGAACTTTTTTGCAGATATATAATTAATGTGACGGATTGATTGCATATTGATGAAATTGTTGGCTATTTTGATATTTTTTGTGGATCAAGTGTTACTGTTCGATGTATAATTTATAATTTATGCGAACCAGTTATTTGTTTGCGGGCCAAATAATTTATCAGCAGATTTTTGATGCTAACGAAATTGAATTGTGCAAAAAAAATATTTGATTCTTATAGTAAAGTTGTTAAGTTGATTGTTATTCAGAATGGAATGTGAGTAGCTATAGTGTGAAGAGAGTGGCAACTAACCGTGTGTGCGGCGTAGGAGGCGGCGCCGCGCAGCCCGCGCAGCGCGGCGCGCGAGCTGCTGGCCGGGCGCGCGCGCGCCTGCCGCCCGCCGCCGCCGCGCGCGCCCGCGCTCAGCCCCGGCCAGGCCGAGTGCCTGCGCGCCGTCTTCGCCGCTCTGCTGTGGCACGAGGGTATGCTGCTGCTTCTCCTATTTACACATACTTTCTACTATTTGCAGTCGACACGACGATATTTATTCATACACCAGCGACTTCGTCCGCGTGGAATAGTAGTGCACCACTCCTATTGGTCTTAGCGTGATGATATATAGCCTTCCTCGATAAATGGATATCTAACACTGAAAGAATTTTTCAAATCGCACCAGCGGTTCCTGAGATTAGCGTGTTTAAACAAAATTACAACATTTCCCTTCACTCCTATTGATTGTAGCGTAATGAAAAGTATACTATAACCAGCTCAGGAGTATGATAAATAATTGTACCAAGTTTCGTTAAAATCCGTCGAGTAGTTTTTGTTTCTATAGAGTTTATACAGACAGACAAAAAATTTACTGATTGCATTTTTGGCATCAGTTTTTTTTTTTTTTTTTTTTTTTTTTTTTTTTTTTTTTTTTTTTTTTTTTTTTTTTTGTGTATGGCATCTCGCAGGTCAACCTAGAAGGTTGTCGACTGCTTAACCGGGCTTGCCTGTGAAGTGCCTTAAATAAATTTAGGGCCTCCAGCCAGGGCTTAACTTACAAAACTAAGCGACTACACGCTAAGGGCACCCCCTAGTGGGGTACGGGCCTCGGCTTAGGGCGTCGCTGGGGGAGGACAGCAAGGGACAGGCTGGATCAGAATATATTTTGATTATTATAATCGGGAATTTTAAAGCTATTAGCTCAGCTCGCGGGCTGGCTCGTCGAGCTAGGGTCGGGAGGGCATGGACAAGGTCGTCGCGACGGACCTCGGCGGCGAGGTCGATATGAACGCGGTCTGTGTTTGTGTAGAGTGCTAGTGGACCTACTGCTCTCTTGGAAGAGGGTTATAGCGTCATCGGGTATGGTGAGAGTATGCCTCGGGCGGCGATTTGGCATCAGTATCGATCCCTAATCACCCCCTGATAATTATTTTGGAAATATATTTTATGTACAGAATTGACCTCTCTACAGATTTATTATAAGTATAGATTTTAATTCTATACAACGAAGAAGCTACTGGATAATATGAGTAACTTGTGGTTTGTCTATTTTTGAATATGTGGTACCTATCAATAACAACGGCAACCACTTACTGGGAACTTGCTATCTTAATATATTACTCACTTCCAAGAAGTTTATTTTATTAAAAAGTAATTTGGAATATAAAGTAACCTACCTACATGATAGTACACATTTCATTGTTAGGGTTCACATGTAACGAATACGACAGTTTGTGAGTACGCAATACATCATTATGTTACTCTTTCATACAGAAACTGAATAGTTAGTAGTTTATAACCTACATTAACCGAAACCTTATATCCAGATGCAAGAAGTAGTTCGGGACGAGAGGGAAATCGCGAAAAACTGTTTTTTAGGTTATCTTTACTTTAAAGATACCTAAAAAAAACCGGCCATGTGCCTGTCGAGCCACGCGCAATAGGGTTTTTGTTGATTTTAGTTGGTCGACTATAACTCTGTAGCCGTAATGGTTTTCCTTGTAAGTTCATTACGTGCGCTACGTCTGTGATTGTCTGTATGGTATTTTCTTGTCGACTACGGAACCCTACAAAACTGAGCTATCGACCCCTTTACGAACACTAGTTATTAAAAAAATCGTCAATTATACTCGAACAATTATGAAACAATACTTACAATAGAATTTGCGGCGGTTTTATCCACATTCTGAGGGAACTACTAACCGCACGCGCATAGAAATATCCGACTCAAACTATCTCTAGGTATACCCAATTTCATCTAAATCGGTGCAGCGGGAATATATGACAGATAGAGTTCGCATTATAATATTAGTATAGATACTTTGTACCCAATAGACTACAATAGGTTAAACGCCAGTGGGTTACCGCGTGGAGTCAGGCTAACGTGCATGTGGGATGTGTCACCAGGCATCGTCCACGACGCGATCGCGTGCGCCGCCTTCCTCAAGTTCCACCCGCAGCTGCCGAAGCAGGGCGCGCGCGTCGTCACCCGCCCCGCGCATGACGTCACGCCCGCGCGCCACCAGCGGCACTCGGTCGAAGTGTCCAATGCCGGTAACCAGCTTACGTACTATTAATACGTTCAGCTCAGCACAGCTGAAGCCATTCGATGTGCCGCTTCTCGACTTTGACTACAATCAGATTTGAACCACGGCAATACTAAGGTGACTTTCTAAGTGTATCTTGCTCGCCACTGAGTTACGGTGACTCAGCCTCACTCACTCAATTGAGAACATCGTGAGGAAACCTGAACTTGAATAATAAATCGGGCCAAGTGCGACATTCCCGTAGTTCCGTTTCTAACAGTGTTCTGTGCTAACAGTCCCGTTTTTTCTATTGATGTACGGAACCAGGCAAGAAATTTCCAATCCGCCTTAAGCAATCGTGATGATTTAAACTAATTACATATTTATTAAAAACGAATTGGCCCATTTTTAACAAATCAGTGTACAAGTGACACGTATCTTCCGCCCGCCCAGGTCTCTACCTGCGGATCCACCCGTCTACTTTGGAGACGCTGACGCGATCTGGCGCCGAGGCGAGTGCTAGTCGCATGCGCAAGGTGGATTTCGAAGTACCGATACGAGAAGAAGGAATGCCAGGCCCTAGCGGCGAGCCCGGTACGTATGGACACCCGGAATGAGTTCGTCAACATTCACCCGCCACCTTACTTCATGCACACAAATCCCTCGTAGTGGATACTTACAACATAAACTCATTGTCAACTGTAAACGCTGGCACGACATTAAAGTTACAAGTTCTGGTTAGTCATAATGTATTCCGCAGCGGGATCGTCGCGGTACGTGGTGAACGTGCTGCCGCCTGCCATGCGCGCGCTGGTGGCGCTGTGGGACGCGCTGTGCGACGCCGACCAGCTGACGTCCGCCACTGACAAGTAAGACTCGCACAGGTCACCGCAGCATGGACACACAAGATATCGCGGGGCTCGCAGCTGACTCAGGCCATGGACGGCTGAACATTTGCATAATATAGCGAGACTGGCCCTGTCGGTCCTGCGCCTGATCTCTCCTCAGTAGCCGACCCATCGGACTATTAAACTCGGAACTTGGTCTGGAGATTATTATTATAAATATTATTATACTATAACATTGCTAACCTAGTCTTGATTATACTATCATCAAAGATCTTACAAAGAGGAGTTTTAAGTGTAATTTTTTGAAAGAAGCGCTAGCTGAGTAGTGGCTGCACATATTGTAAAATAGCCAAGTTTGCTGTTTCATTTTGTGGAGCTTCGAATTTTTAATGTTACCTATATTGTGTGTTAACGATAATGTTTAATTTCTATCAGACTAAAGAAAGATGAGAAGAATGAAAACGAAGAACCAAGATCCCAAAGCGGCATTCGCAAGAAGAGAGAGTGGAACACTAGAAGCGGAAAAACACCTTATGCTGGTAACTATTTGGACACTGATTTAGATTTCTAACGATATAAAGTATTCGATTGAACATGATCAGTCGAAACATAGCTTACAGATGTATCATTGACCCTGCCTGATAGGTATATAAATCGAGCCTGTCGTGTCCATATCCATTTTCAAATCCTGCAATAAGGAGGTGAGATACAAATAACTGATTTATTATTCAATAGAGACAAATACTGTGAAACTATGGAGGAATACTATGTGGGGTTCCTCCGTTGAAACAGTGCAGTTCCTTCGGTCAGGCGGGTGATACTGCCTGGCGGGCTACTGCCCGAGGGTAGCTGTCGGGAGTGCTATACGTTTCAATTCGCTTGCGAACACCGCTTGCGCGATGTTAAGTGTCCTGCACGTGAGCGAACACACGCCGCTACGCGCGCTAGTAGTGCTAGTAGCGCTAGTAGTGAGGTGACGCGTGGCTTGTCCGGTGCAGTCCAGTGCCCGCTGTGCGGCGGGGCGCGCGTGGCGCCGCCGCTGGGGGCGCACCTGCGCGCGGCGCACGCGGGCTGCGGCGCGCCCGCCGGCCGCGGGTTCGACCGCGCCGGCGCCTACCGGCCCGCCGCCGCGCCTCCGCCCGCCGCCTGTGGGGAGATGGCGCAGGGTAACCACCACCCAATCGTTTATACCTTACTCATTTCAAATAACTGCGTACCTTTGAGAATGCTCAGTGTACGAACAATTCATTGTTTTGTATGAGGAGTACCTAAACAATGAAAACATCCTTGCACAGTATGGTTAACATAATACATTATGTATCTAACATCCGCACATAAATTTATCAGCCGAAAGGCGATAGTTACAAATTCCCATTGTTTCGTGTGTGTCAGCTTTCGGTCAAACCAGCTCTGACTTCATATTTGCTGTCAAGTGACTTGACATCTATAGATAGTTTGGCTGAGTTATTGGTACTGTCAACAACGACACATGAAATTAGTTATTATTCGTTTCTATGTTTGGTTAATTGAAAACGAGTCACTTAACAGATTAAATCAAAATAATAAAATTCCTTACTAAAATAGTACACTTGTAAAGATTAATGACCTATAGGTCATTAAAATTAAAAAAATTAAATAAAATTAAAAAAATATATATAAAATTTATTTATAAAGCAGTCACGTGCTAGTAGGTAATAATATATTTAATTTATCTGAATCTTGTATAATTTAAATGATTTCAAATGTTAATTATGTAATGAAACACTTGTTATAATGGAAATTACATTTTTAATAGTTACATTCTAGTTTTAAATATATCGACATCATTATCGACTATCGTCAATCGCGATCAATATTCCTGAAGTTGCTAACATGGCGCATTAGATCGCGATTGGCAAAAGCGCGAGTAAATTTGGAATTATGATTTATAACCTGCATGCGTCGAGCCGAACTGAGTACTATGGAGTAAGGATCAGAAATACTCATTGTGCAATATATTACTGCATTTTAGCATGCGTGCCCAGCTCACTCTTCCGTTCTACCCTGTCTATTTTTGTGAACAATCGTTTAATTTCCTACAGTGACGGGCAGTAGCTGCAGTAAGCGACACGCTGCGATATTCTCAGTGCTGTAAGCGTGGTGGGTACATGTTAACATAACATTTGCTCGACAGCTTACCGCCAGCTGTGGTACATGTTCTGCGAGAAATGTTACGACAAAGCAACCAAGGCTGCCCCTTCGATCAGACAAGGACGCTCCAAGAGCAGGGCTGAGATGGTGGTGTTCGAGCGCGCGGAGCCCGCCGCCGACATTGACCACAACACCATCAAGGAGAACGCCGTGTTCCTTCTGGATCTGGCACCGCTAACTAACCCAGGTCACCTACCCACGTCATGTTTCAATATTTACAAACTTAGAAAAAGAGTTAAAACTAGCACGAAACAAGAATATTTTAAAATTCCTGCCCTGGTCGCTTGGCACCATATTTACTTAAGTTTTCCTAAAAATGTATAATTCTAATCTCGTTCCATTTCATTCAAGGGTTTTCAAATTAACTTATTTGTTGGTGCTAGCTCATTTGAAGTAAATGAATGTTGTGTTTGACGCGTGGTCATACGAAATTACACTAACCGATAACTAGACTGCACCGATTAACATGGATATAAATTGAAACTCTGGAAAGGGTGTAGGATAGTTTTATCCGAATGCCAGTTAGGTATCACACACTATCTACTAAATAAATGCGTGGTGAGCAATCTAATGTTGAGCCCGAAATAACTTTGAACATATTTTGAAAGTAAATGGCATCTGTTCAATCGTTGTCGGAGACGCGTGCAGTGCATAAAGTGGTGTCGTTTTACAGAGCCGATCAGCATGTCCGCGTGGGCCGAGAGCGCGGCGCGCGGGCCGGCCACGCCGCCCGCGCCGCCCGGCAGCCTGTGGCAGCCCGCGCCGCCCTTCCAGTGCCTGCCCGCGCTGGGGGCCGCGCCCACCGCCTGCGCCGCCTCCGACGCCGCGCGGTACCACTCCCTGGGCAGGCCCATGCCGCCTGCTGTCGCCCCGCTGGTAACGATATTGTTATAACATTGTTTTACTGTCTTTTCCACCTCTGAACCAAATAAGTACTGAACATTTAGAACCTTTGCCCTCTTATTTATACATAACTAATGTCTATTCGAATGGTCGTATCAGGCTATCGGCTGATGTATTTGCCTTTGTATGGACGTCGTAGGAATATAATAAAGCCCAGCGCTATGCGCAGACGTCAGCATACGGCGCGGCGGAGGGCGCGGGCGGGGCCGGCTGGCCGCGGGTGCAGCGCTCCGTGTCGATGGGGCAGGCGGGCGCGCGCGACCTGGCCGACGCCGCGCGCGCGCCGCTCGCCCGCGACACGCCCATGGACCAGGACACGCTCAGCGGCAAGTCATACCGACATTATATATCATTGTCTTTGCGATAGGACGCACCTTAGGAGAACTAAGCGATTCCACACAGGTACATTTGGTCTCAGCTCTTCAACTCGTTAGGTACGTGTAATGATGCGTCATAAGATCAGGGCTGTGAAGCAGTGCTTACTGAAACAATTTCCCAGGCGCCGGATCATCGCTGCTGGCGCAGCCCAGCGCCGCTCTGCGTCGCCTCATCGGCGGCGGGGAGTCGGCGGGCGGCGGGTCGCTGTCGGCGTTCGAAGCGCCCTGTGTGGACTGCGAGTCGCTCATGACCAGTCCCGTCATGACGTTTATACTGGCCAAGAGGGATCTGCACGCACATAGGCAGAAGATGGATGCCGCTGTCAGAATTAATACTGTGAGACAATATGCCTTTGAGGTGAGGAAATAAAGGTATTAAGTTACTAGGTGTAATATTAAGGCGTTAAGTCACGAGATTTTATTGAATACAGCAGTGGCAGTAGAAATCATTATTTTTAATAATTTGGTACTGAACAATGTGATATAACTTCTATATCTATTGTCTGTTACTGTCACTGATATTTATGGTATGACTAAGGTAAAAATAATGCCGCCTGAGTGTAGTAAACTACACTATTTTAATATGATTTTGCTTCAATTAAAATTTATGTTACAGATGTACTTTTTAAGATGTAAAAAGAAATCTGTCTCATAATACAGTTTGTTGTTTCAGGCAATGAACTGGCTACTCCGCTCGGCGACTCAGCCGACGTGCGTGCACGACGTCATGTGGTGGTTCTGCAACGCACTGGACAAGTTCGCGCGGATCGTGCCGCCGCCCAACCTCGCCATCGACGATAACAAGGAGGTGGGCTGTCAATCAGTAACAGATAGTATTTGTATAGGTGTTGTCGTCCAAACGTATTGTTAGACAGGTCATTCAATTACCACGGCCGCCATTTCGTGCCTGAGCCACTCATAGCATGATATGCTTTATATCAATTATTCAGAAAATACAACTTCTACAATCATATTAGATCAGATCAATGAGAGAAAGATACACCCTGTTTATTTTGTAGATTGTAGCAGACTTTTATTCAGTGAATAAACACAAATTTCTCATAATATAGCAAAACACAGCAAACGAGAACAGTCGCGGTGTGATCCCGACGGCGTCAGCGTCCGCGATCTGCCCGGGCGCCCGGTCCGCGCGAGGCGCCCGCGCCGCCTTCCATGCATTCCTGGGCGCGGTGAGCGCGCTGGCGCCCTCGCTGGCGCCCGCCAGCGCCGCCGCGCTGCAGGCCGTGCGCTGCTGGGCGCTGCACTACTCGCCGCACGACCGCGCCTTCCTGCACAGGTAACGTGCGACCACTGCTACTAACTGCTGTACCAACAAGCATTATGTTACCGATTTATAGATCGCAATCCTAATGCAAAGTACTATTAATGTTAGAAATGTCAAAGTTTGTGAGATTGTGTGTATTTTACTCCGTCACACATACGAATTTGGTTGCACTTTCAAAAATCGATAAAATTTATCTAAATGAAGAATCATCGAACCCTACAATTTTTGTGCATTTACTACAGTTCTCTAAGTGGCACCAATTTCACTATGAGTGTCAGGCACATCATTGAGTGTCAGCAACTTCACTATGAGTGTCAGACATCTGACTATGAGTGTCAGACATCTGACTATGAGTGTCAGCCACGTCGCTGAGTGTCAGTCACTTCACTATGAGTGTCAGACACCTGACTATGAGTGTCAGACACCTGACTATGAGTTTCAGCAACTTCAATATGAGTGTCAGACACCTGACTATAAGTTTCAGACACCTGACTATAAGTGTCAGACACCTGACCATGAGTGTCAGCAACTTCACTACGAGTGTCAGACACCTGACTTTGAGTGTCAGCAACTTCACTATGAGTGTCAGACACCTGACTATGAGTGTCAGACACCTGACTATGAGTGTCAAACAGTTCACTACGAGTGTCAAAGACTTCAATATGAGTGTATAATCAGCAACTTTGTTATGAAAGAATCATGGGCAAAACGGGTGTAGATCCAACAGAATTGAAACCTATTTTATTTAATAGGCATTAATAACTACATCATGTTTTGAATGGAACCAAACTACCTAAGTCGCCGGAGAACGGAGATATAGGCATTAGAAATCTAAAGGTTCTTACCTCTCACAATAAATCAACTATTGTGATTAAAGCTACCAATACATGATCTAAGATGCTCTTTTGGCTAGGCGAATTAGATTTCCAACTAGTCTTCTCTTCTCAGACGACTGCACCACAGCATAGACGACTGATATTATTGTACTTCGTATATTGACAAATCTTTTTGTTTGTGGCTGTACTTTTAATAACACAGTTGCACGAAGAACTATTTTATAATGCAATCATACTTTGTTTATCCGTTTGTAAGTGCGTTAATCATCGCTAGACAATGATTTTAAAAAAACTTTTTTTTTCTTACTTTTTGTATATTAGAAACAATTTAGTAAGTAACAAGTTCAGTTGATTAAAGAAGGGGTTGCATGTAGTTATCAATTAAACGATAATATTTTAAAATATTACTCTTATTTCATAAATATAAGGAGTTTATTAGCAATCTTCGATTGACTCTAGTGGCCAAACCCGGGTGATACAACATGTATAATATGATGAAACGATAACTACGCACACGTATCTTTCTCCTGACACTAGTTTCAGGTCTGTTGGAACTACACCCAGATTCCATACAAAACTGCCCCTGATTCTTTATATCGAAAATAAAATGGAACTTCGATAATTGTATAAAGAGTCCTATATAAATCACTAAAAATCGTGAAGTAAAACTGTTCACAAATATAAAACAACTGGCTTCCAAAACACTGAATAGAGTAAAATTAATTAATAAATACTTTCTGATGAAACTCTTATTCACCAATACGTCCCTTTAGAAGTCGGTGTCTATAAGTTACTGTGTGAGTATTTTATCACGGACTTCTAAAGTTTTTTGCTGTTGGTTTTGGCTTTAGCTTACAATTTACGACAATTTCATCGAGTTGCACTAATAAATATATGGTAGATATATGTATTATTTTTTATATTATGTATGAACAGTTTAGTGAATTGGTTTTCGTACGCATTGTCACATTCATGATAAATAGTTATTCTCAATAAAGTAACACACATCGCAAACTGTTAACGCTGCTCGGATCAGATCACAAGTGTTCAGTGTGATCAGCAAGATTCTATCGCACTCCGAGGACGGCGCCTACGAGGAGGGTCTGCTCGGCGCCATTCAAGAGAGCTTCCACAGCCTGCTCAGCAAGGTACACGCCGCCGGTGTGCTGCGGCACGGCTGCGGACGTGCTAGCTAAGTCCGACCACTACGTCTCCGCAACTACGTCCCCGCCTTGTTTCGGATGGCAAATCATGAAATGACTCATCCCGCCATGGATAGGAGGGGACGGAGTTTTTACTGACTAAAACCCATCCAGGTTCCTTCCTTAGCCCTTTGCGTTCCGTGGGCGCGGTAACTCTTTCGAACATCCCGCAGCCCCGGCACCAACCTTTTAAGCTAAAATTTTGCTGTAAGTTAAGTCTGGTCCACTTAATTACTTAAGGAGTATAGACACTTCATCCAGTAGTTAATTTAACTTGAAATCTATTATATTTCGATATGTTCGGAAACAAACACTAAATACAATTGTTTGTTTTGTAAAATAAAATGTAGGAAAACTACGTGAGATACCGAGATATTGAAAATAATAATATTGTGGAACAACCAGGCGTGAAGGAGACTATAAGTATCGTGTATCTGATGCTGAAGTAATGACCAACATTGTGCAGGAGAGCTACGTATGGAACTGCCCCGACGTGACGGGCTGGTGCGACATCAGCGTGTCGTCGCGCCAGGGCATGGCCGGCGCGCTCACCGACGGCAGCACCGAGACCTTCTGGGAGTCCGGGGACGAGGACCGGAACAAGGCTAAGTGGATCCAAATGACTTACCCCGGAGGGACCCCGGATGACCGTCCGCATATTTTATGCGTACATCTTGATAATACGAGAGATACTGCGGTAAGTGATTTTTATTTCGAATTTGGGCGCCAAGTCGAGCAAAGGCTTAATGAATTTATTAAAAATACCTATTACTAGTATTAATTTGATTACTGTCCCGTAGTAACAAAGTGTACAATATCCGATGGCCAAGTGTTGTCGTTGTCACTACACTTTTATTCATTGGCAGCGGTAAAACGCGTTATTGCTGCGTTCATGGCGACTGTACTTATTATTGCTGTTATTCCAGAACAAGACGCTGTTGGTATCGTTCCTGTACAGTGGCGGCTCCAGCGAGATGTTCCACATGCAGGACGTGGAGGTGGACCCCAAGACCGCCACCTGGCTCTGCTACACCATGCCCAGTTAGTCTTACCTTCAGAACAGTGGTTGGCTAACTACTCTACTGAATCTACGATTTATATTAATTAATGAAATGATATATAATGAGCTATTATTTTATCAAACCTATTTGGATAGGTATTAAATTTTGATATGTCAACATTTCTGTTTTTGAGAGGTCTACTTCACTTAACAAAGTACTTAGTTTTTGTTTGAACTTGAACTGTTGATAGTAATGGCTTGAAATTTAGTAAAGTGTGGAGCCGACTGGTTGAGACAGTATAGTGAGCGTGTTGCGTGTCCCGGCGCAGGAGTGGGCGGCGCGGCGGTGCGCGTGCGCTGCGAGCTGCGCGGCCCCGAGGCGGGCGTGCGCGTGCGCCAGCTGCGCGTGCTGGCCGCGCCCGCGCCGCTGCCCGCGCCCGCCGCCGCGCCCGCGCACCTGCTGCACCGCCTGGCCGAGGCCGACACGCTGCGGGTGTTCCGGCTGCTCACCTCCCAGGTACTCGTCCGACACAGTGCCGCCGTCACCAACATCTTGTCCGAGCGCCAGGGCTCGCCGGAGACGCATCTCGGCATCGCCTTACCGGCTATTACAATTTCAACACTAACAGCGACATGGATTGTTCGCTTTATCATTGACAAAATGTACACTCATGCTACTTCACACACTAAAATACTAATATTTTAAGCAATATCATAATAAAAACGAGCTCGTGGCTAAGTAACAGCCGCACGGTTTGATCAAAGGTTAAGCTGCGTTTGGCACGGTCGGTCTGTGGATGGGTGACTATCTATATCATAGCGAGAGTCCTCCGTGCCTTGGAAAACACGTTAAGCTATATATATAGCAGAATCCAGAAAGTCTGACAACCAATCTTACGAAGGAGTATCGTGTTACCCGGTAACTGGGCTGTGGAGGTCAAATAGGCAGTCGTTCCATGTGAAATACTGGTACTCCGCTGCATCCGGTTTAGACTAGAAGCTGACCCCAACCTAGTTGGGAAAAGGCTAGGCATTATTTAAACATTTTACCTATGTGACATACCTTTATATGACGGATTAGCAACAGACAAAATTACAATGAAACTACGGCTTACAGGCTATTATTGTACTCTTTCTTCAACAAGTCATCCATAAGGTTAATATACATAGTATAAAAATAAAATGTCTCTAAATCCAATGAAAACACGTCATACAATAAATTAAGAATGCGCGCCTAATTGGCCCTTATACGAGTACATATGTATTAATGTACTTCTTTGTTTTTGTTTGTTAAAAACAATTTTCATAAAAATCTAACAAACTGACTGTATTATTGTGTATCTATAGAGCACGTTGCTGATTGCA
This sequence comes from Pyrrhia umbra, assembly GCA_963891755.1. Lineage (NCBI taxonomy): Eukaryota > Metazoa > Arthropoda > Insecta > Lepidoptera > Noctuidae > Pyrrhia > Pyrrhia umbra. The sequence continues at coordinate 187,152 of OY982916.1, read as the reverse complement.
CAATAGTCGTATAGCTACTGTAATCGTATATTTTCCTGAATAAATAAAATAACACAAACGTCAGTGAGGCAGTAGTAATGGATGTGTTGTTGATCCGAGTGTGTGTGCGCCGCGCAGGTGTTCGGCAAGCTGCTGGAGTGGGACCGCAGCGGCAGCGAGTCGGGCGCGGAGGCCGGCGCGGCCGAGGACGGCGCCGCGGCCGACGACAGCGACCTGCGCGAGCACGTCGTGGGCATACTCTTCGCCGGCCACAAGCTCACCACGCTGCAGAGACAGGTCACTACACCGCGCTCTATCAACATGCTGCTTGATGTAGTATTAACATCGAGATATATCCATACAGATGCAATCCCGAACATTACGCGCTCACAAAAACGTAAACATTTTTAGAATGCAGACGTAGCTTTGAAACTAGTAATCATTTTGATGTAAAATTATATCTATCTCTCTCACACTAAACGAAACGTAATGTTCATTTACTACAAATTTGCCCATATTATTGTTAAAATCGTCCTGCTGTACTCTAATAGATTCAAACTGGCTTCCAAGTGACAGATGTCATGAATTAGGACTGGTCAGAACCTTTATGGCACGCATTTTGCTTGGTGATCGCACTTCTAGTTACTTTATTAACATATATATCTATGAGTATTAATGCGTATAGGCACAATTCGTGCGTTTATTCGGCTAGGTCGTAGACACGCGATGGCACGTTGTCGGTGTGCGCTCCACTGGTACAATAATAAGACTCTATCCTCCTTGTAAGAGGTTCAGCTCAAGGGAGCTGACGCTCAGCTGCTTCGTATCCGGGAGATGAAGTCGTGGCGGAAAGTCCTCTGATAGGGTGGAGTGGGCAGGCGCGGCCGGATGAGACCCTCACGCAACCTCAGTAGTACTAAAGCGATTGAACACAAAGGATATACTTAATTAGTTCTCATTTTGAGAAGGTAGTATATGGGCGCCTCCTCACGAATGTCCCCGCGCGGTAGTGCATTTTACAATGTCACTATTTTGTCTATGTGTGTGGTCATAGATGAAAGAAAGAAAGAAAGAAAGAAAGAAACAATACTAACAATGAACATCATGTCAATATCGAAGATTTTATAAAGGGTTTGTTGTTTTTCCAGTATTCCTTAAAAAATATATTTATAGATATTGTTTTGTAAACAAAATATGTCCAATAGTAGACTATTATGAAGTAGTCTGAAGATGATAAGTGTGTTGCTATGGCGATGCCGCAGGTGATGTCGCACATCGTGTCGGCCATCGGGTGCGAGGCGGCGCGCGTGCGCGACGACTGGGAGACGGCGCTGCTGTGCGCCGACGCGGCGCAGCGCGCGCCCGACCTGCCCCCGCGCGCGCCGCCGCCGCACCAGGACAACTACTGCTTCGAGATGCTGTCGCTGGTAACACCTCTCACCCTGCTCTCGCTGTACACGCGCCTGCTATTGGTACTTGATACAGTGACTGCGTCACAGCTGCTGGCGCTCAGCGGCAGTGCAGTGGGGCGCGCACACCTGGCGCAGCGCACCGAGCTGCTGGCCGATCTGCTGGCTCTGCTGCACACGGGCAGCGAGCGAGTGCAGCGACAGGTACGCGTCGCGCCGCGCGGGACATTGCTCTCGAATACGAAGCCAACCGGTCCTTCACCAAACGGACAGCATTCTTTTTTAGAATATATTTTTATTTTCAAAGTTTTACCTATTCTTCTTTCTGTCCACTTTTTACACTACCGTTTTCTTTTTCTACGATTTGTCGTAGACGGGGCTAATATTATAGCAACACAAGCTTTTTTCAAATTAAAATCCATACCTAATGAGAATGCGTGCTAACGCGTAGAAATTTTCGGTTGGACTGATCGTCAGTCTGACTTACCTGAGTCTAATACCACCTGTCAATCCATCAGTCTATACGTGATCAAGGTCACAGACCGAACTGACGACTGAAAATGAGCGTGTAAACTCCGTCTAAGGGTGTGAACCAAATAGGGAATTGTCATCAAAATTTGCCGACTTTAATAAGAAATCGATATTCATATAAATATTAATCTTTAGTTTTTTTATATAAAACCGTGAAGTCACATGATAATTATTAGATTGACAATAAAATTATCATATTATATCCTTTTGTTTTTTTCTTACACTTACGAACACTTAATCATGTATATTGATTTACTTAGTGTTAACTGTAAAGCAATCTTTTATGATTACCTCTAAAATATAAGAATAGGGAATATACGTGTATTTTTATATGATAGTTTATATTATTACAAGCCTGTAGAAAAATATTCGGTGCTAAAAAAACTTTGTAAGAAATAAAATTAGCATTCGACATTTGGGCGCGCTTGATGTGAAGTCAAAGTGACGTCAATTGTTTATTTTGATGTCGTCACTTCCTTTCCAACTGATAGCGTTGCGTTACATGTACTTTGGAATTTCACGCTCATTTTTTGCACTTTTTAGTTATTATTTTCTGAATTAATAAATATTTAAAAGATTGTAAAAATTAAATTGTGGTCTTTATTAGAATAACACGCATATTCTCTATTGGTTAAGTAGTTCCTGGCATGTTTTGAGCGGTCGTCGCTTGTGGTTGCAGGTTATTTCACTACTCAGACGGATGATCACAGAAATACCTCCGCAAAAAATGTTAGCAGCCGTTAATTACGGGAATGAAGTTAATGCCAGGTAAAATATTTTACCATTTTAAGAATGTCACCTTGTGCTACTTATTAATAAAATATTTATGATCAATTTTGTTTTTAGCTGCTCGACACTCTAACTAAAAACTTTGTCACTTTTAGTCTTACAAGAAAATAACAACAATACTTTAAAATGCCATTCATATCAGACTATGAAGCTTTTGTTTGTGTCATTTGTATTTTTTTTATCAGAGTGACCCTCCTGGACCACTTGGTGTGCTACTTGGGCAAGGCGATCACCGTACAGGTGAAGGTGAAAGGCACGAGCGGCGCCAGCCCCGCCTCCGTGACGATGGGCAGCAGCGTCGGCCAGGCGCCGCCCGCCACCTGGTTCATGAGGGGGGACACTACCAAGAAACACGCACAATTAGTCGCTAAACTGTTATCTGATATGGCTGAGGTATCATTATTATTAATAATTCTTGTAATCCGACCCTTCAGGCAGTAGTATGTGTCGCCCTCGGTGACAGAGGCGGCCATGGACTATGAGCGTGAGGGAATAAAGAATATACTTATGTGTATCTAGCCACTCATTTTTAGGGTTCCGTAGTCCGACAAGGACCCCCTAATAGTTTCGTCATGTCCGTCTGTCTGTCTGTCTGTCCGCGGCATAGCTCCGAGGTTCTTGTTACTAGGAAACTGAAATTTGGTATGGATATGGATATTGATCACGCCGAGAAAGTGGTAAAATAAAATTTTGAAAAATGTTTTTTTAGGGTAGCTCCCGAACACGTAAAGTGGGGATGAATATTTTTTCTCGCGTACCCCTTCGTGTATCGTAGGATAGGTCTTTCGAAAATAATATGGGTTTGTTGAGACCATTTTTCGGTTAAGCGAGCCATTTGCGAAATATCTAGCTTTTAAGTGCAAATTTTTGTTCAAAACGAGCCCCCCTCCCTCTAACTTTTGAATGGCTATACCTAGAAATGTGAAAAAAATCGCAGACGTAGCACATGTAATGAACTTACAAGGAAAACTATCACGGCTAAGTAGGCTTAACCGGTTACAGAGTTATAGTCGACTAACTAAGACCTACTACGGAACCCTACTGCGCGTGGCTCGACACGCACTTGGCCGGTTTATCAATCATAGTCTCGGGAAAGAAACACAGTTTGGAGAATTTTGTTATTATTATTTATTAGTGAATCGTGTCTTAACGGGTCGCTCCTCGTAGCTTTGTCCGCGGGAACAGTTTTCTTTTTTAATATAACGTAGCTAACGACACTCTGGGTCAAATATGATGTAATTTACATGTCCCGTTTCTACGTCAAGGAATCTACAAAGATATTGAGAGTTGTTGTTGTTTTACCACTGCCGGGTGGGGATTATTTACCTGATGAATTGATAATCTGAACATGATCAGCGGCAGATGAGGGTCTTGGCGTTGCAGGACAAGGTGTCGGCGGCGTGGGGCCAGGAGACGCGCGCGGCGCTGGCGGCGCACGCGGCCGGCGTGGCGGCGGCGCGCGAGGCGGAGCGCCGGCCCGCGCGCTGCGTGGCCTCGCCCGCGCTGTGGCTGGCGCTGGCGGCGCTGTGCGTCTGCGACCAGGCGCACGTCGACCTGTGAGTGCTGATCAAACACTCTTTGTTCGCCTCTGAGTTGAACAAAAATACCTTTGAAGAGTAGTTCGACGCATTCACATGTGATTGAGTCGCCGCTAGCATATAACAGCGGCGCAACATTGGAACATTGTTATTAATATTTTTTCCAACACAACAGTTTAGTGGCGGCCTAAGGTGACGCAGGTGACAAACACAGTTTAAATCAATATGAAATATGATTATGGGTTTTTCCAAATTACAAACCGCTGGCCATATGCAAATTTATTTTAACATTAGATAGACTAGCAGGGATAAAGCCACGACCTAGAAGCGGCAGTGACCTTCTTTTTACTCATAAAATTATACTTATTGCTTACTATCTACGTACCAAATTTTATCTAAATCGGTAAAGTTGATCTGGATCAACAAGTTTGTGAGGTTGCAACCTCACAAATTTTACTTGTTTTTAATATTACTTGGTTTACTAATCTATACTTATAATAAATCTGTAGAGAGGTCAATTCTGTACATGAAATATATTTCCAAAATAACTATCAGGGGGTGATTAGGGATCGATACTGATGCCAAAAATGCAATCAGTAAAATTTTTGTCTGTCTGTCCGTCTGTCTGTCTGTCTGTCTGTCTGTATAAACTCTATAGAAACAAAAACTACTCGACGGATTTTAACGAAACTTGGTACAATTATTTGTCATACTCCTGAGATGGTTATAGTATACTTTTCATCACGCTACAATCAATAGGAGCTGAGCAGTGAAGGGAAATGTTGTCATTTTGTTTAAACGCGCTAATCTCAGGAACTACTGGTCCGATTTAAATAATTCTTTCAGTGTTAGATAGTCCATTTATCGAGGAAGGCTATAGGCTATATATCATCACGCTAAGACCAATAGGAGCGGAGCAGCACTATTTCACGCGGACGAAGTCGCTGGCAGAAGCTAGTAATATATAAAGCTAGGGTTTGTTTGTTTCGTTGATTGAACGCGCTAATCTCAGGAACTTCGTGCAAATTGAAAAAATATTCTTATGTTAGAGTCTATTTATCGAGAAAGACAACAGGCTACAAAACACACACTACGACCAAGTGAAGCAGAGCATCAATGAAAAATGTTGCAAGATCGAGGAGAAGTTATTCCTTTTAAGAGCTTCCGTTGCGTGCGCTGCGATACGTAACGGTCAAAGTTACGCAAACATTATGTTTGACGGAATGATTCCCCATTGAAAGTTCTAAAAAACAGTCCGCGACACGTTATGTCTATCTTCTAAAGTTGACTCACTATAACTTCTTTTCAAACAAATTGCCTTTGATATCATTTGATTTCAACGAATACTTTGAGAGATGTCATAGTCTATCTAAATATATATAAAACTCAAAGATGACTGACTGACTGACTGACATAGTGATCTATCAACGCACAGCCCAAACCACTAGAGGGATCGGGCTGAAATTTGGCACACAGGTAGATGTTATGACGTAGGCATACGCTAAGAAAGGATTTTGATAAATTCTACCCCCAAGTGGTGAAAAAGGGGGTAAATTTTGTATGAAACTCGGTCATTTTTTTACTCACGCGGGCGAAGCCGCTGGCGGGAAGCTAGTGTTAAAATAACTCCGCAACAAATCGAATGTGCAAGGCGCCCAGTCAGCAGGGCGAAGGGCGCTGGCCGGCCGCCGGTAGCTCTGTGGACATTTTTTTTTCCACCTTGGGTTACATTATTCAAGTTTTAGTAGGAATCCCTAATTAATTCCAGAAATAAATGTGGGATTGTATAGCAAAATAAACGACGTGAGGCACTTTTAAATAATTTATTTAAACTTATTACAAAAAATCAGCGTTACGTGAGTACGTCGTGAGTTCAGTCGTCGCCATTCTCTCCCCTCTCGCTCGCTCATTCCCTCTCTTTCATTCATCCGCTGCGTTCCATTTGCACAATAATATTTTTATAGGTTGCGTTCATACTTAATAATAGTAACAATATTTTTATCCCACATAAATATAGACTATGACACTTCGTAAAGATGTAGCTTTATAAAGGTGAGAGTATTTTTAAAATTGGTCCAGTAGTTTTTTAGTCAAAACTCTACAAACAAACAAATCTTTTCTCTTTATAATATTAATATAGATAACATAATCGGCCTAGCCTGTTTCGTGTGTTTGTCACCTAACACCTCATAAATTGCTTGACTGATTTGGATGAACTGTTGTGGTCTTGGATGGTTTGATATGTCATTGTACCCGGTAGATATTATCGGTTTCATAAAAGTGCCAAAGTTAGGACAGTACAACGTCTGTCAGGTCCGCTAATATATAAAATCTTTCCTGAAGTATCATTTCAAAATATTTTTGCTTATAGTAGTGAACTGGCAGTGTATCCAAGATACTGGCAGCATTGCTACGTTGCATAGCAACGGCCTTTAGCTGAAAGAAACGCACGTTTTGATGATCGGAGGTGTTAACAAGTCCCCTGGCTATTAGGTTTAATTAAACAAGTCGTGCTTGAAATTGCAGTGTTACTGTTTGATATATATTATGATTTGTTATAGTTTTGTGAATGGTAATGTAACGTGCAGAATAAACAAGTCGGTGTGTGGGCGGGCGGCGCGGGCGGGGCGGCGCGGCTCGGCGGGCGGGCGGCCGCTGTGCGCCAACCACGACGACGGCAGCACGGTGGCGGCGGTGCAGTGCGGCGCGTGCGGCGCGCTGTGCGCCGACTGCGACCGCTGCCTGCACCTCAGCCGCGCCGCGCGCGCGCACCCGCGCCAGGTACCGCGCCCGGCTTCACAGCACGCCGCTCTCGGGACACTTTGATTGGGATTCAATTACATGTTTTCCACAGATATGCAAAGAAGAAGAAAGCGCCATCCGCATAGATATCCACGAGGGATGTGGACGAGCCAAACTATTCTGGCTACTATTATTAGTTGACCGTCGGACTCTCAAGGGACTGGCCGAGTTTCGAGGGATGGACAGCGGCGTGTGCGACCCGGCCGCGGGGGAGGGCTCGTCCATGCTGGCCGGCCCGCCCGGGCTGGCCGGCACGTGCCGGTTCTGTGGCGCGAGAGGCAACACTGGACTGCTAGCCATTGGCAACGTGTGCGCTGATCAGCAATGTCAGGTAAAGCTAATTTTGTTCCTACACAACCAGCCATGTGAATCTTCATATACGTACACATGACCAGTTTTTTTACCACGTGCAGATTACAGTTCCATTGTACTCGTCAACTTATAAAGCCTATTATCTATACTTATAATATATCTGTAGAGAGGTCAATTCTGTACATGAAATATATTTCCAAAATAACTATCAGGGGGTGATTAGGGATCGATACTGATGCCAAAAATGCAATCAGTAAATTTTTTGTCTGTCTGTATAAACTCTATAGAAACAAAAACTAGTCGACGGATTTTAACGAAACTTGGTACAATTATTTATCATACTCCTGAGCTGGTTATAGTATACTTTTCATCACGCTACAATCAATAGGAGTGAAGGGAAATGTTGTCATTTTGTTTAAACACGCTAATCTTAGGAATCACTGGTCCGATTTGAAAAATTCTTTCAGTGTTAGATAGTCCATTTATCGAGGAAGGCTATAGGCTATATCATCACGCTAAGACCAATAGGAGCGGAGCACCACTATTCCACGCGGACGAAGTCGCTGGCAGAAGCTAGTAAAGTATAATTCACAACTGTCCTGAACAGAAAATAGTCTTATATACACCCACAATATATTTGATATCCAACGATACCAAACAAGGAAATTAAGCGTCCTTAGCTTATGTTGCCACTTTGTCGGCGAGCCAACCGTGAATAGACAAACAGACATAGAGAAATTATAAGAGTACCTTGTAGATAAAGAACCCCTCAAAATATCTTAACTCTGGTTTTGTTTTATTAATTTTCATAGAAACTTATAATTTTAAGCATTTTAAATTAAACACTCACGTGTGTACTCACCCCGCCATTACTCACATACACACACACTTTGCCATACAGGTTAGCTGTCCCTTATGGCACATGTTGGCGTCGCTTAGAAACATTATAAACTTTGAGTGTTATCATCGAGTCTGGCCTTCGGACAAACTCTTTGTATTACCACTGCACTGCCATCCGAAAGCCACCGCACGTAATATCGTAGTAACCGAGATCTGCTGCAGCTATTGGATAGTTTTTATTTATAAATCTTAGCATCTAGGCGTAAAGTGAGTATGTGGTTATGACTCAGCCAAGAGACACTTGTGCGTGCGTGTCGTAAGAGGCGTTGTGTGCGTAGGAGCACGGCAAGCAGGCGTGCAGCCGCGTGCTGGCGTGCGGGCACGCGTGCGGCGGCGTGCGCGGCGAGCGCTCGTGCCTGCCGTGCCTGCACGCGTGCGCCGGCGACGCCGCGCCGCTGCGCCAGGACGCCGACGACATGTGCATGATCTGCTTTACGGACCCGCTGCAGGCCGCGCCCGCCCTGCAGGTATGCGCACCATTTCTACCTTATCGCTCTGACGTTCGTTCCTTACCTGACGACCAATACAAATATTATTTTGTCAGACCGTAGCTATAACTGATGTTGAGACCATCGATTTAGATTCTTATCGTGTTTGTTGCCGTGTACATTTTATTGTTATAGATGTTTGTTTATGACCGGTAGCATAAAATTACGAATGGTTCTCTTTATGGCTTCATAGTTTATTCAAATATTAGGAACACGATACAACACGGTCTCGACGTCATACACTTTTATAGACAATATGATTTCATGCTAATAGAACAATGTTACCCAAAGGTGCATCGTCGCCCTATTGTAGTGCACTGTTGGGCATAGGCCTCCCCTGACGTGTGCTCCAGCTCTCGGTCCTCAGCTCGACGCATCTAACTTCTGCCAACAGGCTTTAGATCCTCACTCCACGTTGCCAAAAGCGTCCACACTACGCTTGCCTCGGAGGAGCATGATGATAATACTGCTACTCCTCTTTATACCGGAGTACAGAACCGAATCAGCGCTGCGGATCGTAGGCGGCACGGCAGTTGAAGAAAACAAATATCCATACATAGTCAGAATTGAAGGCATATTGGACGCACCACCGGAGGGCAGCAAGGATGCAGTACATATCTGTTCGGCCGTAGTGCTGTCCGACACTTGGACCATCTCGGCCGCGCACTGTGTCACCACTATCTACAATATGAACTACGGGCCGGCCGACGGCGTCCTGCGCCTGCCGGTCATAAGACTAGCACGCACCACGGACCAGCTGCCCGACGGCGGCAGGCCTCTACTCGGCGAAATAGTCAACATACAAGAGTGCCACAAACACCCAGGCTTCCGGGACTTGAGTGTCGGCGAAGACATAGATGTCAGGAACGATGTGGGAATGATACGCACTGACCCAATCACGTTAAACGATTATGCGAAGATCTCTAGTGTAGACTTTAGTGCGTTGATTGGATTAGAAGCGAAGACATTCGGTTATGGTATAATAAGTGCTACAGGAGATGCTACTGTTTCCCCGCTGCAGAGTTTAGACGTTTTGATCGTTGAATGTCCGTCAAGGAAGGAGATCTATCCGGCGATCTGCGTGGCGCCCCACTGCAGCACCGAGCGGGCCGTCCTGTGCTCGGGGGACGCCGGCGGGCCGCTCGTGGCGCAGGCGGGCGTCATCGCCATTACTGGCAAACATGCTGACAAGCACTGTCTCGTCGAGTCGAAAGGTCGTAAGATCTCCATCGGGACTCTCATACCATTAAGTCCCTATCTCACTTGGATAACTAGTTTTATTGTTAATTCTCACTGAATACATAATAGCACAATACTTTTTAATAAAGATTTCTTTATGATTTATTATACCTATAGAGTTTTTATTTAATTATCTAATATTTAAGCTTGCAAAGAAAATTCAGTAAGTCGGAAAATGATTGAAACATTAGAATTTGCTATAACTAGTTTGAGTAAGAAATTATAGACCAGATAAGTTAATATAAGTAAAAATACACTTCAAAATAAAGAAGATAACTAAAAAATATTATTTCTAGTTGAAATGCGGACACGTATTCCACCTGCACTGCTGCAAGAAAGTCCTCGCCAGCAAATGGATAGGTCCTCGCATTACATTCTCGTTCTCACAATGTCCCATTTGCAAGGTAAGTCAATCATTACATAGGACGACGCCTTTTGAATTCGTTATATTAGAAGTTAGTATTACATCCAGCTACATTTGGTTAATTAGTTACAAAGTTTAAATAAAAGAAACATATTTTACTTAATTCCATTACAACGATTTTGTAACATAAAATGTTAGCTTTTCGAGTCTTGATCCTCCTCAAGATTGTGCCATGAAAAGCTTGTAATCGCGAGTACAATTGTTATCGCAGGAGGACATGAGCCACTGGACGCTGGAGGAGCTGCTGGCCCCCATCCGGCAGCTGTTCGAGGAGGTGAAGCGCAAGGCGCTGCTGCGGCTGGAGTACGAGGGCGGCACGCCGGGCGGGCTGGTGGACCGCGCCGCCTACGCCATGGACCGATACGCCTACTACGTGTGCCACAAGTGCGGCAAGGTAGGCGCCACTCCTTACTCGCCCGACACACTTAGTACTTACGTTTTGCGTTTGACATTTTTCCAAGTTATAACAATGTCTTGTTAAAATTAATTTAGATGAAAATCGATTACTAAATAAAATGTGTTGCATAAAAAGGTCTTGGGACTGTTAGTTTGTACTTTTCAAAGGGTTATATAATAATGGAAAATGTCACTAGCATCTAACTGCCTTATTCATAATAACACAATTCGCCTTATAAGCCTTATTTAATTATCTCACTGTTATATTATCTGTCAAGTCAAAATGAAAGGGATAAAACAGTTCATCATAGCTAAAAGAGGCTTATATGACGACATTATTACATAAGTGTATTTCAAATTCAATTCAATTCTTGTTAATGGTTGATTATTTTTTTAAGGAAACTGATAATAGGGCGGCTACCAACTGTTTTTTCGGACAGCTTCAACCCTCTCTCTTATCTTTCAAAAGGTTTTTTTATCTCAAAAGGTTTTGGCTCAGGGTTAAATATTATATAATATAAATATAATTAGTTAAAAACAAACACAATACAAAAGGGTACAGTCACAAAATAATAAACGACACGACATAAGGGCGCGCGCGTGACGTGACGCGGCGAGCGAACCTCCGCTAAAATTCAATTGGCCGTTGGCGCGCGGCGGGAGTGTAAGATTTTAATTTATATTACTTATTGTTAAATTCGTTTGTTTGTTAAAGACGGTTCTATTTTTGCAAAAAAAAAGAATTTACTTTTCAATGGGTTGGATTGTAATTTATCTAAATTGCAATATTCTAAAGTGTAGTGTTCATCACCTTAAATAAGAGTGTTCTCTTTTAAATCAAAACAAAATGGTGGGCGCCAAATTAATTGTATTTCTGCATCGTTTAAAATGAGCAGCAAGTAGAGTGGTCAAGTTATTGGTATTGTGGCCGGTGTACTGAGTGGCATGCTAACTGTCCAGGCGTACTTCGGCGGGCTGGCGCGCTGCGAGGCGGAGTGGAGCGGCTGGTGGGAGCCGTCCGAGCTGGTGTGCGGCGCCTGCAGCGACGTGGCCGGCGCGCGCACCTGCCCCAAGCACGGCGCCGACTTCCTCGAGTACAAGTGCCGCTACTGCTGCTCCGTCAGTCCACCTTCCTTACTCTTGATATTAATGCGAGTTTGACACGTTCAAGTGGACTCGATAATGACAACATGTAGTATGACATGCTATATTAGACAGATTGAAACCTGGGGCAGGACATCATCAGCGGTCTATTTTCTATCTCACGGTTGGGTAAAGCCCTTTTCCGATACAGAGAGGACATTGCACTGGTTTGGTTAATAGACAAGTTACATACCAATCGAAACTATAAAATATGCTTATTCTGCAAAGGTTAAGTCAATACTAGTCATTTGCACCGGTCTGGTTAATAAATAAAACTTATGTCTAAATAAAGATAATTTCATTACAATTGTACCATCAGCTACCAGGGACGTTACGTTTGAGTTTTAAATGACGTTTAAATGTATACTCTTAAGTGGAAATAACGTTGTGTAAAAATAACCCGTTATTGAAAGAGGTTTAAACACCAGGTGGCGGTATTCTTCTGTTTCGGCACGTCGCACTTCTGCAACGCGTGCCACGACGACTTCCAGCGCGTCACCGGCATCCCCAAGCACATGCTGCCGCAGTGCCCCGCCGGTAACTGCTCACTTCGGACAGTCTGACACCACACGGACACAGCCTTCACCACTAATATTTACAGCAAATGTTTCATTTTATCTTCGCGACACGTAGCCTACCCGGCTGCACCCGGACAAATAAATATAGATTATTTGTCCAGTAGCTGTACATTTTTATATTTTTTATCGAATCGAGTGTTGCTGTCCTAATTATTTGATTGCTGAGCTAAACAAATATTTTCTTCCTTTTTGTATCGATTTAGATGAAATTTAAATTTAGATAATGTGTTGCATTTTAAGTTGCTACAGAACCCTAGAACTTTGATAATAAGTAGGAGTTTTGTTCAGGTCCGAAAGGCGAGCAGCTCCCCGGGTCGTCGGAGGAGTGCCCGTTGCACGTGCAGCACCCGCCCACGGGCGAGGAGTTCGCGCTGGGCTGCGGCGTGTGCCGGCCCTCGCACGCCTTCTGAGCCGCGGCCTGCCAGCCCGGGCCCAGCCACACAACATTTTAAAACAAGTGTCAAACTTACATTACCACCGTTACATCTCTGCTCGATCTTTTGTCAAGCAATTCCACTTAATGATCGATATCTATTAAATCCACGCAATTAAGTATGCTAACGTTATAAACTGCTATACGAGATATTATGACTTCAATTACAAAATAAATACATTTTAACGAAAATCACGAAATAAAATATGATTAAAAGACGACATAATGCTATTTCAATACCTTGGCAGTGTATTTGTAACCAAAGGGATAAAGCCATGTATGTCACGAGTGTCGCGGTTTTGAATGTCGCACAAACAAAGCGTTAACTCGAGCGCAGCGGGCAAGGGTGAAGCGACGGGTTTCACATTACAATTGTGAGTTGCGTCGTCTCACACATGGGAAAATTTTCTATTCTCCTCGAGTATCATGGTGAACCATTCAGAAGCGTGTACCATTAAGACCTTAGGAGAGTTTCTTGACTTCCTTAGTATTAGGATTAAAAATGGCGCCCATGACGTAAACCCCTATTTATCCCTTTGGTGAATAATGTAAAATTAGTGAAGCCACGAAGTAACAGTCGCCGAGTGACGCTCCCATTGTGACGCAGCGAGAGCGGCTGGGGCTCGCCCCTCGGGCCAGCGCTGCAGCACCCGGACATACGCTACACCTTGATTATTTGCATGTGCATAATCAAAGGCGCTACAGCAACGCGCCAGAATAAGGACGCCGCGCATTCTCATAATGCAACACCATAAGCTTAAATATATGTTGTAGAATGTTTAAAAATATTATCATTTAAATGATGAAGTGTACTCAAGATATTAAATGTTTTTACCTCGGTAATATTATCAGTGTTGTTATAATATGTCTCCTATGCATAAATATAATAATAATAATAACTTAGTCCATTTAATCGAAGAACTACGTTAGATCCAACGTTTGAATAAATGTCCTTTATATAGCGTAACATTAGCCAGTCTGGGAAGTTTGTCGGCGTGTATGTAGTCACTACGACACTGGAGATAGAACAGTGTTACCTATTAGTATCACCTAATCCTGCATCAAAAGTGGCTCGAGTTTGTTCTTACATGTGTGCTTTAGTTTTCTATTGGTGAAATGTGTCCTATCAATGTTAGCTCAACTGCCGTGTTGGACCATTGAAGTCCAACAGGCACTTGTTCTAAGCGTCCAGCACGTATCTTCGTGTCTCGGGAGCTTGCTGCACGTCCTGGATGGAAAATGCCTAAAATGCACTGCGTAATGCGCAATGCACTGTGTAAAAATATTATGCGGCTTTAATTCCACTTCCTTTGTTAGCTTCAGAATAACAAAAGCTCGCTTCTTGATTCATTTGCGTGATTTATAAAAATAAGGATTTCAGTTAAATAATGCTAATAAATAAATAAATAAATAATAAGAAAAATTATATTCCAGGAAGCCAAAATAAGTTGTGCAATATTGTGATAGCTACGAAATGAGTTTATGCATACCCATATTATCAGACAGGCCCCACTACGGCTCGAGCTAATTGATGAAATACTCTTTACTGTAGGCAGTCGGTATGCAGGTGTATAAATGTATCAGTTAAGTTATTATAAACTGCTATATTTATAAATCGCTACGAGACTTTCCTTTTTACTTATTTATCACTCAAAATGAATGTATATTTTCTTAAATTATTGTTATTCCACATACATTGATGTCGTAGGAATAGCTGAGTTTTATTATTATGATTGTAAGATCAATTAATCGCTGATAAAGAGTGCAATTTGATGAGTAAAAATTATATATAACGATTAGTACCGAACCCTAACCCAACCAACAAATACGACGTAGTGTTCCCGTTTGTTTAGTGTCGGCACTAAATTGTTATTCCTTCTCCGTTGACGCACCAGGCGCCCCTTCTCGTCGGTAGGGAACAGGGTTGCGGAACGTCCCTCGACATGATGAGACAGTGGTTTGCCGTAAGATCCGACGAACATGTTCATATTCATATTCCAACACCTTGGACACTTAAATACAACAAGAATCCGTAGTTAGATTATGTATTTATCGCCCTAAATAAAATTTAATATATTTTTAATGGATGTTTCTGATTCATGTAATACTATACCCAAATATGTTTGTACCGACATGTCATTCAATCCAGTTGCGATGGGTACCTACCGGGCTCCACACAACTTGCCCATTCTCCTATCAGTGCACATGTTAGACGTTCTTGAAATGGTAAACATTTATGGGTGTTAGTAGCTCTACTCTTAGTATTCAAACTTAAGTATTAACTGTAGAAATATAAGTTTGCGCTTGTTGAAATGGAGCGATTCGTTAAATGTTGTACCAGAACTTGTAATCATAGTATAAGACATTTTATTTGAAGACTTGATCAAGTGGAATTGGAACGAAGCATAACAAAAATGTTTATTGGAGGGAATGACAAATATGATTGAGAGGGTGGAGGTGGGCGAGTGGGTGATGCCTGTAGCGCCACGTCGCTGGGGCCATCGACTGCTAAGCCCTTAAGTATTTAAAATACTAGAAATGTGTACAGAAATAAAAACAATGGAATCATAATTATTATTGAATTTTAAACCGTGGTGGTGTAATCGTAAGTTTATAATTTTAACGAAAACATTTATTAGATAGATACTATCGAAATCTCTTTTTGATGATGATTTTACAATGTTATATCGTGTTTAACTATATTATTCAGTTGCTGTTAATTTAAAATGACAACTAAACTTAAATTCAAGTTATTTGGTTTCTGAAAATGTGATAATTATGATAATCGATGTCACGCAGGCTAGGCATACATTATTGTCCACTGTCAATGTTGGTACCTACTAGTAAAGGATGTGACTCCCAAGCTGTCATCTTGCGCATCAACCGTCTTATTCACAATCAAGCCATTCGCTTAGTAATCCTATTAAAGCTATTAAACTGTATTGTTCATAACTGTCAAGTTAAAATGAACTTTAACACGGAGGGACAAACCAGTTTGACAGCTCGCACAGAAACAAACTTACCAGACGAAAACAGGCTTTATTATGAATGAGAGGCTAAGAGTATTGATGCTCTGCTTACGACTATTGTCGGCCCCAGAGATTCTTACTATTCGTTGTTTTATGATAGGTTTTGATAGATAGGTACCATAGTATCAACACAGTATTGATCTGGGTATTATTATTTCACTATATCATTGGCATTATACAAATAATATGTGTTATCAATAAATGCACCTTAGAACCTACTTTTGATGTAGCTAATGACTATCTATAGTTGTTAAGATAATTATTTTACAATAAATCTTAAAATCCAGACCTTAGTTCTTTTTATTTTGTACTACAATACTCGTAGTACTGATTGTTCTTATATACCAGAGTCCTCTCGGTCACATAGTTGATAGTAGGTACATACAACTGAGACCGACACACACTTCCAGTAGATACGAAACATCAAAAAGCAGTCGCCCGACGTGCTCACGCGCTCACACGGAGATGCTATGAACTACATAATGTATAGTATACGCGCTACGCACACGCATGCACGCCAGCAGGCAGTGGCGGACACGGTGCGTGGCGGTACCAGCAAGCGTCATGCCGTTTGCTGTCGCGTCTTACAGTCGGTTTTACCGTCAATAGATGTTTCAACTAAACAAAAAAATATTAAACGAGCATAAAATTTAAACTACATTTTCATGTACATATAATGATATACTTACTGAAATGGTGTAAATAATTGAAAGGGATTGGATTATTTTATGATTTATTTTGGTTGCCTTCGACAAGCAATCAAGGATCAGGTGCTGCCGCAAGAGTGAGCTATACGGAGGAGTAGGAAGCGCGACAGCAGTGATTCCACTAAATAATGTAGTGATTCTGTGAGGGGGGACGCGCTGCAACTGGCAACTGCGATAAACGTCATCTTGCATAGTTACATTTGATAGACTCGAGACTGGATATACAATAAATATTATGAAAATAATTTAGAAATAGGTACGTACTACAAAACTATGTTAAAAAAGTACCGCATCTCTTTTGATATTACTGTCAATCCATTTGATGTGCGGTTTCGTCGGAGCAATGACTTGTATACCTATCGGTTGATTTCTATGAAGTGCTGAGCACAATTTTATACTTTCCATGCTTATAGTGTTGATGCCCACGACACCAGTAGGCAACAGCATCGGGCCGCCGGCGTCCCCAGCACACGCACGCGACGCTGACGAACAACCGTGTGCCTCGCACTGCGCTGGGAGCGTTGACTTATTGGTACTGTCATATCGCACTATGACTACAGTCAGCAGCTGTAAAGGTGTTTCTTTAGCAGTACCAGCTGCGACTCTTAGAGCCTGCGCAGTGTTTGTATAAGCTGCTAGAGTGGCCTGCTGGCCACCCAAGGTGTTGATATCTGTGTCACTGATGTGTGCGAACTGTTTCAGCGACATTATTTCAGTCCTCAGCAGTCCAATGTTATTTTGCAATTTTAATAGAGGGTCGTGATAGCTAGGATGTTGAATAGTCGATATCACTTCAGCAGTGGTACTGTTATGAGATCCATATCGTATAAACGTTCGTATCCGTAAATTATCAGAGAGATCTTTCCTCGGAGCTGCGCTGTCAATGCAGTGGCCGGCGGTCAGCGTCCACGAGGGACTAACAGCGACGCACGTACATATATGAACATTGTTCTCAACGTGATTTTTTTCATCAAACTCCAGTATTATTCGTCTTTCTAATCTTACGATGAATGGATATTCATCATCTCCAGCTTCTCTGCCATTTTTAATAGTTAAACCTGAAGGTACGCAACCAACTCTTAGTATAAAATGTACAAATATTATGAGCGCAATGCAATGCATTTTGCATGAAAGTACTTAAGTTATAGTACATAGTTGTCGATATTAACTTTTATTTACGACCGTGTTATAAAACGAAACACTGAAATAGTTACTCAACTTAATTGAACATTCAAACCTTGAATGGAAACTATTCAAAACAGGAAAAAGTTATATGTGGGAGTTGTATCATTGTATGAAGGAACACTGTGTGGTGTGTGGGCTTCCTCCATTGAAGGCAGCGCCAGGCAGGTGATGTTCCCTGACGGGCTAATACTGCCCAATGGTTGGTATCGGGAAGTTCTTTAAGGTCTAATTCGCTTGCGAACACTACTTGCTCGATGTAGGTACCTTGTCGTCGCGTCGTTATGACAATGGTCGTTCTCTTATTATTGCAAATGACAGAGAAGTGTTATTCATGTCTATATTAAACTGCACACAGCTCGTACATGAGCTGCCCTGTTGCTCTAGTGGTCGAATATTTTTTATTATTTAATATTTAGCAAAATGTCACAAAGCAGCCCGGAGTCAGGAAGTTGGTGGTGTTATACGCCCCTACGTGGCACGTTAAGTCGTCTCAGACTGCTATCTTGTTAGTTGTAGTTGTTGTGACATTTTCATGCCAGAGGTTAAGCGGATTTGAGAAAACTCTGATATTATGGCTTGTTAGGTTGGTGAAACCTGCAGCAAGGTTAGCTTGACAAGCGGTGGTGTCCTTCTGCGAGGACGTGATGTCGCAGAAGGAAGCTGCGGAGCGGGAAAGGGAGATCTCAACTCTCAACCCCGCCCGCAGCAGGCGCACCGGGCGCCGGAGGAGGGCAGACAACGCCCTCTTCCGCCCCCCATAAACGGGTCCAGGGGCGACGGACTTGGGGAAGTCCCCGCCCCCCATGATAGGACCCGAGCCGGCGGCGCGCGTCTGTGTCCACGCGCGCCCCCGAGGCGATGCACGGGGTAGGACACCTCACTACCCCGTGCAGGAGACGAGGCCCGGCAGGACGGGCCGGCACCAGTGCGGGGCTGCGGACGAATCAGGATTCCCGCGGCCCCGCGCCCACGTGCGAGAAGCGACACCGGGGTGGTTTTAGCCGGTAAGAGTCCGGCACTGTTCCCGGCCTCCCCAGGCCGGGTTCGTCCATGAGGATTTCCCCCCGAAAACAAAAAAAAAAAAAAAAAGGTTAGCTTGACAAAGGCGTTTTGTTCTGTCTCCATGTTTTATACGTAGGTATTCCCTAGGTAAGATTGCGTAGGTATTATAATATTCATTAATTTAAAATGAGATTTACGATAAAAATGATGAATGAAAAAAATTCTTCCTATACAAGTTGGTTGATCAGCTGACGACTTTTCTATGAGAAGTCTTTTTTTTTTTTGCAAATTTTACTAAGTCGTAGAACTACAATTTGTTATTTTTGGTGGTAGTAATCATGTCCTCCTAGAGCACCGCCAGAGACCGCCGCGCTGTCGCTCGTTGACGATGTCGTTGTGTTCGTTGGGTTTGAATGTTTGTATGTGTGTTAACAGCGGCAGAGTTTAATATAGTTCAATCCACCAAGGCTTTAGCCATAGAACTGAAGCGCCAGTGGTAAGCCAAACACAAACCATCAACATCGTCCCAGTAGTATCTTCAACGAGGTAATACCGCAGAGAGCCGAGACACGTACCCGACACAATACAGAAAGCTGTTAATTAAGTATCGCATCACGAGATAGTTTCTAACAACATCATTCGTATCATCCACATAATCTATACTATTATATAAAATGACAACCTCATACACTGAATGACTGACTCATCAACGCAGAGCCGAAACGGCTGGACCTAGAGTACTGAAATTTGGACAGGAGGTGCCTTTTATTGCCTAGACAAGTAATAAGAAAGGATTATTGAAAATTCCAACCCTAAGTATAATAAAATAGGGTTGAAAGTTTGTATGGAGTAAGTTTTATTTTTGATTCAATTAAACTCAAATTTTGTAGAAACACTGTAAAATGAAAATAATTAAACACGTGTTTCACAGTTTATCAAGATTTTAGCCCTAGGGTGAAAAATTCAAATTTTAAGTTTGTAAGAATAAAAATATGTTTTAACTTTACGTGAAAACGTTTGAACAGTTTTACTTGAAATTCACCAAAAATGTTTGTTATGAATCGGGTCAAGCTTTAGGCTACAAATCATCACGCTAATTATTATGGGGAATGAGTAGTGAGGCATTGAAATTATTTGTAATGGAATGACCTAAAAAGTTTTTATAATTATGCATTTTCGCTATCATTACAATCTTTGACATAAAAATCATCACGCCCGTTTCTAAAGCAGATAAGCAGTATTGAAAATACGTTGTATTAGAACGTAAATTTTACCTGCAATGTCAACGAGCACTGTAGCGGAAGGGCTGTATTAATGATCATGCGAATCGGTTACATCGAGTTCGAATCCCACATGTTTTTGTTTTTTTTAGTTTGGTGTATACATAATTTTCTTTTTCTTTTAGTTAATATAACAGTTAATATCACATAATATCTTTCACCTCAGCGGCTTCAAGAACTGAGTTACAAATTTGTTAATATCACATTATGTACATGTTATTCCACTTTAGTAAGCATAGTGATTAATACTCATGCATTCTATGTATAAAAATGACCTCTTTTCATACATAACAGTGGAATAATTAAAAGCCAAAAAAAATGCGCTTTGCATTGAATTTATTCTATTCCACACTTCAGAAATTAAGAATCTAGAATTCCCTTTGTTAATTAACAGATCATAAGGCCAAACATTTAAATGTATTCGGATGGACCTGAGTAAGGATCGTTTGTATTACACCTAACTGTTAGCGAATATGTTGGCACGCGATGTCTTATAGATATAACAATAAAACATATATGCGGACATAATGCACCGTTCTCCAGCTTTTCCTAATCATCAAGATTACCCGTACGCCCAGTGCATGGCACCCCACAATTGTGGCGATAAATCTCCTCTTTGAGGAGTGGCTAGGAAGGCGCCGCGGCATCTTGCCCTACCGCAGATCCTATGCCTTCACCTGACGCAGGTTCTCACCGGACACGGATATTTTGGGAGGTTCCTTAATGTCGCGGTGTCGACACTGTGAGGATCATACAGTGGTGATTCGCCCCGCTTGGGTAGCGGTGACCTCTCACGTTCGGCCCTGGTTCAAACCATGGTTCAAAGCGAGTGGAAATAGGAAGCAGTCGCCTCCTTATGCGAAACAGTCATGCTAGAGAAGGAGATAGCGGGATACGTGAGGGAGACAAACCTTACGCCCCAGTCAAGTCATCAGCATTTGGAGCCAGGAATCGACTCCAGACCACTGCAGGCCCGGGCCTGCAGACTTTAAGCAATAAGTGGCTAGCCGTCCGGTAAGAATTAGGCCCCCCCCAGGGAAAGTGCCTGGTAGCGCTGTTCGAAAGAGCTACCGCGACCTAAGAAAATAAAGAGCGAAGAAGAGAACATAATGGATCGATTTAAGTCAGTCTGACACTTACCCCCGCTCCGCCCACAACGGGAAGAGTCGGGAGATAATTTTCCATTCCAAAAAAAAAAACTTTTTGCAAAAATAGAACGAAAATACACAACACAATACCTAATGGGCACACCAACTTCTGGAATGATGTATTAGTTATTTTTCAATTTGTATTATTTTCCAAGCCAGTTCTATTTTTGCAAAAATGTTTTTAGTTCGCTTTTGAGTTTTGTAATTTAAATAAATAACAATATCCTAATGTCTAGATAAATGTTCATCACCTTGAATAAGGGTGAACTCTATACCCCTGTTTTCTCCTTTAAAGCTTAGAGGTGTGATTTTATGTTATAGAATAGTGAAACCAATCACTGGCATACGATCGCAGTAATCGCTGTTCCTTTACTATTAGTAATTGAAGAGTTCCATTGGCTATCTCCGAAGAACTTCATTAGATCCCAATATACTACATGTATTCTAAAAACCTTCCTTGAAAACTATGCATTTGAAGAACGAAAACTCCTATCCAATTCGGTTCAGTAGTTTTTGAGATAATCGCGGACATAAAAACACATACATACGGGTCAAATACAGAACCATGTTTTTGAAGTCGGTTAAAAAACAAAGACTGCCTACCCGTGCGAAGCCGGGGCGGGCCACTAGTATAAAATATATTCCATCGCGTAACCCCTAATCACGCTCGGCTACTAGTAAGTGCTACGAGCCGCGTAGAAAAGAAATACAAACAAGAGCTATAAGCATTGCTATCCAATGTGGCCTGCCTCTTGATGATTTAAGTTTTATTGTGAATATATGTATGTAATACTTTCTGAAAGGCATTAAATATTTATTATTTAGAACAAGAGATAATAATAATTGAAATAATTGAACCAACATCGCAGGAGGCTCTCGTTAGGCGGCTGGATCAAGGGCCTGATTCAGAAGGCAGCGCTCCTGGATAGTGCACGTATAATTGTGAGGAGGTTCCTGTCTCTGGAGCCCCAACCACCGGTTACTTGGACCATGTTCCCGATATCGGTGGATCCCTGTTTTTTTATATCTTTTAATGTTTTTTTATAGAAATGTTTAAAAATTTAATTAACATGTGTTGAAATGAATAAACCAAAATTCCATGATTGGACAGTCTTTTGATTTAAATATATACAAGGTTTAGAGGCTGGAAGTTCTCAATATACACGAGACGTTAGTATAATATGATATTGATAATAATATACACGATCAGCGCGATTGCTAGTGTTTACTTAAACTAGCGTGTAGCATCCAGCCGTTGTGATCCATACAAAAGGTCAAAGCCGAGTGTTGGTAAACAATACCCGCAGAGCATTGTGGGGAAATAAAAACATAAATATCTATTATTTACTTTCTAAATATCATCGTGTGAGTCACAAGCTCGGCGAGTCGGGAGTCGCGGAGTCCCACCCAGTATCTTCGCTTGCAGCGCTATCGGCCGAACACTTGAGAGCAAGTGCGTCGCTGATAAGCCGCCTTCACAGATCGATTGTGTTTCAGTAGATATGGTGCTTTATCTCCAGGTTATCTAGAGCATTGCCAAATCTTCGTGAGTTCTGGTGCGCGGTTATTATGTCAACAGTTGCGGGCTCGCCACATATACAAGTTATGTAGTGCCAATTGGGCTTTTATTGCTCGGAGATGGTCGATTCTTACAAATTAAAGGTATGTTCATTTATTGTTGTGTTAAATGTCGCTTGGATACGCTAATACCTACATAATTATTTAATTATTTAATAAATAAAATATTGATTAGCACAAGTTGTTACTCACATTTACACTGTCGGTGATTTTAAAAGTCATTTATTTTTATTTCGTAAATCTCAAATCTCCACGGGTGTTTTATTTCATTACGTTTAGTATTAATAAGTAGGTATATGAGGAGCTCGTGCCTAAGTAACAGCCACGCAAAGTGATCGACTGAGGTTAAACTGCGTTTGTCGTTGTGGGTCCTTAGATGGGTGGCCATCTATATTATATCGGGACTCTTCCGTATCCCGGAAAGCACGTTATGCCATGGGTCCTAGCTTTCATTTGTATATTTGACAGGGTAGTCAGAAACTAAAGTTTGACAACCGGTCTTAGATACTAACCTGTATCGTGTTACCCGGCAACTGTTGTGCTAGTGGAGGTCAGACTGGCAGTCGCTTCATATAACATACTGGCACTATTCGCTGTATCCGGTTAGACTGGAAGCCGACCTATATTATTTTACATTTGGAGAAAAGGCAAGTTGTATGAAGTCTGGTACCCGCTGAACAAAAAACGATCATGTCCTCAAGGTAGCTAAACTCTTTATGATGAATGTTTCTTCTTTAATGATATTTGTAGAGATGTCCTCTATTACGTCGATCTTTTGGAAGTACTCAGAGTACTTAGGTACTCACTTTATTTAGTTTAATGTAGTTGCTTACTGCACTTGCAGTTCCCCAACGCGTACCTACGCTTTCCAGGGCCACGGTGTGAGCTGCACATTTGGTAACCGAAAAAGCCCTAGTATCAGTTTTGCCATCAATGTAGCAGCAGGGGATGCCGGGTTCGATTCTCGGGTCGGGCCGACATCGGTTTATGAGTTAAAAAAAACACAAAACAGGCCAAAGTTACATCCACATGCCTGGGAGGGTGCATTATTTCCGTATCATATGAAATGATTACACATTTTAGTATTTTGTATCGCCACCCGGAGTTCACAGCTGTTAAATATGGTTTAGCTTACTTTACATCAGTTTTCTGAGTTTATCAGTGTTTCCTTCAGTTCATGGACCGCAATGGAGGGGAATTTCACTAGCGTATACGTCGTCCCAGTTCGTTCTAGGTATTCTCGAGGGTGTTTTATCCTAAACTGCGTGCTGGACACTCCATGCGTGTGATAGCGACATCTCCAAGGTAGTCAAACACTATCTAAGCTGCATGCGGAAGATCTTGCATAAATATGTATAGCACTCGCGTGCTCCTAAAAATGGACCAACATATTCATTTAGGATTTTATTCACATTTTTTTCTGCAAACAAAGTGCCATATCTATCCTGTCCTGTTGTGGTACTACATACATAAGCTATCGTCAATATTTTGGAATTAATTGAGGTTTTTGTTACGACCCGTTTTCTTTGCAGCCCAGCGTAATTATCACTAAATAGTATAAAAAAAATTTTTTTTGCAAAAAAAAACTGACTTCAAAAAACCCGAAAAGCACTAAAAAGTTAAAAATAATACTAACCTAAACCTAACCTAATCTACGATTAAACTATAATAAAATTTAACTATCTTTTTGAGTCGGTGCCGGAACGGCAAAATACTCTGGAATTACCAGTCGTTTCATTACTTAGCTTGGCACCGACTCCAAAAAATTGTTAAATTTTATTATAGTTTAATCGTAGATTAGGTGAGGTTTATTAATATAGGTAGGTTTCAGTATTATTTTTAACTTTTTAGTGCTTTTCGGGTTTTTTGAAGTCGGTTCTTTTTTTGCAAAAAAATATTTTTTATTTGTAAGCTTTAAGTGACATATTTTTAATCTTATAAAATATGGGTAGGCCAGGTAAAGAAGCTTCTCGTATCAGAAAACGGCGTTGAACTGAAACTAAAACGAAATCCACTGCCGCGCATCTCGCATCCAGCGAATTCCCGCTACATTCACGAAGTGTCTATCTTTGAACCCAGGCATCAGATTTGCACTGTTAGAAATTTTCAGGTGTTGTTAGAACCCCCTCGAATGTCTATGGTCTCCATCACCAGACCTGGAATGGCACTTATAACTCATATGGGTGCTAAGTTCTCATCATTATAAATTAATTAAGTCCAAACACAAGGTAACTGCTGCAAATCGTTGAGGAGTTCCCTTAACTGTCCTTCGATTTCATCATCAGACCCCTTATGACAGTCACAACCCATCTAGGTGTAAAGTTCTCATCAATACAAATTAATCAAGCCCAAACACGAGGTAACTGCTGTAAATCGTTGAGGAGTTCCCTTCGTCTTCATCATCAGATTGACTCCAGACCTTCATAAAATTGTAGTGCTTTAAAATACTTAATGAAAAAATTAACAAACGCACTAGTTGCCCCTAGGATTTTCGAGAATTGCCCTGGTCTTCTCTGGGATGCCATCATCAGGTCTTGGTTTCCTTATCATGGGACCATTTGGGAAGTATACGCTTTCCAACAAAAAAGAATTTTTCAAATCTGTTGGCAAGCGACGGAATTATGCGCGAACAAACATTTAAAAAAATACAAACATCCGAATTGATAACCTCCCTCTCTTTTAGAAGTTGGTTAAAAACAAAGTTGCTTTTTCTGTCCCTATATCCCTATGTTCCTATGTATGCTGAACACTGTTCCCCAGGAGTGGGTAAGCTGGCCACTGGTTCGGGCGCACGTCTGCACGGCGGCGGTGGCGGTGAGCTTCCACGCCACGTGGCGCTGTCCGCGCGATGCCTTCCTCTACGGGGGTCTCCAGTACGGGCTGGTCGTGACCCTGGCGCTGGTCGCCGTAGCCCTGCCCCTGGCCTTACTGCAGCTTGCAGTTGGTCAGTTGAGTCAGCAAGATGCAGTTGGCGTTTGGAGGGCAGTTCCTTTTTTTAGAGGTAAATGAGCCATGAAATGTGTTAAAAGAAGTAAAAATTCTTTTTGTTCAACAAATAATAATCAACAAATACCCTCAACAAACTTCCATTGATTTATTTGTATTATGTTCGGAGTACATGTTTTTTTACGACAAGGCACCAAAAGAGTCTATTTTTTAAAGTAACTTTCCACTACTTTCCGTATGTATGTATAAAATGTCGTGACCATATCGTGGATTTGCTCACTATACGATATATATCGTATATACGATTTATAGATATATACATATAACCTAACCAACCTAATTCATAAAGTGAGATTATCTATATTATGGCCACGACATAAATACAACCCCGAATAATGAAAAAACAAGTTTACAAACAAAACCCTGCCTCGGGAGAATCGAACTAATGACATGAATGTCGTAACTCATTTTATTTAATACTTACCTAAATTAAATTATATCATTATTTGTCCAAGGGGATTACTAGGATAACATTTGATTTGCAGGTGTCGGATACCTGCGGCTGCTGATATCATTGCTGTGCTCAGTGTACTCTGTCATCTACCTAGCTATGACAACTACTTACTTTCTGTACACAATAAGTAATTCATTGCCTTTTTGGGAATGCATTGAACTGGTCTTAGATCAAGTAAGTCAATGTATTATTACTGCGTATTTGAATTTTGTTACATTATCTTTAATTAAGTTTAACAAATTAATAAGATCTGTATAGTTACTAATTTTCATATCAGTCAGTCAATGAGTAACAATATTCTATATTTCAGGAAGATTATGTGAACACAGTTAATGCATCCACGTGTCTCAAGTGAGTTTTACACAGTTATACACTATGGAGGGTTATTTTTGCGTGGAATACCAATAATTTTCAAAAATAAATTTACATAATCCTCATAAAAATATGACAGTGAAAGTCGCATTGAAATCAGTCTAGTCGCTTCGCATTCGAGTAAACAGTTATTTATAAAAACGTACAATTCCATAAAATGGAAAAAGGGAATCAAATACACATCAATATATGTATGTGTGTGTAGTATGTATATATTCGAGACCAAAAAGGTGTCGATGTCTTGAACATTTTCCCACAATGAAATTTGATTTGAATATTATGCCATTAAATTAAGCCATAACGTTTAAAAGGATTCTTCAACATACCGAACCGACGGCGAGTGGCGACAGGAGCACGCGACTCTCGCAGCCGGCGGATCTGCTCCTTAATTATACATACATACCTCGGTTTCATTCTATGACATACTACAAAACTGTTCTTTTTTTGCAGAGACACATTTATGGGACCTGTACAAGATAGACCAGAATATTATTTGGCTGTAGCGTTAATTATACTTGTCTTATGGATAGTGTTTCCTTTTATGTAAGTACGTCAACCGGAAAAACGGAAAACTTATAGGATCACTTTATACTAATCTATGTATAACTAAGTCTGTCTGTCCAGCAAGACCCGTTAAAGGAATCAAAACTTATATAGTACTTCCTGTTGATCTAACAACATGAAATTTGGCAAAGGAAAGGTCTTATAGCACAAGTAAACAAAATCCGAAACTGTATTTTTAGCGTCACAGAGAAGTGGGGAGGCCACTTCTGTGTGATTGGGAATTAAAATTTTCAAAGTGTTCAGTTAATAATATATGGGATATCATTATGAAAGGGCTTGTTGAGAATGTGCAGAGATTCAAATATAATTTGTTCCCTTATATGTCATTTAGTTTCCGAATTATAGTGAAAAACGTACAAAACTTCCTTCTTTATAAGGATGGGAAATCATAAATGACTCCCTCTGCTGACATAAAGAATGGTTACAATCCGCCTTATAGTTCCTGGAAAAGCTGATGTATCTACAAAAATACAATTACCTCTAGATATAATAATAATTTTATCATATCTGATAGTAATTTTATTAACAGAGTATTTTTCAGTTTTTACAATCCGGTAAAACTGATGAAACGGATGTTGTACGTGCTGGGCCCGCTGGTGGTTGTCCTCGTACTGGTGATCATGGCGTGTATCGGCGACAGATGGAAGTTGATGTCGTTTGTCAAAGAGGAACACTGGAGGAGTTTCCTTGAGCCCGACATATGGCACGGAGCCATCGTACAAGCGCTGTTGGCCTCCCAGATCGCAGGTGGATTCCTGATATCGGCAGGCGACACCGTGTATTCCAGCACTAATGTACAATGGTAAGAATTCAATGTTGGTACTTTTTGCTCACATAGTTTACTGTTAGTTACTGGGTATATTCAATCTTGTCATACAGAAGACATCATGAAGTCCTCTGTTCATACTGTTTGGAGTTTGGACCCAATTTATTTTTATTAAAAAAAATATAAATAAATAATAAAAAAAAATATTAGTCAAAAAGTAACATGACATAAGTATATGCAGTGGCGTGCAGTTCATATAGGCAAAAAGACACTGCCTACCCTACATAACTCAGAAAATATTTACTATCTTTATTTTATTTTAATAAGTATCTAATATTTTATCTCAGAGTAATTACTATCAATAAAAAAATCTTGAAACTTAAATCAGCTCCACCTGTCGAATATTAGTGGTATTACGAAGAATCAATACTCGCGATACATTTCAACAACACAAAAAAGTTTGCGCGGTACTAGGGCGCCCCTAGCGAAAATAGACAGAAAACGTGATTGCCTCATTTCGTATAATAGTATTTGTAAGAAGACTCGTAGACATGCGAATACAATGCAGTGTGAGTTCGTATAAATATTTTGCACACATTGACACAAATTACGCACACAAATAACAAAAAAGGCTGTGCCTTGTTGCGATTTATACGACGGAAACATCGGTTCGGAAACCTTCGGCTATCGACAAGGCCACAAGGGACGGTGGCCGATGTTTTCCGAACCGATCTACATTATGATGTAATGTAACTATTTAAAAAAATAAAAAGTAGCATGTTTTGACTTTCTTATTTCTAAGTAAACAACATTTCTTTTAGTCGTATTTTTTTTTTCTGCGACGTGAGTTTCGCGCGCGTCGCCATTGTTATTGTTTATCTAACTTGTTCTGTGCTAGCGAATATTTCTTAATATTTTAATAATAGTAAGATTTAAGCGTTGATAATAGTGTGAAATGGAATATATTCACTGTGAAAGTTGTTCAGGTGGTGTGTGTGTGTATAGAAAATTAAAAATGATGCGTTTGTAAAACTATCTTTCGAAGAAAAAAACAAGTGATAGCGAAAGGCCGCTGCACCTACACCAAATCAGATACAATTTAAACAAACTAAAGGTATAGTCAATCAATCGTATATTTAATAGTTAACAATTTGATTCCTATTATTAGCTCTCGGATTGCATACACGCTATTTCCCTTACTTACCTACTATTTTACCGCAATAAAACCGTCTGGAACGACGCAGGTTTCACTTATTCATAATTTATCTCCTACGGTAGAAAAAACCACGAGCAATATGACTTAGAAGCTTCCGTACACTTGGAGAAAATCGTATTGAAACACGATGAAAGTAGATCGAAACCGAATTATTATTCAATCACTTTTTTATTGTTTGTTTTTGAAGTAAACATGAGTTCACTTTACGTAAAAGAATTTGTTCCTCAGTGAATAAGGGAAGTTATTAAGAGAGGTCAACTTTCATGCGAAATACGACTGAGTTATGGAAAACTATTTACGAAATTGCTCTTAGATATTCATGTGCGAGTTTTTTTAATCAAATCTGAATCTATGATTATTTGAGGCGGCAAATTAGGTACATGCATCATTATTTGATCGACAAGACGACGAACCAAAACCAACATGCGGAAGGTATTTTTGAAAAGTGGGTACCAAAGCCAGGCTGGTGTCACCAGGTGTCACTCAGCAGTCTAGGCACATTTGGCCCGTTCGCGGCGCGGCGGCGCATCTCTCGGGCGTACCTACCTATCGTAGTAAGGTCGTGCGCTGCTCGGCTCGCACGCTAGCGGCAAGCCGCTTCGCGAGTAATTAATATAGGTAGGTACCTATCGATTTTCCGTATAAAAACTTTTTGGCTTTTCTGCCTACCCTACCTAAAAACTCTATGCATCATCCTATATGTATATCATTGAGCCACAAATTAAATTAAGCGTAGCTTGTATCTTTAGGCTCTCAGTGCGATTTGTACAAGAGAATATTGTAACATATTTATGTCTTAGGGATGAATTAAAACTACATAGTTGAAATCTTATAAAACAATGTATAAAAAGTTGGCAATAAAATTATTATTTGCAGGCTGTCGTGAAAGTGTGTGAAGTTTCTGTGTGTGTGTGTGTAGTGTGTGTGTCGTCTTGGGGTATGTTGTAGAATAGTTAAATAACTAAATAAATTGTATAGGTATTAGGTTTGTGACATCTTTATTTTTCTATTTTATATTGACAACATACTTCACAGTACAGAGTGTTGTTCCATGTAGATAAATTCAAATACTTAAGGCATCATAAACTGCCAGTATTACAACAGGGCAGGATACTAAGTGTGAGACTTGTGCCACAACAAAGCTTTGGTATCTTCGTATGATAGTTTAAGAAGGGTGTTTCTTACTTTACATGTGTTAATTGAGTAGTCTCTTAGGTGATAGATTTCAGCTAATTTTATTTTAAGTGCTTGGATGTGAAAAAATTATGCATGTTTGTTTAATTTGTCGTAGTCAGAAATTCAATTTGGTTAGCAACTGAAATAAAACGGCAATTTAAAAAACTAATAAAAAACCAAAATAACTGAAAAACCTCAAAAGAAAAAAAACAATTACAGAAATCTATCTATATTATGTCGAGAGAGACTGAAAAGCGTAGAACATAGCGACTTATCAGTCGGGACTCATTAACATATAGACCGGCTTAACTCCTCACAATGATGCGTCCCAACTGATAGGTGGCTATGTGCTATGCTTTGTGTGTGTGTGTGACTTGTTATTTTTTCTTTTTAGTTTATTTGCAGTTATTTTAATGGTCTCGTTTGAATGTCATTAACTTTGTTTTAATCGTTTTTCAATAATCTACAATAAGTGTCTGCATTCATATAATTAGGATACCTATATGTTCACGCTGCTTATAGTGGCAAGTCAGAATACAAAGTCTTTTTCTGGAAATCTAGTCGCACTAGAAGCCGATTC
The DNA here is from genome assembly GCA_963891755.1 of Pyrrhia umbra. Lineage (NCBI taxonomy): Eukaryota > Metazoa > Arthropoda > Insecta > Lepidoptera > Noctuidae > Pyrrhia > Pyrrhia umbra. The sequence goes on along the minus strand of OY982916.1, from coordinate 156,128 downwards.
GAATGGACATGGTTTCCAAAGCTATGTCTGCAGGAATCGCGTTTGGCAGCTCGTAAAAGTGGTGCCAACTACCCATAAAGTTTATGTTCTGTATTAAAGTCTAGAGATAATAGTCAAATCGTAATGTGTTTACTTGTAAGAGTTTAGTTAGTCAGCCGATTTTTAGAGAGAGAGACTAGCAGGCTCCAGCAGGGCCTTACCAGTCAATTTTCCAATACGGCAATTCAGACAAAAAGAAGCATAATAATGACACAAGACCTTGTTTCCGTCCGCTTCGTGTCAGGATAGTCGTTCATTATTTCCTACTGCAATAAGCGCATCATCAATTAAGAGTCTGATCAAATGAAGAGCATCCGGTCGGCTGATCTCGGAATTAAAAAGTTAAGTCAATTCTACTCTGAGGTCAGAATCTTTCCGCCGCGTCCATTTTACCAAATCACTACATAGTATAAAACAAAGTCGCTTTTTCTGTCCCTATATCCCTATGTATGCTTAAATCTTTAAAACTACGCAACGGATTTTGATGAGGTTATATTAGGTTTATAGGGTAATTAATGAGGAAGGTTTATATGTATAATACATGCATATTATAGTAGAGAAAAGCCGAGAAATTTAAAGATTTGTAATGTGATGTCGTAACAAACTTATTTTTCTGCGCTTACATTGCAAACGCTGGCTAAACCTTACGAGATAGATCAAATTTATGTACTACGGAATTGTATATCTTAAAAAGATGAATAAAAAAGTCCACGACAGCATATCTCCGTTCTCTCTCTGTTTATCTCCTAAGGATAACCCACAGTAACCATTTTTATCTTTTACATATTACAAAAAAAAATATGGGTGATTTACCAAGCTATTTTAAACGATACAGTATCATTCCTTATCCAATTAAATCCAGTTTAGATACGTTGTGCATTTCATGTAGATCAAAATTGCCCTTTATAGCATGTGATTTAAATGAATATTTTCGAAGATATTACAGATTTAAAAATTGCGGGACGTAGCGTTTGCCGCGGTACCGGCTGGCCGGGGCGGCGGGAGCGAGCCTATAAATAGCGCGTCGGAGGCCGCGGTTCTCCTTTGGCTGGAGGCCTTAATTTAATTAATTAAATTAGGACTTCGCCACATTGTCCGGTTAATCAGGTCGAATGCTGTTTGAAGCACCCTGCAAGAGGTCATGTAGGAAAAAAAAAACGCGGTTCTCCCTATAGCACATTGATTTTAGCAAGAATCGGACGCGTTTATTATCGGAGCTCCATAGCGAGGAAAATAACAATACTTAATAAAAACGTGCTTTAGTATCAGCATTGTACCCGTGCGAAGCCGGGGCGGGTCGCTAGTTAAATACTAAATTACAGTACAGTTTGGCTTAACTATGTAATACTAGCTGTTTCCCGCGGTTTCACCCGCATCCCGAGGGGACTACTTAGCGCACCCGGGTAAAAAGTTAGCCTAGTTGTTCCTCAGGGTCTATTCTATCTCTGTACCGAATTTCATTTATATCGGTCCAGTAGTTTTGGCGTGAAAGCGTAACAGATAGACAGACAGAGTTACTTTCGCATTTATAATATTAGTAAGGAAGTAAGGATTACCAATTTCATGCCTTGATTCATTGTCTTTTCATTTCTCATACACGGAAAGTACGCTTGAAGTTACCTGATCAGAGGGACGAAAGTAGTACTTTTCGTCCCGGGGAAGCGATTTTCCCTGCTGTCAAAAAAAATAAAAACAATGTCCCTGTATACAGCCACTCTGTTATATCGCGGCGTAAAATTGCAATAAAAAATATTATCAATAATTTTGTAACATGTCTTTATACTTACCCAGGTATTTCTAATTTAGAATTCAATAAATTATTAATTAATTTAAATAGATTTGAGCAATTTTTTTTACAAAAAAATAATTTACTTTCAAAAAAAATTAAAACTGACAAAAAAAAAACTATGCAAGCCATGTCCCTCTATACAGCCACTTTGTTATATCGCGGCGTAAAATTGCAATAAAAAAATATTATCAATAATTTTGTAACATTCAGGTAATTCTAATTTAGAATTCAATAAATTATTCGTTAATTTAAATAGATTTGAGCAAAAATTTTGACAAATAAATACTGGCTGGTAGAATGCCACAGAAAAAAAAGAGGCGGACAATCGATCTTCAGGTGTTTCGTCGAGTGCTAATTATTTACGTTTACAAATAAAATATTGTTTGTTTATGTAATCAGGTTTGTATTTCCTTTCCTCATATTCGAAATGAAAAGCAGAGTGTTTACCTCGGGAGAAAGACCTATGTAGGCCCTCGAACTATTAGCGCCCTCGCTACGCTCGTGCGCCAAACCATCTCGGGCCTAAATAGGTCACTTTCATCCCTTGTGTAACAATCTACTATTACACAGCATGGCCACGACCACTCATATCAACATATTACATTTCAGGACAGCTCTGGCGATCATAGGAGCAAACGTGGTGTCAACATGGCTGAGCCTGGTGTTGTGGTTCTCCTTGAGTGGGCCCGAGCGCGACACGAGCGTGTTCGCGGTGCTGGTGCACGCCTACCAGCTGGGGGACGACGCCAGCACTGACCTAGCCTGGCCGCTCACCATTTTCCTCACTTTAATTCTGTCTGGATTCATCACTATGGTTAGTTATTGCGCATTGTAGTATACGTAGATCCTCAATCCTGTCTGTTTTCAATTAGATTTTTTTCTCAAGATGTAAAAATTACGCATAGGAAGAAGCTTTTATAAAGATGCCATCATAATAAAACTGTACCACCACGTGTTTTTGCAATCACTATTCAAGTTTGAGAGCGTGACACAGCTACTAATGTCGTATAGCTCCGTCTCTTTTACATAACTAAAATAATCTTGTTTTGGCACGTCATGGTAAGGCCCCAGAATTGTATATTTTAATATATAACATATTTGTCTTGACTTGATTTTCATTTTAATTATGATTATTGGACTTTGACTTGCAATTCTCACGGTAACGACGAATGGATTAAGAAATTGTTTTTTTCTCACACCTATCCTACCATAATATAATGGACTAGCTTCTGCCCGCGACTTCGTCCGCGTGGAATAGTGGTGCTCCGCTCCTATTGGTTTTAGCGTGATGAAATATAGCCTATAGCCTTCTTCAATGAATGGGCTATCTAACACTGAAAGAATTTTCAAATTGGACCAGTAGTTCCTGAGATTAGTTTAGAAAAAAGTTGATTGATGAATTGAAAAGCTGGTTGATTTCTTACACCTTGTGTCCAAAAAACCCAAATATCTTACGGAACCCTATTTTTTTCCAAAATAAAATTTAGCCTATGTTACTCGTGGATAATGTAGCTTTCGAATGGTGAAAGAATTTTTAAAATCGGTCCAGTAGTTTTTGATCCTATTCATTACAAATAAACAAACAAACAAAGTTTTCCTCTTTATAATATTAGTATAGATTATATCCGTAGTTTGAAAATAACAATAAATACCGTTCGGCGCGTGCGTCGCCGCGTCTTCAGTGTGCTCGGTTTTGAGTGCAAGTAAAAATTAACAAGCCGTGGTCAGGCAGGTGTGTCCGCGATAGTACCTAAGCGATTGAGTCGCTTGCAGCGGCAGGTAATGATCTCTGTTACGTTCCAGCTGTGTCTCCTGTACCCCATATACGATCGCCTCCGTCGCGTGGGCGGCGCCAGGTGGCGCCTGGCGTCGTTCGTGGGCTCTCTTGCTGGTGCCTTCATAAGCCTGGCGGCGCTGTGGGGCCGCCTGCCAGCCCTGGACCTACTGGCAGATTACGCAGTGCCGCTCCTCGTCAGCTTCGCTACGTTGCTAGAAATACTGGCCTTCATTTTTATATACGGTACGTTGACCATAATATTACAATTAGACATCAATAAATTATATTACACATACTGTGTTATCCCTAGCAACAATCCTTTCGTGCTGTAAGCAATGTCAACATCAATATACCAGCACATTTAGAACTTAAAGTTTTATTACAGACTTATATGAGTGTCAGAAAAGGGTTATATTCTTATAAGGATGGTTTTTCAGTAATAATTGTACAGCTCAAGCTGTATAAAATAATTATTAAGGAATCCGCTAACACTAATGGTGTTTTAAGAGAATAATGTAATTCTGCTATAAATCTTTAAGTATTATATGATACCCTAAGCTACTTTTTATCGTTTAAGCTGTATATATATATAGACTGCATATTACATGCAATGTTATGCTTAATACAGAATTTAGTTTTATTAGGGTATCACTTGACACTTCTTTCTGTACACTTATACCATAGCCAACTCTATTCTAGAACAATTCTTATGGTGTAATTTTACACTTCTGTAAGTACCTACAGTAGTTTTATTCTTTGTTTTGGAATAGATTTGGCTTATTTATACCAGTGTACAGAAAAAAGCCGCTAGCAGCTAACGGAAAGCTAGTCTATATAGCCACCAATTTCTAGAACGATGTGCCTAGTAGTTATTTTTTTTTTTAATTTGTAATATTTTTGAAGTCGTTCTATTTTTGCAAAAAAAGTTTGTTTTCGCTTTTCTGCGGATCGGTTTGTAATTTATCTAAATTACAATATCCTAATGTCTAGTGGTGATCACCTTTAATAAGAGTGTACCCTATACCTCTGCTGTTTCGTTTAGAGCTTAAGAGGCGTGATGTTGTGTTATGGAATAGTTAAACCAACACATAGGCACGGTAATGTTAACATAACCATGTGATTGGGTCCTTTGCTGTTAGTATTTGAAGAGTTCCATCGTCTATCTCCTAAGATCTTCAGCAGATACTAACATACTCGTAGGTAGGTACTATATTACTACAAACTTCCTTAAAAATATGGTTTTAAATAATGGAAACCTCATTCAAATCAAATTAGCGGGCATAAAAACATTCACACGGGTCGAATACAGAACCTCCTTTCTTTGAAGTCGGTTAAAAAGTATCTCTATTTCCCTCAGTCACGGCATCGCGCCTGAATGGTTGGACCGTTTTGGATGAAATTTGGTACGGAGATAGATGGGACCTTGGAGGCAGTTCTAGGGTACTTTTTATCCGGATGGGCTAGTAGTTCTCTCGGGACAACAACAGCTAGTTTTATATAATAACCGTTTTAATTTTTTCGTACACGGGCGGGGCGCGCTCGTGATCGTTGTTATAAAACACTACTTCTGTTTCATCTCCATTCAAGAAGATCCTCGCTTTGCATCCCTTGCTGTTCTTAGATAAGCAGCAATGTTTGTTTCCTGATAGAATCATGAAGTTCACTTTACCTCGTGCATCTTCACTTTCATTATAAATGTAGTATATTATAACATAGTAGGATATTACCTGTAGTAGAAACAAACGTAGTTTTCATGAAATTTTATTTTGCAAAGTGCTCGAATTTAGGAGCGTTTGTCCTGCCAATGTGAGTCCATGACGTCATATAGTGTGCAGTTGCTACTGTGTACTGCCGCCTAGTGTGATGCCGAGTACTGACGACGATAGGGCATAATAACATCATACTGTATAGATATAGATACAGTATACACAATACATGAGTTATATACGAAATCATTCCATGTACAGATCACGTTAATGATAAAATATTAGCATATTTTAATACCAATAATGAATCGTTTACCGGTCCATGCGACCATCATAAGAGGTAACCCTAGCTTAACTGAGACGTTGAACGCATACGCAAGTGAATGAAGGCCCTGTTTTATATTTATATTGCATTTTGTATGGCAGTCAATTGTTCCGCGGGCCCCATCGCACAACATACCACGGACTGCCCGAACTACATAATATTGTATAATAAAAAAAAAATTAACACCCAAGTTATTGACAAACCAGATTTTTAAAAAAAATGTCTTAATTAATCGTTAGTTCATATACTCAAGTTTGGAGAACAGTTACATGTCATTTGTCATTCATATAGAGAGAGAGTACAAGAGGGTGTACACGGCACGCCAATATTAACAATATTATTCGCCGTGCTCTTATCACCGCCGGGGTATCAACAACTTTATAACCACGGTTGGCACGCGACGATAGTAAGCTGATGGGATGGCATTGAAGATGGGAAGGTCTTTGGTGTGGGACGCAACTTGTGTCGTAACTCTTGCTCTATCCCATCTTCCCAGTACGTCGGATTGAGCTGGTGCAGCTGCTGCAGCCGCAGAAAACGGCGCTAATTTTTAATAAATTTTTATTGGTAATTCTATAATTGAGCCATTTGGAGGGGTTGAAACATTAGGGCCATGGTCCAAGTGCCCGTCTTATATTCCGGACAAAGAATCAGCGTTGCGATCCAACGAGGCAATGCAACCAGCCTCTTGGGCACGATTCCCGTTGACAGCGAAGCGGATGAATATTTTGATGCCTAATTTTATTTTATTTTTTTTATTTAAGGTTGGAAAGTTCTCGTAGAAGACGTGGAATTCCTGACTGGTAGTGAAATAGCAAAATTTTGGGTGCTAGGGTGGTGCTCTGCTCCCGGCATAATCGCTCCCTTTGCCATATGGTGGGGGACGGCGGTACTGCTCCGCGACGCGACGTGGCACTCAGCGCCCTGGCCGGCTATCACCGTGATGTCCACTGCTGCGCTGGCACTCCTTATTGTCATTGTGTTTGCTTCAGTTGCTGTAGCCAAGCAGGTTCAATATGATTTCATTGGGGTAAGACCTACTTTAAGTTGTCGACGTAAGCACTTGTTTTGCGTTTGGTTGTCGCCAGTTGACGCTAAGCAAAGAGAATACAATACTATGACGCTAAGTTTATTCTGTATGCCATGCAACAAAGAGAATACAATACCATGCAAGCGAATTTCTTGTGCTGTATGCTGTTAATTTTTTTTGCTGATGCTAATGTGACATATCTTTCCTGTTCTAATTTACAAATAAAAGATACTTAACTGTGAATGAATAATAAGCCCTTTGTCAAGATACCTACTTACATTTTATACCCTTTACGATAGGTCGCGTGGCGAACATGTGTCCAATTATGATTTACTAGCTGTTTCCCGCGGTTTCACCCGCATCCCGAGGGAACTACTCCGCGCACCCGGGTAAAAAGTATCCTATATGTTAATCTAGGTTAAAAGCTATATGTGTACCAAATTTCATCCAAATCCGTTCAGTAGTTTTTGCGTGAAAGAGTAACAAACATCCATACATCCATACATCCATACATCCATACATACAAACTTTCGCATTTATAATATTAGTAGGATGTTCAGAGGTGCAGGAAGAAGACAGAACAACTCTTTTGCCGATAAAATTTAAAATAGGTGGTGTAATTCGGAAAGGATGCTCATGCCAAATTAGTGATTTTTATTAGGTTTTATGTATGTTTATCTGAGTGTTTTTTTGGATGATTGATTGTGAATTAATATATTGAGTTCCTCCTGAGAGCACTATTGCTGGTGAACAAGCCTTTTAATATGCACATGCCGTCGTGTCACCATTTCTCAAAGCGACATCTAATATACTTTTCCGATGGCCTTAATTTAAGGCCTTAGCCTTGTCTAGCGACACACACTTAGAATTATTCACTAGTTCCTATCATAGAGGAAATACGTGTTCTTCCGCAGAAACTGAAGTCATCATTCAAACCGTCGCGGCACTGGGGGCCGCGGGACCCCATCACTCACTACTACTGGCTTGCCCGGCGCGATGACCTTGACAGAGGGAACGTGTCTAGAAGGAGGTACCAAAGGAGACAGTTGGGACAGCTCTCGGGTAGACCGAGTTTCCTAAATTTAACTAATTCTGTCCAAGAAAAAGAAGAAGAAACTACCTGTGTTGAAAAAGGCCGTTCGAACTCCGATGACTGGTTGTACACAGTGTGCAGAAAACAATTGACACGCGTATGTGAGAGCAGACAGAGAGCCAAGTCTCTCGACTGGAGTCTCCCCAACACGAACCTACCCACCAGCACAGCACAGATGAAGATTTTAGATAACAGTAGCTTTACTTTAGAATCGTTGCCGTCTCAACAAAATAATAAAAACGTTGTAGTAGATAAGACAATGTTTAAGTAATTAGATTATCTGTACTAAATATTTACGTAGTAATTGGTAACCAATTTATTTATTTTAGAAATTAATTAATGTACATTTTGTTTGGGTAGTAAGTTTCGTTATAAAAATTGTATGTGAAATGTGATTGCATGGGACTAAGGAGTTCTTATTACCTGTCCTACCTCTGAGAATCAGACGTGCGCCCGAAGACAACACGCAGAATCTCTTTGAGACAAGTTTAATTAAATGTAATGCTGACTGACACTATAAACATTCGGAACAATCCTCGGTTTGTAACTTCTTGGGCTATTGTGATGGGGTGTTGTGGACTAGGATTAGGAAACTATGTAAATCTGTGGCACCCGTTGAAACAATGTTATATATTAATTATGTAATACACGTAAAAATATCAGACAGAAGCGTGCCGGCTCACTGACCGAGCCCCTCAGAAATTATTACTCAAATTGCAGCGAGGGAGCAACGAGACCGTGAGCCGCTGAAGGCTGATGATTTGTCAAAATTGTTGTAAGATCAATTACTATATTAAAACCATTTTAAATATAATAATTTATTTCCAAGAAACGCACGTTGGTAAAGCGTAGTCAACGTTAAACTAGTAAAACTTAGGGTATCGGTGTGTAATTCCGTGGAGCATTTCCGACGTTTGCTCCCAAACTGGAGCGGGCCGGAACGCCTCCTCCTGGAGGCTCTACGCGGGGTCGAGTGGTCCATGGCTCTTTATGGAGCCCCGGAATAGATGGCACTACATGAGATATTTATGTTCTCGCACCGGGCGGAGGTCTTGGAGGATCTTGGTCGAATATCTGAGTAATATATGCGAATATTATAACCTCCTTAATTGGTAACTGCCTTTTTGTAAAGTCTGCTAAAACTAAAAAACCGGCCAAATGCAAGTGGGACTCGCGCACCGAGGGTTCCGACCCTTGGAAAGAACATTATACGCAATAAAGTCGCAATTATCTTGTTTTTTCCGACCGCATAATTAAGTTTGTTTGTAGAGGAAAATTGCTGATTACTTAAAAACTAGATCTCTTTCAAACCAATTTTCGGTGGAAGTTTGCATAGTAATCTACATCATATATTTTGTTTAGTTTTATCATTCTTTTATTTTAGAAGTTACAAGGGGGGGGGGGGGGATATATTTTACCACTTTGGAAGTGTCTCTCGCGCAAACTATTTTACAGTTTAGAAAAAATATATATTAGAAACCTCAATATAATTTTTGAAGATCTATCCATAGATACCCCACAAGTATGGGTTTGATGAAAAAAATATTTTGAGTTTCAGTTCTAAGTATGGGGAACCCCAAAATTAGTGTGAAAATCTTAATGCGGTTCACAGAATACATCTACTTATCAAATTCAAATTCAAACGTTTATTTGCTAGAAATACATTGTTTTTTATAAAGGTAAGATCTTAAATCCTAGATGAATATTATATAATAGTATTCTGCCTGCAAGCAGGTTTCAAAGTATAGTTACCAAGTTTCAAAAGTATTGTTCTTATAGTTTCGGAATAAAGTGGCTGTGACATACGGACAGACTGACATGACGAATCTATACGGGTTCCGTTTTTCGCCATTTGGCCACGGAACCCTAAAAATGACTTAAACATATAACATTATTTATCAACTCATTGCTTTTGACAAGTAGAATATGTTAATAAAGGAACAATACGGATCAGGAAAAAACAAGTCTACCTCACTAGCAACCCAGTATTAAATAACATTAATACTCTATTTTTAGATCTAAGTAAAGTTTTAAACAATGAAATTCTTATCGATATATTGAATTGAATAAAAGTGGCATTAGAGGTCCAACTTTGAATGGTTCAAATCATATTTATCTAATAGATCTCAGATAACTAGAGTCACTAAATCTGAATTTCGTGCTCAAAACAATAACCTTGGCGTTCCACAAGGTAGCATCTTAGCACCACTGCTATTCCTAGTCTTTATCAATGATCTTCCTCGAGCAATAGACCAAGATGATGGCACGATGGTTATAATAGATTGAAGAATAAGGAAGCATACGAATCCGATATAAATAATCTATACTATTATATAAAATGACAACCTCATACACTGAATGACTGACTCATCAACGCAGAGCCGAAACGGCTGGACCTAGAGTAACGAAATTTGTACAGGGGGTGCCTTTTATTTCCTAGACAAGTAATATGAAAGGATTTTTGAAAATTCCAATCCTAAGTATATCAAAATGGGGTTGAAAGTTTGTATGGAGTAAGTTTTATTTTTGATTTGATTAAACTCAAATTTTAATCAAATTGTATTTGTAGGAACGCTCTAAAATGAAAATAATTAAACACGTGTTTCACAGTTTTTCAAGATTTTAGCCCTAGTGTGAAAAATATAGATTTAAAGTTTGTAAGAAAAAAAATCTATTTTAGTTTTACGCCAAAACGTTTGAAAAGTTTTACTTGAAATTCACCAAAAATGTTTATTATAAATCAGACCAAGCCTTAGGCCACAAATCATCACGCTAAGTATTATGGGGAATGAACAGTGAGGTATTGAAATAAGTTTGTAATGGGATGACCTATCAGATTTTTATAATTATGCCTTTTTGGCTATTATTACAATCTTTGACATGAAAATCATCACGCCCGTTTCTAATGAAGATAGGCAGTGATTAAAATTGAAAACACGTTGTATTAGAACGTCAATTTTACCTATAATGTCAACGAGCACTGTAGTGGAGGGGCTGTATTAATGATCATGCGAATCTGATACATCGAGTTCAATCCCACATATTTTAGTTTTTTTTAGCTTGGTATTCACATATTTTTATTTTTTTTTGGTTTATATCACATAATATCTTTCATCTTCAAGAAGTAAGTTTCATACATAACAGTGTGATAATTATAAACCAAAAAAATGCGCTTTCCATTGAATTCATACTATTCCACGCTTCACAAATTAAGAATCTAGAATTCCCTTTGCTAATAAACAAATCATAAGGCCATACATTTGAATGTATTCGGATGGACCTGCGTGAGAATTGTTTGTCTTACTCTCAACTGTATGTAGGCTTCTCATGAACAGGTAATCCCAAAAACCGATAACTAGGTACTTATAAATATAATTTCTACAAACTCTTAAATATCTTTTAACTAGCGAAACACGGCGGTTTCGCCCACTCACCCGCAGTAACTTCTATTTGTGACCAACTTAAGGTGAAGATTAATCTCCTATTTGAGGAGTGGCTAGGGAGGCGCCACGGCATTTTGACCTACCGCAGATCCTATGCCTACGCCTGACGCAGGTTCTCACCGGACACGGATATTTTCATATTCATATTCATATTTATTTGCATTCCACAATGTAAAGAAGATGTTACAAAATGGCTTAGAGCTAAGTACAATCGTGGACCCTGTAGGGCACAGCAAAATAAAATTAATCTTACATCTAAAATTACAAGTAGGTATTAAAACATCAGAAAATATATAAAACTAGTGGCCCGCCCCGGCTTCGCTCGGGCAGGTAGTCTTTGTTTTTTAAATATAGTATATTGGGATCTGATGAAATTCTTCGGAGATAGCCAATGAAACTTTTCAATTTCTAATAGCAAAGGAACCGCGATTGCCTGTGATTGTTTTCACTATGCTATAACATCACACCTCTAAACTTTAAAGGAGAAAACAGAGGTATAGAGTTCACCCTTATTAAAGGTGATGAACATTTGTCTGGACATTAGGCTATTGTAATTTATCTAAATTACAAACTGAGCTATTAGCTCAGTTTGTAATTTAGATAAACAGCGAACTGAAATACTATTTTGCAAAAATAGAACTGGCTTTGAAAACAATACAAATTGAAAAATAACTAATACATCGTTCTAGAAGTGGGTGTCTCCAATTACCTATTTTGTTGTGTATTTTCAATCTATTTTTGCAAAAGTTTTCTTTTCTTTTTAGACATGGAAATTCATCTCGCGACTCTTGCCGCTATGGGCGGAGCAGGGAAAAGTGTCAGACTGACTTAAACCAATGCGTTGCTCTTTCCTTCGCTCTTTATTATCTAGGGTCGCGGTAGGTCTGCGAATAGCGACGCCAGGCACTATCCCTGGGGGTGGGCCCCGTCAACTATGCTAACTTCTCATTGAGGCAGGCGTAGAACTTAAACGCGTCGTCTACACGGATCTAGTCCTTACCGGACGGCTAGTCACTTAGTTCTCAAAGTCTGCAGGCCCGGGCCTACAGTGGCCTGGAGTCGATTCCTGGCTAGAAATGCTGATGACGTGGCTGGGGCGTGAGGTTTGTTTCTCCCTCACGCATCCCGCTATCTCCGTCTAAAGCATGACTGCTTCGCATAAGGAGGTGAATGCTTCCTATTCCCACTCGCTTTGGACCGTCAACATTTCCTCTCGCTTGATTCGATGCAGGAACCTCCCAAAATATCCGTGTCCGGTGAGAACCTGTGTCCTGACACAGGTTCTCACCGGACACGGATATTTACGCCTTATATCTACGCCTGCGTAGGCATAGGATCTGCGGTAGGTCAAGATGCCGTGGCGCCCCCCTAGCCACTCCTCATATAGGGGATTTATCTTCACCTTAAGTTGGTCACAAATAGAAGTTACTGCGGGTGTGTGGGTGAAGCCGCCGTGTTTCGCTAGTTAAAATATATTTAAGAGTTTATAGTATTTCTTAATAAATTATATGTATTTCTTAATAAATTATATTTATAAGTAGTTTTCGGTTTTTGGGATTAGCTGTTCATGAGAGGCCTACATACAGAGTTGGGAGTAAGACAAACAATTCTCACGCAGATCTATCCGAATACATTCAAATGTATGGCCTTATGATTTGTTTATTAGCAAAGGGAATTCTAGATTCTTAATTTGTGAAGTGTTAAATAGTATGAATTCAATGGAAAGCGCATTTTTTTTGGTTTATTATAATTATCCCACTGTTATGTATGAAACTTACTTCTTGAAAGTGAAAGATATTATGTGATATGAACAAAAAAAAAAGAAAAATATGTAAATACCAAGCTAAAAAAAAACTATAATATGTGGGATTCGAAGTCAATGTATCAGATTCGCATGATCATTAATACAGCCCCTCCACTACAGTGCTCGTTGACAATACAGGTAAAATTTACGTTCTAATACAACGTGTTTTCAATTTTAATCACTGCCTATCTTATTTAGAAACGGGCGTGATGATTTTCATGTCAAAAATTGTAATAAGTAATAGCCAAAAAGGCATAATTATAAAAATCTGATAGGTCATCCCATTACAAACTTATTTCAATACCTCACTGCTCATTCCCCATAATACTTAGTGTGATGATTTGTGGCCTAAGGCTTGGTCTGATTCATAATAAACATTTTTGGTGAATTTCAAGTAAAACATCTCAGACGTTTTGGCGTAAAGCTAAAACAGATTATTTTTCTTACAAACTTAAAATCTAATTTTTTCACCCTAGGGTTAAAATCTTGAAAAACTGTGAAACACGTGTTTAATTATTTTCATTTTAAAGTGTTCTCACATCAAAAATAAAGCTTACTCCATACAAACTTTCAACCCCATTTTGATATACTTAGGATTGGAATTTTCAAAAATCCCTTCTTATTACTTGTCTAAGAAATAAAAGGCACCCCCTGTCCAAATTTCAGTACTCTAGGTCCAGCTATTTCGGCTCTGCGTTGATGAGTCAGTCATTCAGTGTATGAGGTTGTCATTTTATATAATAGTATAGATATATAGATTAATTAACGTTACCATCTAAAATTACTAAAACAATAAAAAAATATATAGGTATATAAAAATTCAACAACTAGGCCTAAAAATTAAACATCTTTATTCGTATATAGGAACTATAGAATAAAATATATGTAATAGAATAACAGGCATTTGGTTCATATGGACTAACATAACAGGACTATGATGTTGGAAAGTGTGGAGTGTTTTGTGTATTATGTTGTGTATAGGCAATATAGTTACCATTCATGTATTCATTTATTGAGTAGTAGGCTTTGTTGATGAGGATGTTCTTGAGTGCGCGTATGAATTTAGTTTCGCTTGTTTCATTTTTTAAAGAGTCTGGTAATTTGCTATAAATTTTAATGGACATTACATAGGGGCTATTGGTGTGAAGTGTCATGTGTGAAGAGGTGTCTAACTGGCCGATCGTTATGTTTATTTCCGCGGGTTACGAAAAAGTTTGTATGTTTTCTTACAAATTTACATATTTCTAAGATATAAGTTGATGGTAATGTTAATATTCGATATTGTATGTTTGCTCTATATTTTGGGAGGTTCCTGCATCAAATCAAGCAAGAGGAAATGTTGATGGTCCAAAGTGAGTGGGAATAAGAAGCAGTCACCTCCTTATGCGAAGCAGTTATGCTTTAGACAGAGATAGCGGAATGCGTGAGGGAGAAACAAACCTCACGCCCCAGCCACGTCACCAGCATTTCGAGCCAGGAATCGACTCCAGGGGCCTTACCATGACGTGCCAAAACAAGATTATTTTCGTTACGAAAAAGAGACGGAGCTATACGACGTTAGTAGCTGTGTCACGCTCTCAAACTTGAATAGTGATTGCAAAAACACGTGGTGGTACAGCCCCAGGCCACTGTAGGCCCGGGCCTGCTGACTTTGAGAACCAAGTGACTAGCCGTCCGGTAAGGACTAGGCCCGTGTAGACGGCGCGTTTAAGTTCTACGCGTGCCTCAATGAGATGTTAGCATAGTTGAGGGGGCCCACCCCCAGGGATAATGCCCGGCGTCGCTGTTCGCAGACCTACCGCGACCCTAGATAATAAAGAGCGAAGGAAAGGACAATGGATTGGTTTAAGTCAGTCTGATACTTTTCCCCGCTCCACCCATAGCGGCAAGAGTCGCGAGATGAATTTCCATGTCTAAAAAGAAAACAAAACTTTTGCAAAAATAGATTGAAAATACACAACAAAACAGCTAATTGGAGACACCGACTTCTAGAACGATGTATTAGTTATTTTTCAGTTTGTATTGTTTTCCAAGCCAGTTCTATTTTTGCAAAAAAGTTTTTCATTTCGCTGTTTAGTGACTCAGTTTGTAATTTAGATAAATAACAATATCCTAATGTCCAGACAAATGTTCATCACCTTTAATAAGGGTGAACTCTATACCTCTGTTTTCTCCTTTAAAGTTTAGAAGTGTGATGTTATAGAATAGTGAAAACAATCACAGGCAATCGCGGTTCCTTTGCTATTAGAAATTGAAAAGTTTCATTGGCTATCTCCGAAGAACTTCATCAGATCCCAATATACTATATTTAAAAAACAAAGACTACCCGAGCGAAGCCGGGGCGGGCCGCTAGTAAGATAATATAATACTTGTTGTAGCTAGCATTAGAATATTACAAAAAAATGGATGCCGTAGACTTATTACGTTTAATATTGATAGAGGTTTCAATGTTCAATCAAATGTTTAATCTTTATAGGATCCGAGTAGGATCAGTAGAATGCCAGTACGTTATCAAAATAGAAAAGAAATATTATGAATTTATGAGAGGGTTCGTACGTGGACATAAACGTTTAGGAATTAATCTCCAACATGATAGTGCAGTGCCTTTGAATCTGAGTGTGACTCAGATGAGTTTATGGCTAGCTCTAGCTACGACATGGATGTGGAGGGCGTGGAATATTTAGAGGAAGATTTATTGGAATCAATTATTATAATGCTGCTTGTGAGTATCACAAGTCTATTTTTTATACCAAAATAAATATTGAAAACACAGGAGTGCTTACATTATAAGTAATTTGTATTCAATTACATTACGTGAATACATTGTTATTACATTTCATAATACTTACTGATTTTAATTAATTAAACATAAATCAAAGTAGTAAAAAAATACAGCTTAGTATCAAGACGATAGGCTGGTACGCTGTACGGTCGCAGCGGGTTGCCACACGAGCGGTAAAGTGGCGCCCCTATTAATTTCTAGTATTTTTGTCAAGCTGTATGTTACATGCGTACTTCCTCACAAACGTTTGCATATTAGTAGGATGCTCTCTGTTAACTGAGGTCGAGGCCTATTTCAAATTCACGATTTTGTACCTAATGGAGCTAAAATGTAGGTACTGACTTAAAAAGGACCCTAGAGCTTACTGCGCCGAATTAGTGCCGACATGAATTACTGCGTTATTTTAAATACCAATTTTTGATTTCATGTTAAAAAGTTTAAAGCGGGAAGTTTTAACAATTTTTTGACTTTAAATGTCCGTAAATTGTTTATTTTTAACGCGTTTGTCAATTTGACATGTACGATTTTGGGTGGGTCACGCCCCCCCAAAGTGACCCCCCCGGGGCCACTGTAAATATGAAAGGGCTTAGCCTGCATAGGTACCTATACTAATGTATATTTTCTCTTTTATGTCTTCTAGTTTTCAAATTATAATGAAAAGGGCACAAAAAAGACTATTCTCTTCTTATCTCCGAAGTTTGTAAATGGTGAAATAATTACTGTTGATAGACATTACAGGAAAAACTATGATCACAGTTTTGAAGTTATCAGCAGTTTCCCTTAGCGTCCCGTATGTCTATGTTTATTGCTTTTATATGCGTGATCATGAACTTCGGAGGTATTTATCGGAACTCCTCTTAGGATAACAGATCTGTCGTAACAAGGAAGATGGGGAGAAGTGCGCCGATCCTCCTCCCATCACTTTCCACGTTAAATCTCAAAATAGTTCTCCAACTCAATGTATCATGTGAGCTTAGCATGTCAGGTATAGTTTAAAGGGCTTTTGTTAAGGATTGATATATCAGTCTAACCAAAGCCTAAGGGGGAAGGGTTGAATCCTAGGTACCACAAAATATTGTGGAGGTAGAGGATCGGTGTTAATTTCTTATTCAATGACACTCGTATTGTCATATCAGTTGTTTTTGAAAAAGAATACAAAAACTTCGTTTTATCTTATTATGTTTGAGTGAAGTTATTATTCTATACTAACAGTTTCGAGATTCATCCTTAATGCTTCATTTACAGGAAAATCTATTATTGTAACTATTATCATCAATGTTAGTGAGGTCTTGTTCGCTCTGCGCCGCTGACGTCTGCGCGCCGGTCACGCGAAACGCACAACTATTCAAACGCAATTAAATTTGGATCGAATGTAGCACTGACAGATTATTAAATATTTTATTCTTAAACTTAAAGTGCGCGCTATCGTTGTACTCGAGAGCAAAACTTTAATGTAAAAAAGCATAACATCCGGATTGAGGACCTCCTCCTATTGGAAGTCAGTTAAAACTAGTGTTTAAGGTAATAATAAACTTTATTATTTTACTAGCTTCTGCCAGCGACTTCGTCCGCGTGGACTAGTGGTGCTCCGCTCCTATTGGTCTTAGCGTGATGATATATAGCCTATAGCCTTCCTCGATAAATGGACTATCTAACACTGAAAGAATTATTTAAATCGGACCAGCGGTTCCTGAGATTAGCGCGTTTAAACAATATGACAACATTTCCCTTCACTGCTCTGCTCCTATTGATTGTAGCGTGATGAAAAGTATACAGCTCAGGAGTATGACAAATAATTGTACCAAGTTTCGTTAAAATCCGTCGAGTAGTTTTTGTTTCTATAGAGTTTATACAGACAGATAGACAGACAGACAAAAATTTAACTGATTGCATTTTTGGCATCAGTATCGATCCCTAATCACCCCCTGATAGTTATTTTGGAAATATATTTCATGTACAGAATTGACCTCTCTACAGATTTATTATAAGTATAGATAAGGGGCAGCCAAAAAAAAGTAACGATGCGAGTTAATGGTTCCCAAGACATTAGCTAACTTTTTTATTGGCTTAGATTTACGTCAAATTATGGAACAGTGCAAGTTTCATCAAAATTGGTTCAGTAGTTTTCAAGATTGTTAAGTTAAGGGCATTTCGATCGCTGATAAAAAGGTAG
Source organism: Pyrrhia umbra (assembly GCA_963891755.1). Classification (NCBI taxonomy): domain Eukaryota; kingdom Metazoa; phylum Arthropoda; class Insecta; order Lepidoptera; family Noctuidae; genus Pyrrhia; species Pyrrhia umbra. Next base: position 138,167 of record OY982916.1, on the reverse strand, counting down.
TTCGTTTCGTTCGTGCAAAACTGGTATGTCGATACATGAAACAATAGGTTAGTATATTATTTGTAAAAAGTTTTTGTTTTTTATTCTCAATGTTGTTTCGGTCTTATTACTTATTAGCGCATAACTTTCAAATTGTCGTTGTGCATTCAAACTTAGGCATTTACTGTACCTTCCTGTACAATTGTTTTTACTACTGAAATGTATTGAAAGATTGAATGTATCGATATACAATTTAAAATAATAAAAATGTCCAATACCGTATTCTGACACAAATAACCTAATTCCCATGCATGTGTTCCTAATTCCGAAAACAAAATATTACGAAGAAAAGGGGGTGAAGAAAAAGGTAGTTATTGCTTAAAAATGTAACTGTACCTAGTTATTATTAACTATTCCAAGTTTTCCAGTTTTGTATTTATAACTTTAAAACTTTTATAGGTTCCTATGAGGGCAATACGAGTGCCTAGGATGATATCTTACGCTACAAAGATACAAAGCACCTAACATCTGCGAACATTGTACATAGAATTGGGTACTTACCTACTCTTAGAAACTTATTCGGCCTTGTATACTGAGAATAACAGTTTTACAATCCTTATCCTTACTAATATTATAAATGCGAAAGTAACTCTGTCTGTCTGTCTGTCTGTCTGTTACGCTTTCACGCCAAAAGTACTGGACCGATATAAATGAAATTTGGTACAGAGATAGAATAGACCCTGAGGAACAACATAGGCTACTTTTTACCCGGGTGCGCTAAGTAGTTCCCTCGGGATGCGGGTGAAACCGCGGGAAACAGCTAGTTTTATTTAAACGAACTAATTGCAAAAAATAAATAAAATACTTAGTCAAGGCTATGTCGATATACATTTGAAAAATATTCATAGCTTTCCCATAGATATAAATTATTAATGTACCTAAAGCCTGTTGAGGTGCCTACCTACTATTTGGTCTGCTATAAATTAGTAATAGGTACATTTCAATGTTAATAAACTATTTCAGTAGTCAAATGCAAGTCGAGAAGTTAGTGTGTAGCTAAACATAAACACATCGCTCGTTGGTACTACGTATTTTAACAACTTATTTGTAGGGTAAGTTTAGTGCTTTCACCTAAAGATATATGTAATGATACGAGATACCTACCTACAAAGAGTTTGCAGATCATGCAGATCCAACTGCGCTAACTTGGATTTTCCTGCTTGCTGAGATTGGTAGAGGGGAATTTTGTGAACAGAAAATATTTCCTGCCATTGGCACTATACCTGCAGGGTTCAATAACACTCGGGATCTCGTTACGTACGCAGTGACATGCCAAGCTGGTGCTATTCTGGTGGTGGTGGTCGTAAAATATTAAAAGTAGGTAACTTGGCAAATAATTGTGATTAATAAAAATATATCAGAAGAATTATGTGCGGTCATTCCCCCCTTTCACCCATAAAAGGATGCCATATTACACCCTTCGAAACGACACCCGTATAGGTAGTACTTACCTAGAATTGAAGTCGAGTCCGTCATCTTGGATCCTTCAAAATATGTCATATTCGTATTCAGCACCGCTCAAAAAGTTTAACATAATGTTATGTTCCGGTTGATAACCTATTAATCTCGTCTAACATGGTGTCTATGTTCGACGACGGAAGTGCTAGAAGCCGACCGCCTCGCACCCACAGCCAGCAAGCGCGCGCGCTCGGCAGAAGTAATAGACGTAGGTATCAATTACTCTCTTACTTCACAGATCCTATTAGTCCATTGAAAAGTTACATTTGGGGTTGCGTTTTTTAGAGGACGCAATTTTATTTTTTTGATGTGTAGGGGGGGTCAGTGTAAAGCTAAAACCAAGTTTGTGGGGTCGCCACCCTTGTCCCCCGGCCGCCATCTTGAAAATAGGGGTTGAAAAGGTTTTCACGATATATCTCCTGAACTGTTTATACGATTTAAAAAAAAACTTGACATTTTTGTTGCAAATTAAATTCTCTACAACTTTGATCCGCAACTTTTTGTCATAGAACTATAAATAAAAAAGTTATAAGCGAAAATGTTCAGAATTCCAGAAAAAAAATTATATTTTTCGATATAACTTTTTTTTATCATTTTACGAAAAAATGATATTAGACCATTTTTGTAGATCGTTTTACGAGGAACAACTTTTATGTAAAACATTTTTCATTAAGTCAATAGCTAACAGGTTTTACAGCGCTCCGAAGTAATAGGCCAGTGCTTTTAGCCTCTAAAAACGGTAAAAAGTGAATAAAATAATAGTAGGATGAAACCCATTGGAAAAGGAGGAGAATATAATAAAAATGATAGGAAAAATAAATTACGGGCGATCTGAGGTCGGGAAGTGGGGGGAGAGGGGGGTTAAAGTTAAAAAAATGGTTTATCTCAATTTCCGGCAAAACTACAAGTCCTATGAAAAAAAGTTACATGGCAAAATTGTAGGTAATAAAAAGACCTACAACTTTTGTATTGATACTTTTTCACATAACCTCAAAATTTATGTGGAAAATTCAAAAATCCAAGTTTTTGGAGTTTAATTTTTATCTTTTATAATAATTATTTTTTTTCCACGAAATTTGGTGAAAACTTGCCTTTTTATGTCCGAAACACACTGTAATTGATTTTATTTAAAATAATAATTTTTTAACCTTATTTTAACTGAATATCGAAAAAACACCCTAATTTTCAATCGAAAATTCTCGCGTCAAAATATCACTTTTTAAAAAAAGTCGGTGGTCTTTTTGTTTGTTGAAATCTCTACTTTCTGATGGTATAAAAAAATATTTACATTTCTATGGTAAATGTTCTCAGAAAATATAAAGAAACGCTACGAAATAACAGGCAGTAAGGCCTGAAGGTTCTGAACATTTTCGCTTATAACTTTTTTATTTATAGTTTTACGACAAAAAGTTTCTGGACCAAAGTTGTAGAGAATTTAATTTGCAACAAAAAATGCCAACAATTTTTTTTTATTAAATTAATAGTTTAAGAGATATATCGTAAAAACCATTTCAACCCCTATTTTCAAGATGGCGGCCGGGGGACAAGGGTGGCGACCCCACAAACTTGGTTTAAGCTTTACACTGACCCCCCCTACACATCAAAAAAATAAAATTGCGTCCTCTAAAAAACGCAAGGTAGGCCTAAAAAATGTAACATTTCAATGGACTATATATGTTTCACTCCCACTGTAATACAAATGTCAATTGTTGATACAGTCAACCGATTTTAATGAAATAAAGACTAATAAGCTTATGTCTTAATATAAACTTAGCACTTTTGTAGTTATGCGCAACTAACAGACATACATTTCTAAAAACGATTGCAATGTCTTCTAATAGTAATTTAAGGACATTTGCAAATTTATTTTCTCAAAATTCCGAAATGTACAGATACGTAAAACTGACAATTTTATTAAATGTAGATATCATAGTTGTAAAATAACTCCGCAACAAATTAATGTGCAAGGCGCCCAGTCACCAGGGGGGAGTTATCATAATCTGCCTAGCCTTTTCTCAATAAAAATCCTATAAAAAGACCATTTAAGGATAAGTTCTCATAGGGGAGAATGGAGTTATATGGAAATGTCCGACAAACACGCGGACAGGAACGGGTATACGAGTTGCGCACACCAAGCTGCTGAGAACGCAATCGTCATTTGCTTTGAACATTACAGCTCCAATCCGATGTAACACTGCCAGGTACCTCAGCCAACATTACTTCACTTAACGACGTAACGGATACAGACACACAATATATGTACATGTAGTATGTGCCTGTATCCGTTACGTCGCGCTCGCAACTGCAGCACACAGGAGCTTCAGTCTCGCAGGCCGCAGCATGTGCTACGGCTAAGCCGCGGCCCAGAGAAACAACTTTATGTATTCTAGGTAAACCTGGGGAGAGCCATGTGTGGAAGCTGGCCTATCATTGTTAGCATTTGATCAGTATTCATGTCTTCGAGATATAACCGCAGCAATGAATTATACAGCAGAACGTTTTTTGTCATGTTTTTATCATGTATGACTCATTAATAATGACGATGGATCGATTCCTTTGTTCTTCTTTCACACAGCAATGAATAGTATAGTCGGTTAGATCCGTTTGATGCTGACGTTGCCCAGCTGTGGGTATGTTTGAACAGCTCCGACTATGACGGGAGCCCCTACAAGACAATATGTACGACGCTCATTTCAGCCACAGAGTGGAAACATGTTCTCTTCATTACTTGGCGTGGCGTGGCTCTAGTCCAACTAGAAGCTTTTCTACTTTTTATTCTTTTTTAAGAGCTCGGTTGTGCCCTCACCAAGCCAAGCAAAGGCTCGAGCCATACTACTTACCTTTTCTCGAAGTCTTTCCAAGTTTCTTTTTTTTCTATATGACCTCTTGCAGGGTGCTTCTAACAGCATTCGACTTGCTTAACCGGACAATGTGGCGAGGTCCTAATTTAATTAATTAAATTAAGGCCTCCAGCCAAGGCTTAAAACTAAGTTTAAAACTAAGTGACAGCGCGCTAAGGGCTCCCCCTAGTGGGGAACGAACCTCGGCTTAGGGCGTCACTGGGGAGGACAACTAGGGACTAGCTGGATCATAAGAATATTATTATTAGGAGACTTTTTATGCTACTGGCTCAGCGCGCGGGCTGGCTCATCGAGCAAGGGTCGGAGAGAGCATGGACTGGGACGTCGCGACGGGCCTCGGCGGCGAGTACAGTATGACGGCGGTCTGTATTTGTATATTGTACTGGTTTCCCTATTACTCTCTTGGAGGAGGGTGATATCGTCGTCGGGGAACGTGAGAGTATGCCGCGGACGGCGAATCGAGCTAATCTAGGAGGGAGTGTAATGGGAAGCCGATACGATCAGGGGGTTGGTGTGCTTTTCGGCAGAGTCGAAGTAGCGCTTTGAAGCGCGTTTCATAAACTGCTTTATGGTAGGCAGTTTGAGGTCAAGGTGGAGATTTCCGTTTCTAAGATACCACGGGGCTCCTGTGGCCCGTGAAACGTGTGCATCATTTATTGAGTGAGGACACGGATTGTGTGTCATGCTGGATCCAAGGTCTACAAATTGCATAATAAATTTGATCGTTATAGCGTTGCATATGGAATTGCGTAGTAGCATTGATTGCAGTGATAGATCATGATGATGCATTACTGTCATTAAAACTAAACGTATCTTTAAACAAGTGTTAGGCTAACATTTCAACTTGAAGTGGGTATTATAGTTATGTTTTCTTTTCATGAGATTGATACTTTAACAAATAGGTTAGTAATGTGACATCAAAGTTAATGACTAAAGTATTAAGAAATACCCAATAGAACTGTTACTTCTCAAACACTCCTTAGAAATTATGAATAATATTCGCAAAGGTAAAACCCCATAACATTGAGCACGTTACCTGCGTAACTTGACGAACGTCTTCTAGGGTCGAGAATCTCGCCCCTCCCCGTGCGCCTTGCTATCAAACTCGGCCGACGGGCCTGCGCCAGCACGTCACTCGGGCCGCGCGGGCGCCGGCGCGGCCGAGACGAGACCACATTCGAGTGTCAAGTGGCGTGCGAAGCGGATCGCTGCGCGGTGACGGTCGCGCGCTCTCGGCTTCACGAACTACGACTAGTAGACGGTTTCAAGTGAACAGTCTAGGGTTGCAAGACTAGTGATGTCCAAGGATACCCCGAGGTTCAGCCGGCTGGGCGTGCTGGCGCCCGCCGCGCTGTCCGCCTGCATGGACGCCTCGGTGCTGGCGGTGCCGGCTGCGGGGGCCATCGTCTCCACAGTCCTCAAGGAACTCAGCAAAGCCTTCATGCTGAAAAAGTAAGTGATCAATCATCATGACCTGATGTCTATCAGCGATTGCAGTAATAATGGCATGTTTCATCTCCGGATCACTTTCAGTTGATGACAAATAGTTTAATTGTTTACTTATTTGAGTTTTCTAGTAGTTGAAGTCAATCAATGGAAAGCTAAACGGACCCGTTTGTGCACATTATGTAATTCTAATATATTTTTTTATGTGGCTTTATATAATTATGCGTGTGCTGATCAAAGAGGGCTGCGCAAGCGCATTGTGCATTTAAAGGTTAATTTGTTTGTCATTTGTTTAATGTGGCTAGCGAAATTTATTATTATTATTTTTTAACTAAGTTTCGTCATGCAGGTAGGTAATTATATTTTCCTGAACGTTATAGAAATAATTATATTTTTTAGTTTCAATGCTCCCCACACGAGACTATAATCCGGATTTAGTGGTAGGTAGAGACATTTGCGATTGAATTTAAATTATTTTATTGGCATACCTATTTAAAAGGTAGTCTTAGCTTTATTTTCTCCTTCAGTCTTAGCCTGTGCTATTCATTTAACTAATATAGGTAGGTACCTATTCCTACCAATATATAAACACTTCATTCGATATTGTTATTAACATTTTTTTGCACCTCAGTAAAAAAACTTTATTTTTCTTGATTAAATTAATCATCATCATCTGCCTAGCCTTTTCCTAACTAGGGTTAGGGTCTGCTTCCAGTCTACACTGATGGAGCTGATGATGGGTGTTTTTCATGGCCGTGACCTATCTGACCTCCACAACCCAGTTTCCGGGTAACAAGATATTCCTTGGTAGAGTAACCTTCTTACAAATAAGCACAATACAAACCTCGGTACAAATAGTAAGTCCTTACAAATAATTCCATTCCAAGGATACTCTAATAGAAAGAACATAAAGAAAGATTATTTTTCTCAACAGGGGTTTACAAGCGTCTAAAGGCTTGGCATTGTACCTATATTGTTTACATTAAAACAAAAAATGTTTCGAATAATAAGGACCAGCCGAAACAACAAAAAAAACCAAAGATTTCGCGGGCTGATTCTCGTTTTGATAAAGACATGACCAAAAAAAGGTATAAGACAGTGGTGACGACATCCTCTTAGTCAGCGGCGTCCTGCTCCCAGTAGCCACTGTAGCCAGCCCCTCAGCGGCGCCAGCGGCGCCCCCTGCGCAACCATCCACAGCGCAAGCTAATACTTTGATTGTTCACACTTTAACAAATTTCTGGTGTCTAGACACTGGTACTTGTACACTATTGTACGGAGTTAGTGTCTGAGCTGTTCACACGTCCATAACTGGTTAAGTGTCGCATTAACATGAGCAAGCGACGTGCATCTTATTATTCTTATAAAATAGGTATAACATCGTTTAGTTGTGTTCTCAAGTTATGATTTTTTCTATGTATTTCTATGGAGGAAGATAGTTTTAAATTCTTCAGCCTAAGTTTCAAACGCAGCTTGTCTCTTCATTCTTTATTTTTGTAATCACTGGACAACAATTCCCAATAGAAAGATGTGGTAAACCTTAAAAAAAAAAACAGTAATGACGTTTGGAAGTCTCCTTGGTCTTCGTGGAACTCCTTTTTTATAAAGGTTGAGTTATCTTTTTTTTACGAATATATCAACATGTATTTAAAAGTTTCAAACCGGTTTGAAAACTTGTCAACTACAACAGAAATTCGACACAACGCGTTCTCACAGCCGCTGTACGCTGTACATTACACGTACATTTATTCCGGTGTCACAATAAATGTCACAAGAAGAGAAACTCCTGTTCACACACAGACACTCGTACCTATACATTGAGTGTACGGAGTATAGCGTCCTAGTCTAAACTTAGCTTTAAAGACGGACTTGTGTACAATTGTAGACAGTCGCAAAAAATATTATAGCTTTATAATATAATATAGATTTTTATACAATATAACAACTAGCTTTCCGCACACCGGCTTCGCCCGCGATATTAAAGCCAATGGATACAAATTATAGACTAAAACCTTCCTCTTGAATCACTCAATCTATTAAAAAAACCGCATCAAAATCCGTTACGTAGTATTAAAGATCTAAGCATACATAGGGACAGACAGCGGTAAGCGACTTTGTTTTATACTATGTAGTGATATATTTTAAATATTATAAATCATTATAGCTTTCAATTTGTGGCATTAATATGTGTGCGAAGGTCTAGTTCTAGTCCATAATATATACCTAAGTGTAGTATGTTGATAGAGTAACAATATTTAATTACAATGCTGCCCGATGTTTATTTTGTGCGAACCATTATCTGTTTGCTGTTCAAATAATTTATTGGCTGATTTTTGTTTCTAACGAAACTGAATTTCTGCTATTTTATATTTATATAAATTTATACAAATACCTACACTATTATTTATTAATGAGTACTATTGTTTATTCTTGTTTGTTTGGATGGTCTTACAAAACTCTTTTATTGTCTTTATAACAAATGCGGCAAATGGAGCCGGTTGTGTAAATCACATGATATTGTGTACTTTAGCACACAGGATGTGTAACAGCCACATCCATGTTCCTTCCTCAGCCCTTTGTATTCCGGGGGCGCGGTATTTCTTTCGAACGTCCCGCAGCCCCGGTAGGCACGCCCAGTGGGACGGCCCCGTCAACGATGCTGATATCTCTTTGAGGCGCGCCTAGGAACACGAACGCGCCGTCGACGCGGGTCTGGTCCTTGCTGGACGGCGAGCCACCCATAGCTCACCGTCCGCAGCCCCGCGCCTTCGGTGGCCGGGAGTCGTCTTGCGACCCCGCCGCCCGTGGCGTCTCCCGCGGCGGCTGAGGCGTGAGGTCTGGCGCACACTCACGCGTCCCGCCGCCTCCTTCTCCAGCATTACTGCTTCGCCGAAGGAGGCGACGGCTTTCCATTCCGTCTCGCTCTGGACCATGGCCTGAACCAGGGCCGGACGCGAGAGGTCGCCGCCGCCGATCGCCCCTTCTATGATATGGCAGTGCTCCGACCAAGCAGGGCAAACCCCCACCGTATGCTCCACCGTGTCCCCTACGTGATCTATGCAATGGTGGCACCCGGGATTTTATTCCCGCCCGATTTTGTGCAGAATCCCCCAGTCCCGTGTATACTACGACATTAAATCACGCAACACTGTCAGTCATATTAATTCGTAGTCCCTTGGAATTATCCTAGTTCATTAGAAGTCATCTGTAAGTTTTTACTCGCTTGCTTGTGCTTACCTTGTTGAAAGCGTATCTTATTAATCGGATACCATCCGGGTCGAGCTTATAATGACATATGCTACCGTTGTGTTCGCACGCTCAAAGCCATACTGTCTCCATAGATTGCAGACCCTCCAAAACCGTTTCTTACGAAAGATCACAGGGATTTCTACGTACGAAACGAGAACCTCCATCTCGATCTGAGACTGCCCACCATCCAACGGTTCATGAAACGTGCCGCCAAGCATTATTTTGATGCTGCCGAAAAGCATCCAAACCCTCTGGTCGTATCACTAAAATTCGCCGCCCGAGGCATATTCTCACCATCCCCGATGACGCTATAACCCTCTTCCAAGATAGCAGTAGAACCACTAGCACTTTATACAAACACAGACCGCGTTCGTATCGACCTCGCCGCCGAGGTCCATCGCGACGACCTTGTCCTCCCGACCCTAGCTCGACGAGCCGGCCCGCGAGCTGAGCTAATAGCTTTAAAATTCCCGATTATTATAATCATATATATTCTGATCCAGCCTGTCCCTTGCTGTCCTCCCCCGGCGACGCCCTAAACCGAGGCCCGTACCCCACTAGGGGGTGCCATTAGCGTGTATTCGCTTAGTTTTGTAAGTTAAGCCCTGGCTAGAGGCCCTAAACTCATTTAAGGCACTTCACAGGCAAGCCCGGTTAAGCAGTCGACAACCTTCTAGGTTGAGATGCCATACAAAAAATACCGGGTCGAGCTTGAGTTCTATTTCAGGTTCAGCGCCTTTAATCCGTGAATACTTTATTTACTTGTCGATAACATTAAATACTAGAATATCATATTTCCATACAAAATATAGAGGTAATACAAAAAGACGATAATCTTTTTGTGGGCACTGGGGGCACTGCGGACACTGTGGTCACTGCAGGCACTGGGGCTCTGTGGGCAGATGTGACGAAAGTGTTTGTTTGTCCGCTTGGCGGCCACGATGTCTTGCGTATCGAGGTCGTTAGCTACAGCTGCTATTACTTGTCTTCCAAAGGAATTGAGATTACTACGTTTGCCTTGGAATCTTGCTATCGTGCGCATTATGCGTTGATATTGTCGCAATTTGTAGCTTTTGGATTAGATGGTAGGTATGTAAATGGGAACAATCTTTTTCTTTGATCGCTGTATAGGTATCTAGTAGATGCTGTGTCCTATTTCAACCAAAACAAAAGCTTGAGATCTAGATCGACACAGTAAAGCAACTGGTTCCAACTTGACTTGATACATAAGACATCCTGTTTTTTAGGATTCTGTACCGAAAAATAAATCTATGATTCTAAGTAGGTATCAAAGTTTTTAAAGAATAAGCAATTTTCCTCTCAAACAAGTTTAATTATGCGGTCGGAAGAAACAAGATAATTGCGACTTTATTGCGTATAATATTCTTTTCAAAGGTCTGACGGTTATATGCGGAACCCTCGGCGTGTGAGTCTGACTCGCACTTGGACGATTTTAATTTATTGCATTGACTCAGTGTATGATGTCACCGATGCACCATACATTGGGATAAACCGCTACTTTTACTAACCTTTGAATAAACCTTGGGCGAAAAAAAAATCACTCTATTTTTGCCTACATTGATATGAGAATAAGCATTTCTATTGAATGCACGTTTCGGACTCCCCATTGGATTACTTATGATGTAATCTATACTAATAATATATTAGTATTACTAGCTTCTGCCAGCGACATCGTCCGCGTGGAATAGTGGTGCTCCGCTCCTATTGGTCTTAGCGTGATGATATATAGCCTATAGCCTTCCTCGATAAATGGACTATCTAACACTGAAAGAATTATTTAAATCGGACCAGCGGTTCCTGAGATTAGCGCGTTTAAACAAAATGACAACACTTCCCTTCACTGCTCTGCTCCTGTTGATTGTAGCGTGATGAAAAGTATACTATAACCATCTCAGGAGTATGACAAATAATTGTACCAAGTTTCGTTAAAGTCCGTCGAGTAGTTTTTGTTTCTATAGAGTTTATACAGACAGACAAACATTTTACTGATTGCATTTTTGGCATCAGCATTGATCCCTAATCACCCCCTGATAGTTATTTTGGAAATATATTTCATGTACAGAATTGACCTCTCTACAGATTTATTGTAAGTATAGATAAAGAGGAAAGATTTTTGTTTGTTTGTTTGTAGGGTTTCAACTCAAAAACTACTAGACCGATTTTAAAAATTCTTTCATCGTTGGAAATCTACATCTTTACGGAGTGTCATAGGGTATATTTATTTCCAGATATAATTAGGGATCCCTACTAAAACTTGAATAATATAACCCGAGGTGTACAAAAAAATGTCCACGCGGGCGAAGCCGCGGGCGGAAAGCTAGTAATGTATATTGATGTTGAAAGAGTTAGAATATCATCCCACAAACAAACCAAGCCACAATTTCCTGAGATTATATGTTACGGCCTTCGTCAGTACCGATAGCAAAAAAATAAAACATGACTGAATGGACTGGTGGCTGGTGGACTCAGCTGGGCAATGCGCGGTCACCCACGCGAACATTCATGTATCAGATGTCAACGAGACGCAATTATTTTCGTAATGTTCATGTTTCAATAAATTTAGGATTTTTAATTAATTCTTTTATTACGCAATTTTTGCAAAATATTACGTTTAACTTAAATGACTTTGAATCTGCATCGTCGGCCATATTTGGAGTGCGGCAAGGTCTAAAGTAAATGTTTGGCAGTAGGTGTGCCGACTGTTGAGCATTTTCATTGTTTACCTCCAAAATTGAGGCACGAACAAATCACGAGAATGTTTACCCGAGCTAATTATTACCAAAAACAAATTCATTGTCATCGACACGTCATCATACATGTAATGAACTAGCTTCTCCCCGCGATTCCGTTTACGGAGGCTATAAAGTGGGCCCAAATAACGAGATGGAAACTATCCAATGTTATATCCCAGGGGGGCAATAGAATAGAAAACAAAATGTATGGGAATGACATATAGCTAGTCGTAAACGAATGTCATTCCCATACATTTTGTTTTCTATTCTATAGCGTTTAGAATAGAATAGAATAGAATTATGCTTTATTGTACACCAAAAGAAATAGCGTTTCTATAGCGTTTTTGCCACTTGTTCCCCTAGGTTATAAAGTATGTGCGTAGTGTCAAGTGTGAACTAAATTCAATCCAAATCTGTTCAGCCGCTTTTGAGATTAGCTCGCACAAACACGACTCTACAGAATAGTCTGATGTACCAGTTGACGATGATCTGCAGAGCGGTGTGTAGGCACGTGTATATTATAACTTCGAATGTGTAGGTACAGTGTACAGCGGTGGGCGGGTAACTCGAAACACCATGTGGCGTTTTGTAATTTGCACATCCCGCATCCCGAGGGAATTACTTCGCGCACCCGGGTAAAAAGTAGCCTATGTTGTTCCTCAGGGTCTATTCTATCTCTACCAAATTTCATTTATATCGGTCCAGTAGTTTTGGCGTGAAAGCGTAACAGACAGACAGACAGACAGAGTTACTTTCGCATTTATTATATTAGTAAGGAAGTAAGGATAAGAATTTTTACTGCAGTTTATATTAGAACTAGCTTCCCGCCAGCGGCTTCGCCCGCGATATTTTAGGTAATGGATACAAAAACTTGACAAATTATATACTAAAACCTTCCTCATTAATCACTCTATCTATTAAAAAAACCGCATCAAAATCCGTTGCGTAGTTTAAAAGATTTAAGCATATATAGGGATATAGGGACAGAGAAAGCGACTTTGTTTTATACTATGTAGTGATTACTATTATTTTTGTTTATTTTGAAACTAGATAGATGAAACTGCATTATGACGTAACAAATTATTTCTGGACACTCATTAATCGCTGTAAAAATATTGCATAAATTCCAAATTGCAAAATGCCACAAGGTGTTTCTTTCTAATTATCTGTCCTGAAATTCTGGGACAAGTAAATTATATATGTATATCGATTTGTTCCTGATTTTCATCCCACGAGTTTCGTCCCACACAAATAAATCTTGTTTCGACCCTCATTTTATTCCTGTTTCGTCCCGAAATAATATTAATTAATATTTTTTCATTTTATGCTTGATTCGTCCCACATTTTGTTCTTGATTCGTCTCGAGTAGTATTTTATGTATATATTTTACAACATGTTTTGTACGGAGAGTATAAAAATCATTCCAAACATTTTGACTTATGTTAGTTTTAACAATGTTTTATTCTCAACGTGTTACTTAACACTTTATTTGAGGCGAATTAAAACTACCAGGATAGCAGGAATGAACTGGAAGTATACATCCAGTAAGACATTCATTTCGGAAAACAGAAATCTTTGTAGGAACTTAACTATTTATGAAACTGTTGAATTTTTTATCGATGTAGTAAATAATAAACGCTACTTTTATTCCTCTTTGTATAAAATTGTTGATGCTCAACTTAGTGACACTGTGTAGGCCCGTATTTCCTGTTTATTTCTGTCATCCTAGTAACTTCTACCTAGTTTTGAGACGTTTATAAATTCGAAAATCTGTATCTATTTTTAACATTATCAAGAAAGAAGTAAGTCGCTTAAGCACCTGATTCCTATACATTTCTTTTTTCCTGGTAGTTTTACTAAAATAAAGTTAGTACTAGTTTTGAGAGCCTGAGATAGCGCTTACGAACTCCTTTCATTCCATTATTTTAGGCTCGGGTAAGCTATCTTTATTTTTTTTACTTTTTTCTGACTCTACTAAAATAACATTTTATAAAGTGGGCCGAAACAGGAATAAAAACTAACGCGGGACGAAACAAGATTTTATAGGAATGTGGGACGAGAACTTGGGCCGAAACAGGAACAAATCTTTATATCAATCAAAGATAATTTCGAATCGAAGAGATTTGTCTTTAATTACTACTATGAACACTTTTTCGTCTGAATGTACGGCTTGAACAATAAATTTTTGTATTCATTTATGAGTGGTCCCAAGGGGTATCGTGTTACCTGGTAAAACTGGGTTGTGGAGGTCTGATAGGCAGTCGCTCCATATAAAACTAAAAAGCAAACAACAACAAATAAAACACTGGTACTCAGCTGCATCCGGTTTGACTGCAAGCCGACCCCAACATAGTTGGGAAAAGGCTAGGCTAGGGTAGTTCACGCTGTACGCAGCTAACGACTGATGATGAATGCCATTCTGTAGATTGGACTATTGTACGTATGAGATTGTTGAGACTTTTAACAAACTATGCTTCATTGGCAGCGAAGGGTAACCACCTGTGATATAGCCGATATAGCCGAATAGCTTGCGCGAGACTGCGAACACAAACCACGTCCGCAGAGCGCCAACTTGCTATGATAATCAGTTTTAATCAAAAACGAAAGGAATAGGTACCGAGCTCAACACTTCCATGTACACGTCGCTTGCTGCATTATTCCATTGAGCACAAGCTGTTTATCACTTATTGTTCAAACAGCTCTTTATTAGGTTTTAGACACATTAGTTTTCAAGGTGTCGCCGACATCAGAGTGATTTAAATAATTTTTACATTAAAAATTACATATAGGTCTGAACTTACGTCAAGCGACCGGTAAATGATGTAGGTACCTACTCGTATTATTTTTTAATTATTGTTATTGTGAGTTTGTTCGAGAGCTCATTTTTCAATGGTGTTCGTTCATAGTCCATGCCCACCGCCGTCCCCCATAGATAGCGTGTGCAGACATGCGGTGCTTACTGAACAACTCCACTGAGGCGCGCAGGTAGCGTGGTGCGCACCTTTGCCGACACACGCTGGCTGTGACACGATTGACACGAAACACTGCTTATTCGACCACGTTTTCTTGCATCTCTATACGTACTGTGTGTGTGGCGGGCCACGCGCAATTGGTTTCCGTAAAACTTGTAGTTGGTTGACTATAACTCTGCAACCGCCTATCTCGCCTCTGTAAAGTCTACTATCCAGTTTTCCTTTTAATTTCGTTATATAGGTCTGTACCTATGCTACGTCTGTGAATTTTGTCACAAATCTAGAAGGAACCATTTAGAGGGGGCTCGAACCTAACAAAAGTATGTTCTTTAGGTAAACCTTGATATTTCGGAAACGGCCCTACATTGGAAAATTATAAATATTCACACATTTTTATTTTTGACGGACGTACGACGAAATAAGTACCACACTTTAAACTTTTATTTTACCACTTTATTAGCGTAATCAATATGCTTAACTACCATTATACCAAATTTCAGCACTAAGCACCTCTGAGCTATGCCGCGGACAGACAGACAGAAACAGACGGACATGGCGCAAAGATAAGGGTTCCTTGTCGACTTCGGAACCCTAAAACACTTCTTGTGTGTCGTGTGTGACTAATGCTGTAAATGTAATGTAATGTTTACACGGTATCTATGGCAAAAACAAATTAATATTTGTTTATCTGTTAATAGCCGCACGGTTCGACCGATCAAAGGTTAAGCTGCGCCTGGCGCGGTCGGTCCGTGGATGGGTGACCATATATGTCATAGCGAGACTCCTCCGTGCCTCGGAAAGCACGTTAAGCTGTTAGTCCCGGCTGTCATTTGGACATCTTTGACAGTCGTTACGGGTAGTAAGCAACCAGTAAGTCTGACAACCAGTCTTACCGAGGGGTATCGTTTTACCCGGTAACTGGGTTGTGGAGGTCCGATAGGCAATCGCTCCATGTAAAACACTGGTACTCAGCTGCATCCGGTTTAGACTGGAAGCCGACCCCAACATAGTTGGGAAAAGGCTAGGCAGATGATGATGTGTGTTCCGGGTAATCTCCGGAACAGCAAAATTTTAATTTTGATACTACTTTCACTAGTAGTAAAATGATGGTATAAGGAGGGTTATTTCTCTCGGTTATTTATTTGAGAAAAATAATTAGGGTACCGGAAAAAAATCCTTTGCAATTGTAGCATAATTATGAGATCTTTGCAAATTGATGGCAAACGTGTATATTTTACATTGTTTCGGCAGGCGCCATACGTTCCCACAGTTCCCCATATCCTAGTCCACTATCATCCCATTACAATAGCCAAATAGTATCTTTCCATGTTTTGCAATAATCCTGCACAAACCGGGTATTGTCCGTGGCTGCATTTCTATAGTGTTATACAGAGACAATCGCCGCTCATGAGCCATGTGTTGGTGACACATGGCTCATGAGCGGCACATTTCATTAATGTTATCTCATAGGACTTTTGCGTGTTGGCTTCGGCCCCACTTTCTCCTCCCAAAAGTCCGGGACTCTGTAGTCCCGTGCATGGAAGAGACGAATTAAATAAGAGAAACTTTATTATGGTCCTAGACGCTCGAAGGACAAAAATTTAAAAAAAAGCCGGCCGAATGCGCATCGGACTCGCGCACAGAAGGTTCCGACCATTGGAAAGAACGTTATACGCAATAAAGTCGCAATTATCTTGTTTTTTTCCGATCGCACCGCACCGACAAGTTTGTTTGTAGAGGAAAATTGCTGATTACTTAAAGATCTCGTTCAAACCAATTTTCGGTGGAAGTTTGCATGGTAATGTTCATCATTTTTTTTAGTTATATCATTCTCTTATTTTAGAAGTTACAGGGGGGGGGGGACGACATTTTACCACTTTGGAAGTGTCTCTCGCGCAAACTATTCAGTTTAGAAAAAAATGATATTAGAAATCTCAATATCATTTTTGAAGATCTATCTAATCTATCTAAAGTGAAGAATCTGTTACGTGTGAGGTATGGACCTCACACGTAACAGATTCTTCAAACATATAAACATACTGGTGAGGCGTGTAAATAGCCTAATACCGTATTGAGAAATGTTTTTGAAGAAAATGTTTTAATACTTAGGCGTCTATTGTAATGGCGGACCTAACATAAAAAAAGAGAGAAAATCTCGATCCGTATATTTGGCGTTGCGGCAACATATTGGCGCAAGGATGAAATTAATATTAATTTACGAAATTAATTAACTATAACAATAAACATGTGAAAAATCCTATTTTAATTTAATTTTATTTAAAAAGGCATTGACGCTTGACCACATACTCATGAGACAGTGAGTACAGTCCGACATGAGCATCCTCCTGCTAAGCCGATTGTCAATGACGCGGGACCGCAGTATGTCTACCGTCCCAGGGATCACCCAGTGAAGCGAGGATCATAGATTGGCACATTGGAAATGTGATTCCTTCACCACGAGTGTTGCGATGGCTCAACTCGCACTGGCACTGGTACCCACCGCCAGGTAATGCCAGGCAAGCGAACACAATTCATTTTAATAAGTAGCGTTTAACATTTAAAGTAATTGCTCAGCAAACATTACTACAAAGCATTAACTAGTGTACCTATTAAAATTATGTTGCATTGTATACAGGAATTTGTTCGCTTTGGTATCAAAGAATGCGTCGGTATCAGACTAGGTGTCGGTAACAATGTTGGCGTCGCTATCAGTATAGACGTCGGTATCAGAGAATGCGTCAGTATCAGTCCACCAAGCGTCGGTATCAGTGTAGGGTCGCTATCAGTCCAGGTGTCGGTATCAGTGTTGGCGTCGCTATCAGTATAGACGTCGGTATCAGAGAATGCGTCAGTATCAGTCCACCAAGCGTCGGTATCAGTGTAGGGTCGCTATCAGTCCAGGTGTCGGTATCAGTGTTGGCGTCTGTATAAATCTAGGCGTTCGTATGAGAGTAGGCGTCGTTATCAGTGTAGGCGTCGGTATCAATATTAGCGTCAGTATGAGTGTTGGCGTCAGTATCAATGTTGGCTGCACCCGGCTTGATTTCCATGCCACTTATTTACTCAGATTTTATCATAATATGGCAAATAATTTTGTTTGATTTTTTCTGTTTTTTTTATTTAATACTTTTATTTTAATTGATGGTTATTAATAAGGGAAAAAGGTTGTACAACAGGCAAAATTTCTAAAAAATAATCAAATGCTTCATGAGCATTGTCGGGTTTGTCAGAAATGAACATATAGGTACTTACATATAACAATTTAGATAATTTTGTTTAATTGTCTTTAGTTAGATCACGCTTTTCGATCCAATAATTTAATTCATACTATATTATGATGTAAGTACTTTAACTAGTCATAGCTGAGCTATGTGGTGAGACCATGGGGTCAACTTCACCGACCGTTGGTTTCGTAATCGGTCCGTTAAACCAGTGGTCGGCAACCTTTTGGCAAGCAAGGGCCACAAGGTAGCAAAATAAACTAAATGCGGGCCGCACTTGTGATATTACCCTGGATTATGCCTGATACCTACGTATCATTTCCCATAGAAAAACCGGCCAAGTGCGAGTCGGGTCACGCGCAGTAGGGTACCGTAGTAGGTCTTAGTTAGACGACTATAACTCTGTAACCGGTTACTAGAGGCGTATTTATAGATTTAGCGCCCGGCCGAGTTAGCTTTGCCGCCCCATTAGCAAAAATGAAAAAATAGAACCTAACTAATGCATCGTTTTTGAAGTTGGTAGCGAAAAAACACAAAACAATAACGATTGGAGACACCGACTTTTAGAACGATGTATTAGTTATTTTTCAATTTTTAGTGTATTTTGAAGTCTGTTTTATGTTTGCAAAACAGTTGTTTTTTTTTACTTTTGAGTTGTTTTTGTCTGTTGCATGATAAAGTTTGGAGTAAAGAGTTATAAATTGTAGTAAAAACAAACTCTTAAAAGAAAACAACAGATGAAGGCGCGAGCGAAGTGAGCGCAAATTTTTTGGGTAACAATAAAATAATGATAATTTTTACTCTTGAGTTGTTTTTGTTTGTTGCATGATGATGTTTGAAGTAAAGAACTCGTAAATTGTAGCAAAAAGTAAATGTGAGAAGAAAAAGAACAGTTTAAGGCGCGAGCGAAGCGAGCGCGATTTTTTTGTAGGATGTCAATTTTTTTGTTTTGTTTGTTTGTTGAGACCATTTTTCGATTTAGGGATCCGTTTGCGAAATAATATATCTAGCTTTAAAGTGCGTTTTTTTTTCGATACGAGTGTCCACCTTCTCTAACTTTTGAATGGCTGTCCCTAAAAACGTGAAAAAATTCACAGACGTTGCACATTTCATGAACTTAAACGGAAAACTATCACGGCTACTTAGGTTTAACCGGTTTAAGAGTTATAGTCGACCAACTAAAACGTACTATGGAACCCTACCGTGCCCGACACGCACTTGGCCGGTTTTTTTTAACTTGAAGCCATACATCCAGCGTATTTCATTAATTCATGAGTCGGTGGCAAAACACTAACAACAGTACCTTAGAGACACTGACTTCTAGAGCGATGTATTGGTCCACTAACGTTTAAATTAAACTAATTTTACTCTTATTAGTATTTTTGGAAGTCGGTTGTATTGTTTTTTGGTAAAAACTTTTTTACCAAACATTCACGGGCCGCGGGTTGCCGACCGCTGCGTTTAACGAAAAGGTTTTTTAACCAGTAATTTTCGTGTGACCCACTTCTTGTTCAACCCTGGTTTGGTAATCCACTGTTTCAGGAATAAAAATCTCAAATAATATGTTATCCATCGAAACTCAGAAGTTTGAATTTATGGTAAACAGCTGTTTTAAGTTATTAGTCTAGTCGACAAGTTGAAAATGGTACAAAATAGAGATACTACTCTTAAAATTATGTGCGATAGCTCATTGGATCCGAAATGACGTCTAGAAAAATGTGCCAAAAGCGTATAAAGAAAAAAGAAAAAGAATTGCAAAAGTTATAAACAATTAAAGATGAAAAAAAATGGCATTTCGTTTTTTGCCAATATTTAATAAACTATTAATATTTAAGACATTTCAAAAAAAGATTCTGAAAGAGGAGGAAATTTCCAATAAAAAACTCATAACTCCCGGAACTCTATTTCCATTATTTATAATTTTAAGTTAACGCTGAAAATAGGTCTGCGCGCGACATTTTTAGGTTGCGCGCGTGGCGTCAAAAGCGAGTACGGCACATTAATTAATTTACTTAAGGTATTGAATATTTTTTTTGTAATATGAAAAAAATATGGTGTGTTCTGAACACTATAAATAATTTATTCCCGTTGGAAATGTTACTTAAAGTTAATTTTTCAACAAGTTAAACAATTGTTAACTAACGAAATTTTCTCAAACTATCGTCTTAATTGTAAGTGAAAAAAATAGTGTTTAAATAATGGTCGTAAAAAATTTTCGCTTCGTAGAGCCTTTCTTACATACATACTTAACAAGATCGTGCCATAAAAGTTAAAAAAAAATTTATACTTTGTTTATAACATTTAATTTTTTTTATAAACATTACTTGGATTTTTAAGTTTTTGTTCAAGTAAAAAAATTGTTATAAACAAAGTTTTTTATTGGAAATTTCCTCCTCTTTCAGAATCTTTTTTTAAATTCCTTAAATATTAATAGTTTATTAAATATTGGCAAAAAACGAAATGCCATTTTTTTTTCATCTTTAATTGTTTATAACTTTTGCAATTTTTTATGTGCTAATACACGCTTTTGGCACATTTTTCTAGACGTCATTCCGGATCCAATGAGCTATCGCACATAATTTTAAGAGAAGTATCTCTATTTTGTACCATTTTCAACTTGTCGACTAGACTATATCATGTCGGTGAACTTATGGGCCTTTGATACTTCTAATTTATAGTTTAATTGTGAACTAGGTGCAATATTGTCTTATCAAGTACCTGCCTTCAGTACTTGTGGTGCCAATTGGCGAATGAAGTCACGGCCAGAATCTTATATGTGGGTACTTCAATCATAAACATGTTGAAAGATTAACAGCAAACTAGATTTGGTAAATAAGACATACAACAAATATATAGCCCAAATGGTGCCGATTACGTAAGTTGAAACAGAACTTGGTGAAAATGAGACTGTGAAGCACCGCGCTGTGGGCAGTCACCTGACGCGCCTGCGCACTGCGCCGCCACGTCACGTAGCTTCAGAACAAAGTCACATTACAGCAAGGACTAGTACAGGTGCGTGCTCTACACATGTCCCACACGTAGTACAATGTGCATAGGATCTTATGTACTACATAATGCCAGTTAAACATAATCACTTATTCACGCAAAATCGCGAGCAATGTTGATGGTATGTTATCATAAAAATAATGTACATGCATGCGGGTGTTTTTGTGCAGAATAACACAATAACATACCTGTGCAATGCGTGCTCGTACTGCGTAGCTGATACCTGCCATTTGTGAGAGCAAGTCCCTCAAGGGTTATCAGTATGCTTACTAAAATTATAAATTCAAAAATAACTATCTGTCTTGAAACTGCGGAAGGACATAAGCTAGTTGTTTAGCCGAGTATGTGGGGTTTCGTCAGGATTTGAGGATGACAAATCAAAATTTACTTCTTTAAAATACGATGAAATATGAATAAACCACAATAAAAGAGTGCAATCATCATAATTTAATATGTCCTTTAAAAACATAATTTAAAGTTACCCTATATGTTACGTTCACAGATCAACAACTTGTACTCAGAAACTTATCTCTATTATATTTACAATATTTAAATATACCTACTGCCCTAATATAATTATATATAGGTATACAAATAAAAAATAAAATAAAACAAAACTGTACAGAGTTTAAAAATATATTTTTATTACATTATATGAAATTACCTAGCCCATAGATAGTGAAAGACAGCAGACAGTTCCGTCGTGGGTAAAAATAAATATTCCATACAACTGAGACAACCCCCTCATCAGTTACTCTCTGTAGCTGGTGAACAGAACAGCCACGTTCCGACAGTAGTGACCGTATTGGCATCCCCCACGGGTTCAGACCCCGGCTGGCTCCTGACAATGGAACTCTGACATGTACCTCATGGACAAGCCCAACAACACCGGTCGAGTCGGGAGCCGACCCCAGCTCGTACGTGACTTAAGCTCGTCCCTCAACAAATACGATAAAAAGGTTTTAAATATATTAATTCTGATGTAAAAATAAGTTCCTATTTATTAAGTTATTTATACACACCTACCTACAGAAGTTTAAACCCACATTGTTTCCGGCATACCGTTCTTATCACATGTAATAATGTGCTGAATATCTCTTTGTTTCTTTGCATACTGCCTAAATGAGTCGATGCTATGCCCTTAGTTTTCTGTTTACTTCCTTTTCCTGGGTTTCATGTGCGTTTTTATGTACAAAATACAACTTGTATTTGCCGAAACCTATATTTTACTCTCAGTAACGCGTTTCGTCACAGGTGAGACGATGGCGAGTGACGTCACACTTCTCACATAAAGAAAGGGATGTTAAACTTTTAACGTGTGTGTCTGTCTGTGATACCGATATGAATTAGGTTTTTTTTTAATTTAACTATTTAAATCTAGTGTAATCGGAATAGTTCTTAGCTGCAGGTAATGATGAAGATCCGTCTGTTGGTTCAAAGTTTATGAGCTGTTTCTCTTCTGATAATTAACTAACAGTCCTGGAAGGACTGATTTTTTGCGTTCACTCTGGAGTGGCGAAGCATCCACCACGACAACGTCATTTTTGCTGTTATTGCAGATGTTCATAGAAGTCGGTCACCATGTATGTCCGACCACCAGGACAGTATATTTGTTGTCTGTCTATTACTGATGAATTTATTATTTTTACTGAACTTTTTCAAAGATTGAATAATAATAATAATAAATTCATCCTGCTAAAAAACTATCGCCCTATTTCTCTCCTGAGCCATGTCTATCTTCTCGAGCGTTATCTGGAACCGTCTCGCCCGAAAATTCGACGACTTTCAGCCGCCAGAGCAGGCCGGGTTTCGAAAAGGCTACAGCACCGTGGACCACATACACACCCTCAGGCAAATTATACAAAAAACAGAGGGTAAAACCAGCTTTTATGCCTAGCGCATGTGAACTACGAGAAAGCCTTAGACACCGTCGAAACCTGGGCTGTTTTGGAATCTATGCAGAGGTGCCTCATCGACTTCCAATATATCCGTGCTGAGATGTTTCCATGAGGCCGCAAAACAATGACCGTTCAAGTACAAGAACAGAGCACAAAACCAATCCAACTGCGTCGAGGGGTAAGACAGGGAGACGATATATCTCCGAAACTGTTTACCAACGCATTGAAGGATGTTTTCGAGACGCTTGAATGGAAAGGACGGGGCATAAATATCAACGGTTAGTTCATTTCACACCTGCGATTCGCGGATGACATTGTCATAATGGCTGAAACTCTGCAGGAGCTGAAAGAAGGTCTGTGCGATTCTTCAAGACGTGTGGGTCTAGGGATGATTTTGGATAAAACTAAAATCATGTATAATAGTCATGTTTCCCCGAGACCATTAGTCTTAAATGGTGCTTCTCTTGAGGTTATGCAAGAATACATATATCTTGGCCAAACTATGCAACTGGGGCGGCATAACTTCGAGAAGGAGGCAAGCAGAAGAATACGCTTGGGCTGGGCAGCATACGGGAAGTTGCGTGATATCTTTGAGTCATCGATCCCACGATCCGTTAAGACCAGAGTCTTTAACCGGTGCGTCTTACCTGTAATGACCTTCGGAGCAGAAACTTGGACACTCGTTCACCGTTGGTCTGGTCCATAAGTTTAAGGTAGCTCAGCGTGCGATGGAAAGAGCGATGCTCGGGGTTTCTCTGGTAGATAGAATCCGTAACGAAGATATCCACCAAAGAACACAAGTTACCGATATATCAATCAATCAATAAATTTGTTTATTTGTCAAAAACATGGTAATGAAGATGTTACAATAATGGCTAGTTCAGCATGTTTCACCAGCGATTGGTATACAAATATTAGATATGTCAGTGATTATAAAATAAATTAAAGATAAATAATGAATTTACACACTTTACACGAAATTATTTAAACCTACAGCACTTACTAATATTCATAAAATGTTACAATTCAATATAATTTTGCATGTTTACTATGTCACAATTTCATAATATTATGTCGCATTAAGTAATTTTTCCTCATTAAGTCATCCTGTCATTTAAAAAATCATTCAAATTATAATAGTTTTTGCCCAATAGTCATTCTCGTAGTCCCATCTTAAATAATCTTATTAATGGCACTTCCCTTATACATTGTGGCATTTTATTAAATACCCGAATCGCCATCATACTACATTTTTTTTATACATGAAACTTTTACAGCAAGTTGTTCTAAGTATTGTCGGATCTCTGCTAGGGTACAATTTTCTTTTTTCAACCGGTTCAATCAATTCTGGATGTTCTTTGACATATACACCAATTTGCATAATGTATAGGTTTGTGATAGTTAGTAAACCAAGTCTTTTAAAAAGAGGACGACAAGATTCTAAGGGTCCAGCGCCACATATTGCCCTCACACACTTTTTCTGAACAAGCAACACTTTATTTATATTTGTCGAGTTTCCCCAAACCAAAAGACCATATCTGAGAACAGAGGCAACATATCCGTGATAAGCTGTCAAGGCTGCTGTTTCGCTTGCAATTCGTCTTAATTTCCTTAATGCGAATACGAATCTAATAATTTTACTACATACGAGATCTATGTGGCTTTTCCAGTTGCAGTGCTGATCGATTAATACACCCAGGAATTTGTATTCATCTGTCGGTTCAATGAGCTGCCCATCGGCTCTTACGTCATATATTATTTTTTCTGAGTTATACAACCTTAAAGTCATGTATTTTGTTTTTGAGATATTGGCACATAGTTTATTATTATTAAGCCATTTTAAGACTGAATTTGCGGCAGTATTTAGTAAGTCATTGTGAGCATTAGCCATATTTTTTCCATCATGTGTTACAATTACTGAAACATCATCAGCAAAAAGAATACATTGATGATTTACCGCGGAAGGCAAGTCGTTTATGTACAGTAGAAATAAAAGTGGAATTAAGATACTCCCTTGGGGCACACCAGAAGTACTAAGTTTATATGTTGAGTGATAAGTTTTCATACAATTCATATCATCTAAGGCGTTTAACTCAACACATTGAGTCCTATTAGGCAGGTCCCCGAATACCCAATTTTTCACACTTATTAATTAGTCGATTGTGATCCACGAAGTCAAATGCTTTTGTCATGTCAAAGAAAATTACTGAAACCGGTATACGTTTGTCAATTTTGGCTAAAACTTTGCTCACTAGTCCATAGGCTGCTAACGTTGTCGATTTACTCTTTTGAAATCCGAACTGTTCTTCCCGTATTACTTTAAACTTATTTAGATAGTCATTAAGCCTTCTGTGCATCACCTTCTCAAAAACTTTGGAAAATATTGATATTAAGGTAATAGGTCGATAATTGTCCATTAACAGTTTATCATTTTTTTTATGCAGAGGGCGAACAATGGATCTTTTGAGAAGATCCGGAAACAGACCTTGTTCAAAAGATAGATTAATAAACTCTTGTAAGACGGGAGACAGTATTTCTGCACATGTTTTAGAACACGAGTACATATACCGTCAAACCCCACAGACGCAGTATTATTTAATGATAATATAATTTTAGACACTTCGTCAGAGCTACAAGGGCGAAGGAATATACTATGATCAAGTGTAGGTAATTCATATTTTCTCCAATGAGTATTCGTGATTTGATACGTATTCTTAGAAGACTCAATAAAAAAATTGCTAAATGCTTCTACTATTTCTTGTGGTGATTTTAAACAATTACACTTTTGATCGATTTCGTTTATTGTATGATAGGTTCACACGGAGTCCGAGTTGTGTTTTATTACTTGCCAGGCGGCCTTGCACTTATTATTGGACATGTTTAAAATTATACACTTTTTGGGATGTAAGTATACGTTTCTTAAGAATTGAGCTGTATTTTTTAACTTTATTATTAATTTGACGTCTTTTCTTTGTTTAAAGCATTCATACCTTAGTTTACGTTTTTGTTGACACGATATTCTTACACCTTTGGTCATCCATCTAGGGGCGGAGTTGTTAGCTTGTATTTTTCTCCGCTCCAGTGGAAAACAGAGATTATAAAATAATGTGAATTCTCTGTGAAAATTATTAAATGCCGCATTGATGTCTTTTTCATGTATATGTATAATATCTTGCCACCCGATGCAGGAAATGCATTCTCTGAATTTTAATATATTATCTAAACTATAACTTCTAGAGGTAACGAACCAATGTTTAAGTCTTAGATGCTTACCTGTCACCGGTATTTCTAAAGTTTGTCCAGTATTATGATCAGATAGGTAAAGATCATGCACCTGTCCTTTAGCATCAGCAATGTTGCTTATAATGTGATCCATGCAAGAGCTTTGCCGTGTTGGCTGCGTTATGTGTAGTATGAGATTATAATTAGCAATAATGTCTTGTAATTGTCTAGTTATATTATTATTTTTTAATATGTTAATATTTAGGTCACCGTTTATAATATTTTTTTTGTTTTGGTTTTTTGATAATTTATACAGTAATAATTCAAGTTTTTCGAAAAATGTTTTAGTGTCACTATTTGGAATACGATACAGACATACAATAATAAATCGATATGAGGGTAGGTAGGTACCGCAACATTCAAAAGACCTTTCACACGATAAGGTTTTACAAATAGGTAACTCTTTCGATTCAATATTTTTCCTTAAGAGGATACATACACCTCCTCTTTTTTGTTTAACTCGAGTAAATGATGCTTCTAATTTAAAACCTTTTAACATAATGTTACTTTCATTGCCTGTTTTGATGAATGTTTCTGACAGGCACAAAGCATCAACATATATCTTATTAGTAGTCTTGAAATGATCTACGCACAATTTTAAATTGTCTAATTTATTTAATAGTCCCGCGATGTTTTGGTGAAATATAGTAAACGTTTTATCTTTTATCGGCACGAAAAAGCGTTTTATTTTCAATCAGTACATCACTTGGAGAAGAAGATATTTTTGCCATGTATAGCTCCCAGAATCAGCACGCTGAAGTGGAAATGGGCCGGCCATATCTGCAGACGGACCGACGGTCGATGGAGCTGACAAGTATTAGAGTGGAGACCACGTTTAGGCAAACGTAGTGTAAGACACCCTGCGGCGCGATGGACCGACGATTTAAGGAAGGTGGCAGGCAGCGGATGGATGCAAGCTGCCCAAGACTTGGATGGTTGGCGCTCTTTGGACGGCGATAGGCTGATATGGTGATGATGATGATGAATAAATTCATCAGTAATCAAATAAATTTCAGCCTAATCAGCTTTTCACTTTTGTGATTATTATGTACAAGCAAGCTTCTTAAACCTGAATCAGAACAACAAGTCATGGTAATATTTCCTTCATACAATTTGGCGGGGCCGCAGCAAGTCGCTCGGAGTACGTCTACTTCCGAAGGTCCCATCAAAAGGGAACACTTTCGCTCGCTCGCCTGTCAGTAGCTCCGCGGCGCCTGCTGCCGCCTACTGCCGCCTCCGTGCACGTACTTGCGCGACTAATTTTGTGAAGACAAGCGAGCGTCGGCTCTGTTATTCTTTTGTTTGTAGTACTTTAGGTGATAGGGAATGCTACCTTTATAATCTATAATAACTAAACCTAATCATAAGAAATTTGTGCTGTCAACTTCGGGAATTATCTTGGTACATTTGTTTTTTTTATACGCGCTGTATGTACATTATTTATATTCCGTTTCATCTTACAGTTTACACTTTGGCGACCACAGAGTCTAAACTTTGCTCAAGATACGGCACTTGGCCAGCTTTTTAATAATTGACAATAAAATCACATAATGTTATATGTATAAAGTTGCTAGGAAACTATATTATGCATAATATTTAGTTATCTTTATGGATAACAAAATGTTATTTTATTGCTAGTGACATTAGGTTGGACGAAATAACGACACAGTGTTGTCATTTTGTCAACACTGATTGCTATTGAGATCGAAGTCATTCTAACTAAACATTAGCAATAGGTATAGAAAGTAACATAAATAAGCAAATAACTACCTGTATACTTTTGAAAGTAGAAGATAATAGGTATATAATAATATAGGAAATAGGAGGAGCTCGTGGCTAAGTAACAGCCAGGCCAACCGATCAAAGGTAAAGTAGCTCTATACCAAATTTCGTCTTTAATCGGTTCATCGATTTTTACACGATACGTAGGTATCGTGTAAAAATCGATGAACCGATCTGATTTATTTCTCGGAGGAGCTCGTAGCTAAGTAACAGCTGCACAGATCAATCCACCAAAGGTTAAGCTGCGCTTGGAGCGGTCGGTCCGTAGATAGATCGTCTATTTCATAGCGAGACACCTCCGTGCCTCGGAGTTCCGATTGTCATTTGTAGATCTTTGTGATCGTTATGGTCGGAAGCCAGCAAGTCTGACAACCAGTCTTATCAAGGAGTCTTACCCCTTGAACCTACCTGCAGTCGCTCCATGTAATACTTTGGCATTCAGCTGCTTCCGGTTAGACTGGAAGCCAAACCCAACATAAATGGTAAAAGGCTAGACAGATGATGATACTTTTGATAATAATTGTCTATACTTAGCATAATCATCCTCCAATCTATAATTAATTATTTTTAAATATCTGACTGGTTTATAGATACCTAATATTCGTTGCAATAATTCATATAAAATGACGTTCGCGTCAGCCTTTTTTTTTGAGATGGGAAATCATCAAATGACCCCTCCCGCCATGGTTGGGGCGGAAGAGAGTGTCAGACTCTTACTGACTAAAACCCATCCATGTTCCTTGCTCAGCCTTTCATGTTCCGGGGGCGCGGTAACTCTTTCGAACATCCCGCTGATGTGCTCACCCTAACAGCCGCAAGGAGCCTGTACTATATATATCGTCCCCGTAGGTGGAAAATTAAATAACTCTGATTTTGTAGTTTTGAGATAAACGCGATTTAGTGTTTTTTTTTCAGTTAATGTACATTTGTTAAAAAATGTGAGACAATTTTACCGTCGGTAATTTTATATATTGTGGACCTGATTACCTTTTACATTATGTTTTAGCAAACTGAACTCTATCTTTAACTATAACTGAATAACACATAAAAAATCAAGTTGTTTAATTTTGCCACAACTGTTATTTATAACGTAACTGCAATTAGCTACTTATTTCGGCTATTTATTTAGTTTTCCTACGAGCTAAATACATTTGGTAGAGTAAAATTTGGTTAAATAAATGCAGTTATTGAATTTATCAAACTCGAAATATTTTTAAATGTAAAATTTAGTAGCTTTGTACGTTATTATTACTTGGGCGTTTCTTCGAGAAAGAGGGTTTTTGACTAATTCATCTGGCTTTTTTGAAAAATTGAGTTAGAAAATGCAAAAAAGGATTAACATAAATAATGTAAAAAAAATAATGTTATATATCGGAGGCACTATGGTACAGCTATATGTTTACACGTTATATGACTCGGACTAATGAGCACATCAGACGAATTAGAGGTATGCCAGAATAATGAGATTCTAACCAGTAAAATTCCACATATTACTATAAATTTATTTAATAATTGTAAAAAAGCCCTAAGGGATAAATAAAAAACAATGAAGTATTAAATCAGAATTACTCTAATAAAAAAAGTCGAATTATTTAAGTTTCAGGACAATTAAATGGGTTAGAAACAAAAAATACTTCAATGATAATTCATAGTAGATAAGAAAACAATAAACCGTTAGTTTTTAAAACAAAAATAACAGAATATCTGTTATACTTATGTACGATGAATTAACAAAAACTAGTTAATCCTAATACCCTTCAAAACAATTTGGAACTGAAACAATCACCTCTGAAATAACGATTGAATAAACAGTCTAAAACATTAACGATTGAGAGCGAAAAGTATTTTAAAAAACCCTTAAAAATAAATAGGAACTGAAATAATCATTTCTAAATCTATCCGTCTCACAATATCTTGAAATATATCAAATGAGTCTTCATCCTCATCTCATCAGTCGTCATAATCAGATGATTAAAATTAAAAATTCAACACTTGCAACACATGTTGAAGTGTTGAATTTTTATGCTTTTTATAGCGCATTTGTCTTACTAGCTGATATGAATAAGACGCAGAACTACGAATAGAAATGTTTTCATTCGCTGGTTTGTCAGATACCATACTCTCAGTAGGGTTCTGAAGTGCAGCAGTCCGCAGATAGCTCCTAGATGGCCCAGGTGAAGGTGACTCTGTAACTCTTTGTAGTATTGAAGGACTAAGCGATCTTCTTGAATTGGGTCTAGCACAGGCACAGGACCGGCATTACGCGCAATAATGGGCCTCGAGGGTGGAGTGTTCATGTTAAGATAGGCAAGTGTTCGATTTTCTTGTTTCTTTCTCAAGTAGTAGGATCTGATTTGTTTTCTGCATCTCATCCTTTGTACCGGTTGCTTTCCTGGATTCATTTATTTTATAGATAGTTGCTTCTTTTCTATGTAAGTAACAATATCTGTTCTTTTTTTGCTTTTCCTCCCATAGCTCTTCATTTTCTTCTATTCGTTGGTATCTTTTGTTTCTGGCAGTCTCTTTTTTCGTAATCTTTCTTCTTTTGTTTATTTTTTTTATTTTGGCATTGCGTAGATGATGAATTCTTAAAAAAAAATACATATCAATACATAATACTCATTCATTAGGCACTATACTTATTCATCTGGCTTAATTGAGCCAGATGAAATCAGATGAATTAGGACCAGATCAATGTGATTTTGTCGTTAAAATGGCTTTATATTTTTTATTTATAATATTAGCCATTTTCAACTTCTCCAAACGGGAAGAAGTATAGTAAACACGTAATATAAATGAAAGACAAAACCTGAACCTTATAAATACAAGCATAGAGTCTGACAGATTAATTATGCAACTTACCTTACAAAGTCCAGATTACACTCTTTCGTTACAATTGTCGTCGGCCGGGAAACTAACAACGCAAAACTCTCCAGCTTAAACATTCGCCACTGACTGACTGCCTGCGCCCCCTGCTCATCGATCCTGCGCTCGCACAATGTTACGCGGTAGACAATTTGATGTACGTGCCCAGATGAATGATGATTTTTGGTGTGGACACTTTTAAACTTCAATTATCTCAGATATTAATTAAGTTTCAGTAAATTTGATAATGTAACTAAATACATCAATTATTCAAATATCGATTCAGATGAATACAAAAGTTTAAGTACCGTCAAAATCGTAACATATCACAACAATAGTATAGAAAACCGGAGTTTGGACGCGCCAGGTAAATGAGTTTCAGCTGTTTTCTGACAAAGTATATATATTTTTTTAATACTATACATTAAATTAATTATTAGGCCTCGATAGAAATTTTAATTTTACATATGATATACACGTAACGTCAAATTTGGCTCAATATTTCAGCCATTTATTCGTAAAAAACCGTCAAAACTTATGTTTCGAAGAAACACCCACTTTGATATTTTTTTAACTATTATTGGTCTCATATAAAATAAAAGCTGTATTATGATATTAATAAAGTTATAGTAAGGAAGAAATAGAAAAGTACAATAAAAATCAGAAAAAGTGTATTGTAATTAGATACTTATCTTGCTACAAACTTAAAAAAATAAACAAAATTACACTAATTATTACAAGTGAAAACAAGTTAACTTAAAGTATTCTTTCAAATCAAAACAGAAAATAATTTTTGAACTCAAAAAATAACATTATGGCTCTAAAATCAGAGACCTAATTACAAAAGACATACTTAGTAGTAAGCAAAACTAATAATAAGTATTAGAACTAAAAAATATAAGTTTGTATCAAATCAAAACACATAAATTTATTCATTATCATCTATGGTATGACACATATTTTATGAATACTCCGTACATGGGTTTTATGATTAGGAGTTCTTACTTCTACAGCCCTAACCTTATTATCATGGCCATCAAATAATTTCACAACCCTAGCCATTGGCCATGACATTATTGGAAGATTATCTTCCTTTAAAATTACTAAACTATTTAATTTTACATTACAATTAGCATATTTCCATTTAGGTCTGTCCAAAAGGATTTTTTTAAAGAATTACATAGTTGCCAAAACTTAAGTCTATTTTGTGGAATGTTACATTCATTTCCTTGAGGATACGTTGACAAAGCACTACCTATAATAAAGTGACCAGGTGTCAAATAACAATAATCATCGGAGTTCAAAGATAAAGGTAAGAGTGGCGGAGAAGTAAGCACTGCTTCGATTTCAGTTAAAACAGTATTAAGCTGTTCATAAGTTAGAACAGTTTTTTGTAATATTCTTTTTAAGTGTAACTTTGTGCTCTTAACTGCCGCCTCCCAGAGCCCACCAAATGTAGGTGAGTAACATGGTATAAAGTGAAATTCTATCCCACGCTCGGCGGTAAATTTTTGAACCTGCATTTGGTGGCTCTGAGAAGCTTGCAGCTTGTAGAGCTCGACCAAATGACTCCTTGCACATTTAAATGTACTTGCATTGTCGCAGTGAATTTCGGTGGGCAAACCTCGTCTGGAGATAAATCTCCTCAAGTACGCAAAGAAGGTTTCCGTGGTCAAATCTGATGCGAGTTCTAAGTGAACGGCTTTTGTCGCGAAACATACGAATACACAGATATACCCTTTACCTATTAAAGATCGTCTTACGCGAGAGAGTTTCACATCAATTGGCCCAGCGAAATCCACGCCGACCTTCTCAAATGGGCGGCTGGTAGCTGTTACACGTGCAGCCGGCAAGGAGCCCATTAGTTGTTTGGCTGTTAAGGCATTTTGTCTAAAACATACAATACATTTGTGAGTTACTTTCTTAACTTCTAATAAGCCATTGACAATCCAAAACCTTTGATTAAGATGCGAGAGTGAAAGCTTAGGCCCTGCGTGCAGTAGCCTTTCATGTTCACACCTTATAAGCAAGCTAGTAATTGAAGAGCCTCTGGGCAGTATGACAGGATGTTTTTGTGAATAAGCTATATCAGCATAATGCAGTTTGCCACCAACGCGCAATAGACCCCGATTGTCAAGAAAGGGATGCAACTCAGCCAGATTCCCTTTCAAGCTGTTGTTATTGCTTATTGCTTTAATTTCAGATTTAAAATATGTATATTGTTCATGTTTAATTATTGACATTGCATCATGCATTATCTAACTCAGAACTTTGCAAATAGTTTGTATTAATTTTTGTATTATTTTTGTTAATGTTGTTTAAAAATCGCAATATGAATGCTAATAGCCTAACTATTTTATTTATGTTAGAGTAATTTTACAAGCGCTTGAATACATAGTCAAGCGGATTGGGGTTTTGGCATACCAAGTTGCTGGAAGGAGCTAAGCAGGGCTCCACAGAGAGTGAATTAGCAGGTGAGCTGTAAGCAGAAACTCGTACTCACTGCTTTGCAGAAACTTTGGGCCTTTCCACCAAATGTCGCAGCTACTCAGCTCTTTCGGGTTGACGCCTCGGCTAAGAGTCATGTGTATTGACATATTACCAACTGCATCCAGCGGTATTATGACGAATTACACTTACTCTGTTCGATACATAAGCTTGAAGTTTTGTTAGCTCAGTGTTTAGCCATGCAAGAACGATTTGTGAGTCGCTGAATAAACCTCGCGAATCCATTATTGGTCACTCTGACGTCAACGCAATTGAAGGTCCAGTATCACACAGTAAAACGCACGACAGAGGGTGGACTCTTCAGTTATCTTTCCTTTAACTGACTAAAGCCACTACGGGTGTGCGACCCCGGACTGCTCGAGCTGCTAGAGTCACAATCCTGTCTTTTCCGTGACTTTAGTATCCCTTATTCCCCCATCCCTTCCAATATCCAAACCCTTCCCCCACAGAGACGGTCAACTCGAAATAAACCCGGTGTTGGTGGAGCCGAAAGCACCTGCAGCGAATCCGACTCCGCACGTAACGAGTTTTCGTTCCTGTGGGGCCAGTCGGTGACGCTGAGAGAGTGGTGTAGGTCTTGGGAAAGCCTGCACTATCTTAATTGCGTCCCAGGCGATGCAGCATCCGTGGACACAGGTCACTTCACCCACTACAGCTTTGCTGAGTGGAAAACAACACGGGGAGTGGCAGTGACCGGTTATAAGTCCAAGCAGATAGACGTAAGCGGGAACGCCAGGGGTCACAGGGGGGACAGTGCGAGGGTCCATCGAAGGCCCGCGGACGTTGCGACCGGCGTTGCCATCAGCGCAAGTGCCAAAGCCAAATAACCTGACACGGCTGCTGTTTGAATCATCTTTCGTAGATGTTAAAGGCCACTGATGATGATGATGATGATGCGATGCATCAATCCGCACGCGTTCACCCCCGCGTTCTCCGTCGTCGCCGTCGTTCTCGATCAGTCATTGCCTAGATGGTGGATACTGACAATATTTCGGCCAAATTCTCTTAAAAAAATAATGATAACTTTCCTCGGGTGCATTTCGTTTTATGGCAATTATAAACAACTTAATTTATTTAATTTTATTTGCCTAGCATCTTATAATTAATCATTATCTAGTTGTAGAAGAAATAGATAACATCAAGTATTTATAAATTAGGTACGTTATAATCACAATTCTGAATAGCAGAATTAAATAAATAGAGTTATTTAGTTTTCCTAGAACTTAGTTAGTTTTGTGAAAGAATTTTAAGTTGAGGAAAAATTCAACAACTCATGTTATTTAATTTATTTGATATTCAACTTATCATTGACCACAGTTATTGATTTATTTACTGAGTTATTTATTTTTCCTTAAAAAAAATAGTATTTGTCTGGAGATATTTATTATTCCATCTGTTCGACAAAACTGGCTATAATTTTGGAACGGAATAAGATACGAAAATACCTGTTAGGCTCAAATATGCGGCATGTTTTAGGTGTTTTGAAAATAGGGAAAAGTGAAAATCGCCAAAATCGGACCTATTTAATTTTCCACCTACGGGGACGATATATATAAGTAACCTGATTGAGACACTACCTAATTACGCTAGACCGGTAGACCGATCTCAGAATACTTAAACAAATGCACATCGTAGGTAAACGTAATTACTGTTATTTATCGGTAATTGTTACTGCTATTATATGAAACCGGTTTGTGTCCATTTCAACAGGCAGGCGTGTGACGAAGAAATGTAAATATGTATAGGTAAACGTAGTAGGTACTTTTATT
Source organism: Pyrrhia umbra (assembly GCA_963891755.1). Lineage (NCBI taxonomy): Eukaryota > Metazoa > Arthropoda > Insecta > Lepidoptera > Noctuidae > Pyrrhia > Pyrrhia umbra. The sequence continues at coordinate 103,058 of OY982916.1, read as the reverse complement.
TGGTTTGTTGCATGAAACCACAGACTGCAAGCGTCTGCTTGCTCTCTGTACAGAATTGATGGATACACTAATAAAATATAAACAATAACAAAATTATTGTGATGCTTGCAATCTGTAGCAGTACAAAAAATACACACTTGCTTTCCTTGCTTTAATCAGAATGGTTTATTTTCCTCTTTCATTTCGTGTTTTTGGAAGTCGGTTGTGTTTTTTTTTTACAGTTCGTGTAACGCCTAACCGTAACACGAAACGGATATGTACCAAAAAAAAGTCTCAGAAAGTGTCAGTGTGTAACAAAGCGATTTTCGGTCATCGTATCTTGAAAATATTGCCTAATCTACGAATAAATCTACGAATTATTAAGAATACAGCTACATGTTGGATCCCATCCATCTTACCATTTTTGTGTTCAAAAGTGGAGCAGGAGTCAGAGAAGTAATCTCTGTCGTTTCGTCATGGTCACCTAGAGACGTCCACGTCGGTAGCGGCGGTCAGCTCTGTGCGCGATCTGCCGCCGTCTCTCTCGATACACTGATATGAAGTATCCGATACATCTAAGTTATGTACGTAGCGATTACATGACCTTCATCAAATTCACATTTCTGTCAGGTGTCAAGTGAGAGATGTCCTGTAGAGTAATTATCCATTAAAACTATTAGCAACACTTTTGGTGTATGTATGTAGCCTCTTATCGTTCCGCTTTGTAAGGCGCCAAATGACGCGCTTCTCGTTGCGGTGGAGCCACCCAAGAAGTCAGGGTAGTTCTTATGATTATGTGTCGACGAGCGGTGCAGCCCTAGCATGAAAAGTACACGACGGCACTTAAATTACTTCGATCGACTCGCACTTGGCCGGTTTTTATTTTCCACAAGAAATCTTTCAGGGTGCTACTAACTTCTAATAGCATTCGACCTGTTTAACCGTCACAATGTGACGAGGTCCTATTATAATTAATTAAATTAAGGCGACCAGCCAAGGCTCACAACTATGTTTAAAACTAAGTGACAACGCCTTCCCCTAGTGGGCGACGAACCTCGGCTTAGGACTTTACTGGGGAGGACAACTAGGGACTAGCTGGATATAATAGCAAATATAATCATTCCGGACTTTTTTATGCTACTGGCTAAGCGCGCGGCTAGCTCGTCGAGCAAGGGTCGGGGGGGCATGGACGGCCTCGGCGGCGAGAGCGGTATGACGGCGGTTTGTGTTTGTATACTGACTGTACTGGTTTCAGTTTCCCTATTAATCTCTTGGAGGAGGGTTATTTCATCGCCGGGAAAACCAATACGTCGCTCTAGAAATCGGTGTTTCTAAGTTTTGTTGTGAGTATTTTGCAACTGACTTCTAACGACGTATTGACGTCCTATGTATATTATATTGTAAGACTGGTGTTTGAAATCCTTATCAAAAGCCCTTTCAAACGATGCCCAACACAATATATTAAATCTTGGAATGCTGTAGGAGGATGGGGTCAACGCACTCATCCCCCTCTTCCTTGTTAGTGGTCAGTCATCGACTACACCTATAAACAAAGCAATATTACTTATAAAACAGTTCTGCTTTGATGCTATGAAGAATTCCGTTCTATAAGTATATCCGAAGTTCGTGATTAGATCATGAAAAAAATGTATAGGACCACCTGGGAAGTATACAATTTAAAAAAAAACAAAGAAGAACCATATCGGTTCAGGCGTCTCCGAATAATCAGGGAACACATAAAAAATTAAAGATTCTGACGAATTGAGAACCTCCTCAAGTCGGTTAACAGTGCTTTTTATTGCCTAAAACTGATTTGGGAAAGAAGTTTCATAGTGAATAGCTAACAAAAACAAATGAAAATGGTATTGTCACACTTCTAATTAGATGCTCATGGTACGCCACGAGTTTTTATTATCTTTATCCTCGAATAGTTCCGGCTAAGGTTTTAGTTTCCGAATGACCTACACAAGTGTTCGTCGTTGTTTGTGGCCGATCCTACTCATTCATGCGGCACGAAATGATTTCAAGCATGAAACAATAATGAGTGAATATTAATAAACGGCTGCGGACAATCGCGTTTTCTCCACCTTCTGTTCCCTTGCCTTGTTCAATACTAAAACCGAGAGAAAACGGGTTTGTCCCCCCTTGCTGGGTGGCTAATAACATTTGAAGAGCGGTTGGCAGACTTCCCGTCTAGCTTTTGACTACTCTTAGCTACTGCCGATAACCTTCAAATGACCGCCAGGCCCAAAAGCTTAATGTGTTTTCTCTTCAATAGTGGACTGTTACATGTTTACTAATAAAGCTCAGAGTAGTAAAATAAATTAGCGATAACATGAGAAAGTGATGAACAATCTGTCTGGCAAACAGGTTCATTGCTGCGGCGTTACCTCGGAGTACCTGCTGGTAGCTGTTGCTCGGCGGCGGCGGTTCAATGCCTATACGGGCTGATAACAACATCAATGATGATTTCCATGATTAAGCACACTGTATGTACTGGATGGACTGATATCAAAATCTTCTTAGCCTCATATGTGTATAAGTGCTCTAAGTAAATAAATAAATACATATTTTATGTTGTTTATTTTACGAATATTTTGATTTCATCGTTTTTGACTCGACTACGACGAAGCAAAACAGGGTTATGATTTTGACCGCTAGGTATGTATTTTCATATCAATATCACTGAAAGTCCGCTAATTAAAGGCTACAATACAATATGGTGTCCTCAAAAGAACATGAAGCCTGAATAATCACTTTCTTCCCGAAATTGTAAAGTTGTCTAACAATTGGCTACAAACACTTACACACCAACATTTGGAATGTTCGCTAAAGACACACAAACCACAATAAGACGTACATACATACATACATAGGCACAATACTATTTATTTTAGTTTATTTTTTTTTTCGCTTATAGATATTTTTTATTTAGAAGTAGGTAAGTAAAAATGGAAAATTGTGGAACGCTATTACTTTTCCTAGGCAACATGTTTTTTACTAATGTAGTTAATATCGTAGAGAACTCATTATTAAGTTAATGTTTTTGTTTCAATGAACCTTTTTTTCATTTATAAGTTTTATCTACAATATTTTTTTTAAACTATGCAGTGTTGGATTGGATATCAAATGAAAGGGCTTCAATGGTATATTTCAAATATATAATTTATAAACTAATGCTCGTGGCTTTGTGCCGAGGTACAAATTACCATTAAGATTCCTTGCAATAAATTGTGTTATTAGCAGTTTTTAAAATCCTTTAATAATCGGTAGATTAAAAACTAAAAGGTCATGGAAAAACACTACCTCGCAAACTCGCAACGTAACTGCATTCAAAGAAACGTTCATGACAGCAACATTTCAGCATTTTATACAATTATCTAAAAATTGTATATTATTTTATGTGGCATTAATTTAGTCTTTATTTCACAAAGCTAGGACAGGTATTTTCGAAGATATTGAAGATTTTCTACGGTTAGAAAATCTTCACTATCTTCGAAAATTAATTTATTAAACCGCGGTTCAGTGTAGTTGGGTAAGAATTTTCCCTTAGCCGCTATCACCAAAAATGACACTTCATGATGGTGGATAGCGTTAGTTCACCTGTCAGCCACATTCATAAATAGCCATGTTGGACTATAACCAACTGTGGTAGCTAATCAAACGCAAAAAAATATTCTTGATCACATAACGTTTCACGAAAAAATGAGGTGGGGAAAAAACTTATTTTAGTACAAAAAAATAAATAAACCGTAGATAAATTTTTAGGTTTTGGTACGTAAACGCATCATTGGAGAACTGAATCACGAGATTGTAAAATTAAAATTCTTGGGTTGCAAGTTATATCTTTGATTCTTTGATCGACAATTTTAGGAAGTACAAATGCATAAATAAATCAATTTTTTTTTCAGAATCACATTGACATAAATGTAAGGATAGGGCAGACCGCATGTTAAAATGGTCCTACTATGATGCGCACGCACTAGTCCGCGATTAGCTATCTTTGCGAGCGGTCGTAATTTTCGTAGTCAAAATTGCCAAGTTTTGTTGCAAAGGTTGCGTGAACCATGAAAAAAAGTTCAATAATAAAAGTTATTAATATTTCATATCATTGGTAAATCAAAAATATGACATTAAATCAACTTCTAACCTCTTTCTAAAAACATTCTCAATGTTTGACAAGGACGTTTGACATTTTCAGCTATTTTTTCCTAAATTTCCGTACTTTTAACCTTAAGGTACAATGGCCACAATTGTTAGGAAATAAAAACACCTCCTTTAAAATATTTTCTTATTTCGTGCTTCATATCGATATGTTTCGTAGTTTCGTAGTAGGCGGGTTTTTGTTTTCGTAGGTTAGTTTAAGCGACATCGTGTGCGGTTGGTTTATTGGCGAGGCCGGAGGCTATATTTAGTTTGGGTTGGTTAGTTGTGCCTGATCAAGACTCGTAACTTGGTCCAACCAATCCCAACCGATTTGTTCCTGTTTCGGCCCAAGTTTTCGTCCTACTTCCCTAAAAATTCAGAAGTGATCCCTGTAGGTACAGTCTGATTCAGAATGATATGCACTTCACAACTTTCATTACGCAGATGCTTTACATCTTCAAGGCGACTTTTTGTAGTAATCGATTTATTACTTAAATCGTTTTTGTCACGCATTGTCGCTTGACTGACGAGACCAGCCCCAAGGACTGGGTATTGAAGCTTGACCGGTAATATATATTTTATATAATACCAATGTGATTCATATCTGGGAGCCGATTCATCTATTTTAACACCGATACAAGTTCAATTCCGATTCGACAGTAGTTCGATTCCGATTTTGTTTCGATTATAACCTTAAAAGCTATTCTACTATTTGTATGGCAAAATCGTAACTGAACCACAACTAATCTTCTATCGGACATCAACAATCGTAGATCGAAGTTTCTTTTTATCAACTTAAATTCAACCACTCATTTTGACAGCTGAAAGATTGAAGCGTATGTTAATATGTGCGCAATAGAAATTGACATGTTTCGATCGATCGTTGGCGTAAACTGAATCGTTGTCGCTGCTGGACCGTTAGTTCATTAGTGGAATAAGAAAACGCTGTACGATAGAGGTTTAGCAGAGGTTAGATTGCAATGTTGTTACAATTATTTTAGTGCTATTGGCCCCTGGTGTAGAGAGATTTAATGTAAAATAATAGTAAGAAAACTTGATCGCACCCTTTACTTGACTGATATCATCATCGTGGTCAACCAATTGGGAATGCCTAATACAAACATTATTTTTTCGAAAATATAGACATTTTGATTTTCTACATATTTTTATATTTTTGGTCGTTTTTTTTGTTTTTATTAAATGGGTTTGCTCTTGACTCTAGTCTAGGTCAGAGGTGACAGAGACAAAGTTGATGCTGAAGGAAGTTTACTCAGTATGACATACCAAACATATTATATTATTATAATTGGCGCAGTAATCACGTAACAAACATAACTTTGGAGGATTTAGACGCGGGAGATTAGTAATAAAAGTCTCACTCCAGATTGAAGTAATAATGTATATATTAAATAAAATATTCCTTCTTAAATAATATTTTACAAACTAATGATGTATTATTTTATTTAAAATTTTTAATAAAAAAAACGCACAGAGTCGAGTTGAGAATCTCCTCCTGTTCGAAGTCGGTTAAAAAGGGAATAGTCGATAATAGTAACGGGGCCCTCCCCACAGTGCCATAGTCGGCCGGCGCTCGAGAGTTACCGCCCCCGGATAGAAGAAAGGGCTGGTGAAGGAACATGGATAAGTTTTATTCAGTAAGAGACTGACACTAACGGCGCGAGCAGTCATTTGATTTCCTAACCGAAAAAAAGGACCGGGGGGTCCGAGCGTTTAGTGGACTACACGCGTCACCCGGAAGCTGTCCTATATCTAGGCCAAATCATCATTGCCATCCAACGTGGCAATGCAGCCAGCCTTCTGGGCACGATTTCCGCTAACAGTGATGCGGACGAAAATATTGATGCCTAACTTCTGTTTTTTTTTGTTCACTTACTGTATTTTTTATATTTGTTAGGGTTCCGTACCCAAAGGGTAAAAACGGGACCCTATTACTAAGACTTCGCTGTCTGTCCGTCCGTCTGTCTGTCACCAGGCTGTATCTCAAGAACCGCGATAGCTAGACAGTTGAAACTTTCAGAAATTACCTATGTATTTCTATTGCCGCTACAACAAAATAAAATAAATATTTAATTTTATTTAGCAATAAAAACCGACTTCAAAAAACCTGAAAAGCACTAAAAAGTTAAAAATAATACAAAAACCTACCTATATTAATAAACCTAACCTAATCTACGATTTGCTTGTCAAAACTTTAATAATTGCCCAGGGGACATTTCGACCAATTTAGATGACATACTGATCCTTTTAAATTAAACGCATTTTTTAAGGCGTGGCGATATTATTACAAAAAAACAAAGATCTTAAAGTGATGTGTCCTTACAGATGGTTCCACGGCGTAATGTCGGCCAAGGAAGCGGAACAACTGATTATGGAGAAAGGAAAAAACGGCTCGTTCCTCGTGAGAGAGTCGCAGGCACACCCCGGCGAGTATGTCCTCTCCGTCAGGGTGAGGGGCAGGGTCAGCCACGTTATGATCAGGAGGCAGGTGAGTGTTTCATTTGGTTAAGGCTTTAGGTATAGCTTCATTTTCGTAGCGTCGTGCTCTGATAAGCAACGGGGTTTTTGAAAAATATCATACCTAAACCAGACATTTTATCTTTGGCTTGAAAAAGTCTGAGCTAGGGTGTGGCTAACCACATCATAGCCCAAATCCAGCAACTTTTTATTAGTGAGAATAGCCGTCAATAAACCAGTTGAGTGATTCCGTGCTTTCACCCGCCTCCCGAGTGACTCGCCCGCCTTCCGAGTGTACTACCTCACCAAACAAAGGAACTGCTTCTCTTGTGACGCGGGAAACAGCTAGTTGAACAATAAAAAGAAAATCGGTTCATTAACTAAAGAACATTTACAGAACTGTTTCGTGTTTGCCTGGTCATAAAGGTGCTACTAGGGTCAGCGCATTGCTCGACAGTCCACCATACAGATTATTAAGTAGGTAATTAATTGGACCTATTAGCACGTCTTGTCCAAATTTGAGCAAGTCTTAGTCTCATACGCACAGTATTCTTATAAGGGTTCCAAAGTTTTCGTGTCATGCAACGAGTACCTGTCTAATCACTAGAGAGCCAATACATCAATTGGTTATTTGACTGTATTTTTTTTATTAGAAAAACATAACTAATTAACAAAAAGATTAACAACAGTGAAAATACGAATGTATTAGCTTAAAAAACGGCCTAGTTATAAGCATTTAAAAAGTCATTGCTAGAAAAAGAGAGCATGATGCAATTATGACGTCATTATGTCAAAACGCTGTATAACTCGACATTTCCTAGAACAAATTATGTTTCGCGTGACAAGGATAGAGAATTCCCCTCCAAAAACTTTTAAAGCTATGGATGTTATTTATTTTAACATTGATTTAATTTATTTTTCGACACTTCGTTTTGTTTCTATGGGATCTTCTTAATAAAATAGCATTTTAGTACATTTTAGTTGGTGGTCAAATACCTAATTCCTTCAAAGCGCACGTTGCGCCACTGCTTGGGGGGGGGAGGCGATTGATTTAAATATTGATTTAAATCCTCTACTTATTTAAAAAAATAATTAGAACCAACTTCAAAAACACTAAAAATTGAAAAATAAGTTTTATCTGGTGAAATTCTTGAGGAGCAGTACATCGTTCTCGAACTCTCACTCAATCACTCTCTTCAGAACTCGGTGTCTTAAATTAGGTATTGTATTGTGTATTTTCGCCACCGACTTCTAGAACGATGTATTGGTCCTCAAGAATTTCGCCAGATAAAACTTATTTTTCAATTTGTAGTGTTTTTGAAGTTGGTTCTAGTTTTTGTAAAAAAGTTTTTTATTTCTGGATTTTTAGTGAGTCGGTTTGGAATTTATCAAAATGATGATAGCCCATCCATTCAAGGCATACGGGCGTAAAATTATGTGATAGAATGGTGACATTTCCCTTTTGACATTCGTTATTGCTGATATTTTTAATATTATCTAAATTTAAATAAAAATCAAAATAATATTTTTATTATGAACCAAGCTTTTTACGACAACGCGACACGACCGTACAGACGCATAAAATAACCAAAAGAAAAAAAACTAATTCTACGGCGCGGCGATGGCGGCGTAACCGATGCATCAAAAATTCTAAATGTATCGCATTGAAGTTCTCGGATTCTTTCGGGTTTATTTAAATGAAATTAATTGTTTATCGTGAAGTAATTGTGCCAAAATAGAAGAACTTTTGTAAATCACCCTACACTCCTATCTGCTATCTACTCTATTTTAAGTGGAATAAATTTCATTTAATTTCAAGTAGGGGAGAAGTAGGGGATGTGCCCTTGCAAATATACCTCAAGGCCGCGCCGCACTGGTGCTGCGCATGCGTATAATGCTCAGCAACAAATTATGTTTGTTTCATTCTTCACTATTCAAAAACCCGAACCAATATTCTAACATTTTAATTACATGTAAAAGAGATGTCGTAGTATAATAGAGGAAACACGTCCTTTGCGTATCTTGAATTATTGATTTGAAAACAATATTTTTTTACTCCTACCAAACGTTTAACGATAGCAGAACACGCCTCGTAGCCATGTAATGTTCTGATTGCTATGTTCCATCTATTGACGCACGAATTTTTATCTTCACTAAATATTAGAAAAGGCAACGAGCACGACACTTTTAAAAGTTAAACGGTGCGGATTTCACAATTAAAAATGATCTCTGTTCAAACGCTACACAGGTTCTGTCCACCCTGCATTATTAAAATGAAAGTAATTGTTTATTCAGCTAATTATTTTCCATTCGGGGACCACGACCGTTCCGGCCCGAGTGGAAAATAATTATGAGGGACAAGCTCCGGCTTCGGCGTCACGAACCCTCTCCCCCTACCCCCGCTCCAGGCGCATGCGTGGACATGCCCGCGAAAACATTCGGCACACAGCGCGGCGCGTCGATGGTGCCACGCATGCGTAATCAAAATTAATAATTTTATTTTGAACCAGGCACTTTACGACAACGGGACACGATCATTACTCATGATATAGAAAGAAAGAAAATATTTAAGTAATAGTTTAGTAATAGTCATGCCCCCGCTACAGACTCTCGAATGGTGAGGAGGCGGGGGAAGGGAATCGATTCCGAAACCTTCTCCCTTCACCTCCTCGCCTCGCGCGTGCGTACACATCCCCTTGCAAATATACCTCACACAAGGCCGCGCCGTACTGGTGCTGCGCATGCGTATAATGCTCAGCAACAAATTATGTTTGTTTCATTCTTCACTATTCAAAAACCCGATCCAATATTCTAACATTTTAATTACATGTAAAAGCGATGTCGTAGTATAATAGAGGAAACACGTCCTTTGCGTATCTTGAATTATTGATTTGAAAACAATATTTTTTTACTCCTACCAAACGTTTAACGATAGCAGAACACGCCTCGTAGCCATGTAATGTTCTGATTGCTATGTTCCATCTATTGACGCACGAATTTTTATCTTCACTAAATATTAGAAAAGGCAACGAGCACGACACTTTTAAAAAGTTAAACTGTGTGGTATTCACATTTTAAAATGATCTCGGTATCAATAGAAGCAACACTACAATAATACTGGGTACACTTCACCCTGCATTATTAAAAAAATAAATTGCAAAAAAAAACTGACTTCAAAAAACTCGCCAAAAACTAAAAAGTTAAAAATAATACTAAAACCTACCTATATTCATAAACCTAACCTAATCTACGATTAACCTATAATAAAATTGATAAATTTTTGGAGTCGGTGCCAAGCTAAGGGTAGATTCGACCAAACCTGAATTTATACAAGAATAACTATACGGAAAATAATATATTCCACGATTTTATTCTCGAGTAAATCATCAGTTGTTTTTCCATGCAATCTAGCGTGTAGCTATACTTGGAGTTGCTTACTCACGAATAGCGAAGTGAATGTGAACGAATGTAATAAGCGGCCAAAAAAAGTTGTTCTACAAATGGGAGGGTACAGAAGCATAACTCATGTCAACTCTGATTAGTCGTAATATAGTGTGGAAAAGTAGCTGCCAAGCGACGAATAAATTCAGTTATTTATGCTGTCATTTCATGTATTTTTTTTTATTCCTGGAATTAGCTTCTTATTCTATGCAAAATGGTGGTATAGTGACTATTCCCGAATAGACTCGTTATTCCACGAATTGTAGTTGGTTAAACGTGAAATTGATTTATTCTCGAGTAATAAGCGATTTACGCCGAGAATAAAATTTATTCCTGTTTGGTCGAATCTGCCCTAAGTAATGAAACGACTGGTAATTCCAGAGTATTTTTCCGTTTTAGTACAACAAAGCTCGATAGATGGCGTTGTTCATTGAGGCCTCATTTTTGTTTTTTTTTGTCTATGTTTGCACCGACTCCAAAAATTGTTAATTTTTATTATAGGTTAATCGTAGATTAGGTTAGGTTTATTGATGTAGGTAGGTTTTAGTATTATTTTTAACTCAGTTTAAGTCGGTTTTTTTTTGCAAAACTTTTTTTTATTTATAAGCTTTTAGTGACATATTTTTAATCTTATATAAAATATGGGTAGGCCAGGTAAAGATGCTTCTCGTATGAGAAAAGGGCGTCGAACTGAAACTGAAACGAAATCCACAGCCGCGCATCTCGCATCCAGCGAATTCTCTACATTCACGAGGTGCCTATCTTTGAACCCAGGCATCAGATTTGCACTCTTAGAAACTTTCAGGTATTGTTGGAACCCGCTCGAATATCTATGGTCTCCATCACCAGACCTGGAATGGAACTTATAACCCATATCGATGCTAAGTTCTCATCAATAAAAATTAATTAAGTCCGAACACAAGGTAACTGCTGTAAATCGTTGAGGAGTTCCCTTAACTGTCCTTCGTCTTCACCATCAGACCCCTTATGACAGTCACAACCCATCTAGGTGTAAAGTTCTCATCAATACAAATTAATCAAGCCCAAACACAAGGTAACTGCTGTAAATCGTTGAGGAGTTCCCTTAACTGTCCTTCATCTTCATCATTGGACCCCCAATGACAGTCACAACTCATCTAGGTGTAAATTTCTCATCAATACAAATTAATTAATCAAGAATTTTGGGTAGGTCCCATCCGCCCGCGGTGGTCCCGGCCCGGTAACGGGACGGTTGGGAAAAATTGTTGCATCGACCCCGGTAGTGCCGGCCCCGTCGTTTAACGGGGTGGATGGCACAGATGAAGTATCATCTACCCAGGTGTGTTTTTCTAACAGGACGGATAGCACAGATTGAGTAGCAAACACCTCGGTAGTGTTAAAAGCGGGGAGAATATAGTATTATTTTATACACAACACATATGAACTCAAAAATAAAAAAGGGTTTGTATGTAACAATCATTTTTATTATTGGTATAAAAATATACATTAACAATTATATAAATCATATTTTTTCATCCATAAATTCTAAAGTTCATCACGGATGAAGTCGTCCCGATGTAAACACTTCAGCAAATGATTACACTGTGTTGATTCCAATAGATTTGAACTGTACCAACCAACAAATTATTAAATATATGATTGTTAATAGTTAATATGTATTTTTATACCAATAAACCTGATTGTTACATACAAACTCTTTTTTTTATTTTTCAGTTCATGTGTTTTGTGTATACAATAATACTATATTCTCCCCGCTTTTAACACTAAAAGCGGTTAGAAAAACACACCGGGGTAGATGATACTTCATCTGTGCCATCCACCCCGTTAAACGACGGGGCCGGCACTACCGGGGTCGATGCAACAATTTTTCCCAACCGTCCCGTTACCGGGCCGGGACCACCGGGGCGGATGGGACGTACCCCGAATTTTTATCTTTACAAAATATTAGAAAAGACAACAGGCACGATACTTTTAAAAGTTAAACGGTGTGGATTTCACAATTAAAAATGATCTCTGTTCAAACGCTACACAGGTTCTGTCCACCCTGCATTATTAAAATGAAAGTAATTGTTTATTCAGCTAATTATTTTCCATTCGGGGACCACGACCGTTCCGGCCCGAGTGGAAAATAATTATGAGGGACAAGCTCCGGCTTCGGCGTCACGAACCCTCTCCCCCTACCTCCGCGCCAGGCGCATGCGTGAAAATGTCCGCAAAAAATATTCGCCACACAACGTCGCGCGTCTGTGGTGCCGCGCATGCGTAATCAAAATTAATAATTTTATTTTGGACGAAGCATTTTACGACGATGGGACATGATCGTTACTGATTATGTAGAAAGAAAGAAAATATTTAAATAATAGTTTAGTAATAGTCATGCCCCCGCTACAGACTCTCGAATGGTGAGGAGGCGGGGGAAGGGAATCGATTCCGAAACCTTCTCCCTTCACCTCCTCGCCTCGCGCGTGCGTACACATCCCCTTGCAAATATACCTCACACAAGGCCGCGCCGCACTGGTGCTGCGCATGCGTATAATGCTCAGCAACAAATTATGTTTGTTTCATTCTTCACTATTCAAAAACCCGATCCAATATTCTAACATTTTAATTACATGTAAAAGCGATGTCGTAGTATAATAGAGGAAACACGTCCTTTGCGTATCTTGAATTATTGATTTGAAAACAATATTTTTTTACTCCTACCAAACGTTTAACGATAGCAGAACACGCCTCGTAGCCATGTAATGTTCTGATTGCTATGTTCCATCTATTGACGCACGAATTTTTATCTTCACTAAATATTAGAAAAGGCAACGAGCACGATACTTTTAAAAGTTAAACGGTGCGGATTTCACAATTAAAAATGATCTCTGTTCAAACGCTACACAGGTTCTGTCCACCCTGCATTATTAAAATGAAAGTAATTGTTTATTCAGCTAATTATTTTCCATTCGGGGACCACGACCGTTCCGGCCCGAGTGGAAAATAATTATGAGGGACAAGCTCCGGCTTCGGCGTCACGAACCCTCTCCCCCTACCTCCGCGCCAGGCGCATGCGTGAAAATGTCCGCAAAAAATATTCGCCACACAACGTCGCGCGTCTGTGGTGCCGCGCATGCGTAATCAAAATAATATTTATATGTTGAACGAAGCATTTTAAGATAACGACGGACGCGACCGTTCAGCCCGTAGTCGTAAAATGCTCTGATGCCAAAGATCCCGCTACAGATGTACGAATATAGAAGAGGGGAAGATTTAATGGGGAGAGAGTTGCATTGTATCTAGCGCATGCGTATCCAAAATCAATATTAATATTGACTAGCTGTTTCCCGCGGTTTCACCCGCGTCCTGAGGGAGCTACTTAACACACACGGATGAAAAATAAGTGATAACAGTATGCCTATAACCGTCTCCAGTGTTCCATCTATCTTCGTACGAGATTCATCCAAATACAAATCGTTCTACCGAGCCTCATAATCAAACTCACTTTCGCACTTATAATATTATTTTGGACTAGCTTCTGCCCGCGACTTCGTCCGCGTGGAATAGTGGTGCTCCGCTCCTATTGGTCTTAGCGTGATGATATATAGCCTATAGATTTGATTTCTGTGTAGCTTTAACCATTAAGGTTGCACACGCCACGGAAGCTTAAAACCGGCCAAGTGCGAGTCGGACTCCCGCACCGAGGGTTCCGACCATTGGAAAGAAAAAATACGCAATAAAGTCGCAATTATCTTGTTTTTTTCCGACCGCATAATTAAGTTTGTTTGTAGAGGAAAATTGCTGATGACTTAAAAACTACCTGCTAGATCTCGTTCAAACCAATTTTCAATGGAAGTTTGCATGGTAATCTACATCATATATATTTTTTAGTTTTATCATTCTCTTATTTTAGAAGTTACAGGGGGGACGACACATTTTACCACTTTGGAGGTGCCTCTCGCGCAAACGATTCAGTTTAGAAAAAAATGATATTAGAAACCTCAACATCATTTTTTAAGACCTATCCATAGATACCCCACACGTAGGGGTTTGATGAAAAAAAAAATTTGAGTTTCAGTTCTAAGTATGGGGACCCCCAAAATTTATTGTTTTTTTTTTCTATTTTTGTGTCAAAATCTTAAAGCGGTTCACAGAAAACATCTACTTACCAAATTTCAACAGTATAGTTCTTATAGTTTCGGAAAAAAATGGCTGTGACATACGGACGTTGACAGGGGCATCTTCCCTGACTTGATGAAGCACAGCAAAGTTATTCCAATTTTCAAAGCAGGTTGCAAAAAAAACCCGTCAAACTATAGACCTATTTCTATTCTTCCAGCTTTAAGTAAAATCTTTGAAAGGATCATGCAAGATCAGATGTTGAGACACTTTAATTTTAATAATATCTTTCATGATAGTCAGTTCGGTTTTACAAAAGGTAGGTCTACTACAGACGCTAGTGCAAGTTTAATTACTCAAATACTAAATGCCTGGGAGGACTCGCAGGATGCTGTAGGCGTCTTCTGCGACCTTTCCAAAGCATTCGATTGCGTTGACCATGATACTCTTATCTGTAAGCTGAACCATTACGGAATTCGTGGTAAAGCTCTCGCACTTGTCCTTTCTTATCTTTCAGATAGACAACAAAAAGTGGAAATTAGCGGTTCCACGTCATCTGGGACCGTAGTCAAAATGGGCGTGCCGCAAGGGTCAATACTGGGTCCCTTTTTGTTCCTAGTTTACATTAACGATCTCCCGTATATGATGTCTGAGATCTCGAATATTATCTTGTTTGCCGATGACACTTCCCTCGTTTTCAAAATCAAAAGAAAAGATTCTAGTCCCGAACATGTTAAAGATAGTTTAGTTACTTTATCGAACTGGTTTGCTGCAAATAATTTGTCACTGAATTCCTCGAAAACAAAATGCATTAAATTCTCGTTGCCTAATGTTACTCCAGTAGGACTCAACATAATGCTTGACAATAACAAATTAGAAGTAGTTAACAACACTGTTTTCCTGGGCATTACCATTGACTGTAAATTGCAATGGGGTGCTCATATCTCAGCTCTGTCAAGCAGACTAGGTTCTGCTGCTTTCGCAGTTAGAAAAATAAGACAGCTTACGGACGTTGCTACAGCTAGGCTCATTTACTTTGCTTATTTTCATAGTTTAATGTCCTATGGCATTCTACTGTGGGGGGCAGCGGCTGACGTAAATTCCATATTTATCCTTCAGAAAAGAGCAATTCGTGCCATTTACGATATGGGTCCACGCGATTCACTCAGAGAATTATTTAAAGAAATTAATATACTCACGTTGCCGTCTCTTTACATACTAGAAAATATAATGTTTGTTCGTAAAAATTTGGAACAGTTTAGAGTTAAAAGTGACATTCATAGCATAAATACCAGGAATAAGCATAAAATAGTAGTCCCAAAATTTAGATTAACTAAATCAAATAAATCGTTTTTAGGGAATTGTGTCCGATTCTATAACAAGCTAACTAAATGTGTAACTGATCTTACGAATAAAAAATTTAAAAACGTTGTCAAAAGTACTTTAATTAAAAAAGCTTACTATAAAATCCAAGACTACGTTGACGATAGGGATGTATGGCGCTAACCTGTTTCTGCATGTGTGGCTTCCCTGGCGACTATTGAACAGCCGTATAATATGACATTTGAGTACATTTTCATCTTGCACTTCTTTGTCTTTTTTTTTTTTTTTTTTTCAGTTTTTGGTTTGTATAATTGAGTAGCATACCTTGTATTATATAATTTTCTTAGCTTATATTATGTAACCGAGTTATTGTGAACATCATTACTTTTTTGAAAAGAGTATCCATGGAGTTTCTTGCCGGTTCTTCTCCATAGGACCTACTCTTTGGAACCGTGCAACTAGTGTGACTTTTCATAAGAGCCTGCAAAGGCCTATTTGAAATAAAAATTTTGACTTTGACTTTGACTTTGACTTTGGACGGACAGACAAACAGACAGACAGACATGACGAATCTATAAGGGTTCCGTTTTTGCCATTTGGCTACGGAACCCTAAAAATGGAGTAACTTCTCCCGTTTTCCTAACATTTCCCTTCACTGCTCTGCTCCTATTGATTGTAGCGCAATGAAAAGTATACTATAACTAGCTCAGGAGTATGAAAAATAATTGTACCAAGTTTCGTTAAAATCCGTCGAGTAGTTTTTGTTTCTATAACGACAGACAGACAGACAAAAATTTTACTGGTTGCATTTTTGGCATAAGTATCGATCCCTAATCACCACCTGATAGTTATTTTGGAAATATATTTCATGTACAGAATTGACCTCTCAACAGATTTATTATAAGTATAGATAGATAAATAGAGTTAGAGTTATAATGTTTGCCAGGCCAAACGGCACAATTTCTGCAATTCATTATTTTGAAAGAAAGAAAGATTATTTATTTAGCAAATATGGATACAAAAAATGGAGTTAGGAACATACGTAAAAAGTTCAGCCATATTTTACCAATCGGCATACAAATAAATATTAATTACTATGCACATTATTTGTTACATAGAGAAATTATAATAGTCTTTGGTTTGTAAAAATATAGTCTTTGATTTGTTACCTATTTGGGGAAATTGGCCTGTTTTTTACCCGACTGCGACAGAAGGAGGCTTATGTTTTTACAAATATATTTTTACTGGATTTCAACGTTTCATAGTATCGACAAAGAGGGACATTATCGTGATTGTACGTGTGTATGGTCAAAAGCGAATTAGAGTAGCTTTTAATTACAAGCACGAAATAACCGATACGTATTATATATAAGTGAGACACCAATCACAATTTCCTCTTAGAACATAGTAAACAACTGGATGTGAGCAGCATTCGTACGTGTCGGCTTATGTACTCTGCTGGAATAATAATGAACTTAGAAGGAAACACCGTGCTTCGAGAAGGACGTTTAGCACTTCGTGACTATTGTCACATTTATGATGACCTCAGCCGGGCCCGCCAAGCCTTAGGTACTTAGGTCCGTCAAGCTTTGGCATTTTTAACCGACTTCAAAAAAGGAGGAGGTTATCAATTCGACTGTTTTTTTTTAATGTTTGTTACCTCATAACTTGCGACTGGGTGAACCGATTTTCATGATTCTTTTTTTATTTGAAAGCTGGTGCTTCCCGTGTGGTCCCTTATAAATTTTATTACTACCGGTTCAGCCGTTTTATAAATATATCAAAAATAACGATTTATCTCTACTTGCTGATATGCCAGATACTTAGATGATTTGGTTATTTACGTTTATTACAACCTAAAAAAGTGGTGTATTTATTTTGTTAAGATAGCAAGACCGAGACACTGAAAAGCGAAAAAATAAAAAAACTTTTTACAAAAAAATAAAACCTTCTTCCAAAAAAAAACTGAAAAGTAAAAAATAATTTTTATTTAAACGCTTTACGACCAAAACATCGCTTTCGAAGTCGGTGGCGAAATACTAACAATAGTAACTTACAAGACACCGACTTCTAGAGCGATGTTTTGGTCGTAAACCGTTTAAAAATATTTTTTTTTACTTTTCAGTTTTTTTTTGGAAGTCTTTTTTTTTCCGACTTCCGATGGAAGGTCATGTTTTTCGAGCATAGGTACGCGCTGTTCATTTGGTCGGCACGCTCTGCCGCATATGCCGACGCATTTATCATTAGATTCGTCTCAGATGTGTGATAATACTTTTTCATAATGGCGCACGGAAAAAAAATAGGATACCGAAACCCACCAAATTTCATCTAAATCGGTTAAGTTGTTCTCAAGTTATTGGCGTGATCATTGTGACCAAGGGAAATGGGATTAATTTTTACTATGTAGAAATGCAAATGCAGCCCACGACGCTGTTCTCAAATTAAAAAATATAAAATAATCATAAGAAAGAATAATATTAACTAGGCTGTCCGTCCGTCCGTTTGTTTGTCAGCGAACTGTTATCATAAATCGGTTAATGAGAAGAATAATGAACCTACCTAACTATCAAATAAATATATAGTTAAGAATAATATAGAATTGATTGTCGTGTTTCGACGTTTTTGCGCGGGGGCACAACTCATGTATCACATCCCTTATTGTTAGCCCTTACTTCGCTTGCTCTCGGGTTCACCTTTAACATCAAACAAAGCTAAGAATTTGCTAGGCTAAACAATACTGAATGCTTGCAACCAATTGCACGTGAGATGCCATTTTCATTAAATTGACAATTTGTTTGTTGACAGCACGGCAAGTACGACGTCGGCAGCGGCGAGCAGTTTGAAGACCTAGTGGGCTTGATCGAGCACTTCAGGACTTACCCTATGATTGAGAGTTCCGGCGATGTGCTGCGCCTGCTGCAGCCGGTCAGCGGCACCAGGCTGCGGGCTCACGACATAGACCGGAAGGTGCAGGAGATGCAGGTCAGTTGCTCCTATAATACACTGGCTAGCCGCGGCTACTAGCTTCTGCCCGCGACTTCGTCCGCGTGGAATAGTGGTGCTCCGCTCCTATTGGTTTTAGCGTGATCAAATATAGCCTATAGCCTTCTTCAGTAAATGGGCTATCTAACACTGAAAGAATTTTCAGATCGGACCAGTAGTTCCTGAGATTAGTAGCGTACGCAAAAAAAATAACTTTTCTGGTTGATTTCTTACACCTTGTGTCCGAAAAACCCAAATATCTTACGGAACCCTATTTTTTTCCAAAATAAAATTTAGCCTATGTTACTCGTGGATAATGTAGCTTTCGAATGGTGAAAGAATTTTAAAATCGGTCCAGTAGTTTTTGAGACTATTCATTACAAACAAACAAAGTTTTCCTCTTTATAATATTAGTGTAGATCAGCTATACTCTAAGTGTGTTCCGCGGAACCCTAGGGTTCCGTGATACCTCTGTCGGGGTTCCGTAAGAATTTAGAAAAAAAAATCAAAACACCTCTCTCTGGTCGCTCCGCGGCTGCGCGGACTCCGCGGCCGCGCGGAGACAAAACGCTATGAACGTTACTTATTTATTTATTTGTATTTGTAGAAACATGTGTTACAATAGCTGGTACAATATATCATAAGTTTGGTATCAACAATTTTATACTTGTACAACCCGTTCGCTCTAAGTTTGCCGTTCTGTGGAATGCGCGTACCCTCCCCCACGTGACAACAAAACTTATAATGTGTCATAGTTTTACCCAAATATTACAATTTTTATTGTTACAATTAAATAAAAAATATTTTTATATTAGGTTTGGTGACGCTACTTTTCGAACGTCATACCTATCGCCAGCGTCGCCCGTCGTCAGTTGACGATTAGCGTTCGGAGCGATAAGTTACTGCCTACTTACAAGCTCGCTAGCGAGAAACTAGTGTTCATTGTTTTACTGCCTGCTGTATTCTGTTGTCTCAGTTTTGTACATTTCTTCACCGTAGGTACTAAATTTAGTCTCTTATACGCAGTAACGATTGTGGATTATTTAAACCCCACTATCCTGACGTGTAACATTATAAATAAAGAAGAATGGAACGTTGGCTTAAAGGTGTTAAACGTGTTGCAACAACATCTTCTAATGACGCTGAATGTTCAAAAGCAGTGCGCGCGGAGAATATAGCAACCACCGATTCAGAAGATGATGCCACGACGTCAAGCTCGACGGTTTCAAAGACGAAAAGAAGGAAGTATGATGAATCTTATATCAGTTTCGGATTTGTTGATTCCAACGGCTCACCTCTCTGCATGCTCTGTAGTAAACTGCTTCCTAATAGTTCCATGGCACCTGCCAAATTGCGCCGACATTTAGAAACTGTACACCCCGAGTCTAAAGACAAGAATAAAGAATTTTTTCTTCGCAAAAAAGATCAGTTATTAGAAAGTCAAAAAAATATTATGCATGTAACACAAACTATCAACGAAAAGGCCACGGAGGCATCATATTTAGTTAGCTATCGCATTGCACAAGCAGGTGAAGCGCATACTATCGCTGAGAAATTAATAAAACCATGTGTATTAGACATAACAAAATGTATGCTCGATGAAAAATCTGCAAAGCATCTTTCTAATGTTCCGCTATCAAACGATACTGTTTCACGACGAATCCATGATCTGGCAAGCTACGTCAAACAAGAACTAGTTACACGTCTACAAAATACACGATTCGCCTTGCAAATGGACGAGTCGACTGATGTCGCTGGTTTGGCTATCCTGCTGGTTATTGTGAGATATCCATATAAAAGTTCTTTTGAAGAAGACATGCTTATGTGTTCATCGCTGCTTACAAACACTACCGGGGAAGAAATTTTTAATAAAATAAATATATTTTTTGAAGAAAATAATCTCAGTTGGAACAATTGCATTGACATTTGTACAGATGGGGCCAAGGCGATGACAGGTAAAACAGCAGGAGCAGTGTCACGAATTAAAAATAAAGCGCGTAATTGTAGTTCCAGTCATTGTATTCTGCATAGACAAGCACTTGCGATGAAGCAAATGCCGTCTAATCTAAAATTAGTTATGGATGAAGCGGTAAAAATAATTAATTTTATCAAATCACGACCACTACAATCCCGATTGTTCTCATTATTGTGTGAAGATTATGGCAGCAAACATAAAACACTGCTGCTCCATACAGAAGTGCGATGGCTGTCTCGGGGTAAAACTTTAACAAGGCTATTTGAACTTAGAGCCGAGTTACAAATGTTTCTTTCAGCAGATACTTCTTTTAATTTGAAGGACCGTTTGTATGATAAAACTTGGTTGTTCCGATTGTCTTTTATGGCGGATATCTTTCAAAAACTTAACGAATTGAATTTATCGTTGCAAGGTAAACAGACAACAGTGTTTCAGGCCTATAATAAAATAACTGCTTTTAAAAGAAAATTAGATTTTTGGATCATTTGCATTGGTAAGAAAGAAATAGAAAGCTTTACGTTACTCAGTGAGTTTGTTAGCGAAAACGACTCAGTAATGTTTGAAGATGATGTATTTGAATAGGTCCAATATCTCAGTTCGATGCGCGCATCTTTTGAAAAGTATTTTCCCGAAGAACACAATACAAAAATTAAAGTGAATTCATGGATTCATAATCCTTTTTTACCCAACTTAGAAAAGCCTGAAAACATGTCAAACGAGATATATGAATCTCTTTTAGAAATGTCATCAGACACAAGTATGGAGTCACTGTTCAAAACGACGCCTCTCAATGATTTTTGGTGCAGAATCCAAGATGAATATGCAATGCTTGGCCAAATGGCTCTGGATATTCTGCTCCCGTTCCCAACTACATATTTGTGCGAAACAGGATTCTCTACCTACGCAGCCACGAAAACAAAATATCGCAATAGACTGGACGCCGAAGCTGATATGAGACTCCAACTTTCTTCCATCAAACCTGATATCAACCAATTGATGAAAAATAAAAAACAGTTTCATACCTCCCACTAGTTAGATTTTTTCTTTTTTAATGTTTTCTATTGTTGTCGTTGCCAAGTGGTGAAGTAAATAATAATTAGTAACTGTTAGATTGTACTTTTATTATGCTGATTAAAAAAACAATTGTTTTATTGTAGGGTTCCATCAAGTATTTTGCTTCCCAAAAGGGTTCCGTCATTTAAAAAGTTTGAGAACCACTGGTGTAGATAATATTAGTATAGAAAAATATAATTATGCGGTCATTCCCCTCCTTTTACCTGTAAAAAGCCCCTCTAACACTCTAGAAAACGACACCCATATTAATTTTACTCACAAAAGGTAAACCCGCCATGTTGGATCTGTAAAATGATCGGATTCGTAATCAGCGGATGCTAAAATACTCGAAAATGATACCCATTTCGATTTACTTGAAAAGTCGGGTCCGCCATCTTGGATCCTTAAAAATATGTCATATAGCTGTTTCCCGCGGTTTCACCCGCATCCCGAGGGAACTACTTAGCGCACCCGGGTAAAAAGTAGCCTATGTTGTTCCTCGGGGTCTATTCTATCTCTGTACCACATTTCATTTATATCGGTCCAGTAGTTTTGGCGTGAAAGCGTAACAGACAGACAGACAGAGTTACTTTCGCATTTAAAATATTAGTAAGGATTCGTAATCAGCACCCCTATCACCCCTGAAAACATTCGAAAGTGGGACGCTCGTATCGAAGCTAGATATTTCGTAAATGGCTCACTTAATCGAAAAATGATCTTGACACACCCATAATATTTTTGACAGATCTATCTAACGATATACCGCAAGGCAAGGGAAGGGATACGCGAGAAAAAAACCCATCCCCACTTTACGTGCTTAGGGGCTTACTACCTTGAAAAAAGTAATTCATAATTTTATTATATCACTTTGTCGGCGTGATCACTATATATATATATATATATATATAGATCAGATACTAAATTTCAGCACCTCTGAACTATGCCGCGGTCAGACAGAGAGACAGACAGACGGACATAGTGAAACTATAAGGGTTCCTTGTAGACTACGGAACCCTAAAAAATTAAGGAATGTCACTATGCGAATACCGTTGTTAGGGTTCCGTAGTACGAGAAGGAACCTTTATAGTTTCGCCATGTCCGTCTGTCTGTCTGTCTGTCCGCGGCATAGCTCCTAGGTTCTTGTTACTATATGTGATATGTATATTGTTTTCAAAAACGTTATGGGTGTTTGAAGACCATTTTTCGTCTAAGTGAGCCATTATCCAAAATATCTAGCTTTTAAGTGCAAATTTTTGTTCGATACGAGCATCCCCCCTCTAATTTTTGAATGGTTGTCTCTAGAAATGTGAAAAAAATCACAGACGTAGCACATGTAATGAACTTACAATGAAAACTATCATGGCTAAGTAGGCTTAATCGGTTACAGAGTTATAGCCGACTAACTCCTACTACGGAACCTTACTGCGCGTGGCCCGACATGCACTTGGCCGGTTTTTAAGGATATGTAAAAAAGTAAAATGGGTCCATTCTTTAGATACATAATATCTCTGGTTCAATCCGAAATGCTTACAAATAAATTCAATTCAAACTTTTTATTTCGGATTAAACATTTTACAATAATTTATCCATATTTTAAGAGGAAATAAACAAAAAAAATAATAATAATACACAGAGAACAAATAAATAAATTTGAAATAAGAATACGTACAATAATACAATAAACATAATATAAATAAACCAAAAATTAAAAATTACACACACATTCTTTTCGACATAAAGCACCTGGTAAACAAATGAGTGTTTACCCAGCTCAATATAGGGCTGTCTGGTCTTTCAGCCATAACCCTCATAATAGTGTTAGGTCTCCCACGCACTCTGCCCATCATAGATGCAACTCTCTTACGCATAATGGCGTAGAAACCATCCGTATGTGCAGCTGCAAACATAGTAGATGCGCTACAGTAGCGCGGGAGTCCCAACAGTATCCTGAAAGCATTATTATATGCGATACGTAGGGCGTTGTAGACCCTCTGCGTATATCTCACCCATAGGCTGCACGAAAGCGTGATTTTTACATCGTCTGTGCAACGAGCAAACCTACGGGCTAACATATTACATCGGATCGCCAACGCCCTACGTTCCCTTTCAATGTCAGCATCATCCATGAGATCTTCGGTAATTATATGGCCCAAGTATTTGAATTGAGATACCTGTTTTAGAGGTTGTCCATTTAGATTTATTGTTGGGATCACCGATAACGCTTTATTTGTCCCATGAATGAATAACAATTCACTTTTATGGACATTATATTTAAGCCCATGGGACACTGCGTGTGACTCACATAGTGACACGAGTTTTCTCATTGCGCTGATTGATGGCCACAGCAGCACCATGTCATCTGCGTCGCTGAAATTGTTGACTAAAACTCCGTCAATAGAGCAGCCAACATTGGAAGCGCTGAGTTCATCAATCAGCCCATTTAAGTGGGAGAAGTCAATCCACCCTGTCTTACCCCACACTCTAATTTAAATGTGTCTGAATAAATTCCTGCCCATCGAACACAATTATTTTGATTATTGTACCAAAATTGTAATAAGTTAATCAACTCACCAGGCACGTTTAGGCTATTTAGTTTAGACCACAACTTATCATAACACACTAGGTCAAATGCCTTAGAGAGGTCAAGAAAGACCGCATAGACAGGTGTCTTCCTATCTGTATAGTATCTGACAGTTTGCTTGAGTGCCAATATAGCACTTTCGGAATAAAGAAACCAATTTTACATTTTATCGTAATTTGAACGAATACAAGCGTCATTTAAGCATATTCTTTGTGAGTAAAACATACAATATTGTGCCCGGAGACTGATTGAATAAAACATGGCATGCTTAAGATTAACCCAGTCAGCGTGCACGTGTTGGGCAACATGCGCTTGAGCAAGTGCCGCGCTTGTGTCTGCACTGAGTCATGCTGATGTCGTGTATAACTAGGGTACACACCTAGGTATAATGAGTATTCTATACAAATCCCAATTAATGTTATCAACATGAAAGAGAGTTGTTTTTGTTTCGCTTTCACGGTAAAATGGCTAAACCATTTCGGATTACATTTGGTACAGAGATAGAGGGGACCTTTCGAGCTCCGTTTGACCGAAGATGGTTTGTGACCAAGATTTTGAGACGTGCGGCGTCGGTCTTGTCAGTTGTAACTACCTACTTCATGATTCCAGCTACTTTGTTTGGTAATTGCAACCAACATACATTTCCAGGAGATCGAAGACTATCACAAGCTGGACAACAAGAGCGGGTTCGACGGGGAGTTCCACTCGCTGAAAATGTTGGAGGATAGACATGTGTTTACCAACTTTGAAGGCATCAAACCAGAAAATGCGCAAAAGAATCGATACAGAAATATTTTACCTTGTAAGTATATTCACAGATATGATATCATAAAACACTTATCATCATCATCATCAGCCCCACTGCTGGGCAACAGGCTTCTTATACTACAGAGATTGCGGATTTCAGATTTTTTAGTCCAGGCTTCTTCCCGATATTTTCTTTCACCGTTAGTCACACTTGTCACACATATTATACTTCAAGCTAGCAAATTATATAATGCAGTACCTATTTACTTTCAAAGTTAATTAAGACTATGAGTTATATAAACTAGAGAGAGATTTCTTTAAAAAGCTCTCTAAGAGAGTCTCTCTGAGAGAGCTTTTTTAGAAATTGGTATTCTCATTGTAACACCGCAATCCATCTTTACCAATATATTGTATACTTCAAAATTCAAAAACGTTTATTGAAATTAGGCTAATTCAATTAGCACTTTTACACGTCAAAATACATTATGACAGCACCCCAAAATGCCCACCCTTCACTGCTTCCTAGTGTTATGGCTGGAAAGAAGAAGCAGTGATGAACAAACTTCCCAGCAACACAGCTGTCTATTACAGTTTAACTTATATTTGTCATATTTGTTTTAAAATATAAATTATAATACACCGAATTTACAATACAAATACTAGCTTAGCTAGTTACTAGCTACCAGCTTCTGCCAGCGACTTCGTCCGCGTGGAATAGTGGTGCTCCGCTCCTATTGGTCTTAGCGTGATGATATATAGCCTATAGCCTTCCTCGATAAATGGACTGTCTAACACTGAAAGAATTTTTCAAATCGGACCAGCGGTTCCTGAGATTAGCGCGTTTAAACAAAATGACAACATTTCCCTTCACTGCTCTGCTCCTATTGATTGTAGCCTGATGAAAAGTATACTATAACCAGCTCAGGAGTATGACAAATAATTGTACCAAGTTTCGTTAAAATCCGTCGAGTAGTTTTTGTTTCTATAGAGTTTATACAGACAGACAGACAGACAAAAATTTTACTGATTGCATTTTTGGCATCAGTATCGATCCCTAATCACCCCCTGATAGTTATTTTGGAAATATATTTCATGTACAGAATTTACCTCTCTACAGATTTATTATAAGTATAGATAGATATATTAGACAGACAGAACATAAGCGAGGCCCACAGTATCAACAAAAATATAAAGTGGCACTGACAGGCTGTCTAAGGTTCATGTGCCCTTTCGGGGCTAGGTATCCGCTTTTAATACATTTCCAATATCTTTGCTAGAATGGCCGTTTAATGCATTCAAAGAACAAGTTAAATCTATTCCTTTGACAGAAGGCATATTATTTGAATGATAAGAATAGTTGGTCGCTATGTTGAGCACGAGACAGCTTTAAGCGATTAACATTATATTGATTGATTTATTTTTAGGTTTCCGTAACAAAAATGGTATAAAGAACTCTTAGGGCTTCACTTCATCTGTGTGTCCGTCCTCATGTCTCATATTTTTAAAATTTGTGTTCATTTTAGTACTTTGAATAGAAAAAAAGAATTACTTTTAGTATTGAGTTAGTAAAACCACCAAATTATAATAATAAATAAATAATAATAATAAATATCTTTAGACAATTTCACACAGCGCCATCTAGCCCCAAAGTAAGCAATGCAAGCATGCTTGTGTTATGGGTGCTAGCTTAACGGATATACTACTTATATATTGTTATAAATGCATACATATTATACATAGTAACACCCAGACCCGTTACAGAAATTAAAATTCATCATTTCAATTTCTGCCCGGCCGGGAATCGAACCCGGGACCTCTTGCGTGGCATTGTTGACCACTAAACCACACAGGTCGTCATATTATAATTATGTTAGAATGGATTCTGTTTAATAAGCACTTTTCTTAAAATCCGTTATTAAATATCGAATTCTGGTTTAACATTAAAAAACGCTTAAAATTCTAATATCTCGAAAACGACTTAAATAAGCCATATGGGTGATTAAATTAGTTGCTTCTGAGTCCTTCTATTATTATGTTATTTATTTTTATTGTGTATACACACGGCAGTCTATAGACACTGTGCCCAGCTGTGGGACATTATATAGGCTGATGACGATGATACACACGGCGTCACGACAATTCAATTTGTTACCGAAGAAACTACTTGATCGGTAGGCTGTTGGCTTTTCTTTTTTATTCTAAACCAAAAAACGTTCGCTAACACTAAGGCTTCGTTCACACGGCATTGTCCTGCACGTTTTTTTGCAGTATACGTCTTAACGTATAAGTAGTGACCATACAACGTACATAGATCCATTCACACGCCGATTGTACTGCACGTACGTGTACGTTTATACGTTTAAACGCATACTCAACGGACTTGTCAAGCAAATCGAATGAACTTTAACGTATTCGGTTTGTCTCGTTCACACGGCAGCATGTTCACACGTTTTTTATCGAATAGCAACCGAACATGAGACTTATTTTCATCGTTTCTAAGTTCATTGTATAACTTCTCAAATAGTTTAGTACGCCTTATATATAGGATGTACCCAAACCTTCTGGTCTGTAGGCGGACAAAACGGTGGCGCCTTCGATTAAACCAATATAAAAGCCTACAACCAAGCGTGGATCCATCAGTGACGTCTACTCACTGTGACAACTGTGTGGAAACTGCGGCTATACGTTTTTACACGAATGAAAATTTACCGTGTGAACACCCGGTTGACTATACGTTAAAAAAACGATTACAAAAAAACGTGCAGGACAATGCCGTGTGAACGTAGCCTAAGGCTTCGTTCACACGGCATTGTACTGCACGTTTTTTTGTAATCGTTTTTTTAACGTATAGTCAACCGGGTGTTCACACGGTAAATTTTCATTCGTGTAAAAACGTATAGCCGCAGTTTCCACACAGTTGTCACAGTGAGTAGACGTCACTGATGGATCCACGCTTGGTTGTAGGCTTTTATATTGGTTTAATCGAAGGCGCCACCGTTTTGTCCGCCTACAGACCAGAAGGTTTGGGTACATCCTATATATAAGGCGTACTAAACTATTTGAGAAGTTATACAATGAACTTAGAAACGATGAAAAGAAGTCTCATGTTCGGTTGCTATTCGATAAAAAACGTGTGAACATGCTGCCGTGTGAACGAGACAGAGCTATATTATGTGCCACTGCAAACCGAATACGTTAAAGTTCATTCGATTTGCTTGACAAGTCCGTTGAGTATGCGTTTAAACGTATAAACGTACAACGTACGACGTGTGAATGGATCTATGTACGTTGTATGGTCACTATTTATACGTTAAGACGTATACTGCAAAAAAACGTTTTATTGCAGTATACGTCTTAACGAATAAATAGTGGCACATGTATTGTACATAGAACCATTCACATGGCTTTTGTACTGCAAAATATCGTACACCGTTTATACGTTCAAACGAATACTCAACGGACTTGTCAAGCAAATCGAATGAACTTTAACGAATTCTGTTTGCAGTGGCACATTTCAAAGCGGCTATTCGTATTTTACACGAATGGAAATCTACCGTGTGAACACCCGGTTGACTATACGTTAAAAAAGCGATTACAAAAAAACGTGCAGGACAATGCCGTGTAAACGAAGCCTAGACTACATGTTCGGTGGGTTGTTAGGCTTCGTTCACACGGCATTGTCCTGCACGTTTTATTGCAGTATACGTCTTAACGAATAAATAGTGGTACATGTATTGTACATAGAACCATTCACATGGCGTTTGTACTGCAAAACATCGTACACCGTTTATACGTTCAAACGCATACTCAACGGACTTGTCAAGCAAATCGAATGAACTTTAACGTATTCGGTTTGCAGTGGCACATAATATAGCTTTGTCTCGTTCACACGGCAGCATGTTCACACGTTTTTTATCGAATAGCAACCGAACATGAGACTTATTTTCATCGTTTCTAAGTTCATTGTATAACTTCTCAAATAGTTTAGTACGCCTTATTTTTAGGATGTACCCAAACCTTCTGGTATGTAGGCGGACAAAACGGTGGCGACCAATATAAAAGCCTACAACCAAGCGTGGATCCATCAGTGACGTCTACTCACTGTGACAACTGTGTGGAAACTGCGGCTATACGTTTTTACACGAATGAAAATTTACCGTGTGAACACCCGGTTGACTATACGTTAAAAAAACGATTACAAAAAAACGTGCAGGACAATGCCGTGTGAACGAAGCCATAGGAACTATTTTTAATTAAAGCTGGAAAGCGATCACTGACAATAACACTACATGTACAATAATAATAGTTTACGATACAATTCAAAAGCAATTTATTCAAAATAGTCTGAGAAATTTGCAATATTTGCACGTTGAGTTAACAAAAGCCGGCCTTCACCACTTCCTATGTGTATGCTGGGAAGAAGAAGTGGCGCAACAACCTCCCAGCAACACATATCTGTCTGTAAGGTTTCAACAACCTTCGATTATACAATAATCATAAAAAATAGGGTAATTATCATATTTAAAATAATTTTAACAAATCATTTTGCCACCTGTTGACTAGCACACACCTATAGACTTATAACAACTAAATACTTACGCATTCAATTAGTATTATGAAATAATTTAATTATGTGAGAAATAAAAAAATTGGGGCCTGGAGATTCGATTCCGATTTGTAAAGAACACTTCTTACCAAGGGGTACCGTGTTACCCGGTAACTGGGTTGTGGAGGTCAGATAGGCTGTCGCTCCATGTAAAACACGGGTACTCAGCTGCATCCGGTTTAGACTGGAAGCCGACCCCAACATAGGTGGGAAAAGGCTAGGCAGATGATGATGATGATGACTTCATCTTAATGATCAGTGAAAATTACATCAAAATCTGCTCAGTAGTTGTCAAGATAAGCCAAATTAGGTGTACTTTTCTGCACCAAATCTTAATAGTATAGGTAAGGTATACTTGTAAATGACTATGAACTCTTGTGTTGTGATGTGTTCTTCTCTTGTCTCCAGATGACCAGACGAGAGTCGTATTGCGTCGGCGTGAGAACTGCTCGGAGGCAGACTATATCAACGCCAGCTACGTTCGATCTTCCAGGCTCAGTGACTCCTCCTCCTCCGTTCAGTCTTCAAACGAGAGCCTGGACAGTGTTCAATGTGAGTAGCACATGTATATCTGAAATAGTTCTAGTTCTTTCCATAAAATTCAAAATTCAAAACATTTATTTCAATTAGACCATTTACAGGCACTTTTGAATTGTCAAATAAATAAATAATTACGAGTCAGTCCGTTAGTCAAAAAAAAGAAAAATTGAAGCTATTTGCCCGTTCCAAAGCGTAGATTCCTATGGAGAAGAACGAGCAAGAAACTCCATGGTTACTCTTTTTCAACGTGTTATAGTTTACAATATTTGTTTTACATTTGTTATCGAAAAAATGTGAGAACAATGTACAGGTTATCTGAATCGTATCTAATTCGCTATATACGATTCAAAAAGTATAAAAATCTAAAGTCGCAGCAATGTTCTGCAGTTAGGCACGCGGGAGCGAGTCAAGCCAAGCTCTAGCCGAGCAAACAGCACAGCGAGGAGCACCCGTGTGTAGTGTTACACGAACTTTTGGAAACGATTTTTAAATCCTCTGTAACTCAAAAACGATTTGACATAAACACATCAAAGGAGATTGCTAAAAATAAATCCATACAAACCAGAATCGACAGCATTGAAATGTTTACCAACGGACTTATTATGATAGACTATTGATGATACCAAAGGGACAACTCCGCAATCCATGGGTTATAGGAGTATAGGAGTGACATTATTTCAAAGCAAAAATAAAGTATAATTTTTTGGATTAATGTTCATAAAAAAGGGTAGGTTGAGTAGTATTTAAGAATTAAGAGGTTGACCACTACAAACTCTATGAGAACTATCTAACTTAGCATTGTGTTGTTTGCACACTTAGGAAAGTGCATACGGGTGCCAGATAAAATTGTAACTACCTATTAACAAATATATTATCTTGTATCTATCTATCTTCTATCTATATCTATACTTATAATAAATCTGTAGAGAGGTCAATTCTGTACATGGAATATATTTCTAAAAAAAAAACTACGTTTAAAAAAACCGACTTCAAAAAAAAAACTAAAAAGTATTAAAAAAGTATAAAATAACTTAATAAAGATTTAACACAAACCTAATACCTTTAATATTAATAAAACACCATTATTTGTATTTGCTACCTATTGACAGGTTTAAAGTCGGTGCCAAGCCAAATGTAATAGTGTTACTCATTCAGGTATTAAAAAGTTTTCATCTGTTTCACATTAATTCACATTGTTCTTTAAGTTTATTTACGTAGGTTAATCTTTAGGAATTTCATTTTGTTTAGGACTTGGCACCGACTTCAAACCTGTCAATAGGTAACACATACAAATAATGGTGTTTTATTAATATTAAAGGTATTAGGTTTGTGTTAAATCTTTATTAAGTTATTTTATACTTTTTTAATACTTTTTAGTTTTTTTTTTGAAGTCGGTTTTTTTAAACGTAGTTTTTTTAAATTTATTTTTTACTTTTTAGTGTCTGTAATAAGTTGCTCTGTAAACTACAGTATTTTTTACAGGATTTTTATAGATTACATAAGGAAGGCTATAACATTTCGTTGTTTTTATTGTCATAATTATATGTTAAATAGTTTTTTTTTAAGTAGCTATGGGTAGGCCTACGAAAGGTGCAGCTTTAAACAATATAGATCAAGAAACGGGAACGGAAAATATAAATCGACTCCGAAACAATTACGTCATCGATGTAAACAAAAATGTAAAAAATGATCACAAAATGAAAACTACTGGGCCAAACCATGTGAAATTTTTATGGGACCAAATGGCATCTATTCCGCATCAAACTAAAAAAGAATCACGTAAATCGGATCATAAATCTCAGCGTAATCGGTGTACATACATAGAAAAAAAAAAAAAAAAAAAAAAAAAAAAAATACCGATCGAATTGAGAACCTCCTCCTTTTTTTGAAGTCGGTTAATAACTATCAGGGGGTGATTAGGGATCGATACTGATGCCAAAAATGCAATCAGTAAAATTTTTGTCTGTCTGTATAAACTCTATAGAAACAAAAACTACTCGACGGATTTTAACGAAACTTGGTACAATTATTTGTCATACTCCTGAGATGGTTATAGTATACTTTCCATCCCGCTACATTCAATAGGAGCACAGCAGTGAAGGGAAATGTTGTCATTTTGTTTAAACGCGCAAATCTCAGGAACCGCTGGTCCGATTTGAAAAATTCTTTCAGTGTTACATAGTCCATCTATCGAGGAAGGCTATAGGCTATACATCATCACGCTAAGACCAATAAGAGCGGAGCACCACTATTCCACGCGGACGAAGTCGCTGGCAGAAGCTAGTATATAAATAAAAATGAATGTTTGTATATTTGTCCTCTATGGGTTCCTAAACCATTCAACCGATTGTGATGAAACTTTGGTGGGTTCTTCTGTGTATTCCCGCGTACCGCGTAGGTCTGTCTGTCTATCTGACTGTCCGCGGCATAGCTCAGAGGCTCTTGGTACTAGAAAGCTAAAATATACTATAATATGTATGTATATTGATTACGCCGACAAAATGGTAAAATAAAATAATGAAAAATATATTTTTTTAGGGAAGCTCCCAAACACGTAAAGTGTCGATGAATATTTTGGTTCTCGCATATTACTTCGTGTGGGGTATCGTTAAATAGGTCTTTCAAAAACATTATGGGTGTTTGAAAACCATTTTTCGGCTAAGTGAGCCATTATCCGAAATATCTAGCTTTTAAGTGCAAATTTTTGTTCGATACGAGCATCCCCCCCTCTAACTTTTGAATGGTTGTCTCTAGAAATGTGAAAAAATTCTCAGACGTAGCACATGTAATGAACTTACAAGGAATACATATCATGGCTTAGTAGGCTTAACCGGTTACAGAGTTATAGCCGATTAACTAAGACCTACTACGGAACCCTACTGCGCGTGGCCCGACACGTACTTCGGACTTGATGTGACCCCTGATACTAAGCCTCAGCCGCGCCCTGCTGGGCGTCTGTCTGTCAGCGGGCTACGTCATAGTTAACGTTCGCAGAATGGGTATTTCTGAAGTAGCTATCTATCTTCAATCTATACATAAATAAAATTGAAAATTTTACGTGTCTGTACATTTCAGAATTTTCCGAAAAGAATTAGCAAGTGACCATAAATAAGTATTAGAAGACATTACTATCATTTTTAAAATGCTTCCTGTTATTTTGAACGCGCATCACTACAAAAGCTAAGTTTATGTAATGTCCTGGGATAACATAAGTCTTTATTTACTAAAATCAGTTGATACGATTATAACGTAAGTCATGCATACTTGAATGACGGTGGGTGTGAAATGTGGAAGCTCCTTTTTTTTGTATGGGATCTCGCAGGTCAACCTAGAAGGTTGTCGACTGCTTAACCGGGCTTGCCCATGAAGTGCCTTAAATGAATTTAGGGCCTCCAGCCAGGGCTTAACTTACAAAACTAAGCGACTACACGCTAAGGGCACCCCCTAGTGGGGTACGGGCCTCGGCTTAGGGCGTCGCTGGGGGAGGACAGAAAGGGACAGGCTGGGACAGAATATATATGAGTATTATAATCGGAAAATAAAAGCTATTAGCTCAGCTCGCGCGCTGGCTCAACGAGCTAGGGTCGGGAGACAAGGTCGTCGCGACGGACCTCGGCGGCGAGGTCGATACGAACGCGGTCTGTGTTTGTATGGAGTGCTAGTGAACCTACTGCTCTTTTAGAAGAGGGTTATAGCGTCATCGGGTATGGTGTGTGAAAGCTCCATAGTAATATTTATGTAAGAGAGAAGAGTAGGTTGTCAATATTACCTACTGTTTTAAAGCCAAGATATCGTTCTCAACGATTTTATGGTTGCTGATTACGAATATGAGAGTATTGTACGGATCCAAGAAGTGTTAGGGGTACTGGTTACGAATATGACAAATACGTACCAAAATTATAGAAGATTTTTTAAATAGATATGCGTATTAATTTCGATGGTGTTAAGAGTGCTGATTACGAATATATGGTCATTTTATAGACGAGATCAAGATTTAACTTTTTTGAGTAAAATCGATATAAGTGATGTTTTCTTAGTTGTTAGGGGTGCTGATTACGAATATGACATCTTTTTACGGGTTAACTGACCGTACATGTTTTTTTCTTGTATACTTTTCCTAATCACAATTGCCGGCTTACCTACTTACCGTATATTACGATGAGCACGCGAGCGAAGCCGCGAGCACAACCAGTACCTAACAAAATAAAATAACAACATATTTCATTTTCTGCGATTAATGTTATAGAAAAATCGCGAATCGTACGTCGACCGGCATAATGTGTGTACATTAGACATCCAAACAGCACTCTGATTCGTGATTAGAATAAATATAAAAACAAGGAAAAATATTCGTTGACCACACACGCCATCACACTAAAGAGAATACTAAAGTTAAGGGTACAATGAAGGCAAGCTATTAAAGATATGCACGAAGGCACACACATGCGGTTTATCTCATTTGAATATTTTATTGTTTTACCTGGACAAACATGTTGGAACTCGGCCAGGTGTAGAGTAGCGCCTGGTGGTGGACCAGTGTGTTGTCCTGCCCGGAACAGTGCAGTAGTTATAGTAATGGTCCCGGCTGTGTGCGGTCATGTTACCTCAGACCTACGCTAATGCCGTACGGAGCTCCGCCAGGTCTTGGTGGCGGAATGGCGGGAGAGGCTTCTGCGCCCTACCTTCCGGATCGCCTCGCTACCGTCGAGGCGATCCGGCCAGTGCTCGACGCATGGCTCGGGAGAAGGCACGGCTCCCTGTCGTTTCGGGCGACGCAGGTGTTGTCGGGGCATGGGTGCTTCGGCAAGTACCTGTGTCGCATAGGCAGGGAGTCGGACGCTCGGTGCCACCACTGCGTCCATTGTGGGGAGGACACGGCGCAACACACGCTCCAAGAGTGTGTGGCTTGGGAGGAGCAGCGCCGTGCCCTCACTTCTGAAGTAGGAGGCGATCTGTCGCTGCCGGCCGTTGTTCGGAGTATGGTCGGCAGCGCAGAGTCGTGGGACGCGGTGGTGTCCTTCTGCGAGGACGTGATGTCGCAGAAGGAAGCTGCGGAGCGGGAAAGGGAGATCTCAACTCTCAACCCCGCCCGCAGCAGGCGCACCGGGCGCCGGAGGAGGGCGGACAACGCCCTCTTCCGCCCCCCATAAACGGGTCCAGGGGCGACGGACTTGGGGAAGTCCCCGCCCCCCATTATAGGACCCGAGCCGGCGGCGCGCGTCTGTGTCCACGCGCGCCCCCGAGGCGATGCACGGGGTAGGACACCTCACTACCCCGTGCAGGAGACGAGGCCCGGCAGGACGGGCCGGCACCAGTGCGGGGCTGCGGACGAATCAGGATTCCCGCGGCCCCGCGCGCACGTGCGAGAAGCGACATCGGGGTGGTTTTAGCCGGTAAGAGTCCGGCACTGTTCCCGGCCTCCCCAGGCCGGGTTCGTCCATAAGGATTTCACCCCGAAAAAAAAAAAAAAAAAAAAAAAAAAGACCTACGCTAATAGTCAGCTCGCAATATTTCCCTCTCTGCTATTGTTCTGTTCCTATACAAGTTAGTGTGTTGACACTGACATGTTTGACCTCAAAGTAAGTGTGTGTACCAGACAGTCCTTTGATATTAGAGAACTCTAAAAACTAATGTTTTTACGTACCTTTACCACCTGGTGTCTCTTAAAATTGGCGCGACCCTACAGTCCAGTCAATGCATAGGTTCGGCTTTACAAAAGATTTTTAGGAAGGGCCGTGGGGTTATTAATGAATGATGAAAGTTGACGCGACGTTGAGCAACCGCGGCTCGCGCCGCCACGCCTTATTAATATTTGGTGCCAACGAACACTTTTTACAGAATATTATCTTTTCTATAACGCAACAAAAGTTAAAAAGGATCATGAAATTTCCTGTAATTTCGTGTGACTTTTTTAAATCATTTAATTAAGTCACGTTTTACATGGAAGGGGAAGACACTGACGGCATTTACAGAACTTTTTTTAGACAGAACGATTGTCACGTAAGACTAAACAAATGCTAGCGAAGAATACTTCAGGACAGAGCAGCTTCATGGGTACTTGGAGGCCTGGGATCTCGGACCATTCACATTGACATGAAATAATTAATTCGTATTTCATAATACGTTACAATGGACAAAAATGTTAGGACGGCACACCCCAGTCTGCCACAGCTGAGACTATTTTTGTTTCTTTTGTGCCAAAGCGCATCAAATTCTGTTCTAAATATGTTTAACTTATTGACTATAACTGGGATCGTGACTGTATTTCAATCTTCTCCACTCGGTCCGGTTCTGCGCCATATGTACCGCTCCCTGTATCTGGCCTCCAGTCACCTTCTTGAGTTGGTCCACCCATCTAGCTGGCGCTCTTCCTCTAGCGCGCTTCCTTTCCATTTGAAACAAGCATAACATATACTTAAAATTGGGTTTTTAAATAAAAAAAAGTGTTTAATTATCATCATCATCTGCCTAGCCTTTTACCAACTACATATTTTGGGTTCGGGTTCCAATCTAAACCAGATGCAGCTGAATACCATGCAGTGTTTTTAATGGAGTGACTGCCTATCTGACCGCCACAACCCAGTTACCGGGTAATACGATAGCCATAGATATACTGTTATTTATATTTCTGTGACAATAGCTATTTGTCAGACTTTCTGGCTTCTGACTACCCGTAACGACTGTCAAAGGTTTGCAAATGACAACTGGGACCAACAGTTCAACGTACTTTTCGTACGGCGCCCTCCCCACAGGGCCACAGCCTGCCGGGGCTGCAGGATGTTCGAAAGAGTTACCGTAAAAGGCCAAAGAAGAAACATGGATTTCCTCCCGCCACACCCACAGCGGAGTTATTAGATGATTTCCATCAGAAAAGAAAGTTATTACCAAAGCACGTAGGAGCCTCGCTGTGACATAGCACAAATTAGAATTACCTGGGTAAGTATAAAGCCATGTCACAAAATTGTTAATAATATTTTTTCATTACAATTTTACGCCGCGATATAACAGAGTGGACGTATAGAGGGGACATGGCTTGAATAGTTTTTATTTTTTTGACAGCAGGGAAAAAATATTTTTCATTTCTCATACACGGAAAGTGCGCTTGAAGTTACCTGGGGGGTTAGACAAGTGGCAAAACGCTAACGCTAACGCTAACGCTCAATGTATGGGAATGACATTCGTTTACGACTAGCTATATGTCATTCCCATACATTGAGCGTTAGCGTTAGCGTTTTGCCACTTGTCTAACCCCCCTGATAAGAGGGACGAAAGTAGTACTTTTCGTAGAAGCCTTTCCGGGGAAGCGATTTTCCCTGCTGTCAAAAAACAAAAAACTATGCAAGCTATGTCCGTCTATACAGCCACTCTGTTATATCGCGGTCGCGGCGTAAAATTGCAATAAAAAATATTATCAATAATTTTGTAACATGTCTTTATACTTACCCAGGTATTTCTAATTTAGAATTCAATAAATTATTAATTAATTTAAATAGATTCACGCAATTTTTTTTACAAAAAAATAATTTACTATAAAAAAAAATTAAAACTGACAAAAAAAAAACTATGCAAGCCATGTCCCTCTATACAGCCACTCTGTTATATCGCGGCGTAAAATTGCAATAAAAAATATTATCAATCATTTT
The DNA here is from genome assembly GCA_963891755.1 of Pyrrhia umbra. Lineage (NCBI taxonomy): Eukaryota > Metazoa > Arthropoda > Insecta > Lepidoptera > Noctuidae > Pyrrhia > Pyrrhia umbra. The sequence continues at coordinate 65,466 of OY982916.1, read as the reverse complement.
GTACCATATACAGGTAATACTAATTTAGAATTCAATAAATTAAAGTCCGACATGGCTATTTATGAACGTGGCTGAGAGGTGAACTAACGCAAGCAACCATCTTGAAATGTCATTTTGGTGATACCGGCCAAGGAAAAATTCTTACCCAACTATAAGTAACCTATATAGCGCTATTCGATAAGACTAGATTTGTCCTTGAAATAGTTTAGAAAGGGCAATGATGATCTGCGATGCCTATGGTGTTGTAGAAATCCATCGGCCGCGGTAACTTCTTAATTATCAGGAGGGTTTCGGCTTGTGAGCCACCTACTAACATCCAAATGTGTGTCAAATGTTTAATTAAAATTTAAATGTAAGATTATTATTAAAACGCAAATGATGAATTAATAAATTGATATTTATTATGTCATAATTTACTTAAAAAAATGGAATTTTCCATTAATTGGTATCATTATCACTAAAAATGACATTTCAAGATGGTGGCTAGCGTTAGTTCACTTGTTAGCCACGTTCATAAATAGCCATGTCGGACTATATTCGTTAATTTAAATATATTTGAGCAAAATTTTTGTCAAAAAATACTGGCTGGTAGAATGCCACAGAAAAAAAAGAGGCGGACAATCGATCTTCAGTTGTTTCGTCGAGTGCTAATAATTATTTACGTTTACAAATAAAATATTGTTTGTTTATGTAATCAGGTTTGTATTTCCTTTCCTCATATTCGAACAAAACTCATGGGTCAAACCATCTCGTGCCTACATAGGTCACTTTCATACCTTGTGTAACAATCTACTATTACTCAATTTAGATACTTATACAGTTTTATTTTATGACCTCCTGGCCTTTTTCGAATGCGTCTTAATTAAAAATGCTTATTTTCGTTAGATGTTTCGAGTCGTATGTATCAAGGTCTATGTTCGTTGAATTCTGTGCATTCGTCGTCACGTGGTTTAATGTTATAAGTTTCCCACTTATAGTTTTTCTTTTGTTTCAGCCCTTATCTTGAACCATGAATGTAAGATATCCCCGCCACTGGTGACCAAGTCGCTGTCGGACGAAGCACTGAGAGAGGTCAAGAAGTCATTTAAGCTGGACAAAATTAATGGGAACCTATGCTGCGATGTTGCAGGTAATCGCAATATTTATTTATTAGAAGCAATATAAATAAAAAAATACTCTATAATATTAAAATATTGCATCAAAAAATTCATCCTCATCGCCGTCAACCGGGAGTGTACCCAAGAGACTGGCGGCATTGCCACCTTGGATAGCAATGCTTAGCCTTGGACCAAAATAAAAGCCAGCCTTTGGGTCACAAGAAGTGTCACAAAGCCGCTTGGCTATTTCTTTGAAATTGAGGTGGGCGCTCGGACCCCACGACCTGAGAGTTTCAACCCCAAACAGCTCAAAAATGTAGTAACCAATAGGTACTTGGGGGTCTTGTAAATCTAAACAACAAGCAATAATGTGACTAGACATTAGTCGTAAATCGAATTTAAAATGACTCATCATTATCAGCCTCTTACAATCATATCATAGAAAACGAGGTAACAATTTCAAGAATGTGTGCGTGCAGGCGTCGTTTTACACTGTGCGTACATACGTCTCTGTGTGCGTATAATGATACCAGTTACTACAATTCTCCCATAAATCACATAAAAATAATAGACTTATTAAATACGAGAAGGTTTAGGTGTATGTATGTAGTGTTATTATTTTTATTAAGTTGTAACTTTTTTAAATAAATCAGAAACACTAATTTAATAAGAGTTGGGTGGTTGAATGTTGCAGTTAAATCAATTAAGCCAATTATAAGTATTACAATATTTAATATTTTAGGCAGTATTTGGAAATTTGAAATGAAAGAGCACATATATTAGGAACGAATTTTAATTAAAAATAGACACAATCAACAAAGGTAAAATAAAACAAAACCAAAGTCAATGACCATTTCTTTGTATTTGTTTTATGAAAAGGTTTCGCTTAGAAGATACGTTATTATTAACATTGTCTAATTTTAATTTGTGGTAGTACCTTATACAAATCATTTAAAAAATAAATACCCGACTGCGTTAAAACTAACTTTAAAGAAAAATTATACATAAGTACCTAATTAAAAATATACTAAAAATAATAATAATATGTCTTGACCAATAGATTCCAGGAAAAGCTATCTACGCTTTAAAAATTAACATTGTAAAAAAATGATTTAGTTCGGTACCCTTTGCACGCAAGTTCGATTCGCACATGGCCAGTTTTTTTTAAGTGCACAAACGAAATTGTATAAGCGTAACCATAAACCAACTAATATATACCCACAAAATGACGTTATGTTGGGAGAATGAAAAAAGAAACTGGCAACACTGATAAAATATGGCGTGATTCCGCGTGGTTAGGTAATCATAAAAACAAAAAATAAATATGTAGTTTCTTGGTTACTTACCGATGATAGGTGATGTGTTTGGTATTTTATAACCTTCCTTTATAATTCTGGCACAATGTTATTGCACATACCGTCATTTTATCGCGGTTATTTGATTTTTACTTAGCGCGCGTAATACGTAGTGACAGTAAAGCGGCACGATCTGTACTGATCGGCGGGTAAGCACTTGTGAGCAAATAGTTGGCTGACATTTTTTGACACGTTTGCGCGCACTTGACGCTCCGAGATCAGCCTATATATTGTCCCACTGCGGGGCACAGGTCTCTTCTCATACAGAGAAGGCAAGAGGATTGATCACCACGCTTGCTTAAGGCGGATTGGCGATTTCAGACTTAAGTCCAGGTTTCCTCACGATGTTTTCCTTCACCGTTAGTCAGTGACATCTAAGATATACTTAGAAAGTACATATGACTTTAGAAAAGTCACCTTGGTACTTGCCAGGTTTCAAACCCGCACACTCGTACACGGGAGGCAGGTGCCTTAAGCACTAGGCCACCACGACTTTGATGAAGAATATGATGACTACTCTTGTTAATTTGTAAAATTTCAGTAAAGGATAAAGCGTACATCGCGGCTCAAGGTTGTCTCTCCAACACTAAAGACGACTTCTGGCGGATGATATGGCAGGAAGATGTCAGAGTCATAGCTATGATTACAAACGAAGTTGAAAATGGGAAGGTACGTACCTACTGTGATCGTACCAAACATAGTATATCTTGACCACCGGCTCTACCAACTATGATTATAGTATAAACTAGTGGCCCGCTCCGGCTTCGCTCGGATAGGTAGTCTTTGTTTTTTAAATATAGTATATTGGGATCTGATGAAGTTCTTCGGAGATAGCCAATGAAACTTTTCAATTTCTAATAGCAAAGGAACCGTGATTGCCTGTGATTGTTTCACTATTCTATAACATCACACCTCTAAACTTTAAAGAAGAAAACAGAGGTATAGAGTTCACCCTTATTAAAGGTGATGAATATTTGTCTGGACATTAGGATATTGTTATTTATCTAAATTACAAACTGAGCCACTAAACAGCGAACTGAAAAACTTTCTGCAAAAATAGAACTGGCTTGGAATACAATACAAATTGAAAAAAAATAACTAATACATCGTTCTAGAAGTCCGTGTCTCCAGTTAGCTATTTTGTTGTGTATTTTCAATCTATTTTTGCAAAAGTTTTGTTTTCTTTTTACATGGAAATTCATCTCGCGACTCTTGCGCCTATGGGTGGAGCGGGGAAAAGTGTCACACAGACTTAAACCAATCCATTGTTCTTTCCGTCGCTCTTTATTATCTAGGGTTTCGGTAGGTCTGCGAACAGCGACACCAGGCATTATCCCTGCGGGTGGGCCCAGTCAACTATGTTAACATCTCATTGAGGCACGCGTAGAACTTAAACGCGCCGTCTACACGGGCCTAGTCCTTACCGGACGGCTAGTCACTTAGTTTTCAAAGTCTGCAGGCTTGAGCCTATAGTGGTCTGGAGTCGATTCCTGGCTCGAAATGCTGGTGACGTGGCTGGGGCGTGAGGTTTGTTTCTCCCTCACGCATCCCGCTATCTCCTTCTAAAGCATGACTGCTTCGCATAAGGAGGTGACTGCTTCCTATTCCCATTCGCTTTGGACCATCAACATTTCCTCTCGCTTGATTCGATGCAGGAACCTCCCAAAATATCCGTGTCCGGTGAGAACCTGCGTCAGGCGTAGGCATAAGATCTGCGGTAGGTCAAGATGCCGTGGCACCTCCCTAGCCACTCCTCAAATAGGGGATTTATCTTCACCTTAAGTTGGTCACAAATAGAAGTTACTGCAGGTGTGTGGGTGATGCCGCCGTATTTCGCTAGTTAAAATATATTTAAGAGTTAATGGTATTTCTTGATAAATTATATTTATAAGTAGTTATCGATTTTTGGGATTACCTGTTCATGAGAGGCCTACATACAGTTTTAAGATAAACAATTCTCACGCAGGTCCATCCGAATACATTCAAATGTATGGCCTTATGATTTGTTTCTTGCAAAGGGAATTCTAGATTCTTAATTTGTGAAGTGTGGAATAGTATGAAACTTACTTCTTGAAGGTGAAAGATATTATGTGATATCAACCAAAAAAAAAGAAAAATATGTAAATACCAAGCTAAAAAAAAAACTAAAATACGTGGGATTAGAACTCGATGTATCAGGTTCGCATGATCATTAATACAGCCCCTCCACTACAGTGCTCGTTGACATTACAGGTAAAATTGACGTTCTAATACAACGTGTTTTCAATTTTAATCACTGCCTATCTTCTTTAGAAACGAGCGTGATGATTTTCATGTCAAAGATTGTAATAATAGCCAAAAAGGCATAATTATAAAAATCTGATAGGTCTTCCCATTACAAACTTATTTCAATACCTCACTGCTCATTCCCCATAATACTTAGTGTGATGATTTGTGGCCTAAGGCTTGGTCTGATTCATAATAAACATTTTTGGTGAATTTCAAGTAAAACTGTTCAGACGTTTTGGCGTAAAGCTAAAACAGATTATTTTTCTTACTAACTTAAAATCTATTTTTTTTCACCCTAGGGCTGAAATCCTGAAAAACTGTGAAACACGTGTTTTATTATTTTCATTTTAGAGTGTTCCTACAAAATTTGATTAATCGAAATCGAATCAAAAATAAAACTTACTCCATATAAACTTTCAACCCCATTTTGATATACTTAGGATTGGAATTTTCAAAATTCCCTTCACCCCCTGTCCAAATTTCATTTCTTTAGGTCCAGCCGTTTCGGCTCTGCGTTGATGAGTCAGTCATTCAGTGTATGAGGTTGTCATTTTATATAATAGTATAGATTAATATGCCAAAGTGAGTTTGTCCGTTTGTTTGTTAGTTACGCATTTTACGGTAAACCGATTAACCGAACCGATTTGTATGAAATTTGACAACGAGATAATTGGGACCCTGGTGAAAGGTTAAGGGAACTTAACGTACCCGGCGCGGGTGAAACCGCAGCAAACAGCTTAGGTCTGTAGACACATACAGTCTGCAGACAGTGTATAGACACTGTGTAATTGAATTCGCTGTTTTCCCGAAAGGTATGTACTCAGTCCATGACAAAGAACCTATCTTGAGCATTTATTGATCAAAATAAAAAATATTTATATTAGGAGCGGGTGATCTGAGTTTAAAACTCGGCAAAGCATCATCACCCTCCAGTCGCTCACGTCCCCGTTGCCCCCTTCTTGCAATTTGAGCGACTATTTCTGGGGGCCCGGTTACTGAGCTGGCGAGTCTCCGTCTGCCATTTTTAGGGTTCCGTAGTCCGACAAGGAACGCTTATAGTTTCGCCATGTCCGTCTGTCAGTCTGTCTGTCCGTGGCATAGCTCCGAGGTTCTTGATACTAGAACGCTGCAATTTGGTATGGATGTGTATATTGATCACGCCAAGAAAGTGGTAAAATAAAATTATGAAAAAAAAAAAATTGGGGTAGCTCCCAAATACGTAAAGTGGGGATGAATATTTTTTTCTCGCGTATCCCTTCGTGTGGGGTATCGTTAGATAGGTCTTTCAAAAATATTATTTTAAGTGCAAATTTTTGTTCGATACGAGAATCTTCCCTCTCTAACTTTTGAATGGCTGTACCTAGATTTGTGAAAAAATTCTCAGACGTAGCACATGTATTGAGCTTACAAGGAAAACTGTCACGGCTAAGTAGGCTTAACCGGTTACAGAGTTATACCTAGTCGACTAACTAACTCCTGCTACGGAACCCTACTGCGCGTGGCCCGACACGCACTTGGCCGGTTTTTTACATGTATATTTTACATTGTTTCGGTATGCGCCATAAGTTCTCATAGTTCCCCATATCCTAATCCACTATCATCCCATCACAATTCACAATGTTTTGCAATAGTCCTGCGCAAGCCGGGGATTGTGCCTGGGTGAGTTTCTATTGTGTGTTCAGGGATAATCGTCGGTTTTGTGTCACCATTTCATTTCATTAAAGTTGTCGCAAAGGGCTTCTGCGTGTTGGCTTTGGCCCCACGTTCGCCTCCCAAAAGCCTCGTGCATGGCAGAGACATACCTACAACAATATTAATAAATTAAAATTAGCAAACCGGGACAACTGGTCATGTCGTGTTTATTAGGGTAGTATTACTTCCTCGCATTTTTTTTGTATATTAATTTTTGTAATTTCTGTATATTGTTTTCTATTTTTTAAGTAGGTTTCTATTAGTTGGAGCACATTTCCTCTTATGCCGTATGCTTCTAGTTTTTGTATTAAGATTTCGTGACTAACATAGTCGAAAGCTTGTGTCATATCTGTCTTTTTATCTACGTTTTTATGATGTTATTTAAAAAGTCATAAAGAGCCATATTTATTGTTTTATTTTTACGGAATCCTTTTTGTTCTTTTACTAATATATTTTGTGATTCTAAGTATCGATATATTTGATTATAAAAGTATTTCTCAAATATCTTCGAAAAGATCGATAATAGTGCGAGCGGCCTATAACATTCCATTTGTAGTTTATCTTTTTTTTGTTAAAATAGCGGTTTAACTATAGACACTTTTAAGTTTTCTGGGAATGTTCCAGTAAGGATGCATAAGCTTATGATGTGGCTCAGATGTTCAAAAATGATTTCCGCTACATGTTTAATAATTTTAGTCGACACTTCGTCATGCCCTACACTTCCAGTGCTCTTCAAAGATTTAATAATTGTTAAAATGTCCTGAGGAGTACTAGGTGCCATAAATATTGATTTGTTTGGTCTATCAATCATGGAAGTGACTTGATTGCCTGAACTTGAAATTGGTTTTATTTTATCAATAAAGAAATTATTAAAGTTATTACAGATTGGTTGTGGGGATGTTTCTATACGATCACCGATTTTTATTGAGGATATTGATTCTTTTGGAATATTAGTTTTAGATTTATTTATAATTCCCCATGTAGTTTTAGATTTATTATTTGATTTTTTAATGTTATAATCATTTTGTGAACGTTGTGTAAGTTTTATGATCTTTTTATATACTTTATTGTAATGCTTGAAATTTCTTTTATTTTGTTCATTAGGTTTTAGTCTGTAATTCCAAAGTAATTCTCTCTTTTTATTGCTGCATGTTCTTATACCACGTGATAGCCATTGCGGTCGTTTTTTAATTTTTACATTAATTTTATTAAACGGAAAGCACAGATTATATAATAATTTAGTAAAATACTTGTACTTACATATGGTAAGTGATTCCATGACTCACATAGTTTAGGTTTTGACTTCTATTTTTACAAGAAACCACTGAACAACACGGCATTCTTGTAAGTCGTCACGATCACGGTCGAAAGTGCACTAGTTCGCGGAGACGGCCATTTGTATGTGACATGATCGGCGCGCTCATGTCGCGATTCCACGGACACGCCCCCTTGCCACTTCTCCTGTTATTTATATTTCTATGGGTGTAAGCAATACATGGACATGCAATTGCAGCAATCGCGATTCTTTTCCTGTTAGTAATTGAAGAGCTCCTAATATACTATACTAAAATTTTCCATTCAAATATATGTATTTAAATAGTGAAAATCCCATCCAAATCGGATCAGTAGTTTTTGAGAAAATCGAAGGATACATGTATGCATATATGTATACTATACATACGGGTCTAATACAGAACCTTCTTTTTAGGGTTCCGTAGTCCGACAAGGAACCCTTATAGTTTCGCCATGTCCGTCTGTCTGTCTGTCTGTCCGCGGCATAGCTCCGAGGTTCTTGATACTAGAAAGCTGAAATTTGGTATGTATATGTATATTGATCACGCCGAGAAAGTGGTAAAATAAAATTTTGAAAAATATTTTTTTTAGGGTAGCTCCCAAACACGTAAAGTGAGGATGAATATTTTTTTTCTCGCGTACCCCTCCGTGTGGGGTATCGTTAGATAGGTATTTCAAAAATATTATGGGTGTGTGAAGACCATTTTTGGTTAAGCGAACCATTTGCGAAATATCTAGCTTTTCAGTGCAAATTTTTGTTCGATAAGAGTTACCCCCCTCTAACTTTTGAATGGCTGTACCTAGCAATATGAAAAAAATCACAGACGTAGTACATATAACTTACAAGGAAAACTATCACGGCTAAGTAGGCTTAACCGGTTACAGAGTTATAGTCGACTAACTAACTCCTACTACGGAACCCTACTGCGCGTGGCCCGACACGGCCGGTTTTTTTGTTTGAAGTCGGTTAATAAAAGGATTTTCACAGACTATGTATCTTGCTTTTGTCGCTATGAAAACAAAAATTAAAATGCTATAAGTGAAAAATAAATTAAAATTTTAAAGGGTTCAAACAAGAAGTGTGTTTTTATGTATTTTTCTACATCTTATTATCATATCTAGTTATCATACCTAGTTCGACGCTTGAAATATACATAAAAGTTAAAAGAAGTATACAATGTACGATGTGTTTTATAGTACAGGGCAGGCAGACAATGCCGGTGAAGAAAACTTATAGGTACCTATTAGAAACAAGATACCTTTCGCTCCTTTGCTGCGTAGGAAGGACAAACCAACAAACACACTTTAATATGATACGACATACTGGTAGAAAGTAGGGTTCCAAGATGCACCTTTGATCGTATTTCTACACATAAACTTATCTGATGTACACTTATGTTTGCAGAAAAAATGCGAGCGTTACTGGCCTGCACAATGCCATGAAGAGAAGTTCGACGGTCTCACCGTCAAGTCCATCTCGGAAACACACTATGAGGAGTACCTGCTGCGGGAGTTCGACGTCTGTGACGACAACACCTGTCGCACAGTGTTCCAGTATCAGTTCACCGTAAGTAGCCGGTGATACGGTATAGCAGGCGATACTTAATCCTGCTAGAATCATCGCCTCTTGTGTGAACATCCTAGAAATATTAGTTAGTCAAGTAGGCGTGCCCAGGCATACATCTATATCTCTACTGGTCACCATCATCATTTATTGTCCCATTGCTGTGCACAGGCCTCTTCTCACACAGTCAAGGCATAAGCATTGATCATCAAGCATGCTCATTATATTTGGATTGGCAGGTTTTCCACGCTATTTTTCTTTCACCGTTAGTCATACGGGGTCTAAGCAGTTCTCCTGGATACGGCACGTATAGTGAGGAGGTTCCTGTCCTAATCGGTAGGTAGGTATTGCGCGTGGCCCAACACGAACTTGGCAGGTTTTTTTGGATGTACCATGTACTTAGGTAACATTACTAAGTTTCATTAAAATCTAATTAGACTACCTTTACGAGAACTATACAGTTGCTCTTGCTCGACTAGGTAACTTAGTTGTAACTAAGTATTGTTACATAGCCATATTTGGTTGATTTCCAGGCGTGGCCAGACCACGGGACACCTGCTGAACCCGATGGGTTGCTGTCTTTTATAGAAGACATCAACAGGAGAATGATACAAAATTCACAAGATATTGATGCACCCGAACAGGTTCGTACCAGTTGTAATTATTGAAAGGTTTTTTTTAAAAAAGTACCTACTTTCAATAACAAAGATGCATTTCCGAGTATTGCGGCCGGGCACAGCCGCGCGCGGTACATATCGTGCGTCTGCTGACACGGCCGACCACTTGACAGCGATGCACGGCAATGCACCTTAACTGCCAAAGAAAGATCCCTCACTTTAGAATACTTAGTATTAAATAGCATTTCGATTTTGTTGAACAAAATTGCTTCGGATATTCTACGTCAAGTATGTTTGAGGAATGTCAAGTTTGGTACGTTAGGCAGCTTTTTGTGCTCCACACTGTATTACATAAGAATTCGTCCCTACAGTATACCCCAGCTCGCAAGACAAACGTCAACGTCATAGGGCATGCCCTACTCGACTTTGCAGAACGGCACTCGCATGACGACATTCTCTGGGATTGAAGTCACTTATACAATAAAACCAATAACCCCGTTGCTCCCTTGTTGCAATTTGAGCGACTATTTCTAGGGGCCTGGTTGGTGAGCTGGCGAGTCTCCGTCTGCCATTTTTACGTGTATACTTTACATTGTTTCAGCATGCGCCATAGTTTTATAGTTCACCATATCGTAGTCCACTCTCATTCCATCATCATCTCAGCCCAAGTAGTATCTTTCCAAGTTTTGCATTAGTCCTACACAAAACGGCGATTGTCCTTGGGTGCATTTCTACAGTGTTTACAGGGACAATCGCCGTTAATGTGTCACAAAGGGCTTCTGAGTATTGGTTTCGACCTCATGTTCGCCTCCCAAAGGCCCGGAACTCTGTAGTCCCGTGCATAGCAGACAGCAATAAAAACTGCAGCATATATTCTAATACTTTTCGTGAATGTAAAAGCAAAATTTTTAGTTGGCTTCAAACGCAGAATTATGAGGAAACCGTATATTTATTAGTGATATAACTACCAATGTATATTATATATACATACCCAGACGCATTCTTCTCTACATGAAACTTCTCAACTTCACAATCGCGCACACATATGTATTTAAAGGCACACACAATAACCCACGCGCGCGCCCATGAACTTACACACCCACACACGCGCGCATACCCGCAACGCACATGCACAAACACACACGCATGCACGTACATGCACACACACACACATAGGCATGGGCATCAGAATCTACTACAAAATTGGTATTCATTCATTTATTAAAATGTGTACTTATTCCTTAACCTATTGTTTGAATTTCTCCTATTAGAGAATACTGGTACCCATAACACCAGTTAAATCTTTCCCTTGGATACCAGAGTTCATACAAATATTTGCAGTAATGACATTACCTTCTTGGCTCAATTGTGTATAATTGCATGTTCTTCGTTTGTAAATTAAAACCGGCACTGCATTTCTGTTTTCCAAGTGGGGCTCATTATCGACTACATTTACCATTATAATATATTTACCTTAGTCTACAATATGTATACAAGTGAATGTTTCAGAATATCCTGTGTGTGCACTGCTCGGCCGGCGTGGGCAGGACCGGCACTTTTATTGTCCTCGACATACTGATTGACAAAATTAAAACATCTGGTGAGATTTCATACTTGCCTACTGCCAATATTTATAATAATTGTCATCATTTGTGTGCTCTTGCAAATTTGCTCCAATTATTTGCCTGGCGGTTTCTTATTCGTACTATTTGCGAGTGTGTTTTTACCCATTATTAACTTTCTATTTTGTAATGGCGAGGGTTTTAGACCATTTGTGAACGAGCTTTTTTCTGACTTTTGTTCTATCCTCTTTAGGATTCAACTGTGATATCGACGTCCACTCCACGGTGAAAGTGGTGAGAGCGCAGCGGCACGGCATGGTGCAGAACAAGGCGCAGTATAGGTTCATATACTTAGCGTTGCAAGAGTACATTGACCGCAGGAACATCAAGTCGCGGAGAAAGGTACGCACGATTCAGACGAACAGTAAGTTAGAAGTCGCGCTGGACAGTATCGTGCAGCACTTACCTTTGATTTGCCCTCCACTCATGTTGCTTTTGTTTTTCATGATATATTTTTCTAGATGCGGGTGAATATCAATACTTTGTGCGGAGCGACTGACCGTCTGACATCCGCAATTCAGCTGGTAGAGATACCGATTTCTTAAGGTTAGATCAGTTGTAATATTTTGGGCTTTTGATGATTACCTGTGGTGATTGCCGAAGCATTAATAATGGATTAGGTGTGCCTGTAGCACGGTCATGTAAAGTCATGTTACAATAAAAACTTTGCATTGACGGTAACCCAGTAACTTGTATATGTGAGGAGCTTGCAGCAAAGTAACAGCCATGCAAATCGATAGATTAACAACGGCAACGTTAAACTTCCGCATAATTTTATTTAGCACTAGATGACCCGGTGAAATGCGTATCACCTACATTTATCTTAACTTCTTCTCACCGTTTAAGTCCCTGGACTACGACAAACATTTCAAAACCAAAATCAGCTAAATCGGCCCAGCCGTTCTCGAGTTTTAGCGAGACATACAAACATCAATTCATTTTTTATGTAATTTTTTTTATTAAATATTAAAATTTAAATTCACCACGAAAGTCTTATCCCTAATCAATCATGTGAACACAACCAACAAAAAATGGCGGTAAGAAGATAACATGTGTCATGTTGATAATGATTTTCTGCGAAATGCAGTTTATGCTATTCGTTGTTATACAAATCAGATTCTAAAATAATAAGATCTGCTTTAAAGGGTGTACGCTGATTATTTGCATGTCTAGATAGAGTCCTGCGCTTTAACCGCAAGAGAAATAGAGCGTGTTCCGCTCACATGTACACACCGGACGTACTGTATTACACGCCCCCTTCAATCAATGTTTGCTTGACCACAGTTACCAGCAGAATAAATAATATCTATAGGTTATAAAGAAACAAACGCTTTATACTCATCATACTTTTAGGGTCTTGTGGGGTATTTTTGATCATCCTTTGCAGTTCCTGCACTTTAACAACATATTTCGTCGGTGTGATGGGATGGCGCGACACTAAGCGGGCGGGGTGGGAAGTGATTATCGGCCAACAGTTGGCTTATATTTTTTAACCGACTTCAAAAAAAGGAGGAGGTTCTCAATTCGATCGGTATTTTTTTTTTCTATGTATGTACACCGATTACGCTGAGATTTATGATCCGATTTACGTGATTCTTTTTTAGTTTGATGCGGAATAGATGCCATTTGGTCCCATAAAAATTTCACATGGTTTGGCCCAGTAGTTTTCATTTTGTGAACATTTTTTACATTTTTGTTTACATCGATGACGTAATTGTTTCGGAGTCGATTTATATTTTCCGTTCCCGTTTCTTGATCTATATTGTTTAAAGCTGCACCTTTCGTAGGCCTACCCATAGCTACTTAAAAAAAAACTATTTAACATATAATTATGACAATAAAAACAACGAAATGTTATAGCCTTCCTTATGTAATCTATAAAAATCCTGTAAAAAATACTGTAGTTTACAGAGCAACTTATTACAGACACTAAAAAGTAAAAAATAAATTTAAAAAAACTACGTTTAAAAAAACCGACTTCAAAAAAAAAACTAAAAAGTATTAAAAAAGTATAAAATAACTTAATAAAGATTTAACACAAACCTAATACCTTTAATATTAATAAAACACCATTATTTGTATGTGTTACCTATTGACAGGTTTGAAGTCGGTGCCAAGTCCTAAACAAAATGAAATTCCTAAAGATTAACCTACGTAAATAAACTTAAAGAACAATGTGAATTAATGTGAAACAGATGAAAACTTTTTAATACCTGAATGAGTAACACTATTACATTTGGCTTGGCACCGACTTTAAACCTGTCAATAGGTAGCACATACAAATAATGGTGTTTTATTAATATTAAAGGTATTAGGTTTGTGTTAAATCTTTATTAAGTTATTTTATACTTTTTTAATACTTTTTAGTTTTTTTTTTGAAGTCGGTTTTTTTAAACGTAGTTTTTTTAAATTTTTGACGCGCTTAGACCTTCAAACTTTATCTGATCATGTAAATATCAAAGCCTTAGTATCTGTGTCACCACACATTTTTTTCTTATTAATTTACCGGGTTTTATTATTGAATGATACAAATGTAATTGAAACTTCTTTTTCTCCGGGCTACAGGCTTACTAACCTAACACGCCCTAGTTTTCTCAAATCCACCTGACCTCTGACATGGGATTGTACCGACGCGGCGACCGCGGCCTAACGCCAACTACCTACCTCCGGGCTGCTCTGTACAATTATAAAAACCCACAGAGCGATGGATGTCGGCCTGACCGCAATCTCTGGAACCGACACCCCGTTTGTTCACAGCAGTTGCGTTAGCGACCACTAGAACCACGATGAGGCAGTCAATAATAATAATGCTCTTTAATCTTTTCCAGGTGTACACATCGGATGCATGAATCAACCGTTAATGAACCAAAGTGATTATTTAGACTAAAAGTGATCCTATTTATAACTAAATCATAATGTAACAACTTACGATTAGTTGTCAGTCAGTCATAATAATTTTGATAAGTATTAATAAACGACTACATATGAATAAGCTACTTTGTTTCTCTAACCTGACTCTTACTATGACATGGTATTGATAAGGGAGTGAATGAAGCGTGCTAAGATAGATTGAAACACAAATAAATATCCTGGTGAATCCTAAACCGGTTTGTCCCAAAAAAAGGTGGAAGAGCTTTCCCAGGCCAGTCATTTTCCTGATCCCCTTTCGTTAATGTTCAGCGTAGAACAGGTTCAAACTAGTTTTTATCAACAATCCTTCGAAAGCTCTAAATACGGTCAAACACTAGCTACTCGATTCCCCCAGTGGAGGCCACAAGAGCAGCTAAGTATCTTCATGGATAGTTTTTGTAATCTAAATACGGTCAAACACTAGCTACTCGGTTCCCCCAGTGGAGGCCACAAGAGCAGCTAAGTATCTTCATGGATAGTTTTTGTAATCTAAATACGGTCAAACACTAGCTACTCGATTCCCCCAGTGGAGGCCACAAGAGCAGCTAAGTATCTTCATGGATAGTTTTTGTAATCTAAATACGGTCAAACACTAGCTACTCGGTTCCCCCAGTGGAGGCCACAAGAGCAGCTAAGTATCTTCATGGATAGTTTTTGTAATCTAAATACGGTCAAACACTAGCTACTCGGTTCCCCCAGTGGAGGCCACAAGAGCAGCTAAGTATCTTCATGGATAGTTTTTGTATTTTAGGTGTGTAGTATCTGATGTAGGGCTGCCATTCGTCCGGATTTCCCCGGATTTGTCCTAGTTTAGAGGGCGTCCGGGGTGCTTCCGGGCGGGTTTTCAAAGAGCGTCCGGAGAAAACCCGGACACTTTTTAATGATATACGATCCCGATTGATTGAATATTAAGCAATAAATTAAAACAAATAATAAAAAGTCCGGGGGAAAAATCAAAATGTCCGGGGTTTTTATAGTTTTAGTCCAGGGTCGACGATTGGGGTGATGGCAGCCCTAATCTGATGTAATGTATCTGTGCACTGCACTGTTCGTAACGATTGCGAGGGTGGCTGTAGGGTGAGCAATCCAGATCTTGAGACAGTCCTTGGTCACTGAGCTAACATACAGTGAAATTCAAATACCATGGGAAACAGCTAGTACTCAAATACAGGGAAGCCCAAAAAAATATTGCAAGTTACTGTAATTAACTCAAAAGTCAACATTTTATTTCACATAGGCCTCCAAATACTTATGAAAGGTCAAATTAGTTGCACGGTTCCAAGTAGTAAGTACCTACCTATAAAGTAACCAAGTAGGTACGTACCTAACTAATAGAAGACATTGCGATCATTTTCAGTTAATGTCTGTTTGTCTGTCTGTTAGTTTGGAAATCATAAAGTATATTTTAGGATAATAGTTAGTCTTCGTTTCTTCAATATCGTTTAAATGTTACAAAAGATGTGAAACATTTGAACGACGCGCGACGGTGGGTGTTAAGTATGAAGGCTTCATAGTGTTAAGTACGTTATCAATCATCCCTCAGGGCCAAAGCCTGCCGGGTCTGCGGGATGTTCGAAAGAGTTACCGCGCTCCCGGAGTACAAAGGGCTGAGGAAGGAACATGGATGGGTTTTAGTCAGTACGAGACTGACACTCTCCCGCTCCACTCACGGCGGGAGGGGTCATTTGATGATTTTCTATCTGAAAAGAAAAGAAAATTGGGTGCTGATTTTCTTTTTTTTTCAAGACACAGAGAAGACATGTTTGTCTTCAGTATTCTTACGGATCTAAGATGGCGGACCCGACTTATTAAGTCGATCGTCGTCTTGCCCTGGTGATGGTCTTACCACACTTTACCTGGTTATTAATAAAGTAAAATTGTAATAGACAGCTGTGTTGCTGGGAAGTTTGTTCATCACTGCTTCTTCATTCCAATCATACATAACATTAGAAAGCAGTTAAGCATGTAGGGTGGGCGTTTTAGGGTAATGTCATAATGTATTTTCATGTAAAAAGGTACTAATTTAATTAGTCTAATTTCAATAAACTGAACTACCAAGAAGGATTTGAAAAAAACCAAGGCCAAGCAGTCAAAACAGTTGGGACAATAGCTCGGAGATTGCTATATTATTTTTTGTAATCCTTACTAATTAATACCATAAATGCGAAAGTAACTCTGCCTGTCTGTAGCGCTTTCACGCCAAAACTACTGAACCAATTTAAATGAAATTTGGTACACAGATAGTCTAGAGCCTGAGATAACGACGGCAAGGAAGACATTGGCTACTTTTTACCCAGGTGCACGAAGTAGTTCCCTCGGCATGGGGGAAACCACGGGAAACAGCTAGTAATTAATGTTTTCCTGTGCCTATTCATCACATTCTCTACTTAAAACAAAATGTTTTTGTAAGGAGGTCTAAGGGACTCATTACGTGCTCATTACTCATAAAATTTACTCTATGGTTTACATAATATGGAAAAACTTTGGGAAAAACATTGTGACGTTTCACCATACATTGATTTAGATTGTCAATAGATTGTGTCCATCATTTATTACAAATGGCTTGGATACGAATAAAAGTTGTTTCTATTGTCTAGTAAATGATATTGAAAGTTTTAAATTGACTGTAAACGCAACACGAGTTCCGATGTTGAAAGCTCACATGCGAACCGGAGCACTATGAAGTTTGCAGATATCCTGTAAGTCAGCTTAAAGAATCCTTTTAGTCGAGCACGAGCAGAAACGGTTCGAAACTCCACTGCTACCTAGTCCCATCACCATGTTTGACAAGCCGATTCCTTGGAAAGAGCAAGCCAAATACCTAGGTGTGATACTAGATCGTCACCTTAACTTCGGAGAGCACATAAAGACTGCCCGCTCTAGAGCGGCCTTCGCTCTCGGTCGCCTCCACTGTACCTATGTTACATGCGCGTAGCATATTGTCACTCAAGTGCAAATTGCGCATCTACACCACGTGCATCCGCCCCATCATGACATAATATGATTCCCTTGTGTTCGCACACTCAAAGCCATACTGTCTCCATAAATTGCAGACCCTCCAAAACCGTTTCTTACAAAAGATCACAGGGGCCCCTTTCTACGTACGAAACGAGAACCTCCATCTCGATCTGAAACTGTCCACCATACAACAGTTCATGAAACGTGCCGCCAAGCATTATTTTGATGTTGCCGAAAAGCATCCAAACCCTCTGGTCGTATCGGCCGCCGGATACGCACCCTCCCAGATCAGTAAAATTCGCCGCCCGAGGCATACTCTCACCATACCCGATGACGCTATAATCCTCTTCCAAGAGAGCAGTAGAACCACTAGCACTCTATACAAACACAGACCGCGTTCGTATCGACCTCGCCGCCGAGGTCCGTTGCGACGACCTTGTCCATGCCCTCCCGACCCTAGCTCGACGAGCCAGCCCGCGAGCTGAGCTATATTCTGATTCAGCCTGTCCCTTGCTGTCCTCCCCCAGCGACGCCCCAAACCGAGGCCCGTACCCTACTAGATGGTGCCCTTAGCGTGTAGTCGCTTAGTTTT
Source organism: Pyrrhia umbra (assembly GCA_963891755.1). Taxonomy (NCBI): domain Eukaryota; kingdom Metazoa; phylum Arthropoda; class Insecta; order Lepidoptera; family Noctuidae; genus Pyrrhia; species Pyrrhia umbra. The sequence goes on along the minus strand of OY982916.1, from coordinate 47,498 downwards.
GTAAGTTAAGCCCTGGCTGGAGGCCCTAAATTCATTTAAGGCACTTCACAGGCAAGCCCGGTTAAGCAGTCGACAACCTTCTAGCTAGGTTGACCTGCGAGATGCCACACACAAAAAAAAAAGTTTGTTTCGGCATTTCTCCTCAGAGGTAGTCAGCTAGGAAATTCCGGCGCCAGCGTTCTCATAATAACAAATCTATTAACGTGTAAAAGTGATTTAAATATCCTAGTTACAAAATAAATAATTTCATTTCATTTCATAGCACCGAGTATGCAAAACATATACCTTCCAATACCTTACCTAAAACTGTTTAACTGAATCTGTTCCTAGGCCTATTTAAAAAAACACTAATAGTCGAGAAGAGTCCGCACACATCTGGCGAATGCGCCTGTTTGCGCAAGGTGCATGAGCCGCACGCGAGCGGTACTTGCGATGTGCTTGCTCGCCGCGCATGCGTTATAAGTACATCCTCAAAACTAGGGAATGCAAATCTCGCGAGATTGGGGCTCAAGCGAGATCCCGCGAGTTTATGAATAACAATACTGCGAGATCTCGCCAATTTCGAGACCTCGCATTTTGTGTGTTTGATTGGCAGTTTTTTTTTGCAAATAATTACAATGTTTGAATAAATTAGGAAAAAAATAATAAAAATTATAAGTATTATAAGATAAACAGTTATTTTCACGAATTTTTGCATCAAATATTGTTTGACGTATCTGTCTATAATTTTTTAGTAAACTTCTAAACTTCTAAGTATAGTCCGACATGGCTATTTATGAATGTGGTTGTCAGGTGAACTAACGCTATCCACCACATCTTGAAATGTCATTTTTAGTAAAAACTAGCTTCTGCCAGCGACTTCGTCCGCGTGGAATAGTGGTGCTCCGCTCCTATTGGTCTTAGCGTGATGATATATAGCCTTTAGCCTTCCTCGATAAATGGACTATCTAACACTGAAAGAATTATTTAAATCGGACCAGCGGTTCCTGAGATTAGCGCGTTTAAACAAAATGACAACATTTCCCTTCACTGTTCTGCTCCTATTGATTGTAGCGTGATGAAAAGTATACTATAACCATCTCAGGAGTATGACAAATAATTGTACCAAGTTTCGTTAAAATCCGTCGAGTAGTTTTTGTTTCTATAGAGCAGTGGTTCTCAAACTTTTTAAATGACGGAACCCTTTTGGGAAGCAAAATACTTGATGGAACCCTACAATAAAACAATTGTTTTTTTAATCAGCATAATAAAAGTACAATCTAACAGTTACTAATTATTATTTACTTCACCACTTGGCAACGACAACAATAGAAAACATTAAAAAAGAAAAAATCTAACTAGTGGGAGGTATGAAACTGTTTTTTATTTTTCATCAATTGGTTGATATCAGGTTTGATGGAAGAAAGTTGGAGTCTCATATCAGCTTCGGCGTCCAGTCTATTGCGATATTTTGTTTTCGTGGCTGCGTAGGTAGAGAATCCTGTTTCGCACAAATATGTAGTTGGGAACGGGAGCAGAATATCCAGAGCCATTTGGCCAAGCATTGCATATTCATCTTGGATTCTGCACCAAAAATCATTGAGAGGCGTCGTTTTGAACAGTGACTCCATACTTGTGTCTGATGACATTTCTAAAAGAGATTCATATATCTCGTTTGACATGTTTTCAGGCTTTTCTAAGTTGGGTAAAAAAGGATTATGAATCCATGAATTCACTTTAATTTTTGTATTGTGTTCTTCGGGAAAATACTTTTCAAAAGATGCGCGCATCGAACTGAGATATTGGACCTATTCAAATACATCATCTTCAAACATTACTGAGTCGTTTTCGCTAACAAACTCACTGAGTAACGTAAAGCTTTCTATTTCTTTCTTACCAATGCAAATGATCCAAAAATCTAATTTTCTTTTAAAAGCAGTTATTTTATTATAGGCCTGAAACACTGTTGTCTGTTTACCTTGCAACGATAAATTCAATTCGTTAAGTTTTTGAAAGATATCCGCCATAAAAGACAATCGGAACAACCAAGTTTTATCATACAAACGGTCCTTCAAATTAAAAGAAGTATCTGCTGAAAGAAACATTTGTAACTCGGCTCTAAGTTCAAATAGCCTTGTTAAAGTTTTACCCCGAGACAGCCATCGCACTTCTGTATGGAGCAGCAGTGTTTTATGTTTGCTGCCATAATCTTCACACAATAATGAGAACAATCGGGATTGTAGTGGTCGTGATTTGATAAAATTAATTATTTTTACCGCTTCATCCATAACTAATTTTAGATTAGACGGCATTTGCTTCATCGCAAGTGCTTGTCTATGCAGAATACAATGACTGGAACTACAATTACGCGCTTTATTTTTAATTCGTGACACTGCTCCTGCTGTTTTACCTGTCATCGCCTTGGCCCCATCTGTACAAATGTCAATGCAATTGTTCCAACTGAGATTATTTTCTTCAAAAAATATATTTATTTTATTAAAAATTTCTTCCCCGGTAGTGTTTGTAAGCAGCGATGAACACATAAGCATGTCTTCTTCAAAAGAACTTTTATATGGATATCTCACAATAACCAGCAGGATAGCCAAACCAGCGACATCAGTCGACTCGTCCATTTGCAAGGCGAATCGTGTATTTTGTAGACGTGTAACTAGTTCTTGTTTGACGTAGCTTGCCAGATCATGGATTCGTCGTGAAACAGTATCGTTTGATAGCGGAACATTAGAAAGATGCTTTGCAGATTTTTCATCGAGCATACATTTTGTTATGTCTAATACACATGGTTTTATTAATTTCTCAGCGATAGTATGCGCTTCACCTGCTTGTGCAATGCGATAGCTAACTAAATATGATGCCTCCGTGGCCTTTTCGTTGATAGTTTGTGTTACATGCATAATATTTTTTTGACTTTCTAATAACTGATCTTTTTTGCGAAGAAAAAATTCTTTATTCTTGTCTTTAGACTCGGGGTGTACAGTTTCTAAATGTCGGCGCAATTTGGCAGGTGCCATGGAACTATTAGGAAGCAGTTTACTACAGAGCATGCAGAGAGGTGAGCCGTTGGAATCAACAAATCCGAAACTGATATAAGATTCATCATACTTCCTTCTTTTCGTCTTTGAAACCGTCGAGCTTGACGTCGTGGCATCATCTTCTGAATCGGTGGTTGCTATATTCTCCGCGCGCACTGCTTTTGAACATTCAGCGTCATTAGAAGATGTTGTTGCAACACGTTTAACACCTTTAACCCCTCTGCTCGACCAGATTGTGACATATGAGACTACCCCTGACTCGGCGGGATATTTTGAATTGTGACATGGAATTGAAGAATTTGCATCAACTTTCAACTTACAAATACAAAGTGTTAAATACTTTATTGTAGATGTCTAAACAATAAGTGTGAAGTAAATTTAATAAACAATGATTTGCAATAGGCCATACTATGTTAGTATATCCCGAAATTAGTATAAATTACATAAATCTATTACCTATCCAAAAGGTAGACTACTTTAAATTACTCAAAAATAACACCTGCAGTGTACTCACTTTCTTAAATAGTGTATCGAGGACATATTTATAATATTTTCAGTTTACCTGCAGTATCATTCAAACTAATAATCATGCAATAAGTTACCTAAAAATTCACAATCAAAATTGGTCAAAAATTACCATAATATCAAAGACAAAGTAATACTCGTGTAGTGCTGCCCAATCATCTTTTTTTTTATTTTCTAACGTGTTTAGCATTCTGCCTAATCGATAATCGGATACAATAAAAAAAAAGTTGAAACTGTATAAAATTAAATAAAAACTTTTTGATTTATTTAAGTAATATTACTACTATTTATGCCTACGCTTTTATTTTGAGAACAAAAATATAATTTTATTGCATTTAAAAATTTTATTATCATAAATTAGGAATTATTTGATGCAAAAAATAGACGCGGTTATGAGGTCACACGTGTGACTTTTTGATTTCAAAATTTATAGACATTTTATAGTTTTGGTCTTTTTAGGGTTCCGTAGACAACAAGGTACCCTTATAATTTCGCCATGTCCGTCTGTCTGTCTTTCCGCGACATAACTCAGAGGTTTTTTGGACTAGAAATCTAAAATGTTGTATGGATATACATATTAAGTACGCTAACAAAGTGGTAAAATTAAAGAGTGAAAAAAATTAGGGTACCTCCCATACACGTAAAGTGGGGATGACTATTTTTTTCTCGGGTATCCCGTTGTGTGAGGTATTGTTAAATAAGTATTTCAAAAATAAAGCTGGTGTCTAGATAATTTTCCAATTTAGGGAGTAGTTTGCAAAATATCAAGCTTTAAAGTTCATTTTTGTTCGGTTCGAGCGTCGCCCCCCTTAAACTTCTGAATAGTTGTTTTAAGATTTGTAAAAAAAATCACAGACGTAGCTTATAATTATAATGAACATATAAGGAAAACTATCGCGGCTAAGTAGACTTTAGCGGTTACACTGTTATAGTCGACCAACCAAATAAAACGTATTAATACGGAACCCGACCCGATGCGCACTGGGCCGGCTTTTATTATACGTAGATACAGAATTCAAATATTATCTTTTACTCTTGGTCGCTATCGGATAAAGAAATAAAATGTATAAAAAACCGGCCAAGTGCGAGTCGGAGTCGCTCACCGAGGGTTCCGATCATTGGAAAGGATAAATACGCAATAAAGTCGCAATTATCTTGTTTTTTTTCCGACAGCATAATTAAGTTTGTTTGTAGAGGAAAATTGCTGATTACTTAAAAAAATCAATTTTTAAACCAATTCAAACCAATTTTCAGTGGAAGTTTGCATGGTAATCTACATCATATATTTTTTTAGTTTTATCAATCTCTTATTTTAGAAGTTACAGGGGGGGGGATACATTTTACCACTTTTGTGCCTCTCGCACAAACTATTCAGTTTAGACATAAATGATCTTAGAAACCTCAATATCATTTTTGAAGACCTATCCATAGATACCACATGGGGGTTTGATGAAAAAAAAAAAATTGAGTTTCAGTTCCAAGTATGGGGAACCCCCAAAATTTATTACTTTTTTTTTATTTTTGTGTCAAGATCTTAAAGCGGTTCACAGAATACATCTACTTACCAAATTTCAACAGTATAGTTCTTATAGTTTCGGAAAAAATGGCTGTGACATACGGACGGACAGACAGACATGACGAATCTATAAGGGTTCCGTTTTTTGCCATTTGGCTAAGGAACCCTAAAAAGGCGTTACAATACTAAAAAAAAAGGCCAAGAGCGAATCGGATGTGTACCAAGGGTTCAACTTTGATAAAAAAATCGCAGTAAAATCCAATTATCTTTTTTTTAGGGATCCGTGCCTCATAATTAAAAAAGCTGAACCCTTATAGGATTACTGACGTGTCTGTCTGTCCGTCCTTGTGTCACAGCCAAAACTACTGGACCGATTGAGTTGTGGTACACATATTTAAATCGTTGATCGAAAGATGGCCATGTAACGTAAATAAATTAATTTTAAGCACGGGAGTCAGTTTTTGGGGGTATTATTAGAAAGTTAGTACCTATTAGAAAATTAATTTAAAAAGGGAAACAATATTGTGTGACATATAAGTGAAAATTTATCTATGCTTCATCAACAATAAAACCGGTCAAGTGCGTGTCGGGCCACGCGATGTAGGGTTCCGTAGTAGGTGTTAGTTAGTCGACTATTACTCTGTAACCGGTTAAGCCTACTTAGCCTTGATAGTGTTACATGTGCTACGTTTTTGATTTTTTTCACATTTCTAGGGACAGCCATTCAAAAGTTGGAGGGGGAGAAAAGTTGGGTGCTCGTATCGAACGAAAATTTGCACTTAAAAGTTATTTTGCAAATGGCTCACTTAACCGAAAAATGGTCTTCACACACCCAAAAGTTTTTGAAAAACCTATTTAACGATAACCCACACGTAGGTGTATACACGAAAAAAAAATTCAACCACACTTTACGTGTTTGGGAGCTACTCTAAAAAAAATTTTTTCATAACATTTAAAAAAAATATTTTTTCTGATCAATATACATATCTATACTAAATTTTAGCTTTCTAGAACCAAGAATCTCTTATATATGCCGTGGACAGACAGTCGGACATGGCAAAACGATAAGGGTTCGTTGTCGACTACGGAACCCTAAAAACGGTAACCATATTTAGTCGGACCACTACAAACCTTTTTACAAAAAGTACAGCCAACTCCCAAAACACTGAACAGAGAAAAATAAAAGTACTTAGAAAAATAAAACGCTAATAAACAAATTTATCCAATACGTCGTCCTACATAATCTACAAGTTGGTGTCTCTAAGTTAAGACGTTACGAAGTGGTTTAGCAAAAAGTTTTTTTTTTCTCTTTTCAGTGTCCCAAATAGTGAAAGAAAAAAAAAACTTTTTGCGGTTGTGTTTTTTTGTATTATGTTTTTAGACTATTTGAATGATACTTAGGATCCACCTTTTCCCCTTAGACTTTTGTAAGGCTGATATTTAAAATCCTTATCAAAAGCCCTTTCAAATGATACCAAACACGATAAATTTTAGCTTTGAAAGTGGTAGGAGGAGGAGGGGGGGGGGTTAGACACATTCGTCCCCTTCTTCCTTGTAAGAAAACACTCATTGACGCATAAACAAATAATTACAATATTTTGTGATTAACTAATTCTATATATTTTTTTATAAAAAACTGGGCGTACTGTAGGTACACTCCCTTTTACCAATTTCTAATTTCATCAAAGGGATAAACATCATATTCATTAATGTCCCCATAATTTCACATGACAAATATTTATTTAAATGAAATAAATAAAACGATTCCTAATTTGATGAATCGAGTCGATCGAAATTTGAAATAATAATCGGATCATACCATCGTTCCCTCACATCTTTAAATTAAAAAAACAACTAATGTAAACAAACATGGCGGATTTTAAGCACCAAATTCGAGTAGTGATTCTTAACGTTAATTTTATAACTTGAACGCTAATTATGAAAGGTTTGATGACGTTATCTGAAAATATATTTATTACGCTTTTTAAATTGATACAAATGCATAAGGTTTTATAGAATGCAAAATAAATATAGGCATATATAATTAGGATGGCGCATGACAAAATTCTCGGCCCCAATTGGTACCCTTACTGAGCTTACGGAGGTTTTGATGTTCGGGTCCAATTGGACCCCGCTACGAACTATACGGTTAAGCCAACGTTCCATTCTTCTTTATTTATAATGTTACACGTCAGGATAGTGGGGTTTAAATAATCCACAATCGTTACTGCGTATAAGAGACTAAATTTAGTACCTACGGTGAAGAAATGTACAAAACTGAGACAACAGAATACAGCAGGCAGTAAAACAATGAACACTAGTTTCTCGCTAGCGAGCTTGTAAGTAGGCAGTAACTTATCGCTCCGAACGCTAATCGTCAACTGACGACGGGCGACGCTGGCGATAGGTATGACGTTCGAAAAGTAGCGTCACCAAACCTAATATAAAAATATTTTTTATTTAATTGTAACAATAAAAATTGTAATATTTGGGTAAAACTATGACACATTATAAGTTTTGTTGTCACGTGGGGGAGGGTACGCGCATTCCACAGAACGGCAAACTTAGAGCGAACGGGTTGTACAAGTATAAAATTGTTGATACCAAACTTATGATATATTGTACCAGCTATTGTAACACATGTTTCTACAAATACAAATAAATAAATAAGTAACGTTCATAGCGTTTTGTCTCCGCGCGGCCGCGGAGTCCGCGCAGCCGCGGAGCGACCAGAGAGAGGTGTTTTGATTTTTTTTTCTAAATTCTTACGGAACCCCGACAGAGGTATCACGGAACCCTAGGGTTCCGCGGAACACACTTAGAGTATAGCTGCTATAGAGTTTATACAGACAGACAGACAGACAGACAGACAGACAGACAGACAGACAAAAATTTTACTGATTGCATTTTTGGCATCAGTATCGATCCCTAATCACCCCCTGATAGTTATTTTGGAAATATATTTCATGTACAGAATTGACCTCTCTACAGATTTATTATAAGTATAGATATAGATTATACCAATGAATGGAAATTTCCATTTTTTTAAATATGTATATCATAACATGATAAATAGCAATTTATTAATTCATCATTTACGTTTTAGTAATAATCTTAAATTGGAAACAATAAAATGCAATATTTTAACATTTTACACACATTTGTATGTTAGTAGGTGGCTCACAAGCCAAAACCTTCCTGATTATTAAATAGTCACCGCGGCCGATGGATTTCTACAACACCAGAGGCATCGCAGATCATCATTGCCCTTTCTAAACTATTTCAAAGACAAAATCTAGTCTTATTGCATTGTATCACCAAAATGACATTTCAAGCTGGTGGCTTGCGTTAATTCACTTGTCAGCCACATTCATAAATAGCCATGTCGGACTATAGGACCCCAGACTTTCGTCATTGTATAAAACCTGAAATTTTGTCAGTGCATGCTCCCAACACAGGTAAGAACGATGGACCATTATGAAGTTTGGGTTATGGTGGCTTTGGCGATACGATACTAAAGTTGTGAAAAAAAAATCTACTTTCGTCAAATTATAAAGTGTGAGTTTTCGGTTTTTTTATTTTTATTACCTTCGGAATATTATTAAAAATCACGGCATTCATTCCCAGACACTTACCATGGTGGCAACCTGTTGCCTGACACCCTTAATGTTCATCAAATTATAATTCTACTTACGTTATAGTATAAAAGCTATCCCTGCTCTAGTGACGAGTCGTATATCATTTGGAAGGTATTTTTAAGTGCAACATTTTGTATGAAGACACCTTATACCAGTATTGTTAGTACTTTAGGAATTAGAGCATTATCGATATAGCTATGTTCGGAAGTTCGTACACACCTCCTAGTGATGAATTTTATGTCATTTTAAGGGTCATTTTAAGTCCAACATTTCGTGTTAACATAGCTTATACCAATTGTTAGTACTTTAGGAAAGTAGATTTTTTTTTCACAACTTTAGTACCGTGTACCTGCCAAAGCCACCATAACCCAAACTTCATAATGATCCATCGTTCTTACTAGTGATGGGAACTTTCAGGTTTTATAATATTACGAAAGTCTGGGGTTCATGGACTCTTGGAATAATAGTAAACTTTGACGTACGTATATCTATTAAATAACATATGAAAGAAACAACCAGTCTTCTCTTCTAATATCAAACAAAAAAAACGGATGCTATAAAATAAACAAAACAACACGAAGTCAAATAAAAAAATAACTTATTATCTAAGTTGAGTTGACTATTAAACTGAGATATTATTAATTAATTAACAAAATATACCAATTAGTTAGACTATTGTAAGACTTTTTTATGCCCGAGTGCAATCTTGTTAAACACGCGAGATCTCACCCTTTTTACGTCCGAGATCAATCTCGCTAAAAAAAGGAAGAGAGAGAAAGAGAGAGAGATCTCGTTCTCGCCAGATCTCGGCCTTTTACGAACGAGATTGTATTCCCCACTCAAAACACTTCCGAACTGCTTTGCTCTCGCAATGCTCTCTATGCTTTTGATACTGTTTCGGCGCGTGCTAGCACGCAAAGGCCAAAAGAGGGAACACGGATAGTCTTTAATAGTCGGTGAGAGTCTGACACTCGCCCCCGCCCCGCCCACAGCGTGAGGAATTTTTAGTGGTAAGTACCTGGATTTACTACCCTCCAGACTTTTGTCAGACTATCTAATATTTAAAATCTGGTCGCAAACAAATCAACATTATTTGTTAGGACAGTTCTGCTATGATCCATTAAATATCTCCGAAGTTCATTAATGGGACGAATTCGGGAGCATACTCTTTTAATAATATTCAAATTCAGGATACAATTGACGCAGAAATCTGTGAATAAACCTTAAAATACATACCTTCGTTAAGTTCCTTAACCTCCTTATTCTTAAAGTCTGAAGGGTACCTCACACGCTCCGCTCGCAACCATTCCGCGAGTGTTGCGTGAGTTGTCAGCTGTGTAGCGAGCCCGCGCGTGCGCTGTGCAGGTGCGAGCGCGCGCCGGCGCCGCGCGACGGGCTGGCGGGGAGCGGCGCGGGCGCCTGGCCGCGCCTGCTGCCGCCGCTGCGGTGCCCACCCGGTCAGTCATCTCTTGTTTATTCCAAAAAAATTATTAAGTGTCCGACTTACTTTTCGGTTCGAAGTCGGGTTTTTAGTTTTTAAACTCACTTTTAGGGTTCCGACCAAAAACAGAAAAAAGAAAACCTTATGGTTTCACTACATCTGCCTATCTGACACAGATGATTATTTCAGGAACAACTAGTTCTGGTATCGACTTAGGGCCAAGTTCACCGACAGATGGTTACGTAATCGGCCCGTTAAACAAAAACTTTTTTAAACCAGGAAGCTAGAATTTTCGTGTAACCCACTTCTTGTACAACCGTGGTTTGGTAAGCGACCATTTCAAGAATAAAAATCTCAAATAATATATTACCCATCGAATGTTTGAATTTATGGTAAACAGCTGTTTAAGTTAATCGGACCGTTATCTTGTCGGTGAACTTGGGCCTTAACCAATTAAACTTAACCGGTAAAACAGCTGAACCGATTTGGACGAAATTTGATATGGAGATAGAGGGAACATCGGAGACAGGTATATATAGGCTACTTTTAATCCCGTACCTACTTTCCTCGAGACGCGGGTGAAACCGCGGAAAACAGCTAGTTTATTTATAACTAGCTTCTACCCGCGACTTCGTCCGCGTGGAATAGTGGTGCTCCGCTTCTATTGGTTTTAGCGTGATGAAATATAGCCTATAGCCTTCTTCAATAAATGGGCTATCTAACACTGAAAGAATTTTCAAATCGGACCAGTAGTTCCTGAGATTAGTAGCGTACGCAAAAAAAGTAACTTTTCTGGTTGATTTTTTACACCTTGTGTCCGAAAAACCCAAATATCTTACGGAACCCTATTTTTTCCAAAATAAAATTTAGCCTATGTTACTCGTGGATAATGTAGCTTTCGAATGGTGAAAGGATTTTTGAAATCGGTCCAGTAGTTTTTGAGCCTATTCATTACAAACAAACAAAGTTTTCCTCTTTATAATATTAGTGTAGATAAGTAGATATATACATATATAGTATAGTATAAGTTTATTTTTTACCACTTAAACATGCATCTAAAGATCGCGATGATGTAAAATAATAATATAGTCATGTGGTAGTTACTAGAACTTCTGCAGAGACCGACCGGTACAAGGATGCAAATCATCGCAATGTAAAACAATGTGCAGCTAGAGCGGCGACTAATTCAACTAAACGAAGTGCTCTACGTTAGAAAAATTATACAACCGAGTTGTGGTTTTAGAGGATTGTTGACATTCGCAGGAGTGAGTCCGGACCGGCCGCTGCGCTCCCGCTCCTCGCCCGTGCGGTGAGTCTCCTAGTCGCTAACACTGCAACGACTTGCACATCTGTGTGTTCATTCTGTCATCCAATATATCGTAATTACATGGTGGGTAAGACTAATTCGATATCATATAGGTTCGAAAGCTCAAAGTAGATTGTAGTAGGTACTCCGATTCGCACGTTCTGCTCCAGGTCAACTGGAGCGGTTACACAATTGCTTACGCCTCAGTGAGTGAGTTCAGCTAGCACAGTATTGTATCATAAATGCTTAATTTTTTTTCTGACTTGTCCCTTGACCATCGACGTTTTATTGTCAAATAAATTAGGTAGGTAGGTACTACCCAAGCGTGGAAGATAATATTATCCATTAAGGCTTGTATGAAACAGAACGGGCATTGAAGAAGAGTGGATACGCGCGGGGCGCCAGCGCAGCCCGTCGGCGTCTCCGAGAGCGGCGCGGAAGGCGGCGGCGGCGGCGGCGTGCGCGCCTGCCCCGGCGCGGGCCTCGCGGCTCCCCGGCCTCCCTCTGCGCCACCAGCCACTCTCTCACCTGCCACAAAATGGGTCGGTAAAAGAGATGACGGACGCACGACGGTGTGTCTGTCGCCTTAGACTAGAAAGTGACGGATATCGACAAAACGCTATTAAGAAAATTAAAGTCGAAATTGGTTGCTCTATGTTATAGGGATTACTACTTAGTTTTGCCACACCAATTTTATCTAAATCGGTTCAGAAGATCCACAAATTACCCTCTACAACCTTATAAACTCACAAACTTTACCTCTAAATAAAATTAGTGTAGATACCTATAGATTATTAATATTATTAGTTTAGTTTAGATAACCTATATTAAAGTGAAAAGTAACTATAAGTAGGTGTCTCTTACTGTTAAATATAAAATAAGACCTTGTACTTGTAAACGATAAGATGCAATGCAACAAATATTCCGAATTTGCGACGCAACGGCCGCCCGTACCGAATGGCAGCCACGCGTAATTTTGTGGCGCGAATGTTTTTATATTGAGATATTATCTTCTAAAGATATTTGTTTAAACTAGAATTAAGGGCACAAATATTCTATACTAGTTTCTGCCAGCGACTTCGTCCGCGTGGAATAGTGGTGCTCCGCTCCTATTGATCTTAGCGTGATGATATATAGCCTTCGTCGATAAATGGACTATCTAACAATGAAAGAATTTTTCAAATCGGACCAGCGGTTCCTGAGATTAGCGCATTTAAACAAAATGGAGTAACTTCTCCCGTTTTCCCAACATTTCCCTTCACTGCTCTGCTCCTATTGATTGTAGCGTGATGAAAAGTATACTATAATCAGCTCAGGAGTATGAAAAATTATTGTACCAAGTTTCGTTAAAATCCGTCGAGTAGTTTTTGTTTCTATAACGTTTATACAGACAGACAGGCAAAAATTTTATTGATTGCATTTTTGGCATCAGTATCGATCCCTAATCACCCCCTGATAGTTATTTTGGAAGTATATTTCAAGTACAGAATTGACCTCTCTACAGATTTATTATAAGTATAGATGTGGGACGAAAGGGGAGAGAGACACAAATTTGCTCTTAAATAATATTTTTAAACCCTACATAGATAGATATAGATAATTTTTTCGCTAAGAAAAAATTTGGTTGGACAAAACCGGTCAAGTGTCACCATCACATTTCATAAAAGTTGTCTGAAAGGGCTTCTGCGTGTTGGCTTTGGCCCCACGTTCGCCTCCCAAAGGCCCGGGACTTAATAGTCCCGTGCATGGCAAAGAATGTGATAATTATTAGAATTAGGCTGTTATAAGCACTAGGCCGTTTACCTTACTTAGCATAAAAGACAAGGGCCTCGCAAAGGCCTGCCGCCCGGAGCCTCGCAATGGCTAAGGCTGCCGCTGCATGTATGCTGGTCCACCGTAGCATACGTAGTCTCAGAGAGGCAAGTTAAGTATGTTTAAGAACAATATTTTTTGCTCCGCGCAATAACATTAGCAGAATGTAAAAGCGGGCGACGCCGACGACGGTATACCTACTTAGTTTCGCCTTGTCAGTCATTCTGTCCGCGGTATTCTGCCAGAGACCCAACTAAGGAACAGGCCAACTTTTAGGTTTTATCTCATAATTACAGGAGTTCCTGAACACTTATGCTGCACTGATTAAAAGTCCTCAGTTTGTGATTAAGCAAACCTAAAATAACATAGAACTCAGTTATTCCAACAAAATCAGTTAAAATGACGGCTAATTACGTGATGACGCTTAATATCGTCAAAAATGGTTTGGGTCCAAGCTTTATAACGAATTTCAAAGGCAAACTATGACCGATAAGTAGTCTTTATAGAGTTGTCAACAAAATATACTAGGTACCTACATCATTAATAATATTCCACCTCAATTATTATCACTGCCGTTAAAAAGTTATTTTTAGGGTTCCGTAGTCCGACAAGGAACCCTTATAGTTTCGCTCTGTCCGTCTGTCTGTCTGTCTGTCTGTCTGTCCGCGGCATAGCTCCGTGGTTTTTGTTATTAGAAAGCTGAAATTTGGTATGAATATGTATATTGATTACGCCGAGAAAGTGGTAAAATAAAATTTTGAAAAATATTTTTTTTTAGGGTAGCTCCCAAACATGTAAAGTAGGGATGAATATTTTTTTCTCGCGTACCCCTTTGTGTGGGGTATCGTTAGATAGGTCTTTCAAAAATATTACGGGTGTGTGAAGATCATTTTTCGGTTAAGCGAGCCATTTGCGAAATATCTAGATTTTAAGTGAATTTTTTTGTTCGATACGAGTTACCCCCCCCCCCTCTAACTTTTGAATGGCTGTACCTAGAAATGTGAAAAAAATCACAGACGTAGCACATGTAATGAACTTACAAGGAAAACTATCACGGCTAAGTAGGCTTAACCGGTTACAGAGTTATAGTCGATTAACTGAGACCTACTACGGAACCCTAATGCGCGTGGCCCGACACGCACTTGGCCGGTTTTTTTTATTATATGATTGGCTATCTGAAAAATGCTATTACTCAATTAAAGATTTTTTAAATGAAAAACAATATTTTGGAGAATAATTTTATTAGTCTAATAATTTTAATTAGGTACTTACCTAAGTACTTGATAATACATCAATGTACCTACTTGGTATTATTTTATTTTTTATCATTTTTAGTACCTACCTAGTGTCACAACAAAAACAATTTGCATGCCAATTTGGCGAAATATCTGTACTGTATCAAATTACCTATGTATATTGTAACTCATTTCAAGCAAATAAACGTAGTTATTCTATTCTATTAAAATAGTATTACTGAACCGTATTGCGCATGGCCCGATACGCACTTGGCGGGTTTCTTTATAACTGACTTACAATAATGGAAAGGTTCTCATTTGAAATGATTTATTTTTAATCTGTTTAAATACAGATATTTAATTTTAATACATTCATTTGTCTAGATGTGTGAATCTTCAACTATTCTAAATATTGTTGTTACAGCGGATCCAGCGCGGCGGTTGGTGTGGCGGTTGGTGCGGCGGCTGGCGCGGCGGCTGGCGCTGCGGCCGCGGCGGCGGCGAGCCGGGGCGGGTTCTCGCGCGTGTCTGCGTACTATTCGGCGCGGCCGCCAGCAGTGCCCATGCAGCTGGTGCCGGTGGCGCCACCCATGCCGCCCGCGCTGCCCGCGCTGCCGCCGCATTCGTCCACTTCCTCGCCGCCGCTGCCCTCCGTCGCGCTCACTACGCAGCTCGATGATGTAAATTAATTGAAGTTTCAGATAATTTTTTTTCGGATGGGAAATCACATTCATTCATATTCTTTATTGCGTTCCATAATGTACAGATAAGGTCTTCAAATCATCAAATGATTTTCCGATTTGTCCGCCATAGTGTCAGACTCGATCACAGACCTCAGATCGCCCGTAATTTATTTTTCCTATCATTTTTATTGTATTCTCCTCCTTTTCCAATGGGTTTCAACTATTATTTAATTCACTTTTTACCGTTTTTAGAGGCTAAAAGCACTGGCCTATTACGTGTTGGGAGCATGCGCTGACAAACTTTCAGGTTTTATACAATGACGAAAGTGTGGGGTTCATGGGCTCTTGGAATATTAGTAATATTGGTTGTTTTATGAAACTTCACATATTCAAACTGGCCATATTTTAATCATTTTGAAATTAGAATAAGAAGAAAAAAAATAGATAGATAGCAGATTTTAAAACTAAAAGATATCAGGTCGATCCAAGATCACGAAATAAAACTAAAGTCTTAACCCCAGGTTCACCGACAAGACAATGAGACACTGTCGTAGAACAAAGTCAGATGTGATAATACAATGAAATTGAGTTTTTTTCAAAATCAGCTTCAATTAAACATAATCTATCGATATAAGCAAGAAAAAAAAAAATATAATCTGGTACTTTCCGAGATATTAAAACGAACAAAGTTGTATTTCCAATACGTTCCAAAGAAATCAAAACTTTAAAGTGCTCTCCTGTAAAGTAGCTATTTGTAGATCCGACTTGGTCTACGACAGTGTCGAACGGTCCAATTAACTTAAAACAGCTGTTTACCACAAATTCAAACTTCAGACTTTCGATGGATAACGTATTATTTGAGATTTTTATTCCTGAAACGGTCGATTACCAAACCAGGGTTGAACTAGAAGTGGGTTACACGAAAATTCCAGCTTCCTTGTCAAAAAACCTTTCCGTTTAACAGACCGATTACGTAACCGTCTGTCGGTGAACTTGGCCCTTAAAGTTCTCTTCGATTTATAAACGAACGATACCTCCACCGCGGTATATTACCGTACACCACTACCTCCACCCACGCATTTCCTACAATTCTTTTATACTACACTTCTCATCAAAAAAATCGAAACACTTTCGTTTTTATTGTTTTTGTCCTATTTTTTTACAAAAGAGAATTAATTCCATGAAAAAAAAAACATTATTGTGTAGCTGGCAGTTTGGTCATTACAGTAAGAAGAAAAAAATCAAAATTCGAAATTAGAATTTCATTTGTTTATCCTATAAATGAAATTAATCACTGTTTTGAGACAAATGTGTATTTAGGGTTGGAGTACGTTTCTCGTTTAAAAACTAAAAATTAGCGCTTGTCTTTAAACTTTTTGTTTCTTATTTCATTTACTGTGACTTTGGGACGTCTGAAAAAACTTTTTTTTCTAAAACATATGGATACTTCGCCCGCAGAAGCCGCCCAAGTGGTGGCATTGCTGGATTCTGGACTTAGTCAGCGTGTTGTGGCTGCAAGATTGCATCTAAGCTTATCATCTGTTCATAGAGTCTACAAACGCTATCGGGAGACTGGTTCGTTCACGCGCCGTTCAGGATCTGGCAGGAATCGGGTCACTTCTGAGCGAGATGATCGATTTATTGTAACAACTTCTTTACGAAATCGACGCCTTAACGCCGCCTTAACGCTTTTCAACTGCAGCAGCAGCTTCGCGTTGTACGAAGAGTAGCTGTAAGTGACTCTACAATAAGAAGAAGGTTGAAGGAACGCGGATTGGCACCGCATAAGCCAGCGAATGGGCCGAAATTAACTGCAGACCATCGAAGAGCGCGCCTTAACTTTGCACGCGAGCACCTAACTTGGTCATACCTTCAGTGGAGCAAAGTACTGTTTTCTGATGAGTGTAAAATTATGCTGTATGGTAACGACGGAAGGAACAAGGTCTACAGAAGAGATGGAGAACGCTTTGCACAATGCTGCATTGAAGAAAAGGTCAGCTATGGTGGCGGTTCGTGGACGGTTTGGGGAGGAATCAGCGCCGACGGTAAGACAGAACTTGCCTTTGTGTCTGGGCCACGGCTGCCTGCACTAAACTCTCATCGGTACATCGAACAGTGTCTTGAACCTCATGTGATGCCCTATGCACATTTTATTGGCAACGACTTCATATTCATGCACGACAATGCTAGAGCTCACACCGCGGGCGTCGTACGAGATTATCTTACCGAAGTCGGTATCTCCATTATGGTATGGCCAGCAAGAAGCCCGGACATGAATCCCATTGAACATCTATGGGATGAATTAAAGAGACGAATTCGAGCAAGAGATCCAGCCCCAGAAACACTTAGCCAGCTGCAAAATGCAATCCAAGAGGAATGGGATAATATACCACAACATGTGATCGTGACTCTCATCCGATCGATGAAGAACCGTATGGAAGCAGTAATAAGAGCTCGCGGAGGGAATACAAGTTATTAAATAAACGTTTCTTAATTTTTTTTTTCATTTACGCGTGTTGTTTTACCCATTTCCTTCATATTCCATACAGGGTAAAAATTACTCATTATACAAAATACGAAATCTATGAAGACTTAATTTGAATTTAGAACAATAACATTAGGATTTAAAAACCTCATACTACTCACTATTAAATGACATTTTACATTTATTCCTAAATATACACATTTTTCTGATAATCCTTATCAAATCATAAACTGCGAGGTGTTTCGATTTTTTTGATGAGAAGTGTATAAGTAACTACAGTGTGTAATCGAATTAGCTAACTGTTTTCCCGAAAGGTATGTACCTACTTAATCCATGACATAGAAACTTTCTTAAGCATTTATTCATCAAATATAAATATTAGGTAATCATTATAATTAGTAAACCCGGACAACTACTTAAATGTCTTGTTTACACGTTACGCCTTTATACCTCTTTAAGATTATTTTTTGGCAGGTACTTAGAAAAGTAGCAATTCATTAACTTATTAGGACCTAGATAGTTTTCGGGAAAACAGTGAAATAAATCACAGTGTATAAATAAAATGAGTCGCCGAAATGTATGTAAGTACGCTCGCAGCAGTCGTAGCCTCCGAGTTACTGCACCAAATCGGACAATTCGTATACTTTGGTGCACGTTATTGGCAGAACAACGTTTGTATAAACTAAAATTAAAACGTAGAAAATATAATGGCGCTAGCAAGTTCCCCGCCCGGGACAGCTAGTAAGACATATTAGTGCGCTTCAATGTACTTACCTGTGCTCGCACGAGCATGGGCTGAGGAAGGAACATGGATGGGTTTTAGTCAGAAAAATGTTGGGGTTCAAGGGTCTTTTAAAATCAGACAACCATCTCGAGTAAACGTACTTTAATGACTCTAATTATAGAAACGTTACAATGCGCATTGAAGTAAACTTCTTACTTAGCACTTATTATTTTAAATAATACTATATTCTAATGGAGCGTACCTACTACGTTATGCATTGTTAGGGAGCATACATACACTTCAACTCGTCACTAGAGGAGGGGTGTACTGACTTCCAAACATATATCGATATAACCAGATTAATCTTGCTTTAACTCCTAAAGGAATAACAATTGGTATAAGGTGTGTTAGTAAAAAATGTTGCACTTAAAAATACCTTTCAAATGATATACGACTCGTCACTTGAGCAGGGATAACTTTTATAACGTAAGTAGAATTCTAATTTGATGAACATTAAGACTGTCTAGCAACGGGTGGCCACCATGGTAAGTGTCTGGGAATGAATGCCGTGATTTTTAATAATATTCCGAAGGTAATAAAAATCCGAAAACTCACACTATAATTTGACGAAAGTAGATTTTTTTTCACAACTTTAGTATCGTATCGCCAAAGCCACCATAACCCAAACTTCATAATGGTCCATCGTTCTTACCTGTGTTGGGAGCATGCACTGACAAACTTTCAGGTTTTATAAAATGACGAAGGTCTGTGGTTCATGGGCTCTTAGGCTTTAAGGGGTATCATGTTAACCTGGTAGCTGAGTTGTGGAGGTCAGATAGGCAGTCGCTTTTTGTAAAATACTGATATTCAATTGCACCCTAAAAGCTGAAACCAAGACAGTTGGGAAACAGGTAGACGATGACTTGATAGATGATTGCCGTAGGAGCGTTGTAAGAACGCGGTGCGCAGCGTGCTCTGCGAACTGATGACGGCCCTGCCGCTGTCGGCCGCCTCGTCGCCGGCGCGCCCCGCGCGGGGCCCGCGCGCTCGGCCCTCGCCGCGCCTGCCGCACCCGCCTCGCCCGCAGGCGCCGGCTTCGCCCCGCGACCGCCCGCCGTCGCCCACTGCCCGCAGCCCTGTTCGCCACAACCGGTGCGCAAATTATTTTGATTTATTTTTGTATGGCATCTCCCAGTTCAACCTTTTTTGACGAGTTGTCGACTGCTTAACCGGGCTTGCCTGTGAAGTGCTTTAAATGAATTAAGGGCCTCCAGCCAGGGCTTAACTTATAAAACTAAGCCACTACACGCTAAGGGCACCCCATAGTGTGCCTAGTGCGCCGATATTTCACTTTGACAACTAACGATTAGCAAATTTTTGTTTGACAACTTTTCATTTGGTAGAATTATTGTTTAGCAGATTATTATAATGACATAAAACGTTTGGGATATTTATCATTTGCCAAACATTCCGCATAGGTTACGATAAGTTAGAGTATGACAAACAACGCACTAGCCGAGCAAGTGAAGCGAGCGTGCCGCGGCAGCGGCCGGCGATGTGCCAGAAGCGAATCGCTTTTGTAAAAGGTAACAGTTAAGTTAGGCAAGGCCACATTGATCGGACCCGAGCTAGGCCACATTAAATAAAAAGTTAAAAAAAAATAACTAGCTGTATATAATTTGTCCCAATTGAAAATGACATCCTTGTAAATAAATTTCTTCAAAATTTGATATTTCACAAAATAAAACATTGTGTTGCTGCTTTTGGTAACTGTGAGGTTGGGAAATAAAACAAAATTATATGATAAGCAGGAGCAAACAATTTTCGGCGAAAAGTGTATATTCCTCGGACAGCAAACAGACAGACGGACATGGAAAAATCAAAAGGATTCCTTGTTGACGACAGAACCCTAATTAGAACTAGGTACTTACCTACAAAAATAAATGTGATCCCATCAAAAAAATAACATGTTCAAAAATGCCAAGCCAAGCAATGCAGTGTTCTTCTACCGCAAAGAGATGTAAGATCTAAAGTAAAACATAGTCGATTAATTAATAAAGACATCTTAATTCCTTTAACAGAGTAACCTATTTTAAACATTTTAAAACTAAATAAAATGTTATTCATTCACTTTTTGCATCTACCTTAGATTATATATTTCTACCTTAGATTATATACATGTCTAGATGGAGCGTCAAGTGCGCGCAAACGTGTCAAAAAGTGTCAGCCAACAATTAGCTCACAAGTGCTTACCCGCCGATCAGTACAGTACGTAACCGTCGGTAAACCTTGTTGTAATTAATAAGTCTATTATTTTTATGTGATTTATGGGAGAATTGTAGTAACTGTTATCATTATTTACACACACAGAGACGTATACGCACAGTGTAAAACGACGCCTGCTTGAAATTGTTGACTCGTTTTCTTTGTTATGATTGTAGCGCGATGCTCCATCTAGACATGTATATAATCTAAGCTTTCTACTTTCGAATAACATAAGGTAAACGTCCTTGTTGTCCCTTTAATTTGCACCTTCAATCTTACATCACCATCTGATAAATATTATAATTAGGCTGTTAAGCACTAGGCCGCTTACATTACTTTGCAGAAAAGACAAGGGCCTCGCGAAGGTCTGCCGCCCGGAGCCTCGTAATGGCTAAGGCCGCCACCGTCACTAATGATATGCTTGCTGCTAGTCAAATTAACAACAATAAGATTACACCTGATTAGTGCCGCCGTCGCTAGGAAACTATTATAATCTTCGTAGCAATAAAGTAGGTACCTCATCCTGTGTTGGGGTGTGAAACTTGTATTCGTAATATTCCATTCTTGGGTCGCTTACTAATCGAATTATTAATTACCAAGAAGGATGATGATAAAGTATGCCTGATATTTCACTTTCATCTATTTACTTATACGGTTCTGTGCGTTTATTGCTACGAGAAAAAAGATTTTGTGATGGGATCCCGTACTACGTAAGTGAGGCAGTTTGAATACAGTTGGTCACTGAAACAGTAGGTATTCAACAGAGGCACACCGCTGCCGGAAGAGGGCGCATGGGGCGCGGGCAGCGCGGCGAGCGCGGCCAGCTCTGCGAGCTCCGGCAGCTCGGGCAGCGGCGCGCGCGCCTGGCCGGGCCGCGTCGCGCGGCACGTGGCCACGCAGGCGCGCGCCTCCGGGAACCTGGATAAAAAGTATCCATTGTGTTAATCCAGGTTATACGTACAGGTTACATATGTGCCAAATTTCATTCAAATCCATTCAGTAGTCCTTGCAAAATTTCGCATTTGTAGGCAATATTAGGAGGATTAAAATTAAAAAGAAAAACATGAGGTTCATCAAAGCTATTCGGATTTGGAACCTCCAAAATGTTGCAGTTATTGGCTATTGGATTTCCTTTCGCAAAAAGTCAAGCCAGGCGGGCGAAGATATTGTAACATCGTCTGCCCTGCACAGCTGCTAGGTACAGGTGCGGACGTCGTGCTCAGCGCCTTACACACTGGTGTACTGACATTAGTACGCTGTCGCACTGATACCAGGGAAACCAACCGACCGAAGCGTGAGCGTGTCATCGGAAACCCTGACAGTCTTTGTAATATTAACATAACATTATATTTACTTTTGTTCCATGCAGCAGTGTTCGGAGCGAAGGTTATCACCCAGGTAAGCTTTTATAGATAACTAGCTGCCCCGCGCGACTTCGTTCCCGTGGTATGCAACTCCTACCCAACTCCTACCCAACTCCTACCCAACTCCTACCCAACTCCTACCCAACTCCTACCCAACTCCTACCCAACTCCTACCCAACTCCTACCCAACTCCTACCCAACTCCTACCCAACTCCTACCCAACTCCTACCCAACTCCTACCCAACTCCTACCCAACTCCTACCCAACTCCTACCCAACTCCTACCCAACTCCTACCCAACTCCTACCCAACTCCTACCCAACTCCTACCCAACTCCTACCCAACTCCTACCCAACTCCTACCCAACTCCTACCCAACTCCTACCCAACTCCTACCCAACTCCTACCCAACTCCTACCCAACTCCTACCCAACTCCTACCCAACTCCTACCCAACTCCTACCCAACTCCTACCCAACTCCTACCCAACTCCTACCCAACTCCTACCCAACTCCTACCCAACTCCTACCCAACTCCTACCCAACTCCTACCCAACTCCTACCCAACTCCTACCCAACTCCTACCCAACTCCTACCCAACTCCTACCCAACTCCTACCCAACTCCTACCCAACTCCTACCCAACTCCTACCCAACTCCTACCCAACTCCTACCCAACTCCTACCCAACTCCTACCCAACTCCTACCCAACTCCTACCCAACTCCTACCCAACTCCTACCCAACTCCTACCCAACTCCTACCCAACTCCTACCCAACTCCTACCCAACTCCTACCCAACTCCTACCCAACTCCTACCCAACTCCTACCCAACTCCTACCCAACTCCTACCCAACTCCTACCCAACTCCTACCCAACTCCTACCCAACTCCTACCCAACTCCTACCCAACTCCTACCCAACTCCTACCCAACTCCTACCCAACTCCTACCCAACTCCTACCCAACTCCTACCCAACTCCTACCCAACTCCTACCCAACTCCTACCCAACTCCTACCCAACTCCTACCCAACTCCTACCCAACTCCTACCCAACTCCTACCCAACTCCTACCCAACTCCTACCCAACTCCTACCCAACTCCTACCCAACTCCTACCCAACTCCTACCCAACTCCTACCCAACTCCTACCCAACTCCTACCCAACTCCTACCCAACTCCTACATTTTTTTTTTTTATTTTTTTTTTATCCTATGTCCTTTTCCTGGTTCCAAGCTGCCTCCCCTCCAATTTTCAGCCAAATCGGTTCAGCCGTTCTCGAGTTATAAGTGGTGTAACTAACACGACTTTCTTTTATATATATATAGATGGAGATACCTGAAATATTATTATTTTCATGATTCATAAATAAATCACATGCTATAAAGGGCAATTTTGATCTACATGAAATGCACAACGTAGGTATCTAATGTATTTAATTGGATAAGGAATGATACTGTATCGTTTAAAATAGCTTGGTAAATAACCCATATTTTTTTTGTAATATGTAAAAGATAAAAGTGGTTACTGTGGTTAATGTGTGTGTTAATGTATTAGGAAAACAAAATAACTGAAAAACGTCAAATAAAAAATAAATCAAAAATATTAAAAAAAAAACCCAGTGCAAAAAAAAAATGTAAATTGAACTAATATAAAACTGCGTAATAATGAAAATTATATAAAAACTGAAATGACAAAAAAAAAACAAGTGCAGGAGTCTATCTATAGTCCGACATGACTATTTATGAATGTGGCTGACAGGTGAACTAACGCAAGCCACCATCTTGAAATGTCAATTTGGTGATACCGGCCAAAGGAAAATTCTTACCCAACTAAGTAAGTAAAAATTTAAAAAAACTACGTTTAAAAAAACCGACTTCAAAAAAAAAACTAAAAAGTATTAAAAAAGTATAAAATAACTTAATAAAGATTTAACACAAACCTAATACCTTTAATATTAATAAAACACCATTATTTGTATGTGCTACCTATTGACAGGTTTAAAGTCGGTGCCAAGCCAAATGTAATAGTGTTACTCATTCAGGTATTAAAAAGTTTTCATCTGTTTCACATTAATTCACATTGTTCTTTAAGTTTATTTACGTAGGTTAATCTTTAGGAATTTCATTTTGTTTAGGACTTGGCACCGACTTCAAACCTGTCAATAGGTAACACATACAAATAATGGTGTTTTATTAATATTAAAGGTATTAGGTTTGTGTTAAATCTTTATTAAGTTATTTTATACTTTTTAGTTTTTTTTTTGAAGTCGGTTTTTTTAAACGTAGTTTTTTTAAATTTATTTTTTACTTTTTAGTGTCTGTAATAAGTTGCTCTGTAAATTACAGTATTTTTTACAGGATTTTTATAGATTACATAAGGAAGGCTATAACATTTCGTTGTTTTTATTGTCATAATTATATGTTAAATAGTTTTTTTTTAAGTAGCTATGGGTAGGCCTACGAAAGGTGCAGCTTTAAACAATATAGATCAAGAAACGGGAACGGAAAATATAAATCGACTCCGAAACAATTACGTCATCGATGTAAACAAAAATGTAAAAAATGTTCACAAAATGAAAACTACTGGGCCAAACCATGTGAAATTTTTATGGGACCAAATGGCATCTATTCCGCATCAAACTAAAAAAGAATCACGTAAATGGGATCATAAATCTCAGCGTAATCGGTGTACATACATAGAAAAAAAAAAAAAAAAAAAAAAAAAAATACCGATCGAATTGAGAACCTCCTCCTTTTTTTGAAGTCGGTTAAAAATATAGCGGTATTCAATAAGACTAGATTTTATCTTTGAAATTGTTTAGAAAGGGCAATGATGATCTGTGATGCCTCTGGTATTGTAGATATCCATTGGCCGCGGTGACTACTTAATAATCAGGAGGGCTTCGGCTTGAGAGCCACCTACTAACATACAAATGTGTGTTAAATGTTAAAATATCGCATTTTATTCTTTCCAATTTAAGATTATTATTAAAACGTAAATGATGAATTAATAAATTGCTATTTATCATGTCATGATTTACTTAAAAACATGGAAATATCCATTAATTGGTATCATTAACACTAAAAATTACATTTCAAGATGGTGGCTAGCGTTAGTTCACCTGTCAGCCACGTTCATAAATAGCCATGTGTACAGCTTGGCAAAAAAGTCTAGAAACGGAACTATTTTTTTTTATTGCTGGCAACCCCTGGCCAATAATGTTGTTTGATGTAAACAAAGTTAGCAAGTTACTTATTTTTTATTTCGACCATGAAAACGGCAATAGAACTACGTTATAATAAATAAAACCATTCAGAGTACTAGCAAGGAAACAATTCATAAGGTTTATAGGCGATATCTGGTGAAACATGAGGCTAAAACTCTTCTTTCCGATCTCGACGATATTTACCAAAGTACCGCCATAATGACAGGTGTGTAAGAGTTTGTTTTGTTTTATTTAGTTGTAGCAAGTGTTAATTTATGATCCCTATTTTGTTTTGAATTGCTTGAATACGAAATAAGTGAAATTTTGAACAATAAACATCGAGCATATAGGTTATGTTTACGTTTTGTCTTTGACACTTTGGTATAACGCGACCAGATTAATATTGATACTTGAGTGGCTTGATCCTTGATACTCTGCAATACGTAAATTCGATTTCTACATAACTTTATCTATGAGTGTGATCACAAGATAATATAATACTTGTTATAACTAGCATTTAAAAATCACAAAAAAATAGATAGGTACCGTAAACTTCTTACGTTTAATATTGATAAAGGTTTAATCAAATTTTTTATCTTTATAGGAAGCTCCGAACGTGCATTTCAATCTATAACCGAGTAGGAGTTCAAAAGAATTCATGCCAGCATGTTAACAAAACAGAAAAGGAGTATTATGAATTTATGAGAGGGTTCGTACTTGGACATAAAACGTTTAGTAATTAATCTCCAACATGATAGCGCAGTGCCTTTGAATCTGAGTGTGACTCAGATGAGTTTATGGCTAGCTCTAGCCAAGACATGGATCTGGCGGGCGTGGAATATTTAGAGGAAGATTTATTGAAATCAATTATAATAATGCTCTATTCATACGCCTTTTTTATACCCAAAAAAAATTGTAAACACAAGAGTGCTTACATTATTAGTGCTTATAAGTAATTTGTATTCAGTTTCATGACGTGAATAATTGTTATTACATTTTAAAATACTTACTGATTTTAATTAATTATAAAAATACAGCTTAGTATCAAGACGATAGGAAGGTACGCTATACGGTCGCAGCGGGTTGCCACACGAACGGTAAGGTGGCGCCCCTATTAATTTCTATTCTTTTTTGCCAAGCTGTATATTATGTGATAATCAGTGATCGGATAATCCGATGCATATTTAGCTATAGTTCATTTTTGGCTAGGATATTATGAAAGCGGCTTCTTAAAACATATTTTTAGAAATATAAATCCTGGGATTCCAGAAAATTCGGGAATGCGAAACTAGTCTGTAACATAGTGAGGGAACGACGTCTTTAGCATTTAGTATTTATTTTAAAAAATGATTTGAAAATTGAAGAAAAATTAAGAGGAAGTTATTATTTTTAGAGTTTTTTGTGTTATAAAAGTTAAAATAAGTAAATATACCTACACCCGAATTGATTCTATAATAAAATCACAAAATTTCTCGATTCCAAATTTTTTTCGAAGATTATTCGACTCAAAAGTGTTTTCCATACTGGCCAACACCTCAACTTTAGGTAAATATGCATTCGATCTCTGGTTATAATTGACGATTGCGATATTATCTATCTATCTATACTAATCTATACTTATAATAATATAAAGCTGAAGAGTTTGTTTGTTTGAACGCGCTAATCTCGGGAACTACTGGTCCAATTTGAAAAATTCTTTCAATGTTAGATAGCCCGTTTATCGAGGAAGGCTATAGGCTATATATCATGACGCTAAGACCAATAGATAATATTACCGGACACGGTCACGATTGCGATTTGTGACGAGTTAAGCCGGTCTATATGTTAATGGGTCCCGACTGATAAGTCGCTATGTTCTATGCTTTTTAGTCTCTCTCAAAATAATACATATAGATAGACTCCTGCCCTTTTTAAAAAAAAAGTTATTTGTTACTTTGTAGAGTTTTTGAAGCCGGTATTATTTTTTGTAAGTTGTAAGTTCAAGAGTTCAAGGATACAAATCACATCTGTAGTTAAAACTCCTGACATAAAATCAGTTGGTAATGTAATAATGTGATCGGGCAGACAAGGCGGAGAGAGCGGAGAAGGCAGGAAGGCCGGACAAGGCGGACGAGTGGCTGGGCGGCGTGCGCGCGCTGCGCGACTCGCACGTGCGCCTCGTGCTGCGCCAGCTGCGCCACATCGAGCGCCTCAACCGCGCGCTGGACCGCGCCGCGCGCGCGCCCGCACCCCTCGCCCTGCCGCGCTCGCCACCCTATTAAACGACTTGCTCTTGACAAACCAGTGCTTTTTATTAGGGTTCCGTAGTCCGACAAGGAACCCTTTTATATTGATTTATTCCTGTTTCGGCCCAAGTTTTCGGCCCACATTCCAAAAAAATCTTGTTTCGTCCCGCGTTAATTTTAATTCCTGTTTCGGACCACTTTATAAAATTTTTTGTTGAGTCAGAAAAAGGTAAAAAAATAACGATAGCTTACTCGAGCTTAAAAAAAGGAATGAAAGGAGTTCATAAACGCTATCTCAGGCTCTTAAACAACTAGAACGAACTTGAAATGAATAGGAATCAGGTGCTTAAGCGACTTAATTACTGCTAAGCTCTTTCTTGATAATGGTAAAAATAGATAGAGGTTTTCGAATTTATAAACCTCCCAAAACTAGGTAGAAGTTACTAGGGTGATAGAAATAAACAGGAAAATAAAAATATGCGTTTATTATTCACATGATAGTGATCATATCATCATCATATCAGCCTATCACCGTCCACTGCTGAACGTAGGCCTCCCCCAAATTCACTATATCGATATAAAATTCAACAGTTTTATAAATATGACGGCACATTTGGCGTAGTGGCTGAGCAATTGGCTGCTGCGCTGCGTGTCGCGGGTTCGATTCCCGCACGGGACAACTAAAATTGTCTCGGGTCTGGGTGTTTGTGCATGTGTATATGTATGTTTGTAAACGCACCCACGATACAGGAGTAATTCCTAGTGTGGGGCAACGTTTTTAAAAAAAATAAATAAAAATTAAGTACCTAAAAGGATTTCTGTTTTACGAAATGAATGTTTTACTGGATGTATGTATACTTCCAGTTCATTTCTGCTATCCTGGTAGTTTTAATTTGCCTCAAATAAAGTTTATGGTGTTAAGTAACATATTGAGAATAAAACATTGTGAAAACTAAGATAAGTCAAAATGTTTAGAATATTTTTTATGCCCTCTGTAGAAAACATGTTGTAAAATACATACATAAAATACTACTCGAGACGAATCCAGAATAAAATGTGGGACGAAACAAGAATTAAATGAATAATTATTAATTAATATTATTTTCGGGACGGAACAGGAATAAAAAATGAAGTCCGAAACAAGATTTATTAGTGTGGGACGAAACTCGTAGGACGAATCAGGAACAAATCCACGCGAAGCATCAGCTTTCTAATAAAAAAAGAATCATCAAAATCGATTCACCCAGTCAAAAATTATGAGGTAACAAAAAAATAAAAATAAAAACATACACTCTAATTGAGAACTACCTCTTTTTTTTAAGTCTGATAAAAAGAGGTAAAGTTCGTGGGTAATCTCTGGATCTACTGAACAGATTTAGATAAAATTGGTACGGACATAGAGAGGAGCCTGGAGAAGGTCGTAGGCTACCTCTTATCCGGGTGCGTCAAGTAGTTCGCTCGGGATAACGGGGAAACCGCGGGAAACATGTGTTTTAATTAAGTCAATATCCTGCCAGAATTGGAAAAAACTAAACTAAACGCGACTGAACTCGCGTGTAAAATGCGTCATCTGGACAAGCTCTAAGTTACTTTGTTTACATCTTTGGACGACATGTTGATGAAAAATAAACCGGCCAAGTGCGTGTCGGGCCACGCGCAGTAGGGTTCCGTAGTAGGAGTTAGTTAGTCGAATATAACTCTGTAACCGGTTAAGCCTACTTAGCCGTGATAGTTTTCCTTGTAAGTTCATTACATGTGCTACGTCTGTGATTTTTTTCAGATTTCTAGGTATAGCCATTCAAAAGTTAGAGGTGCTCGTATCGAATAAAAATTTCAAATTAAAATCTAATTATTTCGTAAATGGCTCGCTTAACCGAAAAATAGTCTTCACACACCCATAATATTTTTGAAAGACCTATCCAACAATACCCCGCAAGAAGGGGTACGCGAGAAAAAAAAACATCCCCACTTTACGTGTATGGGAGCTACCCTAAAAAAAATTTTTTTTCAAAATTTTATTTTACTACTTTCTCGGCGTGATCAATACACATATCCATACCAAATTTCAGCTTCCTAGTAACAAGAACCTCGGCGCTATGCCGCGGACAGACAGACAGACAGACGGATATGGCGAAACTATAAGGGTTCCTTGTCGGACTACGGAACCCTAAAAAGAGTAGAATATTAAAGTCTCTACAAACAGTGGTTTGGTTTGGTTTGGCTGTGCGTTGAACCGTTAGTGTAATAAAAAAACTACGTTTAAAAAAACCGACTTCAAAAAAAAAATTTAAAAAAACTACGTTTAAAAAAACCGACTTCAAAAAAAAAACTAAAAAGTATTAAAAAAGTATAAAATAACTTAATAAAGATTTAACACAAACCTAATACCTTTAATATTAATAAAACACCATTATTTGTATTTGCTACCTATTGACAGGTTTAAAGTCGGTGCCAAGCCAAATGTAATAGTGTTACTCATTCAGGTATTAAAAAGTTTTCATCTGTTTCACATTAATTCACATTGTTCTTTAAGTTTATTTACGTAGGTTAATCTTTAGGAATTTCATTTTGTTTAGGACTTGGCACCGACTTCAAACCTGTCAATAGGTAACACATACAAATAATGGTGTTTTATTAATATTAAAGGTATTAGGTTTGTGTTAAATCTTTATTAAGTTATTTTATACTTTTTTAATACTTTTTAGTTTTTTTTTTGAAGTCGGTTTTTTTAAACGTAGTTTTTTTAAATTTATTTTTTACTTTTTAGTGTCTGTAATAAGTTGCTCTGTAAACTACAGTATTTTTTACAGGATTTTTATAGATTACATAAGGAAGGCTATAACATTTCGTTGTTTTTATTGTCATAATTATATGTTAAATAGTTTTTTTTTAAGTAGCTATGGGTAGGCCTACGAAAGGTGCAGCTTTAAACAATATAGATCAAGAAACGGGAACGGAAAATATAAATCGACTCCGAAACAATTACGTCATCGATGTAAACAAAAATGTAAAAAATGTTCACAAAATGAAAACTACTGGGCCAAACCATGTGAAATTTTTATGGGACCAAATGGCATCTATTCCGCATCAAACTAAAAAAGAATCACGTAAATCGGATCATAAATCTCAGCGTAATCGGTGTACATACATAGAAAAAAAAAAAAAAAAAAAAAAAAAATACCGATCGAATTGAGAACCTCCTCCTTTTTTTGAAGTCGGTTAAAAAGTATTGCTTGGCGCTATGGTGGCCTAGCACACTTTTCTACTAGTGATAAGATATGGTAGAAGTTAAAGCCTTGTAAAAGAATAGTTCTGTAAAATCACTAAACTTTTATTAATAACCAGCGACTTCGTCCGCGTGGAATAGTGGTGCTCCACTCCTATTGGTCTTAGCGTGATGATATAGCCTTCCGCGATAAATGGACTATCTAACACTGAAAGAATTATTTAAATCGGACCAGCGGTTCCTGAGATTAGTGCATTTAAACAAAATGACAACATTTCCCTTCACTGCTCTGCTCCTATTGATTGTAGCGTGATGAAAAGTATACTATAACCATCTCAGGAGTATGACAAATAATTGTACCAAGTTTCGTTAAAATCCGTCAAGTAGTTTTTGTTTCTATAGAGTTTATACAGACAGACAGACAGACAGACAGACAGACGGACAGACAGACAGACAGACAGACAAAAATTTTACTGATTGCATTTTTGGCATCAGTATCGATCCCTAATCGACCCCTGATAGTTATTTTGGAAATATATTTCATGTACAGAATTGACCTCTCTACAGATTTATTATAAGTATAGATAAATGGTAAAAACTATGTAAATTTAGACACAATTATTGGTAAATTATGGTAAATGGTTATGGTAATGGGATCGAGTACGTGGTGTCTCTGGCGAGATCTTAACGCGAACTGTTCCACATTTTGGTAGACGAGCGAATGTGCATAATTGCCTTCGTGTTAAACATAATGATGTTTCTGATGTTTACGACAATCAAGCCTAGTACCTCTCAGTTACCTAAGACCTAACTGACTATAAACCTAGCCCTATAACAACTACCTAACACCGTAGGTACCCTAATGCCCTATCCTACCATACAAACCGTACCATTCAAACCATACCAAACGTAAGTTACGTTGGTTTTACGTAAGGAAGTCTGTTACAAGGAGACCTACGGTAACAGACGTTAAATTGGGTAGGAATAGGGGTTTGTGTACGTCGTGCAATGTACACAGGAAATAGTTTTCTCACTGCCGATCCCACAGACTCATAGGACCGATGATGGCTAAAGGTGTCTTGGCCACAGTGAGAGGAGTTAATGGAGATGAATCACACTCGACTCCCGCTTGATGACTAATTTATTAACAGTAATTAACTTATTATATTATTATTATATATACAATTTTTGTGGTCCATACACATTGATGCCTATTCACATGTGTGTTGTCTCTGTATTGAGCCGATGAAGCACAGATCTCAGTAGGTCAGTTCTTAGAGCTGACGGTGTGCCGATGTTGCGGCGCATGCGTTGAGTGCATGTTCAAAGGTTGAACAAATGCAATTATGCATTTTCGCTGAGTGTTCGATTAAAACTCGAACAGTCAGTCATTCAGGACAAAGCATTTTAAATTTATACATTACAATACAATGGCGTACCTGGGAGTAACCACTCCAGGGTCTAGAATTCTCAAATCAATTTGCACAAGGTTCGAGCTGGTCACTACAATTTTTTGGCCCTTCATCTCTGAGTAAACTTGTTTTGCACGATTTTTTGTGCTAATTTACGTCAAAACTTTTAATTTTATACTGACGTGACGCATCCTAGATGCATATCCAGGTCGTCAGTGTATCAGAAATGCGTTTGCACAGCCTTCCACACCAATCGTAAAGCCAGGTGATAGGTTGTGCAAAACGGGATCGTGCAAAATGTTTACCTGGCCTGTGTAAAAAGGGTGGGTGGGCGGGGTTTTTTTTTGCCGGTCTCAGATGCTATAGAAACGGGAGTGGTGTCAAAAGACGCAGCTCATCAACAGCTATCTAACGGTATGCCACACTATGGAAATTGCTATACAAGTTTTGAAAAAAGGTCAAAAAACCGTTTTTCTGCATGAAAATCGACTAAAAAAAGTATTTCTACACGAAAATCACTGAATCCCGGCATCGCGAAAGGTTCCAGTCAGCGATCCCGAAAGGTAAGAGGCGTTTGAAAATTAATAAATTGACAGGATTAAAAAATTATTGCAAATTTGGTATTTCTACAGAAAAAATCGTACCAATTTTAACTAATAGAAGGATGCACCAAAATTTTTATTATTTGAAGCGTGTGTTAATAGTCCACCTACCCGTTAAAAAACTTACGAAAGTGAACCTAACTAAGGCGAACCTAACTTAAACAAACCTAAGCTATTTTGTTTAATAGTCCACCTACCCGATAAAACCTAACGAAAGTGAACCCAACCAAGGCGAACCTAACTTAAACAAACCTAAGCTGTTTTGTTTAATAGTCCACCTACCCGATAAAAACCTAACCAAGGCGAACCTAACTTAAAGAAATGTAACCTATTTTTTTTAAAGTCCACCTGCCCGTTAAAATCCTAACGAAAGTGAACCTAACTTAAACAAACCTGACCTTTTTATTTTAATAGTCCACCTACCCTTTGAAAACCTAACGAAAGTGAACCTATCTAAAACAAAGTTAACCAATTTTTTTTAATAGTCCACGTACCATTTGAAAATAGAACGAAAGTGAACCTAACCACAGCGAACCTAACTTAAACAAACCTAACCTATTTTTTTTAAATAGTCTACCTACCCTTTGAAAATCTAACGAAAGTGAAACTAACCACGGCAATCCTAACTTAAACAAACCTAACCTTTTTTTTTTTTTTTTTAATAGTCCACCTGCCCGTTAAAAACCTAACGAAACTGAACCTAACCAAGGCGAACCTAACTTAAACAAACCTAACCTTTTTATTTTAATAGTCCACCTACCCTTTGAAAACCTAACGAAAGTGAACCTAACCAAGGCGAACCTAACTTAAACAAACCTAAGCTATAGTCCACCTACCCGATAAAAACCTAACGAAAGTGAACCTAACCTAGGCGAACCTAACTTAAAGAAATCTAAGCTTTTTTTTTTTTTTTATAGTCCACCTGCCATTTAGAAACCTAACGAAAGTGAACCTAACCAAGGCGAACCTAACTAAAACAAACCTGACCTTTTTATTTTAATAGTCCACCTACCCTCTGAAAACCTAACGAAAGTGAACCTATCTAAAACAAAGGTAACCAATTTTTTTTAATAGTCCACGTACCATTTGAAAATAGAACGAAAGTGAACCTAACCACAGCGAACCTAACTTAAACAAACCTAACCTATTTTTTTTTAAATAGTCTACCTATCCTTTGAAAATCTAAAAAAAAGTGAACCTAACCACAGCGAACCTAACTAAAAGAAAGGTAACCTATTTTTTTTAATAGTCCACCTACGCTTAGAAAACCTAACGATAGTGAACCAAACTATAGCGAACCTAACTAACAGATTTAAATTTATTTATCAATTTAATAAAATTTAAAAGTCCAGGTACCATTTGAAACTCTAACGAAAGTGAACCTAACCAAAGCCAACCTAACAAATTATTTTATTTCTTTTTTTTTTTTTTTTTTTTTTTTCAATAGTCAAAAAAAAAAAACAAAAAAGCGGGTAGGTCCGTTTTTTTTTTTTTTTAAATACCACTCCTGTGTCCCTCCTCGCCCGTAAGTCTGCCGCGGTGTCCATATTAATTTCCAGATATACTAACTTTATGTTTACTCAGGTTAGGTTTGCTCAGGTTAGGTTTGCTCAGGTTAGGTTTGCTCAGGTTAGGTTTGCTCAGGTTAGGTTTGCTCAGGTTAGGTTTGCTCAGGTTAGGTTTGCTCAGGTTAGGTTTGCTCAGGTTAGGTTTGCTCAGGTTAGGTTTGCTCAGGTTAGGTTTGCTCAGGTTAGGTTTGCTCAGGTTAGGTTTGCTCAGGTTAGGTTTGCTCAGGTTAGGTTTGCTCAGGTTAGGTTTGCTCAGGTTAGGTTTGCTCAGGTTAGG
This sequence comes from Pyrrhia umbra, assembly GCA_963891755.1. Taxonomy (NCBI): domain Eukaryota; kingdom Metazoa; phylum Arthropoda; class Insecta; order Lepidoptera; family Noctuidae; genus Pyrrhia; species Pyrrhia umbra. The sequence continues at coordinate 12,967 of OY982916.1, read as the reverse complement.
TTAGGTTAGGTTAGGTTTTTTTTTTTTTTTTTTTTTTTTTTTTTTTTTTTTTTTTTTTTTTTTTCATACTGCTTTTCCCTGGTCATGGGTGGACCTGGCCCTTATTAATCTAGTTCTCATTCATTCTAGTTCCATCGGGCATGCCTCTCGTACTTTCTTTCTTCATACTGTTTCTTTCATTCATTCTTCCTCAGACATTCCATAACGGGTGGGATTCCCGCTTGTATCTATTCTGCTAATTACTAATATTTTATTTACTCAGGTTAATGAATGTGCAATTTTAAGTTTTACTATTTCGATACATCATTTCTTATTACTACTTCTATATCTATTACAAGTCTTCCTTAAGTTTATACTAGTTTTCTTGCATTTACCTAATTTAATGATACAGTTTTATGTTCTTATGGCTATTACAATTTCCTTATTTTTATTCATTTGACTTACTTTCTATATTTACTTGTTCTACTTGTTTTACTTTATATGTACATTGTATTTATTCTTAGTCTATTACATTTCCAGTTTTTGTACATTTTTATATATTTTGAGTTTTATGACAAGGTTGTATTCACGTATTTATTGCTTTCTCACTTTGTTGATGTTGTCAACCACTTCTTTTTATTTATTCTAAAAACACTCGGCAATTTTATACGTATACTTAATCTATACATATTTAATTGACGTTTCTTAGACTTTCTTTTACTTTCTGTGGCAACTTCTATGACATTTTTGGTGTTGGGTACTTGTGTTTATGCATGTATATGTCTTGTTTTGTCGTGCTTGTGATATGTTATGATATATATTCACTATATAGATCTCATATCTGTGTTTGTGTTACTAATTTTATTTTTATGCCGGTTTCTATGCCCTTCAGAATTTCTTAAATAGATTCTTCTGGGGTCATGTACTCTCGGTTTGTGTGGATTGTTTGTGTTTCTGTATAGTGACTTGTATGTGTGATTGTGCTGTGTGTGTGTTTTGTACCCCCTACTTTTCGTGAGTAAGTCATACGTATGCAGTTGTGGAGCGAGCAAGATAATCCCACTTCTGCCGGGTGGGGCAGTCCGCACTAAAAGCATTATGGTCAGTCTTTGGTATCCCTGAGTGCGAACAATTACAGCACTGCGGCTCCTTCCCTGTGATTCGATCTTCACAATCGGCTCGCAGGTGCGGCCCTCCGCAGTGACTGCACTTGTCCGCACTCTCTGTACAAAATTTCCTCCCGTGCCCATAGGATAGACATCGCGTGCACTGTATTAACGGGGATTGGTCTTCCACCCTAACTCTCTGCAGGTCCACGTGGAGTGCTCCAGCTTCTGTCATACGTTGCCAGATACTAGGGCTAACCTGGAGGATTACATGCGAGGCTTTTGGGTTCCGTGTTCGCTTCTTGAACTTTATTTTTATTTCTCGTTCCTCGGGTGGTATGTTGCGGAAGATACTTTCATTTTGAAGATGCAGTGCTTCGATAATCTCCTCATCGTCATTATCCAGCACTACATCCTTCAGAACTACTAGCGGGTTTTTATTTTTCATTTTTATTACGGTTAGGCCGCTTTTCCCGTCTTGTATTTTGTCCTTGACTTTTGTAATTTCCTCCTCCGTTCCGCAGCCGATAATTACAGTTTGGTTCTTGGCCTTCCGAACCTTATCAATTTTTAGTCCCGAGCCTTTTGCATCGACCACCACCTTCACCCTCGTGAGTACTTCGTCCCCCGTGTCCTGCGGGTCTTGGGACGTTACCGCTATTGAGTGGAGGGCTGGCCGACTCTTGGGCCCGGGTCCTCCCGCTGTCACACTGGCATATGATTTGGGGGCTTCCATCCGGGGACCCGCCTGTTTGAGTTGAAGTTCCTGGATCCCCTGCCTTATGCGCTCGGTATCCTCTCCAAGCTTTGTGACGTTCCGGGCGATATCTTGGAAGTAGACACCGTATCCGGCCTGGATTTCTAGAGATTCCTTCTCAACATAGTCCTCCAGGCCTACCTTGGTTTCGTCGATCTTGGAGAAGATACTTTCTGCATGGTCTGGGTCCAAGTACTTCATCTTCTTCGTTATTTCCCTGGTGGGGCCTTCGATGTGGTTCGCGATCTTGTCTTCGAGATTCGCGATGCTCACAGTGATGGTGTCCTCCACCTTTTCGAGTCCCTTCTTTATTAGTTCTTCCAACCCCGATGTCGGGGGAGTGCTACTCGTAGAGGGCGATCGGGCCCTCAGCGTATCCAACTCAGTTTCCATTTGCCCCATTCTCTTACTTATTTCAAACAGCATCTTGAGGCCCCTATCTGATCGTTCCTCAAGGAATTTCTTGATGTCCCTCCTCATTTGAGGGTACTCTGCTATTTTTGAGGGAATTTCCTCAAAGGTTTGGAGCAAGGTGTTCATCAGGGAGTCTGTTGTTTTTTGCGCATACATTTCCACTCTGGCTTGATAGTGGTCCATGAGGTCCATGGACCTTCTTTTCCGCTCGGGCCTGCGGATGAATGTATGCGCGGCGTCCTTTGTTGGATCGGCTGGTGGGTTGGGGCTGGGGGTCCCAGTTATGCCAGCTGGTGCGCCGGCTGCACTGGTAGTGGGTGTGCGATACATGTTGGATGTGGATGTGGATGTGGATGTGGATGTGGATGTGGATGTGGATGTGTGTCAGTATGTATGTCAGTGAGTATGTCGGTGAGTGTGTCAGTATGTATGTCAGTAGGTGTCAATGTGTATGTCAGTGGGGGTCAGTGTGTATGTCACTATGTATGTCAAGGTATGTCTGTGGGAGTCAGTGTGTATGTCAGTATGTTTGTCAGTAGGTGTCAATGTGTATGTCGGTGTGGGGTCAATGTGTATGTCAGTGGGAGTCAATGTGTATGTCACTATGTATGTCAAGGTATGTCAGTGAGTGTGTCAGTAGGTGTCAATGTGTATGTCAGTGGGGGGTCAGTGTGTATGTCACTATGTGTGTCAATGTGTATGTCTGTGAAAGTCAGTGTGTTTATCGGTATATATGTCAGAGTGTGTCAGTGTGTATGTCAGTATGTGTGTCAGTGGGAGTCAATGTGTATGTCACTATGTGTGTCAATGTGTATGTCTGTGGAAGTCAGTGTGTTTATCTGTATGTATGTCAGAGTGTGTCAGTGTGTATGTCAGTTGGTATGTCAGTATGTGTGTCAGTGAGAGTCAATGTGTATGTCACTATGTATGTCAAGGTGTATGTCTATGGGAGTAAGTGTGTGTGTCAGTGTGTATGTCAGTGGGAGTCAGTATGTATGGCGGTAGGTGTCAATGTGTGTATCAGTGAGTGCAAGTGCGTATGTCAGTGGAGTCGGTGTGTGTGTCAGTGGGGGTCAGTGTGTATGTCAGTATGTGTGTCAGCGTGTGTGTCAGTGTATTATATGTGTGGGCTTTTGTAGCGGCAGCACGTTACTGGACAAAGCGAGAGACCGGGGAAAATTGTCAATCGATTTTTCCGGCCCTGTATAGGGGGGTCAGAGTCAATATTAATTTATGTATCAATAATATATTGCAATATTGCAATATACTCAATTTGTTCGACTCTGTAAAGGGAGTCAGGTCGTTGTCATAATTGAAGTTAAGAAAATATAATTTTATAGGTAGGGGTCAGCACTACCTATTCTGTCTGGTTTTAATAGTTTCTTATCTACTAAACCGCATTTAGTATACAAGATAAAGTAATAAAATTAAAGAGTAAAATAATTAGTAATATTTTAGGGGGGGGGGGAGTCAACTTCAGGGGGGGAGGTTCCTCTTATATGGTCTAATGATTTACTGGGATACGATATGGTAATAAAATTTATAAAATAAAAATTTAGAGATAAAAATTTGGGGGGGGGGGTCCAAAACCAGGGGGGGGGTTCCTTTAATAGGACTTCAGCCGTGGTGTCTACGACACCACAAAGGCTGGATTTGCTGTCAAAAATCGCCTATCTCCTCTAGTTCCTAAGATATCAGCCCTCAAAGATATAATGAGGGGGTGGAAAGGGAGGGGGTGTAAAATAGGGGGGATAGGTTCCTCTTGTGGGACTTCAACCGTGGTGTCTGCGACACCACAAAGGCTGAATTTGAAGTCAAAAATGCGCTAGCTCCCCTAGTTTCGGAGATATTGGGCTCTTGAGGTACAGTGTGAAAGCATAACCTCCCACTTTAAACGCTTTGTTTACTTTCTTAGTCGGTTAAATTTTTTGAGAATTTTATATGGTTTGTACCTCCGCTTCCCCTGTTCGGATTTCGACGTGGGTGGGCTCGTTAGATAGGTCTTTTTGAGGCCTATTATGTAGCACTAATTTTGTATAGGGGTGTTGCACCCCTCTGAAACTACCCTGTAAAAACTAGAATTTTTGTGTAAAAATGAGTATAGTGTGTTGTTGTTGGCTGTAAGGTGCAAGAAATTTAGCTTTTTAGGCAGATTTTAATGTCCTCTTTTAAATTGGGGTATCAGATATTACCTTAATGTGATTTTTAACCCTCTGAAAACTAAAAAAAATTTTGAAAATATAGGCCTAATTATCTGCGCTAATTTGGGGTTTTTGAAAAATTTAAAATCGTGGAGGGTGGTTTTTTGCCTTGAGTCACCCGACCCTGTATTCGAAATTTTTGATTTTACAAAATTGAGGAAGTCATTTTTCAGCTCGCGATCTATTACAAAGTTGTATTTGCGGTTACTGCTATATTTCTAATTTTAGTATAATATTTATAGTTATCTGAAATTTGCCCCTAAAATTACCATTTAAAAACTGTCTTATAGTTAATGACTTAGTCTATCTTAATACTATATTTACATCTGCGCGCCGCGCTATTTTCATCCCCTTTTGGGGGGTTTTCTCAGTGCCGTCCTCCCGCAACAACCGCAAAAAGCCTTGTTTATGGGTAATAATTTAATATAGGTGGTTTTAATTTAGATTTTTAGTAAGAAGATCTGAAGCTACTTAGTTATGGCTAAAAATATTTTGAAATTTTAAGCGGCTAGGGGTGTAATTTTACAAATTAATTTTTTACTGAAAACACTATAACTTTATAACTTTAATTTTGAGAAATCTAATTGTCTAAAAAATCTAAAAATTTGGGAATATGAAATCTAGTTGGTAATTAACACAATGCACTTAAAAAATTTGGGGGTCATCGATCTCGTTTTACGGGAAAAAGGCACTGAAAAAGGACAAAGTTTCGCCGACCTTTGATGGGTTGCTGCTCCGAGGTGGTTGGTCCGATCTTCCCGATCTTGGTGTCTGGAGAATCTCCTCGTCACGCCGCTTCTTTTGATGTGCAACTCGCCTATCCAGCTATGCTGGAAGGGGGACCACGTTGCACGTGGTTGCAGGTTTTCCGAGGATTTCTCAACGGTTTTCCACCGGAAAAATCCCGGAGGCACTTCAGCAGTTGGGTCTCCTCAAGACGCTCAGTTTGACCCCAAAAAAGTAGGGGGTCGTCGCTCATATATCACCAGCGTATCACAATCACTCCGAAAATTTCGGTTTTTCCACTATAACTTTCTCAGTTTTCCACAGATTTTCACGCGGTTTTCACTAATGTGTTCTCCTCACTGAGACGCGTGCACTGATACTAAACACTGTATACTTTTAACAAAAAAGCCGTAAAACACGATTTTTAGGTGCGGAGCGTGCGAAAAACGTGGCGCTCGCGGCTGTGGCTGCCAGCAGACTGGGGTTAGGTTAGGTTAGGTTAGGTTAGGTTAGGTTAGGTTAGGTTAGGTTAGGTTAGGTTAGGTTAGGTTAGGTTAGGTTAGGTTAGGTTAGGTTAGGTTAGGTTAGGTTAGGTTAGGTTAGGTTAGGTTAGGTTAGGTTAGGTTAGGTTTTTTTTTTGAGTAGATACTATTTTTGTTTGTAGGGCTCAGTCCCCGCGAGGGTTACGGGCGGCTGAGTCCTTTTTGTTCTTTTATAATTTAGTGCTGGTTGAGATGTAAGTTTTAGGTGGCATTAAATTTCTTCAATGCATTCACTATATGTTCAGCTAGCTCGATAAACGATTTCGCTGTGTCTTCCTTTTTTAGAATGTCCTGTATACTATATGGATCTAAATTTTTATTGTTGCATGTTATTTCGTGTGTGTATCTTGCGAGGCTGAACTTTGGGCAGTATTTAAGTAGGTGGTCAATGGTTTGGGAAGTGCTGTTATCACATGGGCACAGGTCGTTGTCAATGATCTTAAACCTGTGTAGGTACTGCTTGTGGTACCCGTGCCCAGTGAGTATCTGTGTAAGGTGAAAACTTATTTTGGTTTGTTTGTGTAGGTCTTCTATGGCATGTATGTTTGGAAGCCACCGTTTTTGGTGGTCTCCCGTGAGTGCGCTTGTGTATATTTCGTTGTTCTGTCTGTCTGTTTCTGCTTTTAGTGTAAATTTGTGGTAGCTGAGTGGAAACTTTGTATAATCAGGGGCTTTGTGTAGTGTGGCCGCTTTCTTTGCTTCCTGATCAGCTTCTTCGTTGCCCTCCAAGCCATGATGTGCTTTGACCCATATGAACTCAATCGCACCAGTTTGTTCGATTATTCGCCTTTGCTGGTGGATTGAGTTCACAATGGGGTTCAGGCTTTGCGGATTTTTAATTTCTTGGAGGGCCGACATTGAGTCTGACATTATCTTTATTTGTCTTAGTCCGTTTGTGAGGCAATAGGTACACGCCTTTTCTATAGCTAAACATTCCGCCTGAAATACTGAACAGCTGCTGTGTAATTTCAGGCGAATTGTAGCTTTAGTACCTTCTGGTTGGTGTATGATGACGGCAGCGCCTACCTGATCATCATGTTTGCTACCGTCGGTGTATATCGTGGTGTGCGCTTGGCTTGTGGTATGTGTTGTTAATTCTGTGTTGGTGCTGGCTATTGTAACTTGGGCAAGAGTGCGTGTGCTGGGATGGGGGAGCTGGGACGGGTGGACTGGTTTTTCCAATTGGATGTCGGATGGTAAGAACTTGGAGGTGCCACGGCGTTTGGTGATTTGGATGTCTGCTGTTGCGTTTACTTTTACGTCTAGGTACGTCAGGTTAGCTAGTGCTATTGCTGGGATAGTGGGCGTTGTTTTAAATCCTTTTATAATTTTTACGGCAAATGCTCTTTGTAGCCTTCTCAAGGCATGCACGGTAGATTTGTACTTTGTTGCTGTGTACCATATTTCTGCTGCGTATGTTACTATGGGCTCTATAACTTGTTCATATATGATTTTTATATTTTCAGATTGTATTCCCCACGTGGGACGGACGAATTTGCATAACTTGTAGAATATTTTGTTTGCCTTATCTATTATGTATTGAGTGTGTGCTATGAAATTAAATTTATGGTCTATTATTACTCCTAGTAGTTTTATTTGGTTGCTGAATGTGAGTGTGGTGTTGTTCATTACTATTGTGACATGTTTTGCTTTAGGTGTATTGGTGATCATATGAGTTTTCTCTGGTCCAAATTGTAGTTTGTTTTTATGTCCCCATTCAGTGATAGTTCTTAACGCAGCGTTTGCTGACAGTTGTAGCTGTTGACTCGTCTTGGCTGTAATAATAAGTAGGACGTCATCAGCGTAGGCCTGTAAATGACATTCTTCAGGTAGTGGGGTGTCTAATAGGTCGTCCATTATTATGTTCCAGAAGACCGGGCCTAACACCGATCCCTGGATACATCCTCGCGTTAATTTCTTAGTGGTCATTGCGTCTGAGTAGAATATTGTGGCACTCCTGTTTGTAATATAGCTCTGTATGAACTTGTAGATGTTAGTCGGGCATTTAATATGGTGTAATCTATGCAGTAGAGCTGGCCACCAAGCGTGGTCAAATGCGCCCTTGATGTCTAATGAAATAGCGGCCACCTGCTGTTTGTTTTGCTTGGCAGCCTTCATTCTACTCAAGACCTCGTGCAATGCGTCAGTCGTGCTGGTCTGCTGCTTGAAGCCGTATTGCCTGTCATTAGTTGTGTTGGTGACATTCATATGGTGTACAAGTCGTTTGGCGATAAGTTTCTCTAGCAGCTTCCCGAACACATTTATAAGTCCTATTGGGCGATATGCATTTATATCAGTGTAGTCTTTGTTGGGTTTTGGTACGATCTTTATGTGTGCGGATTTCCAGGGGATAGGGAAGTGAGAGATTGCGAGGCATCTATTAAAGAGCTTAGTGGTGAGATCGGGGAAACATTTAATAAATATGTGGCATATGTCTGCAGTAAGGTGGTCATTTCCAGGTGCTTTGTTTGGGTTCATTTCGGTGATGCTATCTAAGATTTCCTGTTTCGTGAAGTTTGAGTCGTCTTGGGTATGCGGAGCAGTGTTAGCAAGGGATCTGATGTTTTTCTGTATCGTATCATCTATCGTGTCTTCGGGAAAGAACTTTTTCGCCAGGGCCTTGGCAGATTCAGCGCTATCGCGGGTGAATAGACCGCTGCCCAGGCAGAGTGTCGATGGTGGTCCTGGTTGTGGTGTGTTTTTAAGGAGTCTGTTCGTGAGTGACCATACATCTTCTTTGTATTGCTTGGAACAGAAAGCTCTGAAGTTCTCGGTTGATGCTTTTTGTATGGCCTCAGCGTATTTTTGTTTGGCCGTTTGGTGTTCAATCAGAATGTTTGTGAGATCCTTCTTTCCTCGTTTAAGGTCCTGTACTCGATGGTGTAAGTGTATCACTTCTTTCTTCATTTTCTCTAGGCTGTCATTCCACCATGGTGCCCGATGTAGTCTTCTTCTTCGGTTTAGCGTCTTGTCACATGCTTTCGTTATTACATTGCTGAGAGATGTTACGAAACAGTCAATTTCAGTCGCGTCTAATATTTCAAACTTTGTGTGTTCTAGTCTTGATTCAGCAATTTGGTGTTTTAATTCATCTGCTACTATGTCCCAGTTAGCATTGGATGTATTATAGCGGAACGTTGAGTGTGAGACTGCTTTAGTTAGAGTTTTCTTGTTTAAGTTAACCGTGAAATCGATGGCGTGGTGGTCTGATGATAGGACTGCGCTATGGTTCACATGCCAGTTTTGTATTTTATCGTGCATATTTTTGGTGCTTAACGTTAGGTCCACTATAGAGGTTCGAGTTTGGCCATGCGTTACTGTTGCAAAAGTTGGGTCGTTTCCGGTGTTACTAAGCGTGAGGTCGTTGGCGATTATTAGTTCTAGGACTTCTTTCCCTCTTTTATTGGTTTTTTGCGAACCCCATATAGTGTTCCATCCATTAAAATCTCCCCCTATTATGTGGCTGCTGTTACTGGTGTCTTTGAGAAACACTTCTAACTGTTCGAGTGTGCAGTGTTCATCGCGGTCGGGCTCGACATATATGCTGCAGACGTATAATTTATTATTTCCAATGCTCAATTGTACAATGCATAAATTGGGTGTTGAGTGCTGTGTGATACCGAGAGAAGCTGCGAGGCCAGATTTTATTAATATGCATGCTTTGGTGTGTCGGTTTTGAGGGTATTGATATATATCGTATCCGGGTATTGCTGCTAATTTATTATTTTTACCTATATATGGTTCTGTTATCAGGGCAATGGAGTAGTTATGTGTGTCTATGTGTTGTTTTAATTCGTGGGTGGCAGTATAGCCGCGACCGAGGTTGCACTGCAGCACTTTCATGGTGTTTTGTGTATCTGTGTTATTAGCGCGTGGAAGGCCCTTAGCAGTACTGTGTGGCGAGGCGGGCTATTCTATCCCACTTCTGCCATTCTGGACATGATTGGCTGTATGCTGGGTGGTCATGAGGTTTGCCTTCTGCGGTCTTGCAGTTAACACAGCATGGCTTCTTTTCTTTGCGAGGACAGCTTCTCGTGTCATGCTCTTCTGAGCAGTATCCACACTGTGATGCTGCGGTGCAGTTCGTTGCTTTGTGTCCGTAACCGAGGCACCTATAGCACTGGACTATAGGTGATTGGTCTAGGGCAGGTACAACTTGGTATCCTATTTTGATTTTAGAGTCTTTCATTGACTTCCAGAGCCCTGGGCCAACCTCCACGATGACATTGGTAACTGCCCCCGTACGGCCTTTTATGCGGCGCGCAACTTTGATGTCTAGATCTTCACTGGAGAGGCCACTTGTGATGTTGTGGTTCTGTTTCGTGATTGCCTCCACAACTTTGGCATCAGTTGTGTCCGCAGTGATACCGACTAGCTTTATTAGTGGTTTCCTAAGGGCTTGTTCAGAGACTGTGATTTTTTGCGCTTTGGTTTTGATAGCATCTTTGAGGCGTCCTCGATCCTCGGCGGTGTCGCAGGTGATCGCGACCTTTTGGGTCTTTGTAGTGCGAATGCCCGATATTCCAATGCCGAGGTCGATGACGTCTATCTGGTCCTTAACTTCTTTTAACACTTCTTCACCGGTATGTCGTGGGTCCACTGATTCCAGTAATAAAGTGTACCTGTTGTTAAAAGGATGGTCGGTACTAGGGGGGTTTCTAGGTTGGGTCTGTGCTGCAGCAGCATATGTCCTTCTCTTTGCCTTTCTGTTGGTGACGAGTGTGTACCCGTCACTTTCTTCCTCGCAGAGAGTGGACACTACAAACTCTTTCATAGTCTGAAGCTCCGATTTAACACTAGCAATGATCTCCTCTTTAAGTTCGCCGATGTTATAAGGGGGGCTGTCGGCCCCGTCGCTGGAGGAGCGGGTGAAGCTTGGAAATTTGGAGACCGCTATTCGTATCTCATCCGAAGCCAGAGCTATGAGTTTCTTGTTGGAAACTGTGACGCTTTTTCCGTCGTTTACGGCGGTTTTTATACACTCTGCCAGGCGACAGATCACTGCAATGCAGGAATCTACGCTGATAGCCTTAGAGGCATCCATTGGAAGCACTGGAGTATCTTTTTGCGATGTCGTCATTTTTCTTAAAAATCAGGGGTTTTCCTTCCGATTTGGAGTCGAATCCGAGGGCTCAGGTCAACGAGATTTTGCCACAAGCTCGAGGGTGCTATTGAGATGCTAAAACCGCAAAAACCCGGATTTCGAAAAATTGGCCCAGAGTTCTTCCCTTTTCTATAGTATAGTTTAAAAATGAACCACGGGTGGGTGGGTGGGGTCGATTTTGACGTTTTAGTGGAGCTATCGCGACGGGAGAGGTGTCGTTAGACGCGTCTCGGCGAGAGCTACAAAACTGTATATAATTTAGAGGTGAGTTTAGTACAAATTTAAAAAGTTATGGTCAAAAAACTGATTTTTTGAGCAAAAATTTAACAAAAGTGATGCAGAACTACGAACAAACAGCCAGAACTGCCGAATCCAAGTGACGCCAGGCGTACCGGACGACAGCCCCGACAGGTGAGTAAAGTTTTTGTACTAATTAGTAGCACTAATAAAATAATAAAAATGAAAAAGTGTAATTTTATTAAATTAATTTTTATGCAAACTAGATATGTGTTAAAATGGTAGTTATATGTAACTTAGATGCGTTTAAATGCTTTTAGGGTGTAGACAGAACTAGAATAAGACGAATCACAAAGAAAACCGCATGAATTTACGATATTTTTCAAAAAAGTATCCGCGGTTAGGTTAGGTTAGGTTAGGTTAGGTTAGGTTAGGTTAGGTTAGGTTAGGTTAGGTTAGGTTAGGTTAGGTTAGGTTAGGTTAGGTTAGGTTAGGTTAGGTTAGGTTAGGTTAGGTTAGGTTAGGTTAGGTTAGGTTAGGTTAGGTTAGGTTTTTTTTTTTTTTTTTTTTGTGTATGCTGCTTTTCCCTGGTCATGGGTGGACCTGGCCCTTATTATTCTGTTTCTCATTCATTCTAGTTCTCTCTAATATGCCTCTCGCACTTTCATGCCTCATACTGGATCTTTCTGTTATACGTCACTTTCACTCTCAGCCGGGTGGGATTCCCGCTACATAAACTCACTTAGTAGTCTTTATTCGGGACTTATCGGGACGAGGGTTTTATTTAATTACATTTATCTTAATTCTAATTACATTTAGCTCTTTTGTATTTTAACATTCTATATTTTAAATATTCTGTATCTTATTTCTAGTTACATTTTACTTCTTTATATACTAACATTGTTTTATTTTAATATACTTTACCTTATTTCTAATAACATTTACTTCTTTATATTTTAACATTCTGTTTTATTTCAGTACACTTTACCTTATTCCTAATAACATTTTACTTCTATATATTTTAACATTTTGTTTTATTTCAATACACTTTACCTTAGTTCTAATAACATTTCACTTTTTTATGTGCTAACAGTATGTTTGATTTAATACAGTTTGCCTTATTTCTAATAACATTCTACTTATTTTGTTCTAACTTTCTATTTTACCTAGTCTATTCTTATAATTATTCTATCTTGTTTTTATGGTTTAACTATTATAGTTTCGGAGCTAATAGTCTATACTAAATTTTTGCTTAGTATTTTTTAAAGTATTTCACAATTAATCTTAGACGCTAGTTGTTTTGACCATAGACCATAGAAGGGGACCTGTATATGTCTATATGTTGTTCTATTTTGTTATTATCTATTTATTTACTTTCCGGTAGCTTTTAGGCAATAATATATATATATTACTTATATATATTTATTGACTTTTCTTATCCATTTTTAATTTCATCTTAATTTTACATGGGTACTTCTTGCGTTTGTATAGGTGTTTATGTTAGATATATTTGTATATATTTACTATATATTTTGTATATCTTGTGTCTTGTTTTTTCTTGTTCCGGTTTCCCTGGTTCTATTTATTTTAATGATAAATAAGTAGTTTGACCTGTTTTTGTACTTCCGGTTTGTGTCTGTGTATAATGTGTTTATGTCTTGGGGCGTTACTGTGTGTATCGTGTGTGTTGCGTACCTTCTTGTGGTTAGGTTAGGTTAGGTTAGGTTAGGTTAGGTTAGGTTAGGTTAGGTTAGGTTAGGTTAGGTTAGGTTAGGTTAGGTTAGGTTAGGTTAGGTTAGGTTAGGTTAGGTTAGGTTAGGTTAGGTTAGGTTAGGTTAGGTTAGGTTAGGTTAGGTTAGGTTAGGTTAGGTTAGGTTAGGTTAGGTTAGGTTAGGTTAGGT